>OZ012735.1:360368210-361736662 GCA_963859935.3 Lathyrus sativus
GTATGACTTTGATAATCCCATTTATCAAGTTGAAGATGAGACTAACAAAGACTATGAACTACCCGAAGAGTTAGCCAAACTTCCCAAGCAGGAGGAAAGGGTTATTGTGCCTCATCAGGAGGATATTGAGGTTATCAATCTGGGTACCGAGGATGACAAGAAAGAGGTCAAAGTGGGGGCTGCATTGGAAGACAGTGTTAAGAGAAGATTGGTTCAAATGCTCAATGAGTATAGGGATATCTTCGCTTGGTCTTACCAAGACATGCCTGGGCTGGATACAGATATTGTGGTACACCGGTTACCTCTTAGAGAAGAATGCTCGCCAGTCAAGAAAAAGTTGAGACGGACAAGGCCTGACATGGCAGTCAAGATCAAAGAAGAAGTTCATAAGCAGCTGAATGTTGGGTTTCTTGTTGTCACGAATTACCCTCTATGGGTCGCAAATATTGTTCCTGTGCCTAAGAAGGATGGAAAGGTCAGGATGTGCGTTGATTATCGAGATCTGAATAAAGTGAGCCCGAAAGACGATTTCCCGCTCCCCCATATTGATGTGTTGGTTGATAACATCGCTCACTATTCTGTGTTTTCATTCATGGATGGCTTCTCTGGGTATAACCAAATCAAGATGGCCTTAGAGAACATGGAGAAAACTACTTTCATCACACCATGGGGGACTTTTTGCTATAAGGTGATGCCCTTTGGATTGAAAAATGCAGGGGCAACTTATCAGCGGGCGATGGTCACTTTGTTTCATGACATGATTCATTATGAGGTGGAAGTCTATGTTGATGACATGATTGCAAAGTCGCAGACGGAGGAGGGACATCTAGTCGATATTCTGAAATTGTTTGAAAGGATGAGGAAGTTCAAGCTGAGGCTGAATCCTAACAAGTGCACCTTCGGTGAGATTTGGAAAGTTATTGGGTTTCATTGTCAGTGAAAGGGGTATTGAGGTAGATCCTGCCAAAATAAAAGCTATACAAGAAATGCTTGAGCCAAGAATGGAAAAAGAGGTCCATGGTTTCTTGGGGAGATTAAACTACATTGCAAGGTTTATATCTCAACTTACAGACACTTGTGAACCAATATTCAAATTGCTGAGAAAATATCAAACGGACAGGTGGAATGAAAATTTCCAGAAAGCATTCGAAAGAATAAAAGAATATCTGCAGGAACCTCCAATACTCATGCCTCTAGTTGCAGGGAGACTACTGATCATGTATCTCACGATTCTTGAGAACTCAATGGGATGTGTGCTCGGTCAACATGACGAGTCAGGTAGAAAAGAGCATGCCATCTACTACCTGAGTAAGAAATTCACCGATTGTGAGTCGAGGTACTCGATGCTGGAAAAAACATGTTGTGCACTCGCTTGGGCTGCTAAGCGTTTGAGACAGTACATGTTAAACCACACAACCCTACTGATTTCAAAGATGGACCCGGTCAAATATGTCTTTGAAAAACAAGCACTCTCCTGAAGGATTGCCCGATGGCAAATGGTGTTAACAGAGTATGATATTCAGTATGTTTCCCAAAAAGCCATTAAGGGAAGCGTTTTGTCGGAATATCTAGCGGAACAGCCGATTAAGGATTATCAGCCGATGAAGTTTGACTTCTCAGATGAAGACGTCATGTTTTTGAGGATGAAAGACTATGATGAGCCTTTACCTGACGAGGGTCCTGAGAGGGGATCTCAGTGCAAATTGGTTTTCGACGGAGCGGTTAATTTGTATGGTAATGGGATTGGCGCGATCATTACTACTCCTCATGGTTCTCATATACCGTTCACCGCCCGATTGACATTCGCCTGCACCAATAATGAAGCTGAGTATGAAGCTTGCATTATGGGTTTAGAAGAGGCCGTTAATATGAGGATTAAGAATCTGGATGTATACGGTGACTTTGCGTTAGTCGTTAACCAAATCAAAGGAGAGTGGGAAACTCGTCAGGCCAACCCGGTGCCTTATAGAGATTATGCAAGGAGACTGCTGCCTTTCTTTGATAGAGTTGATTTCCATCATATGCCGAGGGCTAAGAATCAGATGGCGGATACCTTGGCCACGCTATCTTCGATGTACAAAGTGAATTTCTGGAATGAAACTCCTGCTATCACTATCATGCGTCTTGATAGACCTGCTTTTGTGTTTGCCATAGAGAAAGCATCCGATGGAAAGCCTTGATATTTTGATATCAAGCATTTTCTCAAGACTAGGGAGTACCCATCTGGGGAATCCAGTAAAGATAAGAAGACTCTGAGGAGGTTAGTTGGAAATTTTTATCTGAACAAGGACGATGTGCTCTACAGGAGAAATTTCGACATGGTCTTGATGCATTGTGTTGATGAACTTGAAGCAAACCTGTTGACGGAGGAAGCCCATGAGGGTTCTTTCAGTACTCATGCAATGGCTAGAAAATTGTTGAGAGCTGGGTGTTGCACCCTAAAATTTGCCCAACCTTTCTTTACCTAGCTTGTGTTTCATTTCATTCATATTAGCATTATCATTTGCATTGCATTGACATGTGTGCAGGAGATCAAGAGGTATGACTACCAATCAAGGGTTACACAAGGCTATGAAGCTAGTTAAGAGGGTTATTCAAGTGTTCAAGGGTTGATATCCTTATCAGAGCAGTTAAAAGATCCTCAGAGAGAGGGTTGAAGCCAAGTGTGCATATCTCCTAACTTGAGAGTTGTGGGAAGTTATCTGATGATGTTGAAGCCATGAGGTTAGACCTAGAGCATTGAGATAGCTCTTGAGAAGTGTTGAAGTTCATTTTGAAGCCTAGATAGGTCATTGTACAAAGGATATGAGGAACTACCCAAGATTGGTACAACTAGGGTTTCATCTTGTCAACCCTAGGATAACTAATGATTTGAGGAAGGTTGAGACCTAATTCAAGATCCATGTGATCATGGATTGATGTGTTGAGATGTTCTAGGGATGATTCCAAGGTCAACTCATCAGGGATCAAGAGTGTGAGAAGTTGCTAAGCTAGGGTTGCTATGCTTGACAATGTAAAATCCCCTAGTTTAGTGCCTAACTTCAAGACAACTTAACTCAAGATGTGATTTTCATCTCACCTTGACCCTAACATGATTATTTTAGAGCATGATCCTAACTTTAATTTGAGTACTAGAAGTCCTTGATAGGGTTTATAGAACTCAAGTTATGAGCCAGACAAGTTACAGATCATCTGAGGCATGTGAATTTGGAGCTTGAAAGTTACCCGAATTGCATGAAACTTTTTCCCTAGAAGGATGATTCCTATGAACTTTTGGTCAAAATTAATGTTGTTCCTTATCTTCTTAGCTTTCTAGAAAGTACTAGAACTCCATGATTGGATTTATAGAACTCTAGTTATGAGCTTTACAAGGTAAGGGTATTTTGGGTATTTGGAATTACAGGTCATATTTGGTTATGGGTCCATTTCACTATCTTAGGCACCTCAAATGAAATTTTGTTCAACTTGAAAGTTGTTCAAAATGGTGTTTTTAGTCCAACCATGATCCAAGCATCCATTGATATGGATTGAATAAGGAAGAGTGTGAAGAAGTTTTGAAAAAGATCATTAAAAGGCATTAATGAAGGAAAAATTCAAAATAAATCACAATTGTGCCAAACTTCACAAGTTTGTGCATTTTCTGATTGGAAATGATGTTTTAAAGAGATTGGCAATTTTACATTTTTTATTTGAGTCACATTTCATGGACATTGAGTGGATTACTTCATGATGAAGAAACATAAACAATCTTGACCATAGGATCAAACCAAGCTTGCAATCTAAGCCATTCATCTTCACCAAGGGTTGTGCAAGCTGTTGAAGCAAAGAGTGAGCCAAAACAGAGCTAGTACACGCATATTCCATTGTTGAACTTTGGAAGAAAATGAAATTTTGGATTCTTCAATTTGGGCCATGATTGGGTCATGTTAAGATCCAAACAACTTCTATTTAAGTTCACAATGGTATTCAGATCATTTTTTGGAGATCATTTGGAGCAGAAACCGTTATTGCAGTTAGAGCTTTGAAGCTTTCGAGCAAGAAGTGAATTTGGAGTTTGAGGAAGATTTAAGCATTTTTTCGGTTACGCAAGGGGAAGGTTTTAGCACCCCTCACGTCCATCGTACTCGATGGGATCCATGCTTGTTGTGTTTATCTGACGAGTTGATTAATCTATCTACGCTAAAGGTCTGGTCTGAAAAGAAAAGAAAATGACTCGGCAAAGCGTCGCGCTCTATGCCTATGTATTCCCGTCTGGAACGAGAAATCAGAGTCAACGTAGTTCGCCTAACTACGGGTTACAGGAGAAAGGTTGCTCGCCGAGATATCGCATCTCGTTCCCACGTACTTTCACACAGCGTGAAAGATCAGAGCAAACGTAGTTCGGGAAACGACAGAACACGGGTTTGTTCAACTGTTTTTTATCCGAGTAGGGTTAACAGACGGTTCCAGCAGTTGGTGTATGCCGCTCGACCATTGGAGACTTAGGCGTTACCGTTTGCGGTAGAACCGAGAGTTAACAAAACTCTCCTTCCGAAAAGGGTTCCTTTGAATTAAAGGTCCAAGA
Organism: Lathyrus sativus; assembly: GCA_963859935.3. Taxonomy (NCBI): domain Eukaryota; kingdom Viridiplantae; phylum Streptophyta; class Magnoliopsida; order Fabales; family Fabaceae; genus Lathyrus; species Lathyrus sativus. The sequence goes on from OZ012735.1 coordinate 360,372,775, forward strand.
GGACAAAAAGATGTTTGATCTTTGTTTTCTGTTTTTTTACGGGAGAAGTGTTTTTAGTGGTCTGTAGTTTGTACAACACTAAAGACTATGACTTAGGAGCGAATGCGTCACATATCAGCCAAAGGACATATGCTAAACACTCTAGATGATTGAGCGAATGCGTTACTGTTGTTTGAGATAAGAAGAGAACGAACTCTATGGGGAACTGTACAGTCCTAATGTTGTCATGCAAAATTAATCCTATGGTTGAGGTTAGGAGGGAGCTACCTAATGTTATCATGCATGGTTAGAACCCTAATGTCTGTCATAACTTCTCTTGAACAAGAGAAGTCAGAGTTCCTAAGGGAACATGTCAATGGCATACAGAAACAGACAAAGCAAATACTGTAAAGAAATAACTGTAAGTAAAATGCGTGCAATGCAACAATACAAGCAGAAGGAGACAAGCTCAACTTCTTGACAATCAAGCAAAAAGAAAACAGACAAAACAAACAAGCAGAGGGAGACAGACTCAACCTCTATATGCAAATACGTCAATTAGAAAAAGAAAAACAACATACAAGCAAGGGGAGAACCACCTCAACCCTTAAGGCAAACAAGCAGAGGGAGACCCACTCAACCTCTTAATGCATTCATGCTTATATAATTAAGTTATACTAAACATGAACTATCCTAATGCAACACACCACTAAAAAATGAATGAGGACAAGGATTTATGACAGATAATGGATTCAATCCACAAGTAGTCAGACAAGGCTTCTATCCTACGGAAAGAAATTGGGGTGTTGGGAGGCAAAGGTAAGGTCCACAGGAACTTATCCCAGGCACTCAACCAACTAAAAGAGATTTGGGGGAATCCTAAAGGTTTGGCTCCTTCAATAGATGTGTAACATTCCCGCCACATGAGGGACTGTGCTACCTCAAGAAGGTTCCTAAAAAGGATTGAATGAGAGAATGTTAGGAGAATGGAGCTGAGAAGCAAGGTAAGTTCCACAGGAACTTGCCACAGACACTCAACCAACTCCATTTCCTCAGAGAGAGCTTTCATAGACTCAACCCCTTTATGATATTGCAATGAATTCCTCCACAGGAGGAATCATGCTCACAAGGAGGATCCCAATCAAGCAAGGAAAATTGAAATGGAAACTAACCCTAGGGAAAGATCATCCACCTACTTGAATCTCTAAAGAACCTCAAATGTTACGTTCTAATGATCATCTATGCTAAGGGTTCAATGGATCTACAAGAGGTATCTACACTAAAGATCATCCAATGATCATTTGCAAAACTAATCTATGCACTTAACTAGTTAGGATCACCTAAATTAAGGCCAATTTGTAAAATAGGAAACTAAGGGAAAATCATTCCTAAAAATTCTAAGGAAAATACTACATCATCCCATATGTGTCAACATTCTATGGTGAAAAAATCAGGGGCTACACCTAAACCAAAAGGCTCAAATTAAATCCAAAACCTCAAGGGTACACTAAAGGGATCCAACAAAGAACACTCCTAAACAACTACCCTAAAATCCTATTTAGAATGATCTAAAAAAATCTCAACAAAAATCACATAACATCATTAACATGTCTACAACCAACACACAAAATTTTAATGCCAAAATCAAAAGCATGAATGAGAAATAAAATCAACAAACTTAGCATACAATTACCCCATTATTAAAACACACTAAAAATAGAAAATATGAAATTAATTGAAAAAGAAATGGAAAATTAAAATAAAAACATGATAAAATTCTAAACATGTCAAAGTGTTCACATGATTTATTTCAGGATTTTATGAAGGGATTTACTATTTTTATTGAATTAAAATGAAACAGCATTAAAACAGAAAATTAAAGAAAAAAAAAGTAATTAAAAGCAAAAAAAAAATAGCAGGAGGAGGTGCAGATAATACAGAGTTCACGTGTTATTTGGTTAATGGGCTTCGCGTGGGGGTGCGAACAGCGTTGTGCACGCTGGCCCAGATGAGTTTACAACTCAGCATTTAGTTTCTTAAGTGAAACAAGTGTGGGGGTGTTGAAGTAAACGTTTTAACGTGTGTTTCATGTTGGGCCTGCACGTGAGGGGTGGCGTTAGCGCATTGGAATTAGGCCCAGCAGAACTAATTAAAAAAACTCAGCACTTCACATTTAAAACAAAGGCCACACGCGGGATCGAACCCAGGCCGATAGATGTGATGAAAAGGTCAGCAATCCTACGCGATCGGACGACCACGCGTTGTCTTCCCCACTTCATCTTCTCCAGCTCCCCAGTGAACTCCGGCAACCGTCCCCCTACCACCGGCGGAAGCGCGGATACCCCAACAACATGGACCTCTCATTTTTCACCGTTTCTTACATTTCTTTAATCGATTTCATGGGATTTTTCGCAAGGAATCCAAATCTACCACTTATTTTAACTTTCTTCCATTAAAACTCAAGAAGCCATGGACATCAAGAATCACCAAGAAATTTCAACTCTCACGAAAACTTTAAACGAAACCACTAACCTCTTCCTCTCACTTCCTACATCAATAATATCATGTTTTTTCGCATTCTTAACCACTATCTAGAGAGATAAGCGAACAACAAGCAATGGTGCCATGTCGAAAATTATCGTAAAACTTCTCCAAATCCATTCTAAATCCATCTAAGGTCCAATACTAACTTAACCGCATGCTCAAACTAACTTAATTATGCTTAAACTAAGAGGAAATTTAAGAAACAAGAACCTGATCGGAAGCTTCGTATTTGATGTTCTTGAGGGTGAATTCTTCCTCCAAAAGGTGAAGATTTCTTCAATGGATGATGCTTGATCAATCTCAATACTCAATTGCTCCTGAAATCACTCCAAATCCCAAATTCGAATTTCACTCCTTCAAGCTCTTTCTCAAATGACTCTAACTGATTCTCCACGGAAAATGGCACTAGAAGCTTCTGAAAATGATCCACAATCAATTTATATTCTGTTTGAAACCCTTGGAGGCCCAATCAAAGCCCAATTTGTGATTTCCAAGTTTCAATTTTTCTCAAAAATCCACTCATGGTATGCACGAATTGGCTCTGCTCTTGCTCTCAATTCACCTCAGTTCACTTACTTGAGAGTCATGGAGTGTAAATGAATTGGTTCGCAGGCTTAATTTTAATATAAGGTGTGTGTTTGAATTGTACCTTCATCATGAAGTAATCCACCAAATGACCATGTTATAAACCTCAATTCAAAAATGTAATGATGCCAAAGTGTTTATAACTTATTTTCCAATCAAAATGAGTACTAATTTGGCTTGAAAACATTCAATTACCAATTGTTTTGAATTTTTCCTTTTTAATTCATTAAAATGGCATTTTTGAGAAATTTCTTCAACCAATGCTTTCTCAAATCCAAATCAATGCCTCGTGGATACAGGGTTGAACTAAAAACATCATTTTTAGCAACTTTGGTGTTGAAGAAAACTCCATTTGAAGCTTGTAAGATAGTGAAATGGACTTATGTTTCAAAATGACTTGTAATTCCAAATACCCAAAATACCCCTGACTTGTAAACCTCATAACTTGAGTTCTACAAATCAGATGGAAGACTTCTAGTACAATTTGGAAAGCTAAAGATCAAGACCTACAACTTTCATATAGGACAAAAGTTGAGGAGAAACATCCTTCTAGGTCAAAAGTGTCCTGGAAATTCGTTGACTTTTGCGGACAAATTTCACATTCATCTGACGACCTGTAACTTGTCTGGACCATAACTTAAGTTCTATAAATCCAATGGAGGACTTCTAGTACTAAAATTAAATATAAGAGCATGCTCTACAAGTTTCATGTTGGCCAAAAGTGGAGATGAAACTTGTATCTTGAGATAAGCGGTCTTGAAGTCAGGCACTAAATAGGGGATTTTACCCTGAGAACACTAGTTTAGCAACTCCTCACACTTTGAACTCTTCTTGAATTAATATTGGAAAATCACTTAAATTATCTCAACACAAATTTCCATGATCACAAAGACTTAGAAATAGGATTTGATCCTCTTCAATTGCACAGTGGACTCAGGTTTGACCAGGCAAAAAACCCTAACTGCAACACCTTCAACTGTGGCTCTTCACACTTAACACAATGGTTTGACCGAGCTCCAACATGACTCACAAGGCAATCCATGAGCTCTATCCACCCTCTCTATCCATGATCACGGCTTCACAACCCACTGATGATCTTCAATTGGTCCTCAAGTTAGGAGATTAACCACATACAAACAACTGAACCTCTCAAGAACCCAACCCCCTCCCGGATGACTTGGGTGACCTCTCAAGCTTAAATAAGACCTCTAGATAGGCTCCTCTTGATATAAAGCACACTTGATCCCCTGCACAAATGAACAATGCTATGTTATGCAAATGCTAGGACCATGCAATGCTAATGCAAAGAAATATAAGCCAAGTAAGAAAAGGTTAGGCAAATTTTGAGGTGCAATAGCTGCCCCTATTCAAGCGGCTTGGACCTGACTGGATGACAAGCAAACGACTCTCAAACAATCGAGGTAGAAGGCGGTTGAATACCAGAGAACCCGAAAATTTGCTAACCGAAGAAATAACTGCACAAACTGTTTGAGGAAAAAGATCCAGAAAATTGAAACCGGTTGTCACGGCAACAACTGATCAATCATCCGATAAAGAAACTGATTTCAACATCAACCACCGGTGTGACGCCACAGGTGTCGAATCCATAATCAATCTTCAAACATGCGCTACAATAAGCGGGCACTACGTCAAGTGCGTCATCCACATACTACCCTGGATCTTCCATAAAACGCGGAACTGTCAATGTACTATCTTTTGACCTTCCATTTCCGGGCAGACGCTACGTGAAGCGAGGTATCCCTCCGAAGACTTGAACAAGCAACTCTGCGGGGAAAATATGGCAACAACTCCAAAGTCTAATTATGAAGCCATTCGATGCTGACGACAACTCCAAGGTCTAATTATGAAGCCGTTCAATGTTGACGAACTCCAAAGTCTAATTATGAAGTCATTTAATGTTGATAATAACTTCAAAGTATAATTATGAAGCTATTGTAATGCTGACATAACAGCTACTCGAAGAAAATTCTGCCAAACTTCAAAGTCAAATTATGAAGTCTGCAATGCTGACGTAACAGCAACTCGAGGAAAATTCTGCCGAACTTCAAAGTCAAATTATGAAGTCTGCTAGAACTTTTCCGGGTAATTTCTGACAACAACTTCAAAGTATAATCATGAAGCCTTGACAACAAGTAATGACTTCAACCGTCTAATCGCTGAAATCTTTCTTTTAAAACAATGACAACAACTTCAAAGTCTAATCATGAAGCCGTTGAATGCTGAAAACAACTTCAAAGTCTAATTATGAAGCCGTGGAATGCTGATGACAACTCCAAAGTCTAATTATGAAGCCATAACAGCCATTTGAGGAAAATTCTGTCAAACTTCAAAGTCAAATTATGAAATCGTTTAGAACTGTTGGTAACAACTTCAAAGTTTAATTATGAAGCCATTTCAACCATTCGAGGAAACTCTACCATGGAAATTCTGATGTCAACTGCCAGACATTAACCTTGACGACGAGTACTGAATTCAACCGTCTAATCCCTGAAATCTTTCTCTTTTGAAATGCTGACGTGACAGCAACTCGAGGAAAACTCCACTGGGGAATTTTGACAACAACTCCAAAGTCTAATTATGAAGCCATTTAAACCATTCGAGGAAACTCTGCCGGGGAAATTCTGACGTCAACTGCCAGACATTAACCTTGACGACGAGTAATGACTTCAGATGTCTAATCTCTGAAATCTTTCTCTTTTGAAATGCTGACGTGACATCAACTCGAGGAAAACTCCACTGGGGAATTTTGACAACAACTCCAAAGTCTAATTATGAAGCCGTGTAAAGAAAACTCCGCCGGGGAAGAAGAGAAACTTAACCAAGCAACTCTGATGAGGGGACACATGATAGGATGAACGTTATCATCACACATCTCATGCCAAAAATTTTGAATATCCGAAAACCATCCTGAACAAGAATTCTAATTACCTGCAGGGAAGAACGCCTGAAAACACAGAGGTAACCACCCTGGCTTATGTTTCAAAATGCATATGTTTGAAAATGGCGTAATGCTCCATATAAGATGGAATGCTACGCATTTGGGTAGATGCAAATATGATGCAGATATGATGCAAATGCGGGATGCAAATGCGGGCTCGGGCCGCCGGAGAAAAGCTGGATACAGAACCGCTCCAGCAAAATAAATGCTGAAGACAAAGCCAACTCCGCTGGGGATAATCGGGTATTACAGAATTATCCCAACAAAATAAATGCTGGAAAGGTAAACCGACTCCGCTGGGGAGCAATAATCCTGCTGAGGAATAGCTTAAAAAATCCATAGCTACGAACTCTGCAGAGGATGATCAACCTATTGGAGGAAAGATAACCTGCTAGAGAATAGAAAGATCCATCCTGTGCGGGGATGAACTTTTCAAACCACTGACAACTTGGTTGCACCCTGTGAGGATCTCACTGGGGAATACATGTGCACATGACCACCTACTGGGGATACACATTACTGCTTGATCGCTTGCTAGCTCGCATCCAACCCTTCTGTAGATAAAAGATGTGCCTCCCATCTGCTGGTGAGTAATAAGATCACCTAGAGCCTGCTCCTACGTTAAGGGACTCTGGCTAGGGAAACACGACCCCTTAGCTGTTTGCTGCGAAGGTAACGACCCTGCAAAATATGAACGAAACAAGACAATTCTACACAAAGGAACTATCTTGGTCAGTATCCGTGACAATTGTTCAGTTAATTCAAAGTTTTAACAATTATTGGTCGGGGCCTGCAAATTTATGCACGTGCAAGTTTATCAAAAACATCGGCGTTTTCCATAAACAAAATAGTAAAAGTTAAAACACGAAACAAACATCAAATACTGAATAGTATGCGTTTTATTGATAACGGGCCTGTAAATAGGCGAAGTTTTTTTTACAATGAATTCAACTCCTAAAAAGAGGAAGTTACAAGAATAAATACAAATATGTACAGAAGTACAACGAAATTTGTATATATGTCGGCAACGTGGTACAGACGGACACCATGAGCTGATCCTCCTATGACTTGCCTGACTCCGACGCTTTCCCGATACTCCATCCTCGGAAGAGATTGACTTGGATAATCAACCCTCAGGTTTTCCCAAACCACTAAGCAATGCAGTATCAAACTCGGACCGCAGTCATTTGCTTTTTCAATCCCTAATTTTTTCCTGAATCTCCCTTTGCGGGTTTTCGATTCACCGGGATACCCTTTTTTTTTTACCGAAGTCGCCTTTTCAGGTTTTCGACTTCGCTGGTGTACATCTTTTCAATTTTATCCCTAACTTTTGCCCGAACCTTTTCTTTTTCTTTTTGGTTCGCCGGAATGCCCCATTTTTGCCTGGACTCTCTTTTTTCTATCCAGCGGGTCTATTTAAGCAAAGTATTTTTTAATTGCGTCCGAGTTCACAGGGGATGTAAAATCTTCGCCATCCATGGTGGACAACAGCAAGGCTCCTCTAGAGAAGACCTTTCGAACGATATATGGACCTTCATAGTTGGGAGTCCATTTGCCCCTGTGATCTGATTGTGGTGGGAGAATCTTCTTCAGCACAAGATTGCCCGTCTAAAAGCTTCGAGGGCGCACCTTCTTATCGTAAGCCTTCTTCATCTGGCTCTGGTATAACCGACCATATGCGATAGATGCAAGTCTCTTCTCATCCATCAAACTGAGTTCATTCAGCCTATTCCTTATCCATTCTGCCTCATCGAGTTGGACATCGAGCAATACTCTCAAGGAAGGAATCTCAACTTCTAATGGTAGGAAAACCTCCATACCATACACCAGTGAGAAAGGTGATGGCCAGGTCGATGTGCGTACCGTCGTACGATAACCGTGCAAAGCGAAGGGCAATATCTCGTGCCAGTCTTTGTATGTTACAACCATATTTTGAACTATCTTCTTAATGTTCCTATTGGCCGCTTCAACAGCGCCATTCATCTTGGGCCGATAGGGAGATGAATTGTGATGCTCAATCTTGGAATTCTGGCACAATTCCTTCATCATCTTGTTATTCAGGTTCGAACCATTGTCAGTAATGATTCTTTCGGGGATGCCGTACCGACAGATGATATCCTTTTTGATAAACCGGGCTACCACTTGCTTGGTGACATTGGCGTAAGACGCTGCTTCAACCCATTTGGTGAAGTAATCAATAGCTACCAGGATGAACCGGTGTCCATTAGATGCGGTGGGCTCAATTTTCCCAATCATATCTATGCCCCACATGGAGAAAGGCCACGAGGACGCCATAACGTTTAAAGGGCTCGGCGGCACCTGAACCTTGTCTGCATAAATCTGGAATTTATGGCATTTCTTTGAAAACTTGAAACAGTCTCTTTCCATTGTCAGCCAATAATACCCTGCTCGCAATAACTTTCGGGACATAGCATGTCCGCCGGCTTGCGTTCCAAAGGTACCCTCGTGGACTTCCTCCATGAACAGATTAGTTTCTTTCTCATCAACACATTGCAAAAGCACCAAATTGTGGTTTCTCCGGTACAGAACACCATCTGGATTCAAGTAGAAGTTGCCAGCCAATCTCGTAAGAGTCTTCTTATCGCGGCCGGACGCCCTAGTCGTATACTCTTGGTTCTTTAGGAAATTTTGGATATCAAAATACCACGGCTTGCCATCAGAAGCTTCCTCAATGGCGAATATGAAGGCGGGCCTATCAAGGCGAGAGATAACGATAGTGGGAGCATCATTCTAGAAGTTAACTTTGTACATCGAAGACAATGTCGCAAGAGCATCAGCCATCTGATTTTCTGCCCGCGGCACATGGTGAAATTCGACTCTGTCAAAGAAGGGCAGCAACCTCCTTGCATAATTCATATACGGTATCAGATTAGGCTAACGAGTCTCCCATTCTCTCTTGATCTGGTTCACGACTAGCGCGGAGTCTCCGTATACATCAAGATTTTTAATCCTCAAATTAATAGCCTCCTCGAGACCCATGATACACTCCTCATATTCAGCCTCATTATTGGTAACTGGAAATGTCAATCTGGCAATGAACGGGATGTGCGTCACATGGGCAGTCGTGATGATTGCCCCAATTCCATTTCCATATGAATTTACAGCACCGTCAAAAATCAATTGCCATTGGGAACCCGACTCAGGACCTTCACCATGCAACGGCTCCTCGCAGTCTTTCATCTTTAAGTACATGATATCCTCGTCAGGAAAATCAAACTTCATTGGCTGGTAATCAATGATTGGCTGCTCGGCCAGGTACTCTGATAGTACGCTACCTTTGATAGCCTTTTGCGAGACATACTATATATCGTACTCTGTCAGTACCATCTGCCATCGGGCAATCCTTCCTGAAAGTGCCTGTTTCTCAAAGACATATTTGATCGGATCCATCTTCGATATCAGCATGGTTGTATGATTCCGCATGTATTGTCTCAGACGTTTGGCAGCCCAAGCAAGTGCACAACACGTCTTTTCGAGCATAGAGTAATGGGAATCACAGTCTGTGAACTTTTTACTCAAGTAATAGATCGCATGCTCTTTTCATCCAGTCTCGTCTTGTTGACCGAGAACACAACCCATACTGTTCTCAAGAACCGTCAAGTACATGATCAGTGGTCTTCCGGCTACTGGTGGCATCAATACCGGAGGTTCCTGCAAGTATTCTTTTATTCTTTCAAACGCCTTTTGACAATCTTTGTTCCAGAGAATCGCCTGATCTTTTTTCAACAGTTTAAACATTAGCTCACACGTGGCAGTAAGGTGAGATATGAACCGGGAAATGTAGTTCAACCTCCCCAAAAAACCACGAACCTCTTTCTCTGTTTTTGGCGCTGGCATTTCTTATATCGCTTTTATTTTAGCAGGATCAACCTCAATTCCTTTTTCGCTAACAATGAACCTCAGTAGCTTACCAGATCTCACCCCGAAGGTGCACTTATTAGGATTCAGTCTCAGCCTGAATTTCCTAAGCCTCTCAAACAATTTCAGAAGATTCACCAGATGCTTTTCCTCCGTCTGGGATTTGGCAATCATATCATCAACATAGACTTCAATCTCTTTATGCATCATGTCATGAAAGAGTGTCGTCATAGCACGCTGATATGTTGCCCCAACGTTCTTCAAACCAAAGGGCATCACTTTGTAGCAGAACGTTCCCCATGGGGTAATAAAAGTTGTTTTCTCCATGTCCTCCAGCGCCATTTTAATCTGATTGTAGCCCGAAAAGCCGTCCATGACGGAAAACACGGAGAATTGAGCAGTGTTGTCGACCAACACGTCAATATGAGGAAGCGAGAAGTCATCCTTAGGGCTCGCCTTGTTCAGATCCCGATAGTCAACGCACATGCGCACCTTACCATCTTTATTTGGTACAAGTACTATATTGGCGACCCAAGGAGGGTAAGTTGTAACAGCTAGGAAACCAGCGTCCCACTGTTTCTGTACTTCCTCTTTAATCTTTACGACCATATCTGGTTTCTTGTGTTGACTGCCGCATCTGTTAGCTTTCATTCATTACTGTATGCTGACCATCGCCAGGCCTGTTGGTTGAGGTCACTCTATTTGTATTCGGTTGTTTCTAGATGGTGTGATATCTGTGTGGTGGTTATCCGTGATTGGATATTATTTTTCTTGTTGCTTTGGTGCTATTCTGAGATTTCCTTGTTGCATGCTTGTTTGTATCTTGCATATTGCTTTTGTGTAACAGGTACCTCGGAGCTGTTAATCTGACTTCATGTACTCACTAGTTTGTTGCAGGTTATACAATCAGATACAAGAATTATCACAAAGTCATGGAGCAAGTCCAAGCAGAGCTGAGAGAAGTCAAGACCCAGATGGGGCAGTTCATCGCGGGCATGCAAGCGTTGCGCTCGGATCACAATGCGCTCAGAGAAGAGAACCATCAGCTGAAGACTCGAGTTGGTTTAATCATGGAAGTGATAAGAAACATGCTCAGGAAAGAAGGTGATCAAATGTCTGAGGCTGCAGCAAAGATGCTTGTTCCACTTCTGTCTGTGGATCCCGTCGAGTACGACGGACGTGAGGGGTGCTAATACCTTCCCCTTGCGTAACCGACTCCCGAACCCAGGCATGGTTGCTATGACCTTATCTTTCCTTTTTCTTTAGGTTTTTGCGATCGTTTCCTTTCCCTCTCTTTGAGATAAATAATGAAAGTGGCGACTCTTCTGTTTTTTCCGCCGGTTATTTTTTGCAGTAGCGACAATATCCAGCCAACATAAAACTGTTTGCTTGGACGACCATGGATACATGCTGCTGGGACAGTTACCTCAACGTTGCATCAAAAGCTGAAATACATGGTGGAAGGGAAGATAGTCACCGTGTGCGGTGAAGAGGACATTATGGTTAGCCATCTGTCATCCTTCAAGTACGTAGAAGTAGATGGTGACATCCACGAAACACTCTGCCAGGTATTTGAAGCAGTTCAGATTCAGGGGAATTCTCCTGTAGAAGCCAAGAGCCCAGAGGTTTCGATGTCATCACTTAAGGAAGCCCGTGCTATCGTAGAATCCGGCTCGTCTCAGAAGTGGGGCCAAGTTCTGGATGTTCCTGTCAAGCAGGACAAGTTCGGCCTAGGATACAAACCCTCCAGTTCTTCTCAGATTCCGAGATACAGGGGACCTATTCAGTTCACTAGCAGTGGTGTGATATTTGACAGGATTAATGCCGTTGAAGACGATGAAGGTGACAGTGACTACGACATGGATGCTTGGATCCGTCCATGTACTCCCGGCTAGAAACTGTGCAGCTGGACTACCGAAGAAGTCATTCATGTTACTACTGTAGAATAATGTTCATTGTTTTGATTATGTTCAGTCCTACGTTCTACCCAAGACGTAGTGACACATTTGTGGGGCCTTCTTGTTATTTGCAATTTATAATTAAATAAAAGACGTTTCGCATTCAAATATTGTGATCCCTGTTTTTCTTGTTTTTGTTTTGCATTTATACTTAACAGAAAAATGGCAATGTGGTTTATTTGTTGCATCGCATAATAAACATAACATCCTCATGCAGGTCTTTTCTATCAGATGCCATCGATTCAGGTTCAGCTATGACTTCGTATGACTTTGATAATCCCATTTATCAAGCTGAAGATGAGACTAACAAAGACTGTGAACTACCCGAAGAGTTAGCCAAACTTCCCAAGCAGGAGGAAAGGGTTATTGTGCCTCATTAGGAGGATATTGAGGTTATCAATCTGGGTACCGAGGATGACAAGAAAGAGGTCAAAGTGGGGGCTGCATTGGAAGACAGTGTCAAGAGAAGATTGGTTGAAATGCTCAATGAGTATAGGGATATCTTCGCTTGGTCTTACCAAGACATGCTTGGGCTGGATACAGATATTGTGGTACACCGGTTACCTCTTAGAGAAGAATGCTCGCCAGTCAAGCAAAAGTTGAGACGGACAAGGCCTGACATGGCAGTCAAGATCAAAGAAGAAGTTCATAAGCAGCTGAATGTTGGGTTTCTTGTTGTCACGAATTACCCTCTGTGGGTCGCAAATATTGTTCCTGTGCCTAAGAAGGATGGAAAGGTCAGGATGTGCGTTGATTATCGAGATCTGAATAAAGTGAGCCCGAAAGACGATTTCCCGCTCCCCCATATTGATGTGTTGGTTGATAACATCGCTCACTATTCTGTGTTTTCATTCATGGATGGCTTCTCTGGGTATAACCAAATCAAGATGGCCCTAGATAACATGGAGAAAACTACTTTCATCACACCATGGGGGACTTTTTGCTATAAGGTGATGCCCTTTGGATTGAAAAATGCAGGGGCAACTTATCAGCGGGCGATGGTCACTTTGTTTCATGACATGATTCATCATGAGGTGGAAGTCTATGTTGATGACATGATTGCAAAGTCGCAGACGGAGGAGGGACATCTAGTCGATCTTCTGAAATTGTTTGAAAGGCTGAGGAAGTTCAAGCTGAGGCTGAATCCTAACAAGTGCACCTTCGGGGTGAGATTTGGAAAGTTATTGGGTTTCATTGTCAGTGAAAGGGGTATTGAGGTAGATCCTGCCAAAATAAAAGCTATACAAGAAATGCTTGAGCTAAGAATGGAAAAAGAGGTTCGTGGTTTCCTGGGGAGATTAAACTACATTGCAAGGTTTATATCTCAACTTACAGCCACTTGTGAACCAATATTCAAATTGCTGAGAGAATATCAAACGGACAGGTGGAATGAAAATTTCCAGAAAGCATTAGAAAGAATAAAAGAATATCTGCAGGAACCTCCAATACTCATGCCTCCAGTTGCAGGGAGACTACTGATCATGTATCTCACGATTCTTGAGAACTCAATGGGATGTGTGCTCGGTCAACAGGACGAGTCAGGTAGAAAAGAGCATGCCATCTACTACCTGAGTAAGAAATTCACCGATTGTGAGTCGAGGTACTCGATGCTGGAAAAAACATGTTGTGCACTCGCTTCGGATGCTAAGCGTTTGAAACAGTACATGTTAAACCACACGACCCTATTGATTTCAAAGATGGACCCGATCAAATATGTCTTTGAAAAACAAGTGTCGCTTCCACGAAAATAAGGTGCCGGCAAAACAGAAGAGTCGCCACCTTTCGTTATTTATCCCTCAGAACGGGAAAGGAAACGATCGGAAAAACCTGACGAAAAGGTATAAGACAAGGTCATCGCAACCGTTGTCTGGGTTCGGGAGTCGGTTACGCAAGGGGAAGGTATTAGAACCCCTCACGTCCATCGTACTCGATGGGATCCATGCTTGTTGTGTTTACTGGACAAGTTGGTTTTATCTATCTACCTATCAAGGCTGGCTTTAAAAAAAAAGAAAATGACTCGGCAAAGCGTCGCACTTTATGCCTACGTATTCTCATCAGAGAATGAGAAATCAGAGTCAACGTAGTTTGACTAACTACTAGTTACGGGGAAGGTGGCTCGCCAATACATCAGTATTGTGCCTACGTACTCTCAACAGGTATGAGAGATCAGAGCTTACGTAGTTCGGGATAATACGGATTACGGGAATTCAGATTCATCTGTTTTATCGAGTAGGGTTAACAAATAGTTCCAGCAGTTAGGGACAAAGCCTATTTGCGGTAGAACTAGGAGTTAACGACACTCTTTTCTTCAGAAAAGCTTCCTTTGAATTACGGGCCCACGGGGAAAAAAGGTTTGAAGTTTGTTTTCTGTTTTTTACGGAAGAAGTATTTTTTACTGTGTTTGCAACTAGTATCGCACTAGAGACTATGACCTGAGAGTGAATGCGTCGCATGTCACCCAAAGGGTACCATACTAAACATCCAGACTGTTGAAAAGAAACTCTCCAACAATCCTTTCTCAGATAGCTTAAGGCTCGTAACGTACGACGTCAGTTAACCTTTATTACTGTATTTTCATTTGTTTTGAGAAGAGAAGAGAAGAGGCTCAACTAAAGGGGATACTATCAAGTCCTACTGTTGTCATGCCAAGGATTCATCCTATAGTTGAAGTTTGAAACAAGGAACTCCTAGAAGTTATCATGCATAGGTTTCAACCTAAAGTTCTATCATCACTTCCTTATCAAAGGAAGTGAGATTCCTAGGCGATCATGTCAATGATACAGAAACAGATAAAGCATCAGCTTAAACAGTAAACAGTAAACGACTGTAAAATGCATGCAATGCAAGTGAGGGAGGAAATGTGTGTGGGGCATCAGCCTTCACAAGCTCATCTCAACCTCAAGCCAGATATGAGTAACTGCAATCATACAGGAAATAACATGCTATCAAGCAAAATATGAGTAACTGCAATCATACAGAAGAAGTAAAATATGCTATCAAGCAAACACAAACCACATGGGCAAGGGAGCAGGGCTCTACCGAATACCTGTAAGCAAAGCCATACAATAAAAATACAAGCAGAGGGAGCAACTCAACCTCTAGTGCAATCATGCTCCTAGATTAAATCAGTCTAAGCATGAACTTATCCTAATGCATCAAGCAAATCAAACAAGCCACACCAATACAGAAGAGAAAACAGACAAGAGAGAAAGCAGATCAACCCCTCTTTCAATTTCAAGCTTCAGCTCTTCTGACAGCAACTCAGTCATCAGACTTCAATCACCCTTCATGACAAGTATCAACTTGCTTCTCCAGGTTCTAACACATCAAACATAAGTATCAACTTGTTTTCTCTTCTCCAAGCTTCAGCTTTCCAGTCAATTCCACCTTCAGGCTTCACTCTACAAGTATCAGCTTGATTCCTTCAGGTCCTTAGTGCATCAATGTAAGTGTCAACTTATCCTCTATTCCTCAAGCCTCAGCTCTTCACTCAATCTCAATTGAATCCTCTTCATAAGTATCAACTTGATCTTCTTGCTTCAGCCCCCTTTGCTTCACCAGTATCAACTGGGTCCTCTTCATCTATAAGCTTTAGCCTCTCAGAGTAATCTTCAATCACATTGAAGTGTCAACTTCATCCTTCAATCTTCTTCAAGTAAGGAACTCAATCCTCTAACAAGGGAGAAATATGCATCCATGAAGAGCAAAGTTTGGATGATTGGTAGCAGAGTGAAGACCAAAGGTTACCACTAAGCATCCTGTCATCAGAGAAATGGACCCTCAAAGGTTCTACCAATTTGAAAAGAGCCACACATCCTACCAAAGGAGGGATGAGGCCTTTACAAGGGACCTTACATCATAGGGAAGAATGGAATTGATCAACATATTCCATGTTTATGAAGGAAGAGAACTATCTAGAAGCTCTGCCTACAAAACCCTAATCTTAACCTAATCAAAACTACACCACAAGAAGGGAAGATCTTCAACTCCAAGCCTCTTCAAGCAATCCAATGCATCTTCAACTTGTCTTCATCATCATCCAAGAACAAGCAAAGCAAAACCCTAATCTAAGGGAACTAAAGATGTTAATCTAGTTGAGTTAGTGCCTTAGAATCATCTAAAACTAGCACCTAAACTAAAATCAATCAAAAATAGCAAACTATCTTATAAATTTCTACAAAAATTCCTAAGGGGTCCTAATTCAATTAAGAATTCCTCATACAAAAACCAGGGACTAAATCATCTATTAAGTCCTAAAATTAAGTCCAAAATCCAAAGGTATCAACCATAAACCCTAAAAATGGAGCTTCTAAAGGTTTCAACCTAAACTACCACCTATGTTCATCACAAAAATGTGAGAAAATTCTATGGGGAGAATGCATATCTATGCTAACTACTCACAAAAAATCAGGATCAAAATCATCACCACATGATCACACAAAATTCCACAAAATCAAGTATCAAACATAACTATTTTAATATCAATTAAAATGTGAAAATTCCCATAAAATCAGAAAATGCATGAAATAATAATATTTTTTATCTAAAAAATACTAGATTCAATCATGAATATAATGCAAAAAAATGGGGTTAATTGGATCATTTTTCAATTTTATATGATTTAATCATGAACCATGAATAAAATGAAGAAATAAAGAAAATCAAAAGAAAAATAACCAAGCGCGTGGTGAAGATAGCAATGACAATCAGTTCATTTGGGAGATTGGGCCATGAGGGGGGTGCTGATATCAATCTTTGCATTAAGCCCAAAACCACAAATAAATGAAACGTTGCGTTCCATTTAGTTCAGACCCTTCACAAATTGAGAAGCTCGCGTGGCCGTTGGATGAGGGTCCTAGTCCAAGTCAAACCTTGATCTGATGGCTATCAAGTCATCTTCTCCAATTCAAACCTCTAAAACTCAGGTCACCTGCGCGCCCAAAACCACCGCCGGTGACTTTCTCCGGTCACCATTCCACAACCCTAGTTCAACATAGAGTCCACCATAGGCCACGATCCCTTAATGAAACATGTCCCAAATTCCCTCACGAATTCATTCGTGCCCTTAATTCTCTCTGAAACCTCAAGATTCACAAGAACCAACTCTCAACCGAAAATGGTAACATCCCTAATTGGTCACTAATTCTCAAATTAATGGTCTGAAATTATTCCTACACCGTTCTACATTGCATCTAACATCCTAATTCGCATTGATTTTGTCTCTACTGCGAAAATCGGCGCCGGCTGAACAGAAGAGTCGCCACCGTGCGTCATTTATCCCAAAGAGGGGAAGGGAAACGCTCGAGGTAAACCTAACGCAAAGACGGGAAAGGAATGGTCATCGCAACCAAATCCTGGATTCGGGAGTCGGTTACGCAAGGGGAAGGTATTAGCACCCCTCACGTCCGTAGTACTCGACGGGATCCACGCTTATTTTCTGGTACGGATTGTTATTCTATCTACTCTACAGGTCAAGGGTTAAAAGAAAGGAAAATGACTCGGCAAAGTATTGCACTTTATGCCTACGTATTCCCGTCTGGAACGAGAAATCAGAGTCAACGTAGTTCGCCTACCTACGGGAAAGGAGGGGAAGGTTGCTCGCTAGGATATCGCATCCTATGCCTATGTACTTTCATACAGTATGCAAGATCAGAGCAAACGTAGTTCGGGCTATGCACGACACAAGTCTGTTTTGATTGCTTTTATCTCCTTCTAAAAAAGGGTTTTTGTGCTTAACATTCCAGGCGGACAAAAATGACATTTTGATGAGTTCACATTCTTTTACGAAAGAAGTGTCTTTTATTGTGTTTGGAATATTATTGTGTTTTTCTGTTTGTTTTGAGAAAGAAGAGACAGCACTCTAACCTATAGTTGAAAAGGGAATCAAACTAACCTAATGTTATCATGCATGGGTTAAGACCTAATGTCTATCATGCTCCTCTCTTGCGCAGAGAGAAACAAAGATCCTAAGGGATAAACGGAAACAGAAACAATAGCATATATACAATAAAGCAGTAAAATGCATGGATGCAGCAATACAAGCGAGGCAAGGGAGTCCCACTCAACCTCGAACCTAGAAAACAACAGGCAAAAGCGAACAAAATTCGCTTTCAACCTAACAGATTAAATGGCAAACAACACAGTCAGGGAAATTCAAACAATACATCAAGAATTAAACAGCTAAAATAAACAGCAAACAGCAGTCTTCATCAACATCTGTCCTCAAGTCATCTTCAACCATCTACAAGCTTCAAGCAAGCATTAGCCTTCATCTTCACAGCCTTCAAGCAAGGTCTCTGTCTTCAATCTATCAATGGCTTTTCTTCCAGTCTCACTCTCCAAGATGAGCAGCAGTCAACAAGATGCATTGGATGTTAAGCAGTCAATTGCCTACCAAGGGTGGCCTACTGACTGTTAACATGATACTGACAGTTTTCTCTCAAAAGTTCTATCTTTTAAATACATTCACTAATCCTTCCAAAGGAAGGAGATGGGTATTTAAAAGAGACTTTGAATCATAGAGAAAGAATGGAGGCAAACAAGTCCTTCCATGTTTATGAAGCAAGTTTTCTACTCTAGAGCTCTGCCTAGCTCCTAGACCCTATAACTTTCAACAGCTGCCAGCAAGAGATACTCTTCATCAACTCTGGAAATTGGTCTTCATTCTCTTAGTCATCAATGGGCTTCATCAGCAAGGTCTTCCACTCAACCCCAAACCCCAAGCAGGCCCAATACCCCACACAGTCAAATAATAACCCTAGAGAGGGCACACCACACAACCAAGCAAATACAGGAAGTATACTAGTAGTAATAGTAGAATAGGGGAAGCCTAATATTTTCTAAGGGATCTATTATTTACCCTGAATACCCCTATAGTCCCATCATTTAATTTGTCCTAAAGAAAACCCAAAAGAAAATTTGTTTTGTTAAACCTACATTATATTCACAACCCTAAATGATTAGCCTAATGTTTTCTAATCAAACTACCTAAAATAAATCCTAAAAAATTGGTATAAAAATCAGGGGGCACCCAATATATGTATCTAGTTATACTAAAAAAAATGGCCTAAAAAGATTATGAGAACCACCTAAAAGAAATTCTACAAAACTATATACAAATTAAATCTATTTAAAAAGGCATTAAAATAAAAATGTGCAAAAAAATATTAAAAGAAGATAAAATGGAAATTTTATTACATGATATTTTTCTACACAGAAATATGAAAATGCTAAAAAAACAACCAATCAAAAATATGGAATTTTCAATTTGTTATGATTTTTCAAACAATTAAGAAAAATAAAGGAAATTAAAATGACTTAAAATGAGTTAGGGGTGCAATTAGTAGGAAAACGCGTTGAAACATGGATGATGGGCCCAGACTGGGGGTGCGCATAGCAAGGCGCGCCTGGGCCCAGTTTAATCAGCAAACACAAAAAGAAAATAAAACGAAAACGGTGCAGGAAGTAATAAACTCAGTTCAATTGGAAATGGGCCTGGCAAGCGGGGGTGCGAATAGAAAGATCATTAAGCCCAGTCTGAGGACTTAAGTGAAACGGTGCGTTTCACGTTTTGAAATCCCTCCTATTTTCAGTTTAAACATGAGCCGTTAGATTAGAGTCTTGGTCAAAAGTTTCTGAAGGATCCAACGCACGCCAAGTTGTCTTCCCCAACGAGCTAGGGTTTCACCATGATTGAGCATGAACGAGCTTGCATGAACCAGACTTCCACCCCCTCATACAGCTTCGTTTCTCCATGAAATTCAAATCCATAAAGAGCAAAGATGCTCTATTTCTCGAGCAGAATACAACCATACTAATAATTCTCACTGAAACCAACTGAATCAAGAAACACGATGGCACACTTCCATGGATACTCAAACTTCTAACTTCTTCTTTCTCCAATTTCTTGCCATCAAAATACTCACCTTGTATCACTGATTAACCTAGGCTAAACCACATGAATTAAAACCTCATATTCTTCTAGTTCTAGATCCAAACAGTTGGTGCGCTCACATATCAACCTCCATGAAATTCAGTCAAATTCTCCAGAATTATACCTCTAACTACCTAGGTCATTCTTATCCTAACCAACCTACATCATGCTAACTAAATTAAGCCAATTCGAAGAGATTACTAACCTGGTGTAAAGTTGAAAACAGATGGATGAAATCTCCACTTCAAGCTCAGCAATGCTCCAATAGCAATCAATAGACCAAAATCTTGATTTTGTATGCACTTGTTCTTGCTTAAACACCTTGGATTCTTGTAACCAACTCTTTTTGCAATTTGGAGGATGAACTTGTAGCACACGATTATGGCTTCAATACACTCAAATCTTGCTTGGGATGTGATCAATGATGATCATGGAGTATGGTAGGATCAATAATCTTGCAGAATGATGAAGAATTGGGAGGGTTTGAATGAATTTGCAAAAAATGCAAAATAGAGTGAAACTTGGTGTTTTTGATCAAAATGAGGTGCAACCCTGCATTGAAGGAGCTCTAGGGTTTATATAGATGCCCATGGAACCATCTAGAACTTGCTGGAAACTTCTTGTGCACAAATCCCTTGTGTTTTGGCATGTGTTACTTTAACCATAAGCAAGCCATGATATCTCTCAAACTTTGAACTAAACTCAAAAATCCACTATTGCCAATGGTCTAGAAACATTGTTTCCAATCAAAATGACCTATAATTTCATCCCATTTGGACATGTTATGAAAAATCTCATTTTTAAGTCACTTTTATTCATTAAATTCACCTTTTAATTGACCAATTTTGAAACCTTGTGCTATGAGTCTTTCCAATCTTTCATGGTCACTTTTCTAGACTCAAAATATCATTTGGAACAACTTTTATGTTGTGAAGTTTTTCATTTGAAGCTTCCTTGTATGAGTTTTAGGCATATGTTTGAAAGGACCTGTAATTCTCAAATGACCAAAATACCCTTTGCTTGCCAAGGTCATAAGTAGAGTTCCACAAATCAGATGAAGGCATACTATACCTTTCTAGAAAGCTAAGATCATGAGAAACAACTTTCATGTTGACCAGAAATCCATTTGAAAGCTCCTTGAGGGGTAAAAGTTGCTTGGAAGACAGGTAACTTTCACAGACAAAATTTCAGTGTCCTCAGATGACCTGTAACTTACAAGGACCATAACTTGAGTTCTATAAATCTCCTTGATGTCTTCCACCACTAAAATTAAAGGTATTGAGATTCTCTACAAGTTTCATGTTGGCCAAGGATCCATTTGAAACTTGCATTTTGAATTATCTTGCTTGGAAGTTTGACCTAAATCAGGGGATTTTACACAGAAACCCTAATTTAGAAACCTCTCTTCTTCTTGATTTCTCTTGATTCCTCCTTGTCACAACACCACATCCATATCTACATGTCAAATGATGAACCCCACATCTTTCAAATAGACCTTGATGCCTTTCAATCAATCATTTGACCTAGGGTTGACCTAGGGTTGACCCAGATGAAACCCTAGTTGACTGTCTTCAACTGCAACTCTTGTGATCACATCAATGACTTGTCTCACTTTCAAAATGGCCCTATAGGTCCTACATGATGTCTATATATCCTCCATGCTCAATTCACAGCTCACAACTTCTTTGATGATCTTCAAATACACTCAAGATAGGAGAGAGATCCACTGCTTGATCCACTGACTTCTCTAGGTTTCAATTTCTTTCTGATGACTTGGATAGGCTTGAATTTGAATAAGAACCTCTTGATATGCCCATAGAGATAAGAATTGCATTTGGTCCCTTATTGGATGACTTGTTATGCTATGTTATGCAAATGAATTATGTATATGATCTACTATGCAAATGACAATGCAATTGAAACATAAACCAAGTGAAGTAGGTTGAGCAAATTTTAGGGTGCAACAGCTGCCCCTATTCAAGCGACTTGGACCCGACTGGGTGAAGCGCGAACGACCTTCAAACATTCGAGGTACGGGACGGTTGAATACTAAGAACCCGGAAATTTGCCAACCGTAGAGATAAACCGCCCAACTGTTTAGGGAACGACATCCACCAACTAAATCTGGTTGTTATGGCAACAACTGATCCGACGTCTGATAATTATGATTTCAACTTCAACAACATGTATAACGCCACAGGTACTGAACACTTTTCGCAAAACACATATGTCCACAACTGGACTAACCTTATCAACCCAAGAAGAGAGACAAATTCGTCAACACGAATAGAGATTCTGTTGTCACAGGAGTAACCTTGTCCACATCTGGACCCAAATTTCGCCAAATTACGAATAAACACAAATCTGTCCACGTCAGGAATCACATTATGGAAAAATCCCGGCGCTTTCGCTGGGGAAACATTTTTGTCTAATCACAGGAAACTCTATCCGTCTATCCATACGGGCAAACCATCTGTCTAAACACAGGAAACTCCATTCGCCTATCCATACGGGAAAATTAACTGCCTAAACACAAGAAACTTCATCCGCCTATCCATACGGGAAAATCACCTGTCTAAACACCGGAAACTTCATCCGCCTATCCATACAGGAAATTCAACTGTCTAAACACAAGAAACTTCATCCGCCTATCCATACGGGAAAATCATCTGTCTAAACACATGAAACTTCATCCGCCTATCCATACGGGAAAATCATCTGCCTAAACACAGGAAACATCATCCGCCTATCCATACGGGAAAATCATCTGCCTCAACAAAGGAAACTTCATCCGCCTATCCATACGGGAAAATCATCTTTCTAAACACAGGAAACTTTATCCGCCTATCCATACGGGAAAATCATCTGTCTAAACACAGGAAACTTCATCCACCTATCCATACGGGAAAATCATCTGCCTAAACACAGGAAACTTCATCCGCCTATCCATACGGGAAAATCATCTGCCTAAAACAGGAAACTTCATCCGCCTATCCATACGGGAAAATCATCTGCCTAAACACAGGAAACTTCATCCGCCTATCCATACGGGAAAATCATCTGTCTAAACACAGGAAACTTTATCCGCCTATCCATACGGGAAAATCATCTGCCTAAAAACAGGAAACTTCATCCGCCTATCCATACGGGAAAATCATCTGCCTAAACACAGGAAACTTCATCCGCCTATCCATACGGGAAAATCATCTGCCTAAACACAGGAAACTTCATCCGCCTATCCATACGGGAAAATCATCTGCCTAAACACAGGAAACTTCATCCTCCTATCCATACGGGAAAATCATCTGCCTAAACACAGGAAACTCCATCCGCCTATCCATACGGGAAATACTCCAATACAGCTTTTCTGCCTATCTTTGCAGCAGCTAGCTCCATCAATCACATGGGTAACACAATAAGAGTCTAGTCTTCCAATTTCCAGTGCTGACATGGCAGCAAATCTGAGAAGGACTCTACTGGGGATTTTCTGAATCCACACTGCCAGGCAACTATTTTAACATAGGCGGCAACTTCCAAAAATCGATTCACGAAATCTTCTGATGCCGTCACAACAACAACCTTGAAGGAATACTCCGCAAGAAGGGTAAGAGAAACTTAACCAAGCAACTCTGTGGGGAATAATGCAAAAACTGACATTATCGTTACATGTCTCACGTCGAGGTCCTGAATGTTTGACAATTAATTTGAGCAAGAGCTCTCTCCACCTGCAAGGGAAACAACACTTGAAAACAAACGGGTTAACCTACCTGGCTTATGTTTCAAAATGCATATGTTTGACAATGGCGTAATGCTCCATTCGACATGGAAATGCTACGCGTTTTTATTTGGTAGATGCAAATATGACACTATATGCCGATGCAAATGCAGACTCGAACTGCTGGGATACAGAAAGCCGCTTCAGCAAAATAAATGTTGAAGATAATGCCGACTCTGCTGGGGATAATCGGGTGTCACACACTTATTCCAGCAAAATAAATGTTGGAAGAACGAAGCCCGCTTCGCTGAGGAATAGCTGAATGCGCCAATCATGATTGGACTTCTGCTGGGGAGTGAACGGGTATCACACGGTATTCTGGCAAAATAAATGCCAAGACACACAACCAACTCTGCCAGGGAAAGTTTTCTTTTTTAATCTTTGAGTTCCACTGGGAGGAAAGAAAACACTTGCTGGAAAGAGAACTCCGCTGGGGACGAAACGACTCTCTTGGGGAAAATCAACTGACTCCGCTGGGGGAGAGTAAATGACCCTACTGGGAAGGGTAAACTGTCTAAGTACAGCTCACGAGTTGGAAATGTTAATCTTCTGAGGCTAAACCACTCTGCTCGGGATGGGGGAATCTTGTTGGGGGACACCGCACTGTCTGAATACAGCCTTCGATCTTGGAATCGTCAATTCTGCTGAGGATAAACGACCTTGCTGGAGAATGTCCTTCGGCTAAGCTGCGACTAACTGGGGAATTCGATCTTTCTTCAGTGAGGAACAATGTTATCTTGGAAGCGCGACCTGCGTGGGGATCGAGTCTTTTGTTACGAACTTCTGGTCAATACTGCAATCTCTTGATCGTCCACTTCATACGGCTATGAACCCTGCAACACCACAAACGAGACAAGACAAGTCTATGCAACCAAATCTATTCAGGTTAGTGTTAGTGACATTATTTTCAGTTAATTCAAAGTTTTAGCAATTATTGGCAAGGGCCAGCGACGTTATACACTTGCTAGTTTTATTAAACCTAGGCGTTTATCATGTACAAAACAGTAAAGAACCAGCATCAAATACTGAATAACATGTTTTATTGATTGGGCCCCTAAACGGGCAGAGTTTTGTACACAGGATGTAACTCCTGAAAAGAGGAAGCTACGCACAACAAATATGCAAGTATGCACAAGAAGCATAAATATGATGACAAATCAAATTTGTACACATGTCGGCAACGGGATGCAGACGAACATCACGAGCTGATCCTCCTATGACTCGCCCGACTCTAATGCTTTCCCGGTATCCACACTTCCGAAGAGATTGTATCTGATAATCGACCCCTCAGGTATATTCTCCCGCGCCAATGCTCACTGCAGTATCAAATTCGGACCGCAGTCATTTGCTTTTCAAATCCCTAACTTTTGCGTGAACCGCCCTTTACGGGTTTTCAGTTCACCGGGATACCCTTTTTTGCCGAAGCCGCCCAGTGTAGGTTTTCAACTTCGCGGGTGTACATTTTTTTAATTTTATCCCTAACTTTTGCCCGAACCTTTCATTCTGTTTTTGGTTCGCCAGGATGTCCCATTTTTGCCTGGACTCTCTTTTTTTGTCCAGCGGGTCAATTTCAAGCAAAGTATTTTTTAACTGCGTCCGAATTCACAGGCGACGTAAAGTCTTCACCGTCCATGGTGGACAACAATAAAGCCCCTCCTGAAAAGACTTTTCTGACAACGTATGGCCCTTCGTAGTTGGGGGTCCACTTGCCCCTGTGATCTGCCTGCGGCGGGAGAATCCTTTTCAGCACAAGGTCGCCCGTCTGAAAGCTCCGAGGATGTATCTTCTTATCATATGCTTTCTTCATTCGGCTCTGGTACAAACAACCGTATGCTAGAGAAGCTAGCCTCTTCTCATCCATTAAACTCAGCTGGTTCAACCTGTCTTTCACCCATTCTGCCTCGTCTAGTTGGATATCTCGTAATACTCTCAACGAAGGAATCTCAACTTCCAGTGGTAGCACTGCTTCCATTCCATATACCAACGAGAATGGGGTTGCCCCGGTTGATGTGCGTACCATCGTACGATAACCGTGCAAAGCAAAAGGTAGCATCTCGTGCCAATCCTTATAGGTCACCACCATCTTCTGAACAATCTTCTTTATATTCTTATTGGCCGCTTCAACAGCGCCATTCATCTTGGGTCTATAAGGGGAGGAGTTGTGATGCTCGATCTTAAAATTCTGACAGAGCTCCTTCATCATTTTATTGTTCAGGTTTGAACCGTTGTCGGTGATTATCCGCTCGGGGATCCCATATCTGCAAATGATATCTCTCTTGATGAATCTGGCTACCACCTGCTTAGTCACATTTGCGTAGGATGCCGCTTCTACCCACTTGGTGAAGTAATCGATTGCTACCAGAATGAACCGGTGTCCATTAGAAGTCGTCGGCTCGATCTTTCCAATCATATTGATTCCCCACATCGAGAATGGCCATGGCAATGACATCACATTCAGAGGACTCGGAGGCACATGGATCTTATCTGCATAGATTTGGCACTTGTGACACTTCCTCGCAAACTTGAAACAATCAGTTTCCATAGTTAGCCAAAAATAACCTGCCCGCAGCAGCTTCCTCGTCATAGCATGCCCACCAGCATGCGTACCAAATGTACCCTCATGTATTTCCTCCATGAGCAGCTTTGCCTCTTTTTCGTCTACACAACGCAGCAGCACCAAGTCGTGATTTCTTCTGTATAAGACATCGTCCGGATTCAAATAGAAATTACCCGCCAATCTCCTGAGAGTCTTCTGATCTTGACTGGATGCCCCAGCCGGATACTCCTTGTTCTTCAGGAAATTAAGGATATCAAAATACCATGGTTTATCATCAGATGCCTCGTCAATGGCAAATACGAAGGCAGGTCTGTCAAGATGGGAGATAACAATTCTGGGAGCCTCATTCCAGAAGTTGACTTTGTACATGGAAGACAAAGTGGCCAGGGCGTCAGCCATTTGATTTTCTGCTCGTGGCACGTGATGCAGCTCAACCTTGTCAAAGAAAGGCAACAATCTCCTCGCATAATTCATGTACGGTATCAAATTGGGCTGACGTGTCTCCCATTCCCCTTTTATTTGATTCACCACCAGAGCTGAGTCTCCGTATACATCCAGATTTTTGATTCGCAAATCAATGGCTTCTTCAAGCCCCATGATACAAGCTTCATATTCGGCTTCATTATTGGTAACTGGAAAGGTCAATCGAGCAGTAAACGGGATGTGCGACCCGTGTGGAGTAGTGATGATTGCCCCTATTCCGCTACCATAGGCGTTTACAGCTTCGTCAAAGATCAACTTCCATTTGGAACCCAATTCCGGTCCTTCGTCTGGCAACGGCTCTTCACAATCTTTCATCTTTAGGTACATGATATCCTCGTCAGGAAAATCAAACCTCATCGATTGGTAATCCTCAATAGGCTGCTCTGCCAAGTACTCAGATAATACACTCCCCTTTATAGCCTTCTGCGAGACATACTGGATGTCATATTCGGTTAAAACCATCTGCCAACGGGCAATTCTCCCCGATAATGCCTGCTTTTCGAATACATATTTGATAGGATCCATCTTCGAGATGAGCATGGTTGTATGGTTCAGCATGTATTGCCTCAAACGCTTGGCGGCCCAGGCTAGCGCGCAACAAGTTTTTTCGAGCACTGAATATCGAGATTCACATTCAGTAAACTTCTTACTCAAGTAGTATATTGCATGCTATTTTCTTCTTGTCTCGTCGTGTTGACCGAGAACACAACCCATACTTCCCTCAAGAACTGTCAAATACATAATCAAGGGTCTCCCTGTCACTGGGGGTATCAAAATAGGAGGCTCCTGCAAATA
Source organism: Lathyrus sativus (assembly GCA_963859935.3). Lineage (NCBI taxonomy): Eukaryota > Viridiplantae > Streptophyta > Magnoliopsida > Fabales > Fabaceae > Lathyrus > Lathyrus sativus. Next base: position 360,400,222 of record OZ012735.1, read on the forward strand.
CTGCTTTATTTTATCGAACTCCTTTTGACAATTTTCATTCCATGTTACAGCTTGGTCTTTTTTCAACAGCTTGAATAACGACTCACACGTAGCTGTTAGGTGAGATATGAACCGAGCGATGTAGTTCAACCTCCCTAAAAACCCGCGCACTTCTTTTTCTGTTCTAGGCGTCGGCATTTCCTGTATTGCTTTGATCTTTGCAGGATCAACCTCTATTCCTTTTTCACTCACGTTAAACCCCAGCAGTTTACCTGATCTCACCCCGAAGGTGCACTTATTAGGGTTCAGTCTCAGCCTGAACTTCCTAAGCCTTTTGAATAACTTCAGCAGATTCACCAAATGCTCTTCCTCCGTCTGGGATTTGGCAATCATATCATCGACATACACCTCGATCTCCTTATGCATCATGTCATGGAAAAGAGTCGTCATTGCACGCTGATACGTTGCCCCAGCATTCTTCAATCCGAAGGGCATCACTTTATAACAAAATGTTCCCCAAGGAGTTATGAAAGTAGTCTTCTCCATGTCTTCTGGCACCATTTTGATCTGATTATAGCCCGAGAAGCCATCCATGAAGGAGAATACGGAGAATTGAGCAGTGTTGTCAACCAGCACATCGATGTGAGGAAGCGGAAAATCATCTTTCAGGCTCGCTTTATTCAAATCACGGTAATCTACGCACATTCTCACTTTACCGTCTTTCTTTGGCACTGATACAATATTAGCGACCCATGCGGGATATTTTGTAACAGCTAGGAAACCAGCATCCCACTGCTTTTGAACCTCCTCTTTAATTTTCACTGCCATATCTGGTCTAGTTCTGCGAAGCTTATGCTTGACCGGCGGGCATTCTTCTTTTAACGGCAGGCGGTGCACAACATATCTGTATCAAGCCCAGGCATGTCTTCGTACGACCAAGCGAACACATCACTGTACTCTCTAAGCATTTCAACCAGTCTTCGCTTGACGTCGCTCTGCAGCGTGGCTCCTATACGGATGTTCTTTTCAACCCCTTCCGACCCCAGATTAATGATTTCGATGACCTCCTCATGAGGCAGAATGACTCGTTCCTCTTGCTTTACCAACCAAGACAATTCTTCGGGAACGTCACCATCTTCGACAATCTCTTCTTTGGCCTGAAATACCGAGTGCTCAAATTCGAGACGAGTCATGGGCGGTTCAATGAGGTCACCTGAAAAGGTTATCCTGCAAAAGGAATGGTTAAATGCTTCAAAATGCGTATAAAGCGAATAACCACGTTGCCATTTTATTGTAAAACACAAAACAGGAAAAACAGAGATCGCAATATTTGTACATGAAAAAACGCCTTTTATTTAATGATTAAACAACGCAATGTACATAACAGCACAACCCTAAGCAAAATCATGATGCCTCGGGTAAGACACCAGATTGTTCAACAATTAAGAAAACAAAGTATTACTGTTTGAGAGTCACAGGAACAATCTCCTGAATAGACCAATTGCATAATCCTTGTCCCGACACGCTCAGCTGAATCCAGGCGTCCATGTCGCAATCACTGTCTCCTTCTTCAGAATCTGAAACAGCGTTGATGGCCTCGTGACACACTCCACTAGCTGTGATTGTTATCGGTCCTTTGAAACGGGGTGCCCCTGCAGCAGGCGTTGATGACGACGGTTGATATCCCAGCCCAAATCTATCCATCTTCACGGGAATATCCAGCACCCTGCCCCAGCCCTTTGTCCCACCTGTCTCTACTAGAGCCTGAGCCTCCTTGTATGACGAGACGGCCACCTCTGACGCTTTACTCGGCCCGGGACCTTTGTCTTTGATGCGCAACCCTTCAAAGGCTTGACAGGGTGTTTCATGAATCTCGCCGTCGACTTCTACATACTTGAATGATGACAGATGGCTAACCAATATATCTTCTTCTCCACAGACTGTGACTACACTGTCCCCTACCATGTATTTCAGCTTTTGATGCAAGGTAGATGTGACTGCCCCAGCACCATGGATCCAGGGTCGTCCGAGAAGGCAGCTGTATGCTGGCTGGATGTCCATAATATAAAATTCAGTCGCGAAAACCTCCGGCCCTACTTGTAGAGGTAACGTTATGGATCCAAAGACTGTTCTTCGTGTACCATCAAATGCCCTGACCACCAAGTCACTAGGCGTACAAAGAATTCCTCTGACGTCCAGTTTCATCATTGCTTTCTTGGGCAGCACGTTTAAGGAAGATCCGGTATCTACCAGTACATGAGACATGACTGAGCCTCTACACTCAACTGAGACGTGCAACGCCATGTGTTGCACCCTAAAATTTGCTCAACCTTTTCCAATTGGTTTATGTTTCAATTACATTGGCATTTGCATATAGAGTCATGTACATAGCCTAATCATCTGCGTAGCATAGCATAGCAAATCATCCAACAGGGACCAAGCATTATTCTCACCTCTATGAGCCTATCAAGAGGTTAATATTCAAATTCAATCTCATTCAAGTCATCAGAGAAGATTTGAAAGCTGGGAAGTCAGTGGATCAAGCAGTGTATCTAGCTCCTATCTGAGGGTGTCTGAGGATCATCAAAGAAGATGTGAGCTGGGGATTGAGCATGAAGAGTATGTGGGCATCATGGGAGACTTATAAAGTCATTTGGAGAAGGAGGCAAGTCATTGATATGATCACAAGAAGTGCAGTTGAAGACAGTCAACTAGGGTTTCATCTGGGTCAACTCTAGGTCATCTTTAGGTCAATTGACTGATTGAAAGGCATTAAGGGCTATTGGAGAGATGTGGGGTTCATCATTTGACATGTAGAGAAGGATATGGTAATGTGCCAAGAAGAAATCAAGAGAAATCAAGGAGAAGAGGAGTTTCTAAATTAGGGTTTCTGTGTAAAATCCCCTAATTTAGGTCAAATTTCCAAGCAAGATAAGTCAACATTCAAGCTTCAAATGGATCCTTGGCCAACATGAAACTTGTAGAAGATCTCAAGACCTTTAATTTGAGTCGTGGAAGACATCAAGGAGATTTATAGAACTCAAGTTATGGTCCTTGCAAGTTACAGGTCATCTGAGGTATCTGAAATTTTGTCTGTGAAAGTGACTTGACTTCCAAGCAATTTTTACCCCTCAAGGAGATTTCAAATGAATTTCTGGTCAACATAATAATTGTTCCTCATTGTCTTAGATTTCTAGAATGGTATGGTATGCCTTCATATGACTTGTGGAACTCTACTTATGGTCTTGGCAAGCAAAGGGTATTTTGGTCATCTAAGAATTATAGGTCATTTCAAGCCTATGCCCAAAAATCATACAAGGAAGCTTCAAATGGAAAACTTCACAACATAAAACTTGTTCCAAATGACATTTTGAGTCTAGAAAAGTGACCATGAAAGATTGGAAAGACTCATAGCACAAGTTTTCAAAATTGGTGGATTTAATGAATAAAAAATGACCTAAATTTGAGATTTTTCATACTTTGGCCAAATGGGATGAAATTATAGGTCACTTTGATTGGAAAAATCATTTTGAGAACATTGACAAAAGTAGAATTTTGAGTTTGGTTCAAGATTTAGGAGTTATGCATGGTTACTTACAATGAAAGTTACATAATCCAAAATGCAAGGAAAGAGTGCATGGGAAGCTTCTCCAAACTTCTAGGAGTTTCTAATCTCATCTATATATTGGATTGAAGAACTCCATGCCATGGTTGGTGAATCATATTGCTCATAACACAAGTTTCATACCAATCTTCCATTTTTGCAAAATCAATTCAAACTCTCTCAAATCTCTATCAATCTCCATTTTTCTTGATCTGATCTTCATCACCATCATTCATAGATCACATTACACACAAGCATTTGGTTAATTTGAGGAGAACTCGTGCCATACAAGTGAATCATCCAAGAAGCAAGAACTTTTCAATCACAAGATCCAAGAGGTTTGAGTCAGATTTTCTGCATACAGAATCAAGAATTGGTAGTGTGGATCCATTTCCAATCATTACAAGCCTCAGATCAGAGAATTTCATAGCTGTTTTCTTCATTTTACACCAGGTTGGATTTCTATTCAAATTGCATGATTCAGTCAGCATGTTAGTGATTTGTTAGTATAGAATGGTTAAGATAAGTTAGATGATGAATTTCACCAAGTTTGAACAAGTTTCATGGATGTTGATCATGGTGCACTAATTCTGTTGGAGCTTATAACATCAATGATAATGCAAGATAATCTTGGACTTATGGCTTAAAATGATCAGTGTGAGATATAGATAATGTTAGGATAGAATTGAGCAAGCATTGGGAGATTTGATGTCAGGTGAAAATGGTGGATCATAATTATTGCACCTATCGGGTTTGTTTCTTGAGTGAGTTTTAGGAAGAACTATGGGCATGGCTGTGTAGAGGGAAGGATTTAGAGCAATTTTGCTCTTGGAATCGTGTGGATTCATGGAGAGACGAGGGAGAAAGGAAAGCTGGAAGATGCATGCATGGTGAAGAGTTTCAGGTCTTAGGGTTTGCTGGAGGTTGAAGACAACTTGTGAGCCACATGATTATGACTCTGACTTTGACTATAAGACCAATCCAACGGCTGTGGTTTAAAAGGAATTACGGAGGGAAAGTCCAAGGTGCTACGCACCGTTTCATTTATTCTCTCTGATGGGCTTTGAATCCCCTTGCTAATAACACCCCCAAGCGCATGGCCCAATTGGAAATGAACTAAAAAACTTACTATCTGCACCGTTTTCTCGTTTTTATTTTTTTATTTGCTGAATGCATATGGGCCCAGACGCGCTTGCTATGCGCGCCCCCCAGTCTGGGCCCAGCTTGTTATTTTAACTGATTTCATCTACTTTATGCACCCCATTTCAATTAATTCTCATTTTATTTTCTTTCAAAAATTTTCATTTCTTAAAAAAATCATAAAAAATAGAAAAATGCACGGTTTTCATTGGTTCTTTTTGCACATTATTCATAATTTAGTCAAGAAAAATATCATACAAAAAAATTAATATTTCATTTTATTTTCATATTTTTGGCATATTTTTCTTTTAAATAGGTATAAATAACATTTAGTTTGATGCATGAATTTGGTAATTTTAGTTTGAATAGATGCTTTACCATTTTTAATCCATTCTTTTTAGGTTGATTAGATTAGACCTTTATCTTGTGTATAAAATTTAGTTCATACTTTTAGAAATTAATTTTAGGTGATTTGTCTAGGTGTGAATAACATGAACAAAACTAGGGTTTAGGTGATAACATAGGTAAATTAGTTCATTTCCCTTAGGAGTTAGAAATTGAATTTTTTGGGGTATGGGACTATAGGGATTATGGGTAGTTATTAGATCCCTTAGAAAATGTTAGGATTCCCCTACTGCTATTAGTATGCTATCTGTATTTGATTGACTGTATGGTGTGCCCTCTCTAGGGTTATTTTCATTTGTCTGTTTGGGGTATTGGGATTGCTTTGGGGATTGGGAGAGCTGAAGACTTGTGATGATGAAGCCATTGGAGATCCAGAGATTGAAGACCAACTTCCAGAGTTGATGAGGAGATTCTTGCTAGCAGCTGTTTAAGAGTATAGGGATAGGAGCTAGGCAGAGCTCTAGAGTAGCAAGCTTGATTCACAAACATGGAAGGCCTTGTCTGCCTCCATTCTTTCTCTATGATTCAAAGTCTCTTTCAAATATCCACCTCCTTCCTTTTGGAAGGATCAGTGAATGTATTTGAAAGATAGAACTTTTGAGAGAAAATTGTCTGTATAATGTTAACAGTTAATGAGCCACCCTTGGTAGGCATTTGACTGTTTAACATTTAATTCATCTTGTTGACTGATATTCCTCTTGGAGATTGAGACTTGAAGAAAAGCCATTGCAGATGGAAGATTGATGACAAAGACCTTGCTTGAAGGCTGTGGAGATTAAAGATTGATGCTTGCTGAAGCTTGTAGCTGTTTGGAGATGACTTGAGGATAGGTGTTGATGCAGAGCTGTTGTGGCTGTTTATTTTCCTGCTGTTATTCATTTTCTGATGTATTGATTGGTTTTCTTGACTGTATTGCTTGCTGTTTAACCTGTTGGGTTGAAAGTGAATCCTGTTCACTTTTGCCTATTGTTTTCTAGGTTCGAGGTTGAGTGGGACTCCCTTGCCTCGCTTGTATTGTTGCATCCATGCATTTTACTGCTTTACTGTATATATCTGCTATTGTTGCTGTTTCCGTCTATTCCCTTAGGATCTCTGTTTCTCTCTGTGCAAGAGAGGAGCATGATAGACACTAGGTCTTAACCCATGCATGATAACATTAGGTTAGTTTGATTCCCTTTGCAACTGTAGGTTAGAGTTCTGTCTCTTCTTTCTCAAAACAAACAGAAAAACACAATAATATTTCAAACACAATAAAAGACACTTCTTCCGTAAAAAACTGTGAACTCATCAAGACGTCATTTTTGTCCGCTTGGACTGTTAATCAGAAAAACCTTTTTTCAGAAGGAATAAAAACAATCAAGACAAGCCTGTGTCTTCCGTGGCCCGAACTACGTTTGCTCTGATCTTTCATGCTGTATGAAAGTACGTAGGCATAGGATGCGATATCCTAGCGAGCAACCTTCCCCTCCTTTCCCGTAGGTAGGCGAACTATGTTGACTCTGATTTCTCGTTTCAGACGGGAATACGTAGGCATAAAGTGCGATACTTTGCCGAGTCATTTTATTTTCTTTTAACCCTTAACCCTTAGTTTAGATAGAATAACAATCCATACCCGAAAACAAGCGTGGATCCCGTCGAGTACGACGGACGTGAGGGGTGCTAATACCTTCCCCTTGCGTAACCGACTCCCGAATCCAGGTTTTGGTTGCGACGACCATACCTTTCCCGTCTTTGCGGTAGGTTTACTCTGAGCGTTTCCTTTCCCTCCCGTGGGATAAATAACGCACGGTGGCGACTCTTCTGTTCAGCCGGCGCCGATTTTCGCAGTAGCGACAGCTGGCGACTCTGCTGGGGACCCAACGTCCCCTGGCTGCTAAGGACTGCGATAGTTCTTATGCATTTGGGATCCAACGTCCCTTAAGAGAGTCAATCCTAGCGCTTGTTTTCCCGTCGAGGATTTTGTATGGACTTATATTTCTGACCTTTATTTCCAACATTATATATTGATTATTATTGCTGTATTGGGGTGTGACGGGTGTTCTATGATTGAGAGATAAGCCGGACCTGGGCTTGAGTGCACCTAGAATTAGAGTAGAAAGTAGTGGGCGCGTGCCGGCTTTTCTTGCATTAGTGTCTCATGAAATCTACACTCGGACGAGGTTCTTCTGGTTGGCTTCTTTTTCTACCCTTTGGGTCGAAGGGGTTGTTGGTCAGCTGAATTGTCGACTCCGGGAACCGATCATTTGGAAGTTGGCTAAGTGAGGCCTCTTCAGGATTTAATGATGCCACTCCTTCTGGGAATCGTATCATCAACCCTGAAAGTCTGTGACGCCGACGACCGCATAGGATGTCGTACCTTTGTCAGTTACTAGGACATCCACCTGTGAGATGGGTTTGGGTTATGCAGGTAACTAGGCTTTTAGACTACCGGTTTGTTTCTTGATCTGAGATCCTGGGTATTTATGGAGAGTTCTGAGGTCTGTCAGAGACCAGTTGGAGAGTTCTGAGGTCTGTCAGAGACCAGTTGGAGAGTTCTGAGGTCTGTCAGAGACCAGTTGGAGAGTTCTAAGGTCTGTCAGAGACCAGTTGGGGATATGATATGAGGTCTGCCAGAGACCAGTCAGAGTTATGTTGTGGGTCTGTCAGAGACCAGTGTTGGAGCTTTGTTTTAGGTCTATCTGAGACCGGGGCTTGAGGACTTCTAGAGGGTCTATCTGAGACTTCTTCATATGGTTCAGGCTATTCAGCTACGGCATTTGGTCCCTGTTGCATGTTACTTGCATTGCATTGTTTGCATACCCATTATCATTGCATCCCATTAACGTGTGTCTATGCTGCAGGTGCATTTGCATATCCCCCGGTTCTAGTGCCCAGACTTCTGAGTATTGATCATGGCTGGTTTGAGGAAGACAGTTGCGTATAAGCTGCCTACACCTGATATTACCCCTTTGCTTGGTTTGATGTCTCTTGCTGATGAGGAGGTTAGGAGAAGCTTCAGAATGAGTCATGGGAGATTACTGAGATTAGTCTGCAAGCCCACTGCTGATGAGATGAAAGGACTGTACACTTTGATGCAGTTCTATGACCCCGCATTGAGATGTTTCACGTTTGCTGATTTTATTCTGGGGCCTACCATTGAAGAGTATGTGGAGTTTACTGAGCTACCAGTGCAGAACAAGGTTCCCTTTATTCACTCTGCTGCTGAGCCCAAGTTGGAAGACTTAGCTAAAGCCTTGCACATGAATGCTGCTGAACTGTTAGTGACTTCTTGGCTTGGGGTTTCAGGTTTCTCTCTGGATTTTCTGGTTGGCAAGGCTCAGGAGTATGCCAAGAGCGGATGTTGGGTGGTTTTCAATGCTATTTTGGCTCTATGCATTTACGGAATAGTGTTGTTTCCTAACTTGCCCAATTTCGTGGACTTGGCCGCTTTCCATCTGTTTGCTGCTGGCAACCCAGTGCCCACTTTGATCGGAGACTTCTACCACTCATTGCACTACAAGAATGAAAACAAAAGGGGAAAGGTTGTTTACTGCTGTGCGCCTCTGTTGAGCATGTGGTTTAAGAGTCATCTTCCCCCGAAGGGATCTTTTGTGGATGGTGCAACTTCCGCTAGCTAGTCAGAGCGCCTGATGAGGCTATCTTCTGAAGACATCGAGTGGTTCGATCGAGACTTGCTGGGGTCTGAGCTCATCTTCAGTTGTTCTGGGTACCCTAATGTTCCGCTGATAGGAAGAAAAGGGTGTATCAATTACAACCCTTCTCTGTTCATTCGCCAGTTCGGATACGCGCTGAAGAGCCCACCAAAGGAGGAAGAAGTACAGGAATCTCTGTACTTCACCGGGGATTTGAGTGGAGAGTTGTTAGCCAAGCTGCAGCATGCCTGGACGCGTATTAACCGAAAAGGGAAGTCGTTGTTAGGGAAAAATGATTGTCAGGCTTATGCACCATACAGAGTTTGGATCCAGGAGAGAGCAAGTCAGTTGCGGATGCCATTTCCAGATGCACCAGTCCTTGTTCCTATTCCGGTAGCAGAGCCAACCACTGTTACTAGGGAAGCCTACGAGCAAGTTGTGAAAGAAAAGGAAGCCTTGATGAAGATCAATGAAGGGTTAGAGCAAGAGCTAGCTCAGATACGCAGTGAGAAAAACAAGGTCGTGCATGCTTTCCAACAGCAGATTGAGCTAGTAAACAGACTAGAGGCTGAGTTGACTGAGGAGAAAAAGAAGCGCGAACGTCTGGGGCAAGAGTTCAGAAGCTCCCATGACATGCTGAAGTCCAAAAAGAAAGCGCTCGACGCAGCACACCGAGAAATCTCTTCTTGCAATAAGACTTGGAATGCTACGCTCACCAACAATAAAAAGAGGGAAGATAAGTTGAGGCAGAAAATCTCTGACCTCGAAGAGCAGTTGAAAGCTAGCATTAAGAAGTATGAAGAAGAAGTGATGACCCGGTATAGTCTCCAGAATGCGTTGAACAAGGCCATCAATGGCAGGGATGAAGCTGTGTCTCAGAAACGTAAGCTAGAGGATCGCTTCGGAGAAGGGGCATGGGAGGAAACTGCTGGAGACGTGCGACGTGTTCTTAAGAAAAGAAACCAACTTGTTGAAGGGCTGCTTACCCGACCAGGTCATCCAGAGACCAAAAAGTTAATAGAAGAGTACCAGGCTTATGGGAGTACCTGATCATTTCATGTATTATCTAGATGCTTTATTTGCATAGTGCTGACCATCACCAGGATTGTTGGTTGAGGTCATGCTTTCTTATTGTACTCAGTGACATTGTATTCTTGGCTTATTGGTTTTTCTCTGCAATATATGAGGCTTTCTGTGATTCAGCTCCGATCTTCATATTGCTAGCACTGTCACCGCACTGGCACCTTCACACTAGAATCGGGGAATGCTTTTCCCTAATGCACAGACACATATTGCATTGCATTCATATTCATATTGCATTACAGGTAGTTATTGGAGGGTATCTTATTTCCTGCTCTGTACCAGGTATTTTCAGGATTGCAGATCAGCGCCCGCACAGATATTCCACTCGCACCAACTGTCGAAGAATCATGGATCAAATGCAGAACGAGATGAAAGATATGCGCGAGAAGCTAGCGCTCTTCATGCGGACCATGGAGACTATTGCAAAAGGTCAGGAGAATTTGCAAGCTATGGTGCAGCCTCTGTTGCTCAGAAATGTTGGTCAAGGGAATGAGGATCATCAGTCTGTGCGAGTCGACACTGTTCATGGGGATGGCACTCCCACGCCAGTGGCGCCACCTGTAGTCAATATACCTGCTGCTAATGTCAACAACGTTACCACTGCTGGGAACGGTAACGTCGGAGTTGGGAACGAGACTGTTGTCCATAACGTTGGGCTGGGTGATATCAACTTGGGTGATAATATGGGAGGCAACGACTTCGGTAATGCTGGATTCGGATTCAATGATCAGGGTTTCGATAATGCTGGGAAATATGGTTTCAATGCTCAAGGCTTTGGGAAGGACGAATACGGTCTGACCAATCAGGGTTACGGAGGTTTCGAAAATGGAAACGGCGCTGGGTTAATGACTTTTGGACCTGCTGGAATTGCTCCGGGGTATGGCAACAGAGGGCGAGGCCCGGTGATGAATCAGATCAGAGTTGGCCGTAACAACGGATATGATGGGTATGGAGCTGGGAATGGTAACTGGCAAGAGGATCAGCAGGAGGACGCCTTCTCCGGTGGAGGTTTCGAGGGACCAATGGATGACTCCCAGAAGATCAGAATGCTAGAAGAGCAGATGAGGGGGGTCCTGAACCAAAGACATGTCAACAATGGGTCTGGTACCTGGCTTGAGGGTGCCAATCAAATTCAAAGCTCCTACGTTTGATAAGTATAAAGGGGACACTTGTCCGAAAGTGCACGTGCGGGCTTATTACAGAAAGATGTCTGCATATTCAACTGATGAGAGGATGCTAATGCATTTCTTTCAGGATAGTTTGTCGGGTCCTTCCCTAGAATGGTATATGGGGTTGGAGCCAACTAATATAAAGACATGGAAGCAACTGGCAGAGGCATTTGTAGCTCACTACAAGTATAACAGCGACTTGGCACCCAATCGGGTCCAATTGACAGGGCTATCCCAGAAAAAGGGTGAGAGCTTTAAAGAGTATGCGCAAAGATGGCGCGACATGGCCGCCAGGGTCCGTCCTCCTCTAGAAGACAAGGAAATGAATGACATGTTCATTGGAACATTCACCGGCATGTTTTATGACAAGTTGTTTCACACATCTTTGGCCAGTTTCTCAGACTTAATTCTGATGGGAGAAAAGATTGAAAACAACATTAAACAAGGCAGGTTCCAGGCTGAGGAATCAACTGCATCTGGCAGTAACAGGAAGGCTTTTGGTGGGAGCCGTCAGGGCGATGCAAGCGCAGTGTTTGGAGGCCGAGGCAGAGGTTGAAATCAGTATCATCAGCCGCAGCAGGTGGCGAGTGTTACTATTCCGTTTCAACAACAACCGTTTCAGCAACAGCCAATGCAACAACAACAGCAACAGCAGCCACAGCAGGGGGCACAACCTGCTCAGCGTAGATTCCAGGGTGGTAAACCAAGGAGAGTGTTCGAGAAGCCTCCTTCAACGTATGTGGATTTGTTATAGACGCTGTTAGGTCTGAATTTGGTAGAGAAGAGAACTCTGGCACCTATAACGGGAACTCCTCCGTATGGTTATGATGCAAGCAGGCACTGTGAGTTCCACTCTGGGGCTCCGGGCCACGATGTAGAGGGTTGCCATGCTTTTAAGCATGTTGTGCAGGATCTTTTGGACAATAAGGCTATCAATTTCGGAGCGGCAGGTACGAATATAGTGCAGAAGCCCATGCCCAATCATGTGGCAAACGCCATTCTAACTGAGGAAGGGATGAATCTGATTATGAGAGTGGATGATTTAAAGACGCCGCTGAGCGAGATAAAAAGCAGATTATTGCAGGGGGGTGTCTATCCTGGATGTGACGAGTACTGCTTAGAATGCTGGACCCTAGTTGGGGGGTGTGATGACTTAAAGGAAGGTATCCAGGCTTTAATATATGGCGGCACATTGCAGTTTGACCGAGCAGCAATTGAAGAGCCTGCAGGGGCATTAGCAGATAATCAAAGTGATGTGGCCACTGTAACGATTCCTCGAAAGACAATCACTATCACGGCACCGACCCAGCGTCCACCGATCACAATCACTAAGGCCAGACCGATCCCGTACGAGAGCACAAAGGCAGTCCCATGGTCATATGGGTTGGAAGTGTATTGTGACGGAATAAAGATTGATGTTAATAAGCAGCCAGCCGAGACCGTAGACAATGTTGTTGGTACAAGAGGTATGACAAGGAGTGGTAGGATCTTCATATCGCCTGAGGTGGAGGCCGAAATACTGGCAAAAGGAAAGGGGAAGATGGTTGAGAATATCCCGGTGCAGGTAAGCGAAAAAGCATCGGCATCGAAAGATGTGGAAGAGTTCATGCGCTTGATTCGAAAAAGTGATTATAAGATTGTGGAGCATCTGCAACAGACGCCTTCAAAGATATCTATCCTGTCATTGCTATTGTGTTCTGAAGCTCACAAAAATGCACTGTTGAAAGTCCTGGATACTTCCTTCGTACCCCAAGATGTTTCAGTAAATCAGCTGGAGGGAGTATTAGCACATGTAAATGCAGGCCATAGCTTGGGCTTTACCGACTTTGATTTGACCCCGAAGGGGAGAGATCATAATATGGCGCTGCACGTCTCTGCGGAATGTAGAGGATCAGTCATGTCGCATGTATTGGTCGATATCGGATCGTCTTTGAATGTGCTGCCCAAGAAAGCGATGAAGCTAGATGTCAGAGGAATCCTGTGCACGCCCAGTGACTTGGTAGTCAGGGCATTCGATGGCACGCGGAGAACAGTCTTTGGATCGATAACATTGCCTCTACAAGTGGGGCCGAAGGTTTTCGCGACGGAATTTTATATCATGGACATCCAGCCTGCATATAGCTGCTTGCTCGGAAGACCCTGGATTCATGGGGCTGGGGCAGTCACGTCTACCCTGCATCAGAAGTTGAAATATATGGTGGGAGACAGCGTGGTCACCGTGTGCGGAGAAGAAGACATCCTGGTCAGCCATCTGTCGTCATTTAAATATGTGGAGGTTGATGGAGAGATTCACGAAACTCCCTGCCAGGCATTTGAAGGGTTGCGCATCAAGGACAAAGGTCCCGGGCCGAGCAAAGTGTCGGAGATAGCCGTCTCGTCGTATAAAGAAGCCCAAGCTCTAGTAGAGACTGGTGAGACGAAGGGCTGGGGCAAAGTGCTGGACATTCCTGTGAAGATGGACCGGTTTGGACTGGGGTATCAACCTTCGTCATCAACACCTGCTATGGGGGCACCCCGTTTCAGAGGGCCAATAACTATCTCTGCCAGTGGAGTATGTCATGAGACCATCAACGCTGCTTCAGAGTCTGACGAAGGAGACAGCGACTGTGATATGGATGCCTGGATTCAGCCAAGCACGCCAGGACAGGGACTGTGCAACTGGTCTATTCAGGAGCTTGTTCCTGTGACTCTTAAACAGTAATGCTTTGTTTTATTAATTGTTGAACGATCTGATGTCTTGCCCGGGGCATCAGGATTTGCTTAGGGCTGTGCTGTTATGAACATTGGGTGTTTATCATTAAATAAAAGGCGTTTTTCATGTGCAAATATTACGATCCCTGTTTTTCTTGTTTTGTAATTTTCAATAAAATGGCAATGTGGTTGTTCGCTTTATACGCATTTTGAAGCATTTAACCATTCTTTTTGCAGGATAACATTTTCAGATGACATCCTTGAACCACCTATGACTCGTCCCGACTTCGAGCACCCGGTATTTCAGGCCGAAGAAGAGGTTGTCGAAGATAGTGACGTTCCTGAAGAATTGTCTTGGTTGGTGAAGCAAGAAGAAAGAGTCATTCTGCCTCACGAAGAGGTCATCGAAATCATTAACTTGGGGTCGGAAGGGGTTGAAAAGAACATTCGTATCGGAGTCGCGCTGCAGAGCGATATCAAGCGAAGACTGGTTGAAATGCTCCGAGAGTATAGTGATGTGTTCGCTTGGTCGTATGAAGATATGCCAGGGCTCGATACAGATATGGTTGTGCACCGTCTGCCGTTGAAAGAAGAATGTCCGCCGGTCAAGCAAAAGCTTCGCAGAACTAGACCCGATATGGCGGTGAAAATCAAAGAAGAGGTTCAAAAACAGTGGGATGCTGGTTTCCTGGCTGTGACAAAATATCCCTCATGGGTCGCTAACATCGTACCAGTGCCAAAGAAAGATGGCAAGGTTCGAATGTGTGTGGATTATAGGGATTTGAATAAAGCGAGCCCGAAAGACGATTTTCCGCTTCCTCATATCGATGTGTTAGTTGATAACACTGCTCAATACTCCGTATTCTCCTTCATGGATGGCTTCTCAGGCTATAATCAGATTAAAATGGCGCCAGAGGATATGGAGAAGACTACTTTCATAACGCCTTGGGGAACATTTTGTTATAAAGTGATGCCCTTTGGGTTGAAGAATGCTGGGGCAATGTATCAGCGTGCAATGACGACTCTTTTCCATGATATGATGCATAAAGAGATCGAAGTTTATGTTGACGATATGATTGCTAAATCCCAGACGGAGGAAGAGCATCTGGTGAATCTGCTGAAGTTATTTAAAAGGCTTAGGAAGTTCAGGCTGAGACTGAACCCTAACAAGTGCACCTTCGGGGTGAGATCGGGTAAACTGCTGGGGTTTATCGTAAGTGAAAGAGGAATAGAGGTTGATCCTGCTAAAATAAGAGCGATTCAAGAGATGCCGACGCCTAAAACAGAGAAAGAGGTGCGCGGGTTTTTAGGGAGGTTGAACTACATCGCCCGGTTCATCTCTCACCTAACGGCCACGTGTGAACCATTATTCAAGCTGTTGAAGAAAGATAAAGTTGTAACGTGGAACGAAAATTGTCAAAAGGCGTTCGATAAAATAAAGCAGTATTTGCAGGAGCCTCCTATTTTGATACCCCCAGTGGCAGGGAGACCCTTGATTATGTATTTGACAGTTCTTGAGGGAAGCATGGGATGTGTTCTCGGTCAACACGACGAGACAGGAAGAAAAGAGCATGCGATCTATTACTTGAGTAAGAAATTTACAGATTGTGAATCTCGATATTCAATGCTTGAAAAAACTTGTTGCGCGCTAGCCTGGGCCGCCAAGCGTTTTAGGCAATACATGCTAAATCATACAACCATGCTCATCTCGAAGATGGATCCTATCAAATATGTATTCGAAAAGCAGGCGTTTCAGGGAGGATTGCCCGTTGGCAGATGGTCTTGACTGAATATGACATCCAATACGTCTCGCAAAAGGCTATAAAGGGGAGTGTATTGTCTGAGTACTTGGCAGAGCAGCCTATTGAAGATTACCAATCGATGAGGTTTGATTTTCCTGACGAGGATATCATGTACTTAAAGATGAAAGATTGTGAAGAGTCGTTGCCAGACGAAGGACCAGAGTTAGGTTCCATGTGGAAGATGATATTTGACGGAGCTGTGAACGCTTACGGTAGCGGAATAGGGGCAATCATCACTACTCCACACGGGTCGCACATCCCGTTTACTGCTCGATTGACCATTGCAGTTACCAATAATGATGCCGAATACGAAGCTTGTATCATGGGGCTTGAAGAAGCCATTGATTTGCGAATTAAGAACCTGGACGTATACGGAGACTCAGCTCTGGTGGTGAATCAGATAAAAGGGGAATGGGAGACACGTCAGCCCAACTTGATACATTACATGAACTATGCAAGGAGATTGTTGCCTTTCTTTGACAAGGTTGAATTGCATCATGTACCGCGGGCAGAGAACCAAATGGCTGACGCCCTCGCCACTTTGTCTTCCATGTACAAAGTCAACTTCTGGAACGAGGCTCCCAGAATCATTATCTCTCGGCTTGACAGACCAGCCTTTGTGTTTGCTATTGATGAGGCATCTGACGACAAACCGTGGTATTTTGATATCCTTAACTTCCTGAAGAATAAAGAGTATCCGACTGGGGCATCCAGTCAAGATCACAAGACTCTCAGGAGATTAGCGGGCAATTTCTATTTGAATCCGGATGGTGTCTTGTACAGAAGAAATCACGATTTGGTGCTGCTGCGTTGTGTGGATGAAAAAGAGGCAAAGCTTCTCATGGAGGAAATACATGAAGGTACATTTGGTACGCATGCTGGTGGGCATGCTATGACGAGGAAGCTGCTACGGGAAGGTTATTTTTGGCTGACTATGGAAACTGATTGTTTCAAGTTTGCGAGAAAGTGCCACAAGTGCCAAGTCTATGATGATAAGATCCATGTGCCTCCGAGTCCTCTGAATGTGATGTCATCACCATGGCCATTCTTGATGTGGGGAATCGATATGATTGGAAAGATCGAGCCGACGACTTCTAACGGACACCGATTCATTCTAGTAGCAATCGATTATTTCACCAAGTGGCTGGAAGCGGCGTCTTATGCAAATGTAACTAAGCAGGTGGTGGCCAGGTTCATCAAGAGAGATATCATTTGCAGATACGGAATCCCCGAACGGATAATCACGGACAACGGTTCAAACCTGAACAACAAAATGATGAAGGAGCTCTGTCAGAATTTCAAGATCGAACATCACAACTCCTCCCCTTACCGACCCAAGATGAATGGCGCTGTCGAAGCGACCAACAAGAATATAAAGAAGATCATTCAGAAAATGGTGGTGACCTATAAGGATTGGCATGAGATGCTACCTTTTTCTTTGCACGGTTATCGTACGACGGTACGCACATCAACCGGGGCAACCCCGTTCTCGTTGGTCTACGGAATGGAAGCAGTGCTACCATTAGAAGTTGAGATTCCTTCTCTGAGGGTATTGCGAGACATCCAACTAGATGAGGCAGAATGGGTGAAAGACAGGTTGAACCAACTGAGTTTGATGGATGAGAAGAGGCTAGCTTCTCTAGCATACGGTCGTTTGTACCAGAGCCGAATGAAGAAAGCATATGATAAGAAGATACATCCGTGGAGCTTTCAGACGGGCGACCTCGTGCTGAAAAGGATTCTCCCGCCGCAGGCAGATCACAGGGGCAAGTGGACCCCCAACTACGAAGGTCCCTACATTGTCAGGAAAGTATTTTCAGGAGGAGCGTTGTTGTTGTCCACCATGGACGGTGAAGACTTTACGTCGCCTGTGAATTCGGACGCAGTTAAAAAATACTTTGCTTAAAATTGACCCGCTGGACAAAAAAGGAGAGTCCAGGCAAAAATGGGGCATCCTGGCGAACCAAAAACGGAATGAAAGGTTCGGGCAAAAGTTAGGGATAAAATTGAAAAAAATGTACACCCGCGAAGTTGAAAACCTACACTGGGCGGCTTCGGCAAAAAAGGGTATCCCGGTGAACTGAAAACCCGTAAAGGGCGGTTCACGCAAAAGTTAGGGATTTGAAAAGCAAATGACTGAGGTCCGAATTTTGATATTGCATTGAGCTTTGGTGCTGGAGAATATACCTGAGGGGTCGATTATCAGATACAATCTCTTCGGAAGTGTGGATACCGGGAAAGCAGTAGAGTCGGGCGAGTCATAGGCGGATCAGTTCGTGATGTTCGTCTGCATCCCGTTGCCGACATGTGTACAAATTTAATTTGTCAATATATTTATGCTTCTTATGCATACTTGTATATTTGTTATGCGTAGCTTCCTCTTTTCAGGAGTTACATCCCGTGTACAAAAAACTCCGCCCATTCAGGGGCCCAATCAATAAAATGTGTTATTCAGTATTTGATGCTGGTTCTTTACTGTTTTGTGCATGATAAACGCCTAGGTTTGATGAAACTAGCATGTGCATAACGTCACTGGCCCTTGCCAACAATTGCTAAAACTTTGAATTAACTGAAAATAAGGTCACTAACGCTAACCTGAATAGATTTGGTTGCATAGGCTTGTCTTGTCTTGTTTGTGTTGTTGCAGGGTTCATAGCCGTATGAAGAGGACGATCAAAAGATTGCAGTAGCAAAAGACTTGACCCCCACGCAGGTCATACTCCCAAGGCAGCAATGTTCCTCAATGAATAAGGATCGAATTCCCCAGCTAATCGTGGCTTATCCAGAGGGCATGCTCCAGCAAAGCCATTTACTCTCAGCAGAATGTGGCGATTCAAAGATTGTAGGCTGTGTTCAGACAGTGTGGCGTCCCCCAGGAGGATTCCCTTATCGCAAGAAGAGTGGGTTAGCCTCCGAGGATTAACATTTCCAACTCGTGAGCTGTATTCAGGCAGTCTACCTTTCCCCGCAGGGTCAGTTACTCTCCCCCAGCAGAGTCAGTTGATTTTCCCTAAGAGAATCGTTTCGTCCCCAGCGGAGTTCTCTTTTCAGCAAAGGCTTTCCTCCCAGTGGAACTCGAAGACTAAGACTTCCCCCGACAGAGTTGGCTGTGTGTCCCGGCATTTATTTTGCCAGAATCCCGTGGGATATCCGTTCACTCTCCAGCAGAAGTCTAATCATACCAGGCGCATCTGCTATTCTCCAGCAGAGTTACATTCCCCAGTAGGGTGTTACTTCAATGAGGTGTTTGGTTTAAGTTCCCCAATTTCCCAACTGAGACGACTTCACTCTTCTAGCATTTATTTTGCTGGAATAATTCTATAGCACCTGGCTATCCCCAGCGGAGTCGGCATTGTCTTCAGCATTTATTTTGCTGAGGCAGTTTCTGTATCTCAGCAGTTCGAGTCTGCATTTGCATCGGCATATAGTGTCATATTTGCATCTTCCAAATAAAAACGCGTAGCATTTCCATGTCGAATGGAGCATTGCATCATTGTCAAACATATGCACCTTGAAGCATAAACCAGGTCGGCTAATCGTTTGTTTCAAGTATTGCTCTCTTGCAGGTGAAAGGAGCTCTGGCTCAAACGAACTACCAAACATTCGAGGTCTCGACGTGAGACATTCAATGAAGTGTCAGCTTTGGCACTATTCCCCACAGAATTATCATGATGAAGTTTTCTTTGTCTCCGAACAGAGTTATTTGTGAGTTTCTTGTGTTTTCCCCGCCAGAGTTAGTAGGCAAAAGCTCTCCTCATTCCCAAGCAGAGTTATTTGTCAGCGAAGGGTTTTAGGAATCAGAATTTCAGAGGCTGCCGCCGGTTATCAGAGCAGGCGTCCGGTAGTTTGGTTTCCAAATATCCCCAGTAAAGTCCGTCTCAAAGTCGCTGTCATGTCAGTGCTAAGAAGTTTGTGGTTCGGGACCAATGGAAGGATGAGTCCTGACGTGGACAATTTTATTGACAGGTTTTCTTTGTGGGGGTCCTAACGTGGACAGATTTATTTCCTCATGGTTGATGAGAGGTGCTAGTCCTAACGTGGACAGGTTCGATTTTTCAGAATTGTTAGAGAAGTGAAGTCCAGACGCGGACAGTTTCATTTCCTCAAGTTGACGATGTGTGCTAGTCCTAACGTGGACAGATTTGAGTTCTTGGAATTGATGGAATGTGAAGTCCTGACGTGGACAAAGTTGATTACTCTTCGTGGTGGTGTCCTGACGTGGACAATTTATTTCCAGCAGATATCTTTATTCGTAATGGTGAGATGGGCGTCCTGACGTGGGCAAGTTTATAATTCTTCGTGATGACAAGATACGAGAGTCCTGACGTGGACAAATTTATCCTTCGTCGTGTTGTTGGCAAAGTCTGAGTCCTGACGTGGACGAGTTTTATTTCCCCAGCAAGTCGAAGATACGCAAGTCCTGACGTGGACAAGTTTTATTTCCTCAGCAAGTCAAGAAATGTAGTCCTGACGTGGACAAATCAAGACGAGATTGGAGTTCTTATGTGGATAAATCAAGTGGTGTTCCTTACGTGGAAAGAAGGCGTGTTCCTTACGCGGAAAGATTGGTTTCCTGACGTGGAAAAAAGATGTATTCCTTACGTGGAAAGATGGGAGTCCTTACGTGGACAAATCAGAAAGATTGATTCCTTACGTGGAAAGTTTAGTTCCTTACGGGGAAAGTTTAGTTCCTTACATGGAAAGTTTAGTTCCTTACATGGAAAGTTTGTGATTCCTTACGTGGAAAAAGAGGATCGTTTCCTTATGTGGAAAGAAGAGGGTTTCCTTACGTGGAAAGAAGATTGATTCCTTACGTGGAAAGATAAGATCGTTTCCTTACGTGGAAAGTGTAGTCCTGACGTGGACAGATTCCGAAAAGAAGTTGGTTTCCTTACGTGGAAAGATGTGATTCCTTACGTGGAAAAAAGATGTGTTCCTTACGTGGAAAGTGTAGTCCTGACGTGGACATAAATCCGAAAGAGTTGGATTACTTACGTGGAAAGATTGTGATTCCTTACGTGGAACGAAGGTGGTTTCCTAACGTGGAAAAAGATTGTTTCCTTACGTGGAAAAAAGAAGTATTCATAACCTAGAGAGTTTAGTCCTGACGTGGACAGATACAGAAGAGATGATTCCTTACGTGGACGGTGTTATTCCTAACATGGAAGAGTTTATTCCTAATGTGGACCACTTACTTCTGATGAAATGCAGACGAGTTATCCCCAGCGAAGTTGCCGAGATTTCTTCATGTTGACAGCGGATAGAGTCCTAACGTGGACAAGCAAAGGACAAGTTTGCGATGATAGAAGTTTTTTCAGGATGATGAAAATGATCCCCAGCACGAGATCAGTGGGTTGCTGTAACAGCTAGATTCAGTTGATGAATGTTGTTCCCCAAGCAGTGGTGCAGTTTATTTCTGCGGTTGGCAAATTTCCGGGTTCTTAGTATTCAACTGTCTCGTACCTCGAATGTTTGAAGGTCGTTCGATCTTCACCCAATCGGGTCCAAGTCGCTTGAATAGGGGCAGCTGTTGCACCCTAAAATTTGCTCAACCTTTTCCAATTGGTTTATGTTTCAATTACATTGGCATTTGCATATAGAGTCATGTACATAGCCTAATCATCTGCATAGCATAGCATAGCAAATCATCCAACAGGGACCAAGTATTATTCTCACCTCTATGAGCCTATCAAGAGGTTAATATTCAAATTCAATCTCATTCAAGTCATCAGAGAAGATTTGAAAGCTGGGAAGTCAGTGGATCAAGCAGTGCATCTAGCTCCTATCTGAGGGTGTCTGAGGATCATCAAAGAAGATGTGAGCTGGGGATTGAGCATGAAGAGTATGTGGGCATCATGGGAGACTTAGAAAGTCATTTGGAGAAGTGGGCAAGTCATTTATATGATCACAAGAAGTGCAGTTGAAGACAGTCAATTAGGGTTTCATCTGGGTCAACTCTAGGTCAACTCTAGGTCAATTGACTGATTGAAAGGCATTAAGGGCTATTGGAGAGATGTGGGGTTCATCATTTGACATGTAGAGAAGGATATGGTAATGTGCCAAGAAGAAATCAAGAGAAATCAAGGAGAAGAGGAGTTTCTAAATTAGGGTTTCTGTGTAAAATCCCCTAATTTGGGTCAAATTTCCAAGCAAGATAAGTCAAAATACAAGCTTCAAATGGATCCTTGGCCAACATGAAACTTGTAGAGGATCTCAATACCTTTAATTTGAGTGGTGGAAGACATCAAGGAGATTTATAGAACTCAAGTTATGGTCCTTGCAAGTTACAGGTCATCTGAGGTATCTGAAATTTTGTCTGTGAACGTGACTTGACTTCCAAGCAATTTTTACCCCTCAAGGAGATTTCAAATGAATTTCTGATCAACATAAGAATTGTTCCTCATTGTCTTATATTTCTATAATGGTATGGTATGCCTTCATATGATTTGTGGAACTCTACTTATGGTCTTGGCAAGCAAAGGGTATTTTGGTCATCTGAGAATTACAGATCATTTCAAGCCTATGCCCAAAACTCATACAAGGAAGCTTCAAATGGAAAACTTCACAACATCAAACTTGTTCCAAATGACATTTTGAGTCTAAAAAATTGACCATGAAAGATTGGAAAGACTCATAGCACAAGGTTTCAAAATTGGTGGATTTAATGAATAAAAAATGACCTAAATTTGAGATTTTTCATACTTTGGCCAAATGGGATGAAATTATAGGTCATTTTGATTGGAAAAATCATTTTGAGAATATTGGCAAAAGTAGAATTTTGAGTTTAGTTCAAGATTTAGGAGTTATGCATGGTTACTTACAATGAAAGTTACATAATCCAAAATGCAAGGAAAGAGTGCATGGGAAGCTTCTCCAAACTTCTAGGAGTTTCTAATCTCATATATATATTGGATTGAAGAACTCCATGCCATGGTTGGTGAATCATATTGCTCATAACACAAGTTTCATACCAATCTTCCATTTTTGCAAAATCAATTCAAACTCTCTCAAATCTCTATCAATCTCCATTTTTCTTGATCTGATCTTCATCACCATCATTCATAGATCACATTACACACAAGCATTTGGTTAATTTGAGGAGAACTCGTGCCATACAAGTGATTCATCCAAGAAGCAAGAACTTTTCAATCACAAGATCCAAGAGGTTTGAGTCAGATTTTCTGCATACAGAATCAAGAATTGGTAGTGTGGATCCATTTCCAATCATTACAAGCCTCAGATCAGAGAATTTCATAGCTGTTTTCTTCATTTTACACCAGGTTGGATTTTTATTCGAATTGCATGATTCAGTCAGCATGTTAGTGATTTGTTAGTATAGAATGGTTAAGATAAGTTAGATGATGAATTTCACCAAGTTTGAACAAGTTTCATGGATGTTGATCATGGTGTACTAATTCTGTTGGAGCTTATAACATCAATGATAATGCAAGATAATCTTGGACTTATGGCTTAAAATGATCAGTGTGAGATATAGATAATGTTAGGATAGAATTAAGCAAGCATTGGGAGATTTGATGTCAGGTGAAAATGGTGGATCATAATTATTGCACCTATCGGGTTTGTTTCTTGAGTGAGTTTTAGGAAGAACTATGGGCATGGCTGTGTAGAGGGAAGGATTTAGAGCAATTTTGCTCTTGGAATCGTGTGGATTCATGGAGAGACGAGGGAGAAAGGAAAGCTGGAAGATGCATGCATGGTGAAGAGTTTCAGGTCTTAGGGTTTGCTGGAGGTTGAAGACAACTTGTGAGCCACATGATTATGACTCTGACTTTGACTATAAGACCAATCCAACGGTTGTGGTTTAAAAGGAATTACGGAGGGAAAGTCCAAGGTGCTACGCACCGTTTCATTTATTCTCTCTGATGGGCTTTGAATCCCCTTGCTAATAACACCCCCAAGCGCATGGCCCAATTGGAAATGAACTAAAAAACTTACTATCTGCACCGTTTTCTCGTTTTTATTTTTTTATTTGCTGAATGCATATGGGACCAGACGCGCTTGCTATGCGCGCCCCCCATTCTGGGCCCAGCTTGTTATTTTAACTGATTTCATCTACTTTCTGCACCCCATTTCAATTAATTCTCATTTTATTTTCTTTCAAAAATTTTCATTTCTTAAAAAAATCATAAAAAATAGAAAAATGCATGGTTTTCATTGGTTCTTTTTGCACATTATTCATAATTTAGTCAAGAAAAATATCATACAAAAAAATTAATATTTCATTTTATTTTCATATTTTTGGCATATTTTTCTTTTAAATAGGTATAAATAACATTTAGTTTGATGCATGAATTTGGTAATTTTAGTTTGAATAGATGCTTTACCATTTTTAATCCATTCTTTTTAGGTTGATTAGATTAGACCTTTATCTTGTGTATAAAATTTAGTTCATACTTTTAGAAATTAATTTTAGGTGATTTGTCTAGGTGTGACTAACATGAACAAAACTAGGGTTTAGGTGATAACATAGGTAAATTAGTTCATTTCCCTTAGGAGTTAGAAATTGAATTTTTTGGGGTATGGGACTATAGGGATTATGGGTAGTTATTAGATCCCTTAGAAAATGTTAGGATTCCCCTACTGCTATTAGTATGCTATCTGTATTTGATTGACTGTATGGTGTGCCCTCTCTAGGGTTATTTTCATTTGTCTGTTTGGGGTATTGGGATTGCTTTGGGGATTGGGAGAGCTGAAGACTTGTGATGATGAAGCCATTGGAGATCCAGAGATTGAAGACCAACTTCCAGAGTTGATGAGGAGATTCTTGCTAGCAGCTGTTGAAGAGTATAGGGATAGGAGCTAGGCAGAGCTCTAGAGTAGCAAGCTTGATTCACAAACATGGAAGGCCTTGTCTGCCTCCATTCTTTCTCTATGATTCAAAGTCTCTTTCAAATATACACCTCCTTCCTTTGGAAGGATCAGTGAATGTATTTGAAAGATAGAACTTTTGAGAGAAAATTGTCTGTATAATGTTAACAGTTAATGAGCCACCCTTGGTAGGCATTTGACTGTTTAACATTTAATTCATCTTGTTGACTGATATTCCTCTTGGAGATTGAGACTTGAAGAAAAGCCATTGCAGATGGAAGATTGATGACAAAGACCTTGCTTGAAGGCTGTGGAGATTAAAGATTGATGCTTGCTGAATCTTGTAGCTGTTTGGAGATGACTCGAGGATAGGTGTTGATGCAGAGCTGCTGTGGCTGTTTATTTTCCTGCTGTTATTCATTTTCTGATGTATTGATTGGTTTTCTTGACTGTATTGCTTGCTGTTTAACCTATTGGGTTGAAAGTGAATCCTGTTCACTTTTGCCTATTGTTTTCTAGGTTCGAGGTTAAGTGGGACTCCCTTGCCTCGCTTGTATTGTTGCATCCATGCATTTTACTGTTTTACTGTATATATCTGCTATTGTTGTTGTTTCCGTTTATTCCCTTAGGATCTCTGTTTCTCTCTGTGCAAGAGAGGAGCATGATAGACACTAGGTCTTAACCCATGCATGATAACATTAGGTTATTTTGATTCCCTTTGCAACTGTAGGTTAGAGTTCTGGCTCTTCTTTCTCAAAACAAACAGAAAAACACAATAATATTTCAAACACAATAAAAGACACTTCTTCCGTAAAAAACTGTGAACTCATCAAGACGTCATTTTTGTCTGCTTGGACTGTTAATCAGAAAAACCTTTTTTCAGAAGGAATAAAAACAATCAAGACAAGCCTGTGTCTTCCGTGGCCCGAACTACGTTTGCTCTGATCTTTCATGCTGTATGAAAGTACGTAGGCATAGGATGTGATATCCTAGCGAGCAACCTTCCCCTCCTTTCCCGTAGGTAGGCGAACTACGTTGACTCTGATTTCTCGTTTCAGACGGGAATACGTAGGCATAAAGTGCGATACTTTGCCGAGTCATTTTATTTTCTTTTAACACTTAACCCTTAGTTTAGATAGAATAACAATCCATACCCGAAAACAAGCGTGGATCCCGTCGAGTACGACGGACGTGAGGGGTGCTAATACCTTCCCCTTGCGTAACCGACTCCCGAATCCAGGTTTTGGTTGCGACGACCATACCTTTCCCGTCTTTGCGGTAGGTTTACTCTGAGCGTTTCCTTTCCCTCCTGTGGGATAAATAACGCACGGTGGCGACTCTTCTGTTCAGCCGGCGCCGATTTTCGCAGTAGCGACACCATGTTATGCTCTCTCCCCTTCGGGGTCAAATCAAAGTCTGTAAATCCCAAGCTATGGCCTGCGTTCACATGCGCCAACACCCCCTCCAGCTGATTCACGGAAACATCTTGGGGTACGAAGGAAGTATCCAGAACTTTCAACAATGCATTTCTACGAGCTTCGGAGCACAATAGCAACGACAGTATGGATATCTTTGACGGCGTCTGTTGAAGGTGCTCAACAATCTTATAATCGCTCTTGCGAATAAGGCGCATGAACTCTTCCACATCCTTCGATGACGTTTCTTTTTCGTTCCTCTGCACCGGGACATTCTCATTTATCTTTCCTTTCCCTTTCGCCAGTCGTTCAGCCTCTACCTCCGGCGATATAAAGATTCTCCCACTTCTCGTCATCCCTCCGGTACCGACGATGTTGTCTACAACCTCAACTGGCTGTTTATTAACATCAATTTTCACCCCATCACAGTATACTTCCAACCCATAGGTCCAGGGGACTGCCTTAGTGCTCTCATAAGGGATTGGTCCTGCCTTGGTGATAGTGATCGGCGGTCGCTTGGCCGGCGCCGTTATAGTTATCGTTTTTCGGGGAATCGTCACAGTAGCTACATCACTTTGCTTGTCTGCTAATACCTCTGCAGGTTCTTCAACTGCCGTTCGGTCGAATTGTAATGTGCCTCCATCTGTTAAGGTCTGAATACCCTTCTTCAATTCAGCACACCCCCCAGCTTGGGTCCAACACTCTAAACAATACTCGTCGCAGCCTGGATACACACCACCTTGCAATAACCTGCTCTTTATCTCGCACAAGGGTGTCTTTAGATCGTCAACATTCATAATCAAGTTCAAACCCTCCTCGGTTAAAATAGTGTTTGCTCCATGATTGGGCATGGGCTTTTGTACTATGTTCGGACCCACCTGCCCAAAATTGATAGCCTTAATATCCAATAGATCCTGTACCACATGCTTGAACGCGTGGCAACTCTCTACGTCATGGCCCGGAGCCCCGGAGTGGAATTTACAGTGCTTGCTTGCGTCAAAGCCGTACGGAGGAGTACCCGTTACTGGCGCCATAGTTCTCTTTTCCACCAAGTTCAAACCCAGTAACGTTTGTAGCAATTCTGCATACGTTGAAGGAGGCGTTTCAAACACCCTCCTTGGTCTGCCCCCCTGGACTCTGCGCTGGGCAGGTTGTGCCCTCTGTTGTGGTTGCTGTTGCTGTTGTTGTTGTTGTATTGGTTTTTGCTGAAATGGAATAGTAACACTTGCCACCTGCTGCGGCTGATTGTACTGGTTTCGACCTCTGCCCCGGCCCCCGAACACTGCACTGGCATCACCTTGACGTCGCCCACCGAAAGCCCTTCTGTTACTGCCAGCTGCAGTGGATTCCTCAGCTTGGAATCTTCCCTGTTTAATGTTGCTTTCAATCTTCTCTCCCATCAGGATTAAGTCTGAGAAACTTCCCAACAAAGTATGAAACAACTTGTCATAAAACATGCCAGTGAATGTTCCTATGAACATATCATTTATTTCTTTGTCCTCTAAAGGAGGATGAACTCGAGCAGCCATGTCGCGCCATCTCTGCGCATACTCTTTGAAGCTCTCGCCCTTCTTTTGGGACAACCCCTGCAATTGGACCCGGTTGGGTGCCAAGTCATTGTTGTACTTATAGTGAGCCACAAATGCTTCAGCCAGCTGCTTCCACGTCTTTATCTGTGTTGGTTCCAATCCCATATACCACTCGAGGGAAGGACCAGACAAGCTATCTTGAAAGAAATGCATCAGCATCCTCTCATCGTTTGAATATGCCGACATCCTTCTATAGTATGACCGCACGTGCACCTTTGGACAGGTATCCCCCTTATATTTGTCGAATGTGGGAGCTTTGAATTTTATTGGCACCCTCAGGCCAGGCACCAGACCCATTGTAGCCATATCTAAGCCAATAGCGCTTTGATTCATGACCCCCTTCATCTGCTCCTCGAGCATCTTGATTCTCTGAGAGTCATCCATAGGACCTTCGAAACCTCCACCGGAGAAAGCATCCTCTTGCTGATCTTCTAGCCAATTACCGTTCCCAGTTCCGTATCCATCGTACCCGTTGTTACGGTCGACTCTAGTCTGATTCATTACAGGGTCTCGCCCCTGATACCATACCCCGGAGCAACTCCTGTAGGTCCAAAAGCCATTAACCCAGCGCCATTTCCATTTCCGAATCCGCCATAACCCTGATTAGTCATACCAAATTCGTCCTGTCCGAAACCCTGAGCGTTGAAGCCGTACTTCCCAGCATGATCAAACCCCTGGTCATTGAAGCCGAATCCTTTATTACCGAAGCCATTACCTCCCATATTATCACCCAGGTTGACATCTCCGAGCCCAACGTTGTTGACGACAGTCTCGTTACCGATTCCAACATTACCGTTCCCGGCAGCAGCGCCGTTGTTCACATTGACAACAGGTATGTTCACCACAGGTGGAGCTACCGGTGTGGGGGTACCATCCCCGTGAATAGTGTCGACTCGCACAGAATTATGGTCTTCATTTCCGTGCCCAGCATTTCTTACCAACAAAGGCTGCACCAAAGCTTGCAAATTCTCCTGGCCTTTCGCAATGGTCTCCATTGTCTGCATGAATAGCGCCAGCTTCTCACGCATGTCTTGCATTTCATTCTGCATCTGATCCATAATTCTTCGGCAGTTGGTACGAGTGGAGTATCGGTGTGTGCGCTGACTTTCAATCCTGAAAAGACCTGGTACAGTGCAGGAAATAAGATACAATTCGATAATCACCTGTAACGCAATATGAATGCGAATGCAATGCAATATGTGTCTGCGCATTAGGGAATGTCATTCCCCGATTCTAGTACGAATGTGCCAGTGTGGTGACAGTGACAACAATACGATGTTCGGAGCCGAATCATAGAAAACACCTCATATATTGCAGAGAAATCCATTAAGCCCAGAATACAATATCACTGAGTGTACAATAGGAAGGCATGACCTCAACCAACAATCCTGGTGATGGCCAACACTATGCAAATAAAGCATATACATTAATACATGAAACGGTCAAGTACTCCCATAGGCCTGGTACTCTTCTAATAACCTCTCAGTCTCTGAATGACTTGGTCGGGTAAGCAGACCCTCAACAAGTAGATCTCTTCGCTTGAGAACATGTCGCAAATCACCAGCGGATTCCTCCCATGCCCCTTCTCCGAAGCGATCCTCTAGCTTCCGTTTCTGAGACACAGCTTCTTTCTTGCCTTCGATGGCCTTGTTCAATGCATTCTGGAGACTATATCTAGCCATTACCTCTTCTTCATACTTCTTAGTGCTAGCCTTCAACTGTTCTTCGAGTTCATAAATTTGCTGCTTCAATTTGTCTTCCCTCTTTTTGTTGTTGGTTAGCGTAGCATTCCACGTCTTGTTACAAGAAGAGATTTCCCGGTGGGCGGCATCGAGTGCTTTCTTTTTGGACTCCAACATGTCATGAGAGCTTCTGAATTCTTTCCCCAGGCGTTCACGCTTCTTTTTCTCTTCAGTCAATTCAGCACCTAGCCTGTTCACTAACTCGATCTGCTGTTGGAAAGAATGCACAGCCTTGTTCCTCTCACTACGCATCTGAGCCAATTCCTTTTCTAACCCTTCATTGATCTTCATCAAGGCTTCTTTTTCTTTTACAACTTGCTCGTAGACCTCCATAGTAACAGTGGTTGGTTCTTCCACCGGAATATGAACAGGGACCGGTGCAGCTGGAAATGGCATCAGCAACTGTCTCGCCCTCTCTTGGATCCAAACTTTGTATGATACATAAGCCTGACAATCATTCTTCCCCAACAGTGGTTTCCCTCTTCTTTTGACACGCATCCAGGCGTGCTGAAGCTTGGCTAGTAACTCTCCATTCAAATCACCGGTGAAGTACAGAGATTCCTGTACTTCTTCCTCCTTAGGTGGGTTCTTCAACGCGTATCCAAACTGGCGAACGAACAGAGATGGGTTGTAATTGATGCACCCTTTTCTTCCTATCAACGGAAGATTAGGATACCCAGAACAACTGAAAATAAGCTCAGACCCCAACAAGTCTTGGTCAAACCACTCAATGTCTTCAGAAGATAGTCTCATCAGGCGCTCTGGCCAATCAGCTGTAGTTGCACTATCTACGAAAGGTCCCTTCAGGGGGAGATGGCTCTTAAACCACATGTTCAACAACGGTGCACAACAGTAAACAGTCTTTCCTCTCCTATTTTCATTTTTGTAGTGCAATGAATGATAGAGATCTCCAATCAAAGTGGGTACCGGGTTACCAGCAGCAAACAGATAAAAAGCGTCCAAGTCCACAAAATTGGGTAAGTTGGGAAACAACACTATTTCGTAGATGCATAGAGCCAAGATAGCGTTAAAGACTATCCAGCACCCGCTCTTGGCGTATTCTTGAGCTTTGCCAACCAGAAAATCGAGGGAGAAACCTGGAACCCCGAGCCAAGAAGTCACTAATAGTTCAGCAACGTTCATGTGCAAGGCCTTAGCTAAGCCCTCCAGCTGGGGCTTGGCGTCACGATGGATGAAGGGAACCTTATTTTGTACCGGCAGCTCGATAAACTCCGCGTATTCTTCCATAGTAGGCCCCAAAATAAAGTCAGCAAACGTGAAACATCTCAATGCAGGGTCATAGAATTGCATCAAGGTGTACAACCCATTCATCTCAACAGCAGTTGGCTTGCAGACCAGTCTCAACAATCTTCCATGACTCATCCTGAAACTTCTCCTAACCTCCTCATCAGCAAGGGACATCAGACCAAGTAGGGGAGTAATGTCCGGTGTAGGTAACTTGTACGCAACTGTCTTTCTCAAACCAGCCATGATGAATAAGCAGCAGTCCGGGCACTAGAATCAGGGGATATGCAAATGCACCTGCAGCCCAGACACACATTAATGGGATGCACATGATAATGGTTATGCAAACAATGCAATGCAAATAGATGCAACAGGGACCAAATGCCATGGCTGAGAAGCCTGAACCACATCATAAGTCTCAGATAGACCATCCATAATTCCTCAAACCCTGGTCTTGGACAGACCCAATATAAAGTTTCAACTCTGGTCTCTGATAGACCTCATAACATAACTCTGACTGGTCTCTGATAGACCTCATATCATAACTCCAACTGGTCTCTGATAGACCTCAGATCATAGCTCCAACTGGTCTCTGATAGACCTCATAACTGTCCATAAATACCCAGAATCTCAGATCAAGAAACAAGCCGGTATCTGAAGGTCTAGTTACCTGCATAACCCCAAACCCTCTCAGAGGTACGTATCCTAGTGACTGACAATGGTATGGCATCCTATGCGGTCGTCGGCGTTACAGACTTTCAGGGTTGATGATACGATTCCCAGAAGGAGTGGCATCATCAAATCCTGAAGAGGCCTCACTTAGCCAACTTCCAAATGATCGGTTCCCGGAGTCGACAATCCAACTAACCAACAACCCCTTCGACCCAAAGGGTAGAAAAAGAAGTCAACCAGAAGAACCTCATCCGAGTGTAGATTTTGTGGGACACTAATGCAACCAAAGCCGGCACGCGCCCACTACTTTCTACTCTAATTCTAAGTGCACTCAAGCCCAGGTCCGGCTTATCCCTCAATCATAGAACACCCGTCACACCCCAATACAACAATAATAACAATAATATAATGCTGAAAGTAAATGACAGAAAAAGTAAATCCATACAAAATCCTCGACGGGGAAACAAGCGTTAGGATTGACTCGCTTAAGGGACGTTGGATCCCAAATGCATAAGGAACTATCGCAGTCCTTAGCAGCCAGGGGACGTTGGATCCCCAGCAGAGTCGCCAGCTGTCGCTACTGCGAAAATCGGCGCCGGCTGAACAGAAGAGTCGCCACCGTGCGTTATTTATCCCAAAGAGGGGAAGGGAAACGCTCGAGGTAAACCTAACGCAAAGACGGGAAAGGAATGGTCATCGCAACCAAATCCTGGATTCGGGAGTCGGTTACGCAAGGGGAAGGTATTAGCACCCCTCACGTCCGTCGTACTCGACGGGATCCACGCTTGTTTTCTGGTACGGATTGTTATTCTATCTACTCTACAGGTCAAGGGTTAAAAGAAAGGAAAATGACTCGACAAAGTATCGCACTTTATGCCTACGTATTCCCGTCTGGAACGAGAAATTAGAGTCAACGTAGTTCGCCTACCTACGGGAAAGGAGGGGAAGGTTGCTCGCTAAGATATCGCATCCTATGCCTACGTACTTTCATACAGTATGAAAGATCAGAGCAAACGTAGTTCGGGCTACGCACGACACAAGTCTGTTTTGATTGCTTTTATCTCCTTTTAAAAAAGGGTTTTTCTGCTTAACAGTCCAGGCGGACAAAAATGACGTTTTGATGAGTTCACATTCTTTTATGGAAGAAGTGTCTTTTATTGTGTTTGGAATATTATTGTGTTTTTCTGTTTGTTTTGAGAAAGAAGAGACAGCACTCTAACCTATAGTTGAAAAGGGAATCAAACTAACCTAATGTTATCATGCATGGGTTAAGACCTAATGTCTATCATGCTCCTCTCTTGCGCAGAGAGAAACAGAGATCCTAAGGGATAAACGGAAACAGAAACAATAGCATATATACAATAAAGCAGTAAAATGCATGGATGCAGCAATACAAGCGAGGCAAGGGAGTCCCACTCAACCTCGAACCTAGAAAACAACAGGCAAAAGCGAACAAAATTCGCTTTCAACCTAACAGATTAAATGGCAAACAATACAGTCAGGGAAATTCAAACAATACATCAAGAATTAAACAGCTAAAATAAACAGCAAACAACAGTCTTCATCAACATCTGTCCTCAAGTCATCTTCAACCATCTACAAGCTTCAAGCAAGCATTAGCCTTCATCTTCACAGCCTTCAAGCAAGGTCTCTGTCTTCAATCTATCAATGGCTTTTCTTCCAGTCTCACTCTCCAAGATGAGCAGCAGTCAACAAGATGCATTGGATGTTAAGCAATCAATTGCCTACCAAGGGTGGCCTACTGACTGTTAACATGATATTGACAGTTTTCTCTCAAAAGTTCTATCTTTTAAATACATTCACTAATCCTTCCAAAGGAAGGAGGTGGGTATTTAAAAGAGACTTTGAATCATAGAGAAAGAATGGAGGCAAACAAGTCCTTCCATGTTTATGAAGCAAGTTTTCTACTCTAGAGCTCTGCCTAGCTCCTAGACCCTATAACTTTCAACAGCTGCCAGCAAGAGATACTCTTCATCAACTCTGGAAATTGGTCTTCATTCTCTTAGTCATCAATGGGCTTCATCAGCAAGGTCTTCCACTCAACCCCAAACCCCAAGCAGGCCCAATACCCCACACAGTCAAATAATAACCCTAGAGAGGGCACACCACACAACCAAGCAAATACAGGAAATATACTAGTAGTAATAGTAGAATAGGGGAAGCCTAATATTTTCTAAGGGATCTATTATTTACCCTCAATACCCCTATAGTCCCATCATTTAATTTGTCCTAAAGAAAACCCAAAAGAAAATTTGTTTTGTTAAACCTACATTATATTCACAACCCTAAATGATTAGCCTAATGTTTTCTAATCAAACTACCTAAAATAAATCCTAAAAAATTGGTATAAAAATCAGGGGGCACCTAATATATGTATCTAGTTATACTAAAAAAAATGGCCTAAAAAGATTATGAGAACCACCTAAAAGAAATTCTACAAAACTATATACAAATTAAATCTATTTAAAAAGGCATTAAAAGAAAAATGTGCAAAAAAATATTAAAAGAAGATAAAATGGAAATTTTATTACATGATATTTTTCTACACAGAAATATGAAAATGGTAAAAAAACAACCAATCAAAAATATGGAATTTTCAATTTGTTATGATTTTTCAAACAATTAAGAAAAATAAAGGAAATTAAAATGACTTAAAATGAGTTAGGGGTGCAATTAGTAGGAAAACGCGTTGAAACATGGATGATGGGCCCAGACTGAGGGTGCGCATAGCAAGGCGCGCCTGGGCCCAGTTTAATCAGCAAACACAAAAAGAAAATAAAACGAAAACGGTGCAGGAAGTAATAAACTCAGTTCAATTGGAAATGGGCCTGGCAAGCGGGGGTGTGAATAGAAAGATCATTAAGCCCAGTCTGAGGACTTAAGTGAAATGGTGCGTTTCACGTTTTGAAATCCCTCCTATTTTCAGTTTAAACATGAGCCGTTAGATTAGAGTCTTGGTCAAAAGTTTCTGAAGGATCCAACGCACGCCAAGTTGTCTTCCCCAACGAGCTAGGGTTTCACCATGATTGAGCATGAACGAGCTTGCATGAACCAGACTTCCACCCCCTCATACAACTTCGTTTCTCCATGAAATTCAAATCCATAAAGAGCAAAGATGCTCTATTTCTCGAGCAGAATACAACCATACTAATAATTCTCACTGAAACCAACTGAATCAAGAAACCCGATGGCACACTTCCATGGATACTCAAACTTCTAACTTCTTCTTTCTCCAATTTCTTGCCATCAAAATACTCACCTTGCATCACTGATTAACCTAGGCTAAACCACATGAATTAAAACCTCCTATTCTTCTAGTTCTAGATCCAAACAGTTGGTGCGCTCACATATCAACCTCCATGAAATTCAGTCAAATTCTCCAGAATTATACCTCTAACTACCTAGGTCATTCTTATCCTAACCAACCTACATCATGCTAACTAAATTTAGCCAATTCGAAGAGATTACTAACCTGGTGTAAAGTTGAAAACAGATGGATGAAATCTCCACTTCAAGCTCAGCAATGCTCCAATAGCAATCAATAGACCAAAATCTTGATTTTGTATGCACTTGTTCTTGCTTAAACACCTTGGATTCTTGTAACCAACTCTTTTTGCAATTTGGAGGATGAACTTGTAGCACACGATTATGGCTTCAATACACTCAAATCTTGCTTGGGATGTGATCAATGATGATCATGGAGTATGGTAGGATCAATAATCTTGCAGAATGATGAAGAATTGGGACGGTTTGAATGAATTTGCAAAAAATGCAAAATGGAGTGAAACTTGGTGTTTTTGATCAAAATGAAGTGCAACCCTGCATTGAAGGAGCTCTAGGGTTTATATAGATGCCCATGGAACCATCAAGAACTTGCTGGAAACTTCTTGTGCACAAATCCCTTGTGTTTTGGCATGTGTTACTTTAACCATAAGCAAGCCATGATATCTCTCAAACTTTGAACTAAACTCAAAAATACACTATTGCGAATGGTCTCAAAACATTGTTTCCAATCAAAATGACCTATAATTTCATCCCATTTGGACATGTTATGAAAAATCTCATTTTTAAGTCACTTTTATTCATTAAATTCACCTTTTAATTGACCAAATTTGCAATCTTGAGCTATGAGCATTTTCCAACTTCCATGACCACTTTTCTAGACTCAAAATATCATTTGGAACAACTTTGATGTTGTGAAGTTTTTCATTTGAAGCTTCCTTGTATGAGTTTTAGGCATATGTTTGAAATGACCTGTAATTCTCAAATGACCAAAATACCCTTTGCTTGCCAAGGTCATAAGTAGAGTTCCACAAATCAGATGAAGGCATACTATACCTTTCTAGAAATATAAGATCATGAGAAACAACTTTGATTTTTACCAGAAATCCATTTGAAAGATCCTTGAGGGGTAAAAATTGCTTGGAAGACAGGTAACTTTCACAGACAAAATTTCAGTGTCCTCAGATGACCTGTAACTTACAAGGACCATAACTTGAGTTCTATAAATCTCCTTTATGTCTTCCACCACTAAAATTAAAGTTCTTGAGATTCTCTACAAGTTTCATGTTGGCCAAGGATCCATTTGAAACATTCATTTTGAATTATCTTGCTTGGAAGTTTGACCTAAATCAGGGGATTTTACACAGAAACCCTAATTTAGAAACCTCTCTTCTTCTTGATTTCTCTTGATTACTCCTTGGCACAACACCACATCCATATTTACATGTCAAATGATGAACCCCACATCTTTAAAATAGACCTTGATGCCTTTCAATCAATCATTTGACCTAGGGTTGACCCAGATGAAACCCTAGTTGACTGTCTTCAACTGCAACTCTTGTGATCACATCAATGACTTGTCTCACTTTCAAAATGGCACTATAGGTCCTCCATGATGTCTATATATCCCCCATGCTCAATTCACAGCTCACAACTTCTTTGATGATCTTCAAATACACTCAAGATAGGAGAGAGATCCACTGCTTGATCCACTGACTTCTCTAGGTTTCAATTTCTTTCTGATGACTTGGATAGGCTTGAATTTGAATAAGAACCTATTGATATGCCCATAGAGATAAGAATTGCATTTGGTCCCTTGTTGGATGACTTGTTATGCTATGCTATGCAAATGAATTATGTATATGATCTACTATGCAAATGACAATGCAATTGAAACATAAACCAAGTGAAGTAGGTTGAGCAAATTTTAGGGTGCAACAGATTCTACCTAATTCATGCTGGAGGAAGAAGTTTACATACCTGTCAATTCTTGATGAACAGATGCACTAAACCTTCAAATCAAGCTCTCCAACCTTCCAGACACGATCAATGGATCATTTCCTTGCTTCTGTATGCAATAAAACTGGTTGAAAACTCTTGAAACTTGAAACCCGATGGTGAGTTGCAGGTGGAAAAATCTGAGCTCAAGAACACCAATCAGCCACGAATTCCTCATGATTATGATCTGGAATCAATCCCTAGCATCCATGGAAGAGGTTGCAACCAAGAAAATGGATGGAAAGTGAAGAAATTGGTGAAACCGAATTCAGTTGCAAGCAATGAAATCTCAATCTCAATCTCTGCTCTCTCCTTCAATCATCACCAACCTTTCATCTGAACCTCTTCTACTCAATATATAGAACATTTGTGGATGATCTAGAACTCTCTAGATCCTTCTAATGAGAGTTTCAATCTCTCATGTCATGAGAATTTCAACCATATGCCATGGTATGCATAGTTCTGTTTGCAGCTTGAAATCCATCCCATTCTCTTCGAATTTCTCCTCTAGTGACATTTTGGAAGTGTTTTGCTTGCAAGGGGCTTTGGTTATGCCTTGATTCTAGGTTTTGCAAATGTTACTTAAGATGTAAGTAACTACTTTTCAAAGCAAGTCCACAAATTGAACTTCAAAATTGTGTCTAAACCAAAGTTCTTAAAATGCTTTTTAGATTCAAAATGACCTATTACATGCCTTGGTTTGGATGTGTAGATCAAAAGTATCAATTTCCAACTTTGGTTTATTTAACTTATACCCTTATTTTAGGTCATTTTTGCAACTTTGAGCCACAATCACTTCCAACAACTCATGACCTCTTTAATAGCCTTAAAACATCATTTTGAACAAGTTATATTTTGAACATTTTCCCATTTGAAGCTTGGAAATGGTAGTTATGGCCTTATGGTTGAAATGACCTATAATCTCCAAATGACCAAAATGCCCTTGACTTGTCAAAGCCATAACTTGAGTTATACAAATCCTATCAAGGACTTCTAGTACTCTCTAGAAAGCTAAGAGCATAAGGAACAACATTCATGTTGACCAAGAGTTCATAGGAATCATCCTTCTAGGGCAAAAGTTTCATGCAAGTTGGGTAACTTTCAAGCTCCCAAATTCACATACCTTAGATGTCCTGTAACTTGTCAAAGTCATAACTTGAGTTCTACAAATCCTATCAAGGACTTATAGCACTCAAATTAAAGCTAAGATCATGCTCTACAACATTCATGTTGGGGGTAAGAAGAGATGACAATCACATCTTGAGCTAAACTGCCTTGAAGCTAGGGGTCAAACTAGGGGATTTTACACTGTCAAGCCTTAGAAACCCTAGCTTGAAACTTCTCAAACTCTTCAATCATGATGAGTTAACCTTGGAATCATCCTTATAACACCTCAATGCATCAATCCATGATCACATGGCTCTTGAATTAGGCCTCAAACGTTCTCCAAATCATCAGTTGACCTAGGGTTGACCCAGTCAAACCCTAACTGCACCACTCATGGATGAGGCTTCTTAATCTTGCACAATGACCTGTCTAGGCCTCAAAGTGATCTTCAACACTTCTCATGAGCTCTCTCAAGACCTCCAGTCCAACTTCATGGCTTCAGAATCATCTGATGGTCTTCCCCATAACTCTCAAGTTGGGAGACCTGCACACTTGGTTTCAACCACTCTCTTTGAGGATCTTTTAACTTCTCTGACAAGGATATCAACCCTTGAACACTTGAATAAGCTTCTTAGGTAACTTCAAAGTCTTGTATAGCTCTTGATTGGTACTCATACCTCTTGATCTCCTGCATACATGTCAATGAAATGCAAATGATAATGCTAATGTGAATGCAATAAAACATAAGTTAGGTAAAGAAATGTTGGGCAAATTTTGGGGTGCAACAGCTGCCCCTATTCAAACGGGTTGAACCTGACTGGGTGAGAGGCGAACGGCTCTCAAACAATCAAGGTAAAAGACGGTTGAATACCAATAAACCCGGAAATTTGCCAACTGCACAAGTACACGGTACTCTGATGGGAATAAATATTCGAAAACTGAAATATTAGCTGCACGGCAACTAGCTGGGGAATTGGTCACACGGTAACCGGCGATACATGGTCGATCATACCGTCAGGCATCAGGATTCCTCGGGACTTATCAGATCAACAATCAAGTTAACCATGCCATCGGGCATTCAAAGAAATCTTTGGGCGTCAACCGAACTTCGTCAGTAAGTCGTGAATGGAATTCTCGGTCAATCATGAACCAATTGGGGGATATCCAACTTCTACCATCAGACACTCTGCATCAGCTGAGAGAACTGCTACGTCAATACGGTTGGACTTCAATCATCAAGTCTTCAGGGGAAGTTTCAACTTCACTGTTCGGAAACCTGCTGGGGATGACGCATCTCCGCTGGGGATTCTAGAGAACTATCAAGTAACTCTGCTTCGGGGATCCGGAAATCATTCTAGGTGAGTCAACTCTGCTGAGGACATCAAGAATCATCTTGAACAAATAACTCCACGAGGACTTCAAGAATCATCCTGAACCAATAACTCTGCGGGAGATTTCAGGAATCATCCTGAGCAAACACTCCGCCGGGGACTCTAAGCATCAACTTGAGCAACCAACTCTGGCGACTTGACTGGGGTTTTAAGAGTCATCTTAAACGAGCGTCTTCGTTGGAGAATTCAAGAATCATCTTGGGCAAACGACTTTGCTGGGGAATTCAAGAATCATCTTGAGCAAGCGACTCTGCGGAGGAACACCTGCAAAACAAGAACGGTAACGACCTAGCTCATGTTTCATACGCATATGCTTTGACAATGGCGTAATGCTCCACGCGGTGGAAATGCTACGCGTTTAGGGTAAATGCTATGCAATCATGCAAAATGCTACGATTCCATCAGCAAAATAAATGCTGAAGGGAGAATCCTCCTGTCAAGGAGAAATAACCACTCTGGTGGGGGAAGGAATCATCCTGCCAAGGAGAAAAAGTCACGCCAATCTCAATTGGACTCCGCCTGGGGAAATGAACCTCAGTCGACTGCTGCGGGGGAACGAAGCTCCACGAGAACCTGGACCTGCTGAGGAAAGCGATGTCAATCGCAGAAACAAACTGCACGGCATTCGCAGCCAACCCTTCCTGGAGGTAACGACTCCGGCGGGGAAATACAGCATCAGCTATTCAACACTCTATTGCGGAAAACCAATCATGGCCCGAACTTCTTTCCAAGGACACGGCTCCCTCGGGGATCTGCAAACTCGGCTGGGGAAGAAGGAATCGTCCTGCTTACAGGGGAGAGTACAACTCTGCGGGGAATTTTAATTCTGCTGAAGACTTCAGTCTGGAACTATCAATTGCTCACTTCAGTATGTGACTCAGCTAGGGAGATGACGACCCTTCGGGATGTATCTGATTAGGGAGAGAATCCTCTCTGCTCGGGGAAAACATATCAATGCTTTACGATCTCGCGTTCAGACTCTGCGGGGAGAGGCTGCTGAACTTCGCTGGAGAAGAAGGAATCATCCTGCTTGGGGACCCATACGGCGTACTACCTGGTATATGCTACACCTGCAACAACTCAAACAAACAAACAAGATACCCTTCTCGAAGGGACCTATCAAGGTTATCGTCTTGTGACAATGTTCGAGTAATTCATTGTTTCAACAATCAGTGGCCTAGGCCAGTAAGTTTATGTATGCGCATTTTATCAAAAACATTGGCGTTCTTTTTCGCAAACAATACAGATAAATGCTAAACAGACAAACAAAATTGTTGAATAGTATACATTTTATTGATAACGAACCCCTGAATGGGTAAAAATGTTTTACAACAGATGCAAGCTCCTGGAATGAGGAAGCCGCGCAAATAAAGCATAAATATACATTAGTATATACACATGTCGGCAACGAGGCGTAGACGAACACCATGAGTTGATCCCTCTATGACCCACTCGACTTCGATATCTCTCCGACGCTTCAGCTTCAAAAGAGATTGATTCAGATAAACGGCCCTCAGGTCTTCCAAACCATTAAACGATGAAAGTCCACACGCGAAACGCAGTCATTTGCTTTTTCAAATCCCTAACTTTTGCCTGAATCGCCCTTCCGGGTTTTCGATTCACCGGGATACCCTTTTTTTGCCAAAGTCGCCCTTCCAGGTTTTCGACTTTGCAGGTGTACATTTTTTCAATTTATATCCCTAACTTTTGCCCGAACCTTTTTCCTTTTTTATGGTTCGCCAGGATGCCCCCTTTTTGCCTGGATGCTCTTTTTCTTTCCAGCGGGTCATTTTTTAAGCAAAGTATTTTTTAACTGCGTCCGCGTTCACCGGGGATGCAAAATCTTCGCCATCCATCATGGATAACAACAAGGCTCCTCCCGAGAAGACCTTGCTGACGACATACGGACCTTTGTAATTAGGAGTCCACTTGCCCCGGTGATCGGAGTGTGGAGGAAGAATCTTCTTCAGGACGAGATCACCCGTCTGAAAGCTTCTAGGACGCACCTTCTTATCATAAGCTTTCTTCATTCGGCTTTGGTATAAACGACCATGCGCAATCGATGCTAACCTCTTCTCGTCCATCAGGCTGAGTTGGTTTAGTTGGTTCTTAATCCATTCTGCCTCGTCGAGTTTCACGTCAACCAAAACTCGCAAAGAAGGGATCTCCACTTCTAACGGTAGGACAACTTCCATACCGTACACCAAGGAGAAAGGAGTTGCCCCGGTTGATGTACGTACCGTCGTACGATAACCGTGCAGTGCAAATGGCAGCATCTCGTGCCAATCTTTGTAGGTCACAACCATCTTCTGTACAATCTTCTTAATGTTTTTATTGGCCGCTTCAACGGCGCCATTCATCTTCGGTCGGTAAGGAGATGAGTTGTGGTGTTCAATCTTGAAACTCTGGCACAACTCCTTCATCATCTTGTTATTCAGATTCGAACCATTATCAGTAATGATACGCTCGGGAATTCCGTAACGACAGATGATATCCCTCTTTATGAATTTAGCCACCACCTGCTTGGTCACATTAGCATATGAGGCTTCCTCCAGCCACTTGGTGAAGTAGTCGATAGCTACTAGAATGAAGCGATGACCGTTAGATGTAGTGGGCTCGATCTTGCCTATCATGTCGATGCCCCACATGGAGAACGGCCACGGGGAGGACATGACATTTAACGGGCACGACGGAACATGAACTTTATCGGCATAAATCTGGCATTTATGACATCTCTTCGCTAATTTAAAGCAATCTGATTCCATTGTCAGCCAGTAGTATCCTGCTCTCAGGATCTTTCTCGTCATAGCATGCCCGCCGGCGTGCGTACCAAATATGCCTTCATGGACTTCTTCCATGAGCATACTTGCTTCTTTCTCATCTACACATCTGAGTAGCACGAGATCGTGGTTTCTTTTGTACAAAACTCCATCAGGGTTGAGATAAAAAATTTCAGACAGCCTCCTCAGAGTCTTCTTATCCTGAGTTGACGCTCCCGCAGGATACTCCTTAGTCATAAGGAAGGTTTGGATGTCATGGAACCATGGCTTGCCATCGGAGGCTTCCTCGATCGCAAAGACGAATGCAGGTCTATCAAGACGAGAAAGGACAATTCTTGGAGCTACATTCCAAAAATTGACTTTATACGTCGAAGCCAACGTGGTTAAGGCATCAGCCATCTGATTTTCCGCCCTGGGCACATGATGGAGTTCCACTCGATCAAAGAACGGAAGCAGCCTTCTGGCATAGTTCATGTACGACACCAAATTCGATTGGCGAGTCTCCCACTCCCCTTTAATCTGGTTGATCACAAGCGCTGAGTCACCATATACGTCTAGGTTCTTTATTCTCAAATCAATTGCTTCTTCTAGACCCATGATGCATGCTTCATACTCCGCTTCATTATTGGTGACTGGAAACGTCAGTCTCGCAGTGAACGGGATGTGGGATCCGTGGGGAGTCGTGATGATTGCCCCAATGCCACTTACGTAAGAATTAACTGCCCCGTCAAATATCAATTTCCACTAGGATTTCCTATCTGGCCCCTCGTCGGGCAACGGTTCATCGCAATCTTTCGCTTTAAGAAACATAATATCCTCATCAGGGAATTCAAATTTCATCGGCTGATAATCCTCGATCGGCTGTTCGGCAAGGTAATTAGACAATACACTTCCCTTAATGGCCTTCTGGGAAACATACTGAATGTTGTATTCCGTCAACACCATTTGCCATCTGGCAATCCTGCCCGAAAGCGCTTGCTTCTCGAAGACGTACTTGATTGGATCCATCTTCGAAATTAGCATGGTGGTGTGGTTGAGCATGTACTGTCGTAAACGTTTGGCAGCCCAGGCTAATGCACAACACGTCTTCTCCAGCATCGAGTAACGAGATTCACAATCTGTGAACTTTTTACTCAAGTAGTAAATGGCATGCTCCTTTCTGCCCATCTCGTCGTGCTGACCTAGAACACACCCCATACTATTCTCAAGAACTGTCAAGTACATGATTAAGGATCGTCCGACCACTGGGGGTATCAAGATTGGAGGCTCCTGCAGATACAGTTTTATCTTATCAAATGCCTTCTGGCAATCCTCATTCCAGATAATCGCCTGATCTTTCTTTAGCAGCTTGAACATCGGTTCACACGTGGCCGTGAGCTGAGAAATAAACCTTGTAATGTAGTTTATTCTGCCCAGGAAACCACGAACTTCTTTTTCTGTTTTTGGCGCTGGCATCTCTTGTATTTCTTTTATCTTCGCAGGATCAACCTCAATGCCTCTTTCACTCACGATAAACCCCAGTAGTTTTCCGGACCGTACTCCGAAAGTACACCTGTTAGGATTCAGCCTCAGCCTGAACTTCCTAAGCCTCTCAAAAAGCTTCAGCAAATTGATCAGATGTCCTTCCTCCGTTTGGGACTTCGCAATCATGTCATCAACATAGACTTTAATCTCCTGATGAATCATATCATGAAACAAAGTGACCATTGCTCGTTGGTAAGTGGCCTATGCGTTCTTCAGGCCGAAAGGCATTACCTTGTAGCAGAATGTTCCCCAAGGTGTAATAAACGTAGTTTTCTCCATGTCCTCTGGCGCCATCTTGATCTGATTGTAACCGGAGAAGCCATCCATGAACGAAAAAACGGAGAACTGAGCTGTATTGTCGACCAAGACATCAATATGAGGCAGCGGGAAGTCATCTTTAGGGCTCGCCCTATTCAAATCCTGATAATCGATGCACATTCGTACCTTACCGTCCTTCTTCGGTACAGGCACTATGTTGGCGACCCACGGAGGGTAAGTAGTGACCGCTAAGAAGCCAGCATCAAGCTGCTTTTGCACTTCTTCTTTGATGTTAACGGCCATATCTGGTCGTGTCCTTCTAAGCTTCTGCTTAACGGGAGGACAATCTTCTCTCAGCGGCAAGTGATGGACCACGATGTCAGTGTCAAGTCCGGGCATATCTTCGTATGACCAAGCAAAGATGTCACTATACTCTCGAAGCATCTCGACCAATCTCTGCTTGATATCACTCTGCCATGCAACCCCTATCCTGACGTTCCTGACTAGTTCTTCACAACCCAAATTCACAATCTCGATCTCTTCTTCGTGAGGCAGAATAACTTTCTCTTCTTGTTTCAACAAGCGGGCCAACTCTTCAGGAAGGTCTTCGTCTTCATCAATCTCTTCTTCGGCTTGATAGATCGGGAAATCAAAGTTGAAGTGAGTCGTAGAAGGTCCAGAGTCGATGTCATCTGTTATGTGGATCCTACAATAACAAGAGTTAAGCTTAAAACAAGGATATGCAGGTTAGCACAGACCTCATTGCCATTTTATTGTTTTTTAAAACAAATATAAAATAGGAATAACAGAGATCACAATATTTGAATACGAAGAAAAACGCCTTTTGATTTATTGATAAGATGCATGTACATAATCAAACAAGGCCCTGACAATAAAACCACCATGCCCGGGTAGGACATAGGGTTGTACAACGATTGGAAAAAAGTAAATC
Organism: Lathyrus sativus; assembly: GCA_963859935.3. Taxonomy (NCBI): domain Eukaryota; kingdom Viridiplantae; phylum Streptophyta; class Magnoliopsida; order Fabales; family Fabaceae; genus Lathyrus; species Lathyrus sativus. The sequence goes on from OZ012735.1 coordinate 360,444,532, forward strand.
ATTACTCTTGGCTTGTCATCTGGATGATATCCTTGACGGACCAGTTGTTGAGGCTCTCGCTTGGCTTGCTTGGCTGGATCCAAGAGTCTAAGTCACAGTCGCTATCTCCGCTGTCTTTAGACACTGCGTTGACGCTTTCAAATATCACCCCGCCACTGGTAAACTGGATCGGCCCTTTACCTCGCGACGCATTGCTAGAAGAGGAGGCTTCAGCCGCAGGAGAATATCTCAACCCAAACTTGTCTTGCTTGTTAGGTATCTCCAAGATTCCCCCCCAGCCTGGGGTAGATCCGGCCTGGACAACGGCCCGGGCTTCCCTAAAGGAAGAGAGAGTCATCTCTGGTTTTTTAGACATTACAGGAGCCACGTTCTTGACTTTAACAGCTTCGAACGCCTGACATAGGGTTTCATGGATTTCCCCATCCATCTCAACATACTTGAAGGACGACAAATGGCTCACCATTATGTCTTCCTCGCCATAAACGGTCACGATGCTACCTCCGACGGCATACTTGAGCTTCTGGTGCAACGTGGAGGTCACGGCACCCGCCGAATGGATCCATGGCCGGCCCAGGAGACAGCTGTAGGCAGGCATGATGTCCATAATTTAAAAGACCGCATCGAATGTTTCCGGCCCGACTTGGATTGACAACGTCACCTCCCTGAAAACATGGTGTTTGGTTCCATCGAACGCTTTCACAACCAGATCACTGGGTGTGCAAATCACTCCACAAGTATCTAACTTCATCAATGCCTTCTTCGGAAGAACATTGAGCGATGACCCTGTGTCTACCAACACATGAGACATAATCATTCCCCTACACTCTATCGAGATGTGCAGGGCGCTATTGTGGTTCCTCCCCTTCAGCGTCAGTTCTAGGTCAGTGAACCCCAACCCATTTCCAGCATTTACGTGGGCTACGACCTCCTCTAACTGGTTTACCGATATTTCCTGCGGTACATATGCGGCGTTCAACACCTTCAGCAGCGCATTGCGGTGTGCCTCAGAACACAGCAACAGATTCAGGATGGAAATCTTCGAGGGTGTCTGATGGAGATGATCCACGATCTTGTAGTCACTCTTTTTAATCAACCTCATAAATTCCTCGGCGTCTTTAACGAGTAAGTCTTTTTCTACCCCGCAAGGGATCTCTTCAACGACTTTACTCTTACCTTTATCAGTTGCATCAGCTCTGTCCGCTTTATCCGCCACGACCTCAGGCGGTGCAAACACTCTCCCGCTGCGAGTAATTCCGCTAAAGCCCGCTAGGTTCTCCACAGGCGACCCAAACGGTTCTAGTTCCAACTTCTGTCCGTTGCAGTAGACCTCCGCCCCACAATGCCATGGGACAGCGTTAGTGCTTTCGAAGGGTATTGGCCCGGCTTTGGTGATAGTAATTGTGGGCGGTCTTGGTGCAGAAATAGTTATCGTCTGGCGAGGGATGGTGATGGTGGCAACCACATCATCTTGCTTCAGCATTACCTCTCCCGATCCGCTTTCGGCCCTTCGGCTAAATTGTAAGATCCCTTCAGTCATCAGACTTTGAATCCCCTCTATCAGTTGTTCACATCCATCAGGACTTGTCGCACAGCCCATGCACAGCTCTCCACAATCTGGAAAGAAACCTCTTTTCATCAGCTTAGCTTTAACGAAGCTAAGTGGTGTCTTCAGATCTCTGACGTCAGTCAACAAATCCAAACTCTCGTCTTCAACAATGGCGTTTACTCCACCTCCCCTATGATTCGGCATAGGGTTCTTCGTGACGTTTGGCACATTATCTGAGAAGTTGATGATCTTAGCGTCCACCATGTCCTGCACCTTATGCTTGAAGGCTTTGCAATTCTCTATTGTGTGACCTGGTGCCCCTGAGTGAAACTCACAAGTTGCATTCGCGTCATAACCTGGCGGAGGTTCCCCTGTCAAGGGAGCCAAAGTTCTCTTCTGGATCAACTGTAGCTGAAGCAAAGTCTGCAATAGTTGAGCGTAAGACATGGGCGGTGTCTCGAGGTGACGGCTCGACAGAGGTGCCCTGTTCTGATACTTTCGGTACCCTTGTTGATTCAGCTGCTGCTGCTGTGGCTGTTGAACGGCCGGGATAGTTATGCTGGCCACCTGTTGGAGAGGGCCTTTACCCTTCCTTCGAGCGTTGGTCACGGCGCTCGTTTCTCCTTCCCGTCTTTTACCACCATAAGGTTTCTTGCCTCCTCCTCCAGCTGAGGATGAATTACCTTGAATTTTCCCCAATTTGATCCCATTTTCAATGTGCTCACCCGTGATAATGAGATCTGAGAAGGTTCCAGACATACCGCTGACCAATTTCTCATGGTAAACCCCTGGGAGGGTGGCTACGAACATTTGCACAAGCTCACGTTCAACCATGGGCGGCTGAACCTTGGCTGCCAATTCACACCATCGCTGGGCGTATTCCTTGAACCCTTCGTTGTTCCTTTGCGACAGATTCTGCAGTTGGACTCGGTTCGGAGCTAAGTCACTGTTGTATTGGTAGTGGTGCACAAATGCTTCAGCAAGGTCCTTCCACGTGCGCACACTGGTAGGTTCCAGACTCATGTACCATTCGAGGGAGGGCCCAGACAGACTGTCCTGAAAGAAGTGCATCAGCAACTTCTCGTCCTCGGAATGAGCGGACATTTTTCTGTAATATGATCTCAGATGGACGCGAAGGCAAGTGGTGCCCTTGTACTTTTCAAAGTCAGGTACCTTGAACTTGGGAGGCACCTTGAAATCAGCAATCAGTCCCAACTTGGACATATCAACGCCCAGGGTGTTCTGGTTCTCGATATTTCTCATCTTATCCTCGAGTGCCTTGAACCTTAGACGTGCTTCAGCAGTCAGCTCCCCTTCAGCGCCTCTCTGCGAGAATACATAGTCTTGACGGTCTTCTAACCACGGCTGAGGCCCGAACAGATTCCCAACACCTGCATTACCGTTGCCCAGCCCAACATTGACGTTAGCTTCAAAATTCCCATTACCGACGCCCGTCGTATTGCCGATGAGTCCCATGTTAGCTACCACATTGTCGTTGGCACTGCCATTCCCCCCGGTCACGGGGACGCCATTCTGAGGAGTTTCAACAGGTGGAGGGGAAGGCACGGTCCCACCATGGAGTACGCCATTGCTATTAACCCAAGGTTCTGAGCTGATCCTGGCCATTAGCGACCGCTTCCATGAGCTCCATGAAGCGGTCCATTCTTTCGCGGAGTTCTTGAACATCAGTTTGCACTTGCTCCATGATTCTGGTTTGATTTGCTCTGGTCGGATAGCGGTGGATAGGTCTCTGATCAATCATGAAACAACCTGAAATAACCTGAAAACACAAAAGGGTTAGGAAAAACGACAAAGTGCTCGTTATGCAAATGCTTAATGCAAATGCAAACGCGTGTCTGTGCGTTAGGGAGATTTCCCACGATCCTAGTGCCTGAGTGCCAGTGGTGATAATAAGAAGTCTGAGTCCAATCATGGAAATAACATCTCATATATATAAAGAAAGCCCATCAAGGCAGTGCACAACATCAGTGAGTACAAGATGAATCAATAGCACGACCTCTACCAACAAGCCTGGTGATGGTCAGCATACAACAATGATCAAACAAAAGGAATACAAATAGTCAAGCACGGCCACGGGCGCGAAACTCTTCTAACAACCCCTTCGTTTCTGGATGATCAGGCCGAGTGAGTAACCCTTCGACAAGTAACTCTCTCTGCATAATGGTGTATTGAAGACCTTCAACCGAATCTTCCCATGCTCCTTCGCCGAAACAATCTTCTAGCTTCCGCTTCTTGGACTCAAACGTCAGCTTGCGCTCCTTCAGGTTAGCGAGAGCTTTGTTGAGCTGGCCTTCAGCGGCATATCTGCGAGCGGTTTCTTCATCAAACCTCTTCTCACTAGCCTTCACCTGGGCTTTCAGCTTGGAGATCTGTTGCATCAGCTTATCCTCCCGCTCTTTCCTGTTGGCTAGGGAGGCCTTCCAGTGCTGGTTAAACTTGGATATCCTCCGATACGCTTCGTCCAAGTGCTACTTCTTCGTGGCCAGCACATCGTTGACAACTTTGAAGTCTCGACCCATGCGCTCACGCTCAGCTATCTACTTAGTCAAATTTGTCCCCAATTGGTTCACCAGCTCTGTTTGCCTCTTGAAGGAATGAACGGCTCCGTTTCTCTCACTTCTGAGTTGAGCCAATTCTTTCTCCAATTCTTCATTTGCCTTTTTCAGCTCATCTCTCTCGGCTAACACCTGATTATGCCGCTGAATAGGCACAGTGGTAGGCTCTTCAATCACTGGAGGGTTTTCTGGCTTGGTAGGAGGAAACGACATTCCTATAGCATATGCTCTTGCTCTGACCCAAGTCACATACGGAGTGTAGGCTTGGCTATTGCTTTTCCCCAGCAATGGTTTTCCCCTCCTACTGATACCATTCCAAGCGCGCTGAAGCTTAGATAACACATCCCCTTCCAGAGGACCAGTGAGGTACAGAGATTCCTGTACCTCTTCATCCTTTAGACTGTTTGTGCATAAAAGTTGATTCCCATGTTCATATCAATACTTATCAAGCAACTCATAGGCCATTTTTTGCATAAGCTTGATTTTCACCAAAACCACTTTTTGAACACCTCATATGGATCATTTGGAAGATGTTTGCACACTTTTCTTGAATCAAAACCCACTGTTATGAACTACTCATGTATTTACAATTAAAAAATACTACACATTTACATCTCACTACAAATTCCAAGTTGTTTTCTTCACAAAACTGTTAGTATTTGCTCATTTATACACTGTTATCAAAATAATGCAATTTGAATAACACAATTTGATTGCTTCACTGGCATATTTTGTGCAGCTGGAAAGGAGCTATTTCAGTGTAGTGCCTCAATCAATTGCTGAAGCATATTTTAGAACTATGGCACTAGAAATTTGTGAATTGTTGCGGATGAAAGAAGTGCTTGATCAAGGAGATCACACTCTGTTCTTCAAAGATTTAAAGCTACATTACGAAAATCCTATGGAACATTTGTGTAACAAAAGCGCGCGAACACACACACACGCACGCACACACACACACACACACGCGCACAAGCGCGTGAACACACACACACACACATACACACGTGCACACACAAAAAAACACAAGTGCGCCCGTGCGCGCGTACACACACACAAACACACACGCACGCACGCGCGCACACGTTCACACACACACACACACACTCACGCACGTGCGCTCCCATACACACACAAGCGTGAGTGCGTACACACGCACACACTGACAAACACGTGTGCGCAAGCTTACATGCGCGTGTACACACACACACACTCTCTCTCTCTCACACACACACGCACGTGCGCACACGCGCACACACATACACAAACACACGTTTGCACACTTGCGCATGCATACACACACACACGTGCTCACACTCTCTCACATACACAAACAGACGCGCGCGAAAACACTCACACATGCGTGTACACAGACACACACCCACACGTGCGCGCACACACACGGCGCGCGTGCTCACCCACGCGTGGGCACACACTCTCTCTCTCTCTCTTTCTCTCTCTCTCACACACACACACGTGTGCATACACGCACACACACGCACATGTTTGCACACATGCACACACGCACACATACAGACACTCGTGCTCACACTCTCTCACATACACACATACACACACGTGCGCGCACGCTCACACACACATGTGCCCGCACACACGCGCACACACACAAACAAATACACACGTGTGCGTGCATTCACACACACACACACACACAAGCACGTGCGCACACACAAACACACACATACATTTCATCAGCAAGAGCCTCAGTCAAAGAACGTGGAGCTAGGGTTTCATCTATTCAACCCAAAGTCAAATGTGGACTTGAGAGGGTTCAAGACTTGGTTCTAGGTCATGGAGGCCATGGGAAGTCATCTTAAGGCATCTAGGATGTCTTTTTGAGATCAAATCAAATAGATTCAAGAGTTCAAGAAGTTACTAAATTAGGGTTTCAGATGATTTCAGTGTAAAATCCCTTTCTTTGGTGCCTAACTCCAAGGACAATTTTCTCTATGATGCAAGCTCAATCTCATTTTCCAAAATCTCTTTCTTCATATGGTGTAATGTAAGGATGCGAAACTTTATAAAACCATTGGAGTATCCGTATATTGTACTCATTGGATGAGGAGTTGACACACGACGTATATCCTCTAGGACTAGATGATCATAATACGTTGCAAAAATCTCATCCACATCCATGTGGAGGACAGTGGCAGGAGCAACCGTGATGAGGTCTTTGAGTATACCCTGAATATACCCAAATGGTCATAGAACTCACTCAGGTAGATAAGATATATAAGTTGAGACCTCATAACTGTCCATAAATACCCAGAATCTCAGATCAAGAAACAAGCCGGTATCTGAAGGTCTAGTTACCTGCATAACCCCAAACCCTCTCAGAGGTACGTATCCTAGTGACTGACAATGGTATGGCATCCTATGCGGTCGTCGGCGTTACAGACTTTCAGGGTTGATGATACGATTCCCAGAAGGAGTGGCATCATCAAATCCTGAAGAGGCCTCACTTAGCCAACTTCCAAATGATCGGTTCCCGGAGTCGACAATCCAACTAACCAACAACCCCTTCGACCCAAAGGGTAGAAAAAGAAGTCAACCAGAAGAACCTCATCCGAGTGTAGATTTTGTGGGACACTAATGCAACCAAAGCCGGCACGCGCCCACTACTTTCTACTCTAATTCTAAGTGCACTCAAGCCCAGGTCCGGCTTATCCCTCAATCATAGAACACCCGTCACACCCCAATACAACAATAATAACAATAATATAATGCTGAAAGTAAATGACAGAAAAAGTAAATCCATACAAAATCCTCGACGGGGAAACAAGCGTTAGGATTGACTCGCTTAAGGGACGTTGGATCCCAAATGCATAAGGAACTATCGCAGTCCTTAGCAGCTAGGGGACGTTGGATCCCCAGCAGAGTCGCCAGCTGTCGCTACTGCGAAAATCGGCGCCGGCTGAACAGAAGAGTCGCCACCGTGCGTTATTTATCCCAAAGAGGGGAAGGGAAACGCTCGAGGTAAACCTAACGCAAAGACGGGAAAGGAATGGTCATCGCAACCAAATCCTGGATTCGGGAGTCGGTTACGCAAGGGGAAGGTATTAGCACCCCTCACGTCCGTCGTACTCGACGGGATCCACGCTTGTTTTCTGGTACGGATTGTTATTCTATCTACTCTACAGGTCAAGGGTTAAAAGAAAGGAAAATGACTCGACAAAGTATCGCACTTTATGCCTACGTATTCCCGTCTGGAACGAGAAATTAGAGTCAACGTAGTTCGCCTACCTACGGGAAAGGAGGGGAAGGTTGCTCGCTAAGATATCGCATCCTATGCCTACGTACTTTCATACAGTATGAAAGATCAGAGCAAACGTAGTTCGGGCTACGCACGACACAAGTCTGTTTTGATTGCTTTTATCTCCTTTTAAAAAAGGGTTTTTCTGCTTAACAGTCCAGGCGGACAAAAATGACGTTTTGATGAGTTCACATTCTTTTATGGAAGAAGTGTCTTTTATTGTGTTTGGAATATTATTGTGTTTTTCTGTTTGTTTTGAGAAAGAAGAGACAGCACTCTAACCTATAGTTGAAAAGGGAATCAAACTAACCTAATGTTATCATGCATGGGTTAAGACCTAATGTCTATCATGCTCCTCTCTTGCGCAGAGAGAAACAGAGATCCTAAGGGATAAACGGAAACAGAAACAATAGCATATATACAATAAAGCAGTAAAATGCATGGATGCAGCAATACAAGCGAGGCAAGGGAGTCCCACTCAACCTCGAACCTAGAAAACAACAGGCAAAAGCGAACAAAATTCGCTTTCAACCTAACAGATTAAATGGCAAACAATACAGTCAGGGAAATTCAAACAATACATCAAGAATTAAACAGCTAAAATAAACAGCAAACAACAGTCTTCATCAACATCTGTCCTCAAGTCATCTTCAACCATCTACAAGCTTCAAGCAAGCATTAGCCTTCATCTTCACAGCCTTCAAGCAAGGTCTCTGTCTTCAATCTATCAATGGCTTTTCTTCCAGTCTCACTCTCCAAGATGAGCAGCAGTCAACAAGATGCATTGGATGTTAAGCAGTCAATTGCCTACCAAGGGTGGCCTACTGACTGTTAACATGATATTGACAGTTTTCTCTCAAAAGTTCTATCTTTTAAATACATTCACTAATCCTTCCAAAGGAAGGAGGTGGGTATTTAAAAGAGACTTTGAATCATAGAGAAAGAATGGAGGCAAACAAGTCCTTCCATGTTTATGAAGCAAGTTTTCTACTCTAGAGCTCTGCCTAGCTCCTAGACCCTATAACTTTCAACAGCTGCCAGCAAGAGATACTCTTCATCAACTCTGGAAATTGGTCTTCATTCTCTTAGTCATCAATGGGCTTCATCAGCAAGGTCTTCCACTCAACCCCAAACCCCAAGCAGGCCCAATACCCCACACAGTCAAATAATAACCCTAGAGAGGGCACACCACACAACCAAGCAAATACAGGAAATATACTAGTAGTAATAGTAGAATAGGGGAAGCCTAATATTTTCTAAGGGATCTATTATTTACCCTCAATACCCCTATAGTCCCATCATTTAATTTGTCCTAAAGAAAACCCAAAAGAAAATTTGTTTTGTTAAACCTACATTATATTCACAACCCTAAATGATTAGCCTAATGTTTTCTAATCAAACTACCTAAAATAAATCCTAAAAAATTGGTATAAAAATCAGGGGGCACCTAATATATGTATCTAGTTATACTAAAAAAAATGGCCTAAAAAGATTATGAGAACCACCTAAAAGAAATTCTACAAAACTATATACAAATTAAATCTATTTAAAAAGGCATTAAAAGAAAAATGTGCAAAAAAATATTAAAAGAAGATAAATTGGAAATTTTATTACATGATATTTTTCTACACAGAAATATGAAAATGGTAAAAAAACAACCAATCAAAAATATGGAATTTTCAATTTGTTATGATTTTTCAAACAATTAAGAAAAATAAAGGAAATTAAAATGACTTAAAATGAGTTAGGGGTGCAATTAGTAGGAAAACGCGTTGAAACATGGATGATGGGCCCAGACTGAGGGTGCGCATAGCAAGGCGCGCCTGGGCCCAGTTTAATCAGCAAACACAAAAAGAAAATAAAACGAAAACGGTGCAGGAAGTAATAAACTCAGTTCAATTGGAAATGGGCCTGGCAAGCGGGGGTGTGAATAGAAAGATCATTAAGCCCAGTCTGAGGACTTAAGTGAAATGGTGCGTTTCACGTTTTGAAATCCCTCCTATTTTCAGTTTAAACATGAGCCGTTAGATTAGAGTCTTGGTCAAAAGTTTCTGAAGGATCCAACGCACGCCAAGTTGTCTTCCCCAACGAGCTAGGGTTTCACCATGATTGAGCATGAACGAGCTTGCATGAACCAGACTTCCACCCCCTCATACAGCTTCGTTTCTCCATGAAATTCAAATCCATAAAGAGCAAAGATGCTCTATTTCTCGAGCAGAATACAACCATACTAATAATTCTCACTGAAACCAACTGAATCAAGAAACCCGATGGCACACTTCCATGGATACTCAAACTTCTAACTTCTTCTTTCTCCAATTTCTTGCCATCAAAATACTCACCTTGCATCACTGATTAACCTAGGCTAAACCACATGAATTAAAACCTCCTATTCTTCTAGTTCTAGATCCAAACAGTTGGTGCGCTCACATATCAACCTCCATGAAATTCAGTCAAATTCTCCAGAATTATACCTCTAACTACCTAGGTCATTCTTATCCTAACCAACCTACATCATGCTAACTAAATTTAGCCAATTCGAAGAGATTACTAACCTGGTGTAAAGTTGAAAACAGATGGATGAAATCTCCACTTCAAGCTCAGCAATGCTCCAATAGCAATCAATAGACCAAAATCTTGATTTTGTATGCACTTGTTCTTGCTTAAACACCTTGGATTCTTGTAACCAACTCTTTTTGCAATTTGGAGGATGAACTTGTAGCACACGATTATGGCTTCAATACACTCAAATCTTGCTTGGGATGTGATCAATGATGATCATGGAGTATGGTAGGATCAATAATCTTGCAGAATGATGAAGAATTGGGACGGTTTGAATGAATTTGCAAAAAATGCAAAATGGAGTGAAACTTGGTGTTTTTGATCAAAATGAAGTGCAACCCTGCATTGAAGGAGCTCTAGGGTTTATATAGATGCCCATGGAACCATCAAGAACTTGCTGGAAACTTCTTGTGCACAAATCCCTTGTGTTTTGGCATGTGTTACTTTAACCATAAGCAAGCCATGATATCTCTCAAACTTTGAACTAAACTCAAAAATACACTATTGCGAATGGTATCAAAACATTGTTTCCAATCAAAATGACCTATAATTTCATCCCATTTGGACATGTTATGAAAAATCTCATTTTTAAGTCACTTTTATTCATTAAATTCACCTTTTAATTGACCAAATTTGCAATCTTGAGCTATGAGCATTTTCCAACTTCCATGACCACTTTTCTAGACTCAAAATATCATTTGGAACAACTTTGATGTTGTGAAGTTTTTCATTTGAAGCTTCCTTGTATGAGTTTTAGGCATATGTTTGAAATGACCTGTAATTCTCAAATGACCAAAATACCCTTTGCTTGCCAAGGTCATAAGTAGAGTTCCACAAATCAGATGAAGGCATACTATACCTTTCTAGAAATATAAGATCATGAGAAACAACTTTGATTTTGACCAGAAATCCATTTGAAAGATCCTTGAGGGGTAAAAGTTGCTTGGAAGACAGGTAACTTTCACAGACAAAATTTCAGTGTCCTCAGATGACCTGTAACTTACAAGGACCATAACTTGAGTTCTATAAATCTCCTTGATGTCTTCCACCACTCAAATTAAAGTTCTTGAGATTCTCTACAAGTTTCATGTTGGCCAAGGATCCATTTGAAACATTCATTTTGAATTATCTTGCTTGGAAGTTTGACCTAAATCAGGGGATTTTACACAGAAACCCTAATTTAGAAACCTCTCTTCTTCTTGATTTCTCTTGATTACTCCTTGGCACAACACCACATCCATATTTACATGTCAAATGATGAACCCCACATCTTTAAAATAGACCTTGATGCCTTTCAATCAATCATTTGACCTAGGGTTGACCCAGATGAAACCCTAGTTGACTGTCTTCAACTGCAACTCTTGTGATCACATCAATGACTTGTCTCACTTTCAAAATGGCACTATAGGTCCTCCATGATGTCTATATATCCTCCATGCTCAATTCACAACTCACAACTTCTTTGATGATCTTCAAATACACTCAAGATAGGAGAGAGATCCACTGCTTGATCCACTGACTTCTCTAGGTTTCAATTTCTTTCTGATGACTTGGATAGGCTTGAATTTGAATAAGAACCTATTGATATGCCCATAGAGATAAGAATTGCATTTGGTCCCTTGTTGGATGACTTGTTATGCTATGCTATGCAAATGAATTATGTATATGATCTACTATGCAAATGACAATGCAATTGAAACATAAACCAAGTGAAGTAGGTTGAGCAAATTTTAGGGTGCAACAGATTCTACCTAATTCATGCTGGAGGAAGAAGTTTACATACCTGTCAATTCTTGATGAACAGATGCACTAAACCTTCAAATCAAGCTCTCCAACCTTCCAGACACGATCAATGGATCATTTCCTTGCTTCTGTATGCAATAAAACTGGTTGAAAACTCTTGAAACTTGAAACCCGATGGTGAGTTGCAGGTGGAAAAATCTGAGCTCAAGAACACCAATCAGCCACGAATTCCTCATGATTATGATCTGGAATCAATCCCTAGCATCCATGGAAGAGGTTGCAACCAAGAAAATGGATGGAAAGTGAAGAAATTGGTGAAACCGAATTCAGTTGCAAGCAATGAAATCTCAATCTCAATCTCTGCTCTCTCCTTCAATCATCACCAACCTTTCATCTGAACCTCTTCTACTCAATATATAGAACATTTGTGGATGATCTAGAACTCTCTAGATCCTTCTAATGAGAGTTTCAATCTCTCATGTCATGAGAATTTCAACCATATGCCATGGTATGCATAGTTCTGTTTGCAGCTTGAAATCCATCCCATTCTCTTCGAATTTCTCCTCTAGTGACATTTTGGAAGTGTTTTGCTTGCAAGGGGCTTTGGTTATGCCTTGATTCTAGGTTTTGCAAATGTTACTTAAGATGTAAGTAACTACTTTTCAAAGCAAGTCCACAAATTGAACTTCAAAAATTGTGTCTAAACCAAAGTTCTTAAAATGCTTTTTAGATTCAAAATGACCTATTACATGCCTTGGTTTGGATGTGTAGATCAAAAGTATCAATTTCCAACTTTGGTTTATTTAACTTATACCCTTATTTTAGGTCATTTTTGCAACTTTGAGCCACAAGCACTTCCAACAACTCATGACCTATTTAATAGCCTTAAAACATCATTTTGAACAAGTTATATTTTGAACATTTTCCCATTTGAAGCTTGGAAATGGTAGTTATGGCCTTATGGTTGAAATGACCTATAATCTCTAAATGACCAAAATGCCCTTGACTTGTCAAAGCCATAACTTGAGTTATACAAATCCTATAAAGGACTTCTAGTACTCTCTAGAAAGCTAAGAGCATAAGGAACAACATTCATGTTGACCAAGAGTTCATAGGAATCATCCTTCTAGGGCAAAAGTTTCATGCAAGTTGGGTAACTTTCAAGCTCCCAAATTCACATACCTTAGATGTCCTGTAACTTGTCAAAGTCATAACTTGAGTTCTACAAATCCTATCAAGGACTTATAGCACTCAAATTAAAGCTAAGATCATGCTCTATAACATTCATGTTGGGGGTAAGAAGAGATGACAATCACATCTTGAGCTAAACTGCCTTGAAGCTAGGGGTCAAACTAGGGGATTTTACACTGTCAAGCCTTAGAAACCCTAGCTTGAAACTTCTCAAACTCTTCAATCATGATGAGTTAACCTTGGAATAATCCTTATAACACGTCAATGCATCAATCCATGATCACATGGCTCTTGAATTAGGCCTCAAACGTTCTCCAAATCATCAGTTGACCTAGGGTTGACCCAGTCAAACCCTAACTGCACCACTCATGGCTGAGGCTTCTTAATCTTGCACAATGACCTGTCTAGGCCTCAAAGTGATCTTCAACACTTCTCATGAGCTCTCTCAAGACCTCCAGTCCAACTTCATGGCTTCAGAATCATCTGATGGTCTTCCCCATAACTCTCAAGTTGGGAGACCTGCACACTTGGTTTCAACCACTCTCTTTGAGGATCTTTTAACTTCTCTGACAAGGATATCAACCCTTGAACACTTGAATAAGCTTCTTAGGTAACTTCAAAGTCTTGTATAGCTCTTGATTGGTACTCATACCTCTTGATCTCCTGCATACATGTCAATGAAATGCAAATGATAATGCTAATGTGAATGCAATAAAACATAAGTTAGGTAAAGAAATGTTGGGCAAATTTTGGGGTGCAACAGCTGCCCCTATTCAAACGGGTTGAACCTGACTGGGTGAGAGGCGAACGACTCTCAAACAATCAAGGTAAAAGACGGTTGAATACCAATAAACTCGGAAATTTGCCAACTGCACAAGTACACGGTACTCTGATGGGAATAAATATTCGAAAACTGAAATATTAGCTGCACGGAAACTAGCTGGGGAATTGGTCACACGGTAACCGGCGATACATGGTCGATCATGCCGTCAGGCATCAGGATTCCTCGGGACTTATCAGATCAACAATCAAGTTAACCATGCCATCGGGCATTCAAAGAAATCTTTGGGCGTCAACCGAACTTCGTCAGTAAGTCGAGAATGGAATTCTCGGTCAATCATGAACCAATTGGGGGATATCCAACTTCTACCATCAGACACTCCGCATCAGCTGAGAGAACTGCTACGTCAATACGGTTGGACTTCAATCATCAAGTCTTCAGGGGAAGTTTCAACTTCACTGTTCGGAAACCTGCTGGGGATGACGCATCTCCGCTGGGGATTCTAGAGAACTATCAAGTAACTCTGCTTCGGGGATCCGGAAATCATTCTGGGTGAGTCAACTCTGCTGAGGACATCAAGAATCATCTTGAACAAATAACTCCACGGGGACTTCAAGAATCATCCTGAACCAATAACTCTGCGGGAGATTTCAGGAATCATCCTGAGCAAACACTCTGCCGGGGACTCTAAGCATCAACTTGAGCAACCAACTCTGGCGACTTGAATGGGGTTTTAAGAGTCATCTTAAACGAGCGTCTTCGTTGGAGAATTCAAGAATCATCTTGGGCAAACGACTTTGCTGGGGAATTCAAGAATCATCTTGAGCAAGCGACTCTGCGGAGGAACACCTGCAAAACAAGAACGGTAACGACCTAGCTCATGTTTCATACGCATATGCTTTGACAATGGCGTAATGCTCCACGCGGTGGAAATGCTACGCGTTTAGGGTAAATGCTATGCAATCATGCAAAATGCTACGATCCCATCAGCAAAATAAATGCTGAAGGGAGAATCCTCCTGTCAAGGAGAAATAACCACTCTGGTGGGGGAAGGAATCATCCTGCCAAGGAGAAAAAGTCACGCCAATCTCAATTGGACTCCGCCTGGGGAAATGAACCTCAGTCGACTGCTGCGGGGGAACGAAGCTCCACGAGAACCTGGACCTGCTGAGGAAAGCGATGTCAATCGCAGAAACAAACTGCACGGCATTCGCAGCCAACCCTTCCTGGAGGTAACGACTCCGGCGGGGAAATACAGCATCAGCTATTCAACACTCTATTGCGGAAAACCAATCATGGCCCGAACTTCTTTCCAAGGACACGGCTCCCTCGGGGATCTGCAAACTCGGCTGGGGAAGAAGGAATCGTCCTGCTTACAGGGGAGAGTACAACTCTGCGGGGAATTTTAATTCTGCTGAAGACTTCAGTCTGGAACTATCAATTGCTCACTTCAGTATGTGACTCAGCTAGGGAGATGACGACCCTTCGGGATGTATCTGATTAGGGAGAGAATCCTCTCTGCTCGGGGAAAACATATCAATGCTTTACGATCTCGCGTTCAGACTCTGCGGGGAGAGGCTGCTGAACTTCGCTGGAGAAGAAGGAATCATCCTGCTTGGGGACGCATACGGCGTACTACCTGGTATATGCTACACCTGCAACAACTCAAACAAACAAACAAGATACCCTTCTCGAAGGGACCTATCAAGGTTATCGTCTTGTGACAATGTTCGAGTAATTCATTGTTTCAACAATCAGTGGCCTAGGCCAGTAAGTTTATGTATGCGCATTTTATCAAAAACATTGGCGTTCTTTTTCGCAAACAATACAGATAAATGCTAAACAGACAAACAAAATTGTTGAATAGTATACATTTTATTGATAACGAACCCCTGAATGGGTAAAAATGTTTTACAACAGATGCAAGCTCCTGGAATGAGGAAGCCGCGCAAATAAAGCATAAATATACATTAGTATATACACATGTCGGCAACGAGGCGTAGACGAACACCATGAGTTGATCCCTCTATGACCCACTCGACTTCGATACCTCTCCGACGCTTCAGCTTCAAAAGAGATTGATTCAGATAAACGGCCCTCAGGTCTTCCAAACCATTAAACGATGAAAGTCCACACGCGAAACGCAGTCATTTGCTTTTTCAAATCCCTAACTTTTGCCTGAATCGCCCTTCCGGGTTTTCGATTCACCGGGATACCCTTTTTTTGCCAAAGTCGCCCTTCCAGGTTTTCGACTTTGCAGGTGTACATTTTTTCAATTTATATCCCTAACTTTTGCCCGAACCTTTTTCCTTTTTTATGGTTCGCCAGGATGCCCCCTTTTTGCCTGGATGCTCTTTTTCTTTCCAGCGGGTCATTTTTTAAGCAAAGTATTTTTTAACTGCGTCCGCATTCACCGGGGATGCAAAATCTTCGCCATCCATCATGGATAACAACAAGGCTCCTCCCGAGAAGACCTTGCTGACGACATACGGACCTTTGTAATTAGGAGTCCACTTGCCCCGGTGATCGGAGTGTGGAGGAAGAATCTTCTTCAGGACGAGATCACCCGTCTGAAAGCTTCTAGGACGCACCTTCTTATCATAAGCTTTCTTCATTCGGCTTTGGTATAAACGACCATGCGCAATCGATGCTAACCTCTTCTCGTCCATCAGGCTGAGTTGGTTTAGTTGGTTCTTAATCCATTCTGCCTCGTCGAGTTTCACGTCAACCAAAACTCGCAAAGAAGGGATCTCCACTTCTAACGGTAGGACAACTTCCATACCGTACACCAAGGAGAAAGGAGTTGCCCCGGTTGATGTACGTACCGTCGTACGATAACCGTGCAGTGCAAATGGCAGCATCTCGTGCCAATCTTTGTAGGTCACAACCATCTTCTGTACAATCTTCTTAATGTTTTTATTGGCCGCTTCAACGGCGCCATTCATCTTCGGTCGGTAAGGAGATGAGTTGTGGTGTTCAATCTTGAAACTCTGGCACAACTCCTTCATCATCTTGTTATTCAGATTCGAACCATTATCAGTAATGATACGCTCGGGAATTCCGTAACGACAGATGATATCCCTCTTTATGAATTTAGCCACCACCTGCTTGGTCACATTAGCATATGAGGCTTCCTCCAGCCACTTGGTGAAGTAGTCGATAGCTACTAGAATGAAGCGATGACCGTTAGATGTAGTGGGCTCGATCTTGCCTATCATGTCGATGCCCCACATGGAGAACGGCCACGGGGAGGACATGACATTTAACGGGCACGACGGAACATGAACTTTATCGGCATAAATCTGGCATTTATGACATCTCTTCGCTAATTTAAAGCAATCTGATTCCATTGTCAGCCAGTAGTATCCTGCTCTCAGGATCTTTCTCGTCATAGCATGCCCGCCGGCGTGCGTACCAAATATGCCTTCATGGACTTCTTCCATGAGCATACTTGCTTCTTTCTCATCTACACATCTGAGTAGCACGAGATCGTGGTTTCTTTTGTACAAAACTCCATCAGGGTTGAGATAAAAATTTTCAGACAGCCTCCTCAGAGTCTTCTTATCCTGGGTTGACGCTCCCGCAGGATACTCCTTAGTCATAAGGAAGGTTTGGATGTCATGGAACCATGGCTTGCCATCGGAGGCTTCCTCGATCGCAAAGACGAATGCAGGTCTATCAAGACGAGAAAGGACAATTCTTGGAGCTACATTCCAAAAATTGACTTTATACGTCGAAGCCAACGTGGTTAAGGCATCAGCCATCTGATTTTCCGCCCTGGGCACATGATGGAGTTCCACTCGATCAAAGAACGGAAGCAGCCTTCTGGCATAGTTCATCTACGGCACCAAATTCGATTGGCGAGTCTCCCACTCCCCTTTAATCTGGTTGATCACAAGCGCTGAGTCACCATATACGTCTAGGTTCTTTATTCTCAAATCAATTGCTTCTTCTAGACCCATGATGCATGCTTCATACTCCGCTTCATTATTGGTGACTGGAAACGTCAGTCTCGCAGTGAACGGGATGTGGGATCCGTGGGGAGTCGTGATGATTGCCCCAATGCCACTTACGTAAGAATTAACTGCCCCGTCAAATATCAATTTCCACTAGGATTTCCTATCTGGCCCCTCGTCGGGCAACGGTTCATCGCAATCTTTCGCTTTAAGAAACATAATATCCTCATCATGGAATTCAAATTTCATCGGCTGATAATCCTCGATCGGCTGTTCGGCAAGGTAATTAGACAATACACTTCCCTTAATGGCCTTCTGGGAAACATACTGAATGTTGTATTCCGTCAACACCATTTGCCATCTGGCAATCCTGCCCGAAAGCGCTTGCTTCTCGAAGACGTACTTGATTGGATCCATCTTCGAAATTAGCATGGTGGTGTGGTTGAGCATGTACTGTCGTAAACGTTTGGCAGCCCAGGCTAATGCACAACACGTCTTCTCCAGCATCGAGTAACGAGATTCACAATCTGTGAACTTTTTACTCAAGTAGTAAATGGCATGCTCCTTTCTGCCCATCTCGTCGTGCTGACCTAGAACACACCCCATACTATTCTCAAGAACTGTCAAGTACATGATTAAGGATCGTCCGACCACTGGGGGTATCAAGATTGGAGGCTCCTGCAGATACAGTTTTATCTTATCAAATGCCTTCTGGCAATCCTCATTCCAGATAATCGCCTGATCTTTCTTTAGCAGCTTGAACATCGGTTCACACGTGGCCGTGAGCTGAGAAATAAACCTTGTAATGTAGTTTATTCTGCCCAGGAAACCACGAACTTCTTTTTCTGTTTTTGGCGCTGGCATCTCTTGTATTTCTTTTATCTTCGCAGGATCAACCTCAATGCCTCTTTCACTCACGATAAACCCCAGTAGTTTTCCGGACCGTACTCCGAAAGTACACCTGTTAGGATTCAGCCTCAGCCTGAACTTCCTAAGCCTCTCAAAAAGCTTCAGCAAATTGATCAGATGTCCTTCCTCCGTTTGGGACTTCGCAATCATGTCATCAACATAGACTTTAATCTCCTGATGAATCATATCATGAAACAAAGTGACCATTGCTCGTTGGTAAGTGGCCTATGCGTTCTTCAGGCCGAAAGGCATTACCTTGTAGCAGAATGTTCCCCAAGGTGTAATAAACGTAGTTTTCTCCATGTCCTCTGGCGCCATCTTGATCTGATTGTAACCGGAGAAGCCATCCATGAACGAAAAAACGGAGAACTGAGCTGTATTGTCGACCAAGACATCAATATGAGGCAGCGGGAAGTCATCTTTAGGGCTCGCCCTATTCAAATCCTGATAATCGATGCACATTCGTACCTTACCGTCCTTCTTCGGTACAGGCACTATGTTGGCGACCCACGGAGGGTAAGTAGTGACCGCTAAGAAGCCAGCATCAAGCTGCTTTTGCACTTCTTCTTTGATGTTAACGGCCATATCTGGTCGTGTCCTTCTAAGCTTCTGCTTAACGGGAGGACAATCTTCTCTCAGCGGCAAGTGATGGACCACGATGTCAGTGTCAAGTCCGGGCATATCTTCGTATGACCAAGCAAAGATGTCACTATACTCTCGAAGCATCTCGACCAATCTCTGCTTGATATCACTCTGCCATGCAACCCCTATCCTGACGTTCCTGACTAGTTCTTCACAACCCAAATTCACAATCTCGATCTCTTCTTCGTGAGGCAGAATAACTTTCTCTTCTTGTTTCAACAAGCGGGCCAACTCTTCAGGAAGGTCTTCGTCTTCATCATTCTCTTCTTCGGCTTGATAGATCGGGAAATCAAAGTTGAAGTGAGTCGTAGAAGGTCCAGAGTCGATGTCATCTGTTATGTGGATCCTACAATAACAAGAGTTAAGCTTAAAACAAGGATATGCAGGTTAGCACAGACCTCATTGCCATTTTATTGTTTTTCAAAACAAATATAAAATAGGAATAACAGAGATCACAATATTTGAATACGAAGAAAAACGCCTTTTGATTTATTGATAAGATGCATGTACATAATCAAACAAGGCCCTGACAATAAAACCACCATGCCCGGGTAGGACATAGGGTTGTACAACAATTGGAAAAAAGTAAATCATTACTCTTGGCTTGTCATCTGGATGATATCCTTGACGGACCAGTTGTTGAGGCTCTCGCCTGGCTTGCTTGGCTGGATCCAAGAGTCTAAGTCACAGTCGCTATCTCCGCTGTCTTTAGACACTGCGTTGACGCTTTCAAATATCACCCCGCCACTGGTAAACTGGATCGGCCCTTTACCTCGCGACGCATTGCTAGAAGAGGAGGCTTCAGCCGCAGGAGAATATCCCAACCCAAACTTGTCTTGCTTGTTAGGTATCTCCAAGATTCCCCCCCAGCCTGGGGTAGATCCGGCCTGGACAACGGCCCGGGCTTCCCTAAAGGAAGAGAGAGTCATCTCTGGTTTTTTAGACATTACAGGAGCCACGTTCTTGACTTTAACAGCTTCGAACGCCTGACATAGGGTTTCATGGATTTCCCCATCCATCTCAACATACTTGAAGGACGACAAATGGCTCACCATTATGTCTTCCTCGCCATAAACGGTCACGATGCTACCTCCGACGGCATACTTGAGCTTCTGGTGCAACGTGGAGGTCACGGCACCCGCCGAATGGATCCATGGCCGGCCCAGGAGACAGCTGTAGGCAGGCATGATGTCCATAATTTAAAAGACCGCATCGAATGTTTCCGGCCCGACTTGGATTGACAACGTCACCTCCCTGAAAACATGGTGTTTGATTCCATCGAACGCTTTCACAACCAGATCACTGGGTGTGCAAATCACTCCACAAGTATCTAACTTCATCAATGCCTTCTTCGGAAGAACATTGAGCGATGACCCTGTGTCTACCAACACATGAGACATAATCATTCCCCTACACTCTATCGAGATGTGCAGGGCGCTATTGTGGTTCCTCCCCTTCAGCGTCAGTTCTAGGTCAGTGAACCCCAACCCATTTCCAGCATTTACGTGGGCTACGACCTCCTCTAACTGGTTTACCGATATTTCCTGCGGTACATATGCGGCGTTCAACACCTTCAGCAGCGCATTGCGGTGTGCCTCAGAACACAGCAACAGATTCAGGATGGAAATCTTCGAGGGTGTCTGATGGAGATGATCCACGATCTTGTAGTCACTCTTTTTAATCAACCTCATAAATTCCTCGGCGTCTTTAACGAGTAAGTCTTTTTCTACCCCGCAAGGGATCTCTTCAACGACTTTACTCTTACCTTTATCAGTTGCATCAGCTCTGTCCGCTTTATCCGCCACGACCTCAGGCGGTGCAAACACTCTCCCGCTGCGAGTAATTCCGCTAAAGCCCGCTAGGTTCTCCACAGGCGACCCAAACGGTTCTAGTTCCAACTTCTGTCCGTTGCAGTAGACCTCCGCCCCACAACGCCATGGGACAGCGTTAGTGCTTTCGAAGGGTATTGGCCCGGCTTTGGTGATAGTAATTGTGGGCGGTCTTGGTGCAGAAATAGTTATCGTCTGGCGAGGGATGGTGATGGTGGCAACCACATCATCTTGCTTCAGCATTACCTCTCCCGATCCGCTTTCGGCCCTTCGGCTAAATTGTAAGATCCCTTCAGTCATCAGACTTTGAATCCCCTCTATCAGTTGTTCACATCCATCAGGACTTGTCGCACAGCCCATGCACAGCTCTCCACAATCTCGAAAGAAACCTCTTTTCATCAGCTTAGCTTTAACGAAGCTAAGTGGTGTCTTCAGATCTCTGACGTCAGTCAACAAATCCAAACTCTCGTCTTCAACAATGGCGTTTACTCCACCTCCCCTATGATTCGGCATAGGGTTCTTCGTGACGTTTGGCACATTATCTGAGAAGTTAATGATCTTAGCGTCCACCATGTCCTGCACCTTATGCTTGAAGGCTTTGCAATTCTCTATTGTGTGACCTGGTGCCCCTGAGTGAAACTCACAAGTTGCATTCGCGTCATAACCTGGCGGAGGTTCCCCTGTCAAGGGAGCCAAAGTTCTCTTCTGGATCAACTGTAGCTGAAGCAAAGTCTGCAATAGTTGAGCGTAAGACATGGGCGGTGTCTCGAGGTGACGGCTCGACAGAGGTGCCCTGTTCTGATACTTTCGGTACCCTTGTTGATTCAGCTGCTGCTGTTGTGGCTGTTGAACGGCCGGGATAGTTATGCTGGCCACCTGTTGGAGAGGGCCTTTACCCTTCCTTCGAGCGTTGGTCACGGCGCTCGTTTCTCCTTCCCGTCTTTTACCACCATAAGGTTTCTTGCCTCCTCCTCCAGCTGAGGATGAATTACCTTGAATTTTCCCCAATTTGATCCCATTTTCAATGTGCTCACCCGTGATAATGAGATCTGAGAAGGTTCCAGACATACCGCTGACCAATTTCTCATGGTAAACCCCTGGGAGGGTGGCTACGAACATTTGCACAAGCTCACGTTCAACCATGGGCGGCTGAACCTTGGCTGCCAATTCACACCATCGCTGGGCGTATTCCTTGAACCCTTCGTTGTTCCTTTGCGACAGATTCTGCAGTTGGACTCGGTTCGGAGCTAAGTCACTGTTGTATTGGTAGTGGTGCACAAATGCTTCAGCAAGGTCCTTCCACGTGCGCACACTGGTAGGTTCCAGACTCATGTACCATTCGAGGGAGGGCCCAGACAGACTGTCCTGAAAGAAGTGCATCAGCAACTTCTCGTCCTCGGAATGAGCGGACATTTTTCTGTAATATGATCTCAGATGGACGCGAAGGCAAGTGGTGCCCTTGTACTTTTCAAAGTCAGGTACCTTGAACTTGGGAGGCACCTTGAAATCAGCAATCAGTCCCAACTTGGACATATCAACGCCCAGGGTGTTCTGGTTCTCGATATTTCTCATCTTATCCTCGAGTGCCTTGAACCTTAGACGTGCTTCAGCAGTCAGCTCCCCTTCAGCGCCTCTCTGCGAGAATACATCGTCTTGACGGTCTTCTAACCACGGCTGAGGCCCGAACAGATTCCCAACACCTGCATTACCGTTGCCCAGCCCAACATTGACGTTAGCTTCAAAATTCCCATTACCGACGCCCGTCGTATTGCCGATGAGTCCCATGTTAGCTACCACATTGTCGTTGGCACTGCCATTCCCCCCGGTCACGGGGACGCCATTCTGAGGAGTTTCAACAGGTGGAGGGGAAGGCACGGTCCCACCATGGAGTACGCCATTGCTATCAACCCAAGGTTCTGAGCTGATCCTGGCCATTAGCGACCGCTTCCATGAGCTCCATGAAGCGGTCCATTCTTTCGCGGAGTTCTTGAACATCAGTTTGCACTTGCTCCATGATTCTGGTTTGATTTGCTCTGGTCGGATAGCGGTGGATAGGTCTCTGATCAATCATGAAACAACCTGAAATAACCTGAAAACACAAAAGGGTTAGGAAAAACGACAAAGTGCTCGTTATGCAAATGCTTAATGCAAATGCAAACGCGTGTCTGTGCGTTAGGGAGATTTCCCACGATCCTAGTGCCTGAGTGCCAGTGGTGATAATAAGAAGTCTGAGTCCAATCATGGAAATAACATCTCATATATATAAAGAAAGCCCATCAAGGCAGTGCACAACATCAGTGAGTACAAGATGAATCAATAGCATGACCTCTACCAACAAGCCTGGTGATGGTCAGCATACAACAATGATCAAACAAAAGGAATACAAATAGTCAAGCACGGCCACGGGCGCGAAACTCTTCTAACAACCCCTTCGTTTCTGGATGATCAGGCCGAGTGAGTAACCCTTCGACAAGTAACTCTCTCTGCATAATGGTGTATTGAAGACCTTCAACCGAATCTTCCCATGCTCCTTCGCCGAAACAATCTTCTAGCTTCCGCTTCTTGGACTCAAACGTCAGCTTGCGCTCCTTCAGGTTAGCGAGATCTTTGTTGAGCTGGCCTTCAGCGGCATATCTGCGAGCGGTTTCTTCATCAAACCTCTTCTCACTAGCCTTCACCTGGGCTTTCAGCTTGGAGATCTGTTGCATCAGCTTATCCTCCCGCTCTTTCCTGTTGGCTAGGGAGGTCTTCCAGTGCTGGTTAAACTTGGATATCCTCCGATACGCTTCGTCCAAGTGCTACTTCTTCGTGGCCAGCACATCGTTGACAACTTTGAAGTCTCGACCCATGCGCTCACGCTCAGCTATCTACTTAGTCAAATTTGTCCCCAATTGGTTCACCAGCTCTGTTTGCCTCTTGAAGGAATGAACGGCTCCGTTTCTCTCACTTCTGAGTTGAGCCAATTCTTTCTCCAATTCTTCATTTGCCTTTTTCAGCTCATCTCTCTCGGCTAACACCTGATTATGCCGCTGAATAGGCACAGTGGTAGGATCTTCAATCACTGGAGGGTTTTCTGGCTTGGTAGGAGGAAACGACATTCCTATAGCATATGCTCTTGCTCTGACCCAAGTCACATACGGAGTGTAGGCTTGGCTATTGCTTTTCCCCAGCAATGGTTTTCCCCTCCTACTGATACCATTCCAAGCGCGCTGAAGCTTAGATAACACATCCCCTTCCAGAGGACCAGTGAGGTACAGAGATTCCTGTACCTCTTCATCCTTCGGCGGGGCTCTCAAAGCATAAGCAAACTGTCGGACCAACAAAGATGGGTTATAGTTTATACAGCCCTTCCTGCCTATTAAAGGCACGTTCGGAAAACTGCTGCAGCTGAAGATAATCTCGGTACCCAACCTATCTCTATCAAACCAGGCAATATCCTCTGCAGATAGACTCATCAAACGCTCGGACCACTCAGTTGTGGCTGCAAACGAAACAAAGGGACCCCTCTTGGGTAGATGACTATCAAGCCATTTATAAAGCAAGGGCACACAGCACGAGACATTCTTACCCCTCCTGTTCTCGTTTTTGTAGTGGATGGAATGGTAGACGTCTCCTATCAAGGTAGGGACTCAATTCTCTGAAGCAAATATGTGGAAGGCATCGAAGTCCACAAAGTCGGGCATATTGGGGAACACAATGATGCCATATATGCACAGAGCGAGAATGGCGTTCAACACGACCCAACATCCGTCTTTGCGCATTGCTGAGCCTTTCCCACTAAGAACTGCAAGGAGAAACCGGGAACCTTGTTCCAACTAGACAATACCAAGTCGGAGGCATCCAGATGAAGTGAAGGAGCTAGACTAGCCAGATTAGGCTCAGCATCCATATGAACAAAGGGCATCTGACTCTTGATAGGCACACCTAACAAATCAACATACTCCTCTAGTGTGGGTGCGAGAACAAAATCCTGGAAAGTAAAGCATCTCAACGGAGGGTCATAGAACTGCAGCAGAGCCTGCAACCCATTCAACTCAAACACAGAGGGTTTACGCACAAAACTGAGCAGTTTACCGTAAGACTTTCTGAATTCGTCTCTCACAGAATCACCTGCTAAAGCAATCAAACCAGTCAGCTGAACAACATCAGGAGCAGGGAGCTTGTAAGCCACGGTCTTCCTCAGAGAACCCATAATAACACAGTAGGAGGCAAGAAAACCTGAATCGGGGGGAAACGGTACCTGCAACACAGACACACGTTAATGAAATGCAAATGAGTATGCAAAGCAATTTAAAATGCAATCATGCAGCAAGAGATCAAGGCAACTGTGCTGTGGAGATCCTGTATCAACAAAACCATGATGCTGCTCTGTCAAGAACAACCACTATATTTGATAATAAGAAAACCCCAGTATCGGACCACAAATCTGCTCTGTCAAGAACACACACACATAGGACCATAAATCTGCTCTGTCAAGAACAAACATCTGATACAGGACCAAAACTCTGCTCTGTCAAGAACAAACGCACATCTGATAATAAGGACCTCTGATACAGGACCATAAACTCTGCTCTGTCAAGAACAAACATCTCTGAAAATAAGGACCTCAGATACAGGACCAAAACTCTGTTCTGTCAAGAACACATACATCTGCTGATGAGATCCTCTGATCCCAATCATAAACTAGCTCTGTCAAGAACAAATACACATCTGCTGATGAGATCCTCTGATCCCAATCATAAACCTGCTCTGTCAAGAACAAATACACATCTGCTGATGAGATCCTCTGATCCCAATCATAAACCTGCTCTATCAAGAACAAATACACATCTGCTGATGAGATCCTCTGATCCCAATCATAAACCTGCTCTGTCAAGAACAAATATGCATCTGCTGATGAGATCCTCTGATCCCAATCATAAACCGGCTCTGTCAAGAACAAATACACATCTGCTGATGAGGTCCTCTGGTCCCAATCAAAACTAATCCACTATCAAGAAAACCAGGTAGTCTGAAGGTCAAGGTTTCCTGCAATAAACCCAACCCTGCTCACAGGTGTGGACCTAAACTGACTCAAGTTCGGCATCCTATGCGGTCATCAGCGTCACATACATTCAAGAGGGGTGATACGATACCCAGAAGGCGTGGCATCACCAGCTCATGAAGCGGCCTCACTCGGCTGAATCCCAAATGATCGGTCCCCAGAGTCGACAATCCTCCAAACCAACATTCCCCTCAACCCAAAGGGTTGAAAAAGAAGTCAACCGGGAGAACCTCGTCTGAGCGTGGATTTCATGAGACACTAGTGCCTGCCAAGCAAGCACGTGCCCACTAATTTCCACAACTAATGTTATGTTCACTCAAGCCTGGGTCTGGCTTCTCACTCATCAGAATGCCCCTCCCACAACAGCACAGATAATCATATCATACTGAAAGATAAATTGCGGGAAATGAAACACGATAAATAAACACAACCCAACAAGTAATCATACAAGCGCTAGGATTGACTCTCGCAGGGGACGTCGGATCCCCAAACTGACTTGCATTCGGGACGTTGGATCCCAGGAAACTATCAAGTCCCCAGCAGAGTCGCCAGCTATCGCTTCCGCGAAAATAAGGTGCCGGCAAAACAGAAGAGTCGCCACCTTTCGTTATTTATCCCTCGGAACAGGAAAGGAAACGATCGGAAAAACCTGACGAAAAGGTATAAGACAAGGTCATCGCAACCGTTGTCTGGGTTCGGGAGTCGGTTACGCAAGGGGAAGGTATTAGCAACCCTCACGTCCATCGTACTCGATGGGATCCACGCTTTTTGTTTTTACTGGACAAGTTGGTTTTATCTATCTACCTATCAAGGCTGGCTTTAAAAAAAAGAAAATGACTCGGCAAAGCGTCGCACTTTATGCCTACATATTTTCATCAGAGAATGAGAAATCAAAGTCAACGTAGCTCGACTAACTACTGGTTACGGGGAAGGTGGCTCGCCAATACATCAGTATTGTGCCTACGTACTCTCAAAAGGTATGAGACATCAGAGCTTACGTAGTTCGGGATAATACGGATTATAGGAATTCAGATTCATCTGTTTTATCGAGTAGGGTTAACAAATAGTTCCAGCAGTTAGGGGCAAAGCCTGTTTGCGGTAGAACTAGGAGTTAACGACACTCTTTTCTTCAGAAAAGCTTCCTTTGAATTACGGGCCCACGGGGCAAAAAGGTTTGAAGTTTGTTTTCTGTCTTTTACGGAAGAAGTGTTTTTTACTTTGTTTGCAACTAGTATCGCACTAGAGACTATGACCTGAGAGTGAATGCGTCGCATGTCACCCAAAGGGTACCATACTAAACATCCAGACTGTTGAAAAGAAACTCTCCAACAACCCTTTCTCAGATAGCTTAAGGCTCGTAACGTACGACGTCAGTTAACCTTTATTACTATATTTTCATTTGTTTTGAGAAGAGAAGAGAAGGGGCTCAACTAAAGGGGAGACTATCAAGTCCTACTGTTGTCATGCCAAGGATTCATCCTATAGTTGAAGTTTGAAACAGGGAACTCCTAGAAGTTATCATGCATAGGTTTCAACCTAAAGTTCTATCATCACTTCCTTATCAAAGGAAGTGAGATTCCTAAGGGATCATGTCAATGATACAGAAACAAATAAAGCATCAGCTAAAACAGTAAACAGTAAACGACTGTAAAATGCATGCAATGCAAGTGAGGGAGGAAATGTGTGTGGGGCATCAGCCTCCACAACCTCATCTCAACCTCAAGCCAGATATGAGTAACTGCAATCATACAGGAAATAACATGCTATCAAGCAAAATATGAGTAACTACAATCATACAGAAGAAGTAAAATATGCTATCAAGCAAACACAAACCACATGGGCAAGGGAGCAGGGCTCTACCGAATACCCGCAAGCAAATCCATACAATAAAAATACAAGCAGAGGGAGTAACTCAACCTCTAGTGCAATCATGCTCCTAGATTAAATCAGTCTAAGCATGAACTTATCCTAATGCATCAAGCAAATCAAACAAGCCACACCAATACAGAAGAGAAAACCGACAAGAGAGAAAGCAGATCAACCCCTCTTTCAATTTCAAGCTTCAGCTCTTCTGACAGCAACTCAGTCATCAGACTTCAATCACCCTTCATGACAAGTATCAACTTGCTTCTCCAGGTTCTAACACATCAAACATAAGTATCAACTTGTTTTCTCTTCTCCAAGCTTCAGCTTTCCAGTCAATTCCACCTTCAAGCTTCACTCTACAAGTATCAGCTTGATTCCTTCAGGTCCTCAGTGCATCAATGTAAGTGTCAACTTATCCTCTATTCCTCAAGCCTCAACTCTTCACTCAATCTCAATTGAATCCTCTTCATAAGTATCAACTTGATCTTCTTGCTTCATCCCCCTTTGCTTCACCAGTATCAACTGGGTCCTCTTCATCTATAAGCTTCAGCCTCTCAGAGTAATCTTCAATCACATGGAAGTGTCAACTTCATCCTCCAATCTTCTTCAAGTAAGGAACTCCATCCTCTAACAAGGGATAAAGATGCATCCATCAAGAGCAAAGTTTGGATGATTGGTAGCAGAGTGAAGACCAAAGGTCACCACTAAGCATCCTGTCATCAGAGAAATGGACCCTCAAAGGTTCTACCAATTTGCAAAGAGCCACACATCCTACCAAAGGAGGGATGAGGCCTTTAAAAGGGACCTTACATCATATGGAAGAATGGAATTGATCAACATATTCCATGTTTATGAAGGAAGAGAACTATCTAGAAGCTCTGCCTACAAAACCCTAATCTTAACCTAATCAAAACTACACCACAAGAAGGGAAGATCTTCAAATCCAAGCCTCTTCAAGCAATCCAATGCATCTTCAACTTGTCTTCATCATCATCCAAGAACAAGCAAAGCAAAACCCTAATCTAAGGGAACTAAAGATGTTAATCTAGTTGAGTTAGTGCCTTAGAATCATCTAAAACTAGCACCTAAACTAAAATCAATCAAAAATAGCAAACTATCTTATAAATTTCTACAAAAATTCCTAAGGGATCCTAATTCAATTAAGAATGCCTCATACAAAAACCAGGGACTAAATCATCTATTAAGTCCTAAAATTAAGTCCTAAATCCAAAGGTATCAACCATAAACCCTAAAAATGGAGCTTCTAAAGGTTTCAACCTAAACTACCACCTATGTTCATCACAAAAATGTGATAAAATTATATGGGGAGCATGCATATCTATGCTAACTACTCACAAAAAATAAGGATCAAAATCATCACCACATGATCACACAAAATTCCATCAAATCAAGTATCAAACATAACTATTTTAATATCAATTAAAATGTGAAAATTCCCATAAAATCATAAAATGCATGAAATAATAATATTTTTTATATAAAAAATACTAGATTCAATCATGAATATAATGCAAAAAAATGGGGTTAATTGGATCATTTTTCAATTTTATATGATTTAATCATGAACCATGAATAAAATGAAGAAATAAAGAAAATCAAAAGAAAAATAACCAAGCGCGTGGTGCAGATAGCAATGACAATCAGTTCATTTGGGAGATTGGGCCATGAGGGGGGTGCTGATATCAATCTTTGCATTAAGCCCAAAACCACAAATAAATGAAACGCTGCGTTCCATTTAGTTCAGACCCTTCACAAATTGAGAAGCTCGCGTGGCCGTTGGATGAGGGTCCTAGTCCAAGTCAAACCTTGATCTGATGGCTATCAAGTCATCTTCTCCAATTCAAACCTCTGAAACTCAGGTCACCTGCACGCCCAAAACCACCGCCGGTGACTTTCTCCGGTCACCATTCCACAACCCTAGTTCAACATAGAGTCCACCATAGGCCACGATCCCTTAATAAAACATGTCCCAAATTCCCTCACGAATTCATTCATGCCCTTAATTCTCTCTGAAACCTCAAGATTCACAAGAACCAACTCTCAACCGAAAATGGTAACATCCCTAATTGGTCACTAATTCTCAAATTAATGGTCTGAAATCGTTCCTACACCGTTCTACATTGCATCTAACATCCTAATTCGCATTGATACTACATAATTCATGCTGGAGGACGAAGTTTACATACCTGTCAATTCTTGATGCACAAATGCACTAAACCTTCAAATCAAGCTCTCCAACCTTCCAGACACGATCAATGGATCATTTCCTTGCTTCTGTATGCAATAGAACTAGTTGAAAACTCCTGAAACGTGAAACCCGATGGTGAGTTACAGGTGGAAAAATCTGAGCTCAAGAACACCAATCAGCCACGAATTCCTCTTGATTATGATCTGGAATCAATCCCTAGCATCCATGGAAGAGGTTGCAACCAAGAAAATGGATGGAAGGTGAAGAAATTGGTGAAACCGAATTCAGTTGCAAGCAATGAAATCTCAATCTCAATCTCTGATCTCTCCTTCAATCATCACCAACCTTTCATCTAAACCTCTTCTACTCAATATATAGAACATCTGTGGATGATCTAGAACCCTCTAGATCCTTCTAATGAGAGTTTCAATCTCTCATGTCATAAGAATTTCAACCATATGCCATGGTATGCATAGTTCTGTTTGCAGCTTGAAATCCATCCCATTCTCTTCCAATTTCTCCTCTAGTGACATTTTGGAAGTGTTTTGCTCGCAAGGGTCTTTGGTTATGCCTTGATTCTAGGTTTTGCAAATGTTACTTAAGATGTAAGTAACTACTTTTCAAAGTAAGTCCACAAATTGAACTTCAAATTTAAATTGTGGCTAAACCAAATTTCTTAAAATGCTTTTTAGAGTCAAAATGACCTATTACATGCCTTGGTTTGGATGTGTAGATCAAAAGTATCAATTTCCAACTTTGGTTTATTTAACTTATACCCTTATTTTAGGTCATTTTTGCAACTTTGAGCCACAAGCACATCCAACAACTGATAACCTCTTTAATAGCCTTAAATCATCATTTTGAACAAGTTTGATGTTGAACATTTTCCCATTTGAAGCATGGAAATGGTAGTTATGGCCTTATGGTTGAAATGACCTATAATCTCCAAATGACCAAAATGCCCTTGACTTGTCAAAGCCATAACTTGAGTTATACAAATCCTATCAAGGACTTCTAGTACTCTATAGAAAGCTAAGAGCATAAGGAACAACATTCATGTTGACCAAGAGTTCATAGGAATCATCCTTCTAGGGAAAAAGTTTCATGCAAGTTGGGTAACTTTCAAGCCCCCAAATTCACATACCTCAGATGTCCTGTAACTTGTCAAAGTCATAACTTGAGTTCTACAAATTCTATCAAGGACTTCTAGCACTCAAATTAAAGCTAAGATCATGATCTACAACATTCATGTTGGGGGTAAGATGAGATGACAATCACATCTTGAGCTAAACTGCCTTGAAGCTAGGGGTCAAAGTAGGGGATTTTACACTGTCAAGCCTTAGAAACCCTAGCTTGAAACTTCTCAAACTCTTCAATCATGATGATTTAACCTTGGAATCTTCCTTATAACACCTCAATTCATCAATCCATGATCACATGGCTCTTGAATTAGGCCTCAAACTTTCTCCAAATCATCAGTTGACCTAGGGTTGACCCAGTCAAACCCTAATTGCACCACTCATGCCTGAGGCTTCTTAATCTTGCACAATGACCTGTCTAGGCCTCAAAGTGATCTTCAACACTTCTGATGAGCTCTCTCGAGACCTCCAGTCCAACTTCATGGCTTCAAAATCATCTGATGGTCTTCCCCATAACTCTCAAGTTGGGAGACCTGCACACTTGGTTTCAACCACTCTCTCTGAGGATCTTTTAACTTCTCTGACAAGGATATCAACCCTTGAACACTTGAATAAGCTTCTTAGGTAACTTCAAAGTCTTGTATAGCACTTGATTGGTACTCATACCTCTTGATCTCCTGCATACATGTCAATGAAATGCAAATGATAATGCTAATGTGAATGCAATGAAACATAAGCTAGGTAAATAAATGTTGGGCAAATTTTGGGGTGCAACAGCTGCCCCTATTCAAACGGCTTGAACCTGACTAGGTGAGAAGCGAACGACTCTCAAACAATCAAGGTAAAAGATGGTTGAATACCAATAAACCCGGAAATTTGCCAACTGCACAAGTACACGGTACTCTGATGGGAATAAATATTCGAAAACTGAAATATTAGCTGCACGGCAAATAGCTGGGGGATTGGTCACACGGTAACCGGAGATACATGGTCGATCATGCCGTCAGGCATCAGGATTCCTCGAGACTTATCAGATCAATAATCAAGTTAACCATGCCATCGGGCATTCAAAGAAATCTTTGGGCGTCAGCCGAACTTCGTCAGTAAGTCGGGAATGGAATTCTCGGTCAATCATGAACCAATTGGGGGATATCCAACTTCTACCATCAGGCACTCCGCATCAGCTGAGAGAATTGCTTCGTCAATACGGTTGGACTTCAATCATCAAGTCTTCAGGGGAAGTTTCAACTTCACTGTTCGGAAACCTGCTGGGGATGACGCATCTCCGCTGGGGATTTTGGAGAACTATCAAGTAACTCTGCTTCGGGGATCCGGAAATCATTCTGGGTGAGTCAACTCTATTGAGGACATCAAGAATCATCTTGAACAAATAACTCCGCGGGGACTTTAAGAATCATCCTGAACCAATAACTCTGCGGGAGATTTCAGGAATCATCCTGAGCAAACACTCTGCCGGGGACTCTAAGCATCAACTTGAGCAACCAACTCTGGCGACTTCACTGGGGTTTTAAGAGTCATCTTAAACGAGCGTCTTCGTTGGAGAATTCAAGAATCATCTTGGGCAAACGACTTTGCTGGGGAATTCAAGAATCATCTTGAGCAAGCGACTCTGCGGAGGAACACCTGCAAAACAAGAACGGTAACGACCTAGCTCATGTTTCATACGCATATGCTTTGACAATGGCGTAATGCTCCACGCGGTGGAAATGCTACGCGTTTAGGGTAAATGCTATGCAATCATGCAAAATGCTACGACCCCATCGGCAAAATAAATGCTGAAGGGAGAATCCTCCTGTCAAGGAGAAAGAACCACTCTGGTGGGGGAAGGAATCATCCTGCCAAGGAGAAAAAGTCACGCCAATCTCAATCGGACTCCGCCTAGGGAAATGAACCTCAGTCGACTGCTGCGGGGGAACGAAGCTCCACGAGAACCTGGACCTGCTGAGGAAAGCGATATCAATCGCAGAAACAAACTGCACGGCATTCGCAGCCAACCCTTCCTGGAGGTAACGACTCCGGCGGGGAAATACAGCATCAGCTATTCAACACTCTACTGGGGAAAACCAATCATGGCCCAAACTGCTTTCCAAGGACTCGGCTCCCTCGGGGATCTGCAAACTCGGCTGGGGAAGAAGGAATCGTCCTGCTTATAGGGGAGAGTACAACTCTGCGGGGAATTTCAATTCTGCTGAAGACTTCAGTCTGGAACTATCAATTGCTGCACACTTCAGTATGTGACTCAGCTAGGGAGATGACGACCCTTCGGGATGTATCTGATTGGGGAGAGAATCCTCTCTGCTCGGGGAAAACATATCAATGCTTTATGATCTCCCGTTCAGACTCTGCAGGGAGAGGCTGCTGAACTTCGCTGGAGAAGAAGGAATCATCCTGCTTGGGGACGCATACGGCGTACTACCTGGTATATGCTACACCTGCAACAACTCAAACAAACAGACAAGATACACTTCTCAAAGGGACCTATCAAGGTTATCGTCTTGTGACAATGTTCGAGTAATTCATTGTTTCAATAATCAGTGGTCTAGGCCAGTAAGTTTATGTATGCGCATTTTATCAAAAACATTGGCGTTCTTTTTCACAAACAAAACAGATAAATGCTAAACAGACAAACAGAATTGCTGAATAGTGTACATTTTATTGATAACGAACCCCTGAATGGGTAAAAATGTTTTACAACAGATGCAAGCTCCTGGAATGAGGAAGCCGCGCAAATAAAGCAAAAATATACATCAGTATATACACATGTCGGCAACGAGGCGTAGACGAACACCATGAGTTGATCCCTCTATGACCCACTCGACTTCGATACCTCTCCGACGCTTCAGCTTCATAAGAGATTGATTCAGATAAACGGCCCTCAGGTCTTCCAAACCACTAAACAATGAAAGTCCACACGCAGAACACAGTCATTTGCTTTTTCAAATCCCTAACTTTTGCCTGAATCGCCCTTCCGGGTTTTCGATTCACCGGGATACCCTTTTTTTGCCAAAGTCGCCCTTCCAGGTTTTCAACTTTGCGGGTGTACATTTTTTCAATTTATATCCCTAAATTTTGCCCGAACCTTTTTCCTTTTTTATGGTTCGCCAGGATGCCCCCTTTTTGCCTGGATGCTCTTTTTCTTTCCAGCGGGTCATTTTTTAAGCAAAGTATTTTTTAACTGCGTCCGCGTTCACCGGGGATGCAAAATCTTCCCCATCCATCGTGGATAAAAACAAGGCTCCTCCCGAGAAGACCTTGCTGACGACGTACGGACCTTCGTAATTAGGAGTCCACTTGCCCCGGGGATCGGAGTGTGGAGGAAGAATCTTCTTCAGGACGAGATCACCCGTCTAAAAGCTTCTAGGACGCACCTTCTTATCATAAGCTTTCTTCATTCGGCTTTGGTATAAACGACCATGCGCAATCGATGCTAACCTCTTCTCGTCCATCAGGCTGAGTTGGTTTAGTCGGTTCTTAATCCATTCTGCCTCGTCGAGTTTCACGTCAACCAAAACTCGCAAAGAAGGGATCTCCACTTCTAACGGTAGGACAACTTCCATACCGTACACCAAGGAGAAAGGAGTTGCCCCGGTTGACGTACGTACCATCGTACGATAACCGTGCACTGCAAATGGCAGCATCTCATGCCAATCTTTGTAGGTCACAACCATCTTCTGTACAATCTTCTTAATGTTTTTATTGGCCGCTTCAACGGCACCATTCATCTTCGGCCGGTAAGGAGATGAGTTGTGGTGTTCAATCTTGAAACTCTGGCACAGCTCCTTCATCATCTTGTTATTCAGATTCGAACCATTATCAGTAATGATCCACTCGGGAATTCCGTAACGACAGATGATATCCCTCTTTATGAATTTAGCCACCACCTGCTTGGTCACATTAGCATATGAGGCTGCCTCCAGCCACTTGGTGAAGTAGTCGATAGCTACTAGAATGAAGCGATGACCGTTAGATGCAGTGGGCTCGATCTTGCCTATCATGTCGATGCCCCACATGGAGAACATCCACGGGGAGGACATGACATTTAACGGGCACGGCGGCACATGAACTTTATCGGCATAAATCTGGCATTTATGACATCTCTTCGCGAATTTAAAGCAATCTGATTCCATTGTCAGCCAGTAGTATCCTGTTCTCAGGATCTTTCTCGTCATAGCATGCCCGCCGGCGTGTGTACCAAATATGCCTTCATGGACTTCTTCCATGAGCATACTTGCTTCTTTCTCATCTACACATCTGAGTAGCACGAGATCGTGGTTTCTTTTGTACAAAACTCCATCAGGGTTGAGATAAAAATTTTCAGACAGCCTCCTCAGAGTCTTCTTATCCTGGGTTGACGCTCCCGCAGGATACTCCTTAGTCATAAGGAAGGTTTGGATGTCATGGAACCATGGCTTGCCATCGAAGGCTTCCTCGACCGCAAAGACGAATGCAGGTCTATCAAGACGAGAAAGGACAATTCTTGGAGCTTCTTTCCAAAAATTGACTTTATACATCGAAGCCAACGTGGCTAAGGCATCAGCCATCTGATTTTCCACCCTGGGCACATGATGGAGTTCCACTCGATTAAAGAACGGAAGCAGCCTTCTGGCATAGTTCATGTACGGTACCAAATTCGATTGGCGAGTCTCCCACTCCCCTTTAATCTGGTTGATCACAAGCGTTGAGTCACCATATACGTCTAGGTTCTTGATTCTCAAATCAATTTGTTTCTTCTAGACCCATGATGCATGCTTCATACTCCGCTTCATTATTGGTGACTGGAAACGTCAGTCTCGCAGTGAACGGGATGTGGGATCCGTGGGGAGTCGTGATGATTGCCCCAATGCCACTTCCGTAAGAATTAACCGCCCCGTCAAATATCAATTTCCACTAGGACTTCCTATCTGGCCCCTCGTCGGGCAACGGTTCATCGCAATCTTTCGCTTTAAGAAACATAATATCCTCATCAGGGAATTCAAATTTCATCGGCTGATAATCCTCGATCGGCTGTTCGGAAAGGTAATCAGACAATACGCTTCCCTTAATGGCCTTCTAGGAAACGTACTGAATGTCGTATTCCGTCAACACCATTTGCCATCTGGCAATCCTGCCCGAAAGCGCTTGCTTCTCGAAGACGTACTTGATCGGATCCATCTTCGAAATTAGCATGGTGGTGTGGTTGAGCATGTACTGTCGTAAACGTTTGGCAGCCCAGGCTAATGCACAACACGTCTTCTCCAGCATCGAGTAACGAGATTCACAATCTGTGAACTTTTTACTCAAGTAGTAAATGGCATGCTCCTTTCTGCCCGTCTCGTCGTGCTGACCGAGAATACACCCCATACTATTCTCAAGAACTGTCAAGTACATGATTAAGGGTCGTCCGGCCACTAGGGGTATCAAGATTGGAGGCTCCTGCAGATACTGTTTTATCTTATCAAATGCCTTCTGGCAATCCTCATTCCAGATAATCGCCTGATATTTCTTTAGCAGCTTGAACATCGGTTCACACGTGGTCGTGAGCTGAGAAATAAACCTTGCAATGTAGTTTATTCTGCCCAGGAAACCACAAACTTCTTTTTCTGTTTTTGGCGCTGGCATCTCTTGTATTGCTTTTATCTTTGCAGGATCAACCTCAATGCCTCTTTCGCTCATGATAAACCCCAATAGTTTTCTGGACCGTACTCCGAAAGTACACCTGTTAGGATTCAGCCTCAGCCTGAACTTCCTAAGCCTCTCAAAAAGCTTCAGCAAATTGATCAGATGTCCTTCCTCCGTTTGGAACTTCGCAATCATGTCATCAACATAGACTTCAATCTCCTGATGAATCATATCATGAAACAAAGTGACCATTGCTCGTTGGTAAGTGGCCCCTGCGTTCTTCAGGCCGAAAGGCATTACCTTGTAGCAGAACGTTCCACAAGGTGTAATAATCGTAGTTTTCTCCATGTCCTCCGGCGCCATCTTGATCTGATTGTAACCAGAGAAGCCATCCATGAACGAAAATACGGAGAACTGAGCTGTATTGTCGACCAACACATCAATATGAGGCAGCGGGAAGTCATCTTTAGGGCTCGCCCTATTCAAATCCCGATAATCAACGCACATTCGTACCTTACCGTCCTTCTTCGGTACAGGCACTATGTTGGCGACTGTAATACCCCAAATTTTGCCCTAAGATTTGTCGTCGCATTTCATTGCATTTTTATTGCATTTAATCAATTACTAACAAATTTGTGTAGTCGTTTGAGTTTTTGCAGGTAAATATCATATGGCATGCATTTTTTTTCTAAAAAGTAAAAATGGCACAATTGGCAGGAGGACATGTGTAAGGAGTTATGAGTGTGAGAGGTTGAGAGTTCGAATCTCACCTTTGTCACTTTTTTTTGTTTTTTATTATTTTTACTCTAAATTTTTCTATCTTTCATTAAAAAAATAACAAAAATAGTTTTTTATTATTATTTAATTATTATTTTCGTATTTTAATTAAATCATTTTTTAAAATATTATTTTTTTCACTTTTTTCTAAATTATTCATAAAAATATCCAAAAAATCATAAAATAAAAAATATTGAAAAAAATTTTGTTCTTTTTATAATATTTTTGATTTTAGGAATCAATAGCATTATTAGTTTTTATTTTAAGTTTATTTTAATTATTTTAAATTATTTAAATTTTATTTTTTCTTAACTAATTATTTAGTTTGGGCTTTAAAATGGGCTTTAGGGACATTATTGACAATTTGGTGTTAACCCTAATTTGTTCCCTATATATACATGTGTTGCCTTGTTGGAAAAAAGGGGGAGAATGAAAAAAAACCTAAGAGGAGTGAGTGCCGTTTGCCGTTATTTAGTTTTCTTCTTCATCAATTACTATTGTTTCCTTTTCTTCATCGTTTACCGTTATTTCTTTTCCTTCATCTATTACTGTTGTTTCTTTTTCTTCATCTTTTACCGTTATTTCTTTGTCTTCATCTATTACTGTTATTTCTTTTTCTTTATCTATTACTGTTACGTTTATATATATATATATATATATAATTTTTAAATTGTTAGAGTTTATATATATAAGATTAATTTTTGATCGAATTATGTCGATACGATGTTTGCACATTTGTGTGCATAACGCGTGACATTTGTGTTAGTTCGATCTGGTTGCGATGATCGCATTTTTGTGTGAGCAATAATACTATTTTTTGCTTAATTTCTTTTTCTTTGCGATAAATTTTGTTTCGTCCGATTTAGATCTGGTTGCGATGAGCGCATTTCTGCGTTAGCAACATTGTTGGGTTATTTGGCAC
Source organism: Lathyrus sativus (assembly GCA_963859935.3). NCBI lineage: Eukaryota > Viridiplantae > Streptophyta > Magnoliopsida > Fabales > Fabaceae > Lathyrus > Lathyrus sativus. The sequence goes on from OZ012735.1 coordinate 360,483,117, forward strand.
ATTTAAAATTTATTATTGCTTTATTATTATTATTATTATTATTATTATTATTATTATTATTATTATTATTATTATTATTATTAGTATTATTATTATCATTATTATCATTATTATTACCATTATTATTATTATTGTTATCATTAATTTATTAAAACTTGTTATAATATAAAAATCTGTTTTTTAAAATAAATAACATTAACATCTTTTCCAAATTAATATGAAAACCTATTATTTTTAAGAAAAACTTTTTTTTAGATAAATTTAAAATAATAACTAAAATCTTTTTTTTAAATAATAACTAGAACCGTTATTTATTTTATTTTATTATTGTTCAATTCAAATTTCATTATCATATTGTATCTGCTCCTCTCATGTAACCTCGCGAACTTAACAATCGCTCTTTAAATTCTGCCTTTAAATTTCTGCTTGCATGGTTTAAATTATGACATTATCTCTCTGTTTGCATGATTCAATTATCTCACGCGTTTACCATTATTTCTGTCACATTGCACACATCCGAAGGTTAGGTCTAACTGTTTGGCCGCCGCGCCAATAGTCCGTAAAACTTCACACATTCAATTTCAAATCCTCAAAACTACAAACTACAAACCCTAATTTTCACAAATGCCTCGCCGCAGGCAAGATTACAATTTTACCCCTAGCATTAGGTCAAAGAGCCGCCGCGCTCAGCTTAGGGTTTCCCGCCGTGGAATCCCTAATTTAACCCTAATTACAACTTAACAATTCAACATAGAGATTTGGAGTTTCTACACTCCACGTAAGCGTGTCCTTAAGACATGTTTATTCCCCGTGAGACCTTGACCACAGTCAAGAAGTCTCTAACCTCCCTTTTTAGGGGAACTACGATTACTCTGATTCCACTCCCGTAAGGATACGTAGGCACAAGACGCGATGTCTTGCCGAGTAAACTTAGAATTAACCCCTTAGGTCTCTTTTCTCACTTTTAATCCTTTGTACATATACCTTAAGCAAATAAATAAAGCAAATAGTAAACATCTGAACAAAAGGTTCCTGTAGAGTACTACAGAAGTTTAGGGTGCTAATACCTTCCCTAAATTTAACCAACCCCCGAACCCTAGATCTTTCCCCGCATTGTGTTTACGATGCAAAATAGGTTTTCCCTCTTTTGACCTTTTCCTTCGGATAAATCAAAGAGCGGTTGTGAATTGAATTGCGATTCAAACTCATTAATAGTTTGTGATCCTATTTCCACCGCAACAGAAAATGGCGACTTCACTGGGGAATCTAAACTTTTGAGGGTTACCCCTAATTTGTTCATGTTTATTACTATTTGCTTTACTATTCATTTACATGTATATATTGTACTCTGATTTTGGGATGGTTCCTTGTGTTGTGAGATAAGTCCTACGCCCGGACTAGTGACATTATTATAGGATGGGGATATATTCGATGAGGCTTATAGGGAGTGAATCCCGACCAAGCTGATTCGAGAATCACCGCTCAGTTGAGACCTTTTCGAAAATGATTCGGTTGAACGAGTAATCGTTGAAAACTTTTTCCATGGTCGATTGGAGTCTGTGATATTGGGAACCGTAGTACCTTTACACCACCTCGGCCTTATTTAGGACGTAGTGCGGGAGCTATGTGGGAGTAATCCTACAATGGTTGCTACGCGATACTACACTCAAAAGAGGTTCTCTTGAGAATATTATTAACCCCCGAGTCAGTCGGAAGGTTGATAATATCCGAAAGATGGGCTGATGACTTTGGGCACTTTTTAAAACCTTGTTCTGCAGGTACAACTAACCTATAGTACACTCCTTTTGAGGATGGGTAGACCTTAACTCCGCTCACGTATTTTTAACCTAGGATTTTGTGTGCTTTCATGCATTGCATCCATAAAACATCATATCGCATTAAGGTTTCATGGAATTCAAACTCTATTTATGAACATTGCAGGATACCATGGATCACTCTAGAAGGCATACTTTGAAATTTACTTTTAAGATTTTTAATTTGGAAATCCTAGAGAAGCTAAGAGATTTGGTTCAAGATCAAGAAAAGTTCCAAGACAGATATGGAAGGCTATTGTCTTTGTTGAAGATTCAAGTAAACGAAGGACTTCTTGCGACTTTGCTACAGTTTTATGATCCAGATTATCATTGCTTCACCTTTCCAGATTATCAGCTTTTACCTACCTTAGAAGAATACTCTCAGTTGGTGGGATTACCTATCTTGGATAAGTCTCCATTCCCTTTCTTGGAGGAAGACCCTAAAGAACGAGATATTGCTAAAGCCATTTGTCTAAGGATATCCGATGTCAAAAACAATATGATCACTAAAGGGGGGGACCTCCGGCTTTCTCAGGGACTTCCTAATTAAGAAGGCCCAATTTTATGCCGATCATAAAGACATGTTTGCCTTTGAGACAATATTTGCTTTGCTTATTTATGGGTTGCTGCTTTTTCCTAGTTTTGAGGGGTTTGTGGATCTTAATGCAATCAAGACCTTCATGAAGAGAAATCCAGTTCCGACACTATTGGGTAATACTTATCCTTCAGTACATCTCCGAAACTTTCATGGTGGAGGAATGATTACATGTTATGTGCCATTACTATACAAGTGGTTTATTTCTCACTTACCCAAGTCCGGTCCGTTCTGGAGATCTAATCAAGAACGTTGGTCGCAAAAAGTTATGGCTTTAACTCACTCGGATATTGATTGGTATAATCACATGTACGATGGGATATCGATCATTGATAGTTGTGGAAACTTCAGCAATGTGCCTTTGCTCAGTTTCAATGGAGGAATTAGCTACAATCCGGTCCTAGCTCGCCGACAGTTGGGATATCCCTTGAAAGAACCGCCTAAAGGTGTTCATGTGGAGAAAATCTTTTTCAAAGACGACAAAAAGCTTCAAGATCAGATTCTATCTTCTTGGAATCATCTGCATAGGAAAGACAAAGAAAGTTTGGGCAGACCTAATTGTGTGTCCATGGAACCATACCTTCAATGGGTCCGAGGAAGAGCTATTGAGTTGAAGATGCCCTACTCTCGCCAAGATCCTTTACCTCAAAGAGAAGAACCTGTCCAGTATTTCATGACTGAAGCTGAGACTTTGAAGATCACTTTGAAGAGATCACAACGCGAAACAGAATCATGGAAGAACAAATACCATGTGATGGTCAGCGAGTACGAAGAACTTCAAAAGCAGATTCAGTCGAAGAATGATGAGATACAATCCTACAAGAAGAGAAGGCTCTACGAATATTTATTTTCCTCCGACTCTCCATCTGCTCACTGAAGTTGTGGAAGATGCTTCTCTAGGACTTTCTAGGCTTTTATTTAGCTATTTTGGTTGCAAGAATATTATTTGTAATTTGTCTTCAATGAATTAAAAGTTTCCTTGGTATTCCGCAATATTCGTAAATATTTGAATTCCATGAAATCTTCATTTGCATTCACATTTTAGCATCATACTTTTGCATTGCATGTGTCTCCCGGTTTCTCATACTCGGTTCTCTCACCTTCCAGTTTTGTCATCCTAAGTTCTCTGCATCAATACGACCCTTCAAAAGGATGGAAGATCAAAACCAAGAGATCAACCGTGTCAGCCATGAACTCGAAGATCTTCGAGGAAGTGTAGGGCAGATTTTGGAGATGTTACGAGCTCTTAGTGTAAAGGTGGACGCTCAGTCTACTGTTGTTTCTAAGATTATTAATACCGCTATGGAACCTCAACAAGATGTTATTGTCGAGAATGTACCTCCTCATGGTCTTCAATCCGGTTTGGTGCCTCCTAGTGCTCAACCAGTTCGACGAGCTACCCCTCCCAAGTGCAAAACTCCTAACTCCGACCATGGTAAAGGACCTGCACGTTCGAGGAACCGCAAAACAGCTACCCCTCAACCTTGGCAACATCAGCAGAGTTATGTTCAAGGCTATCCGTCTCCATATGTTCAACGACCCTATGTAGTTACTGTTGCACCTCCTTTCGATCAGCAGTTTCCTACATACCAGCCTGTGCAGTCAGCTCCGGTATATCAAGCACCGATTCATCAACAACCTTCCGGTTGTCCACCCTTGCAAGTTCCGGTCAACAGTCAACGAGGGCCCAACGCCCCTGTTCACCAGCAATCACAGGATCAGGTTCCTTATCTCCGTAAGAGTCAGTATAAGCCTCGTCCTCCAATTCCGATGACCTTCACTGAGTTATACCCCCATTTGGTACAACAGGGTCTGATTATCACCCGTGCTTTGGGTCCTCCGCCTAATCCGTTACCTGCAGGTTACAACGCTGCCGCTCATTGTTTATTTCATGAGGGTACGCCCGACCATAATCTAGAGAATTGCTATGCTCTTAAGAAAGTTGTCAGAAATTTGCTAGAAGCGAAGAAGTTGTCTTTTAGCGATGCTCAGATGAAGATCGAGACTCCTCTCGGGGTCCCTCACTTGTCGAGTTCGAATTCTGCAAAGCATGCTACTCCTGTGGAAAATCAGTCGAATCCAGTAATTATTCAAAGGCCTAGCTCACTTCATTTCAGTAACCCTCAAGATGATATGACCGGGATCAACAAAGAATCTGGGAAGTTTATTTTGAAGCAACGACTGAAAACTGTTGAAGATGTGACCAGCGTAACTGGGGCAAGCCATGACGACCCACAGTGATCATAAACCAGACGTCCTTTCCATTGAGGCTCCGCCAAAGGAAACTGCTACTCTTGAATGCAAGATTTCATAAACATTTAGAAGGATTTTTCCGACAGTTCATTTGTTTATTTATATGCATTTCTCTTTGATTAAGCATATTTAGCATGTACGAACTTGTTTATTTTTGATTAATTAATGCAACACATATGTTTGTCTTGAATAAATCCATTCGTTTCACTCGTTCAAAAAAACGTTTTCATAAATCATAATGCCAACTTTACCCGATCTCTTGTTCTGATGGAGAATTGGGGGGAGGATGACGAACCTAAAACGTCAGATTTCTCGTCGTATGCTTTCAATTAAAACCTGCTGATGATGTAAGGCATTGTTTCAAATCCCCAAACACTGGAGATATAAGGATGTTAATCCCTAGTTAACCTCTTTGAGCCTTGAAGTAGGAGTTTTCTTCTTTTTGAGAACCTTCATCCTAACCTGGGGCAGGTTAGGTTTCAGTTAAACCGATCGAGCGCTTAGACTCTCAAGAAGGAAGAGCAAACCTTCGAGAATTTATCCTTAACATCTTAAGAGGTCCAATACAATGACTATCCCTCGGTTACCTAAGGAGTGGGGCAGTCACGAGCCTTTCAAAAGATTTACACGACTTGTGCATAAAAGAATATTCAAAAAAAATAAGAGCCCGCTAAGTCAAAACCTATGAAGGAGACTTAGGCAAAACTGGGGCATCCCGCTGGACTCCAAAGTCAAATCAAAAGACGTTGTCCAGGCAAAAGTTAGGGAATAAGAACAACAAACCAGTAGTTTTTAGAACCCCTATAAAGAACAAGGTCGTGTGACCAATTGCCAAAAGAAATAGGTGAGTGACTGCCATGTCCAAAGCCTTGATAAGTTCTCGACCATAGCAAATCCGCTTGAGATATGAGCGTTCGTATCCGGTTAACTGAATTAGGATTGGAGAACATCACGAAGAATGGGTGGGTACAAATATAACTTTGAGCCTTTATCCTTTGTTTCTTAAACCGTGAACCGAGCCACGATACAACCTTTAAAAGACCTAATTGAAGTAGGACTTCGGTTGAAAGCATACTTGACAAGATCACGTTTCCTGACTCTTACGAGCTATGCTCAGAAAAAATTCATGTTGGCATTATAATTAAAACTTATATCCTGACTAGTGATTTCGGTCACAAGTTATCGCGATATCTTTTTTCAAAACAAAAATTCAGGACAAATATATGTGTACATTGACAAGCTCAGGATAGGCATTTCAGGCATGACAAGTTTGCTTGATATCTTAGAGATTTACATATGAACATAACCCGTGGAACTTGAAGATCCTGCTGAACAGGGGCAGGCAATTTCCCAATTCGCTTACCAACGCGAGTCTGACGTTCTTAAGAGCTATTTCCCAAAGATTTCGTCGTAACACGATTAATTTGTGCCAGTTACGTCGAGACCTGACAAATCTCTCAAAGAGTTTGAGAATAATGGGGCAACCAGACTCCGTGTTCTCTATAAAATCCTCTTGAGATGACCATACCGTACAACGCGAGTATCCTGGGGCACCGTGTTTTCTAAAAAAGGGGAACCAAATGGCGACTACTATAAGGTCCTTCAAGATCAAAACCATGGGGTTTCACAACTTTTCCTCATACACCCAATGGATTTTACTCGCAGCGGCCTTCACTCCCCAATGAATCTCAGTGTTGCAACAGGCTCCTAAGTTATTGCCTCATCACAGTCCCCTGCGAGACTATAAGCTGACAACTTTTTCTTGGGTAACTCGAAAGTGTCCCTCAGGTTTTCCTCTCCCCATGAGAAGACATGATACTGTGCACCCAAGCAGATTACCTTCTCCCCAGAGAATTCGGAACTTTAAAACCAGATTTGGTTCTACCATTGATCTTTCCTACTCATGATTGACGTATTGGTTGCAGAGAATGCAGAGTATCTCCGTCGAGATGTTTATTTCATCTCTCGTCCCGTCTATAGTCAGTTTCGTCAGCATACGCAGGGGCATAAGCATCACATGCCTATTTCATACCCATACTCATTGCATACTCATTTCATAACATCTTGCATACATAGACATTAACATACATAGACATTAACATACATTCACATTAACATATGCAGTAACATATGCGTTAGCATTCACAGGTTCATGGTGTCTCTCCATCATTGGTTGTTACCGCCGAGTAACTGGGTTGGTCCATTCTCCCCAAATAGATTGTCAGCCATAAGCATAAAATACTTACTTGTTTCCAGTTTCCCCACAGAGCTCGATCCTCGTGGATGACGGTTACTTAAGCTATCTTTCCTCGCCAGGATACGATATTTACCCTTCGAGATCATTCCCTCGATGGAGTCTTGATTACTAGTCTTCTTTCTAGCTCGATCCTAGATTGAACCTCGGTATTGTCGGTCGTCGAGCCCAACTGGACGTGCATTTATTTTGCACTATCTTTCAAGAAAATCAACTACAATCCTTTACAGATACACGCCAGTTCACGCCTGGAAATCTATCAGTACAACACTTTACAATCCTACATCTTACAGCATCGGTATGCGACATTTCTCACCTAAGAAGCCGATCCTATCTTCGTTATGACTCGCAGCAAATGGCCATCTCCATTGAGCAGTTGGGCTTCCATTTTCCTTGTTGTCTTGAGGTATAGGGAGGTTTTGAACCAAATCGTATTCAGGAGAGCACGATCTTGAAGTACGGGGAGGTTTGAGCGGAATCATATTCAGGAGAGCACGATCTTGAATTATGAAGAAGTTCATTTACCCTTTAGTAAAAGAAGGAGCGGAATCATATTCAGGAGAGCACGATCTTGAATTATGAAGAAGTTCATTTACCCTTTAGTAAAAGAAGGAGCGGAATCATATTCAGGAGAGCACGATCTTGAATTATGAAGAAGTTCAGTTTACCCTTTAATAAAAGAAGGAGCCGAATCATATTCAGGAGAGCACGATCTTGAATTATGAAGAAGTTCATTTACCCTTTAGTAAAAGAAGGAGCGGAATCATATTCAGGAGAGCACGATCTTGAAGTATGAAGAAGTTCATTTATCCTTTAGTAAAAGAAGGAGCGGAATCATATTCAGGAGAGCACGGTCTTGAAGTATGAGGAAGTTCATTTACCCTTTAGTAAAAGAAGGAGCGGAATCATATTCAGGAGAGCACGATCTTGAAGTATGAGGAAGTTCATTTACCCTTTAGTAAAATAAGGAGCGGAATCATATTCAGGAGAGCACGATCTTGAAGTATGAGGAAGTTCATTTACCCTTTAGTAAAAGAAGGAGCCGAATCATATTCAGGAGAGCACGATCTTGAGGTATGAAGAAGTTCAATCAGAATCGTATTCCAGGCGCCAACCTTAAATATGAGAAAATTTATATATCAGATAAGCAGCAGCCTCTTTATTTGAGTGCTTATCCATTTCGGCATATAAGTCCCTTCCAACGATAAGTGACAGTTCTCCCTCGAGAAGCTTATCAGGGCATTTCCCATTAAAGTTCATTTATTTTGGCATACAGCCGGTCTTTACCCTGTATATTTGATACGGATTTCCAAAAAGTACGTCCGATCCCACCACGAAGGACAGTTTATAGAAGCTTGGATGTTATTCTTTGCTCAATGCTCCAGCGTTCTGTAATCGATCTTGCAACCGTGTAGATCCAGTTTTATTATTAGACATTCCCCACTGGAGGTCATCTCATCGGTGCCATCTCCATTTAAGGATCTTATTCCCTAAAGTCCATTTATTTTGGCATACAGCCGGTTTCTTACCCTGTATATTTGCTACGGATTCCCGAAAAGTCCGTTTGATCCTGTCACGAGGGATAGTTTACAGAAGCTTGGATGTTATTCTTTGCTCAATGCTCCAGCCTTCTGTGATCGATCTTGCAATCGTGCGTGATCCAGTCTTACCTTTAGATTTCCCAGTGGAGGCCGTCTCACAGGTGCCATCTCCATTTGAGAATCTCGTTCCCGTTCTAAAAATGACAATTGGTCGTGTTCGCACCAGTTGACCATTATTTTAGAATTCCCCGGTGTTGTGCTGTGTCCCAGCGCGTCGTTTTCCCCAGTGTGTTCTTCTCGTAGCGTCTGTCCCTGTGTCGTCGTATTCGTCAGCATTTTCGCACTCATCATTCCAGCATACACATCATATCATATTCATGGCATTGTCTGCATTAGTCTTGTTTGGTCCATAACATTGCATATCGCCACATATAAGGGCAAAATTTTCGGTTATCTATATTTAAATCCCTCCACCATGATTCCTCGAGTCTCCGCCACTCGAATCACCCGGTGAAGTTATTTAAATAGGGGCAACTGTAATACCCCAAATTTTGCCCTAAGATTTGTCGTCGCATTTCATTGCATTTTTATTGCATTTAATCAATTACTAACAAATTTGTGTAGTCGTTTGACTTTTTGCAGGTAAATATCATATGGCATGCATTTTTTTTCTAAAAAGTAAAAATGGCACAATTGGCAGGAGGACATGTGTAAGGAGTTATGAGTGTGAGAGGTTGAGAGTTCGAATCTCACCTTTGTCACTTTTTTTTGTTTTTTATTATTTTTACTCTAAATTTTTCTATCTTTCATTAAAAAAATAACAAAAATAGTTTTTTATTATTATTTAATTATTATTTTCGTATTTTAATCAAATCATTTTTTAAAATATTATTTTTTTCACTTTTTTCTAAATTATTCATAAAAATATCCAAAAAATCATAAAATAAAAAATATTGAAAAAAATTTTGTTCTTTTTATAATATTTTTGATTTTAGGAATCAATAACATTATTAGTTTTTATTTTAAGTTTATTTTAATTATTTTAAATTATTTAAATTTTATTTTTTCTTAACTAATTATTTAGTTTGGGCTTTAAAATGGGTTTTAGGGACATTATTGACAATTTGGTGTTAACCCTAATTTGTTCCCTATATATACATGTGTTGCCTTGTTGGAAAAAAGGGGGAGAATGAAAAAAAACCTAAGAGGAGTGAGTGCCGTTTGCCGTTAATTAGTTTTCTTCTTCATCAATTACTATTGTTTCCTTTTCTTCATCGTTTACCGTTATTTCTTTTCCTTCATCTATTACTGTTGTTTCTTTTTCTTCATCTTTTACCGTTATTTCTTTGTCTTCATCTATTACTGTTATTTCTTTTTCTTTATCTATTACTGTTACGTTTATATATATATATATATAATTTTTAAATTGTTAGAGTTTATATATATAAGATTAATTTTTGATCGAATTATGTCGATACGATGTTTGCACATTTGTGTGCATGACGCGTGACATTTGTGTTAGTTCGATCTGGTTGCGATGATCGCATTTTTGTGTGAGCAATAATACTATTTTTTGCTTAATTTCTTTTTCTTTGCGATAAATTTTGTTTCGTCCGATTTAGATCTGGTTGCGATGAGCGCATTTCTGCGTTAGCAACATTGTTGGGTTATTTGGCACATTTAAAATTCATTATTGCTTTATTATTATTATTATTATTATTATTATTATTATTATTATTAGTAGTATTATTATCATTATTATCATTATTATTACCATTATTATTATTATTTTTATCATTAATTTATTAAAACTTGTTATAATATAAAAATCTGTTTTTTAAAATAAATAACATTAACATCTTTTCCAAATTAATATGAAAACCTATTATTCTTAAGAAAAACTTTTTTTTAGATAAATTTAAAATAATAACTAAAATCTTTTTTTTTTAAATAATAACTAGAACCGTTATTTATTTTATTTTATTATTGTTCAATTCAAATTTCATTATCATATTGTATCTGCTCCTCTCATGTAACCTCGCGAACTTAACAATCGCTCTTTAAATTCTGCCTTTAAATTTCTGCTTGCATGGTTTAAATTATGACATTATCTCTCTGTTTGCATGATTCAATTATCTCACGCGTTTACCATTATTTCTGTCACATTGCACACATCCGAAGGTTAGGTCTAACTGTTTGGCCGCCGCGCCAATAGTCCGTAAAACTTCACACATTCAATTTCAAATCCTCAAAACTACAAACTACAAACCCTAATTTTCACAAATGCCTCGCCGCAGGCAAGATTACAATTTTACCCCTAGCATTAGGTCAAAGAGCCGCCGCGCTCAGCTTAGGGTTTCCCGCCGTGGAATCCCTAATTTAACCCTAATTACAACTTAACAATTCAACATAGAGATTTGGAGTTTCTACACTCCACGTAAGCGTGTCCTTAAGACATGTTTATTCCCCGTGAGACCTTGACCACAGTCAAGAAGTCTCTAACCTCCCTTTTGAGGGGAACTACGATTACTCTGATTCCACTCCCGTAAGGATACGTAGGCACAAGACGCGATGTCTTGCCGAGTAAACTTAAAATTAACCCCTTAGGTCTCTTTTCTCACTTTTAATCCTTTGTACATATACCTTAAGCAAATAAATAAAGCAAATAGTAAACATCTGAACAAAAGGTTCCTGTAGAGTACTACAGAAGTTTAGGGTGCTAATACCTTCCCTAAACTTAACCAACCCCCGAACCCTAGATCTTTCCCCGCATTGTGTTTACGATGCAAAATAGGTTTTCCCTCTTTTGACCTTTTCCTTCGGATAAATCAAAGAGCGGTTGTGAATTGAATTGCGATTCAAACTCATTAATAGTTTGTGATCCTATTTCCACCGCAACAGCGACCCACGGAGGGTAAGTAGTGACCGCTAAGAAGCCAGCATCAAGTTGCTTCTGCACTTCTTCTTTGATTTTAACGGCCATATCTGGTCACGTCCTTCTAAGCTTCTGATTAACGGGAGGACAATCTTCTCTCAGCGGCAAGTGATGGACCACGATGTCAGTGTCAAGTCCGGGCATATCTTCGTATGACCAAGCAAAGATGTCACTATACTCTCGAAGCATCTCGACCAATCTCTGCTTGACATCACTCTGCAATGCAGCCCCTATCCTGACGTTCCTAACTAGTTCTTCAGAACCCAAATTCACAATCTCGATCTCTTCTTCGTGAGGCAGAATAACTTTCTCTTCTTGTTTCAACAAGCGGGCCAACTCTTCAGGAAGGTCTTCGTCTTCATCAATCTCTTCTTTGGCGTGATAGATCGGGAAATCGAAGTCGAAGTGAGTCGTAGAAGGTCCAGAGTCGATGTCATCTGTTATGTGGATCCTGCAATAACAAGGGTTAAGCTTAAAACAAGGATATGCAGGTTAGCACAGACCTCATTGCCATTTTATTGTTTTTCAAAACAAATATAAAACAGGAATAACAGAGATCACAATATTTGAATACGAAGAAAAACGCCTTTTGATTTATTGATAAGATGCATGTACATAATCAAACAAGGCCCTGACAATAAAACCACCATGCCCGGGTAGGACATAGGGTTGTACAACGATTGGAAAAAAGTAAATCATTACTCTTGGCTTGTCATTTGGATGATATCCTTGACGGACCAGTTGTTGAAGCTCTCGCCTAGCTTGCTTGGCTGGATCCAAGAGTCTAAGTCACAGTCGCTATCTCCGCTGTCTTCAGACACTGCGTTGATGCTTTCAAATATCACCGCGCCACTGGTAAACTGGATCGGCCCTTTACCTCGCGACGCATTGCTAGAAGAGGAGGCTTCAGCCGCAAGAGAATATCCCAACCCAAACTTGTCTTGCTTGTTAGGTATCTCCAAGATTCGCCCCCAGCCTGGGGTAGATCCGGCCTGGACAACGGCCCGGGCTTCCCTGAAGGAAGAGAGAGTCATCTCTGGTTTTTCAGTCATTACAGGAGCCACGTTCTTGACTTTAACAGCTTCGAACGCCTGACATAGGGTTTCATGGATTTCCCCATCCATCTCAACATACTTGAAGGACGACAAATGGCTCACCATTATGTCTTCCTCGCCATAAACGGTCACGATGCTACCTCCGACGGCATACTTGAGCTTCTGGTGCAACGTGGAGGTCACGGCACCCGCCGAATGGATCCATGGCCGACCCAGGAGATAGCTGTAGGCAGGCATGATGTACATAATGTAAAAGACCGCATCGAATGTTTCCGGCCCGACTTGGATTGGCAACGTCGCCTCCCCGAAAACACGGCGTTTGGTTCCACCGAACGCTTTCACAACCAAATCACTGGGTGTGCAAATCACTCCACGAGTATCCAACTTCATCAATGCCTTCTTCGGAAGAACATTGAGCGATGACCCTGTGTCTACCAACACATGAGACATAATCGTTCCCCTACACTCTATCGAGATGTGCAGGGCGCTATTGTGGTTCCTCCCCTTCGGCGTCAGTTCTAGGTCAGTGAACCCCAACCCATTTCCAGCATTTACGTGGGCTACGACCTCCTCTAACTGGTTTACCGATATTTGCTGCGGTACATATGCGGCGTTCAACACCTTCAGCAGCGCATTGCGGTGTGCCTCAGAACACAGCAACAGATTCAGGATGGAAATCTTTAAGGGTGTCTGATGGAGATGATCCACGATCTTGTAGTCACTCTTTTTAATCAACCTCATAAATTTCTCAGCATCTTTAACGAGTAAGTCTTTTTCTACCCCGCAAGGGATCTCTTCAACGACTTTACTCTTACCTTTATCAGTTGCATCAGCTCTGTCTACTGTATCCGCCACGACCTCAGGCGGTGCAAACACTCTCCCGCTGCGAGTAATTCCGCTAACGCCCGCTAGGTTCTCCACAGGCGACCCAAACGGTTCTATTTCCAACTTCTGTTCGTTGCAGTAGACCTCCACCCCATAATGTCATGGGACAGCGTTAGTGCTTTCGAAGGGTATCGGCCCAGCTTTGGTGATAGTAATTGTGGGAGGTCTTGGTGCAGAAATAGTTATCGTCTGGCGAGGGATGGTGATGGTGGCAACCACGTCATCTTGCTTCAGCATTACCTCTCCCGATCCGCTTTCGGCCCTTCGGCTAAATTGTAAGATCCCTTCAGTCACCAGACTTTGAATCCCCTCTATCAGTTGTTCACATCCATCAGGACTTATCGCACAGCCCATGCACAGCTCTCCACAACCTGGAAAGAAACCTCTTTTCATCAGCTTAGCTTTAACGAAGCTAAGTGGTGTCTTCAGATCTCTGACGTCAGTCAACAAGTCCAAACTCTCGTCTTCAATAATGGCGTTTACTCCACCTCCCCTATGATTCGGCATAGGGTTCTTCGTGACGTTTGGCACATTATCTGAGAAGTTGATGATCTTAGCGTCCACCATGTCCTGCACCTTATGCTTGAAGGCTTTGCAATTCTCTATTGTGTGGCCTGGTGCCCCTGAGTGAAACTCACAAAGCATTCGCGTCATAACCTGGCGGAGGTGCCCATGTCAAGGGAGCCAAAGTTCTCTTCTGGATCAACTGTAGCTGAAGCAAAGTCTGCAATAGTTGAGCGTAAGACATGGGCGGTGTCTCGAGGTGACGGCTCGACAGAGGTGCCCTGTTCTGATACTTTTGGTACCCTTGTTGATTCGGCTGCGGCTGCTGCTGTGGCTGTTGAACGGCCGGGATAGTTATGCTGGCCACCTGTTGGTGAGGGCCTTTACACTTCCTTCGAGCGTTGGTCACGGCGCTCGTTTCTCCTTCCCGTCTTTTGCCACCATAAGGTTTCTTGCCTCCTCCTCCAGCTGAGGATGAATCACCTTGAATTTTCCCCAGTTTGATCCCATTTTCAATGTGCTCACCCGTGATAATGAGATCTGAGAAGGTTCCAGACATACCGCTGACCAATTTCTCATAGTAAACCCCTGGGAGGGTGGCTACGAACATTTGCACAAGCTCAAGGTCAACCATCGACGGCTGAACCCTGGCTGCCAATTCACGCCATCGCTGGGCGTATTCCTTGAACCCTTCGTTGTTCCTTTGCGACAGATTCTGCAGTTGGACTCGGTTCGAGGCCAAGTCACTGTTATATTGGTATTGGTGCACAAATGCTTCAGCAAGGTCCTTCCACGTGCGCACACTGGTAGGTTCCAGACTCATGTACCATTCGAGGGAGGGCCCGGACAGACTGTCCTGAAAGAAGTGCATCAGCAACTTCTCGTCCTCGGAATGAGCGGACATTTTTCTGTAATATGATCTCAGGTGGACGCGAGGGCAAGTGGTGCCCTTGTACTTTTCAAAGTCAGGTACCTTGAACTTGGGAGGCACCTTGAAATCAGCAATCAGTCCCAACTTGGACATATCAACCCCCAGGGTGTTCTGGTTCTCGATATTTCTCATCTTATCCTCGAGTGCCTTGAACCTTAGACGTGCTTCAGCAGTCAGCTCCCCTTCAGCGCCTCTCTGCGAGAATACATCGTCTTGACGGTCTTCTAACCACGGTTGAGGCCCAAACTGATTCCCAACACCTGCATTGTCGTTGCCCAGCCCAACATTGACGTTAGCTTCAAAATTCCCATTACCGACGCCCGTCGTATTGCCGTTGAGTCCCATGTTAGCTACCACATTGTCGTTGGCACTGCCATTCCCCCCGGTCACGGGGACGCCATTCTAAGGAGTTTCAACAGGTGGAGTGGTAGGCACGGTCCCACCATGGAGTACGCCATTGCTATCAACCCAAGGTTCTAAGCTGATCTTGGCCATTAGCGACCGCTTGCATGAGCTCCATGAAGCGGTCCATTCTTTCGCGGAGTTCTTGAACATCAGTTTGCACTTGCTCCATGATTCTGGTTTGATTTGCTCTGGTCGGATAGTGGTGGATAGGTCTCTGATCAATCATGAAACAACCTGAAAACACAAAAGGGTTAGGAAAAATGACAAAGTGCTCGTTATGCAAATGCTTCATGCAAATGCAAATGCGTGTCTGTGCGTTAGGGAGATTTCCCCCGATCCTAGTGCCTGAGTGCCAGTGCTGATAATAAGAAGTCCGAGTCCAGTCATGGAAATAACATCTCATATATATAAAGAAAGCCCATCAAGGCAGTGCACAACATCAGTGAGTACAAGATGAATCAATAGCACGACCTCTACCAACAAGCCTGGTGATGGTCAGGATACAACAATGATCAAACAAAAGGAATACAAATAGTCAAGCACGGCCACGGGCGCGAAACTCTTCTAACAACCCCTTCGTTTTTGGATGATCAGGCCGAGTGAGTAACCCTTCGACAAGTAACTCTCTCTGCATAATGGTGTATTGAAGACCTTCAACCGAATCTTCCCATGCTCCTTCGCCGAAACAATCTTCTAGCTTCCGCTTCTTGGACTCAAACGTCAGCTTGTGCTCCTTCAGGTTAGCGAGAGCTTTGTGGAGCTGGCCTTCAGCGGCATATCTGCGAGTGGTTTCTTCATCAAACCTCTTCTCACTAGCCTTCACCTGGGCTTTCAGCTTGGAGATCTGTTGCATCAGCTTATCCTCCCGCTCTTTCCTGTTGGCTAGGGAGGCCTTCCAGTGCTGGTTAAACTTGGATATCCTCCGATACGCTTCGTCCAAGTGCTACTTCTTCGTGGCCAGCACATCTTTGACAACTTTGAAGTCTCGACCCATGCGCTCACGCTCAGCTATCTACTTAGTCAAATCTGTCCCCAATTGGTTCACCAGCTTTGTTTGCCTCTTGAAGGAATGAACGGCTCTGTTTCTCTCACTTCTGAGTTGAGCCAATTCTTTCTCCAATTCTTCATTTGCCTTTTTCAGCTCATCTCTCTCGGCTAACACCTGATAATGTCGCTGAATAGGCACAGTGGTAGGCTCTTCAATCACTGGAGGGTTTTTTGGCTTGGTAGGAGGAAACGACATTCCTATAGCATATGCTCTTGCTCTGACCCAAGTCACATACGGAGTGTAGGCTTGGCTATTGCTTTTCCCCATCAATGGTTTTCCCCTCCTACTGATACCATTCCAAGCGCGCTGAAGCTTAGATAACACATCCCCTTCCAGAGGACCAGTGAGGTACAGAGATTCCTGTACCTCTTCATCCTTCGGCGGAGCTCTCAAAGTATAAGCAAACTGTCAGACCAGCAAAGATGGGTTACAGTTTATACAGCCCTTCCTGCCTATTAAAGGCACGTTCGGAAAACTGCTGCAGCTGAAGATAATCTCGGTACCCAACCTATCTCTATCAAACCAGGCAATATCCTCTGCAGATAGACTCATCAAACGCTCGGACCACTCAGTTGTGGCTGCAAACGAAACAAAGGGACCCCTCTTGGGTAGATGACTATCAAGCCATTTATAAAGCAAGGGCACACAGCACGAGACATTCTTACCCCTCCTGTTCTCGTTTTTGTAGTGGATGGAATGGTAGACGTCTCCTATCAAGGTAGGGACTCGATTCCTTGAAGCAAAGATGTGGAAGGCATCGAAGTCCACAAAGTCGGGCATATTGGGGAACATAATGATGCCATATATGCACAGAGCGAGAATGGCGTTGAACACGGCCCAACATCCGTCTTTGGCGCATTGCTGAGCCTTTTCCACTAAGAACTGCAAGGAGAAACCGGGAACCTTGTTCCAACTAGACAATACCAACTCGGAGGCATCTAGATGAAGTGAAGGAGCTAGACTAGCCAGATTAGGCTCAGCATCCATATGAACAAAGGGCATCTAACTCTTGATAGGCACACCTAACAAATCAACATACTCCTCTAGTGTGGGTGCGAGAACAAAATCCTGGAAAGTAAAGCATCTCAAGGGAGGGTCGTAGAACTGCAGCAGAGCGTGCAACCCATTCAACTCAAACAAAGAGGGTTTACGCACCAAACTGAGCAGTTTACCGTAAGACTTTCTGAATTCGTCTCTCACAGAATCATCTGCTAAAGCAATCAAACCAGTCAGCTAAACAACATCAGGAGCAGGGAGCTTGTAAGCCACGGTCTTCCTCAGAGAACCCATAATAACATAGTAGGAGGCAAGAAAACCTGAATCGAGGGGAAACGGTACCTGCAACACAGACACACGTTAATGAAATGCAAATGAGTATGCAAAGCAATGTAAAATGCAATCATGCAGCAGAAGATCAAGGCAACTGTGTTGTGGAGATCCTGTATCAACAAAACCATGATGCTGCTCTGTCAAGAACAACCACTATATCTAATAATAAGAAAACCCCGGTATCGGACCATAAATCTGCTTTGTCAAGAACACACACACATAAGACCATAAATCTGCTCTGTCAAGAACAAACATCTGATACAGGACCTCTGATACAGGACCAAAACTCTGCTCTGTCAAGAACAAACGCACATCTGATAATAAGGACCTCTGATACAGGACCATAAACTCTGCTCTGTCAAGAACAAACATCTCTGAAAATAAGGACCTCAGATACAGGACCAAAACTCTGCTCTGTCAAGAACACATACATCTGCTGATGAGATCCTCTGATCCCAATCATAAACCTGCTCTGTCAAGAACAAATACGCATCTGCTGATGAGATCCTCTGATCCCAATCATAAACCTGCTCTGTCAAGAACAAATACACATCTGCTGATGAGGTCCTCTGATCCCAATCAAAACTGATCCACTATCAAGAAAACAAGGTAGTCTGAAGGTCAAGGTTTCCTGCAATAAACCCAACCCTGCTCACAGGTGTGGACCTAAACTGACTCAAGTTCGGCATCCTATGCGGTCATCAGCGTCACAGACATTCAAGAGGGGTGATACGATACCCAGAAGGTGTGGCATCACCAGCTCATGAAGCGGCCTCACTCGACTGAATCCCAAATGATCGGTCCCCAGAGTCGACAATCCTCCAAACCAACAACCCCCTCAACCCAAAGGGTTGAAAAATAAGTCAACCGGGAGAACCTCGTCTGAGCGTGGATTTTATGAGACACTAGTGTCTGCCAAGCAAGCATGTGCCCACTAATTTCCACAACTAATGCTATGTTCACTCAAGCCCGGGTCTGGCTTCTCACTCATCAGAATCCCCCTCCCACAACAGCACAGATAATCATATCATACTGAAAGATAAATTGCGGGAAATGAAATGCGATAAATAAACACAACCCAACAAGTAATCATACAAGCGCTAGGATTGACTCTCGCAGGGGACGTCGGATCCCCAAACTGACTTGCATTCGGGACGTCGGATCCCAGGAAACAATCAAGTCCCCAGCAGAGTCTCCAGCTGTCGCTTCCGCGAAAATAAGGTGTCGTCAAAACAGAAGAGTCGCCACCTTTCGTTATTTATCCCTCAGAACGGGAAAGGAAACGATCGGAAAAACCTGACGAAAAGGTATAAGACAAGGTCATCGCAACCGTTGTCTGGGTTCGGGAGTCGGTTACGCAAGGGGAAGGTATTAGCACCCCTCACGTCCATCATACTCGATGGGATCCACGCTTGTTGTGTTTATTGGACAAGTTGGTTTTATCTATCTACCTATCAAGGCTGGCTTTAAAAAAAAAAGAAAATGACTCGGCAAAGCATTGCACTTTATGCCTACGTATTCTCATCAGAGAATGAGAAATCAGAGTCAACGTAGTTCGACTAACTACTGGTTACGGGGAAGGTGGCTCGCCAATACATCAGTATTATGCCTACGTACTCTCAACAGGTATGAGAGATTAGAGCTTACGTATTTCGGGATAATACGGATTACGGGAATTCAGATTCATCTGTTTTATCGAGTAGGGTTAACAAATAGTTCCAGCAGTTAGGGACAAAGCCTGTTTGCGGTAGAACTAGGAGTTAACGACACTCTTTTCTTCAGAAAAGCTTCCTTTGAATTACGCGCCCATGGGGCAAAAAGGTTTGAAGTTTGTTTTTTGTCTTTTACGGAAGAAGTGTTTTTTACTGTGTTTGCAACTAGTATCGCACTAGAGACTATGACCTGAGAGTGAATGCGTCGCATGTCACCCAAAGGGTACCAAACTAAACATCCAGACTGTTGAAAAGAAACTCTCCAACAATCCTTTCTCAAATAGCTTAAGGCTCGTAACGTACGACGTCAGTTAACCTTTATTATTGTATTTTCATTTGTTTTGAGAAGAGAAGAGAAGGGGCTCAACTAAAGGGGAGACTATCAAGTCCTACTGTTGTCATGCCAAGGATTCATCCTATAGTTGAAGTTTGAAACAGGGAACTCCTAAAAGTTATCATGCATAGGTTTCAACCTAAAGTTCTATCATAACTTCCTTATCAAAGGAAGTGAGATTCCTAAGGGATCATGTCAATGATACAGAAACAGATAAAACATCAGCTTAAACAGTAAACAGTAAACGACTGTAAAATGCATGCAATGCAAGTGAGGGAGGAAATGTGTGTGGGGCATCAGCCTCCACAAGCTCATCTCAACCTCAAGCCAGATATGAGTAACTGCAATCATACAGGAAATAACATGCTATCAAGCAAAATATGAGTAACTGTAATCATACAGAAGAAGTAAAATATGCTATCAAGCAAACACAAACCACATGGGCAAGGGAGCAGGGCTCTACCGAATACCCGCAAGCAAAGCCATACAATAAAAATACAAGCAGAGGGAGCAACTCAACCTCTAGTGCAATCATGCTCCTAGATTAAATCAGTCTAAGCATGAACTTATCCTAATGCATCAAGCAAATCAAACAAGCCACACCAATACAGAAGAGAAAACAGACAAGAGAGAAAGCAGATCAACCCCTCTTTCAATTTCAAGCTTCAGCTCTTCTGACAGCAACTCAGTCATCAGACTTCAATCACCCTTCATGACAAGTATCAACTTGCTTCTCCAGGTTCTAACACATCAAACATAAGTATCAACTTGTTTTCTCTTCTCCAAGCTTCAGCTTTCCAGTCAATTCCACCTTCAGGCTTCACTCTACAAGTATCAGCTCGATTCCTTCAGGTCCTCATTGCATCAATGTAAGTGTCAACTTATCCTCTATTCCTCAAGCCTCAGCTCTTCACTCAATCTCAATTGAATCCTCTTCATAAGTATCAACTTGATCTTCTTGCTTCAGCCCTCTTTGCTTCACCAGTATCAACTGGGTCCTCTTCATCTATAAGCTTCAGCCTCTCAGAGTAATCTTCAATCACATGGAAGTGTCAACTTCATCCTTCAATCTTCTTTAAGTAAGGAACTCCATCCTCTAACAAGGGATAAATATGCATCCATCAAGAGCAAAGTTTGGATGATTGGTAGTAGAGTGAAGACCAAAGGTCACCACTAAGCATCCTGTCATCAGAGAAATGGACCCTCAAAGGTTCTACCAATTTGCAAAGATCCACACATCCTACCAAAGGAGGGATGAGGCCTTTACAAGGGACCTTACATCATAGGGAAGAATGGAATTGATCAACATATTCCATGTTTATGAAGGAAGAGAACTATCTAGAAGCTCTGCCTACAAAACCCTAATCTTAACCTAATCAAAACTACACCACAAGAAGGGAAGATCTTCAAATCCAAGCCTCTTCAAGCAATCCAATGCATCTTCAACTTGTCTTCATCATCATCCAAGAACAAGCAAAGTAAAACCCTAATCTAAGGGAACTAAAGATGTTAATCTAGTTGAGTTAGTGCCTTAGAATCATCTAAAACTAGCACCTAAACTAAAATCAATCAAAAATAGCAAACTATCTTATAAATTTCTACAAAAATTCCTAAGGGATCCTAATTCAATTAAGAATGCCTCATACAAAAACCAGGGACTAAATCATCTATTAAGTCCTAAATCCAAAGGTATCAACCATAAACCCAAAAAAATGGAGCTTCTAAAGGTTTCAACCTAAACTACCACCTATGTTCATCACAAAAATGTAATAAAATTCTATAGGGAGCATGCATATCTATGCTAACTACTCACAAAAAATCAGGATCAAAATCATCACCACATGATCACACAAAATTCCACAAAATCAAGTATCAAACATAACTATTTTAATATCAATTAAAATGTGAAAATTCCCATAAAATCAGAAAATGCATGAAATAATAATATATTTTGTCTAAAAAATACTAGATTCAATCATGAATATAATGCAAAAAAAAAGGGGTCAATTGGATCATTTTTCAATTTTATAGGATTTAATCATGAACCATGAATAAAATGAAGAAATAAAGTAAATCAAAAGAAAAATAACCAAGCGCGTGGTGCAGATAGCAATGACAATCAGTTCATTTGGGAGATTGGGCCATGAGGGGGGTGCTGATATCAATCTTTGCATTAAGCCCAAAACCACAAATAAATGAAACGCTGCGTTCCATTTAGTTCAGACCCTTCACAAATTGAGAAGCTCGCGTGGCTGTTGGATGAGGGTCCTAGTCCAAGTCAAACATTGATCTGATGGCTATCAAGTCATCTTCTCCAATTCAAACCTCTGAAACTCAGGTCACCTGCGCGCCCAAAACCACCGCCGGTGACTTTCTCCGGTCACCATTCCACAACCCTAGTTCAACATAGAGTCCACCATAGGCCACGATCCCTTAATGAAACATGTCCCAAATTCCCTCACAAATTCATTCATGCCCTTAATTCTCTCTGAAACCTCAAGATTCACAAGAACCAACTCTCAACCGAAAATGGTAACATCCCTAATTGGTCACTAATTCTCAAATTAATGGTCTGAAATCATTCCTACACCGTTCTACATTGCATCTAACATCCTAATTCGCATTGATTCTACCTAATTCATGTTGGAGGAAGAAGTTTACATACTTGTCAATTCTTGATTAACAGATGCACTAAACCTTCAAATCAAGCTCTCCAACCTTCCAGACACGATCAATGGATCATTTCCTTGCTTCTGTATGCAATAGAACTGGTTGAAAACTCCTGAAACTTGAAACCCAATGGTGAGTTGCAGGTGGAAAAATCTGAGCTCAAGAACACCAATCAGCCACGAATTCCTCTTGATTATGATCTGGAATCAATCCCTAGCATCCATGGAAGAGGTTGCAACCAAGAAAATGGATGGAAAGTGAAGAAATTGGTGAAACCGAATTCAGTTGCAAGCAATGAAATCTCAATCTCAATCTCTACTCTCTCCTTCAATCATCACCAACTTTTCATCTGAACCTCTTCTACTCAATATATAGAACATTTGTGGATGATCTAGAACCCTCTAGATCCTTCTAATGAGAGTTTCAATCTCTCATGTCATGAGAATTTCAACCATATGCCATGGTATGCATAGTTCTGTTTGCAGCTTGAAATCCATCCCATTCTCTTCCAATTTCTCCTCTAGTGACATTTTGGAAGTGTTTTGCTTGCAAGGGGCTTTGGTTATGCCTTGATTCTAGGTTTTGCAAATGTTACTTAAGATGTAAGTAACTACTTTTCAAAGCAAGTCCACAAATTTAACTTCAAATAAAAATTGTGGCTAAACCAAAGTTCTTAAAATGCTTTTTAGAGTCAAAATGACCTATTACATGCCTTGGTTTGGATGTGTAGATCAAAAGTATCAATTTCCAACTTTGGTTTATTTAACTTATACCCTTATTTTAGGTCATTTTTGCAACTTTGAGACACAAGCACTTCCAACAACTCATGACCTCTTTTCTAGCCTTAAAACATCATTTTGAACAAGTTTGATGTTGAACATTTTCCCATTTGAAGCTTGGAAATGGTAGTTATGGCCTTATGGTTGAAATGACCTATAATCTCCAAATGACCAAAATGCCCTTGACTTATCAAAGCCATAACTTGAGTTCTACAAATCCTATCAAGTACTTCTAGTACTATCTAGAAAGATAAGAGCATAAGGAACAACATTCATGTAGACAAAGAGTTCATAGGAATCATCCTTCTAGGGCAAAAGTTTCATGCAAGTTGGGTAACTTTCAAGCCCCCAAATTCACATACCTCAGATGTCCTGTAACTTGTCAAAGTCATAACTTGAGTTCTACAAATCCTGTCAAGGACTTCTAGCACTCATATTAAAGCTAAGATAATGCTCTACAACATTCATGTTGGGGGTAAGATGAGATGACAATCACTTCTTGAGCTAAACTGCCTTGAAGCTAGGGGTCAAACTAGGGGATTTTACACTGTCAAGCCTTAGAAACCCTAGCTTGAAACTTCTCAAACTCTTCAATCATGATGAGTTAACCTTGGAATCATCCTTATAAAACCTCAATGCATCAATCCATGATCACATGGCTCTTGAATTAGGCCTCAAACTTTCTCCAAATCATCAGTTGACCTAGGGTTGACCCAATCAAACCCTAACTGCACCACTCATGGCTGAGGCTTCTTAATCTTTCACAATGACCTGTCTAGGCCTCAAATTGATCTTAAACACTTCTCATGAGCTCTCTCAAGGCCTCCAGTCCAACTTCATGGCTTCAGAATCATCTGATGGTCTTCCCCATAACTCTCAAGTTGGGAGACCTGCACACTTGGTTTCAACCACTCTCTCTGAGGATCTTTTAACTTCTCTGACAAGGATATCAACCCTTGAACACTTGAATAAGCTTCTTAGGTAACTTCAATGTCTTGTATAGCTCTTGATTGGTACTCATACCTCTTGATCTCCTGCATACATGTCAATGAAATGCAAATGATAATAATAATGTGAATGCAATGAAACATAAGCTAGGTAAAGAAATGTTGGGCAAATTTTGGGGTGCAACAACAAGCACTCTCCTGAAGGATTTCCCGATGGCAAATGGTGTTAACAGAGTATGATATTCAGTACGTTTCCCAAAAATCCATTAAGGGAAGCGTTTTGTCGGAATATCTAGCGGAACAGCCGATTAAGGATTATCAGCCGATGAAGTTTGACTTCCCAGATGAAGACGTCATGTTTTTGAGGATGAAAGACTGTGATGAGCCTTTACCTGACGAGGGTCCTGAGAGGGGATCTCAGTGGAAATTGGTTTTCGACGGAGCGGTTAATTTGTATGGTAATGGGATTGGCGCGATCATTACTACTCCTCATGTTTCGCATATACCGTTCACCGCCCGATTGACATTCGCCTGCACCAATAATGAAGCCGAGTATGAAGCTTGCATTATGGGTTTAGAAGAGGCCGTTAATATGAGGATTAAGAATCTGGATGTATACGGTGACTTTGCGTTAGTCGTTAACCAAATCAAAGGAGAGTGGGAAACTCGTCAGGCCAACCCGGTGCCTTATAGAGATTATGCAAGGAGACTGCTGCCTTTCTTTGATAGAGTTGATTTCCATCATATGCCGAGGGCTAAGAATCAGATGGCAGATACCTTGGCCACGCTATCTTCGATGTACAAAGTGAATTTCTGGAATGAAACTCCTGCTATCACTATCATGCGTCTTGATAGACCTGCTTTTGTGTTTGCCATAGAGAAAGCATCCGATGGAAAGCCTTGACATTTTGATATCAAGCATTTTCTCAAGACTAGGGAGTACCCATCTGGGGAATCCAGTAAAGATAAGAAGACTCTGAGGAGGTTAGTTGGAAATTTTTATCTGAACAAGGACGATGTGCTCTACAGGAGAAATTTCGACATGGTCTTGCTGCGTTGTGTTGATGAACTTGAAGCAAACCTGTTGACGGAGGAAGCCCATGAGGGTTCTTTCAGTACTCATGCTAATGGACATGCAATGGCTAGAAAATTGTTGAGAGTTGGGTGTTGCACCCCAAAATTTTCCCAACCTTTCTTTACCTAGCTTGTGTTTCATTTCATTCATATTAGCATTATCATTTGCATTGCATTGACATGTGTGCAGGAGATCAAGAGGTATGACTACCAATCAAGGGTTACACAAGG
The DNA here is from genome assembly GCA_963859935.3 of Lathyrus sativus. Taxonomy (NCBI): domain Eukaryota; kingdom Viridiplantae; phylum Streptophyta; class Magnoliopsida; order Fabales; family Fabaceae; genus Lathyrus; species Lathyrus sativus. The sequence goes on from OZ012735.1 coordinate 360,508,413, forward strand.
CTATGAAGCTAGTTAAGAGGGTTATTCAAGTGTTCAAGGGTTGATATCCTTATCAGAGAAGTTAAAAGATCCTCAGAGAGAGGGTTGAAGCCAAGTGTGCATATCTTCTATCTTGAGAGTTGTGGGAAGTTATCTGATGATGTTGAAGCCATGAGGTTATACCTAGAGCATTGAGAGAGCTCTTGAGAAGTGTTTAAGTACATTTTGAAGCCTAGATAGGTCATTGTATAAAGGATATGAGGAACTACCCAAGATTGGTACAGCTAGGGTTTCATCTTGTCAACCCTAGGATAACTGATGATTTGAGGAAGGTTGAGACCTAATTCAGGAGCCATGTGATCATGGATTGATGTGTTGAGATGTTCTAGGGATGATTCCAAGGTCAACTCATCAGGGATCAAGAGTGTGAGAAGTTGCTAAGCTAGGGTTGCTATGCTTGACAATGTAAAATCCCCTAGTTTAGTGCCTAACTTCAAGACCACTTAACTCAAGATGTGATTTTCATCTCACCTTGACCCTAACATGATTAATTTAGAGCATGATCCTAACTTTAATATGAGTACTAGAAGTCCTTGATAGGGTTTATAGAACTCAAGTTATGAGCCAGACAAGTTACAGGTCATCTGAGGCATGTGAATTTGGAGCTTGAAAGTTATCCAACTTGCATGAAACTTTTGCCCTAGAAGGATGATTCCTATGAACTTTTGGTCAACATTAATGTTGTTCCATATCTTCTTAGATTTCTAGAAAGTACTAGAAGTCCATGATTGGATTTATAGAACTCTAGTTATGAGCTTTACAAGGTAAGGGTATTTTGGGTATTTGGAATTACAGGTCATATTTGGTTATGGGTCCATTTCACTATCTTAGGCACCTCAAATGAACTTTTGTTCAACTTGAAAGTTGTTCAAAATGGTGTTTTTAGTACAACCATGATCCAAGCATCCATTGATATGGATTGAATAAGGAAGAGTGTGAAGAAGTTTTGAAAAAAGATCATTAAAAGGCATTAATGAAGGAAAAATTCAAAATAAATCACAATTGTGCCAAACTTCACAAGTTTGTGCATTTTCTGATTGGAAATGTTGTTTTAAAGAGATTGGAAATTTTACATTTTTTATTTGAGTCACATTTCATGGACATTGAGTGGATTACTTCATGATGAAGAAACATAATCAATCTTGACCATAGGATCAAACCAAGCTTGCAATCTAAGCCATTCATCTTCACCAAGGGTTGTGCAAGCTGTTGAAGCAAAAAGTGAGCCAAAACAGAGCCAGTACACGCATATTCCATTGTTGAACTTTGGAAGAAAATGAAATTTTGGATTCTTCAATTTGGGCCATGATTGGGTCATGTTAAGATCCAAACAACTTCTATTTAAGTTCACAATGGTATTCCGATCATTTTTTGGAGATCATTTAGAGCAGAAACTGTTATTGCAGTTGGAGCTTTGAAGCTTTCGAGCAAGAAGTGAATTTGGAGTTTGAGGAAGATTTAAGCATTTTGTCGCTACCGCGAAAATAAGGTGCCGGCAAAACAGAAGAGTCGCCACCTTTTGTTATTTATCCCACAGAAAGGGAAAGGAAACGATCGGAAAAACCTGACGAAAAGGTATAAGACAAGGTCATCACAACCATTGTTTGGATTCGGGAGTCGGTTACGCAAGGGGAAGGTTTTAGCACCCCTCACGTCCATCGTACTCGATGGGATCCATCCTTTTTGTGTTTATCTGACGAGTTGATTAATCTATCTATGCTAAAGGTCTGGTCTGAAAAGAAAAGAAAATGACTCGGCAAAGTGTCGCGCTCTATGCCTATGTATTCCCGTCTGGAACGAGAAATCAGAGTCAACGTAGTTCGCCTAACTACGGGTTACAGGAGAAAGGTTGCTCGCCGAGATATCGCATCTCGTTCCCACGTACTTTCACACAGCACGAAAGATCAGAGCAAACATAGTTCGGGAAACGACGGAACACAGGTTTGTTCAACTGTTTTTTATCCGAGTAGGGTTAACAGACGGTTCCAGCAGTTGGTGTATGCAGCTTGACCATTGGAGACTTAGGCGTTACCGTTTGCGGTAGAACCGAGAGTTAACAAAACTCTCCTTCCGAAAAGAGTTCCTTTGAATTAAAGGTCCAAGAGGACAAAAAGATGTTTGATCTTTGTTTTCTGTTTTTTTACGGGAGAAGTGTTTTTAGTGGTCTGTAGTTTGTACAACACTAAAGACTATAACTTAGGAGCGAATGCGTCGCATATCAGCCAAAGGACATATGCTAAACACTCTAGATGATTGAGAGGAGACCGCTCAATCATCACTTCCCAAGTAGCTTAAGGCTCGTAACACGCTTTGTACTAACTTGCCTTTATTATGTTTTTTACTGTTGTTTGAGATAAGAAGAGAACGAACTCTATAGGGAACTGTACAGTCCTAATGTTGTCGTGCAAAATTAATCCTATGGTTGAGGTTATGAGGGAGCTACCTAATGTTATCATGCATGGTTAGAACCCTAATGTCTGTCATAACTTCTCTTGAACAAGAGAAGTCAGAGTTCCTAAGGGAACATGGCAATGGCATACAGAAACAGACAAAGCAAATACTGTAAAGAAATAACTGTAAGTAAAATGCGTATAATGCAACAATACAAGCAGAAGGAGACAAGCTCAACTTCTTTACAATCAAGCAAAAAGAAAACAGACAAAACAGACAAGCAGAGGGAGACAGACTCAACCTCTATATGCAAATACGTCAATTAGAAAAAGAAAAACAACATACAAGCAAGGGGAGAACCACCTCAACCCTTAAGGCAAACAAGCAGAGGGAGACCCACTAAACCTCTTAATGCATTCATGCTTATATAATTAAGCTATACTAAACATGAACTATCCTAATGCAACACACAACTCAAAAATGAATGAGGACAAGGATTTATGACAGATAATGGATTCAATCCACAAGTAGTCAGGCAAGGCTTCTATCCTACGGAAAGAAATTGGGGTGTTGGGAGGCAAAGGTAAGGTCCACAGGAACTTATCCCAGGCACTCAACCAACTAAGAGAGATTTGGGGGAATCCTAAAGGTTTAGCTCCTTCAAGAGATGTGCAACATTCCCCCCACAGGAGGGACTGTGCTACCTCAAGAAGGTTCCTAAAAAGGATTGAATGAGAGAATGTTAGGAGAATGGAGCTGAGAAGCAAGGTAAGTTCCACAGAAACTTGCCACAGACACTCAACCAACTCCATTTCCTCAGAGAGAGCTTTCATAGACTCAACCCCTTTATGATATTGCAATGAATTCCTCCACAGGAGGAATCATGCTCACAAGGAGGATCCCAATCAAGCAAGGAAAATTGAAATGGAAACTAACCCTAGGGAAAGATCATCCACCTACTTAAATCACTAAAGAACCTCAAATGTTACCTTCTAATGATCATCTATGCTAAGGGTTCAAGGGATCTACAAGAGGTATCTACACTAAAGATCATCCAATGATCATTTGCAAAACTAATCTATGCACTTAACTAGTTAGGATCACCTAAATTAAGGCCAATTTGTAAAATAGGGAACTAAGGGAAAATCATTCCTAAAAATTCTAAGGAAAATACTACATCATCCCATATGTGTCAACATTCTATGGTGAAAAAATCAGGGGCTACACCTAAACCAGAAGGCTCAAATTAAATCCAAAACCTCAAGGGTACACTAAAGGGATCCAACAAAGAACACTCCTAAACAACTACCCTAAATTCCTATTTAGAATGATCTAAAAAAATATCAACACAAATCACATAACATCATTAACATGTCTACAACCAGCACACAAAATTTTAATGCCAAAATCAAAAGCATGAATGAGAAATAAAATCAAAAAACTCAGCATACAATTACCCCATTATTAAAACACACTAAAAATAGAATATATGAAATTAATTGAAAAAGAAATGGAAAATTAAAATAAAAACATGATAAAATTCTAAACATGTCAAAGTGTTCACATGATTTATTTGAGGATTTTATGAAGGGATTTACTATTTTTATTGAATTAAAATGAAATAGCATTAAAACAGAAAATTAAAGAAAAAAAAGTAATTAAAAGCAAAAAAAAATAGCAGGAGGAGGTGCAGATAGTACAGAGTTCACGTCTTATTTGGTTAATGGGCTTCGCGTGGGGGTGCGAACAGCGTTGTGCACGCTGGCCCAGCTGAGTTTACAACTCAACATTTAGTTTGTTAAGTGAAACAGGTGTGGGGGTGTTGAAGTAAACGTTTTAACGTGTATTTCATGTTGGGCCTGCACGTGAGGGGTGGCGTTAGCGCATTGGAATTAGGCCCAGCAGAACTAATTAAAAAAACTCAGCACTTCACATTTAAAACAAAGGCCACACGCGGGATCGAACCCAGGCCGCTAGATGTGATGAAAAGGTCAGCAATCCTACGCGATCGGACGACCACGCGTTGTCTTCCCCACTTCATCTTCTCTAGCTCCCCAGTGAACTCCAGCAACCGTCCCCCTACCGCCGGCGGACGCGCGGATACCCCAACAACATGGACCTCTCATTTTTTCACCGTTTCTTACATTTCTTTAACCGGTTTCATGGGATTTTTTGCAAGGAATCCAAATCTACCACTTATTTTAACTTTCTTCCATTAAAACTCAAGAAGCCATGGACATCAAGAATCACCAAGAAATTTAAACTCTCACGAAAACTTAAAACAAAACCACTAACCTCTTCCTCTCACTTCCTACATCAATAATATCATGTTTTTTCGCATTCTTAACCACTATCTAGAGAGATAAGCAAACAACAAACAATGGTGCCATGTCGAAAATTGTCGTAAAACTTCACCAAATCCATTCTAAATCCATTTAAGGTCCAATACTAACTTAACCGCATGCTCAAACTAACTTAATTATGCTTAAACTAAGAGGAACTTTGAGAAACAAGAACCTGATTGGAAGCTTCGTATTTGATGTTTTTGAAGGCGAATTCTTCCTCCAAAAGGTGCAGATTTCTTCAATGGATGATGCTTGATCAATCTCAATACTCAATTGCTCCTGAAATCACTCCAAATCCCAAATTCGAATTTCACTCCTTCAAGCTCTTTCTCAAATGACTCTAACTGATTCTCCACAGAAAATGGCACTAGAAGCTTCTAAAAATGATCCACAATCAACTTATATTCTGTTTGAAACCCTTGGAGGCCCAATCAAAGCCCAATTTGTGATTTCCAAGTTTCAAATTTTTCTCAAAAATCCACTCATGGTATGCACGAATTGGCTCTGCTCATGCTCTCAATTCACCTCAGTTCACTTACTTGAGAGTCATGGAGTGTAAATGAATTGGTTTGCAGGCTTAATTTTAATCTAAGGTGTGTGTTTGAATTGTACCTTCATCATGAAGTAATCCACCAAATGACCATGTTATAAACCTCAATTCAAAAATGTAATGATGCCAAAGTGTTTATAACTTATTTTCCAATCAAAATGAGTACTAATTTGGCTTGAAAACATTCAATTACCAATTGTTTTGAATTTTTCCTTTTTAATTCATTAAAATGGCCTTTTTGAGAAATTTCTTCAACCAATGCTTTCTCAAATCCAAATCAATGCCTCATGGATACAGGGTTGAACTAAAAACATCATTTTTAGCAACTTTGGTGTTGAACAAAACTCCATTTGAAGCTTGTAAGATAGTGAAATGGACTTATGTTTCAAAATGACCTGTAATTCCAAATACCCCAAATACCCCTGACTTGTAAACCTCATAACTTGAGTTCTACAAATCAGATGGAAGACTTCTAGTACAATTTCGAAATCTAAGATCAAGACCTACAAATTTCATATAGGACAAAAGTTGAGGAGAAACATCCTTCTAGGTCAAAAGTGTCCTGGAAATTCGTTGACTTTTGCAGACAAATTTCACATTCATCTGACGACCTGTAACTTGTCTGGACCATAACTTGAGTTCTATAAATCCAATGGAGGACTTCTAGTACTAAAATTAAATATAAGAGCATGCTCTACAAGTTTCATGTTGGCCAAAAGTGGAGATGAAACTTGTATCTTGAGATAAGCGGTCTTGAAGTCAGGCACTAAATAGGGGATTTTACCCTGAGAACACTAGTTTAACAACTCCTCACACTTTGAACTCTTCTTGAATTAATATTGGAAAATCACTTAAATTATCTCAACACAAATTTCCATGATCACAAAGACTTAGAAATAGGTTTTGATCCTCTTCAATTGCACAGTGGACTCAGGTTTGACCAGGCAAAAAACCCTAACTGCAACACCTTCAACTGTGGCTCTTCACACTTAGCACAATGGTTTGACTGAGCTCCACCATGACTCACAAGGCACTCCATGAGCTCTATCCACCCTTTCTATCCATGATCAAGGCCTCACAACCCACTGATGATCTTCAATTGGTCCTCAAGTTAGGAGATTAACCACATACAAACAACTGAACCTCTCAAGAACCCAACCCCCTCCCTGATGACTTGGGTGACCTCTCATGCTTAAATAAGACCTCTAGATAGGCTTCTCTTGATATAAAGCACACTTGATCCCCTGCACAAATGAACAATGCTATGTTATGCAAATGCTAGGACCATGCAATGCTAATGCAAAGAAACATAAGCCAAGTAAGAAAAGGTTAGGCAAATTTTGGGGTGCAACAGCTGCCCCTATTCAAGAGGCTTGGCCCTGACTGGATGACAAGCAAACGGCTCTCAAACAATCGAGGTAGAAGGCGGTTGAATACTAGAGAACCCGAAAATTTGCTAACCGAAGAAATAACTGCACAAACTGCTTGAGGAAAAAGATCCAGAAAATTGAAACCGGTTGTCACGACAACAACTGATCAATCATCCGATAAAGAAACTGATTTCAACATCAACCACCGGTGTGACGCCACAGGTGTCGAATCCAAAATCAACCTTCAAACATGCGCTACAATAAGCGGGCACTACATCAAGTGTGTCATCCACATACTATCCTGGATCTTCCATAAAACGCGGAACTGTCAATGTACTATCTTTTGACCTTCCAGTTCCGGGCAGACGCTACGTGAAGCGAGGTATCCCTCCGAAGACTTGAACAAGCAACTTTGCGGGGAAAATATGGCAACAACTCCAAAGTCTAATTATGAAGCCATTCGATGCTGACGACAACTCCAAGGTCTAATTATGAAGCCGTTCAATGTTGACGAACTCCAAAGTCTAATTATGAAGTCGTTTAATGTTGATAACAACTTCAAAGTATAATTATGAAGTTATTGTAATGCTGACGTAACAGCTACTCGAAGAAAATTCTGCCAAACTTCAAAGTCAAATTATGAAGTCTGCAATGCTTACGTAACAACAACTCGAGGAAAATTCTGCCGAACTTTAACGTCAAATTATGAAGTCTGCTAGAACTTTTCCGGGTAATTTCTGACAACAACTTCAAAGTATAATCATGAAGCCTTGACAACAAGTAATGACTTCAACCGTCTAATCGCTGAAATCTTTCTTTTAAAATAATGACAACAACTTCAAAGTCTAATCATGAAGCCGTTGAATGCTGAAAACAACTTCAAAATCTAATTATGAAGCCGTGGAATGTTGATGACAACTCCAAAGTCTAATTATGAAGCCATAACAGCCATTCGAGGAAAATTCTATCGAACTTCAAAGTCAAATTATGAAATCGTTTAGAACTGTTGGTAACAACTTCAAAGTTTAATTATAAAGCCATTTCAACCATTCGAGGAAACTCTACCGTGGAAATTCTGATGTCAACTGCCAGACATTAACCTTGACGACGAGTACTGAATTCAACCGTCTAATCCCTGAAGTCTTTCTCTTTTGAAATGCAGACGTGACAGCAACTCGAGGAAAAATCCATTGGGGAATTTTGACAACAACTCCAAAGTCTAATTATGAAGCCATTTAAACCATTCGAGGAAACTCTGCCGGGGAAATTCTGACGTCAACTGCCAGACATTAACCTTGACGACGAGTAATGACTTCAGATGTCTAATCTCTGAAATCTTTCTCTTTTGAAATGCTGACGTGACAGCAACTCGAGGAAAACTCCACTGGGGAATTTTGACAACAACTCCAAAGTCTAATTATGAAGCCGTGTAAAGAAAACTCCGTCGGGGAAGAAGAGAAACTTAACCAAGCAACTCTGATGAGGGGACACATGATAGGACGAACATTATCATCACACATCTTATGCCGAAAATTTTGAATATCCGAAAACCATCCTGAACAAGAATTCTAATTACCTGCAGGGAAGAACGCCTGAAAACACAAAGGTAACCACCCTGGCTTATGTTTCAAAATGCATATGTTTGATAATGGTGTAATGCTCCATATAAGATGGAATGCTACGCATTTGGGTAGATGCAAATATGATGCAGATATGATGCAAATGCGGGATGCAAATGCGGGCTCGGGCCGCCGGAGAAAATCTGGATACAGAACCGCTCCAGCAAAATAAATGCTGAAGACAAAGCCAACTCCGCTGGGGATAATCGGGTATTACAGAATTATCCCAACAAAATAAATGCTGGAAAGGTAAACCGACTCCGCTGGGGAGCAATAATCCTACTGAGGAATAGCTTAAAAAATCTGTAGCTACGAACTCTGCAGAGGATGATCAACCTATTGGAGGAAAGATAACCTGCTAGAGAATAGAAAGATCCATCCTGTGCGGGGATGAACTTTTCAAACCACTGACAACTTGGTTGCACCCTGTGAGGATCTCACTGGGGAATACATGTGCACATGACCACCTACTGGGGATACACATTACTGCCTGATCACTTGCTAGCTCGCATCCAACCCTTCTGTAGATAAAAGATGCGCCTCCCATCTGCTGGTGAGTAATAAGATCACCTAGAGCCTGCTCCTACGTTAAGGGACTCTGGCTGGGGAAACACGACCCCTTAGCTGTTTGCTGCGAAGGTAACGACCCTGCAAAATATGAATGAAACAAGACAATTCTACACAAAGGAACTATCTTGGTCAGTATCCGTGACAATTGTTCAGTTAATTCAAAGTTTTAACAATTATTGGTCGGGGCCTGCAAATTTATGCACGTGCAAGTTTATCAAAAACATCGGCGTTTTCCACAAACAAAACAGTAAAAGTTAAAACACGAAACAAACATCAAGTACTGAATAGTATGCGTTTTATTGATAACGGGCCTGTAAATAGGCGAAGTTTTTTTTTTACAATGAATTCAACTCCTAAAAAGAGGAAGTTACAAGAATAAATACAAATATGTACAGAGGTACAAAGAAATTTGTATATATGTCGGCAACGTGGTACAGACGGACACCATGAGCTGATCCTCCTATGACTTGCCTGACTCCGACGCTTTCCCGATACTCCATCCTCGGAAGAGATTGACTTGGATAATCAACCCTCAGATTCTCCCAAACCACTAAGCAATGCAGTATCAAACTCGGACCGCAGTCATTTACTTTTTCAATCCCTAATTTTTTCCTGAATCGCCCTTTGCGGGTTTTCGATTCACCGGGATACCCTTTTTTTACCGAAGTCGCCTTTTCAGGTTTTCGACTTCGCTGGTGTACATCTTTTCAATTTTATCCCTAACTTTTGCCCGAACCTTTTCTTTTTCTTTTTGGTTCGCCGGAATGCCCCATTTTTGCCTGGACTCTCTTTTTTCTATCCAGCGGGTCTCTTTAAGCAAAGTATTTTTTAACTGCGTCCGAGTTCACAGGGGATGTAAAATCTTCGCCATCCATGGTGGACAACAGCAAGGCTCCTCCTGAGAAGACCTTTCGAACGATATATGGACCTTCATAGTTGGGAGTCCATTTGCCCTTGTGATCTGATTGTGGTGGGAGAATCTTCTTCAGCACAAGATCGCCCGTCTAAAAGCTTCGAGGGTGCACCTTCTTATCGTAAGCCTTCTTCATCCGGCTCTGGTATAACCGACCATATGCGATAGATGCAAGTCTCTTCTCATCCATCAAACTGAGTTGATTCAGCCTATTCCTTATCCATTCTGCCTCATCGAGTTAAACATCGAGCAATACTCTCAAGGAAGGGATCTCAACTTCTAATGGTAGGACAACCTCCATACCATACACCAGTGAGAAAGGTGATGGCCCGGTCGATGTGCGTACCGTCGTACGATAACCGTGCAAAGTGAAGGGAAACATCTCGTGCCAGTCTTTGTATGTTACAACCATCTTTTGAACTATCTTCTTAATGTTCTTATTGGCCGCTTCAACAGCGCCATTCATCTTGGGCCGATAGGGAGATGAATTGTGATGCTCAATCTTGAAATTTTGGCACAATTCCTTCATCATCTTGTTATTCATGTTCGAACCATTGTCAGTAATGATTCTTTCGGGGATGCCATACCGACAGATGATATCCTTTTTGATAAACCGGGCTACCACTTTCTTGGTGACATTGGCGTAAGACGCTGCTTCAACCCATTTGGTGAAGTAATCAATAGCTACCAGGATGAACCGGTGTCCATTAGATGCGGTGGGCTCAATTTTCCCAATCATATCTATGCCCCACATGGAGAAAGGCCACGAGGACGCCATAACGTTTAAAGGGCTCGGCGGCACCTGAACCTTGTCTGCATAAATCTGGAATTTATGGCATTTCTTTGTGTTGCACCCCAAAATTTGACCAACATTTATTTACCTAGCATGATCATCTGCTTCCCATTGATATGTGTGCAGTAGGTCAAGAGGTATGATTACCCATCAAGAGTTATATGAGACTTTGAAGCTAGCCAAGAAGGTTGTTCAAGTGTTCAAAGGTTGATATCTTTGTCAGAGAAGTCAAGAGATCCTCAGAGAGATTGGTTGAAACCAAGGTTGTGTGTCTCATAACTTGAGAATTGTGGGAGCCCCTCAGATGATTCTGAGGCTATGAGGATGGACTTGAAGCTTTGAGAGAGCTTATGAGATGTCTTGAAAGCCATCATGAAGCCTAGAGAGGTCATTGTACAAGAATTCAGAAGATTCAGCCATGAATGGTGGAATTAGGGTTTGACTGGGTCAACCCTAGGTCAACTGATGATTTGGAGAGGGTTGAGACCTAATCCAAGAGCCATGTGATCATGGATTGATGCATTGAGATGCTATAAGGATGATTCCTAGACCAACTCATCATGATTGAGGAGTTTGAGAAGTTTCAAGCTAGGGTTTCTAAGGCTTGACAGTGTAAAATCCCCTAGTTTGATCCCCATCTTCAAGGCAGTGTAGCTCAAGATGTGATTGTCATCTCATCTTCCCCACAACATGAATGTTGTAGAGCTTGTTCTTAGCTTTAATTTGAGTACTGGAAGTCCTTGATAGGATTTTTAGAGCTCAAGTTATGACTTTGACAAGTTGCAGGTCATCTGAGGTATGTGAATCTGGGTCCTTGAAAGTCACCCAACTTGCATCCAACTTTTTCCCTAGTAGGATGATTCCTATGAACTCTTGGTCAACATGAATGTTGTAGAGTATCTTCTTAGCTTTCTAGAGAGTACTAGAAGTCCTTGATAGGATTTGTAGAACTCAAGTTATGGCTTTGACAAGTCAAGGGCATTTTGGTCATTTGGATATTATAGGTCATTTCAAGCATAAGGCCATATCTCCTATTTCCAAGCTTCAAATGGAAACATCTTCAACATCAAACTTGCTTATAATGATGTTTTAAGGCTAGTAGGGAGGTCATGAGATGTTGAAAAGGCTTGTATCAAAAAGTGATAAAAATAGCCTAAAATGGAGGCATAAGTTAATTAAGTTGAAATTGGAAATTGGAAATCCCAAGTTACACATCCAAACCATGTCATATAATAGGTCGTTTTGACTCTAAAAGGCATTCTAAAAACAATGGTTCAGCCACAATTTTGATTTGAGGCCTAGATCATAGGGCTGCTTTGGAAATTGTTTGCTTGCATCTTAAGGTTCAAAAGCAAAACTCAAAGAAAGTCAATGAACAAGTTAGTTATGCATTTCAACACATCATATATCTCATATGGGGAGAATTTCAAGTCAGAATTGAGGGTTACAAGAGGCTTGGCATGAGAGAGCACATAAGGAGAAGTGAATTCATAAGGTCATGATATGAGATTTCCATTTTCTCATGGGAAGGTTCTAGATGGTTCTAGATGATTCTAAACCACTCTATATAACATGTAGAACTTGCTCAGATGCAAGGTTGGTGTAAGATTTGAGAGAAGAGAGCGTTGGTCACTTCAATTGCTTCCATTGCAAGTTGAAAGTGAATTCCCTATTCTGAACCATTTCCATCCATTCTTTCCATTCATACACACTCCATTGATGATAGTGAAGCTGTGCAGATCAATTTGAGAGCAAATCCATGGTGAATTGAGAAGTTGGCAATTGAATTTTCAAGGTAGCAAGTCAGAATCGAATTCTGAGATTCAAGCTTCTTCCACCCAAGTTTTTGCAAACAGTAGCAAGATTAGCATCCAAGGAAACTTTCTGAAGAATTTCAAGGCTTGAAGTGAAGGTTTTCACCATCTGTTGATCAAGAAATACCAGGTTTGAAAATTCTCCATTACACCATAATTTATGCATCTTTAGGTAGAATTGTTAGGATAGAACTGTTAGAGACCAATAGGAGATGGATTTTGAGAAGTTTGAGAAGGATTGGTGAAGTTTCAGTTGGTGTCACCATTTTTATTTGAACCAAGAACTCGAGCTATGGTGAGTTATAGAATGAACTAGACATCAAGAATCAATCAGTGTGAGTTGGTGATTAATCTGAGGTGGTTAATTGCAAGAATTATTGAGATGGATGATTGAGCATATCTTTGATCTTGGATCGGGTTTGAGAATTTAGGATGATTCAGTTGATTTTAAGATCATGGTTGGATTCAGGATGAAATTCTGGGCAAGATAGGGTCTTGAATTTCCATTTTTCATGAAGAATTGATGAGGTTCATGTTTGAGGAAGAAGGAGCTTGAAGCTCTGCATTTCCATGGCTTCTCTTGCAAACCCTAGCTGGAGGTAGAAGACACACGCGTGGCCATTGGATCGTGAGAGGACCATTGACTAAGACCAAGATCTCACGGTTGAGATTTAATTCAATTTGGAGAGGGAAACTCTGAAGAGTATGAAACGCGGCGTTTCATTAAAAGGACTTTGGGCTGGATTGCTAACAACACCCCACCTTCGGGGCCCAATTGGTTTTGTACTATATTTGGTTGCTTTATACACCGCTTCTTTTTCTATTTTCCATTCATTTTTTAATTGATTTTCTGACTTAAATTGGGCCCAGCACGCGTGACTACCCACACCCCCATTTTTAGCCCATTGGTGATTTAAACTGCATCTGGTTACTATCTGCACCCCAATTTCGTCTTTTTAATTTCATTTTCTTCCATTTTATGTTAAACTTTGAAAAATCATAATAAATGGAAAAATAATGATTTTTAAGTTGGAATTTTTGCTCCCATTTCATATTCATGTCTAGGAAATTATCAAATAAAAATATTTGCATTTCATGCATTTTTAGTATTTTTTGTATATTTTCCATTTTAATAGCTTTTTATTTCTTTTATGTTGATGCATGAATTTGTAGAATTTTGTTTAGGTAGTTCCCTTAGTATTTTTAGGCTATTCTTTTTAGGATAGTTAGATTAGGAGTTTAGCTTCCCCCTGGATTTATTCCATAATTTTGTGATGAAGTTTAGGTTAGTTTTGCTTAGATGATTTTAGGTTGTGTAGAATTAGGTTAATCCTTAACATAGGTCCACAATAACACTTGAATTTTGGGTTTCTAGGTCAAGTTAGACATTGGGACATATAAGGGTATTAAGGGTAGGTATATAGGATCCCCTAGAAATTATATTAGATTTGAATATAGTAGTGTATTATTTTTAGATGATTTTTGTAGTTGATGATTGTTTGCGTTGCCCTTGTGGGCTTGAATTTTCGTTTGCTTTGCTTTGTGGGCTTGGAGAGCTTGGTATTGCTTGGAGGAGTACTGAGGAGCATAGTAGGAACATTGAGGAGCATTGAGGAGCTTGAGAGCTTTATCCTTTTTGTTTTGTTGATTGTTTTAGGGTTAGGGATTAGGAAGAGTTTAGACCTAGTTAACTTCTTTCTCAAACATGGATGGTATCTTTCACCTCCATTCCTCCCTATGATTCAAAGTCCTTCCATGGTATTCACCTCTCTCCTTTGGAGGGATAAGTGATTGTACCTAGGGAGTAGAACTTTTGAGGGAACCATTCCTTTGATGTTGAACCCTTATAGGTCACCTTTGGTGGTCAATAAGCAGTTCAATATCCCCAGCTTATCCAGTAAGTGAGTTCCTCTGGTTTGAGTATCTTGCGAGATGTTGAGCTTGAGTTTGAAGATGAAGACTTCATTGAAGAGGAGGGTGGAAGAGGATGAATCCTTGAGTATTGTCATTCCAGCTGAAGCTTGAAGAGCAACAAGAGCATGTTGATACTTGAAGACCCCTGAAGATTAGGTGAAGCCTGAAGGTGTAACTGATCAAGAAGCTGAAGCTTAAAGGAGAAGATAAGTTGAAACTTATGTTGAAGGGTTGAACCTGGAAAAGCAAATTGATATTTGTCAAGAGTGATGGAAGTCTGAAGACTGAGTTGCTGTTGGAAGAGCTGAAGCTTGAAGTTGAGAGAGGAGTTGATCTGCTTTCTTATCTTTTTCTTTTCTGTATTGATGTGTTTTGTTTGACTTGCTTGATACATTAGAATAAGTTCATATCTAGACTAAGTAGAATCTAGGAGCATGATTGCACTAGAGGTTGAGTTGCTCCCTCTGCTTGTATTGTTATTGTATGGCTTTGCTTGCGGGTATTTGGTAGAGCCCTGCTCCCTTGCCCATGTGGTTTGTTTGCTTGATAGCATGATTTTATTTTCTTCTGTATGATTGCAGTTTACTATATATTGCTTGATAGCATGTTGTTTATATTTCAGTATGATTACTGTTATCCATTCTGGCTTGAGGTTGAGATGAGCTTGTGGAGGCTGATACCCCACACACATTTCCTCCCTCACTTGCATTGCATGCATTTTACTGTTAAGCTGATGCTTTGTCTGTTTTGGTGTATCATTGACATGGTCCCTTAGGACTCTCATTTCCTTTGATAAGGAATTGATGATAGAACTTTAGGTTGAAACCTATGCATGACAACTTCTAGGAGTTCCCTGTTCAAACCTCAACCATAGGATGAATCCATGGCATGACAACAGTAGGACTTGATAGTCTCCCTCCTAGTTGGGCCTGTTCTCTTCTCATCTAAAAATAGTTTAAGATACAGTAATCATGAATGATTTCTTTCGTACGTTACGAGCCTTAAGCTATCTGAGAAAGGATTGTGGGAGAGTTTCTTTTCCACAGTCTGGATGTTTAGTATGGTACCATTTGGGTGACATGCGACGCATTTACTCTCAGGTCATAGTCTCTAGTGCGATTGAAATTGCAAACACAATAAAAAACACTTCTTTCGTAAAAGACAGGAAACAAACCGTAGTGCCCCGAACTACGTGAGCTCTGATCTCTCATACCTGTTGAGAGTACGTAGGCACAATACTGATGTATTGGCGAGCTACCTTCCCCCATAACCCGTCGTAGGTCGAACTACGTTGACTCTGATTTCTCGTTCTCTGATGAGAATACGCAGGCATAAAGCGTGATGCTTTGCCGAGTCATTTTTCTTTTCTGTTTAAGCCAGCCTTGATAGGTAGATAGATAAAACCAACCCGTCCAAGTAATCACAACAAGCGTGGATCCCGTCGAGTACGACTGACGTGAGGGGTGCTAATACCTTCCCTTTGCGTAACCGACTCCCGAACCCAGACAATGGTTACGACGACCTTGTCTTACCCTTTTTTCGTCAGGTTTTTCCGATCGTTTCCTTTCCCGTTCTGAGGGATAAATAACGAAAGGTGGCGACTCTTCTGTTGTGCTGGCACCTTATTTTCGCGCAAGCGACAGTTGGCGACTCTGCTGGGGACTCCAACGGTTCCCTGCGCGAGTCAATCCTAGCGCTTGTATGATTACTTGTTGGGTTGCGTTTATTTATCGCATTTTACTTCTCGCACTTTATTTCCCGCATTTTATTTTCAGTATGATATGATTATCTGTGCTGTTGTGGGAAGGGGCATTCTGATGAGTGAGAAGCCAGACCCAGGCTTGAGTGCACCATAGACTTAGAGTGGAAATTAGTGGGCGCGTGCTTGCTTTGCAGGCACTAGTGTCTCATGAAATCCACGCTCAGACGAGGTTCACCCGGTTGGCTTATCTTTCAACCCTTTGGGTTGAGACGGTTGCTGGTTTGGTGGATTGTCGACTCTGGGGACCGATCATTTGTGATTCAGCCGAGTGAGGCCGCTTTATGAGCTGGTGATGCCACACCTTCTGGGTATCGTATCACCCCTCTTGAATGTTTGTGACGCTGATGAACGCATAGGATGCCAAACTTGAGTCAGTTTAGGTCCATACCTGTGAGCAGGGTTGGGTTTATTGCAGGAAGCCTTGACCTTCAGACTACCTAGTTTTCTTGACGGTCAGTTTTGTTGATACCGGGGTTTCTCAGTTGCAGATTTGTCTGTTCTTGATAGAGCAGGTTTTGATCAGAGGATCTTATCATCAGATGTGTATTTGTTCTAGATAGAGCAGAGTTTTCATCATCAGTTGTTTGTTCTTGATAGAGCAGATTTTTGATTGGGGTCTGAAGATCTCATCAGCAGATGTTGTTTGTTCTTGATAGAGCAGATTTTTGACCGAGGTCTGAATATCTCACCAGCAGATGTTGTTTGTTCTTGATATAGCAGATTTTTTATTAGGGTCTGAAGATCGCGTCAGCAGCTGTATGTTTGTTCTTGATAGAGCAGATTTTTGATTAGGGTCTGAAGACCTCATCAGCAGATTTCTTGGTCCTACATCAGAGGTCCTTATTATCAGGCATTTGTTCTTGACAGAGCAGAATTATGATCCTATGTATATGGCCCTATCAGATGGTTGTTCTTGGCAGTTTGAGGTCCTACACTGGGGTTTTCTTCTTATCAGTGGTTGTTCTTGATAGAGCAGCGTCATGGTTTTGTTGATACGGAATCTCCACAGCACCAGTTGCCCTGACCTCTTATTGCATGATTGCATTTTGCATTAGTTTGCATACTCATTTGCATTTCATTAACGTGTGTCTGTGTTGCAGGTATCGTTTCCCCCGATCCAGGATTTCTTGCCTCCTATTGTATTGTTATGGGCTCTCTGAGGAAGACCGTGGCTTACAAGTTCCCTGCCCCTAATGTGGTTAAGTTGGCTGGTTTGATAGCTCTAGCAGATGATTCTGTGAGGGATGAGTTCAGAAAATCTTACGGCAGGTTGCTCAGTTTGGTTCACAAACCTTCTGCATTCGAGGTGAATGGGTTGCACGCTCTGCTGCAGTTCTACGATCCGCCGCTGAGATGTTTCACTTTTCAGGACTTTCTTCTCGCACCTACGCTGGAAGAGTATGCTGATTTGCTAGGTGTGCCTATCAAGAGGCAGATTCCTTTTGTTCATATGGACGCTGAGCCTGATCTGGCTGGTTTAGCTCCTTCACTTCATCTGGACGCCTCCGAATTAGTATTGACTAGTTGGAATAAGGTTCCTGGGTTCTCCTTGCAGTTTCTAGTGGGTAAGGCTCAGTAGTGTGCCAAGGACGGATGTTGGGTCGCGTTCAATGCCACCCTCGCTCTATGCATATACGGCATCGTTCTGTTCCCCAATATGCTCGATTTTGTAGACTTTGATGCGTTTCACATCTTTGCTTCATGGAATCCGGTCCCTACCTTGATCAGAGATGTCTACCATTCTATCCACTACAAAAACGAGAATATGAGGGGGAAGAACGTCTCGTGCTGCTTACCCTTGCTTTATAAATGGCTTGATAGTCATTTGCCCAAGAGGGGTCCTTTTGTCTCGTCTGCAGCCACAACTGAGTGGCCTGAGTGTCTGATGAGTTTATCTGCAGAGGATATTGACTGGTTCGACAGAGATAGGTTGGGTACTAAGGTGATCTTCAGTTGCAGCGGGTTTCCAAATGTGCCTTTGATAGGTAGGAAGGGCTGTATAAACTACAATCCATCGTTTCTAGTTTGACAGTTCGCGTATGCTTTGAGAACTCCGCCGAAGGGTGAAGAGGTACAGGAATCTCTGTACTTCACTGGTATTCTAGAGGGGGATCTGTTGTCCAAGCTTCAGCACGCGTGGAATGGTATCAGTAAGCGAGGAAAGCCATTGCTGGGAAAAAGCAACAATCAAGCCTACCCTCCGTATGTAACTTGGATCAGAGCCAGGGCAAATGCTATAGGGATGTCGTTTCCTCATGCCAAGCCAGAAAGCCCTCCAATGATTGAAGAGCCTACTACTGTGCCCCTTCAGCAGCATAATCAGGTGTTGGCTGAGTGGGATGAATTGAAGCGGGCGAACGAAGAACTGGAGAAGGAATTGGCTCAACTCCGAAGCGAGAGGAACGAAGCCGTTCATTCTTTCAAAAGGCAGACAGAGTTGGTGAACCAGCTAGGTATAGACCTGACTAAGCAGATAGCCGAGCGTGAACGCATGGGTCGAGACTTCAAAGCTGTCAACGACGTACTGGCTACGAAGAAGCAGCACTTGGACGAGGCATATCGGATGATATCCAAGTTCAACCAGCACTGGAAGGCTTCCCTGGCCACCAGGAAAGAGCGGGAGGATAAGCTGATGCTGCAGATCTCTAAGCTAGAAGCCCAGGTGAAGGACAGTGAGCAGAGGTTCGATGAAGAAACCGCCCGCAGATATGTCGCCGAAGGCCAGCTTAACAAAGCTCTCGCTAACCTGAAGGAGCGCAAGCTGACGTTTGAGTCCAAGAAGCGGAAATTAGAAGATTGCTTCGGCGAAGGAGCATGGGAAGGTTCGGTCGAAGGTCTTCAGTACACCATTGTGCAAAGGGAGTTACTCGTCGAGGGGTTACTCACTCTGCCTGATCATCCAGAAACGAAGGGATTGTTAGAAGAGTATCGCGCCCGTGGCCGTACTTGACTATTTGTATTCCTTTTGTTTTGATCATTGTTGTATGCTGACCATCACCAGGCTTGTTGGCTGAGGTCACGCTGTTGATTCATCTTGTACTCGCTGATGCTATGTACTGCCTTGATAGGCTTCCTTTATATATGAAATTGTTGTTTCCATGATTGGACCCGGACTTCTTCTTCTTATTATTATCAGCACTGGCGCTCAGGCACTAGGATCGGGGGAAATCTCCCTAACGCACAGACACACGCATGCATTTGCATGAAGCATTTGCATGATGAGCATTTTGTTGTTTTTCCTAACCCTTCTGTGTTTAACAGGTTTTTCAGGTTTACAGGTTGTCCCAGGTTGTTTCCGGTGGTTCCAGGATTGATCAGAGACTAATTCACCGTTATCCGACTAGAGCTAATCAGACCAGGATCATGGATCAAGTGCAAACTGATGTTCAGGAGCTCCGCGAAAGGATGGATCGCTTCATGGAGCTCATGCAATTGGTCGCCAATGGCCAGGACCAGCTCAGAACTTTGGTTCAGCCTTTGATCTCCAGGGTTGATAGCAACGGCGTACTCCACGGTGGGACCGTGCCTACTCCTCCACCAGTTGAAACTCCGCAGAATGGTGTCCCCGTGGCCGGGGGCAACGGAAGTGCTAATGGCAATGTGATGGCCAACATCGGACTCAATACGGCGGGCGTCGGTAATGGGAGTCTGGGAGCTAATGTCAATATCAGGTCGAGCAACGACAATGCAGGCGTCGGGAATCTGTTTGTGCCTCAGCCATGGCTAGAGGATCGTCAGGATGATGTGTTCTCTCAAAGAGGTGCTGAAGGGGAGCTGAATGCTGAAGCGCGACTCAGATTCAAAGCACTTGAAGATAAAATGAGAGATATCGAGAATCAGAATACTTTGGGCGTTGATATGTCCAAGCTGGGATTAATTGCTGATTTCAAGGTACCTCATAAGTTCAGGGTACCTGAATTTGAAAAATATAAGGGCACCACTTGCCCTCGTGTCCACCTAAGATCGTACTACAGGAAGATGTCTGCTCATTCCGAAGACGAGAAGTTGCTGATGCACTTCTTCCAAGACAGTCTTTCCGGGCCATCCCTCGAGTGGTACATGGGTCTGGAGCCCACTAGTGTGCGCACATGGAAGGATCTCGCTGAAGCGTTTATGCACCATTACCAGTACAATAGCGACTTGGCCCCGAACCGAGTCCAGCTGCAGAACCTGTCGCAGAGGAATAATGAAGGATTTAAGGAGTACGCCCAGCGGTGGCGTGAGTTGGCAGCTCGGGTTCAGCCGCCGATGGTTGAACGACAGCTCGTGCAGATGTTTGTTGCCACCCTTCCAGGGGTTTACTATGAAAAGTTAGTCAGCGGTATGTCTGGGACGTTCTCAGCTCTTATTATCATGGGCGAGCACGTCGAGAATGGAATCAAGATCGGGAAAATTCAAGGTGAGTCATCCTCAGCTGGAGGAGGTGGAAAGAAACCTTATGCTAGTAAAAGGTGAGAAGGAGAAGCGAGCGCTGTGACCAACGCTCGAAGGAAGGGCAAAGGCCCTCAGCAGCAGGTAGCCAGTATAAATATCTTGGCAGCTCCGCAGCAGCAGCAACCGAATCAGCAGGGGTATAGAAAATATCAGAATCGGGCATCTTTGGCAAACCGTCACTTCGAGACACCGCCCATGTCGTATGCGCAATTATTACAGACTTTGCTTCAACTTCAGTTGGTCCAGAAGAGGACGATGGCTCCCTTGACAGGGGCACCTCCACCATGGTACGACGCGAATGCCACTTGCGATTTCCACTCAGGGGCACCAGGCCACACAATCGAGAACTGCAAAGCCTTCAAGCACAAGGTGCAGGACTTGGTGGATGCCAAAATCATCAACTTCTCCGATAATGTGCCCAATGTCACGAAGAATCCTATGCCGAATCATAGGGGAGGTGGTGTGAACGCCATTATCGAAGGCGAGAGTGCAAATTTGTTGACTGATGTCAAAGATCTGAAGATGCCGCTTAGCTTCGTTAAAGCTAAGTTGCTGAAAAGAGGGTTCTTTCCAGGATGCGGAGAGTTATGTATGGACTGTGCCACACATTCTGATGGATGTGAGCAGTTGGTAGAAGGAATTCAAAGTCTGATGACTGAGGGGATTCTGCAGTTTAGCCGGAGGGCTGAAGGTGGATCAGGAGAGGTAGTGCTGAAGCAGGCCGATGAAGTCGCCACCATCACCATCCCTCGCCGGCCGATAACCATTTCTGCGCCCAGACCGCCTACAATTACTATTACCAAAGCTAGGCCGATACCATTCGAGAGCACTAATGCCGTTCCGTGGCATTATGGGGCTGAAGTCTATTGCAACGGACAGAAGTTGGAGCTGGAGCCGTATGGGTCGACTGTGGAGAACCTCGCAGGAGTCAGTAGTATTACTCGCAGCGGAAGAGTGTTTGCACCGCCAGAGGTCGTAGCGGATAAAGCGGCCAGAGCTGATGCGGCCGATAAGGGTAAAAGCAAAGTCGTCGAAGAAGTCCCGTGTGGGGTAGAAAAAGATTTGCTTGTCAAAGATGCCGAGGAGTTTATGCGGTTGATCAAAAAGAGCGACTACAAGATTGTAGACCATCTCCATCAGACGCCCTCGAAGATTTCCATTCTAAACGTGTTGCTGTGTTCTGAAGCACACCGCAACGCGCTGCTAAAGGTGTTGAATGCCGCCTACGTACCGCAAGAAATATCGGTGAATCAGCTAGAGGAGGTTGTAGCCCACGTAAATACTGGCAATGGGCTAGGGTTCACAGACTTAGAGCTGACGCCAAAAGGGAGGAATCACAATAGCGCCCTGCACATCTCGATAGAGTGTAGGGGCACAATCATGTCGCACGTGCTGGTGGACACGGGTTCGTCGCTTAATGTTCTTCCGAAGAAGGCATTAATAAAGTTGGACACTCGTGGAGTGCTCTGCACACCAAGTGATCTGGTTGTGAAGGCGTTCGACGGAACTAAACGCCACGTTTTCGGGGAGGTGACCCTGCCAATCCAAGTCGGGCCGGAAACGTTCGACGCGGTCTTTTATATTATGGACATCATGCCTGCCTACAGTTGTCTCTTGGGCCGACCATGGATCCATGCTGCTGGTGTCGTGACCTCCACGTTGCACCAAAAGCTCAAATATGCTGTCGAAGGAAGCATAGTAACCGTGTGTGGCGAGGAAGACATAATGGTGAGCCATTTGTCATCCTTTAAGTATGTTGAAATGGATGGCAAAATCCATGAGACTCTTTGCCAAGCGTTCGAAGCTGTCAAGGTAAAAGAAGTAGCTCCTGTAGTCACAGAAAAGCCAGAGATGAATCTCTCCTCGTTCAAAGAAGCATCAACGCAACGTCTGAAGACAGCGGGGATAGCGATTGTGACCTCGACTCTTGGATTCAGCCAAGCAAGCCAGGCGAGGGCCTTACCAATTGGACCATCAAGGATATCATCCAGATGACAAGTGAAGAGTAATGATTTACTTTTTCCAATCATTGTACAACCCTATGTCCTACCCGGGGCATAGTGGTTTTATTGTCAGGGCCTTGTTGGATTATGTACATGCATTTTGTTAATAAATCAAAGGCGTTTTCTTCGTATTCAAATTTTGTGATCTCTGTTATTCCTGTTTTATATTTGTTTTGAAAAACAGTAAAATGGCAACGGGGTTTGTGCTAATCTGAGCGTCCTTGTTTTAAACTTAACCCTTGTTATTGCAGGATTCACATAACAGATGACATCGACTCTGGACCTTCTACGGCTCACTTCGACTTCGATTGCTCGATCTATCAAGCCGAAGAAGAGATTGATGAAGACGAAGACCTTCCTGAAGAGTTGGCCCGCTTGTTGAAACAAGAGGAGAAAGTTATTCTGCCTCATGAGGAGGAGATCGAGACCGTGAATCTGGGTTCTGAAGAGCTCGTCAGAAACGTCAGGATAGGGGCCGCATTGCAAGGTGATGTCAAGCAGAGATTGGACGAGATGCTAAGAGAGTATAGTGACGTCTTTGCTTGGTCATACAAAGATATGCCCGGACTTGACACGGATATCGTGGTCCACCACTTGCCGCTACGAGAAGATTGCCCTCCCGTTAAGCAGAAGCTTAGGAGGACAAGACCAGATATGGCCGTTAAGATCAAGGAAGAAGTGTAGAAACAACTCGATGTTGGCTTCTTAGCGGTCACCACTTACCCTCCGTGGGTCGCCAACATAGTGCCTGTACCGAAAAAGGACGGTAAGGTACGCATGTGCATCGATTACCGGGATTTGAATAGGGCGAGCCCTAAAGATGATTTCCTGTTGCCTCATATCGATGTGTTGGTCGACAACACAGCCCAGTTCTTTGTGTTTTCGTTCATGGATCGCTTCTCCGGTTACAACCAGATCAAGATGGCGCCGGAGGACATGGAGAAAACGACGTTTATCACTCCATGGGGAACATTCTGCTATAAGGTAATGCCTTTCGGTCTGAAGAACGCAGGGGCCACTTACCAAAGAGCAATGGTTACTTTGTTTCATGACATGATTCATCATGAGATTTAAGTCTATGTTGATGACATGATTGCGAAGTCCCAAACGGAGGAAGGACATCTGGTCAATTTGCTGAAGCTTTTTGAGAGGCTTAGGAAGTTCAGGTTGAGGCTGAATCCTAACAAATGTACTTTCGGAGTACGGTCCGGAAAGTTACTGGGGTTTATTGTGAGTGAACGAGGCATCGAGGTTGATCCTGCGAAAATAAAAGCGATACAAGAAATGCCAGCGCCGAAAACAGAAAAAGAAGTTCGTGGTTTCTTGGGCCGAATAAACTACATTGCAAGGTTTATCTCTCAGCCCACGGCCACGTGTGAACCGATGTTCAAGCTTTTAAAGAAAGATCAGGCAATTACTTGGAATGAGGATTGCTAGCGGGCATTTGACAAGATAAAGCAGTATCTTCATGAACCTCCAATCTTGATACCCCCAGTGGCTGGACGGCCATTAATCATGTACTTGACAGTTCTTGAGAATAGTATGTGGTGTGTTTTCGGTCTGCACGACGAGACGGGCAGAAAGGAGCATGCCATTTACTACTTGAGTAAAAAGTTCACAGACTGTGAATCTCGCTACTCGATGCTGGAGAAGACGTGTTGTGCACTAGCCTGGGCTGCCAAACGTTTACGACAGTATATGCTCAATCACACCACCATGCTAATTTTGAAGATGGATCCGATCAAGTACGTCTTCGAGAAGCAGGCTCTTTCGGGCAGGATTGCCAGATGGCAAATGGTGTTAACGGAATATGATATTCAGTACGTGTCCCAGAAGGCCATCAAGGGAAGCGTATTGTCTGATTACCTTGCCGAACAGCCGATCGAGGATTACCAGCCAATGAAATTTGAATTCCCTGATGAGGATATCATGTTTCTTAAAGCGAAGGATAGCGATGAACCGTTGCCGGACGAGGGGCCAGATAGGAAATCCCAGTGGAAGTTGATATTCGACGGGGCGGTTAATTCCTATGGAAGTGGCATAGGGGCGATCATCACGACCCCCCACGGGTCCCATATCCCGTTCACTGCGAGACTGACGTTTCCAGTCACCAATAATGAAGCGGAGTACGAAGCATGCATCATGGGTCTAGAAGAGGCAATTGATTTGAGAATCAAGAACCTAGACGTATATGGTGACTCGGCACTTGTGATCAACCAAATTAAAGGGGAGTGGGAGACTCGTCAATCGAATTTGTTGCCGTACATGAATTATGCCAGAAGGCTACTTCCGTTCTTTGATCGAGTGGAACTCCATCATGTGCCCAGAGTGGAAAATCAAATGGCTGATGCCTTAGCCACGTTGGCTTCGATGTATAAAGTCAATTTTTGGAATGAGGCTCCAAGAATTGTCCTTTCCCGTCTTGATAGACCTGCATTCGTCTTTGCAATCGAGGAAGCCGCCGACGGCAAGCCATGGTTCCATGACATCCAGACTTTCCTTATGACTAAGGAGTATCCTGCGGGTGCGTCAACTCAGGATAAGAAGACTCTGAGGAGGCTATCTGGAAATTTTTACCTCAATCCTGATGGAGTGTTGTATAAAAGAAACCACGATCTCGTGCTGCTCAGATGTGTAGATCAGAAAGAGGCGAGTATGCTCATGGAAGAAGTCCATGAAGGCACATTTGGTACGCACGCCGGCGGGCATGCTATGACGAGAAAGATCCTGAGAGCAGGATACTACTGGCTGACGATGGAGTCGGATTGCTTCAGATTCGCGAAGAGATGTCATAAATGCCAGATTTATGCTGATAAAGTTCATGTGTCGCCGTGCCCGTTAAATGTCATGTCCTCCCCGTGGCCGTTCTCCATGTGGGGCATCAACATGATAGGCAAGATCGAGCCCACTGCATCTAACGGTCACCGCTTCATTCTGGTAGCTATCGACTACTTCACCAAGTGGGTGGAGGCAGCCTCGTACGCTAATGTGACCAAGCAGGTAAGGGCTAAATTCATAAAGAGGGACATCATCTGTCGCTACGGAATTCCCGAGCGGATCATTACTGATAATGGTTCGAACCTGAATAACAAGATGATGAAGGAGCTGTGCCAGAGTTTCAAGATTGAGCACCACAACTCATCTCCTTACCGGACGAAGATGAATGGCGCCATTGAAGCGACAAACAAGAACATAAAGAAGATTGTCCAGAAGATGGTTGTGACCTACAAAGACTGGCACGAGATGCTGCCATTTGCATTGCAAGGTTATCGTACGACAGTACGTACGTCGACTGGGGCAACTCCTTTCTCCTTGGTGTACGGTATGGAAGTTGTCCTACCGTTAGAAGTGGAGATCCCTTCTTTGCGAGTTTTGTTTGATGTGAAACTCGACGAGGCAGAATGGATCATGAACCGACTGA
Source organism: Lathyrus sativus (assembly GCA_963859935.3). Taxonomy (NCBI): domain Eukaryota; kingdom Viridiplantae; phylum Streptophyta; class Magnoliopsida; order Fabales; family Fabaceae; genus Lathyrus; species Lathyrus sativus. The sequence continues at coordinate 360,534,351 of OZ012735.1, forward strand.
ACCAACTCAGCCTGATGGACGAGAAGAGGTTAGCATCGATTGCGTTTGGTCGTCTGTACCAAAGCCGAATGAAGAAAGCTTATGATAAGAAGGTGCGTCCTAGAAGCTTTCAGACGGGTGATCTCGTCCTGAAGAAGATTCTTCCTCCACACTCCGATCACCGGGGCAAGTGGACTCCGAATTACGAAGGTCCGTACATCGTCAGCAAGGTCTTCTCGGGAGGAGCTTTGTTGTTATCCACGATGGATGGTGAAGATTTTGCATCCCCGGTGAATGCGGACGCAGTTAAAAAATACTTTGCTTGAAATTGACCCGCTGGACAAAAAAAAAGGAGAGTCCAGGCAAAAATGGGGCATCCCGGTGAACCAAAAACATAATAAAAGGTTCGGGCAAAAATTAGGGATATAAAGTGAAAAAATGTACACCCACGAAGTTGAAAACCTACACTAGGCGGCTTCAGCAAAAAAGGGTATCCTGGTGAACTGAAAACCCGCAAAGGGCGGTTCACGCAAAAGTTAGGGATTTGAAAAAGCAAATGAAGGCGTTCCGCGTGTGGACTTTCTTTGTTTAGTGGTTTGGAAGACCTGAGGGCCGTTCATCTGAATCAATCTCTTCCGAAGCTGAAGCGCCGGAGAAGTATCGAAGTCGAGTGGGTCATAGAGGGATCAACTCATGGTGTTCGTCTACGCCTCGTTGCCGACATTTGCATATACTGATGTATATTTATGTTTTATTTTTGCGCGGCTTCCTCATTCCAGGAGCTTGCCTCTGTTGTAAAACATTTTTACCCATTCAGGGGTTCGTTATCAATAAAATGCACACTATTCAGCGATTCTGTTTGCCTGTTTAGCATTTATCCATTTTGTTTGCGAAAAAGAACGCCGATGTTTTGATAAAATGCGCATACATAAACTTACTGGCTCAGGCCACTGATTGTTGAAACAATGAGTTACTTGAATATTGTCACGAGATAATAACGTTGATAGGTCCCTTTGAAAAGGGTATCTTGTCTATTTGTTTGTGTTGTTACAGGTGTAGCATATTCCAGACAGTGCGCCGTGCGCATCCCGAAGAAGGATGATTCCTCTTTCTCCAGCAGAGTTCAGTAGCCTTTCCCCGCAGAGTCTGAACGCGAGATCGTGAGCATTGATATGTCTCCCCGGGCAGAGATGATTCTCTCCCCAACCAGATGCGTCCTGAAGGAACGTCATCTTCTCAGCTGAGTCAGGCGCTGAAGCGTATGTTCATCCCCCAGCATCGGGTCACAAGTGCAGATTTCGTAGGAAACCATTCGTTCACTGAAGTGTACAGCAGCTGATAGTCCAGACTGAAGTCTCCAGCGGAATTGAAATTCCCCACCAGAGTCGTACTCTCCCCCAAAGTCGGATGATTCCTTCTTCCCCAGCGGAATTGAGATTCCCCCGCAGAGTCGTACTCTCTCCAGCGAAGAAGAATGATTTCTCCTTCCTCAGCCGAGTTTGCAGATACCCAAGAGAGCCGAATCCTTGGAAGCTGCTCAAGCCATGATTGGTCCTCCCCAGTGGAAGGTTGAACAACCGAAGTTGTTTCCCCACAGAGTCGTCATCTCCAGAGAAGTAGCCATGAAGGCTACGCAGGTCATTCCCGCGATTGACATCGCTTTCCCTCAGCAGGTCCAGGTTCTCGTAGAGCTTCGTTCCCCTGCAGCAATCAACTGAAGTTGTTTCCCCCGCAGCAGTCAACTGAAGTTGTGTCCCCTGCGGAATCCAATTGAGATTGGCGTGACCTTGTTCTCCTCAGCAGGATGATTCCTCTATCTGAGTAGTTCTTTCTCCTTGATAGGAGGTTCTCCTTTCAGCATTTATTTTGCTGACGGGATCGCATCATTTTGCATGATTGCATAGCATTTATCATAAACGCATAGCATTTCCACCGTGTGGAGTATTGCGCCATTGCCGAAGCATATGCATAATAAACATGATCTAGTTTGTTACCGTTCTTGTTTTGCAGGTGTTCTGCCGCAGAATTAATTGCTCAGGATGATTCCTGACATCCTCACCAACGAAGTCGCTTGCTCAAGATGATTCTTGAGGTCCCCAGCGAAGTCTTCGGTTCAAGATGATTCTTGAATTCCCCAGCAGGGCCGTTTGCTTAAGATGATTCTTAAGTACCCAATGCAGTCTCTAGAGTTGAGTGCTTAAGTTGATACTTAGAGTCCCCAGTAAAGGTTGCCCAGGATGATTCCTGAAATCCCCAACAGAGTATTCGTTCAGGATAATTCCTCAAATCTCCAGAATGGTTATCGGTTCAAGATGATTCTTGAAGCCCCGGCGGAGTTATTTGCCCAAGATGATTCTTGCAGTCCTCAGCAGAGTTGATTCATCCAGAATGATTTCTGGACCCCCGGAGCGGAGTTACTTGATAGTCCTCCAGAATCCCCAGCGGCGATGCGTCATCCCCCAGCAGGTTTCTAACGGCGAAGTTGAAACCTTCCTTGAAGACTCCATGATTGAAGTGTGACCGTGTTAATGAAGCAGTTCTCTGAGCTGATGCGGAGTGCCTGATGGCAGAGGTTTAGATGTTCCCAGTTGGCTCATGATTGACCAAGAATTCTATTCCCGACTTGCTGATGAAGTCCAGCTGATGCCCGACAGTAATGCGGAATGCCTGATGGCATGGTCAACCTGATGGTTGAAGTCCGGCTGATGCCCGACAGTTTCTTTGAATGCCTGATGGCATGATCAACCTAATGGTTGAAGTCCGGCTGATGCCCGACAAATTTCTTTGAATGCCTGATGGTTGAAGTCTGGCTGATGCCCGACAAGTTCTTTGAATGCCTGATGGCATGATCAACCTGATGGTTGAAGTCCGGCTGATGCCCGGCAGTTTTCTTGGAATGCCTAATGGCATGATCAACCTGATGGTTAACCTGAAGAGTCCCGAAGAATCGTGATGCCTGATGGCATGATCGACTATGTATTACTAGTTACCGCGTGACCAATTCTCCAGCTAGTTGCTGTGCAGCTATTATTTCAGTTTTCGAAGATTTGTTCTCATCAGAGTACCGTGTGCTTGTGCAGTTGGCAAATTTCCGGGTTTATCGGTATTCAACCGTCTCGCACCTTGATTGGCTGAGAGCCGTTCGCTCCTCACCCAGTCAGGTTCAAGCCGTTTGAATAGGGGCAGCTGTTGCACCCCAAAATTTAACCAACATTTATTTACCTAGCATGATCATCTGCTTCCCATTGATATGTGTGCAGTAGGTCAAGAGGTATGATTACCCAGCAAGAGTTATAAGAGACTTTTAAGCTAGCCAAGAAGGTTGTTCAAGTGTTCAAAGGTTGATATCTTTGTCATAGAACTCAAGAGATCCTCAGAGAGATTGGTTGAAACCAAGGTTGTGTGTCTCATAACTTGAGAATTGTGGGAGCCCCTCAGATGATTCTGAGGCTATGAGGATGGACTTGAAGCTTTGAGAGAGCTTATGATATGTCTTGAAAGCCATCATGAAGCCTAGAGAGGTCATTGTACAAGAATTCAGAAGATTCAGCCATGAGTGGTGGAATTAGGGTTTGACTGGGTCAACCCTAAGTCAACTGATGATTTGGAGAGGGTTGAGACCTAATCCAAGAGCCATGTGATCATGGATTGATGCATTGAGATGATATAAGGATGATTCCTAGACCAACTCATCATGATTGAGGAGTTTGAGAAGTTTCAAGCTAGGGTTTCTAAGGCTTGACAGTGTAAAATCCCCTAGTTTGATCCCCATCTTCAAGGCAGTGTAGCTCAAGATGTGATTGTCATCTCATCTTCCCCACAACATGAATGTTGTAGAGCTTGTTCTTAGCTTTAATTTGAGTACTAGAAGTCCTTGATAGGATTTGTAGAGCTCAAGTTATGACTTTGACAAGTTGCAGGTCATCTGAGGTATGTGAATCTGGGTCCTTGAAAGTCACCCAACTTGCATCCAACTTTTGCCCTAGTAGGATGATTCCTATGAACTCTTGGTCAACATGAATGTTGTATAGCATCTTCTTAGCTTTCTAGAGAGTACTAGAAGTCCTTGATAGGATTTGTAGAACTCAAGTTATGGCTTTGACAAGTCAAGGGCATTTTGGTCATTTGGATATTATAGGTCATTTCAAGCATAAGGCCATATCTCCTATTTCCAAGCTTCAAATGGAAAAATCTTCAACATAAAACTTGCTTAGAATGATGTTTTAAGGCTGGTAGCGAGGTCATGAGATGTTGAAAAGGCTTGTATCAAAAAGTGATAAAAATAGCCTAAAATGGAGGCATAAGTTAAATAAGTTGAAATTGGAAATTGGAAATCCCAAGTTTCACATCCAAACCATGTCATATAATAGGTCATTTTGACTCTAAAAGGCATTCTAAAAACAATGGTTCAGCCACAATTTTTATTTGAGGCCTAGATCATAGGGCTGCTTTGGAAATTGGTTGCTTGCATCTTAAGGTTCAAAAGCAAAACTCAAAGAAACTCAATGAACAAGTTAGTTATGCATTTCAACACATCATATATCTCATATGGGGAGAATTTCAAGTCAGAATTGAGGGTTACAAGAGGCTTGGCATGAGATAGCACATAAGGAGAAGTGAATTCATAATGTCATGACATGAGATTTCCATTTTCTCATGGGAAGGTTCTAGATGGTTCTAGATGATTCTAAACCACTCTATATAACATGTAGAACTTGCTCAGATGCAAGGTTGGTGTAAGATTTGAGAGAAGAGAGAGTTGGTCACTTCAATTGCTTCCATTGTAAGTTGAAAGTGAATTCCCTATTCTGAACCATTTCCATCCATTCTTTCCATTCATACACACTCCATTGATGATAGTGAAGTTGTGCAGATCAATTTGAGAGCAAATCCATGGTGAATTGAGAAGTTGGCAATTGAATTTTCAAGGTAGCAAGTCAGAATCGAATTCTGTGATTCAAGCTTCTTCCACCCATGTTTTTGCAAACAGTAGCAAGATTAGCATCCAAGGAAACTTTCTGAAGAATTTCAAGGCTTGAAGTGAAGGTTTTCACCATCTGTTGATCAAGAAATACCATGTTTGGAAATGCTCCATTACACCATAATTTATGCATCTTTAGGTAGAATTGTTAGGATAGAACTGTTAGAGACCAATAGGAGATGGATTTTGAGAAGTTTGAGAAGGATTGGTGAAGTTTCAGTTGGTGTCACCATTTTTATTTGAACCAAGAACTCGAGCTATGGTGAGTTATAGAATGAACTAGACATCAAGAATCAATCAGTGTGAGTTGGTGATTAATCTGAGGTGGTTAATTGCAAGAATTGTTGAGATGGATGATTGAGCATATCTTTGATCTTGGATCGGGTTTGAGAATTTAGGATGATTCAGTTGATTTTAAGATCATGGTTAGATTCAGGATGAAATTCTGGGCAAGATAGGGTCTTGAATTTCCATTTTTCATGAAGAATTGATGAGGTTCGTGTTTGAGGAAGAAGGAGCTTGAAGCTCTGCATTTCCATGGCTTCTCTTGCAAACCCTAGCTGGAGGTAGAAGACACACGCGTGGCCATTGGATCCTGAGAGGACCATTGACTAAGACCAAGATCTCACGGTTGAGATTTAATTCAATTTGGAGAAGGAAACTCTGAAGAGTATGAAACGCGGCGTTTCATTAAAAGGACTTTGGGCTGGATTGCTAACAACACCCCACTTTCGGGGCCCAATTGGTTTTGTACTATATTTAGCTGCTTTATACACCGCTTCTTTTTCTATTTTCCATTAATTTTTTAATTGATTTTCTGACTTAAATTAGGCCCAGCACGCGTGACTACCCACACCCCCATTTTTAGCCCATTGGTGATTTGAACTGCATCTGATTACTATCTGCACCCCAATTTCGTCTTTTTAATTTCATTTTCTTCCATTTTATGTTAAACTTTGAAAAATCATAATAAATGGAAAAATAATGATTTTTAAGTGGGAATTTTTGCTCCCATTTCATATTCATGTCTAGAAAATTATCAAATAAAAATATTTGCATTTCATGCATTTTTAGTATTTTTTGTATATTTTCCATTTTAATAGCTTTTTATTTATTTTATGTTGATGCATGAATTTGTAGAATTTTGTTTAGGTAGTTACCTTAGTCTTTTTAGGCCATTCTTTTTAGGATAGTTAGATTAGGACTTTAGCTTCCCCCTGGATTTATTCCATAATTTTGTGATGAAGTTTAGGTTAGTTTTGCTTAGATGATTTTAGGTTGTCTAGAATTAGGTTAATCCTTAACATAGGTCCACAATAACACTAGAATTTTGGGTTTCTAGGTCAAGTTAGACATTGGTACATATAAGGGTATTAAGGGTAGGTATATAGGATCCCTTAGAAATTATATTAGATTTGAATATAGTAGTGTATTATTTTTAGATGATTTTTGTAGTTGATGATTGTTTGCGTTGCCCTTGTGGGCTTGAATTTTCGTTTGCTTTGCTTTGTGGGCTTGGAGAGCTTGGTATTGCTTGGAGGAGTACTGAGGAGCATAGTAGGAGCATTGAGGAGCATTAAGGAGCTTGAGATCTTTATCCTTTTTGTTTTGTTGATTGTTTTAGGGTTAGGGATTAGGAAGAGTTTAGACCTAGTTAACTTCTTTCTCAAACATGGATGGTATCTTTCACCTCCATTCCTCCCTATGATTCAAAGTCCTTCCATGGTATTCACCTCTCTCCTTTGGAGGGATAAGTGATTGTACCTAGGGAGTAGAAATTTTGAGGGAACCATTCCTTTGATGTTGAACCCTTATAGGTCACCTTTGGTGGTCAATAAGCAGTTCAATATCCCCAGCTTATCCAGTAAGTGAGTTCCTCTGGTTTGAGTATCTTGCGAGATGTTGAGCTTGAGTTTGAAGATGAAGACTTCATTGAAGAGGAGGGTGGAAGAGGATGAATCCTTGAGTATTGTCATTCCAGCTGAAGCTTGAAGAGCAACAAGAGCATGTTGATACTTGAAGACCCCTGAAGATTAGGTGAAGCCTGAAGGTGGAACTGATCAAGAAGCTGAAGCTTAAAGGAGAAGATAAGTTGAAACTTATGTTGAAGGGTTGAACCTGGAAAAGCAAATTTATATTTGTCAAGAGTGATGGAAGTCTGAAGACTGAGTTGCTGTTGGAAGAGCTGAAGCTTGGAGTTGAGAGAGGAGTTGATCTGCTTTCTTATCTTTTTCTTTTCTCTATTGATGTGTTTTGTTTGACTTGCTTGATGCATTAGAATAAGTTCATATCTAGACTAAGTAGAATCTAGGAGCATGATTGCACTAGAGGTTGAGTTGCTCCCTCTGCTTGTATTGTTACTGTATGGCTTTGCTTGCGGGTATTCGGTAGAGCCCTGCTCCCTTGCCCATGTGGTTTGTTTGCTTGATAGCATGGTTTTATTTTCTTCTGTATGATTGCAGTTTACTGTATATTGCTTGATAGCATGTTGTTTATATTTCATTATGATTACTGTTATCCATTCCAGCTTGAGGTTGAGATGAGCTTGTGGAGGCTGATGCCCCATACACATTTCCTCCCTCACTTGCATTGCATGCATTTTACTGTTAAGCTGATGCTTTGTCTGTTTTGGTGTATCATTGACATGCTCCCTTAGGACTCTCATTTCCTTTGATAAGGAATTGATGATAGAACTTTAGGTTGAAACCTATGCATGACAACTTCTAGGAGTTCCTTGTTCAAACCTCAACCATAGGATGAATCCATGGCATGACAACAGTAGGACTTGATAGTCTCCCTCCTAGTTGGGCCTGTTCTCTTCTCATCTCAAAACAATTTAAGATACAGTAATCATGAATGATTTCTTTCGTACGTTACGAGCCTTAAGCTATCTGAGAAAGGATTGTGGGAGAGTTTCTTTTCCACAGTCTGGATGTTTAGTATGGTACCCTTTGGGTGACATGCGACGCATTCACTCTCAGGTCATAGTTGTCGCTACTGCGAAAATCGGCGCCGGCTGACAGAAGTGTCGCCACCGTGCGTTATTTATCCCAACGGAGGGAAAGGAAATGCTCAGAGTAAACCTCGCAAAAAAATGGGAAAAGGTATGGTCATCGCAACCAAAACCTGGGTTCGGGAGTCGGTTACGCAAGGGGAAGGTATTAGCACCCCTCACGTCCATCGTACTCGATGGGATCCACGCTTGCTTAGTTTGTACGGATTTCACTTCTATCTAAACTAAAGGATGAGGTCTGAAAAGAAAAGAAAATATGACTCGGCAAAGCATCGCACTTTATGCCTACGTATTCCCGTCTGGAACGAGAAATCAGAGTCAACGTAGTTCGCCTACCTACGGGAAAGGAGGGGAAGGTTGCTCGCTAGGATATCGCATCCTATGCCTACGTACTTCCACACTGCATGGAAGATTAGAGCAAACGTAGTTCGGGCTACGCACGACACAAGCTGTTCAAGTGTCTTTTATGAAAAATCTCACCTTAAACAAGGGTTTTCTTATTGCAAAAAAGGTTGATGTTTGTTCAAATCTTTTGACGGAAGAAATGAATTCACTTTGTTATAACCTTTATTAGTGTTTTTCTATTGTTTTGAGGAAAGAAGAGATGACACTCTAAAAATCCTAGGGTTAAAAAAGGGGATAAAAATCTACCCTAATGTTATCATGCATGGGTTAACACCTAGTGTCTATCATGCTCCTCTCTTGCGCAGAGAGAAACAGAGATCCTAAGGGAATAGACGGAAACAGAAACAACAGATATATACAATAAAGCAGTAAAATGCATGAATGCAACAATACAAGCGAGGCAAGGGAGTCCCACTCAACCTCGAACCTAAAAAACAATAGGCAAAAGTGAACAGGATTCACTTTCAACCCAACAAGTTAAACAGCAAACAATACAGTCCAGGAAAATCACACAATACATCAAAATTAAAACAGCAAAAGCTAAACAGCAAAGCAGTCTTCATCAACATCTGGCTTCAATCTTCAGACTTCAAGCAGGCATCAGACTTCTATCTTCAATCTCCCAGTGGCTTTTCTTCAAGTCCCAACCTCCAAGCTGAGGAATCAATCACAAGAGTGAACTGGGTGTTAAGCAATTAGTTGACCACCAAGGGTGGCAAACATACTGCTATCAACACAAAGAATATTTCTCTCAAGAGTTCTATCCCTTAGACATTAGCACCAAGCCTTCCAAAGGAAGGGGGTGAGTGTCTTAGAGAGACTCTGCATCACAGAGAAGGATGGAAGTAATCAAGACCTTCCCTGTTTGAAAATCAAGTTGTCTACTCTAGGGCTCTGCCTAAGTCCTAGATCCTATGAACTTCAACAGCTACCAGCAAGAGATACTCCTCATCAACTCTGGAAGTTGGTCTTCAATCTCTGATCTTCAAATGGACTTCATCATCTCTGGCTTCAGCTCAAACTCCAGGTCCCAAACAAACCCAATACCCCACACACAGACAAAACATAACCCTAAAGAGGGCACACCACACAATCAATCAATATAAGCAATATACCAATAGCAGTAGGGGAATTCTAATATTTTCTAAGGGATCTATCCTATACCCATAACCCCTATAGTCCCATACCCCAAAAATCAAATGAAAATTCCTAAAAGAATTAATCTATTTCACCTATGCTCATTTAAAACCCTAATTTTCATCATGTTATTCACACCTAATCAAATCACCTAAGATTAAATTCTAAAATTGTGAATTAAATCCTATGTACAAGCTGAAGTCCTATGCTAATCACCCTAAAAAGAATGAGTCCTAAATCTAAAGGGACCTAATAGAACTAAAATCAACAAATTTAAGTACTAAACTAAAATCATTAAAATGCTATTTACAAGAAAAATGCATAAAAAATAGTAAAACAAAATAAAATGTCAATTTTATTATGGGATATTTTTCTAGACAGAATTATTGACCTACCACAAAAAGAAGGAATTAAAAATATCAAATTTTCCATTTTTTATGATTTTTTAAAGATGAGAAAAATATTAAAGAAAATAAAAACACAAAATAGAAATAAAATGGGGAAGGGGTGTTATCAGCAATGGCGCCCAGTTATAATTGCTGATGGGCCAGGGAAATGGGGTGCGGATAACAATTGCATTAGGCCCAATACGCCTTAGAAAATGAATTGAAAAATCAAAAGAAAATACATGGATCCACGGTGCAAATAGCAGCTCATTTCAGTTCATTTCATTGGGCTTATCAAAAGGGGGTGGGGATATGAATTTGGATTCAGGCCCAGAGGTGCGTTTTAAGTGAAACGCATCGTTTCACGCTGAGATTTCCCTCCGTTTGCCAACTTCAAATCTGGACCGTGCGATGATCTTAACAAGTCAATTGAAATGAGCTAATCCAAGGGTCATCAGTCATCTTCTCCAATCAGCACCTAGGGTTTCAGTTTTTACAGCTTCCATGCATGCAATCAAGCTCATCGTTCTCCTTCCATACTTAACCAAATCCCTCGATCCCAAAACCAAAAATGGCCTACTCAAAGCCCTCTACAAGATCCTTCACTTGGATTCTTCTAAAACTCATTGCATAATCGAGCTCGATAACTGAAAATTCATGGTACCACTGAATTGCACCTGATGTGCATGATTATAGTTCTTGCTCAAATTACCCTAGAATGATCTATAGATTATGGTGAGTATTTTGAGCTAAAAAGCTAGCATTATCTCGCCCTAATTCAGGAGTTCTTGATCAAGAAAGTTTCATCACCATGAATCAAACTGCCTCTAATGGCCATAACAGAGAGGGTACATGTTCATCTTCCTAACCCTAACAATCCTACACCAATGATCTAACCTAGCAACACCTAATTATAGAGATAAGAAAGAGATCACCAACCTGCTTAGTAGCTATGGCAGAGGTGGTTACAGGTGGATTCAATGCTTGTAACCCTTCGAGGATGATCTTTAATTGATGAAGATCTTTCTGTTTGCAAAAAACTGGGAGAAAAGTGCTTGGATTGTTGGCTGCAACTCTGGTGCACACTCTTGAGTTTTGGGAAACAGCTCCTTAAACCTCCATTGATGGACCTTGCATCATGCTCATTCACTCTCACAATATGCCAAAGACTGAAAATGAAGAACTCTTTTGAACTGAAATGGAAGATTATGATAATTCTCTCACTTTCTTACAATGGAAGCAACCATAGAATTCTCTCTCTTCTCTCCCTCTTTTTACCAACCCCTTGCACCAATGATTCACTCTCAATATATAGATGATGATGGACAGATCTAGAAGGTTTTAGAATGATCTTAGAGGATTCTAGAAAGTGGTGGAAAGTTCATGAAAATCTCACTTAATGATACTTTGAATCATCTCATATCATGCTTGAATCCTTTGTATATTTGTGGCAAAATCTCCTCTTATGAGATATTGACGTGGTGTGTGTGAAAAAACCAATCTCCTTGCCTTGAAATTTCACTTTATGCCAAGTTTTCCATACTTGCCTTATTATGCAAGTAACAAAAATACAAAGCAAGTCCAAAATTTAACCCCTAACTCAAAAAAGTGGCTGAACCAATGTCTCTAAAATGATGTTTGGAATCAATTTGGTATATTGGATGACCCATTTTGGATTTGTAGATCTCTCAAACTAATTTTTCATTTCAACTTTTTCAACTTATATGCCTTTTTTAGGTCATTTTCCACCAACTTTGGTCAAGTCTCATTCCATGCATTTACAAACTTCCATGACTTCTTTTCTAGACTTAAAATGGCATTTTGAGCAACTTTGATGTTGTGAAGTTTTTCATTTGAAGCTTCCTTGTATGAGTTTTAGGCATAGGCTAAGAATGACCTGTAATCCTCAGATGACCAAAATACCCTTTGCTTTCCAAGACCATAAGTAGAGTTCCACAAATCATATGAAGGCATACCATACCTTCCTAGAAAGCTAAGACAATAAGGAACAACTCTCATGTTGGCCAGAAATCCATTTGACATCTCGTTGAAGGTCAAAAGTTGCTTGGAAGACAGACAACTTTCACAAACAAAATTCAGTGCCCTCAGATGACCTGTAACTTGCAAGAGCTATAACTTGAGTTCTACAAATCATCTTGATGACTTCCACCACTCAAATTAAAGATATGAAGATACTATACAAGTTTCATGTGGACCAAGAATTCATATGAAGCTTGCATATTGAGTTACACTGCTTTGAAGTTTGACCTAAATTAGGGGATTTTACACTGAAACCCTAACTTAGTAACTCCAGTTCTCCTTGACTCCTCTTGATTTTTCTTTAGCACAATACCATATCCATATCCATATAGAACATAATGAATCCCACAATCTTCAAATGCTCCTTGATGCCCTTCAAAACAAGTCTTTGACCTATGGTTGACCTAATGTTGACCCTAGTTGACTGACTTCAACTGAGGCTCTTGCAATCATTCCAATGACTTGGTTCTTCTTCAAAATGATTCTCTAGACTCTTCATAACATTCATACACACCTCATGCTCTTGGCTCATAGTTCCCACACCCTCTGATGATCCCCACACAACCTCAAGATAGGAGAGAACTCACTGATCAACCTGTTAATTCCTCAAAAGCTCAAATTCTTCCCTGATGACCTGATTAGTCTTGAATATGAATGAAACCCTTGAATATACTTCTTGAGATAAGAATAGAACTTGATCCCCTGATTAAGATAGATTGCTCATGCTATGCAATGCAGATGAATACACTATGTACATGATGACAATGCAAATGACAATGCAATCGAAACATAAACCTAGGTTAGAAAAGGTTGGGCAAATTTTGGGGTGCAACAGCTGCCCCTATTCAAGCGGCTTGGACCCGACTGGATGAAAAGCGCGCAGCCTTCAGACCTTCGAGGTACGAGACGGTTGAATACGAAAGAACCCGGAAATTTTCCAACTGCAAGAATAAATTGCGAAAACGACTACTGCTTAGGAAAACCCTTGGAACTGACTCCTGTTGTCACAGCAACAACTAGCCATCTATCTGTCAAATAATCTGATATTGTCCGCAGACCACTCCATTCCGAAGAAATGAGCATACACCACACAACGAGAAATTGTTGATATCACTTATCAACCTCTGTTGATCTCACTTATCAACCTCTGTTGATCTCACTTATCAACCTCAGTTGATCTCACTTATCAACCTCAGTTGATCTCACTTATCAACCTCTGTTGATCTCACTTATCAACCTCTGTTGATCTCACTTATCAACCAAGCACACGCTAACCAGCGGGAGAAAATTGACTTCACTTGTCATGTTGACTTCACTGATCAACTTTCTGTATCTTGAAGAAACGAGCAAACGCTTAACCAAGCGAGACAATGTTCGAAGACATGAACAACCGAATCTGCGAGGAAGTGAGAAACTTAACTAAGTAACTCTGAGGACAATTCTGACGACGGCCGTCAAACACCTGCTGGGGAAATTGGGAACTTAACCAAGCACCCTTGACGAGAATAACCTTGTTGAGAAAATACGAGGAATTTAACCAAACACCTCTTGTAACAAGCTCCCTGCTGGGGACTATGAGGGACTTCACCAAGCAGCCCATTGAAGTAACACCCTGCTGGAGAACATAACTCTGTTGGGAGATTGCGGGTAACCACCCAAAAATCTGCATTACCGCTTTCTAATACTGACTCCGCAGCATCCTGAGAAAGACTTAGCTGGGGGAATACAAGTAACTTAACCAAGCGCCTTGTCGAAGAATGCCCTGCCGGGGACTACGAGGAACTTAACCAAGTATCTCGTTGAAGACCACCCTGCTGGGGATTACGTCTCTACTGAGGTAACTGCGGGTAACCACCCAAAATCTGTCTCCACCATGCTCTGAGAAGGACTCGGCTGGGGAGAAAGAGGTGTTGCTTGACCAGGCAACTCTGCTAGGGGAGTATGACATGACGAACACGATCACTGCATGTCTGGCACAACAACCTATGTAGCAAGATGAACACGATCACTACGTATTCTACACCACAACCCTCTTGACAGGAGAAAACACGATCATCGCGCGTCCTGGCGTTGCAAACAAACTCACATAATGGGACAAGCACGACAAACACGATCACTGCGTGCTGCGTTACAACCATATCGACCATAAATCCAACCGGATGAGATAAACACGGTCACTACGTGCCAGAAGAAATAAATCCACATAGAAGAGGCGAACACGTTCACTGCGTACTTCAACCACCAATATGATAAACACGATCACTGCGTGTGCTGCCATAGGACGAATACGATCACTGCGCATCTCGACCAACAAAACCCCAAAATAGCGTCAACACGATCACTGCGTGCCACGAAACCAACCCATGTAATAGGACGAATACGATTACCGCGTATGCCGACCAACAAAACCAACTGATACAATAGCCACGATCACTGCGTGCCCCGCATCACAAGTTCCCATGGTGCTATCAGCATGATCGCTGCGTGCTGTACGAATACGATCACTGCGTATCTTGAACACGATCCCTGCGCGTTTGAACACGATCCCTGCGCGTTCTGAGCCACGTTCCTCTTGACTGGAGAAAACACGATCCCTGCATGTCGTGTGTCTCAACTAAACCCACATAACTGGACGAATACGATCACTGCATATCCTGACCATACATAGGGGAAACGCGATCCCTGCGTGTTTTATGCCACAACCCTCTTGACTGGAGGAAATACGATCACTACGTGCCGTGACGCCACTTCAAACATTGGGACGATCACGATCACTGCGTACTTCGGCCACCAACAACCAGATGAACACGTTCACTGCGTGTATAACGGACAAATACGATCACTGCGTATACCGACCAACAAAACTGGATGAACACGATTACTGCGTATCAACCCATAATCACTGTATAATGGACGAGTACGATCACTGCGCATATCGACCAACAAAACTGGATGAACACGATCATTGCGCGTCAATCTATAACCACTGTGTAACGGACGATCACGATCACTGCGTATATCGACCGACAAACATCACATGATATGGCAAACACGACCAATGCGTGTCCCGCACCACCAATAGAGTAAACACGATCACTGCGCGTCTTGCTCAATAAAACCCCCGAGATGATACTAACACGATCACTGCGTGCCTTACAAAGCAATCTCCTTAGATTGGGACGAATACGATCACTGCGCCACTCGACCACAGATACACATACCGAGATTAACACGATCACTGCGTGCCCTACCACATGAACCCCAAAGATGGTACGAAATACGATCACTGCGTACTCTGCCCACAAATCAACATCTCAAACTCAACACGATCACTGCGTGCCTTACAATATGAACCCAGCAAATGGTACAAAATACGATCACTGCGTACTTTGATCTCAAATTAACATCTTCCTGAAACCACGATTTCACTTATCGGCAGGGAGCAAACATATCTGAAACTGAAGAGGGAGCCACCTGGCTTATGTTTCAACAATGCCTGTTTGATAATGACGAAATGCGTCCACACTGCATGGAACTGCTACGTATTTGGGTAAAATGCAAATGCTCATGATGCATGTTTATGCAAAGAGTTGCTTCAGCAAAATAAATGCCGAAGACACACTGGATCCGCTGGGGATGACCGGAATACTACCGATACGCTTCCAACAAAATAAATGTTGGAAAGGTGAACTAAACCCCGCTGGGGATGACCATCCTGCTGGGAACATAGCTCACGAACTCAAAACTCCAAAATCTGCTGAGAACGATCTTCCTGACGAGGAAGAGCGACTTGCTGGGGAAAGAAAGGACAATCGTGCTCGGGAAAACTCCTTTCAGCAGCTCCAACCACTTGATCACACTCTGTGGGAACCCCTCCTGCTATCATTGAGTTGGGGAAATCATCCTGCTATCACTGAGCTGGGGAAATCATCCTGCTATCACTGAGCTGGGGAAATCATCCTGCTATCACTGAGCTGGGGAAATCATCCTGCTATCACTGAGCCGGGGACTGAACTATACATTCTGATTTGCACTGCACAAGAGCTCTTTGGGAAGTTAATCATATCCATCTCGACCTTCACTGGGGAGGACTCTGCTCTGCTTGATAAGCTAATGCTGAATTGAAGATACATTAATCTCAACTCTCCTGGGGAATTAACATTCAGTTTTGCCTGGGGCGACTTCACTAGGGAAGACACAACATTCAACCTCTGGAGAGGGTACCAGCCTGCCATGGACTCTGGCGGGGGAACTTTGCGAGCTTTCGAATACCTTCAAAAGTCAACAAGCAAACACAAGGCAATCTATGCAAAAAGAAACATCTGGGTAATCACCCACGACAACCATTCAGGTAATTTTTGGTTTTAACAATCATCGGCTGAGGCCCGCCTGTTTACACGCATGTAAGTTTATCAAAAAACATCGGCGCTTTTTACAAACAAAACTATAAAAAAATAAAACCAAAGTCACACACTTCACTGAATAAAACACTTTATTGATAACGGCCTGAGAATAGGTAAGATTTGTACATCGGATGCAACTCCTGAAAAGAGGTAGTCACACATAAACAAATGCAGAAGTATACAAATATACAGAATAAAATTTGTACACATGTCGGCAACGTGTTACAGACGAACACCATGAACCGATCCTCCTATGACTCGTCGGACTCTGACGCTTTCCCGATCTCTGTCTTCGGAAGAAATTGCTTTGGATAGGTGAACCCCATATGCTCCCGAACCGCTAACACTCGAACTCGGACCGCAGTCATTTGCTTCTTAAATCCCTAACTTTTGCGTGAATCTCCCTTTGCGGGTTTTCGATTCACCGGGATACCCTTTTTTGCCAAAGCCACCCAGTGTAGGTTTTCGACTTTGCGGGTGTACATTTTTTCCATTTTATCCCTAACTTTTTCCCGAACCTTTTTATTCTGTTTTTGGTTCGTCAGGATGCCCCATTTTTGCCTGGACTCTCTTTTTACTGTCTAGCGGGTCAATTTTAAGCAAAGTATTTTTTAACTGCGTCCGAGTTTACAGGGGACGAAAAGTCTTCACCATCCATGGTGGATAACAATAAGGCTCCTCCGGAGAAGACCTTTCTCACGACGTATGGACCATCGTAGTTGGGAGTCCATTTGCCCCTGTGATCCGATTGCGGTGGGAGAATCTTCTTCAGCACAAGATCACCCGTCTGAAAGCTTCGAGGTCGAATCTTCTTGTCGAACGCTTTCTTCATCCGGCTCTGATACAGCCTACCATGCGCAATGGATGCCAGTCTTTTCTCATCTATCAAGCTCAGCTAATTCAATCTACTTCTCACCCATTCTGCCTCGTCCAGCTTAACATCAAGTAAAACCCTCAAAGATGGTATCTCAACCTCCAATGGCAGGACAACCTCCATGCCATATACCAGTGAGAACGGTGTTGCCCCGGTTGACGTACGCACTGTAGTACGATAACCGTGCAGAGCGAATGGCAGCATCTCATGCCAATCCTTATACGTTACCACCATCTTCTGAACAATTTTCTTTATGTTCTTGTTGGCCGCTTCAACAGCGCCATTCATCTTGGGTCTGTAGGGAGACAAATTATGATGCTCGATCTTGAAATCCCGACAAAGATCCTTCATCATCTTGTTGTTCAAATTCGAACCATTATCAGTAATGATCCGTTCAGGAATACCGTATCGGCAGATTATATCTCTCTTGATAAATCTGGCCACCACCTGCTTCGTCACATTGGCGTAAGATGCTGCTTCCACCCACTTGGTGAAGTAATCGATCACAACCAGAATGAAGCGATGCCCATTAGAAGCAGTAGGCTCAATCTTACCGATCATATCAATTCCCCACATGGAGAAGGGCCATGGGGATGCCATAACATTCAGTGGACTGGGTGGCACATGGATCTTATCAGCGTAGATCTGGCACTTGTGACACCGCTTGGCAAATCTGAAACAGTCAGTTTCCATCGTCAACCAATAATACCCCGCTCGCAACAACTTTCGGGTCATAGCATGCCCACCAGCATGTGTGCCAAAAGTTCCTTCATGGATCTCTTCCATGAGTAAGTTGGCTTCCTTCTCGTCCACACACTGGAGGAGTACCGAATCGTGGTTCCTTCTATACAAAACGCCGTCGGGATTCAGATAGAAGTTGCCTGCTAATCTCCTTAGAGTCTTCTGATCACGACTGGATGCCCCAGCCGGATATTCCTTATTCTTCAGGAAATTCTGTATGTCGAAATACCACGGTTTACCGTCAGATGCTTCATCAACTACAAACACAAAGGCCGGCCTATCAAGGCGAGAGATGACAATGCTGGGAGCCTCATTCCAGCGGTTGACTTTATACATCGAGGATAACGTTGCAAGGGCGTCCGCCATTTGATTCTCCGCCCGAGGTACATGATGGAACTCCACCCTATCAAAGAAAGGCAGCAACCTTCTCGCATAATTCATGTACGGTATCAGATTAGGTTGGCGCGTCTCCCACTCTCCCTTAATCTGATTCACAACCAATGCTGAATCCCCATATACATCCAGATTCTTAATCCTCATATCGATGGCCTCCTCTAGCCCCATAATGCAAGCTTCATACTCGGCTTCATTATTCGTCACTAAAAAAGTCAATCTGGCTGTGAACGGGATGTGTGACCCGTGGGGAGTTGTGATGATTGCCCCGATCCCACTACCATACGAATTGACAGCTCCGTCAAAAATCAATTGCCACTGGGAACTCCGCTCAGGACCCTCACCAGGCAACGGCTCATCACAATCTTTAGCCTTCAAATACATTATGTCCTCATCAGGAAACTCAAACTTCATAGGCTGATAATCCTCAATTGGTTGTTCGGCGAGATATTCGGACAGAACACTTCCCTTAATGGCCTTCTGGGAAACATACTGGATGTCGTATTCTGTCAATACCATCTGCCATCTAGCAATCCTTCCAGAGAGTGCTTGCTTCTCAAATACATATTTGATCGGATCCATCTTCGATATCAGCATGGTTGTATGATCCAGCATGTACTGTCTCAGACGTTTGGCAGCCCACGCCAATGCACAACACGTCTTTTCGAGCATAGAGTATCGAGATTCACAATCTGTGAACTTTTTACTCAAGTAATAAATTGCATGCTCTTTCCGCCCTGTCTCGTCATGTTGACCGAGAACACAACCCATACTGTTCTCCAGAACCGTCAGATACATAATCAGTGGTCGTCCCGCTACTGGGGGTATCAACACCGGAGGTTCCTGCAAGTATTCTTTTATCTTTTCAAATGCCCTTTGGCAATTGTCGTTCCAGACCACCGCTTGATCTTTCTTTAACAGTTTGAATAATGGTTCACACGTGGTCGTTAGGTGAGAGATGAACCTAGCAATGTAGTTCAACCTCTCTAAGAACCCACAGACTTCTTTTTCTGTCCTCGGTGCTGGCATTTCTTGAATAGCTTTTATTTTCGCAGGATCGACCTTGATTCCCTTCTTGCTCACAATGAACCCCAGTAGCTTCCCGGATCTCACTCCGAAGGTACATTTATTAGGATTCAGCCTCAGCCTGAATTTCCTCAGCCTCTTGAACAACTTCAACAGATTAACCAGATGTTCTTCCTCTGTTTGCGACTTGGAAATCATGTCATCGACATACACCTCAATCTCTCTGTGCATCATGTCGTGAAAAAGTGTTGTCATGGCCCGCTGATACGTCGCCCCATCATTTTTCAAACCAAAGGGCATCACCTTGTAACAGAAGGTTCCCCACGGGGTGATAAAGGTCGTTTTTTCCATATCCTCCGGAGCCATTTTGATCTGGTTGTACCCCGAAAATCCATCCATGAAGGAGAACACTGAAAACTGAGCCGTGTTGTCAACTAACACGTCAATATGCGGCAGCGAGAAATCATCCTTCGGGCTCGCTTTGTTTAGATCTCTGTAATCAACACACATTCGAACCTTGCCATCTTTCTTTGGCACAGGCACGATATTAGCGACCCAAGTGGGATAAGTGGTAACAACCAGGAATCCAGCATCCCATTGCTTCTGCACTTCTTCCTTTATCTTTACAGCCATGTCAGGACGAGTCCTTCTGAGTTTCTGCTTCACAGGCGGGCAATCTTCCTTCAACGGCAGACGATGAACAACCATATCAGTGTCCAAACCCGGCATGTCCTCGTAGGACCAAGAAAATATATCACTGTATTCACGCAACATCTCAATAAGCTCTCGCTTGACGTCCACTTGCAACGCAGCCCCTATACGGATATTCCTGACGCATTCTTCAGACCCCAAGTTGACAATTTTGATCTCTTCTTGGTGAGGCAGAATGACTCTCTCCTCTTGCTTCAATAACCAACTGAGCTCTTCTGGTAAGTCACTTTCCTCCATAATCTCCTCCTCAGCTTGGAAGATCGGATGCTCGAAGTCTAAACGAGTCATAGGAAGTTTTTGGTCGGTGTCATCTGAAAATTCATGAATCCTGCGAGGGAAACGGTTAAGTACTTCAAAAATGATGCACAAGCAAAATGCATAACCGCGCTGCCATTTTATTGAAAAATAAAATAAAAAACAGAAAGAAAAGGATCACAACATTTGAATGTAAAAAACGCCGTCATTTATTGATTATGCAAACATACAAGTAAACAGTTAGGCCCTAAGACAAGATCATCGATGCCCCGGGCAAGGCATGTGATCATACAATGATTGAAAAAACAATGCATTACTGTTTGGCGACTTGGATGACGTCCTGGATGGACCAGTTGCATAGGCGTTGCCCCCGCGTGCTGGGTCGAATCCATGAGTCCATGTCGCAATCGCTATCCGCTTCCTCCGTATCAGACACGACATTAATCCTTTCGAAGCTAACTCCTCCGGGCGTGAACACGACAGGTCCCTTGTACTTAGGCGCACGCTGCGAGAAAGATGGGCGGTACCCCAGGCCATACTTGTCTTGCTTTATTGGGATGTCCAGAACCTGCCCCCACTTCTGAGTTTCTCCTGCTTGTACCAACGCCTTGGCTTCTTTATATGAGGAGACTGCCACCTTTAGCCCTTCACTCTTCACTAGAGCTTCTTCCTTAACCTTCACCTCTTCAAACGCTTGACACAACGTTTCCTGAATCTCTCCATCTACCTCCATGTACTTGAAAGAAGATAAATGACTGACTAAGATATCCTCTTCGCCACACACCGTCACAATACTCCCCTCAACCATATATTTCAGCTTCTGATGGAGCGTAGAAGTTACTGCCCCAGCGGCATGAATCCAAGGCCTCCCGATCAAACAGCTATATGCGGGTTGTATGTCCATGATGTAAAACAATGTATCAAACACCTCCGGACCTACCTGAATGGGTAACGTTATCGACCCGAATACTGACCTCCTCGTGCCGTCAAAGGCCCTCACTACCAAATCACTAGGTGTGCACAACAACCCACGGGTATCTAATTTCAACAGAGCTTTCTTTGGTAACACATTCAACGAGGACCCAGTGTCTACCAGCACATGGGATAAAACGGTGCCCCGGCATTCGATAGAGATGTGCAAGGCATTATTATGATCACGCCCTCGAGGTGTTAGGTCAAAATCCGTGAATCCCAGTCCATGCCCAGCGTTAACATGTGCCATAACTCCCTCTAGCTGATTAACTGAAATCTCTTGCGGCACGAAGGATGTCTCAAGTACTTTTAACAGGGCATTCCTATGCGCCTCAGAGCATAATAGCAGCGATAATATGGAGATCTTTGACGGGGTCTGCTGCAGGTGATCTACAATCTTGTAATCACTTTTGCGGATTAACCTCATGAACTCTTCCACATCTTTGGCTATCGGCTCTTTCTCTTTACTCCCCGAAGATTCCCCCTCAACAACTTTGTTCTTACCTCTGGCAAGCCTCTCTGCTTCAACCTCAGGTGAAGTGAAAATTCTCCCGCTCCGGGTTATACCACCCGCTCCCACTATATTATCCACTGATCCCGCTGGCGGATCATTCAAGTCAATCTTCTCCCCATTACAATACACTTCAGCACCATAACACCATGGGACTGCCTTTGTACTTTCAAAAGGGACTGGCTTAGCGTTGGTAATAGTAATGGTCGGCCTTTTTGATGATGCCGAAATTGTCACTGATTTGAATGGAATGGTGATCGTAGCAATCTCCCTACGCTCTTTAGATTCTGTCTCAACAAACTTCTCTCGCCCCACAGCCCTGTCAAACTGCAAAATTCCTTCGTTGATCTAACTTTGGACTCCCCTCTTCAACTTCTCGCAGCCCTCAGGTTGAACCAAACAGTCATCACACTCTTCGCTGCATCCGGGATAGACACCTCCTTTCAATAAGCACTGCTTTACGTAACTCAAAGGGGTTTTCAGCTCGCTCACTTCTGAGACTAAGTTCAACTCATCATCTGACAAGATTGCATTGGCCCCAGCCCCACCATGCTTGGGCATTGGCTGTTGCGTGATATTGGGACCTTCCTTCCCGAAGTTAATAGCCGTACTATCAAGCAAATCCTGTACTTTATGCTTGAAAGCTAGGCAATTTTCAATATTGTGCCCCGGTGCACCCGAATGGAAGTCACAGTGCTCATTAACATCGTATCCTACTGGTGGCTGGCCAGTTGGTGGTGCTAAAGTCCTCTTCTCGACTAGCTGCAACTTCAACAAAGTTTGAAGGAGTTCTGCATATGGTACCGGCGGCACTTCGAATACTCTCCTCGGTCGTGGGTTCTGAAACCTGCGCTGATTATTATTAGGCTGCTGTTGAGCCTGCTGCGGTGGCTGTTGTCTCTGCTGCTGAGAAGGCCCTAGAATGGTTACACTTGCAACCTGCGACTGCTGACGCCAGTTCTGACCTTTATTCTTTCGTCGAGCATTGTATACAACATTGGTATCACCCTGCCGTTTACCACCAAACGTCTTCTTATTACCTCCTGCGGAACTGGACTCACCCACTTGAATTTTACCGATCTTCACCCCGTTTTCAATGCGTTCCCCCATCAAGATCAACTCAGAGAAGGTACTCATCGAAAAATTGAGCAACCAATCGTAGTACATTCCAGAGAAAGTTCCTATGAACATATCCATCATTTCTCGCTCCACCATTGGAGGGTGTACCCTAGCAGCCAGATCTCGCCATCTCTGGGCGTATTCTTTAAAGCTCTCACTAGACTTCTGAGACATGCTTTGCAACTGAACTCGGTTCGGGGCGAGATCACTATTATACTGATAGTGTCGAACAAAAGCCTCTGCCAGCTCTTTCCAACTCCTGATCTGAGTCGGCTCCAAGCTCATGTACCACTCCAGCGATGGCCCTGACAGGCTATCCTGGAAAAAGTGCATTAGCATCTTTTCATCCTCAGAATATGCAGACATACGCCTGTAAAATGCGTGCACATGCACCCTAGGGCATGTATCCCCTTTGTACTTATCAAATGACGGTGCTTTGAATTTTAGCGGGACCCTCAGCCCTGGGACTAATCCCATACTTGACATATCCATCCCAAGAGCATTCTGGTTGGCCAATCCATTCACCTT
The DNA here is from genome assembly GCA_963859935.3 of Lathyrus sativus. Lineage (NCBI taxonomy): Eukaryota > Viridiplantae > Streptophyta > Magnoliopsida > Fabales > Fabaceae > Lathyrus > Lathyrus sativus. The sequence continues at coordinate 360,557,825 of OZ012735.1, forward strand.
CTCTTCTAGCAGTCTCATCCGATGGTTGTCATCCCTGGCTCTTTCATAGCCCTCGTTCTGACCAGAAAACACATCCTCCTGGCGATCCTCCCAGCGAGGTACTGCATCATATCCAACATAATCGGCATCACGGCCCGGACCCGTTTGGACATACATGGGGTCATACCTCAGATTATCCATCTCTTGAGTGTTGTATGCACCAGTTCTGTATCCCAGATTACCATAGCCACCAAACCCAGCCTTGGCGCCAGCCATGCTGCCATATCCCATATTCACACCATTGAAACCCGGGTTACCATTAATACCATTCATTCCGACATTCTCAACACCTCCATTGAAACCCTGGTTGACATTGCCCACAAATACCCCAGCAGTATCTGCATTGACATTCATATTACCGGTGTTCCCCCCTACAGGACCAGTTTCTCCAGCATTCAAACCGGTTACAGGAACAGCGTCAGCACTTTGACGATTCTCAACTCGGGGAGAAGCAGCAATGTTTTCACCGTGCGGTGTCCCGTTGTTTTCAGCCCGTGCGACTATCGGTTGAACCAGATTCTGCAGCTGCTCTTGCCCTTTGGCGATAGTCTCCATAGTTTGCATGAGCAGGGCCATCCTGTCACGCATCTCTTGCATTTCACTCTGCACGTTGTCCATGATCTTCTTCTGATTGATTCTGGTAAAGTAACGGTGGACCCGCTTTTCTACAATCCTGAAAATACCTGCTTCAAAGATGTGAGAGATAAGATACGCGAATCACAAACCTACAATGCAAATATGAGTATGTATGCAAAATGCAATGTGTGTCTGTGCATTAGGGATTATCATTTCCCGATTCTAGTGTGATTGTGCCAGTGCAGTGACAATGCTAGCAAGACAATGATTGGAGCTGAATCATAGAAAAACCTCGTATATTGCAGAGAAATCCAAGAATACAATATCACTGAGAGTATAATAAGACGGCGTGACCTCAACCAACAATCCTGGTGATGGTCAGCACAAATGCAAATAAAGCATACAAGCTAATACATGAATGATCAAGTACTCCCATGAGCCCGGTACTCTTCTATTAACTTCTTGGTCTCTGGATGGCTTGGTTGGGTAAACAGACCCTCGACAAGCTGGTTTCTTCTCTTGAGAACATGTCGCACGTCACCAGCGGTTTCCTCCCCTGCCCCTTCTCCGAAGCGATCTTCTACCTTCCGCTTCTGAGACACGGCTTCGTTCCTGCCTTCGATGGCCTTGTTCAAAGCATTCTAGAGACTGTACCTGGCCATTACCTCTTCTTCACACTTATCAATGTTAGCCTTCAACTGCTTCTCGAGGTCAGAAATTTGTTGCTTCAACTTATCTTCCCTCTTCTTGTTGTTGGTCAGCATTGCATTCCATGTCTTATTGCAAGAAGAGATTTCTCGGTGAGCGGCGTCGAGCGCTTTCTTTTTGGCCTCTAGCATGTCATGGGAGCTTCTGAACTCTTGACCCAGACGTTCGCGTTTCTTCTTTTCCTCAGTTAACTCAGCGCCTAGCCTGTTCACTAGTTCGACCTGCTGTTGGAAAGAACGTACAACCTTATTTTTCTCACTCCTCATCTGAGCTAGCTCCTTCTCTAACTCTTCATTAATCTTCAGCAAGGCTTCCTTTTCCTTCACAACTTGCTCGTAGACCTCCTTAGTGACAGTGGTTGGCTCTTCCACCGGAATATGAACAGGGACCGGAGCAGCTGGAAATGGCATCAATATCTGTCTGGCTCTCTCCTGGATCCAAACTTTGTAGGGTGCATACGCCTGGCAATCATTCTTCCCCAACAGCGGTTTCCCCTTTCGGTTAATACGCGTCCAGGCATGCCGGAGCTTGGCTAGTAGCTCTCCACTCAAATCACCGGTGAAGTACAGAGATTCCTGTACTTCTTCCTCCTGGGGCGGGTTCTTCAGCGCATATCCAAACTGACGGACAAACAAAGAGGGGTTGTAGTTGATGCACCCTTTTCTCCCTATTAACGGAACATTAGGATACCCAGAACAACTGCAAATAAGCTCAGACCCCAACAGATCTCGATCAAACCACTCAACATCTTCAGAAGATAGCCTCATCATACGCTCTGGCCAGTCAGATGTGGTCGCACTATCCACAAAAGGTCCCTTCGAAGGAAGATGGCTCTTGAACCACATATACAGCAGAGGCACGCAACAAGAGACATTCTTGCCTCTCCTGTTCTCATTCCTATAGTGCATCGAGTGGTAGAAGTCCCCGATCAGTGTAGGCACTGGGTTACCAGCAGCAAACAGATGAAATGCATCCATGTCCACGAAGTTTGGGAAATTGGGAAACAACACGATCCCATAAATGCATAGAGCCAAAATAGCGTTAAAGACCACCCAACACCCATTCTTGGCGTACTCTTGAGCCTTACCAACCAGAAACTGGAGAGAGAAACCCGGAACCCCTCGCCAAGAAGTCATCAACAACTCAGAAGCATTCATATGCAAGGCTTTAGCTAGATCCTCCAACTTGGGTTCAGCAGCAGAGTGAATAAAGGGGACTGCGTTCTGCACTGGCAGCTCAGTAAACTCTACATACTCCTCCATGGTGGGCCCCAAGATAAAATCAGCAAACGTAAAACACCTCAAAGCCGGGTCATAGAATTGCATCAGCGTGTACAGTCCATTCAACTCATCATCAGTGGATCTGCGAACCAAACTCACCAGCCGTCCATAACTCTGCCTGAAGCTTCTACGGACATCCTCATCTGCTAGAGAAATCAGACCCAGGAGTGGAGTAATATCAGGAATAGGTAGCTTGTAGGCAACTGTCATCCTCAAACCAGCCATGATCAATATTCAGAAGTCCAGACACTAGAACCGGGGGATATGCAAATGCACCTGCAGCACAGACACACGTTAATGGGATGCAATGATAATGATTATGCAAACAATGCAATGCAAGCAACATGCAACAGGGACCAAGTGCTATAGCTGAGAAGCCTTAACCATATCAAGAGTCTCAGATAGACCCTCCAATACTCATCAATCCCTGGTCTCAGATAGCCCTAACACAAAGCTCCAACATCGGTCTCTGATAGACCTATAATATAACTCCAACTGGTCTCTGACAGACCTCAAACCATAACTCCAACTGGTCTCTGACAGACCTCAAACCTGGTCTCTGATAGACCTCACAACTATCCATAAATACCCAGGATCTCTGATCAAGAAATAACCGGTATCTGAAGGTCTAGTTACCTGCATAACCCCAAACCCTCTCACAGGTGGATGTCCTAGTAACTGACAAAGGTATGGCATCCTATGCGGTCGTCGGCGTCACAGACTTTCAGGGTTGATGATACGATTCTCAGAAGGAGTGGCATCATCAAATCCTGAAGAGGCCTCACTTAGCCAACTTCCAAATGATCGGTCCCCAGAGTCGACAATCCAACTAACCAGCAACCCGAGCCACCCAAAGGGCAGGACAGGAGGCCAACCAGAAGAACCTCGTCTGAGTGCAGATTTCGCGGGACACTAGGACATGCAAAGCACGTGCGCGCCCACTAATCTCTACTCTAAATCTAGGTGCACTCAAGCCCAGGTCCGGCTTATCTCTCAATCATAGAATCACCCGTCACACCCCACAATATAGCAATAATAATCAATAATAATGCTGAAATGTAAATACAGAAATGTAAATCCATACAAAATCCTCGACGGGAAAACAAGCTCTAGGATTGACTCTCTTAAGGGACGTTGGATCCCAAATGCATAAGAACTATCGCAGTCCTTAGCAGCCAGGGGACGTTGGATCCCCAGCAGAGTCGCCAGCTGTCGCTACTGCGAAAATCGGCGCCGGCTGACAGAAGAGTCGCCACCGTGCGTTATTTATCCCAACGGAGGGAAAGGAAACGCTCAGAGTAAACCTCGCAAAAAAACGAGAAAAGGTATGGTCATCGCAACCAAAACCTGGGTTCGGGAGTCGGTTACGCAAGGGGAAGGTATTAGCACCCCTCACGTCCATCGTACTCGATGGGATCCACGCTTGCTTGGTTTGTACGGATTTCACTTCTATCTAAACTAAAGGATGAGGTCTGAAAAGAAAAGAAAATATGACTCGGCAAAGCATCACACTTTATGCCTACGTATTCCCGTCTGGAACGAGAAATCAGAGTCAACGTAGTTCGCCTACCTACGGGAAAGGAGGGGAAGGTTGCTCGCTAGGATATCGCATCCTATGCCTACGTACTTCCACACTGCATGGAAGATCAGAGCAAACGTAGTTCGGGCTACGCACGACACAAGCTGTTCAAGTGTCTTTTATGAAAAATCTCACCTTAAACAAGGGTTTTCTTATTGCAAAAAAGGTTGATGTTTGTTCAAATCTTTTGACGGAAGAAATGAATTCACTTTGTTGTAACCTTTATTAGTGTTTTTCTGTTGTTTTGAGGAAAGAAGAGATGACACTCTAAAAATCCTTGGGTTAAAAAAGGGGATAAAAATCTACCCTAATGTTATCATGCATGGGTTAACACCTAGTGTCTATCATGCTCCTCTCTTGCGCAGAGAGAAACAGAGATCCTAAGGGAATAAAAGGAAACAGAAACAGCAGATATATACAATAAAGCAGTAAAATGCATGAATGCAACAATACAAGCGAGGCAAGGGAGTCCCACTCAACCTCGAACCTAAAAAACAATAGGCAAAAGTGAACAGGATTCACTTTCAACCCAACAAGTTAAACAGCAAACAATACAGTCCGGGAAAATCACACAATACATCAAAATTAAAACAGCAAAAGCTAAACAGCAAAGCAGTCTTCATCAGCATCTGGCTTCAATCTTCAGACTTCAAGCAGGCATCAGACTTCTATCTTCAATCTCCCAGTGGCTTTTCTTCAAGTCCCAACCTCCAAGCTGAGGAATCAATCACAAGAGTGAACTGGGTGTTAAGCAATTAGTTGACCACCAAGGGTGGCAAACATACTGCTATCAACACAAAGAATATTTCTCTCAAGAGTTCTATCCCTTAGACATTAGCACCAAGCCTTCCAAAGGAAGGGGGTGAATGTCTTAGAGAGACTCTGCATCACAGAGAAGGATGGAAGTAATCAAGACCTTCCCTGTTTGAAAATCAAGTTGTCTACTCTAGGGCTCTGCCTAAGTCCTAGATCCTATGAACTTCAACAGCTACCAGCAAGAGATACTCCTCATCAACTCTGGAAGTTGGTCTTCAATCTCTGATCTTCAAATGGACTTCATCATCTCTGGCTTCAGCTCAAACCCCAGGTCCCAAACAAACCCAATACCCCACACACAGACAAAACATAACCCTAAAGAGGGCACACCACACAATCAATCAATATAAGCAATATACCAATAGCAGTAGGGGAATTCTAATATTTTCTAAGGGATCTATCCTATACCCATAACCCCTATAGTCCCATACCCCAAAAATCAAATGAAAATTCCTAAAAGAATTAATCTATTTCACCTATGCTCATTTAAAACCCTAATTTTCATCATGTTATTCACACCTAATCAAATCACCTAAGATTAAATTCTAAAATTGTGAATTAAATCCTATGTACAAGTTGAAGTCCTATGCTAATCACCCTAAAAAGAATGAGTCCTAAATCTAAAGGGACCTAATAGAACTAAAATCAACAAATTTAAGTACTAAACTAAAATCATTAAAATGCTATTTACAAGAAAAATGCATAAAAAATAGTAAAACAAAATAAAATGTCAATTTTATTATGGGATATTTTTCTAGACAGAATTATTGACCTTCCACAAAAAGAAGGAAGTAAAAATATCAAATTTTCCATTTTTTATGATTTTTTAAAGATGAGAAAACTATTAAAGAAAATAAAAACACAATATAGAAATAAAATGGGGAAGGGGTGTTATCAGCAATGGCGCCCAGTTATAATTGCTGATGGGCCAGGGAAATGGGGTGCGGATAACAATTGCATTAGGCCCAATACGCCTCGGAAAATGAATTGAAAAATCAAAAGAAAATACATGGATCCACGGTGCAAATAGCAGATCATTTCAGTTCATTTCATTGGGCTTATCAAAAGGGGGGTGGGGATATGTATTTGGATTCAGGCCCAGAGGTGCGTTTTAAGTGAAACGCATCGTTTCACGCCGAGATTTCCCTCCGTTTGCCAACTTCAAATCTGGACCGTGCGATGATCTTAACAAGTCAATTGAAATGAGCTAATCCAAGGGTCATCAGTCATCTTCTCCAATCAGCACCTAGGGTTTCAATTTTTACAGCTTCCATGCATGCAATCAAGCTCATCGTTCTCCTTCCATACTTAACCAAATCCCTCGATCCCAAAACCAAAAATGGCTTACTCAAAGCCCTCTACAAGATCCTTCACTTGGATTCTTCTAAAACTCATTGCATAATCGAGCTCGATAACTGAAAATTCATGGTACCACTGAATTGCACCTGATGTGCATGATTATAGTTCTTGCTCAAATTACCCTAGAATGATCTATAGATTATGGTGAGTATTCTGAGCTAAAAAGCTAGCATTATCTCGCCCTAATTCAGGAGTTCTTGATCAAGAAAGTTTCATCACCATGAATCAAACTGCCTCTAATGGCCATAACAGAGAGGGTACATGTTCATCTTCCTAACCCTAACAATCCTACACCAATGATCTAACCTAGAAACACCTAATTATAGAGATAAGAAAGAGATCACCAACCTGCTTAGTAGCTATGGCAGAGGTGGTTACAGGTGGATTCAATGCTTGTAACCCTTCGAGGATGATCTTTAATTGATGAAGATCTTTCTGTTTGCAAAAAACTGGAAGAAAAGTGCTTGGATTGTTGGCTGCAACTCTGGTGCACACTCTTGAGTTTTGGGAAACAGCTCCTTAAACCTCCATTGATGGACCTTGCATCATGCTCATTCACTCTCACAATATGCCAAAGACTGAAAATGAAGAACTCTTTTGAACTGAAATGGAAGATTATGATAATTCTCTCACTTTCTTACAATGGAAGCAACCATAGAATTCTCTCTCTTCTCTCCCTCTTTTTACCAACCCCTTGCACCAATGATTCACTCTCAATATATAGATGATGATGGACAAATCTAGAAGGTTTTATAATGATCTTAGAGGATTCTAGAAAGTGGTGGAAAGTTCATGAAAATCTCACTTAATGATACTTTGAATCATCTCATATCATGCTTGCATCCTTTGTATATTTGTGGCAAAATCTCCTCTTATGAGTTATTGACATGGTGTGTGTGAAAAAACCAATCTCCTTGCCTTGAAATTTCACTTTATGCCAAGTTTTCCATACTTGCCTTATTATGCAAGTAACAAAAATACAAAGCAAGTCCAAACTTTAACCCCTAACTCAAAAAAGTGGCTGAACCAATGTCTCTAAAATGATGTTTGGAATCAATTTGGTATATTGGATGACCCATTTTGGATTTGTAGATCTCTCAAACCAATTTTTCATTTCAACTTTTTCAACTTATATGCCTTTTTTAGGTCATTTTCCACCAACTTTGGTCAAGTCTCATTCCATGCATTTACAAACTTCCATGACTTCTTTACTAGACTTAAAATGGAATTTTGAGAAACTTTGATGTTGTGAAGTTTTTCATTTGAAGCTTCCTTGTATGAGTTTTAGGCATAGGCTAAGAATGACCTGTAATCCTCAGATGACCAAAATACCCTTTGCTTGCCAAGACCATAAGTAGATTTCCACAAATCATATGAAGGCATACCATACCTTCCTAGAAAGCTAAGACAATAAGGAACAACTATCATGTTGGCCGGAAATCCATTTGACATCTCCTTGAAGGTCAAAAGTTGCTTGGAAGACAGACAACTTTCATAGACAAAATTCAGTGCCCTCAGATGACCTGTAACTTGCAAGAGCTATAACTTGAGTTCTACAAATCATCTTGATGAATTCCACCACTCAAATTAAAGCTATGAAGATACTCTACAAATTTCATGTGGACCAAGAATTCATATGAAGCTTGCATCTTGAGTTACACTGCTTTGAAGTTTGACCTAAATCAGGGGATTTTACACTGAAACCCTAACTTAGTAACTCCAGTTCTCCTTGACTCCTCTTGATTTTTCTTTAGCACAATACCATATCCATATCCATATAGCACATAATGAATCCCACAATCTTCAAATGCTCCTTGATTCCCTTCAAAACAAGTCTTTGACCTATGGTTGACCTAATGTTGACCCTAGTTGACTGACTTCAACTGAGGCTCTTGCAATCATTCCAATGACTTGGTTCTTCTTCAAAATGATTCTCTAGACTCTTCATAACATTCATACACACCTCATGCTCTTGGCTCATAGTTCCCACACCCTCTGATGATCCCCACACAACCTCAAGATAGGAGAGAACTCACTGATCAACCTGTTAACTCCTCAAAAGCTCAAATTCTTCCCTGATAACCTGATTAGTCTTGAATATGAATGAAACCCTTGAATATACTTCTTGAGATAAGAATAGCACTTGATCCCCTGATTAAGATAGCTTGCTCATGCTATGCAATGCAGATGAATACACTATGTACATGATGACAATGCAAATGACAATGCAATCGAAACATAAACCTAGGTTAGAAAAGGTTGGGCAAATTTTGGGGTGCAACAATAGTCTCTAGTGCGATTGAAATTGCAAACACAATAAAAAACACTTCTTTCGTAAAAGACAGGAAACAAACCGTAGTGCCCCAAACTACGTGAGCTATAATCTCTCATACCTGTTGAGAGTACGTAGGCACAATACTGATATATTGGCGAGCTACCTTCCCCCATAACCCGTCGTAGGTCGAACTACGTTGACTCTGATTTCTCGTTCTCTGATGAGAATACGTAGGCATAAAGCGCGATGCTTTGCCGAGTCATTTTTCTTTTCTATTTAAGCCAGCCTTGATAGGTAGATAGATAAAACTAACCCGTCCAAGTAATCACAACAAGCGTGGATCCCGTCGAGTACGACGGACGTGAGGGGTGCTAATACCTTCCCCTTGCGTAACCGACTCCCGAACCCAGACAATGGTTGCGACGACCTTGTCTTACCCTTTTTTCGTCAGGTTTTTCCGATCGTTTCCTTTCCCGTTCTGAGGGATAAATAACAAAAGGTGGCGACTCTTCTGTTGTGCCGGCACCTTATTTTCGCGCAAGCGACACTTTGCACACTTAAAACAGTCTCTTTCCATTGTCAGCCAATAATACCCTGCTCGCAATAACTTTCGGGACATAGCATGTCCGCCGGCTTGCGTGCCAAAGGTACCCTCGTGGACTTCCTCCATGAACAGATTAGCTTCTTTCTCATCAACACATTGCAAAAGCACCAAATTGTGGTTTCTCTGGTACAGAACACCATCTGGATTCAAGTATAAGTTGCCAGCCAATCTCCTAAGAGTCTTCTTATCGCGGCCGAACGCCCTAGTTGTATACTCTTGGTTCTTTAGGAAATTTTGGATATCAAAATACCACGGCTTGCCATCGGAAGCTTCCTCAATGGCGAATATGAAGGCGGGCCTATCAAGGCGAGAGATAACGATTCTGGGAGCATCATTCCAGAAGTTAACTTTGTACATCAAAGACAATGTCGCAAGAGCATCAGCCATCTGATTTTCTGCCCGCGGCACATGGTGAAATTCGAATCTGTCAAAGAAGGGCAGCAACCTCCTTGCATAATTCATATACGGTATCAGATTAGGCTAACGAGTCTCTCATTCTCCCTTGTTCTGGTTCACGACTAGCGCGGAGTCTCCGTATACATCAAGATTTTTAATCCTCAAATTAATAGCCTCCTCGAGACCCATGATACACTCCTCATATTCAGCCTCATTATTGGTAATTGGAAATGTCAATCTGGTAATGAACGGGATGTGCGTCATATGGGTAGTCGTGATGATTGCCCCAATTCCATTTCCATATGAATTTACAACACCGTCAAAAATCAATTGCCATTGGGAACCCGACTCAGGACCATCACCATGCAACGGCTCCTCGCAGTCTTTCATCTTTAAGTACATGATATCCTCGTCAGGAAAATCAAACTTCATTGGCTGGTAATCATTGATTGGATGCTCGGCCAGGTACTCTGACAGTATGCTACCTTTGATAGCCTTTTGCGAGACATACTGTATATCGTACTATGTCAGTACCATCTGCCATCGGGCAATCCTTCCTGAAAGTGCCTGTTTCTCAAAGACATATTTGATCGGATCCATCTTCGATATCAGCATGGTTGTATGATTCAGCATGTATTGTATCAGACGTTTGGTACCCCAAGCAAGTGCACAACACGTCTTTTCGAGCATAGAGTAACGGGACTCACAGTCTGTGAACTTTTTACTCAAGTAATAGATCGCATGCTCTTTTCATCCAATCTCGTCTTGTTGACCGAGAACACAACCCATACTGTTCTCAAGAACCGTCAAGTACATGATCAGTGGTCTTCCGGCTACTGGTGGCATCAATACTGGAGGTTCCTGCAAGTATTCTTTTATTCTTTCAAACGCCTTTTGACAATCTTTGTTCCAGAGAATCGCCTGATATTTTTTCAACAGTCTAAACATTAGCTCACACGTGGCAGTAAGGTGAGATATGAACCGGGCAATGTAGTTCAACCTCCCAAAAAAACCACGAACCTCTTTCTCTGTTTTTGGCGCTGGCATTTCTTATATCGCTTTTATTTTATCAAGATCAACCTCAATTCCTTTTTCGCTAACAATGAACCCTAGTAGCTTACCAGATCTCACCCCGAAGGTGCACTTATTAGGATTCAGTCTCAGCCTGAATTTCCTAAGCCTCTCAAACAATTTCAGAAGATTCACCAGATGCTCTTCGTCCGTCTGGGATTTGGCAATCATATCGTCAACATAGACTTCAATCTCTTTATACATCATGTCATGAAAGAGTGTCGTCATAGCACGCTGATATGTTGCCCCAACATTCTTCAAACCAAAGGGCATCACTTTGTAGCAGAACGTTCCCCACGGGGTAATAAAAGTTGTTTTCTCCATGTCCTCCGGCGCCATTTTAATCTGATTGTAGCCCGAAAAGCCGTCCATGACGGAAAACACGGAGAATTGAGCAGTGTTGTCGACCAACACGTCAATATGAGGAAGCGGGAAGTCATCCTTAGGGCTTGCCTTGTTCAGATCCCGATAGTCAATGCACATGTGCACCTTACCATCTTTATTTGGTACAAGTACTATATTGGCGACCCAAGGAGGGTAAGTTGTAACAGCTAGGAAACCAGCGTCCCACTGTTTCTGTACTTCCTCTTTAATCTTTACGACCATATCTGGTTTCGTTCTTCTGAGTTTCTGCTTGACTGGAGGACAGTCTTCGCACAATGGCAAGCAGTGGACCACAATATCAGTGTCTAGCCCAGGCACATCTTCATAAGACCAAGCAAAGATGTCACTATACTCTCGAAGCATCTCGACAAGTCTCCGCTTGATATCGTTTTGCAGCACATCCCCTATCCGGACATTCCTGACAACTTCTTCCGAACCTAAATTAACGACCTCGATATCCTCCTGAAGAGGCAGAATGATTCTCTCTTCTTGTTTTAAAATACGAGTCAGCTCTTCTAGTAAGTCGTCGTCCTCAACAATCTCTTCTTCGGCTTGAAATATCGGGTGCTAAAGTCGAAGCGAGTCATAGGGAGTTCATGATCGGTGTCATCTGAAATATGGATCATCCTGCAAGAGAAAAGGTTAAATGCTTCAAATGATATGCAAACGAAGCATACAACCACATTGCCATTTTATTGTAAAATAAACAACAGAAAGCAGAAAAACATGGATCACAAAATTTTCATGAGAAAAACGCCTTTATTTGATGATTAAAACAAAGCATACACATAAACAAGTAGGCCCTGAAATAAAATCACTATGCCCCGGGTAGGACATAGGATTGTACAATAATCGAAAAACAAGGCATTACTGTTTCGGCGTCACTTGGATAAAGTGCTGGATAGACCAGTTGCATAAGCTTTGACCTGGCTCGCTGGGCTTGATCCATGAATCCATGTCAGAGACGCTATCTCCATCTTCACTGTCAGATACAACATTGATCTGTTCAAAACTAACTCCTCCCGGAGTAAACCCAATCGGCCCTTTGAACTTTTGCGCGCTCTGTGAAGAAGATGACGACGATGGGTAATACCCTAAGTCGAACTTATCCTGCTTAACAGGAATCTCCAGAACTTGACCCCAACCTTTGGTCTCCCCGGCCTGAACTACCGTTGGGCTTCTATGTAGGACGACATAGCCACCTCTGGCCCACTGCTTATGACAGGAGACTTGTCTCTGATCTGCACCCCTTCAAAAGCTTGGCACAATGTCTCAAGGATCTCTCCATCCACTTCGACATATTTGAACGACGACAGGTGACTAACCAGGATGTCTTCCTCTCCACACACGGTGACAATGCTACCACCGACCATATACTTAAGCTTTTGGTGCAACGTAGACGTTACAGCCCCTGCAGAGTGAATCCAAGGTCGTCCAAGCAAACAGCTATAAGCTGGCTGTATATCCATGATGTAAAATACGATGTCAAACACCTCTGGACCAACCTGGATTGGCAAAGCAAGTTCTCCGAATACAGACCTTCTCGTCCCGTCAAATGCTCTCACTACCAAGTCACTTGGTGTGCAGATTACACCTCAGGTATCCAGCTTCAACAGCGCCTTCTTGGGCAAAACGTTCAGGGATGAACCAGTGTCAACAAGGACATGAGACATAACAGTGCCCCTACACTCAACAGAAATATGCAACGCACTGTTATGGTTGCGTCCCCTGAGTGTCAAATCAAAATCAGTAAAGCCAAGGCCATGCCCTGCATTCACGTGTGCAATCACTCCTTCGAGCTGATTAACGGATATCTCCTAGGGTACATAGGCAGCGTCAAGAGCCTTCAACAAAGTGTTATGATGAGCCTCGAAACAAAGTAACAATGACAAAATTGAGATTTTGGAAGGCGTCTGTTGCAGATGGTCGACAATTTTATAATCTCTCTTCCGAATTAATCTCATGAACTCTTCTACATCTTTGGTCAAAGCCTCTCTTTCCTTCTCTTGAGAAGGTCGTTCTTCATTAACTTTACCTTTCCCCTTGGCAATTCTCTCAACTTCTACTTCTGGTGACGCAAAGATTCTGCCACTGCAGGTTATGCCCCCTGCCCCCACAAGGTTATCAACTGACCCTACCAGCGGGCTCCCCAGGTTAATCTTCTCCCCATTGCAGTAAACTTCCGCCCCATAATTCCAAGGGATGACTTTAGTGCTTTCATACGGAATGGGTCCAGCTTTGGTAATTGTGATAGTCGGCCTCTTGGGAGGCGCCGATATCATGACAGTTTTAAACGGGATCGTAATCGTTGCTACTTCATCCTACTTTTCAGCTATTGCCTCAACAGGCTTCTCTTCAGCAGCACAGTCAAATTGCAATGTTCCTTCGTCAATCAACCCCTGAATACCTCTTCTTAAGTTATCACAACCCTCAGGTCGGGCCAAACAATCAACACAATCAGCATCACAATCGGGGAACACTCCCCCTCTCAGCAATCTGCTCTTGACATAACTCAAAGGCGTCTTCAATTCATCCACATCCATAACCAGATTCAGACTAGCATCTTCCAAAATCACACCCACCTGCGCAGACCCATGAGCTGGCATCGGATTCTTCTCAATATTAGGTGCCTCATTACCGATGTTTATAGCCTTGCTATCTAACAAATCTTGCACCTTGTGCTTGAAAGCGTGACAGTTCTCGATGCTATGACCGGGAGCCCCGTAATGGAATTTGCAATGTGCATTAGCGTCATACCCGAAAGGAGGCATGCCCTTTAACGGAGCCAATGTCCTTTTCTCAACCAGCTGCAGCTGTAACAAAGTTGGAAGAAGCTGAGCATACGACAATGGAGGCGCCTCAAATACCCTCTTCATAGCCCTGTCCCGACCTTGATATCTCTGTGGAGCAGCATTCTGTCGTCCCTATTGCTATTGTGGCTGTTGTTGTTGCTGTTGAGGCACAGGAATTGTCACACTAGCAATCTGCTGCTGACGGTATTGGTTTCGACCTCTACCTCTTCCACGAGAGTTGTATAATGAATTAGTATCCCCCTGTCTCTTATTCCCAAAAGCCTTTTTACCACCTCCAGCCGAGGTTGACTCTCCCGCTTGAATCTTACCAATCTTAACACCATTCTCTATGCGTTCCCCCAAGAGTATCAACTCAGAAAATTTACTCGTCGTACAATTGATAAGCCGGTCATAGTACAACCCAAAGAAAGTGCCCACAAACATATCCACCAACTCACGCTCTACCATGGGTGGATGCACCCTGGCTGCAAGCTCACGCCACCTCTGGGCGTATTCTTTGAAACTCTCGCCATTCTTCTGAGAGAGATTTTGGTGCTGGACCCTGTTTGGCGCAAGGTCGTTGTTGTATTGGTAATGCTTGACAGAATCTTCTGCTAACTCCTTCCAGCTACCAATCTGAGTAGGCTCTAACCCCATATACCATTCCAATGACGGTCCCGATAAGCTGTCCTAGAAAAAATGCATCAGCATCTTCTCGTTATCAGAGTAGGCGGACATTCTCCGATAGTAAGATTGCATGTGAACTCTCGGGCAAGTATCCCCCTTATACTTGTCAAAGGTGGGCACTTTGAACTTAAGTGGCACCATCAAACCAGGAACCAATCCCATGTTGGCCACATCCAACCCCGTGGAGTTCTGATTAGCAAGATTCCTCATCTGTTCTTCCAAAAACCTGAACCTTCTATCACTGTCAGTGGGCATCTCAATATCTCGGCCTGGCGCAGGGAAAGTGTAACACCCATTTTAATTATTTAGTCATTTTATTATTATTTTAAAAATTATACGTTGGTGTGTCCTTTGGTGGGGGTGTATTTGGTGATGTTTGGTGGGTGTCCCTAATGTGGGAGGACTATTGGTGGTATTTTGGTGTGAAATATAATAATATAAAAATAATAGTAACATTGGTGGGGGTGTTATTATTATTATTATTATTATTATATTTATTATATTTGTTAATATTATTAATATTGTTATTATTTTGGTGAAATAATGATATTATTATTATTATTACATTTATTATATTTGTTAATATTATTAATATTATTATTATTTTGGTGAAATAATGATATGATTATTATTATTATTATTATTATTATTATTATTATTATATTTATTATATTTGTTAATATTATTAATATTATTATTATTTTGGTGAAATAATGATATTATTATTATTATTATTATTATTATTATTATTATTATATTTATTATATTTGTTAATATTATTAATATTATTATTATTTTGGTGAAATAATGATATTATTATTATTATTATTATTATTATTATTATATTTATTATATTTTTTAATATTATTAATATTATTATTATTATGATTATTATTATTATTATTAGTATTATAATATTATTAGTATTAATAATAATATTGTATTATTTTATTAAGTTATTTTATTAATTGGGATTAGATTTAATAAAGAAAATAGAATGTGAAGGGGTGGGGAGAGTGGTGCGATACATTTTAGAAATTGAGAAAAAGGGCGATAGAAAAGAGAGAAGAGAAAAGGACGAAAGAAAGGAAAACGAGCGAAGGAAAAAGGGAACGAAGAACGGAAGAGAAAAGGGGAAGGCCAAGAGACCAATTCTAGGAGGATTTCTATCGATCAACCAATTGATAAGGTAAGGGGGGAGAAATTTGATTGGGAATGGTTTATACATGTATAGGGTAGAGGGGATTCCTTAACCCCGTAGGAATTTATCGTTATATAAAGTTTTATATTGGCATGCTATGATTATTGTTGATGTTGGGGGATTGATGAATGCTGATGATGCATTTTGGTGTATATATATATATATATATATATATATATATATATATATATATATATATATATATATATATATATATATATATATATATATATATATATATATAGATATATATGGTGATGATAGTAACTGTAATGTTGATCCATTTTGTTGGATTGTTGATGTTACTGTAGTGTTGATAGTAACTAGGAATATACAGCTGATGAGATTCTGTGTTGTTACCGTAGTGTTGGCAATGACCATGATTATAGCTTTGGGAAAGTTATGTGTTGTTTCCCTATAGTCTTGTTAACGACTATGGTTAGGACCTTGGTGAGATTCAGAGTGACTCTGAAGTGTCGGTAATGTACCATAATGTCGGTTCTAGAGTAGAAATTATAGGATAATTGGTAAGTATAATATCTATTGGCATGTTTGTGATTGTGGATTGATGTTGATGAATTGTTGATTTTGGTGTATAGGCTGAGGTGTTGGTTTAGGGAGGTTCTGAGTAACCTCAGAGACTTTTGGTGAGATGTCTTAATTGGTCTCGTGTGATCCTTCTAGCCTTGCTGTAGTGTGAAAATGATGAGTATGGGATATAACTTGTGTACTTGGTGATAGTACGTGCTTCCCTTAATATTGTTGGTGAACAATTAGTTGATGTATATGTGTGTAGTGATCAGTAGGATCGTGTATTTCCCGAGCGGTGAGATGTGTTTATATTTGGTGTTAGAAAGTGAGACTACTCACTGTGTGATTGAATTATATGATGTTGGTGTATGTTATATCTATACATATGCATTGATGTATGATGATATGATCAGGAGGATCGTGTGCACTTAGTGTGCCAGAATGAAATAGTTATGCATTGGTGTCTTGCATATCATGGTGTTTTGGTGGGATGAATCATGTCTCAGGAGGAGCGTAAGTGATTCATCCGTACTCCTTTGTGGAGAATGGTGGGGGGATAGATCATGTCTCAGGAGGAGCGTAAGTGATCTATCCAGGTTCGATTGAATGAACCAATGAGTCGGTACCGCATGCATGGTGTTGTGTTGCATAATTGCATTATAATATGTTATATTGTAATTTGAACAGTAGGTTCATTATATGGTATTGTTGGGGTGAATAATTGATGTGATGGTGTGTTTTACTGCCTTATTTACATGTATTACATTACCATTATATTTTTGATCATGATTTCTCACCCCTTTGTTGTTGTTGTGGTCTGTGCTTCTTCGGAAGTACAGATAATCCAGGTACTTAGCTAGCTTGGATTATGGTGTGACAGTCGAGTCTAGGATGCTCTGATACGTAGCACGGGACTTGGGCGTTTTTATTTACTTTATGAAGAACTCATATTTTATTTTCCTGTAAAACGTATCAAACCTTTATTGGATTTTATTATTTAATATTCTGCTGTATTGGAGAAAACCCTTTTTATAAGGAAACGTTGTTTTCATGTGATATCCCACTTGGGAAATTGGAACTCTGATTTTGTTTATTTATAATGTTTATTAATTTAGTTGATTTTGGGAAGTGGGGTGTTACAGAAAGCATCTTCCTGACGATCTTCACCCAAGTGAGAATCCCCATTGTCGTACCCAGCATAAGCAGTATTGGGACCAAAACCAGCCTGATTGATCCTGGGACCATACCCCATATTACCAAAACCCTGATTTCCAGCACCTGGCCCAAAACCAGTGTTGTGAGCACCCATTCCAACATCATTGTTGCTTGTATTGCCAAAATCTGCGTTACCGAAGCCTTGATTTCCGTAACCATGATTTCCGTAACCCTGATTGCCATAGCCTTGATTACCGCCAAAACCAGCGTTGCCAATACCAATACCCATACCAGTATTCCCAGCACCAAGACCAGCGTTCCCAGTGCCGACATTGAACCCAGCATTCCCAACACCAATATTGAAACCAATATTTCCGGCACAATGTTTCCATTGGTTTCCAAATGCCCATTACCGTTACCAGTCATATTCCCATTTCCAGTCCCATTGTCGTTCTCAGTAGTATTGAGGACAACCACCGGTACAGTGTCATCTGCTCGAGGAGTCCCGACTTGAGAAGGATTATTAGCAACTCTGCCATGTAGCACACCCTGACTGTCAACCCTAGCAATCAGAGGCTGCACCAGAGTCTGCAGCTGCTCCTGGCCCTTGGCCATAGTTTCCATCACCTGCATGAACTGCGCCATCCTATCGCGCATCTCTTGCATCTCAGTTTGCATATGATCCATGGCTTTCTTGCAGTTACTTCTCGTAGAGTAGCGGTGAATTCGCTGATCGACAATCCTGGAACCTGCATCAACAGAGGGTTAGGAAATAGTTCAAGGTCCCTGTCATGCAAATGATTTAGGCAAATGCAAACACGTATCCATGCATTAGGAGGGAGTCCCCCTCGATTCTAGCTCCAAGACAAATAAAGTCCACCGTCCAATCATGGAAAGAAACCCTCATATATATACAAAAAGCCCGCATGGGTAGCGCACAACAAAAGCAGGATACAACTGAAGCAACAAGCATGACCCCAACCAACAAGCCTGGTGGTGATCAGCGCATTAATGCATAAAAGGTACAAAGAAATACAAAGAAATCAGGTGTGGCCACGGGCACGGAAATCCTCTAGTAACTTCTTCGTGTCAGGATGGTCAGGCTGAGTGAGCAGGCCCTGGATCAACAAATCCCTTTGCCTGATGGCATCTGGGAGGTTCTCAGCAATGCTCCCACACACACCTTTTTCAGAACGGTTCTCCACTCTACTCCTCTTAGCGTCAGCCCGGAGTTGATAATCCAGTAAGTTAGCTTTGGTTTGAACCAACTTAAACTGAACGTCTCGTTGAAGGGAAGCCTCAGCCTCTATCTTCTTATCTTTGGCCTCCATCTGAGCTTCCAACTGGGCTATCTGTTGCTTCTACTTTTCTTCCTTCTCTTTGTGGCTAGTCAAAGTATTATTCCACAACTTCTCATACTGGGTCAGCTTCCGGTATGCCTTATCTAGATCCTGCTTCTTGGTGGTCAACACCCCGTGCACTGCCTTTAGGTCCAACCCAAGACGCTCTCTAGAATTGGTCTCTTTGGTTAAATTAGCACCTAGGTGGTTCATCAGCTCTGTCTGCTGCTTGCAGGTGTGTACGGCTTCGTTCTTTTCTCTTCGGAGTTGAGCGATCTCATTTTCCAGTTCTTCGTTGGCTTGGACTAGCTCTTCATTCTTAGCTTGAAGCTGCTCATACTTCTGGAGTTCGATCATGGTAGGCTCTGGAGGGTAATCCTGCTTGACAGGAGGAAAAGGCATCAACACTTTCTCTGCTCTGTTACGAATCCAGTCCACATAAGGAGGATAAGCCTGATTATTGCTTCTCCCCAATGAGGTCTTTCCCTTTCTGTGAACGTTGTTCCAGGCATGTTCAAATCTAATCAGATCATCCCCTTCTAATGCACCTGTGAGGTACAAAGATTCATGTACCTCTTCGTCCTTAGGAGGGGCCCTCAAAGCATACCCGAACTGTCTGATAGCAACAGATGGATTGTAGTTGATACAGCCCTTCCTACCCACAAGAGGAACATTAGGAAAGCTCCCACAGCTGTAAATAATTTCACTCCCCAGACGATCTCTATCAAACCAATCAATATCTTCGGCAGACAAGCTCATTAGTCGCTCAGACCATTCCTTCGTCTCTACCGTCTTTATAAAAGGACCATCCTTCGGTAGATGAGTGACAAAATATCTGTAGAACAATGAAGCACAACAGGACACACCCTTGCCTCTTCTATTTTCGTTCTTGTAATGCACTGAATGATACACGTCTCCGAGCAAGGTGGGTATTAGATTCCTTGAGACGAAGATACGAAGAGCATCCACACCCACAAAATCTGGAATATTGGGGAATTACATGATACCATATATGCACAGGGCCAAAATAGCTTTGAACGCCACCCAGCATTCCTTCTTGGCGAAGTGTCGGGCTTTCTCAGATAGAAAAGGTAATGGGAATCCCCAGGCTCCATTTCTCTTGATAGTCTTTCCTTTCAATTCAGAAACCTCAATATGCAGAGTTGTAGCAATCTTAGCCAGATCTGGCTCCTGATCAATAGGCCAAAAGGGTACCTGGGCAAGAATGGGTATCTCCAATATGATAGAAAACTCTTCCAAAGTGGGGGCCAGCACATAGCTTGGAAATGTGAAGCAACGCAACGGGGGATCATAAAACTGAAGTAGAGTCTAGAGTCCATTCAATTCATACATAGATGGCTTGCACACAACGCTGAGCAGCTTCCCATATGTTCCTCTGAAATCTCTCATCACTTCTTTACCAGGCAAGGAAATCAAACCCCTCAGAGTAGTGATATCTGGAGTAGGAATGTTGTAGGACAAAGTTCTTCTCACACTGGGCTCCATGATGGACACAGAAAGGACAAGATTGCTAGAATCGAGAGGGAACTACACACCTGCAACACAGATACGTGTTAGATGCAATGCAATATGAAAATGTAAATGCAAATGCGAAATGCAGCAGGGGATCAAGAGTGTTGTGTTGTGTCGTGTTGTGCTGTGAAGTGGCAGGTCATAATTTAGCTTCAGGAAGAAAATACCACACTCTGATAATAAAGGCCTACTGAAACCCACAATATTGATTCATTGTCAAGAAAACCAGGTTGTTTGAAGGTTACGGTTTCCTGCAATAACCCGACCCCGCTTACTGGTATGGACCTAATCACTGACAAAGGTACGGCATCCTATGTGTTCATCAACGTCATATACTTTCAAGAAATGATGATGCAATACCCAGAAGGTGTGGCATCATCATCTCTTGAAGTAGCCTCACTCAGCTGAATCACAAATGATCGGTCCCCAGAGTCGACAATCCCAAGATCTGAAATCCTTTCAACGGCCCACTGGGCTGGAAATGGAAATCATCTCAAAGAACCTCGTCTGACTGCAGATTTCGTGGGAACTAGTGCATGCCTAACATACAAGCTCACCACAAATCTGCTTCTAAAGCTATGTACATACTCAAGCTTGGGTCTGGCTTATCACTCATCAGAGCCCCCTCCCACAACAGCACAACAGTAATAATATCATACTGAAAATAAAATGCGGAAGGTAAAAATGCGATAAATAAACACAACCCAACAGGTAAACACACAAGCGCTAGGATTGAATCGCACAGGGAACCGTTGGAGTCCCCAGCAGAGTCGCCAGCTGTTGCTACTGCGAAAATAAGGTGCCGGTAAAACAGAAGAGTCGCCACCTTTCGTTATTTATCCCACAGAAAGGGAAAGGAAACAATCGGAAAAACCTGACGAAAAGGTATAAGACAAGGTCATCGTAACCATTGTCTGGATTCAGGAGTCGGTTATGCAAGGGGAAGGTATTAGCACCCCTCACGTCCATCGTACTTGATGGGATCCATGCTTGTTGTGTTTATCTGACGAGTTGATTAATCTATCTACGCTAAAGGTCTGGTCTGAAAAGAAAAGAAAATGACTCGTCAAAGCGTCGCGCTCTATGCCTACGTATTCCCGTCTAGAACGAGAAATCAGACTCAACGTAGTTCGCCTAACTACGGGTTACGGGAGAAAGTTTGCTCACCGAGATATCGCATCTCGTGCCCACGTACTTTCACACAGTGCGAAAGATCAGAGCAAACGTTGTTTGGGAAACGACGGAACACAGGTTTGTTCAACTGTTTTTTATCCGAGTAGGGTTAACAGACGGTTCCAGCAGTTAGTGTATGCAGCTCGACCATTGGAGACTTAGGCGTTACCGTTTGTGGTAGAACCGAGAGTTAACAAAACTCTCCTTCCAAAAAGGGTTCCTTTGAATTAAAGGTCCAAGAGGACAAAAAGATGTTTGATCTTTGTTTTCTGTTTTTTTACGGGAGAATTGTTTTTTAGTGGTCTATAGTTTGTACAACACTAGAGACTATGACTTAGGAGCGAATGCGTCGCATATCGATCAAAGGACATATGCTAAACACTCTAGATGATTGAGAGAAGACCGCTCAATCATCACTTCCCAAGTAGCTTAAGGCTCGTAACGCGCTTTGTACTAACTTGCCTTTATTAGGTTTTTTACTATTGTTTGAGATAAGAAGAGAACGAACTCTATGGGGAACTGTACAGTCCTAATGTTGTCATGCAAAAATAATCCTATGGTTGAGGTTAGGAGGGAGCTACCTAATGTTATCATGCATGCTTAGAACCCTAATGTCTGTCATAACTTCTCTTGAACAAGAGAAGTCAGAGTTCCTAAGGGAACATGGCAATGGCATACAAAAATAGACAAAGCAAATACTGTAAAGAAATAACTGTAAGTAAAATGCGTGCAATGCAACAATACAAGCAGAAGGAGACAAGCTTAACTTCTTGACAATCAAGCAAAAAGAAAACAGACAAGCAGAGGGATACAGACTCAACCTTTATATGCAAATACGTCAATTAGGAAAAGAAAAACAACATACAAGCAAGGGGAGAACCACCTCAACCCTTAAGGCAAACAAGCAGAGGGAGACCCACTCAACCTCTTAATGCATTCATGCTTCTATACTTAAGCTATACTAAACATGAACTATCCTAATGAAACACACCACTCAAAAATGAATAAGGACAAGGATTTATGACAGATAATGGATTCAATCCACAAGTAGTCAGACAAGGCTTCTATCCTACGGAAAGAAATTGGGATGTTGGGAGGCAAAGGTAAGGTCCACAAGAACTTATCCCAGGCACTCAACCAACTAAAAGAGATTTGGGGGAAACCTAAAGGTTTGGCTCTTTCAAGAGATGTGCAACATTCCCCCCACAGGAGGGATTGTGCTACCGCAAGAAGGTTCCTAAAAAGGATTGAATGAGAGAATGTTAGGAGAATGGAGCTGAGAAGCAAGGTAAGTTCCACAGGAACTTGCCACAGACACTCAACCAACTTTATTTCCTCAGAGAGAGCTTTCATAGACTCAACCCCTTTATGATATTGCAATGAATTCCTCCACAGGAGGAATCATGCTCACAAGGAGGATCCCAATCAAGCAAGGAAAATTGAAATGGATACTAACCCTAGGGAAAGATCATCCACCTACTTGAATCTCTAAAGAACCTCAAATGCTACCTTCTAATGATCATCTATGCTAAGGGTTCAAGGGATCTACAAGAGGTATCTACACTAAAGATCATCCAATGATCATTTGCAAAACTAATCTATGCACTTAACTAGTTAGGATCACCTAAATTAAGGCCAATTTGTAAAATAGGGAACTAAGGGAAAATCATTCCTAAAAATTCTAAGGAAAATACTACATCATCCCATATGTGTCAACATTCTATGGTGAAAAAATCAGGGGCTACACCTGAACCAAAAGGCTCAAATTAAATCCAAAACCTCAAGGGTACACTAAAGGGATCCAACAAAGGACACTCCTAAACAACTACCCTAAAATACTATTTAGAATGATCTAAAAAAATCTCAACAAAAATCACATAACATCATTAACATGTCTACAACCAGCACACAAAATTTCAATGCCAAAATCAAAAGCATGAATGAGAAATAAAATCAACAAACTCAGCATACAATTACCCCATTATTAAAACACACTAAAAATAGAAAATATGAAATTAAATGCAAAAGAAATGGAAAATTAAAATAAAACCATGATAAAGTTCTAAACATGTCAAAGTGTTCACATGATTTATTTCAAGATTTTATGAAGTGATTTACTATTTTTATTGAATTAAAATGAAACAGCATTAAAACAGAAAATTAAAGAAATAAAGAAATTAAAAGCAAAAAAAAAAAGCAGGAGGAGGTGCAGATAGTACAGAGTTCACTTGTTATTTGGTTAATGGGCTTCGCGTGGGGGTGCGAACAGCGCTGTGCACGCTGGCCCAGCTGAGTTTACAACTCAGCATTTAGTTTGTTAAGTGAAACAGGCCTGAGGGTGTTGAAGTAAACGTGTTAACATGTATTTCATGTTGGGCCTGCACGTGAGGGGTGGCGTTAGCGCATTGGAATTAGGCCCAGCAGAACTATTAAAAAAATTCAGCACTTCACATTTAAAACAAAGGCCACACGCGGGATCGAACCCAGGCCGCTAGATGTGATGAAAAGGTCAGCAATCCTACGCGATCGGACGACCACGCGTTGTCTTCCCCACTTCATCTTCTCCAGCTCGCCAGCGAACTCCGGCAACCGTCCCCCTACCACTGGCGACCGCACGGATACCCCAACAACATGGACCTCTCATTTTTTCACCATTTCTTACGTTTCTTTAACCGATTTCATGGGATTTTTCGCAAGGAATCCAAATTTACCACTTATTTTAACTTTCTTCCATTAAAATTCAAGAAGCCATGGACATCAAGAATCACCAAGAAGTTTCAACTCTCACGAAAACTTAAAACGAAACCACTAACCTCTTCCTCTCACTTCCTACATAAATAATATCATGTTCTTTCACATTCTTAACCACTATCTAGAGAGATAAGCGAACAACAAGAAATGGTGCCATGTCAAAAATTGTCATAAAACTTCACCAAATCCATTCTAAATCCATCTAAGGACCAATACTAACTTAACCGCATGCTCAAACTAACTTAGTTATGCTTAAACTAAGAGGAAATTTGAGAAACAAGAACCTGATCGGAAGCTTCGAATTTGATGTTCTTGAGGGCGAATTCTTCCTCCAAAAGGTGCAGATTTCTTCAATGGAGGATGCTTGACTAATCTCAATACTCAATTGCTCCTGAAATCACTCCAAATCCCAAATTCGAATTTCACTCCTTCAAGCTCTTTCTCAAATGACTCTAACTGATTCTCCACAGAAAATGGCACTAGAAACTTCTGAAAATGATCCACAATCAATTTATATTCTGTTTGAAACCCTTGGAGGCCCAATCAAAGCCCAATTTGTGATTTCCAAGTTTCAATTTTTTCTCAAAAATCCACTCATTGTATGCACGAATTGGCTCTGCTCATGCTCTCAATTCACCTCAGTTCACTTACTTGAGAGTCATGGAGTGTAAATGAATTGGTTTGCAGCCTTAATTTTAATTTAAGGTGTGTGTTTGAATTGTACCTTCATCATGAAATAATCCACCAAATGACCATGTTATAAACCTCAATTCAAAAATTAATGATGACAAAGTGTTTATAACTTATTTTCCAATCAAAATGAGTACTAATTTGGCTTGAAAACATTCAATTACCAATTGTTTTGAATTTTTCCTTTTTAATTCATTAAAATGGCCTTTTTGAGAAATTTCTTCAACCAATGCTTTCTCAAATCCAAATCAATGCCTCATGGATACAGGGTTAAACTAAAAACATCATTTTGAGCATTTTTGGTATTGAACAAAACTCCATTTGAAGCTTGTAATATAGTGAAATGGACTTATGTTTAAAAATGACATGTAATTCCAAATACCCAAAATACCCCTGACTTGTAAACCTCATAACTTGAGTTCTACAAATCAGATGGAAGACTTCTAGTACAATTTGGAAAGCTAAGATCAAGACCTACAACTTTCATGTTGGTCAAAAGTGTCCTGGAAGTTGGTTGACTTTTGCAGACAAATTTCACATTCATCTGACGACCTGTAACTTGTCTAGACCATAAATTGAGTTCTATAAATCCAATGGAGGACTTCTAGTACTAAAATCAAATCTAAGAGCATGCTCTACAAGTTTCATGTTGGCCAAAAGTGGAGATGAAACTTGTATCTTCAGATAAGCGGTCTTGAAGTCAGGCACTAAATAGGGGATTTTATCCTAAGAACCCTAGTTTAGCAACTCCTCACACTTTGAACTCTTCTTGAATTAATCTTGGAATATCACTTCATGTATCTCAACAAAGACTTCCATGATCACAAACACTTAGAAATAGGTTTTGATCCTCTTCAATTGCACAGTGGACTCAGGTTTGACCAGGCAAAAAACCCTAACTGCAACACCTTCAACTGTGACTCTTCACACTTAGCATAATGGTTTGACTGAGCTCCACCATGACTCACAAGGAACTCCATGAGCTCTATCCACCCTATCCATGATCAAGGCCTCACAACCCACTGATGATCTTCAATTGGTCCTCAAGTTAGGAGATTAACCACATACAAACAACTGAACCTCTCAAGAACCCAACCCCCTCCCTGATGACTTGGGTGACCTCTCAAGTTTAAATAAGACCTCTAGATAGGCTCCTCTTGATATAAACCATACTTGATCCCCTGCACAAATGAACAATGCTATGCTATGCAAATGCTAGGACCATGCAATGCTAATGCAAAGAAACATAAGCCAAGTAAGAAAAGGTTTGGAAAATTTTGGGGTGCAACACATTTCTGAGCATCAAGAATCATCCAAGAGCATTCAGTGAAGCAATCTGCAGCATTTGAGGCTTGGATTCGCACGTGAGAACCACCAATTTCAAGCTTCAGTTCAGGTTGGTAAACTTTAAAATTTCTCTATTTCTAGGCATGTTTAGACTAAAATTGGCATGTGGTTAGGTTGTAGATACAACATAGATCATTTTAGGATCATAATGGTGAAGTTTCATGATGATTCATGGTGAGGCATAAATTCTGTTTGGACTTATATCTAGATGATTCTTGAAAATTAGCATGAATGGATTAGTAATTCTTGATCTCTGAAGAGTGAGGAGCATTTCTGTGTAGCCAATTTTGATTTTGATGATGATTATGGAATTGAGTAGTTTTCTGTTCATCTTCGTGTTTGGAGATTCTTGAGGAATTAATGGAAATGGAATGGATATTAGTGATCCTGGTGAGGAGACGAGAAGAATCATATAATTTTCTTTGAGTTTCGTGAGATTTGGTTGCAGAGCTTGATGGCTCTCGTCAGAGAAGACGGTGGCGCCCTTCTCCGGCCACCATAGCTGAGTTCCCTCTTTGTTTCAGTTTAAATTGGGGACGATGAACAGGGAGAGTTGGATTTGATTGAATTGGTTGACTGAGTCTTTGCATCTGAGGGTTGAGGCTTGGTCTAATTAGGGTTTAGTGACTTGGAGTGATCTGGAACATAAGATGAGCATACTTTTATGTTGGATGGATAGGATTAGGCTGCACCATAGGGATTAGTCAACTGAAGCACACTTTGCCACACACCAATACGCACTGTTTCATTTAAATAGGTGGCACGTGCGTGGCTGTTAGATCCCTTGACCAGTGATCTCATCTGATGGCTCTAATATTTTCTGGTTTCTTTTAATTCTTTAATTGATTTTTCTATTTTCTTTAATTGGTTTTTCTTGTTTAATTCATTTTAAATAGTTTTAATAATCAGAAAAATATGAGAAAAATATGTGGTTAATCCTGGTTAAATTCCTGATTTTTCCATGCCTTTGGATTTTATTTTGATGCCATTTTCAATTTAATGTCCATTTTTCTATTTTCGATAAATGTTTAAAAATGCATAATATGACTATCTTGATTGCTGATTTTATTGCTAGCTCATAATTTAGAATTTGAAGTTGAAACTTTGCATGCTTGTTATAGACTCCTTGATAGTTTGTTGTGATTTTTGTTGTGATTTTTAGATGATTCTAAATAGGAGTTTGAGATAGTTCTTTTGAAGCCTTTCTTGATGGATCCCCTTTAGTACACTCTTTGGATTTAGATTTTATTTGAACCTTTAGGATTAGGTTTGGCCCCTGGTTTTTGTACCATAGATACTTAACTCGTGTAGGATAATGTAGGATTTTCCTTGAGATTTTTAGGATTGATTTTCTATTAGTTCCCCATTTTACAAGTTGCTTATAGGTTAGGTGACCCTAACTTAGATAACTTCATAGATTAACCTTGTAAATGACCATTAGATGAATCTAAGTAGCATATCCTTTTTTGATAGAATAGTGATTAGGTAGACACCTCATTAGAACCTTGTTGAAGCCTTGATAGAGTTTTTGATTCCCCTAGCTTAGGTGATCCCAATGGCTAGTCTGTAGGGTTCCTTAGAAGTTGTTGTGTTGCCTTCTTTCCCCTATGTGTTTTCTTCCTTGGGCTTTGCCCCACCCTCTTTATCCAAGTCTTGAGGAGGATCCCTCTTGGGAGAGCCTAATCCTTCCTTTGGTTGGATTCTGTGCATTCCTCCGGAGGTTGAGCCTTGAATTAACATTCCCCAGTATAGTACATTCCTTTGGTTTGTACTATCTTTCTCTTTCAAATCTTGAAGAGGATCCCTCCTGGGAGAGCCTAATCCTTCCTTTGGTTGGATTCTGTGCATTCCTCAGGAGGTTGAGCCTTGGATTGACATTCTTGGCATGGTATATTCCCTTGGTTTATATACTGTCATCCATCTCAAAGTCCTTTTCTTAGGATCCCTCTTGGGAGAGCCTAATCCTTCCCTTGGTTGGATTCTGTGCATTCTTCAACAGGTTGAGCCTGAGATGGACACTCTGTGTTGACACACTATAATCAGCTACCCTTAGATTTATATCTAGGACCAATACCCAGTTTTTTGTCCTATTGACATAGGATCCCTCTTGGGAGAGCCTAATCCTTCCTTTGGTTGGATTCTGTGCATTCCTCAAGAGGTTGAGCCCATGATGGACTCTGGTGTTGATACACCTCCAACCTGATGTAGCCTGGTATTACTTCCCTGTTGCTCATTGTGGTTTCTCTCCCTTGTTTGAATTTCTTGATGCATTAGAATAGGATCATGTTTAGATTATTTTAAGCTAGGAGCATGACTGCTTAGAGGTTGAGTGAGTCTCCCTCTGCTTGTTTGCATTAAATGTTGAGGTGATCCTCCCCTTGCTTGTGTGTTGTTTTTCTTTTTATTTGTGTGTGCATTAGAGGTTTAGTATGTCTCCCTCTGCTTGTCTGTTTTGATTGTTTTCTTTTTGCTTGATTGCCTAGAGGTTGAGTGAGTCTCCCTCTCCTTGTATTGCTTCATTGCATGTGCATCTTTGTCGTTTTATTCTATTTATCTATTTAGCTGATGTTTTTGTCTGTTGTCTATTTCCCATTGACATGATCCCCTAGGAGTCTCACTTCCTTTGATAAGGAAGTGATGATTAGAACTTTAGGTTGAAACCCATGCATGATAACATATAAGAGTTCCCTGTTTCAAACCTCAACCATAGGATGAATCCTTGGCATGACAACATTAGGGCTTGACAGTTTCCCCGTAGAGTTCGTTCTCTTCTCTCTCTAAAACAACAGTAAAAAAACATAATAAAGGCAAGTTAGTACAAGCGCGTTACGAGCCTTAAGCTACTTGGGTAATGATAATTGAGCAACCTCTTCTCAATCGTCTAGAGTGTTTAGTATACGTCCTTTGGAAGGTATGCGATGCATTCGTTCCCAGGTCATAGTCTCTAGAGCTGTATGGACTACAGACAACCATAAAAAGCACTTCTTCCACAAAAGACAGAAAACAAACTCCAAACCTTATTTGCCCCGTGGGCCCATAATTCAAAGGAAAGCTTTTCTGAAGAAAAGAGTGTCGTTAACTCTCAGTTCTACCGTAAACGGTAACACATGAGTCTTTGACGAGCAAGCTGCATACACCAAACTGCTGGAACTGTTTGTTAACCCTACTCGAAAAACAGATGAATCTGAATCCCCATAATCTGTATTATCCCGAACTACATAAGCTCTGATCTCTCATATCTGTTGAGAGTACGTAGGCACAATATTGACGTATTGGCGAGCCACCTTCCTCCCCCGTAACCCGTAGTTAGTCGAACTACGTTGACTCTGATTTCTCATTCTCTGATGAGAATACATAGGCATAAAGTGCGACGCTTTGCCGAGTCATTTTCTTTTCTTTTCAAACCAGCCTTGATAGGTAGGTAGTAAAACCAACCCGTCAGATAAACACAACAAGCATGGATCCCATCGAGTATCATGGAAGTGAGGGGTGCTAATACCTTCCCGTTACGTAACCGACTCCCGAATCCAGACATTGGTTGCGATGACCTTGTCTTATACCTTTTCGTCAAGTTTTTCTGATCGTTTCCTTTCCCGTTCCGAGGGATAAATAACGAAAGGTGGCGACTCTTCTGTTTTGCCGGCACCTTATTTTCGTGGTAGCGATAGCTGGGGACTCTGCTGGGGAGGACTCTGGTTCCCTATGCGGTCAATCCTAGCGCTTGCGTGTTTACTTGTTGGGTTTGGGTTTATTTATCGCATTTTACCTTCCGCATTTTATTTTCAGTATGATATGATTATCTGTGCTATTGTGGGAGGGGCAATCTGATGAGTGAGAAGCCATACCCAGGCTTGAGAGCATATACATAGCATTAGAGTGGATTAGTGGTGGACGTGCTTTCTTTGCTTGCATCAGTTCCCATATAATCCATACTCAGACGAGGTTCTCTTTGATGAATTCCCATCGGTCCTTTGGATTCGAGGGGCTGTCGGATCTGAGGATTGTCGACTCTGGGGACCGATCATTTAGGATTCAGCTAAGTGAGGCCGCTTCAAGAGATGATGATGCCACACCTTCCTGGATATCGTATCATCGTTTCTTGAAAGTCTGGGACGCTGATGAACGCATAGGATGCCGAACCTTTTCCGTGATTAGGTCCATACCTGTGAGCAGGGTCGGGTTATTGTAGGAAACCTTAACCTCCAGACATCCTGGTTTTCTTGACAGTGAATCAGTATTGTGGGTATCAGAGGGTTCTTATCATCAGAGATATGTTTGTTCTTGACAGAGCAGAGTTGTGGTCCTTCTCCTCAACAACACAGTCACCTTAATCTCCTGCTGCATGATTGCATTTTACATTGTTTGCATCCTCATTTGCATCTCATTAACGTGTGTCTGTGTTGCAGGTGCATATTTCTCCCCTGGTTCTAGTGATCTTGATCCTCATGGCTGATATGGCATCTCTGAAGAAGACTGTGGCTTATAAGCTACCAACGCCTTACATCCGAGAGTTACGGGCTTTGATTTCTTTGGCTGATAAGACAGTGATGGAGAATTTCAGAAAGAGTTATGGAAGACTTCTGGGTATTGTGTGTAAGCTTTCTACGTATGAGTTGAATGGCCTCTACGCTCTTCTGCAGTTTTACGACCCGCAGCTCAGATGCTTTGTTTTTCCAGACTATGTCCTAGCTCCGACCTTAGAGGAGTATTCTGACTTGTTGGGGGTACCTTTGTTGAATCAGATGCCTTATTACCGTATTGATGGTGAATCTGACTTGGGTAAGTTGACTACCGCTCTTCATGTAGATGATTCAGAGTTGAAGGGGATGGTGTTCAGAAAGATTAGAGTTTATGGTTTCTCTTTGCCTTTCCTGATGGAAAAGGCCCGAAAGTTTACCAAAAAGGGTCGCTGGGATGTATTCAATGACTTCTTAGCCCTTTGCACTTATGGGATCGTGTTATTCCCAAGTCATCCAGACTTCATAGGTATGGATGCCTGCCATATATTTGCTTCCGGGAATCCAATGCCCACTCTCCTCGGAGACGTCTACCATTCAGTTCACAGTAATAATGAAAACAGAAAGGGGAAGAATGTAGCATGTTGTGCTCCTTTACTGTATAAGTGGTTTGCTAGCCATTTTCTAAAGACGGGTCCGTTCATTGATTTTGCTGAGTCTTCACCCTGGTCTGCACGTTTGATGGGTTTGTCTGCTAATAATATCATCTGGTTTGATAGAGATCTATTGGGCAAAGATATTGTGTATAGTTGCGGTGGCTTTCCCAACGTCCCCCTGGTCGGAAGGAATGGATGTATCAATTACAATCCCTCTCTGCTGGTACGAAAATTTGGGTATGCACTACGAGGACCTCCTGAAGAGGAAGAGATACAGGAATCTCTTTATCTCACAGGGTTGCTTGAAGGTGACACTTTGGTTAAGGTACAGAATGCTTGGAGCAAAATTCACCGAAAGGGGAAAGTCTTGCTAGGAAAAAGCAACAACAAGGCCTTTGATCCATATGTGGCCTGGGTCCGAGAAAGAGCCGCCAAGTTTCTAATGCCATTTCCTACAGTGGAACCATTGTATCCTTTTGTGTACAAAGAGCCTACCACAGTTGATATTCAGAAGTTCAACCAGGTAGTTCGAGAGAAAGAAGAGCTACGAAAAGCCAACGAAGAGTTGGAGAAAGAAATGGCTCAACTTCGGAGAGAAAAGAACGAAGTCGTGCACACCTGCAAGAAGCAGACAGAGATGATCAACTACTTGGGTGCTAATTTGACCAAGGAGACTGATTCTAGAGAACGTCTTGGGTTAGACGTGAAGGCAGTGCATGGCGTGTTGACCACCAAAAAGTAGGAGCTGGCAAGTAGCCGAGCTAGAAGTCCAGATTGAAATCAAGGACAAGAAAATAGAGGCTGAAGCCTCACTTCGACGAGACGTCCAGTATAGATTGGTTGAGACCAAGGCAAATTTACAGGATTGCCAACTCTGAGCTGATGCTAAGAGGAGTAGAGTGGAAAACCGTTCTGAAGAAGGTGTTTATGGGGGCGTTGCCAAGAATCTCTGAGATATCATCAGGCAAAGGGATTTGCTGATCCAGAGTCTGCTTACTCAGCCTGACCATCCCGCTATAAAGAAGTTGTTAGAAGATTTTCGTGCTCGTGGCCACACTTGATCTCTTTGTATTTTCTTTGTACCTTTTATGCATTGATATGCTGATCACCACCAGGCCTGTTGGTTGGGGTCATGCCTTGTTGCTTCAGTTGTATGTGATTACAGTTATACGCTGCCCGCACTGGTTTTTTTCAGATAAATATATGAAGATTTCTTTCCATGATTGGATGTTAGACTTTATTTGTCTCGGAAACTAGGATCCGGGGGGGGGGGGATCTCCCCAAGGCACAGACACACGTTTGCATTTGCATGACAGGTACCTTGAGCCGTTTTTCTAACCCCTTGTGTTGCAGGTTATTTCAGGATTGACCGAAGACAGATCCACTGATACTCTACCAGAGCGAATCAAGCTAGAGCAACGGAACAAGTTTAGACCGACATCCAAGAACTCAGAGAGAGGATGGACTGCTTCATAGAGCTCAGGCAAGTGGTCGCTAACGGCCAAGACCAGCTCAGAACTCTGGTGCAACCACTGATCTCAAGGGTTGACAACAATGGTGTGCTTCATGGTGGGAATACTCCTAACCCTCCACTTGTTGAGACCCCTCAGGGTGGCATCCCTGTGACTAGAGGGAATGGAAGTGGTAACGGCAATGTTGTCACTAACATCGGACCTAATGGGAATACGACTGGCGTCGATAACAGTAACTTTGAAGCCAATGGCAATGCTGGTATAGGCCATGGCAACACTAGAGGAACTGGTAATGCGGGGAACACTGGGGATGGTAATCTGTATGGTATTGATGCTGCTAGGTTTGCTCAGGGTAACCAGCCGTGGCAAGAGGATCGTCAAGAGGATTTGTTCTCGCAGAAGGGAGATGAGGGGGAATTGAATTCTGAAGCCCGTTTAAGGTTCAAAGCCCTCGAGGATAAAATGAAGAGTTTTGAGAACTTGAATACTATGGGTGTTGACATGACCAAACTGGGACTGATCTTCGACTTTAAGGTGCCTCCCAAGTTTAAGGTACCCGACTTTGAGAAGTACAAGGCTACCACGTGCCCCCGTGTTCATCTAAGGTCGTACTGCCGAAAGATGTCCGCTCATTCTGAAGATGTGAAGTTGTTGATGCACTTCTTCCAAGACAGCCTGTCCGGCCCATCCTTGGAGTGGTATATGGGTTTGGAACCCACCAGTGTACGTACATGGAAAGACCATGCTGAAGCGTTTGTACGCCATTATCAGTATAACAGCGATCTGGCACCCAACCGGGTTCAACTGCAGAACTTGTCTCAAAAGAACAACGAGGGATTTAAAGAGTACGCCCAGAGATGGCGTGAACTGGCAACGAGAGTTCAATCGCCGATGGTTGAACGAGAACTTGTTGAGATGTTCGTAGCTACTCTTCCAGGGGTTTATTATGAGAAACTGGTCAGTGGTATGTCTGGAAGCTTCTCCGATCTCATCATCACTAGAGAGCATGTAGAAAATGGCATCAAACTCGGGAAGATCCAGGGTGTAGATGTATCCTTAGCTGGAGGAGGAAAGAAGCCTTATAGTGGTAAGAGACGTGAAGGTGAGACGAGCTACGTGTCCAATGCTCGGGGAAAAGGTAAAGGCAAGTGTCAGCAGGTCGCTAGCATTACTATTCCTGCTGTGCAGCAACCTCAGCAGCAGCAGAACCAGCAAGGGTACCACAGGTATCAGAACAAAGCATCGTTATCAAGTCGTCATCTTGAGACCCCGCCTATATCGTATGCTCAGCTTTTTCAGACTTTGCTTCAGCTTCAGCTAGTTCAGAAGAGAACCTTGGCTCCCTTGATAGGGACACCTCCACCGGGCCACGATGCGAATGCAAGATGTGAGTTTAATTCGGGGGCACCTGGCCACTCGATTGATAACTGTAAGGCATTCAAGCACACGGTGCAAGATATGGTTGACACCAGAATAATCAACTTTTCTGATAATGTTCTAAATGTTACGAAGAACCCTATGCCTAACCATGGGGGAGATGGGGTTAATTCCATCCTCGAAGAGGAAGAGTCGGACTTATTGACTGATGTCAAGGACCTGATAACACCACTTGGTTTCGTTAAAGCCAAGCTGATAAAGAAAGGTATTTTTTCGGGCTGTGGAAAGTTGTGTATGGATTGTGTAAATAACTCAGACGGATGTGATCAGTTGATAGCAGGGATTCAGAGTCTGATGACCGAAGGAATTCTGCAGTTTAGTCAGAGGGTTGAGAGCAGATCAGGAGAAGTAATGCTAAAGCAGAATGATGAGATTGCCACCATCACCATCCCTCGAAAAACAATAACCATTGCTGCATCCAGGCCACCTACGATCACCATCACGAAGGCTGGGCCTATACCATTCGAGAGTACTAATGTTGTTCCATGGCACTATGGGACAGATGTCTATTGCAATGGACAAAAATTAGAGTTGGAGCCATCTGGGCAATCTGTTGACAACCTAGTTGGAACTGGCGGGATAACACGCAGCGGAAGAGTGTTCGCTCCACCAGAGATTGTGGTTGACAAGACTGACAAGGCTGATAGAGGAAAGGGTAAGGTCGTTGAGGAAACCTCCCGTGGGGTAGAGAAAGACCTGCTGGTGAAAGACGCCGAAGAGTTTATGAGATTGATCAAGAAAAGTGATTATAAGATCGTTGATCATCTTCATCAGACGTCGTCTAAGATCTCCATTTTGAATTTGTTGTTGTGTTCTGAGGCACACCACAACGCTCTGCTGAAGGTTCTGAATGCAGCGTATGTACCGCAGGAGATGTCCGTCAATCAGCTGGAGGGAGTGGTTGCTCACGTGAATGCTGGGAACGGATTAGGGTTTACCAACCTAGAGCTGACGCCGAAGGGAAGGAACCACAATAATCCTTTGCATATCTCGATAGTGTGCCGAGGAACGGTTATATCCCATGTGTTGGTGGACACGGGATCATCTCTAAATGTTCTCCTAAAGAAAGCCCTGATGAGATTGGATACGAGAGGGCTAATTTGTACACCCAGTGATCTGGTTGTAAAAGCTTTCGATGGAACTAAGCGGCATGTCTTTGGAGAGGTCACTCTACCCATTCAATTTGGGCCAGAAACCTTTGACGCGGTCTTTTACATCATGGATATCATGCCTGCGTACAACTGTCTATTGGGTCGGCCATGGATTCATTCTGCGAGTGTCGTGACCTCCACATTGCACCAGAAGCTGAAGTATGTTGTGGAGGGCAGTATCGTGACTGTCTGTGGTGAAGAGGACATAATGGTGAGCCATTTTCATCTTTCAAATATGTTGAGGTGGATGGCGAGATCCACGAAACATTGTGCCAGGCGTTTGAAGCTGTTAAAGTCAAGGATGTGACTCCAGTGATGATTGAGAAGCCTGAAATGACTCTTTCTTCCTTCAAGGAAGCTCAAGTTATTGTTCAAGCTAGCTCTGCCCCTGGCTGGGGGCAAGTTCTGGAAATCCCTAACAAACAGGAGAAGTTTGAGTTAGGGTATTCTCCTTCTGTTGATGCTTCCTCCTCTCGCAGTGCGTCGTTCGTCAAAGGGCCGATTCAGTTTACAAGTGGTGGGGTGATATTTGAGAATGTCAATGCCGTGTCTGAAGACGACGAAGATAGTGATTGCGACCTGGACTCCTGGATTCAGCCGAGCAAGCCAGGCCAGAGCCTCAACAACTGGTTCGTCCAGGATGTCATCTAAGTGACGCACAAAGAGTAATGCTTTGTCTTTTCCAATTATTGTACAACCTTATGCTTTACCCGGGGCATAACGGTTTTATTGTCAGGGCCTTGATTGCTTATGCATGTACATATTATTAATAAATCAAAGGGCGTTTTTCTTTGCATTCAAATTTTGTGATCTCTGTTATTCTTGTTTTTGCTTTTGTTTTGAAAAAACAATAAAATGGCAATACGGTTTGTGCTAACCTGCATGTCCTTGTTTTAAGCTTAACCCTTGTTATTGCAGGATTCACATCATAGATGACATCGACTTTGAACCGTCTACGACTCACTTCGACTTTGATTGTGCAATATATCAAGCTGAAGAAGAGATTGATGAAGACGAAGACCTTCCTGAAGAGTTGGCCCGTTTGTTGAAACAAGAAGAAACAGTCATTCTGCCTCACGAGGAAGAGATTGAGATTGTTAATCTGGGTTCTGAGGAACTTGTCAGGAATGTCAGGATAGGGGCTGCGTTACAGAGCGATGTATGTTGCACCCCAAATTTTGACCCCTTAGATCCTTATCATCATTGTAGGATCATATTCACTTGATTAACTAACCTTAACCCATTTTCAAGTTTATCTTTGTTAAGATGCAGATGAATTAGGGTTCCGTACCGTCAAAATCGAGATTTCGCTGGTCTGATCAATCAATGTGTTGGACTGATTCAACTTCAAATAAGTCTCCACATCATCAAGAATACAACATTGGATCAAGTATGGATTCAATTTGAGGTGGTCACCCGGGGATTGAGAACAGTGCAATTTAAGGTACCCGATTAGGGTTTTCGATGAGAAAAAGTCAACTGTAGTTTGACTTTTGGTTTAAAGAATGCTTCAATGGTGGGATCTTGGTCCATTAAGTTCCTATGGCTTAGTAAAATCCATCCAAAGAGTTTCAAGTCCTCAGGATGTCCGGATCATCAACGGTCGACTCGGTAGTCACCGATTGATCGAACTGTTGACCGAAAAGTCAACTCTTCAACAATAAGGAATTTGAATTCAAGATGTGAATCAAAAATGTTACTTATGTCATATTACACCTCCCCATAAATTTCATGACCATTGGATCAAGGGTTAAGAAGTAATTGCAAAAATCGGGAATT
Source organism: Lathyrus sativus (assembly GCA_963859935.3). Lineage (NCBI taxonomy): Eukaryota > Viridiplantae > Streptophyta > Magnoliopsida > Fabales > Fabaceae > Lathyrus > Lathyrus sativus. Next base: position 360,595,064 of record OZ012735.1, read on the forward strand.
AGGGTTTCGAAAGGAGCAAGACCATAACTCCTCAACCACACATCCAAATGAAGTGGTTCAAAGCTCATTGGAAAGCTCTTGACAAATCCTACAAAAGCCTCAAAGTGGTCCATGATAAAAAAATGCATAGAATTGGAGTTATGGCAAAATTCATTTTTTAGGGAGAAATAACTTAGAAAAATTCTAAGTTACTTAGCACTTTTAAGTGGTTTTTTCAGCAACTTTGAAGGGTTTTTCGACCTAGTTCCATCTAGAATTTGGAAATTCCCAAAACATGAAAGTTATAGAGCTACTTAAGGGCTTTCCAAATTATGGTAGAACTCCTCAATAGCATGTTTGAGCAGGAAGTTATACACCATAGAAGTTGGACCTGTCACACTTGAAATCACTTTGTCAAGAATTCTCAAATTTGGATTTTCACAACTTGAGCCACTCTCAGCCCTTGAATCTTGATTCAAACTGATAATGTGAGGCATAGATAGAGAGAAAACCAGAAAAAAGGATGGTTTTGGTGAACATAGCAAGTGGTTGCAACTTGGCATTATAATATTCATATGTAAGAAGGAGAGAGAAACTTTTCATGCTAGGACTGTTGCAGCTGGCTCACTCTACCTTCACAGATCATCTCAGTCACTTCATGTCCATCTCCACTTGAGTTTTCTGATCTCCTTTGAACTATGGAGCTGATAGGAGAAGATCTTGCAAGATTCACTTGAAAAATCTCATGAAAACTCCCTCCAAAAGTGGTAAAAGACCAAGGTTGCCCTCACTCTTGTTTGGCTATAAATAGAGGCCTCTTCTATGAGTTTAAGTACACCAGAGAAATCTCAAGAAACCAGAGAAAACATAGCTCTCATTCTCCTCTCATTCCTTAAGAATCTCAAAAATCTCAAAATCCCCATTTTCACCAAAAAGCTTTCTTGAGCAAAACTCTGCTCAAGACCAGTACTATCATTTCTAAGCCTCTCAAAATCATCCACACAATACCTAAATATAGTGTAGAAGGTGTCCATACCCTCAAACCTCTCAAAAATACCATTTTTCAAAAAGTCAACTTTCACACTAAGAAAGTTTGGCCACTATACTCAATACTTGTTGTTTTAATCATCCATACACCTCACATATGTCATATTACAACTATCCAAAGAATTGAAAGTCAACTGGGAATCACATAACTACAACTGTCTTGAAGTTTGGTCTTGTTGCTGTTAGAACACATATTGGTTCTTAATAATAACTCTTTGTTTTGATGATAACTGTTAGGAAATTTATATTTAAGAATTATATACTCTAAAATTTGTTTGAGAGTTTTACTGCAGATTGAAATTAAATTAACTCTCTAGAAGCAAATCTGTTTTGAATACAAGAAGTTATTCTGACTCTGAAGCGCCAGATGCACCTTACAGAAGAATCTGTTTGCTCCTTACAAAAGATCCTGAGCGTAGTCTCCAGAAGGATCTGAAGCAAGAAGCTCTAGAACATTCTGAGTCAGAAGCATCTGAAGATAATCAGAAGCATCTGAAGCTGAAGCATCTGAAGCATAGAAGAATATTTATTGAAGAGTTTCTCAAAGCATTTATCTACAGAAGTTTCTGGAAGTACCAACGCTGCCAAGTACAGAAGTTCTGTGTCAAATATGCACTGATGATCAACACGCTGAAAGCACACATGTTGCAGAAGACTCTGATATAGCAAAGTTCTGATTTTCATTAGAAGACTCTGATCCATTCAGACTCTGAAGAACTTGCTGAAAACTGAAGAAGAAATATTCAAGAATATATCCGTTGGAGCTATTCAACATCTCTTTCCTCATTTGTGCTAGACACACTTACACAGACAAAAAAGATTTTTCTATGCCATCTACTTCTAGAAAAGGTCACTTGATGTGAAGACAAAAAAGGCTCAGACCTTTTTTGGGACTCTCTTTTCAACGTTCAGCCTGCTTGGATCAGCTGCCTATAAAAGGAGAACTTCACCACATTCTTCAGTTACACGCTTTGCTGAAAAGAAATCATTATATTCTAAAGCTCTCATTCATTCTTATTCTTCTTAGAATCTCATTGTACTTAAACTTAAGAGAAAAATCAATGTTGTGATAAAAGCTTTTTAGAAGCATTAAAACTCTTGTATTTAATTTACATTGATTGTAAAGGTTATTCCTTAAGAGGATTCAGTTGGAATCAGTAGCTCTTGAGAAGACTAAGAACTGTTGTTCTTAGGTGTTACTATTGTAATCAGTTTGATTTAATAGTGGATTAAGTCCTTGTTGAGAAAGGCAAATCACTCTAGGAAGGGTGGACTGGAGTAGTTGTTTACACGAACCAGGATAAAAATAATTGTGTGATTATTTTCAAGTCTTAATTTTTCATACTTATTCAACCCCCCCTTCTAAGTATTATCTCACCTTCAGTTGGCATCAGAGCTCCGGTTCTGAGTGTGCTATCACTTAACAGTGTCAGTAAAGATCCAGAGAGATATACTTTGATATATATATATATATATATATATATTTATTTGTTATCATGGCTGATAATTCAATGTCAAATATTAACAATAAATATGAAGAGAGGGATAGGATCAACACCAAACCCCCAATGTTTGATGGGGAGAAATTTGACTACTGGAAAGACAGAATTGAGAGTTTTTTCCTAGGATATGATGCTGATCTATGGGATCTTGTCATAGATGGATATGTATATCCCACAGATGGGGATGGCAAAAAGATTGACAGAAAATCTATGACAGATTCTCAGAAGAAAGACTTCATAAATCACCATAAAGCCAGGACCATATTACTGAATGCTATTTCACATACAGAGTATGAGAAAATTACAAACAGGGAGACTGCTTTTGATATGTTTGAGTCCCTAAAAATGACACATGAGGGAAATTCTCAAGTTAAGGAGACAAAAGCTCTAGCTCTGATCCAGAAGTATGAGGCTTTCAAAATGGAAGACTCTGAATCTGTTGAAGCCATGTTCTCCAGATTTCAGATACTCACTGCTGGGCTGAAAGTTCTGGACAAGGGATATTCTACATCAGATCATGTAAAGAAAATCATCAGAAGTCTGCCTATCAAATGGAGACCAATGGTGACTGCCCTGAAGATGGCCAAAGATCTGAACAAGATCTCTCTAGAAGAACTCATCAGCTCACTGAGGAGCCATGAGATTGAGCTTGAGGAAGATGAACCTCAGAAGAAAGAAAAAGGTAAATCTGTTGCATTAAAATCTAACAAAACTTCTAAAGCTTTGCAGGTCATTCAAGAAAGCTCTGAAGAATCTTCTTCTGAAGAAGAAGATGAGTTATCCATGCTGTCCAGAAGGATTAACAAACTCTGGAAGCACAAGGGAAAGAAGTTCAACAACTTCAGAAGATCTGACAACAGAAAGGAATCTTCTAGTCACAGAAGATCTGCCAAGAAAGAAGTTGTGTGCTATGAGTGCAAAGAACGTGGGCACTACAAGAATGACTGCCCCAAACTTCTGAAAGAAAAACCCAAGAAGAAGTTTAACAAAAAGAAGAAGGTTCTGATGGCAACATGGGATGACTCAGATGAATGTGAATCATCTTCTGAATCAGAAGAAGAATGTGCAAATGTTGCACTAATGGCCAGTACAGAGGATCAAGAGGAAGGTACCTCAGGATATGAATCAGAATCTGAATCTGATGATGATGCAGAAGAGGTAATGGCTAAACTTACCACAGAAGAACTCATTAAAGTTTTAACAGAAGTTCTTAAAAGTTATAACAACATCAAACTCAAATACAAGAAGCTGAAAAGCAATCTTGAATCTGAAATTGATCTTCTGAAAACTGAACTTGTTGAGCAAAAAGAAATAAATCTGAAAATCAAAAATGACTTTGAAAGAACTCAACAAGAATCTGAATCTGAGACTAAGTCATGTGAAAATATTTTAGAAAAATATGACTCTAGCTTTCAGAGATTTCTCACTAAGAGCATAGACAGAAGCAAGATGGCTTCCATGATCTATGGTGTTAGTGGAAACAACAGAAGAGGCATTGGATATAAGTCTTCATCTGGAAGCAATCCAAAACCTGTTGACAAACTTTTCATCAGGAAGACACCTCTGTATTCTCAATTCAAATTTGGTCACTTGAATGACATTAAACACACAAGCTCTGAGAAGAGTACTTATGTGTTTAAACCTAAGGCAAGTCAGAATAAACATTATGTTGTAAAACAGAAGTTTAGACAAACCTACAAACCAACTAACCCCAAAGGACCCAAGAAGATCTGGGTACCTAAAAACAAAATAATTCCTGTTGCAGATGTTCTTAGCAGCAAGGTCAGGACACCAATCATGGTACCTGGACTCTGGATGCTCACAACACATGACAGGAGAAAAGTCTATGTTCCAAAGCCTGGAACTTAGATCTAGTGGTGACGTGAAGTTTGGAGGGAACCAGAAGGGCAAGATCATTGGATCTGGCACCATTGGAAATGGTAAACTTCCCTCTATTACTAATGTTTTACTTGTTGAAGGGTTAAAGCATAACTTATTATCCATAAGTCAATTAAGTGACAATGGTTATGATATAACTTTTAATCAAAAATGTTGTAAAGCTATTAGTCAGAAGGATGGCTCTATCCTATTTAGTGGTAAGAGGAAAAACAACATTTATAAAATAAATCTTTCAGAACTTAAAGTTCAAAATGTTAAATGCCTCTTGTCTGTTAATGAAGAGCAATGGGTCTGGCACAGAAGATTGGGCCATATTAATATGAGACGTATATCTCAGATTAATAAACATAATCTTGTCAGAGGACTCCCTAATCTGAAGTTCACTTCAGATGCTCTTTGTGAAGCATGCCAGAAAGGGAAGTTTTCAAAAACATCTTTCAAATCAAAAAATGTTGTTTCTACTTCTAAACCATTAGAACTACTTCATATTGATCTGTTTGGACCAGTGAAAACTGCATCCATCAGAGGCAAGAAGTATGGATTGGTCATTGTTGATGACTTTGGCAGATGGACATGGGTAAAGTTCTTAAAACACAAGGATGAGTCACATTCTGTGTTCTTTGACTTCTGCAAGAAAGTCCAGAATGAAAAGAATTTCAAAATTATAAAAGTCAGAAGTGATCATGGTGGGGAATTTGAAAATAAATACTTTGAAAAATATTTTTCTGAAAATGGCATTGCTCATGATTTTTCTTGTCCTAGAACTCCACAACAGAATGGGGTTGTAGAGAGGAAAAACAGATCTTTGCAAGAAATGGCCAGAACCATGATTAATGAGACAAATCTGGCAAAACATTTTTGGGCAGAAGCAATCAATACAACATGCTACATTCAGAACAGAGTGTCTGTTAGACCTCTTCTGAAAAAGACTCCTTATGAATTGTGGAAGAACAAAAAGCCCAACATTTCATATTTTCATCCTTTTGGATATATCTGTTATATGTTAAACACTAAGGAAAATCTGAGCAAGTTTGATTCCAAAGCACAAAAGTGTTTCATGCTTGGATATTCTGAACGCTCTAAAGGCTACAGAGTATACAACACTGAGACACAGATTATGGAAAAATCCATTCATGTCAGATTTGATGATAAGCTTGGCTCTGAAAAGCCAAAGCAGGTTGATAACTGTGCAGATAGGGAAGTAGTCTTTATTGACTCTGAAGTACCAGAAGCAGACAAACTTCAAGTGAAGGAACCAGAAGCAACTCCAGATGCTACTCCCTTAACTTCTCAGATGAATAATCTAAAAATTTCTGAAGAGTCAACTATCAGAGGATCATCATCCAGAATTAAAGCTTCTCATCCAGAGGATGTCATTATTGGAAAGAAGGATGATCCCATCAGAACAATATCATTTCTAAGATCATCTGAAGCATCACTTTTTGGACTAGTGTCAGAAATTGAACCATCTTCTGTAGAAGAAGCTCTGCAAGACAATGATTGGATTATTGCCATGCAAGAAGAGCTAAACCAATTCAGCAGAAATGATGTATGGGATCTAGTTCAAAGACCTCAAGGATTCAATATTATTGGTACAAAATGGGTCTTCAGAAATAAGCTAAATGAGAAAGGAGAAGTTGAGAGGAATAAGGCAAGGCTGGTTGCTCAAGGATACAGTCAGCAAGAAGGTATTGATTACACTGAGACATATGCTCCAGTGGCAAGGTTAGAATCTATACGCCTTCTTATTTCCTTTGCTGCACAGAATAACATCACTCTGTATCAGATGGATGTTAAAAGTGCCTTTCTTAATGGTATTATAGAAGAAGAAGTTTATGTCCACCAACCTCCTGGTTTTGAAAATGAAAAATTTCCAGATCATGTTTTCAAATTAAAGAAATCTCTATATGGATTAAAACAAGCTCCCAGAGCTTGGTATGAGAGATTGAGTAATTTTCTTCTGGAGAAGAATTTCATCAGAGGCAAAGTGGATACAACTCTATTCTGTAAAACAATAAAGAAAGATCTTCTTATTTGCCAAATTTATGTAGATGATATTATTTTTGGATCAACAAATATTATGCTTGGAAAGGAGTTTGCTACATGTATGCAGGCAGAATTTGAAATGAGCATGATGGGAGAACTCAAATTATTTTTAGGAATCCAAGTTAATCAAACTCCAGAGTGCACCTACATACATCAGACAAAGTATGTTAAAGAACTTCTGAAGAAATTCAACATGTCTGACAGCAAGCTGGCAAAGACTCCAATGCATCCTACTAGCTCACTTGGCAAAGAAGAGGTAAGTAAGAAAGTAGACCAGAAGCTCTACAGAGGTATGATTGGCTCTCTTCTTTATCTTACTGCTTCTAGACCTGACATATTATTTAGTGTTTGTCTGTGTGCTAGATTCCAATCAGATCCTAGAGAATCACACTTGACAGCTGTCAAGAGGATTCTAAGGTATCTGAAAGGTACTTCTAATGTGGGTTTGTGTTACAGAAAATCTGATGATTTCAAATTAGTTGGATTTTGTGATGCTGACTATGCTGGAGACAGAGTGGAAAGAAAAAGTACTTCTGGAAGTTGTCAATTTCTAGGAAGAAATCTAATCTCCTGGTACAGCAAGAAGCAACCCACAATAGCACTTTCAACCACAGAGGCTGAATACATTGCTGCTGCTGGATGTAGCACGCAGATGCTCTTGATGAAAAGTCAACTAGAAGATTATCAAATTTTTGAGAGTAACATTTCTATCTTTTGTGATAATACTTCTGCTATATGTTTGTCCAAGAATCCCATTTTACATTCTAAGGCAAAACATATAGAAATTAAGCATCATTTCATCAGAGACTATGTTCAGAAGGGAATCATAAACTTAGCCTTTGTTGATACAGATCATCAATGGGCAGATATTTTTACAAAACCCCTTGTTGAAGATAGATTCAATTTTATTCTAAAAAATATTGGTATGGTTTTTTGTCCAGAATGATATTTATCAGAAGCAAATTGTCACAGATGCAAAAATGCTTAAGTCATCTGAAGTATTTCTTCTGTTTATTTATTCTATTCTGATTAATATTTCTGATGTGAAACTCTGAACTAACCATCTTTAGAAGATCTGAACATTGGCTAACGTTTCATTTCTTGAGAGAATTCAGAACAACATGCAAGTAAACACGTGTCACACAAAATCTGAAGAGGTGGCGTGTACATAACTGAAGAGACGTTTGAGGTGAAATTTGAATAGTAAAAATCTTGGTTTTCCCCCTAAAATTGTCAGAAGCATTTATTGTTTGAAATGATTTTATTCTTCTTCATTTAATGCTTGCTCAAACATGCGTTTTTCTGACTTTTGATGTGCCTGAGTGTTTAGTATAAATACTTGTTGTGTATTCACTTTCACACTTTTCACTCTCAGAATTTACATGTGTTTTCATCTCTTGTTCTCTCTGCATAAAAACTCAAAACCTAAGTGTTTGAAAAAGCATTCTTCAATGGCGTCTTCTTCATCAACAACTGCTCAGTTCCAATCTACAATGGCTGTTGTGACTTCAGATAACTTAGGTGCTGCTCCATATTCTCCTCCCAAGAGAACTCTTCTCACACCTATTGATAAACTAGAAGTGTTGTGTGAATCTATGGTTGAATTTGATTCTCTGGCTGACAATGGGTTTGATTTTCGCTCCATTGTTAGAGCTCAAGGTTGGGTGAAATACTTTGATAGGTTGTTTGGACCAGTTTACCCTCTACTTGTGAAGGAATTATGGATTCATGCATCTGTTTATCCCAAGTTTATTTTATCATCTGTGTTGGGAAGAGAGATTATCATCACAGAGGATCTGATAAGAAGATTGATTGGGTATGAAGAAACAGATGGTGTTTCCCACTTGCCAGCTGGGCGTGTGGATATGGAAGAGGTTTATGAGGAAGTTATGACTGCTGGACAAGCTTCTAACAGATTCAAAGATCTGAAGCCTGATTACAAGATCTGGACCAAGATCTTCATGGGATGCATACATCACAGGAAGTCAACAAATTCCCCAGATTATGTCAACAATGAACAAATCTATTTTATGTACTGCCTTAGTCAGAGCAACAAGGTAGATCTTCCTTACATTCTGTTCATGCATCTGTGGAATCACATCAATGCATCTAGAGAATCTGTAAAAGAAAAAGGCCAGAAGATCAGGACTTGGATCCCATTTGGAAGGTTGATCTCAGATCTTCTCACTGAAAATGGTTTAGTGGCTGCTCTGTATGATGCTGGGGTTACAGAGGAATTAGAGTTTATTATGGGAAAGCCTCTGAACGCTAAAAGTCTTCTGAGACTCAAGATTGTAGATGAACTCACTACTGCTCCAAAGAGGCTGAATATGTCTGATTTGAATAAGAGGGTTCCAGTATCTGACTTCCCTCTATTCTTTGCTGAAGAACCCAGACATATAGTACTGATGTATATAGAGGAATGCAAAAGGGAAGGAGTACCTGTTCCAGCAAATGTGTTTCAGCTTGTCAAACAACCACTACCAGATGCAGGAGAAGAAGAAGAAGTACCACTTCAGAGGAAAAGGACTCAGCCTGCAGCAGAATCTGAACCTGTCCAGAAGAAGGCTAAGATTGTTGAGAAGCCAAAGAATCTCTTAAAGAGAAAGGATTCTGAAGAAGCTGCCTCTGCATCTGCCAAGAGGATTAAACTAAAAGGTACTAAGACTTCTGTTATTTCAAAAAACATTGTTATTAATGATTCAACTATTAAGTCTGTTCCCAAACCACCTGTTACTCAAACAACTTCTGTTGCTGCCCCTAGTTCTGTCTCACCTCAAAAACAAAACACTACTTCTGTATCAAAAACACCTCAACCCAAAATACACATCAAACACTTCATTCCACGTCCATCACCATCAGATTCACAACCAACAGAATCACAACCAACAGAACCATAACCAACAGAACCACAACAAACAGAACCACAACCATCAGAACTACAACAACCTTCTGATAAACAAAACTCTGATCAACCTAAAACTTCTGAACATCCAGAAAACCAAACCACAGAAGATCAACCAGAAAAAGATTCTGTCATAGCACCATCAAATACTCCATCTTTTGAACCTGTTGCACCTGTTACTTCTGAACCCACAAAAGTAACTTCTGCTCCTGTTTCATCAGAACCACCATCCAAACAATCTGATACTCCTTCAGAACCTTCTCATATCCCTGAGACAGAAGTTCTTGATATCACTCCATTAAAAACAGTGTTTCAAGTCTCTTCTACCTCGTGTACACCTACAACATCCTCCAACTCATCAGAATCAGAAATCCATCCAAATTTTCTAATATCTCTATCTGACAAATACCCTGTACATGAACCTGAACCTGAATCAACCATACCTGCTAAAACTCCCTTTTCAGACCCTTTGCCTCCACCTGCACCATCATCTGAGATGATTGTTCCCACTTTTAATCCATCATCATCTGGTATATCTTGTGCCCAAGTTTCTTCTCTTTATCATAATCTATCCTATGGTTTCAAACTGAAAGATTTTTATGATAGAGTTGAACCTTCTGAACCCCTGAAACCTCTGAAACCAAAACTCAGACAGGCTCTTCCATTTGTAATCCTTTCATATATTCAATCTATGAACAATGAAGGATCCTTAGCAACCATATCTGCTACATCTGGTAAAGCTGTTGTTTCAGCTCTGCAACCTGCATCTGATAACACAGTTGCATCTGATAAACCATCAACCTCTGCTTTCATACCATACTCTAATGAACCCTTTGATGATGTTTGCCCATGCACAAGACCAAAACCAAATCTGCTTAATGCTTTAAACAGATCCTTACCTCAAAAACCAGAAATTCCTTTCATTCCATATTATCCCCCTCCGCTGATTTCCATCCCAAAATCACTGATACCACCAACTCCCAAACCTAAACATATGAATCTGGAAACCTTGCTTAAACCACCACCCAGACTTAATATTGATCATTTATTTCAAACATTTTTGCAAGAAATACAGATGTCTTTAGGTACTGTTCAGAAGAGATGCTTTGAAACTATGGATGCAAATGAAATTGACATCATCTGGAAAGGATTTATCAATAGATTCAACAATGTAGCTTCCAATCTGAAGAACATCTGTTCTGATGATGCAAAGCTCAGAGCTAAAAGAACTCAATTCTGGATTGTCAACAAAACTGAACCTCTGCTTTGTTTGGATGCTCCTCCTCCTCCAACAGAACCAACTGCCAATGCATTGACTATGACTCTGGTAGAACCCTCTTCAGGATCTCCAGAACCTATGGCACTTGACTCTGTTCAGGCTGCAGAACCTCCACCTTCTTCATCAGAGATAAATACAGAACATCCAGATTTTGGAGACAAAATTGTTGCTCTGGAGGCTGGTCAATCTGAAATAAAATCTTGGATGGCGAAGCAAGACAAGAAATCTGAGGACATGACAGAGTGGATATCAAAACAAGATGAGAAGAATGAGACAATGACTAAGTGGATGTCAAAGCAAGAGCAATCTTCATCTGAGATTACAGACCTATTGAAGATGCTTTTGTCAAAACACTCTTAGATTTTTTTTCATTCTAATGTTTGTGCATCTGTTGTTTTGCATCTGAATTTTATTGTTATATCTTCTGATATTTACCAATGTACTCTTGCTCTGTTTTGTTAAATGAATCAGTTTTTCTCCATTGAATTATCTATTTATTATTCCTTCTATTTGTCTTTATTAAAGGTTTCTACTTTTTACTTATGACAAAAAAGGGGGAGAAAATAAAGATCTGAGCTATTTAATATAACTTCACTAGAATGAATCTTCAGACATATCTATTCTATCTAATATTTAAATTGACCATTTCAGAACATTTGATAAGAACACTCTATAAAAGAATCTCTGAGTCTCTCAGATCAGAGATCATTTGCTTTTTTATCAAACTCTGAATCTTATATTTGCAAGATATTCTGACCCTAAATTATTACAAAGACAAACAAGATCTGACTCTGAAGATTACTCAAGATAAAAGGGAAGTTTCTATTCCTTTTTCTCATTTAACTCAAGGGGAGATTCATCATCTCAGGGGGAGTTATAATTCTTTATGTTAAGTTAAATAAAATTTCTGATACTTTTTGTCATCATCAAAAAGGGGGAGATTGTTAGAACACAGATTGGTTCTTAATAATAACTCTTTGTTTTGATGATAACTGTTAGGAAATTTATATTTAAGAATTATATACTCTAAAATTTGTTTGAGAGTTTTACTGCAGATTGAAATGAAATTAACTCTCTAGAAGCAAATCTGTTTTGAATACAAGAAGTTATTCTGACTCTGAAGCGCCAGATGCACCTTACAGAAGAATCTGTTTGCTCCTTACAAAAGATCCTGAGCGTAGTCTCCAGAAGGATCTGAAGCAAGAAGCTCCAGAACATTCTGAGTCAGAAGCATCTGAAGATAATCAGAAGCATCTGAAGCTGAAGCATCTGAAGCATAGAAGAATATTTATTGAAGAGTTTCTCAAAGCATTTATCTACAGAAGTTTCTGAAAGTACCAACGCTGCCAAGTACAGAAGTTTTGTGTCAAATATGCACTGATGATCAACACGCTGAAAGCACACATGCTGCAGAAGACTCTGATATAGCAAAGTTCTGATTTTCATTAGAAGACTCTGATCCATTCAGAATTTAAAGAACTTGCTGAAAACTGAAGAAGAAATATTCAAGAATATATCCGTTGGAGCTATTCAACGTCTCTTTCCTCATTTGTGCTAGACACACTTACACAGACAAAAAGGATTTTTCTGTGCCATCTACTTCTAGGAAAGGTCACTTGATGTGAAGACAAAAAAGGCTCAGACCTTTTTTGGGACTCTCTTTTCAACGTTCAGCCTGCTTGGATCAGCTGCCTATAAAAGGAGAACTTCACCATATTCTTCAGTTACACGCTTCTTAGAATCTCATTGTACTTAAACTTAAGAGAAAAATCACTGTTGTGATAAAAGCTTTTTAGAAGCATTAAAACTCTTGTATTTAATTTGCATTGATTGTAAAGGTTATTCCTTAAGAGGATTCAGTTGGAATCAGTAGCTCTTGAGAAGACTAAGAACTGTTGTTCTTAGGTGTTACTATTGTAATCAGTTTGATTTAATAGTGGATTAAGTCCTTTTTGAGAAAGGCAAATCACTCTAGGAAGGGTGGACTGGAGTAGTTGTTTAAACGAACCAGGATAAAAATAATTGTGTGATTATTTTCAAGTCTTAATTTTTCATACTTATTCAACCCCCCCTTCTAAGTATTATCTCACCTTCAGTTGCTTCAAGAGGAAGCAAGCTTCATCTCTTTGTAAAGGAAAGAGTATCTTTTGGTTTCTAAGCTTTTAGCTTGCTCAAGGCTTGTCTACAAGAGGTATGTGACATTCCAACTCTCTATTTATCATACATTGTCATGTATTGTCATTTTGTGTTGATTTTTGTGAAATATGTCATGGCTGCCCTGTTGTGGTTCTTTGTCAAGAACTCTAGTTTTCATAGTAATGATACTTGCTTTCATTAATATATTGACATTTGCAAATGATATGTTGTTATTATGTTGCAAGTTCATGCTTAGATACTATTGCTTAACTTGTTTGTAAGGGTTTTGGCCATGTGGTAGATTTAGGATCTAACTTTGAAAGGTTGATGGACTAACCCTAGAACTGTCAAACCTAGCTCATTAGTGAGATATGTGGATAACTTGTAAGTTGCTCATAGATCCTCCCCTTGCCTCTGATCATGTGTGAATCAATGTGGCCCTTGTTTTCATTATGTTATTTTCATGTCTTTCTTGCCTATCATTGCTATGAAGTGGTTTTTGAGTGGTTATACTTGCTATTTCTTATGCCTCAAGTCTTGGTTTAATGTTTGATCTTGATTCATGATGTATGTCTTGGTAGAGATGTGAAAGATATGAACTTTGCTATTTGGGTTGTCTTGAAGTCTTGTTTTCTTTGCTGTCAAATTGGAGTCAACGTGACATTTTTAGTTTGGTGTATTTTTTGCTTAACTTGAAGTGGTGGACTCATTTATTTGCTTATTTTAAGAATGTGTATGATGTTTTTATGCTCAAAATTTTCCTAAGTGTTCAAATTGCCTTATCATGCCTCAACTGTTGCTTTCTTCAAAACATCATGAGATCAACATATCACATTCTGTTTCAATCATTTTCTACATGATTTGTGTGCATTTTATCATTGTCCTATCCATTTGCAACTTGTGTATGATCCCAAATTCTCCAACTGTCATGGTTATGGCTTGCTGCATATTTAAGTTATTGTTCTTGTATGACATGAGCTTCAAAATGCTAATTTCTGTTTTGGTAAGGATTTCATCCATTTTTCTGAGTTGTACCTCATCTGTTAGCATCATCATGATATGTGTATAACATTTATTTCATTAAAGAAATCATTGCTTTAAAAATGCCCTGTTGTGGTGAATGTATGCCAAGGCAGATTTTTTCAATTTTTACCACAATGCACCAATTTTCATTCTACTTGATATATGCCATTTCTTGAAGTCAAAACACTTATGATATTTATGATGTGTGCACATTGATTATTTGTGCTGTCCTGTTTTGTTTTCACAATTCACCTTCCAATTGCACTTATCCACTAAATCTGCCACAACATACCCAAAATTGTAATTTTGTTTGTATATGCATGATCTTAGAGTTGTAACTCACCCATATGTTTGATTCTAATGTGTGTAGATGTTTGGTTTGGTCTAGAATTACCTACATTTGCATTTCACTACCTAATTGCAATTTTGAGCCAAAATGCCATGACCACGTACCAAAACCTTGTCTGCTTGCAATATGTTTAATCTCATAGTGGTAACTCATTACCCTCTATATTTGTGGTGTGTGTATGTATTGTTTGTTAATGTGAGGTCTTTTTTTTTTGCATTTGAACCATGTTTGTATCCCATAGCTGTCAAATTATTTTGGAAAAAAACACTTGTGCTCTTTTATGTTGCCTACTGCCCTAGGTTTGTAAACCTGCATTGGAGTTGATGTTTAAATTGAATATAGGCATTTTTATGCTAGGTTTCATATTTGTGTCAAGAGCATATCTGTTGTTACATTTTGCTGTCATGGATTTTGCTGCATTGTCTGCCAACCTTGTTCATAATTATGCATATCAATTGTTATAGATTTGCTGTCATGGATTTTGTTTGCAAATTGGCACCATTTCAAAGATATTTTTCTTTTGTTTCAAGCAAAAACCTCCTGTGGACTTCTCTTTTGATGTGCATCATGACTGCTTCATTTTTCCTTCAACATCATTCACTGTTTTTCAAATTTGGTAATTATGCTTTGGATTTTGGTTGTGGCTTAGCAATACATCACTGTTATTCTTTTAGGATGACAATTAGCCTTTTGGTTTTGTTAGGATCTGGTTGTAACCCCTAGCATGTTTAAACATTGGTTTGGCTTGGTATCCTATATGTGCAAGACATAGCAACTCATGTGCCATTTTTTGAATCAGGGATGTATTGAAATATTTTCTTGCTAGAATACTCTCAATATCATGTTTATGATTTGCTCATGCTGTTCAATCCTCCTATCCACCACTGATTCAGTATGTGTTTTTCAAATCCATGTTGTTTGTGAATAAATTTAAGGTTTAGACACACCCTATGTGATGTTTTGAGGATGTATGTGTGATTCATTTACTTCAATTTGGCCTGTTTCATAATTTCCCTATCATACTTGCAAGTGTCTTGATTTTTTCTCTCATTTCCATATGACATTTGGAGTTTTGACTCATGAGTGGTATGTTTGAATGTATGAACTTGATGTACATGATATTTGAGTTGTGTTTGAGCTCTTTTCCTGATCATAGCATGACTGGTTTGATCATTGGCTTTGTAAATGCATTTTCATCCAATATAGCAACTGCCATCGTGTTTCTTTTTCAAAGCCTCTTTTCAAAATTCCATCTGGACCATCTTGTTCCTTGTTTGAAAACACCCAAGATTGATCTAAGGTTTGCTAAATTTGGCTAAGAATTGAACAAGTTTGACATCAAAACGTATTTTGAAAAATGCCTTGTTTTTGCTTCATATTTGCCCAGAAACTCACAAAGTCACACCTTATATGTTTATGGGGGTGGCTATATCAACGAATGTATAGCCACCCCAGTGGTAAGCAACTTACTCATAATCATGCCTTGCAAAGCCTAGACCTGGGTTCAATCCCTGAGGAGGATCAACCCTTTTGCTTCTTTTTCTTTTTTTTCTTGCGCGTGCGTGTTGGGCTGGGGGGCGTGGGTTCAACTCCCACCCCTGCATTTTCTTTTTATTTTTACTTGTTAAATGTGTTTTGTACCTTTAATTCCTCCAATTTTCAAAGATTCATAACTCTCTCATTTTTCATCCTTTTTGGTCCTTTCTTTTTGCAATATATTTGTTATAATGTCTATTTTCATATGATATAAGAATATTACATGTTGTTATTAATTGTGATGCCCTTTGGCTATTGGAAATGTGTTCATTTACTAAGATCGTTATCTTACTTGTTGATGATTTCCTTTTAAATGCTTGTTCTTCTTGTGAGATCTCTTGCATCCCATGTTAGTTAACATGCTAGGGTACTCTCCTTTGGTTGTCACCATGACCCTATGTTGTTTCCTCCTAAATTATGAGGTTAAACTGATTTACCTGTGTTTGATTATCATCTATGCATATTGTTGTTACATTTGTTATGCTTTGAACTTATGACATGCTTACTTTCAAATTGTGATTTGTTTATGTGGTTGTTACCTTCATCCTGTTTTCAATCTTTGTTAAGATATGTCATCAATCTTTGTTAAGATATGCTCCAATCTTTGTTAAGATATTTGATTATCGGTTGTAACCATTGGTATTATTTGAAGTATCTGCTTATTGTAATATGCATGCTCACTTGTCTTAATCTTATTTCATCTTGCTCAATTATTCATTTGCTTTGTTAAGTACTTCTTCCCCAAGTGATGGAACTTTTTAGTTCTCATCCAAGTTGTCTCTCTCTCTCTCTCTCTCCTCTCAAAGGAAAAGTCTCTCCATTGACCCTTGTGTCATGGATAGCTCATTTACCCTCCCCTTGACTTTATGAAGTCATCTCCTACCCTAGCTTAGTTGAGTTAGAACATTTAAACCATTAGACTTTGCTTTAAGTCTAGAAAACCCACCTACACTAGGAGTGTTTCTTCAACTAGAACCCTAGGATAGAGTTTGTAAACTCTATGTAAGGATCATGGTAATGATTACTTACTCCCCTCTTGAGTGTTATAACATAGATTTAGAGAGTTTTGTTAAAATCTATACAAGCATTGTAATGTTTGTTCCCCTGTGAACCTTGATCATAATCAAGTGTTCTTCATCCCTAGTGAGGTGAACTACGATTACTCTGATTCTATCCTAGTAAGGATACATAGGCAGAGGACGCGATGTCTTTGCGAGCAAACTTAGAAACTATCTTTAGGTCTTAATCTACACCCTTACCTAATTCCAATCCTTAGCAAACATTTACCAACTTAGCATGCAAACAAACAAAAGGTTCCTGTAGGGTACTACAGATGTTTTGGATGTGAAATACCTACCCTAGGCATAACCAACCCCCGATCCCCGAATCTCTTAGTGTTGTTGTTACATCGCGAAAAGGGTTTTTCTTTCTTTAGACCTTTCCTTTGGATAAATTAAAGTCCGGTTGTGAATTTAAGAATGAAGATTCAAGTTAATCAATAGCTTGGTATCACGATTCTCACCGCAACAATGTCAAGCAAAGACTGGTCGAGATGCTTCGAGAGTATAGTGACATCTTTGCTTGGTCGTATGAAGATATGCCCGGACTCGATACTGACATAGTGGTCCATCATCTGCCACTGCGAGAAGATTGTCCTCCCGTTAAGCAGAAGCTTAGAAGGACACGACCAGATATGGCCGTTAAGATCAAAGAAGAAGTGCAAAAGCAGCTTGATGTTGGCTTTTTAGCGGTCACTACTTACCCTCTGTGGGTCGCCAACATAGTATCTGTACCGAAGAAGGACGGTAAGGTGCGGATGTACGTTGATTATCGAGATTTAAATAGGGAGAGCCCTAAAGATGATTTACCGCTCCCTCATATTGATGTGTTAGTCGACAATACAGCTCAGTTTTCCGTGTTTTCGTTCATGGATGGCTTCTCCGACTATAATCAGATCAAGATGGCGCCGGAGGACATGGAGAAAACCACGTTTATCACCCCTTGGGGGATGTTTTGCTATAAGGTAATGCCCTTCGATCTGAAGAACGCAGGGGCCACTTACCTGCGAGCGATGGTCACTTTGTTTCATGACATGACTCACCATGAGATTGAAGTCTATGTTGATGACATGATTGCGATGTCCCAAACGGAGGAGGGACATCTGGTCAATTTTCTGAAGCTTTTTGAGAGGCTTAGGAAGTTCAGGTTAAGGCTGAATCCTAACAAGTGTACTTTCGGAGTACGGTCTAGAAAACTACTGGGGTTTATTGTGAGTGAAAAAGGCATTGAGGTTGATCCTGCGAAGATAAAAGCAATACAAGAGATGCCAGCGCCAAAGACTGAAAAAGAAGTTCGTGGTTTCCTGGGCAGAATAAACTACATTGCAAGGTTTATATCTCAACTCACAGCCACGTGTGAACCGATGTTCAAAATACTGAAAAAAGATCAAGCGATTATCTGGAACAAGGATTGCAAGAAGGCATTCGATAAGATAAAACAGTATCTGCAGGAACCTCCAATCTTGATACCCCTAGTGGCTGGAATACCCTTCATCATGTACTTGACAGTTCTTGAGAATAGCATGGGTTGCATTCTCGGTCAGCACGACGAGACTGGCAGAAAGGAGCATGCCATTTAATACTTGAGTAAAAAGTTCACAGATTTTGAGTCCCGTTACTCAATGCTGGAAAAAACGTGTTGCGCACTCGCGTGGGCTACCAAACGTTTACGATAGTATATGCTCAATCACACGACCATGCTAATTTCGAAGATGGATCCGATCATGTACGTCTTCGAGAAGCAAGCACTTTCGGGCAGGATTTCCAGATGGCAAATGGTGTTGACGGAGTATGACATTCAGTATGTTTCCCAGAAGGCCATCAAGGGAAGTGTATTGTCTGAATACCTTGCCGAACAGCCCATCGAAGATTACCAGCCGATGAAATTTGAATTCCCTGATGAGGATATAATGTTTCTCAAAGTGAAAGATTATGATGAGTCGTTGCCCGACGAGGAGCCAGATAGGAAGTCCCAGTGGAAATTGATATTTGACAGGGCGGTTAATTCGTACGGAAGTGGTATCAGGGCAATCATTTCGACTCCCCAAGGATCCCACATCCCGTTTACGTCCAGATTGACTTTCCCAGTCAGCAACAATGAAGCAGGATACGAAGCATGCATCATGGGTTTAGAACAAGCTATTGATTTGAGAATCAAAAACCTATATGTATATGGTGACTCAACACTCGTAGTTAACCAAATTAAAGGGGAGTGGGAGACTCGTCAGTCGAATTTGGTGCCGTACATGAATTATGCCAGAAGGTTGCTTCCGTTCTTTAATCGAGTGGAACTCCATCATGTGCCCAGAGCTGAAAATCAGATGGGTGATGCCTTAGCCACATTGGCTTCGATGTACAAAGTCAATTTTTGGAATGAAGCCCCAAGAATTGTCATTTCCCGTCTTGATAGACCTGCATTAATTTTTGCAATCGAGGAAGCCTCTGATGGCAAGCCATGGTTCCATGATATCTAGACTTTCCTTATGACTAAGGAGTATCCGGCGGGTGTGTCAACCGAGGATAAGAAGACTCTGAGGAGGCTGTCTGGAAATTTCTATCTCAATCCTGATGGAGTCCTGTACAAGAGAAATCACGATCTCGTGCTACTCAGATGTGTAGATGAGAAAGAACCTAGTTTTCTCTTGGAAGAAGTCCATGAAGGCACATTTGGTACGCACGCCGGTGGGCATGCCATAACGAGAAAGATCATACGAGCAGGATATTGATGGCTGACGATGGAGTCGGATTGCTTCAAATTCACGAAGAGATGTCATAAATGCCAACCTCGTATGCTAACGTGACCAAGAAGGTGGTAGCCAGATTCCTAAAGAAGGGCATCATCTGTCGATACAGAGTTCCCGAGCGGATCATTACTGATAATGGTTCGAATCTGAATAACAAGATGATGAAGGAGTTATGCCAGAGCTTCAAGATTGAACATCACAACTCATCACCTTACCGGCCGAAGATGAATGGTGCGGTTGAAGCGGCCAACAAGAACATTAAGAAGATAGTACAAAAGATGGCTGTGACCTACAAAGATTGGCATGAGATGTTGCCATTCGCATTGCACGGTTATCGTATGACGGTACGCACATCAACCGGTGCAACTCCTTTCTCACTAGTGTACGGCATGGAGGTTGTCCTACCGTTGGAAGTTGAGATTCCTTCTTTGCGAGTTTTGGTTAACGTGAAACTCGATGAGGCAGAATGGATTCAGAATCGATTAAATCAACTCAGTCTAATGGATGAGAAGAGATTAGCATCGATTGCATATGGTCATTTGTACCAGAGCCGAATGAAGAAAGCTTATGATAAGAAGGTGCGTCCTAGAAGCTTTCAGACGGGTGATCTCGTCCTGAAGAAGATTCTTCCGCCACACTCCGATCACAGGGGCAAGTGGACTCCTAACTACGAAGGTCCGTATGTCGTCAACAAGGTCTTCTCGGGAGGAACCTTTTTGTTATCCACGATGGATGATGAAGATTTTGCATCCCTTGTGAACACGGACGCAGTTAGAAAATACTTTGTTTAAAATGACCCGCTGGAAGAAAAAAGGAATATCCATGCAAAAATGGGGCATCCCGGCGAACCATAAAAAAGGAAAAAGGTTCGAGCAAAAATTAGGGATATAAATGGAAAAATGTACACCCGCGAAGTCGAAAACCTGGAAGGGCGGCTTTGGCAAAAAAGGGTATCCCGGTGAATCGAAAACCCGAAAGGGCGGTTCAAGGAAAAGTTAAGGATTTGAAAAAGCAAATGACTGCGTTCCGCGTGTGGACTTTCATTGTTTAGTGGTTTGGGAAGACCTGAGGGCCGTTTATCCGAATCAATCTCTTCTAAAGCTAAAGCGTTGGAGAACTATCGAAGTCAAGTGGGTCATAGAGGGATCAACTCATGGAGTTTGTCTACGCCACATTGCTGACATTTGTGTATACTGATGTATATTTATGTTATTCTGCTTGCGCAGCTTCCTCATTTCAGGAGCTTGCATCTGTTGTAAAACATTTTGCCCATTAAGGGGCTCGTTATCAATAAACATACTATTCAGTATTTCCGTTAGTTTATTTAGTTTTTTACCTGTTTTGTTTGCAAAAAAGAATGCCCGATGTTGTTGATAAAATGCGCATACATAAACCTGCTGGCCTAGGCCGATAATTGTTGAAACAATGAATTACCTGAACATTGTCACAGGATGATAACCTCGATAGGTCCCTTTGAGAAGGGTATCTTGTTTGTTTGCTCGTGTTGTTGCAAGGACATCACCCTCTAGGCAGTATGCCAGATGTTGTTCCAAGCAGGATGATTCCTTCTTCCCCAGCGAGTTCAGCAGTGTCTTCCCACGGAGCCTGAGCATGGGACCCTGAGCATTGATATGTCTCCCTAAGCAGAGATAGATTCTCCCCAGTCAGATGTATCCTAGGCAGGATTATCGTCTCCCCAGCTGAGTCATACACAGAAGTGTATTCATTCCCAGCAGTGGGTCAACAGGCGGTTTTCTCGTAGAAAGTTATCCGTATGTGTTCAGCTCTCGATGGTTCAGACTGAAGTCTCCAATGGAATTGAAATTCCCCACAGAGTTGTATTCCTCCTGGCAGGTAGGAGTTATCCCAACGCTCGATTGCCTATCCTCAGCCGAGTGTGCAGTTCCCCAAGAGAGCCGAGTCCTTGGAACCCGTTCAGGCCATGATTGGTTTTCCCCAATAGAGAGTACTGAATAGTTGATGCTATATTTCCCCATCGGAGTCCGTATCTCCAGGAGGATTCTATCTGCGAAGGCCGTGCAGTTTATTTCTGCAATTGACATCGTATTCCTCAGCAGTTTGTGGGTCGTATACCTAGTGGGGCGGGTTCAGGTTCTCGTAGGACTTTATTCCCCCGCAACAGTCGTCTGGAGTTCGTATCCCCAGGATTAGCCCAATTGAGATTGGTGTGACTTCTTCTCCTTGGCAGGATGATTCTTTCTCTCCACCAGAGTGGTTCTTTCTCCTTGACAGGAGGATTTTCCTTTCAGCATTTATTTTGCTGATGGGGCCGTAACATTTTGCATGATTGCATAGCATTTACCCTAAACGCGTAGCATTTCCACCGTGTGGAGCATTGTGCCCTTGTCAAACATATGCATATGAAACATGAGCTAGGTCGTTACCGTTCTTGTTTCGCAGGTGTTCCTCCGCATAATGGTTTGCTCAAGATGATTCTTGAAATCCTCAGTAAAGTTGTGTGCTTGAGATGATTCTTAAAACCCCCCCAGTGAAGTAGCCAGATTTGTTTGCTCAAGATAATTCTTAGAGTTCCCGGCGAAGTTGTTTGTTCAGGATGATTCTTGAATTCCTCAACAGAGTTTATTTGTCCAGAATGACTTCTGAAGTCCCCGAAGCAGAGCTACTTGATAGTTCTCCAGAATCCCCAACGGAGATGTGTCATCCCTAGCAGGTTCTAAAAAGAGAAGTTGAAATTTCCCTTGAAGACTTACTGATGAAGTCCAACTGCGATGCCGAAGCAGTTCCCTCAGCTGACGCGGAGTGCCCGACATCAAAAGTTTAGATATCTCCAGTGGTTCATGATTGACTAAGGATTCTATTTCCGACTTACTGACAAAGTTCGGCTGACGCCCGGGAATTTCTTTGAATGCCCGATGTCATAATTATAGATATTTTCAAAGGTTCCTAATGACCTGATGAGTCCCGAGGACTTCTTTTGCTGTCGTGCCGCAGAATGCCTGACGGCAATGCCAGCTATGTATTGCTAGTTACCGTGTAACCAGTGATCCCTTGATGACTTGAGGAAGAAGCTGCAGTGAAATCCGATGATCATCCTGATGGAGATTCGGGCCAGTTGCCGTGCAACAACCAGTTCAGACTTCAAAGATTGTCCTACCCACCAAAGTATCGTTTACTTGTGCGATTGGCAAATCTCCGATTACCGTGTAACCGATTCCCCAACAAAGTTTTCGTGCAATTGTCGTTCCCGATGTCAAAGATGTTCCTACCAATCAGAGTATCTTTACATGTGCGGTCAGCAAATCACCAGTTACCGTGTAACCGGCGATCCCTTGATGACTTGAGGACGTGGATGATCATCCTGACGGAGAGTTGAGATTAAAATCCTTCACCAGTTACCGTGTAACCGATGATCCCTTGATGATTTGAGGACGAAGATCTACATTAAAATCAGAGAATCATCCTAACGGAGATTCAGATCAGTATTCTCCAGCTAGTTGTCGTGCAGCTACCATTCCAGTTTTCAAAGATTTGTCCCCATCAGAATACCGTGTACTTATGCGGTTGGCAAATTTCTGGGTTTGTTGGTATTCAACCGTCTTTTACCTTGATTGTTTGAGAGTTGTTCGCTTCTCACCCATTCAGGTCCAAGCCGTTTGAATAGGGGTAGATATTGCACCCTAAAATTTGCCCAACCTTTCTTTACCTAGCTTGTGTTTCATTTCATTCATATTAGCATTATCATTTGCATTGCATTGACATGTGTGCAGGAGATCAAGAGGTATGACTACCAATCAAGGGTTACACAAGGCTATAAAGCTAGTTAAGAGGGTTATTCAAGTGTTCAAGGGTTGATATCCTTATTAGAGAAGTTAAAAGATCCTCAGAGAGAGGGTTGAATCCAAGTGTGCATATCTCCTAAATAGGTCATTGTGCAAAGGATATGAGGAACTACCCAAGATTGGTACAACTAGGGTTTCATCTAGTCAACCCTAGGATAACTGATGATTTGAGGAAGGTTGAGACCTAATTCAAGATCCATGTGATCATGGATTGATGTGTTGAGATTTCCTAGGGATGATTCCAAGGTCAACTCATTAGGGATCAAGAGTGTGAGAAGTTGCTAAGCTAGGGTTGCTATGCTTGACAATGTAAAGTCCCCTAGTTTAGTGCCTAACTTCAAGACCACTTAACTCAAGATGTGATTTTCATCTCACCTTGACCCTAACATGATTGTTGTAGAGCATGATCCTAGCTTTAATTTGAGTACTAGAAGTCCTTGATAGGGTTTATAGAACTCAAGTTATGAACCAGACAAGTTACAGGTCATCTGAGGCATGTGAATTTGGAGCTTGAAAGTTACCCAACTTGGATGACACTTTTTCCCTAGAAGGATGATACCTATGAACTTTTAGTCCAATGAATGTTGTTCCTTATCTTCTTAGCTTTCTAGAAAGTACTAGAAGTCCATGATTGGATTTATAGAACTCTAGTTATGAGCTTTACAAGGTAAGGGTATTTTGGGTATTTGGAATTACATGTCATATTTGGTTATGATTCCATTTCACTATCTTAGGCACCTCAAATGAACTTTTGTTCAACTTGAAAGTTGTTTAAAATGGTGTTTTTAGTCAAACCATGATCCAAGCATCCATTAATATGGATTGAATAAGGAAGAGTGTGAAGAAATTTTGAAAAAAGATCATTAAAAGGTATTAATGAAGGAAAAATTCAAAATAAATCACAATTGTGCCAAACTTCACAAGTTTGTGCATTTTCTGATTGGAAATGATGTTTTAAAGAGATTGAAAATTTTACATTTTTGATTTGAGTCACATTTCATGGACATTGAGTGGATTACTTCATGATGAAGAAACATAATCAATCTTGACCATAGGATCAAACCAAGCTTACAATCTAAGCCATTCATATTCACCAAGGGTTGTGCAAGCTGTTGAAGCAAAGAGTGAGCCAAAACAGATTCAGTACACGCATATTCCATTGTTGAACTTTGTAAGAAAATGAAATTTTGGATTCTTCAATTTGGGCCATGATTGGGCCATGTTAAGATCCAAACAGCTTCTATTTAAGTTCACAATGGTATTCAGATCATTTTTTGGAGATCATTTGGAGCAGAAACTGTTATTGAAGTTAGAGCTTTGAAGCTTTCGAGCAAGAAGTGAATTTGGAGTTTGAGGAAGATTCAAGCATTTCTGAACATCAAGAATCATCCAAGAGCATTCAGTGAAGCAATCTGCAGCATTTGAGGCCAGGATTCGCACGTGAGAACCACCAATTTCAAGCTTCAGTTCAGGTTGGTAAACTTCAAAATTGCTCTAGTTCTAGGCATGTTTAGACTGAAATTGGCATGTGGTTAGGTTGTAGATACAACATAGATCATTTTAGGATCATAATGGTGAAGTTTCGTGATGATTCATGGTGAGGCACAAATTCTGTTTGGACTTATATCTAGATGATTCTTGAGAATTAGCATGAATGGATTAGTAATTCTTGATCTCTGAAGAGTGAGGAGCATTTCTGTGTAACCAATTTTGATTTCGATGATGATTATGGAATTGAGTAGTTATGTGTTCATCTTCGTGTTTGGAGATTCTTGAGGAATTAATGGAAATGGAATGGGTATTAGTGATCCTGGTTAGGAGACGAGAAGAATCATATAATTTTCTTTGAGTTTTGTGAGATTTGGTTGCAGAGCTTGATGGCTCTCGCAAGAGAAGACGGTGGCGCCCTTCTCCGGCCACCGTGGCTGAGTTCCCTCTTTGTTTCAGTTTAAATTGGGGACGATGAACAAGGAGCGTTGGATTTGATTGAATTGGTTGACTAAGTCTTTGCATCTAAGGGTTGAGGCTTGGTCTAATTAGGGTTTAGTGACTTGGCGTGATCTGGAACGTAAGATGAGCATACTTTTATGTTGGATGGATAGGATTAGGCTGCACCATAGGGATTAGTCAACTGAAGCACACTTTGCCACACACCAATACGTACCGCTTCATTTAAATAGGTGGCACGCGCGTGGTTGTTAGATCCCTTGACCAGTAATCTCATCTGATGGCTCTAATATTTCCTGGTTTCTTTTAATTCTTTAATTGATTTTTCTATTTTCTTTAATTGGTTTTTCTTGTTTAATTCATTTTAAATAGTTTTAATAATCAGAAAAATATGAGAAAAATATGTGGTTGATCCTTGTTGAATTCCTGATTTTTCCATGCCTTTGGATTTTATTTTGATGCCATTTTCAATTTAATGTCCATTTTTCTATTTTTGATAAGTGTTTAAAAATGCATAATATGACTATCTTGATTGCTGATTTTATTGCTAGCTCATGATTTAGAAATTGAAGTTGAAACTTTGCATGCTTGTTATAGACTCCTTGATAGGTTGTTGTGATTTTTGTTGTGATTTTTAGATGATTCTAAATAGGAGTTTGAGATAGTTCTTTAGGAGCCTTTCTTGATGAATCCCCTTTAGTACACTCTTTGGATTTATATTTTATTTGAACCTTTAGAATTAGGTTTGGCCCCTGGTTTTTGTACCATAGATACTTAACTCATGTAGGATAATGTAGGATTTTCCTTGAGATTTGTAGGATTGATTTTCTATTAGTTCCCCATTTTACAAGTTGCTTATAGTTTAGGTGACCCTAACTTAGATAACTTCATAGATTAACCTTGTAAATGACCATTAGATGAATCTAAGTAGCATATCCTTTCTTGATAGAATAGTGATTAGGTAGACACCTCATTAGAACCTTGTTGAAGCCTTGATAGAGCTTTTGATTCCCCTAGCTTCGGTGATCCTAGTGGCTAGTCTGTAAGGTTCCTTAGAAGTTGTTGTGTTGCCTTCTTTCCCCTATGTGTTTTCTTCCTTGGGGTTTGCCCCACCCTATTTATCCAAGTCTTGAGGAGGAACCCTCCTGGGAGAGCCTAATCCTTCCTTTGGTTGGATTATGTGCATTCCTCAGGAGGTTGAGCCTTCAATTGGCATTCCCCAGTATAGTATATTCCTTTAGTTTGTACTATCTTTCTCTTTCAAGTCTTGAAGAGGATCCCTCCTTGGAGAGCCTAATCCTTCCTTTGGTTGGATTCTGTGCATTCCTCAGGAGGTTGAGCCTTGGATTGACATTCTTTGCATGGTATATTCCCTTGGTTTATATACTGTCATCCATCTCAAAGTCCTTTTCTTAGGATCCCTCTTGGGAGAGCCTAATCCTTCCCTTGGTTGGATTCTGTGCATTCCTCAACAGGTTGCGCCTGAGATGGACACTCTGTTTTGACACACTATAATCAGCTACCCTTAGATTGATATCTAGGACCAATACCCAGTTTTCTGTCCTATTGACATAGGATCCCTCTTGGGAGAGCCTAATCCTTCCTTTGGTTGGATTCTGTGCATTCCTCAAGAGGTTGAGCCCATGACAAACTCTGGTGTTGATACACCTCCAACCTGATGTAGCCTGGGATGACTTCCCTGTTGCTCATTGTGGTTTCTCTCCCTTGTTTGAATTGCTTGATGCATTAGAATAGGATCATGTTTAGATTATTTTAAGCTAGGAGCATGACTGCTTAGAGGTTGGGTGAGTCTCCCTCTGCTTGTTTGCATTAAGGGTTGAGGTGATCCTCCCCTTGCTTGTATGTTGTTTTTCTTTTTATCTGTGTGTGCATTAGAGGTTTAGCATGTCTCCCTCTGCTTGTCTGTTTTGATTGTTTTCTTTTTGCTTGATTGCCTAGAGGTTGAGTGAGTCTCCCTCTGCTTGTATTGCTTCATTGCATGTGCATCTTTGCCGTTTTCTTTTGTTTATCTGTTTAGCTTATGCTTTTGTCTGTTGTCTATCTCCCATTGACATGATCCCCTAGGAGTCTCACTTCCTTTGATAAGGAAGTGATGATTAGAACTTTAGGTTGAAACCCATGCATGATAACATATAGGAGTTCCCTGTTTCAAACCTCAACCATAGGATGAATCCTTGGCATGACAACATTAGGGCTTGACAGTTTCCCCGTAGAGTTTGTTCTCTTCTCTCTCTAAAACAACAGTAAAAAAACGTAATAAAGGCAAGTTAGTACAAGCGCGTTGCGAGCCTTAAGCTACTGGGGTAATGATAATTGAGCGGCCTTCTCTTAATCGTCTAGAGTGTTTAGTATACGTCCTTTGGATGGTATGCGACGCATTCGTTCCCAGATCGTAGTCTCTAGAGCTGCACGAACTACAAACAACCATAAAAATCACTTCTTCCGCAAAACACAGAAAACAAACTCCAAACCTTCTTTGCCCTGTGGGCCCAAAATTCAAAGGAAAGCTTTTCTGAAGAAAAGAGTGTCGTTAACTCTCAGTTCTACCGCAAACGGTAACGCACGAGTCTCTGACGAGCAAGCTGCATACACCAAACTGTTGGAACTGTTAGTTAACCATACTCGAAAAACAGATGAATCTGAACCCCCGTAATCCGTATTATCCCGAACTACGTAAGCTCTGATCTCTCATATCTGTTGAGAGTACGTAGGCACAATACTGACGTATTGGCGAGCCACCTTCCTCCCCCGTAACCCGTAGTTAGTCGAACTACATTGACTCTGATTTCTCATTCTCTAATGAGAATACATAGGCATAAAGTGCGACGCTTTGCCGAGTCATTTTCTTTTCTTTTCAGACCAGCCTTGATAGGTAGATAGTAAAACCAACCCGTCAGATAAACACAACAAGCGTGGATCCCATCGAGTACAATGGACATGAGGGATGCTAATACCTTCCCCTTGCCTAACCGACTCCTGAATCCAGACATTGGTTGCGATGAACTTGTCTTATACCTTTTCATCAGGTTTTTCCGATCGTTTCCTTTCCCGTTCCGAGGGATAAATAACGAAAGGTGGCGACTCTTCTGTTTTTCCAGCACCTTATTTTCGTGGTAGCGACACTGGGTATTATTGGATGACTATGGAATCTGATTGTTTCAAATACACCAGAAAATGCCATAAATTCCAGATTTATGCTGACAAGGTGCATGTGCCACCAGAACCTCTGAATGTGTTGACATCTCCTTGGCCTTTTGTCATGTGAGGAATCGATGTGATTGGAATGATTGAGCCGAATGCTTCTAATGGACATCGCTTCATTCTGGGCGCGATTGATTACTTTACGAAGTGGGTAGAAGCAGCATCCTTCGCTAATGTCACGAGACAGGTGGTCGCCCGATTCAGAAAGAAGGACATCATTTGTCGTTATGGAATTTCTAAGAGAATCATTACTGATAATGGTTTAAATTTGAATAACAAAATGGTGAAGGAACTGTGTCAGAGTTTCAAGATTTAACATCACAATTCTTCTCCATATCGTTAGAAGATGAATGGTGTTGTTGAGGCAGCTAATAAGAATATCAAGAAGATTGTGTAAAAGATGGTAGTAACCTACAAGGACTGGCACGAGATGTTGCCTTCTGCTCTTCACATTTATCGTACTTCGATGCGTACATCAACCGGGGCAACTCCTTTCTCACTGGTATATGGTACGAAAGTAGTCCTGCCATTAGAAGTTGAGATTCCTTCTTTAAGGGTATTGTCGGATGTAAAGCTTGACGAAGCTGAATGGGTGCGAACCAGGTTGAATCAGTTGAGCTTGATTGACGAGAAGAGACTGACGTCTATTGCTCATGGTCGGGTGTACCAGAGTAGGATGAAGAAAGCCTTTGATCAGAAAGTGCATCCTCGGTGCTTCAAAACACGAGATTTGGTGTTGAAAAGGATCCTTACTCCTCAGACAGAACACAGGGGAAAATGGACTCCTAAGTATGAAGGTCCGTATGTGGTAAGAAAGGTTTTTTCTGGCAGAGCCTTATTGCTATCTACTATGGATGGTGAAGATTTTTCGTCCCCTGTGAACGCGGACGTGGTTAAAAAATACTTTGCTTAAAAGAGACAAGCTGGACACAAAAAGAAAAGTCCTGGCAAAAATAGGGCATCCCGGCGAACCATAAAAAAGAGAATGGGTTCCGGAAAAAATTAGGGATAAAATAAAAAGAATTAACCCGCAAAGTTGAAAACCTGAAAAGGCAACTTTGGCAAATATGGGTATCCCGGTGGATTGAAAACCCGAAAGGGCGGTCCAGGAAAAAGTTTGGGATTTTAAAAAGCAAATGATCACGGTCTGCGTTCGATCTGTACGCTTGTGAACAGTTACCCCGAAGGGAAGGAATCAGTCCAGTCAGTCTTGTTAGAAGACGAAACATGGGGAACATCAAAGATATACAGGTCATAGCCGAATCGACACATGGTGGTTGTCTGTTTCCACATTGCCGACATTTGTATTTTATTTGTTTTTAAGCAATTACCTCTTTTCAGGAATTGCATCTGAATTGTAATTCACCTATTTACAGGCCTTTCATCAATAAAGTATTCACTTCAGTCAAAGAGCTTTCTTTTTCTTGTCCATTTTACTGTTTTATTTGCGAAATGTCTGTTATTTTGGTAAACATTGTAGGTAAAAGCAAGAGGCTCTACAGAGCATAACGAAAGCATTGACTTTGCTTGATCGACAAATATCATAGATTGTAACTGAGGTAACCATTTCACATATAGAACATTTCTGGTGTTTTTCTTTGTTGCAGGTCAACAGGGTTATCTCAGCCGAGTGAGATTTCCTTATCCTCAGCAGTTCAAAGTCACAGCAAATGGTAGCTGTTATCAGCCGGGTATTCTCAGCAGGTTAAGTGTGATACTTCCGGTAGAATGGACTTGTTCCCCGCAGGTTAAATGCAGTCAGGCATGAGCAACGAAGAGGTTTGTTTTCCCATAGCAGAAATTTTGCTTCCCCAGTGAAGTGGTCATCCTCTCTCCGGAAGAGTTGTTTCCGCTCCCCGACGGAGTCCGATTATCAAGTTTGAAATGTTGTATTTCCGACAAAACAAAGCTTTGTATTAGTGAGAAAGTGAGTCCCCAGCAGGGTGGAGTTTGTTCTTAGCAGAGCAGGATAGAAGTGATTCCCTCAGCGGCAGGGTGGTTTGTAAACCGGTTTTCTTCTCCAGCAGAGGCAACGTCGGTGACGCCCTTTCCCGACGGAGTCGGTATTCAGGATTTTCTCCAGCAAAGTGTAATGCTGATTCCTTCGACAGAGTAAGTGGTGGAGCAGGAGTATGGGATTTCCCCAGTAGAATGGAGTTCCTAGTAGGAGTATCTGATATTCCTCGACAGGACAAGTTGATGCTTGATGTAATCCCAAGCAAATGGGATTTTCTCCCCAAGCAGGATGGAGTTTTCGGGAATGCCACTCAGGGCTGATTCCCCGAGCAGAGTAAAGTTCATCTCGGCAGGTGGCTGTATCTCTCCTGCAGGGACGGTTTCCTCAATAGGAGGAATTTGGTGTAGACAGAAGGTTGCTTGTGTCCCAGCCAATCTTTTTGATTCCCTAGAAGAGTTGAGTTTTAGAGAGCTATCCAGGGTGTTTTCCTCGTCAGGATGTGATTTGATCCCCAACAGAGTGGATGTTGTTCCAGGAGGCCGTTCAGGGTTTTTTTTCCAGTAAGTCTAGTTTGCTGGCGTGTGCCAACTCTCCCCGGCAGGGTTGTTCTCTCTCTCCCCGGCAGAGTGGGTATCTTTTCTCCCTAGCATTTATTTTGCAGAGGTGGTTCTTTTGCATTTGCATTTGCATTAGCATCCTCCCAAATGCGTAGCATTCCCATTTCGTATGGAGCATTACGCCATTTTCAAACATACGCATGTGAACCATAAGCCAGGTTGTTATCTCTTTGTTTCAAGTGTTTTCCCCAAAGAATTGATCTTTTCTCGCCCTTGGTATCCAGACCATGGTAGCTTTTGGTTAGCCCGCATGGTATCCAGACCCCGGCTTACGTTACTCCCCAGCAGTATCATCGGATTTCAGTTGATTATGTTGTTTTGGGACTCATCTGGTAGTTAGATCATGATGAGTGTTTGCGATGTATGTTTCTGTCCGCCGAGTACCCGAACTCCGGTCAATCCCCAGTTGTTGATATTTTTCTCCTACCGTCGAGTGCCTAGACTCCGGTAAAGACAATTGTGGTGTTCAGACCATGGTAATGTCAGACATGTGTTATTTGTCCATTGAGTATGCAGACTCCAATTGGTGTCATAGAGTATCCAGGCTTTGGCAAACTTCATTGATTCATTTTGTCCATGCAGTGTTCAGACTCCGACAGTTCGGGACGGTATTTTTAAACTCATATGGTATCTAGACCGTGGCCGCTCCCGTTATCCCGTGTGGTATCCAGACCCCGGCTTGTGTTATTTCCCCCAGTTGTGTCATCAGATGTTGATGGGTGATATCTTTGCAAACTCAGGTGGTATTCAGACCATAATGGATGTTTCTTCGTCCGTTGAGCGTTTAGGCTCCGTTCAATCTTCGTTGAGCGTCCAGGCTCCGTTCAATTTTCGTCGAGCATTCAGGCTCCGGTTATTTCATCGAGCAGTCAGGCTCCGGTTATTTCATTGAGTATCCAGACTCCGGTCAATCTTCATTGAGTGTCCAGGCTCCGGTTAATTTTCGTCGAGCGTTCAGGCTCCGGTTACTTCGTCGAGCAGTCAGGCTCCGGTTATTTCTTTGAGTATCCAGACTCCGGTCAATCTTCGTTGAGCGTCCAGGCTCCGGTCAATTTTCGTCGAGCGTTCAGGCTCCGGTTATTTCGTCGAGAAGTCAGGCTCCGGTTATTTCTTTGAGTATCCAGACTCTGGTCAATCTTCGTTGAGCGTCCAGGCTCCGGTCAATTTTCGTCGAGCGTTCAGGGTCTGGTTATTTCGTCGAGTAGTCAGGCTCCGGTGATTTCATTGAGTATCCAGACTCCGGTCAATCTTCGTTGAGCGTTCAGGCTCCGGTAAATCTCTAATTTGGGTTGCATTGCTTGCTCTGTCGAGTAATCGGGCTCCGGTTGACTTCTGTCGAGTATCCAGGCTCCGGTAAATCCACAGTGAAGCCGCCAATTCCGCTGAGTATCTAGGCTCCATTTGTAGCGTTGAGCATCCAGACTCCAGTTTTTGTTCGTTGAGTATCCAGACTCCAATCAGTTTCGTTGAGTGTTTAGGCTCTGGTAAATCTTGTTAGTTATTTCGTCCGTTGAGTACCCAGATTTCGGTCACTACGTTGAGCAGTAAGGCTCCGGTTCCTTTGTTCGTGGAGTATCTAGACTTCGGTCAGTACGTGGATGTTCAGACTCCGAAAAATTTCGTTGATGTATTATGTTCGTTGAATATCCATATTCCAACAATGTGAGGTGTTACCCTTGCAGCCGATATGGTATCCAGACCATGGCACAATTTGTGATGGACGTGTTCATCGTGTTATGAATTCCCCACAGAGTTACTTGGTTAAGTTTCTCCTCGTCCCAAAGCAGAGTTATTTATTTAAACTTCTCTTGTTTCCCCGCCAGAGTTGCTTGGTTAAGTCTCACTTCCTCAGCGGAGTATACAGATGTTTATTAGATTCAACTACTTACGGAGATTTCTTTTCCCAATCAGAGTGTGCAGTTTATTTCTGCGAGTGGCAAATTTCCGAGTTCTTTGATATTCAATCGTCTTTTACCTTATTTGTTTGAAAGTTGATGCTCTCATCCCTTCAAGCTCAAGTCGATTGAATAGGGGCAGCTGTAGCACCCTAAAATTTTCGTTTTCGTTTTGCGGTAACTGGCTTTTGTTTTCTTGTATTTTGCATTTTGCATATCATAGAATTTGTTCTCAAGGCATGGGATCAAGGTATTCATATGGCTCGAGTTCATTTTGGCGTATAGATTGAACAACGAACATCGAGCATCAGAGGCTCGGGCATTTATTTTTTCCAGCGGTCAGGCGGCCAATTTTATTTTATTTTTGCAGGAGAACAGCAGTTCAGAAAGTAGCACTCAGGCTCATGTCAAGCATTTTCACAGTGATAACGTTCAAAAATGAGGTTCAGAAGCTAAATAGAGCTCAAAACGACAAGAAACGGGCAAATGGACAGGTTTTCCATCCAAAAGGCGCCAAATTCAAAATTTTGAAGGTGTTAATCGGTTAACACACATGGTTAACCGATTAACCATTGGAGAATCAACCCAGATTTGAAATTTTAATAGTGTTAACCGGTTAACGCATATGGTTAACCGGTTAACCAAAGAAGATTTTGCCTTGCACGTTAGATTTCAAGCAATTTTCATTTGGGATTCATTTTTGGCCTTTGGAAATTCAAATTTTGCATGTGGGAAGGATCTAGAACCTCTTTAAAATTCAGATTTCCCTCCAAAATCCCATGCCACTTTCGAAGCCAAGTTTTCCAGTCCAATTTCCAAACCTTGCTTTGGATCCAAACCTAAGTCATACTTAAGTGATTTACTCCAAACTAAACCATCCAATCTCTCATAATTCAATTCATTTTTCAGAATTCACTCTTGAGCTCACAATTTTCTCTCAAATTTCTCCATTCCAAAAACCTCATTCAAAGCTCTTCATCATTTGGATTCATTGATTTTTCATTGAAATAAATGGATTCTTGATCATAAACCTTCATCCATCATCATTGGATCAATTTTTCATAATCAATTTTCATGCAAATTGAGATCTGATTTTGGAGCTTGAGTTGGAAGTGCTTATTTGGAGTAATTTGGCTTAAAAGTGTTTGATCTTCATTCCTCTTGCAAGAATTATTGTGGATCCTGAAGTTTTCCGGATAATCTTGCTTGGATCTGCTCAAATTCAGTTGATCAACATTTACCAAAGTAAATCTCCGCTTCGAAGGTTGGAATTCTTGATCCGATTTAATTTTTGAGCTTATCATGTTAATCTTCATATTCGATTGAATTTTGGTTGATTTCGATCCGTTCAGATTGTGATATTGTTGTGTAACTGTGTATCCTTGTTGTTGGATCTCTGCGTTCTGTTGTTAATTTCGTGCTTAATTGATAAGTTGATCTGTTGGAACCTTGGATAAGCTGTTTTGTTGCTAGAAGTGATTTTCTGCTGCTGTTTTTGGCTTCTGGTACATTGTTAATCGGTTAACCATTTCAAACTTTCAAATTTTTTTTCAAATGTTAACAGTGTCAATCGGTTAACGCATATGGTTAACCGATTAACCTGTTCAAAATTCCAGATTTTCCAAACTTTTTAAGGTGTTAACCGATTAACCTCAGGGGTTACTGTTGCACCCCAAAATTTTCCCAACTTTTCTTTACCTAGCTTGTGTTTCATTTCATTCACATTAGCATTATCATTTGCATTTCATTGACATGTATGTAGGAGATCAAGAGGTATGATTACCAATCAAAGGCTACACAAGAGTTTGAAGCTAGCCAAGAAGGTTAGTCAGGTGCTCAAGGGTTGATATCCTTGTCAGAGAAGGTAGAAGATCCCCAGAGAGAGTGATTGAAGCCAAGAGGGTGTGTCTCCTAACTTGAGAGTTGTGGGAAGTCATCAGATGATTCTGAAGCCATGGAGATAGACTTGAGATCTTGAGAGAGCTCATGAGGAGTGTTGAAGATCACTTTGAGGCCTAGACAGGTCATTGTGCAAGATTAAGAAGGCTCAACCATGATTGGTGCAGCTAGGGTTTGACTGGGTCAACCCTAAGTCAACTGAGGATTTGAAGAAGGTTGAGACCTAATGCAAGGGCTATGTGATCATGGATTGATACATTGAGATGTCATAAGGATGATTCCAAGGTCAACTCATCATGATTGAAGAGTTTGAGAAGTTTCCAGCTAGGGTTTCTAAGGCTTGACAGTGTAAAATCCCCTAGTTTGACCCCTATCTTCAAGGCAGTTTAGCTCAAGATGTGATTGTCATCTCATCTTGCCCCCAACATGAATGTTGTAGAGCATGGTCTTATCTTTAATTTGAGTACTATAAGTCCTTTATAGGACTTGTCGAACTCAAGTTATGACTTTGACAAGTTACAGGTCATCTGAGGTATGTGAATTTGGGGGCTTGAAAGTTGTCCAGCTTGCATGAAACATTTGCCCTAGAAGGATGATTCCTATGAACTTTTCGTCAACATGAATGTTTTTCCTTATCCTCTTAGATTTATAGAGAGTACTAGAAGTCCTTGATAGGATTTGTAGAACTCAAGTTATGGCTTTGACAAGTCAAGGGCATTTTGATCATTTAGAGATTATAGGTCATTTCAAGCATAAGGCCATAACTCTTATTTCCAAGCTTCAAATGGGAAAATGTTCAACATCGACCTTGTTCAAAATGATGTTTTAAGGTTAACCAAGAGGTCATGAGATGTTGGAAGTGCTTGTAGCTCAAAGTCACCAAAATGGCCTAAAATGAGGGTAATTTTCAAATGAACCAAAGTTGGAAATTGATATTTTTGATCTACATGTCCAAACCAAGGCATGTAATATGTCATTTTGACTCTAAAAAACATTTTAAGAACATTGGTTTAGCCACATTTTTGAATTGAGGTGTAATTTGTGGAATTTCTTTGAAAAGTAGTTACTTACATCTTAAGTAACATTTGCCAAACCTAAATTCAAGGCATAATCAAGGTCCCTTGCAAGCCAAACACATCCAAAATGTCATTAGGGGAGAAATTGGAAGGGAATGAGGATGATTTCAAGCTGTTAGCAGAACTATGCATACCATGGCATGTGGTTGAACTTCTCATGACATGAGATATTGAATTTCTCATTAGAAGGATCTAGAGCTTTCTATATATTGAGTAGAGGTGATCCAAGGCCAAGGTTGGTGATGATTGAAGGAGAGAGCAGAGATTGAGTTTGGAAAATTCTTGCTTGCAACTAAATTCGGTTACATCATTTCACTCATTTTCCATCCATTTTCTTGATTGCAATCTCTTCCATGGATGCTAGGGAATGATTCCAGATCATAATCAAGGGAAATTCGTGGCTGATTGGTGTTCTTAACCTCAGTTTTTTCCACCTGCAACTCAGAGTTGGTTCCAAGAATTGAAGCCATTTCAGTCAATTCTATTGCATACAGAAGCTTGTAAGTGATTCACTAAAGGAGTCTGGAGCATTTGAAGGCTTGATTTGAAGGCTTGCTACTTCTGTGCACACGAAATTTTCAGGTTGCTAACCTTCAATCTCCAGCTTGTTTTAGTTAGAAATAATAGGAATTAGGATGTTAGATGCATTGTAGAATGGTGTAGGGAAGTTTTCAGATCAATAATTTGAGAATTAGTGACCAATTAAGGATGTTACCATTTTCGGTTGAGAGTTGGTTCTTGCGAATCTTGAGGATTTAGGTTGAATTAATGGTATGATTGAGTTCCTTGTGAAATTCGGGACAAGTTTGATCAAGGAATCATGGCCTATGGTGGACTCTATGGCAAACTAGGGTTGTGAGAAGATGACCGGAGAAAGTCACCGGCGGTGGTTTTGGGCGCGCAGGTGACCTGAGTTGCAGGGATTCAAAAGGAAGAAGATGACTTGATAGCCATCAGATCAAGGTTGGACTTTGACTAGGAACCTCATCCAACGGCCACGCGTGCTTCTCATTTGTGAAGGGCTCTGAACTTAATGAAACGATGCGTTTCATTAATCAGTGGTTTTTGGGCTTTAGGATCCAAGCGCTACCTGCACCCCCTTTGTGGCCCAAATGTGAAAATGAACTGGATTGTCTTGCTATCTGCACCGTGTGTTTATCATTTTATTTGGATTTTCTTTATTTTTTTCATTTTATTCATGGTTCTTGATAAAATCATAAAAAATGGAAAAATAATTCAATTAACCCCATTCTTTTTGCATTGGATTCATGATAGGGTCTAGTATTTTTTAGATAAAAAATATTATTATTTCATGCATTTTATGATTTTATGGGATTTTTTACATTTTAATTGATATTAAAATAGTCATGTTTGATGCTTGATATTGGTGAATTTGGTTTGATCATGTGATGATGATTTTGGCCTTGATTTTTTGTGAGTAGTTAGCATAGATATGCATGCTCCCCATAGATTTTTCTCACATTTTTATGATGAACATAGGTGGTATTTTAGGTTGAAACCTTTAGAAGCTCCATTTTTATGATTCAACATCTGATTTTTGTAGGGTAGATTCATGATTGAATTAGGATCCCTCAGGAATTTTTGTAGGAATTTTCAAGGTAGTTTTCTATTTTTGCTTGATTTTAGTTTAGATGCTAGTTTTAGATGATTCTAATGCACTAATTCAACTAGATTAACTTCTTTAGTTCCCCTAGATTAAGGTGTTGCTTTGCTTGTTCTTGGATTATGATAAAGGCAAGTTGAGGATGCATTGGATTACTTGAAGAGGCTTGGATGTGAAGATCTTCCCTTCTTTTGGTATAGTTTTGATTAGGTTAAGATTAGGGTTTTGTAGGCAAAGCTTCTAGATAGATTCTCTTCCTTCATAAACATGGATGATGTTGATCACTTCCATTCTTCCCTATGATGTAAGGTCCCTTTGTAAAGGCATCATCCCTCCTTTGGTAGGATGTGTGGATCCTTACAAGTTGGTAGAACCTTTGAGGGTCCCTTTCTCTGATGATAGGATGCTTAGTGGTGACCTTTGGACTTCACTCTGCTACCAATCATCCAAACTATGCTCTTGATGGATGCATCTTTCTCCCTTGTTAGAGGATGGAGTTCCTTGCTTGAAGAAGATTGAAGGATGAAGTTGATACTTCTTTGTGTTTGAAGATTATTCTGAGAAGCTGAAGCTTGTAGATGAAGAGGAGCAAGGTGATACTGGTGAAGCAAAGAGAGCTGAGGCTTGAAGACCAAGTTGACACTTGTGAAGAGGATCCAATTGAGATTGAGTGAAGAGCTGAGGCTTGAGGAATAAAGGATAAGTTGATACTTATATTGATGCATGGAGAGCCTGAAGGAGTCAAGTTGATACTTGCAGTTAGGAGTGAAGCCTGAAGGTGGAATTGACTGAAAAGCTGAGGCTTGTTGAAGAGGGAATAATTTGATATTTATGTTTGATGTGTTAGAAACTTGGAGAAGCAAGTTGATACTTGCTATTGAAGATGATAGCCTTGAAGGGTGGTTGAAGTCTGATGATTGGACTGTTGTCAGAGGAGGGCTTTATTGTGGAAGTTGTTGATCTGTTCTCTTTTCTGTATTGTTGTGACTTGTTTGATTTGCTTGATGCATTAGAATAAGTTCATATTTAGATTTAAGTTAGGAGCATGATTGCACTAGAGGTTGAGTTGCTCCCTCTGCTTGTATTTTTACTGTATGGCTTTGCTTGCGGGTATTCGGTAGAGCCCTACTCCCTTTCCTCTGTGGTTTGTGTGTGCTTGATGGCATTTTATTTCTCTATATGATTGCGGTTATTCATATCTGGCTTGAGGTTGAGATGAGCTTGTGGAGGTTGATGCCCGACACACATTTCCTCCCTCACTTGCATTGCATGCATTTTACAGTCGTTTACTGTTTACTGTTTAAGCTGATGCTTTATCTGTTTCTGTTTATCATTGACATGATCCCCTAGGAATCTCACTTCCTTGGATAAGGAAGTGATGATAGAAATTTAGGTTGAAACCGATGCATGATAACTTCTAGGAGTTCCCTGTTTCAAACTTCCACCATAGGATGAATCCTTGGCATGACAACAGTAGGACTTGATAGTCTCCCCCTCAGTTGAACCTGTTCGTTCTCTCTTCTCATCTCAAAACAAATTAAAACACAATAATAAAGGTTAACTGACGTCGTACGTTACGAGCCTTAAGCTATCTGAGAAAGGATTGTTGGAGCGTTTCTTTTCAACAGTCTGGATGTTTAGTGTGGCACCCTTTGGGTGACATGCGACGCATTCACTCTTAGGTCATAGTCTCTAGTACGATATTGGTTGCAAACGAATATAAAAAACAGTTCTTCCGTAAAAGACAGAAAACAAACTTCAAACCTTTTTGCCCCGTGGGCCCGTAATTCAAAGGAAGCTTTTCTGAAGAAAAGAGTGTCATTAACTCCCAGTTCTACTACAAACGGTAACGCTTAAGTCTCCAAGGGTCGAGCTGCGTACACCAAACTGTTGGAACTGTTTGTTAACCCTACTCAGAAAAATAGATGAATCTAAACCCGTAAGCCGTATTATCCCGAACTACGTAAGCTCTAATCTCTCATACCTGTTGAGAGTACGTAGGTACAATACTGAAGTATTGGCGAGCCACCTTCCCCGTAACTAGTAGTTAGCTAAACTACGTTGACTCTGATTTCTCATTCTCTGATGAGAATACGTAGGCATAAAGTGCGATGCTTTGCCGAGTCATTTTCTTTTCTTTTCAGACCAGCCTTGATAGGTAGATAGATACAACCAACCCATCCGATAAACACAACAAGCGTGGATCCCATCGAGTACGATGGACGTGAGGGGTGCTAATACCTTCCCCTTGCGTAACCGACTCCCGAACCCAGACAATGGTTGCGATGACCTTGTCTTATACCTTTTTCGTTAGGTTTTTCCGATCGTTTCCTTTCCCGTTCTAAGGGATAAATAATGAAAGGTGGCGACTCTTCTGTTTTGCCGGCACCTTATTTTCGCGGAAGCGACAGTTACCCGATTAACACTGTGCTAGAATGTCATATTTGTTGTTTTGCTTGCTTGTTCGCATACCGTTTCGATTTGAATCATCATAGATCAGTGTGATGCATTAGGATCAAAATGTTGTGGGTATTTGTCACTGTTTGTGGTTGGTTAATCATGATTTTGTTGACATGGGTGTTCATTTTCCACTAGGTTGCATGCTTGTGTATGTGGTTCGAAGTGAGCATTTGTTTGCATGTTTATTTGCTTTCATCTCTTGTTTTTCTCCCCATGTTTGCATCATTTTGAATCGCTGTTGAGGTCGAGACGCGCTTGTGGCGGCTGCTACCCTACACATTTTTTCCTCTCTCCCACCATTCTAAATGTGCATTTTCATGTTTGCATTTTCTACTTGTGATTGATCCTTCCTTTGTTTTTCTTGTGCTTTTTGCCATGATCCCCATAGGATTCCTAGTCCCTCCGTTTAGGATGGGAGTAGGAGAGACATTAGGTGTTCAATCCAGGCATGCTAACATTAGGGTAGACGTCCCCCTTTTAATCCAAACTTTAGGACCGCTTTGCATGACAACGTTAGGGCCGAGTTTCCCTTAGACCTTCCGTACGTCTCTCTTCTCATCTCAAAACAATTCTAACTCATCTAATAAAGGCGATAAACATTGTGCGCTAAGAGCCTTGAGATACATGGGGAATGATGAGTGAGGGGTCTCCTCTCGCTTGTCTAGAGTGTTTGGTGTACGTCCATTTTAGGGGTGATACGCGACGCATTCGCTCCTATGTCATAAGTCTTTAGTGCAACATGAATCACAAACCGAATTAATTCACTTCACTAAAAAAAACAAACAAAATTTAAACCTTCTTCCTTCGGCATTAATCGAAAAACCTTTTTCAGAAAAAAGAGTGTTGTTAAGCTTTGGTTCTAGGGCAAACAGGCTTTGTCCCTAATAGCTGGAACTATGGTTTAACCCTACTCGGTTAAAACACTTAATCAACCTGTGGTTTCGGGTTAGCCCGAACTACGTTTGCTCTGATTTCTCATACCAGATGAGGATATGTAGGCATAAAACGAAGATGTCTTGGCGAGCAACCTTTCCCCACCTTTGCCCGTATTTAGCCGAACTACGTTGACTCTGACTTTTCCATTGCACGAGGGAATACGTAAGCACAGAGCGGCAATGCTCTGCCGAGTCACTTTTCCTTTTTCTTTTTCTCCTGTGAGTCTTTAGTGTAGATAGTTAAACACACCCTTAGATAGAAAACAAGTATGGATCCCGTCGAGTATGACGGGTGTGAGGGGTGCTAATACCTTCCCCTTACGTAACCGACTCCTGAATCCATGACTTGGTTGTGATGACCTAGTCTTTTCCTTTTTTTTGTTAGGTTTTTCCGGTCGTTTCCTTTCCCTCTCTTCGGGATAAATAACGAAAGGTGGCGACTCTTTTGTTTTCCGTCGGGTGTTTTTCACGGTTGCGACAACCGACACCACACGAAGTTAAGAGGAACATATGACCTCGCCGTCAGGAATCTATTAAACAAACAGGCATCGAACCCGAAGGCCGACTCAACACGAAGTTCATAGGAATATCTGACCTCGCCGTCAGGGATCTATTAAACAAACAGGCATCGAACCCGAATCGCGGCTCATCCCAAAGTTGAGAAGAACATCTGACCTCGCCGTCAGGCATCTGTTAAACAAACATGCATCAAACTTGAATGCTGGCTCAACCCGAAGTTGAGAAAAAACATCTAACCTCGTCGTGAGGAATCTGTTAAAAAAACAGGCATTGAACCCGAAGGCCGTCTCAACCCGTAGTTGAGAAAAACATCTGACCTTACCGTCAGGCATCAGTTAAACAAACAGGCATCGAACCCGAAGGTCGGTACAACACAAAGTTGAGAGGAACATCTGACCTTTCCGTCAGGCATCTATTAAACAAACAGGCATCAAACTCGAAGGTCGACTCAACCTGAAGTTGAGAAGAACATCTGACTTGGCTGTCAGGAATCAGTTAAACAAAGAGGCATCGAACCCGAAGGCCGGCTTAACACGAACTTGAGACAAACATCTGACCTCGCCGCCAGGCATCTATTAAACAAACACGCATCGACGCCGAAGGACGGCTCAAACCGAAGTTAAGATGAACATCTGACATCACCATCAGGAATCTTTTAAACAATCAGGCATCGAACCCAAAGGCCGTCTCAACACGAAGTTGAGAGGAACATCTGACCCCACCGTCGGGCATCTGTTAAACAAACCGGCATCGAACCAGAAGGTCGGCTCAACCCGAAGTTGAGAAGAACATCTAACCTCTTCGTCAGGCATCTGTTAAATAAACAGAAATCGTACCCGAAGGCCAGCTCAACACAAAGTTCATAGAAATATCTGACCTCGCAATCAGGGATCAGTTAAACAAACAGGCATCCAACCCGAAGGCCTGCTCAACCCGAAAGTTGAAAAGAACATCTGACCTCGTCGTCAGGTATTTGTTAAACAAAAAGGGATCGAACCCGAAGGCCGGCTCAACACAAAGTTGAGAGGAACATTTGACCTCTCCGTCAGGCATCTATTAATCAAACAGGCATTGAACCCGAAGGGCGACTCAACCCTAAGTTGAGAAAAACATCTGACCTTGCTGTCAGGCATCTGTTAAACAAACATGCATCAAACCTGAAGGTTGGATAAACCTGAAGTTGAGAAAAACATCTAACCTCGTCGTGAGGCATATGTTTAAAAAACAGGCATCAAACCTGAAGGCCGTCTCAACCCGTAGTTGAGAAAAACATCTGACCTCGCCGTCAGGCATCTGTTAAACAAACAAGAATCGAACCCGAAGTCCGGCATAACGCGAATGTTGAGAGGAACATCTGACTTCGCCGTTAGGCATCTATTAAACAAACAGGAATCAAACTCGAAGGCCGGCTCAACACGAAGTTCATAGGTTTAGGTGACCTCGCCGTCAGGGATCTGTTAAACAAACAGGCATCGAACCCGAAGGCAAGCTCAACCCGAAGTTGAGAAGAACATCTGACCTCGCTGTCAGGCATCAATAAAACAAACAGGCATCCAACCCGAAGGCCGACTTAACACGAAGTTGAGACGAACATCTGACCTCGCCGCCAGGCGTCTATTAAACAAACACACATCGAACCCGAAGGGCGGCTTAAACCGAAGTTAAGAAGACCATCTGACATCACTGTCAGGCATCTGTTAAACAAACAGGCATCGAATCCGAAGGCCGGCTCAACATGAAGTTGAGAGGAACATCTGACCTTGTCGTCAGGCATCTGTTAAAAAACCAGGAATCGAACCCGAAGGCCGGCTCAACCCGAAGTTGAGAAGAACATCTGACCTCGCAGTCAGGGATCTGTTAAACAAATATGCATCGAACCCGAAGGCCGGCTCAACCCAAAAGTTGAGATGAACATCTGACCTCACCGTCAGGCATCTGTTAAACAAACAGGCATCGAACCCGAAGGCCGACTCAACCCGAATTTGAGAGGAACATCTAACCTTGCCGTCAGGCATCTATTAAACAAACAGGCATCAAACTCGAAGGTCGACTCAACCCGAAGTTGAGAACAACATCTGACTTCGCTGTCAGGAATCAGTTAAACAAAGAGGCATCGAACCCGAAGGCCGGCTTAACACGAACTTGAGACGAACATCTGACCTCGCCACCAGGCATCTATTAAACAATCTGACATCAGGAATCTTTTAAACAATCAGGCATCGAACCCAAAGGCCGGCTCAACACGAAGTTGAGAGGAACATCTGACCTCACTGTCGGGCATCTGTTAAACAAACCGGCATCGAACCAGAAGGCCGGCTCAACCCGAAGTTGAGAAGAACATCTAACCTCTTCGTCAGGCATCTATTAAATAAACAGAAATCGTACCCGAAGGCCAGCTCAACACAAAGTTCATAGAAATATCTGACCTCGCAATCAGGGATCAGTTAAACAAACAGGCATCCAACCCGAAGGCCCGCTCAACCCGAAAGTTGAAAAGAACATCTGACCTCGTCGTCAGGTATTTGTTAAACAAAAAGGGATCGAACCCGAAGGCCGGCTCAAAACAAAGTTGAGAGGAACATTTGACCTCTCCGTCAGGCATCTATTAATCAAACAGGCATTGAACCCGAAGGGCGGCTCAACCCTAAGTTGAGAAAAACATCTGACCTTGCCGTTAGGCATCTGTTAAACAAACATGCCTCAAACCTGAAGGTTGGCTAAACCTGAAGTTGAGAAAAATATCTAACCTCGTCGTGAGGCATATGTTTAACAAACAGGCATCAAACCTGAATGCCGTCTCAACCCGTAGTTGAGAAAAACATCTGACCTCGCCGTCAGGCATCTGTTAAACAAACAAGCATCAAACCCGAAGTCCGGCATAACGCGAATGTTGAGAGGAACATCTGACTTCGCCGTTAGGCATCTATTAAACAAACAGGAATCAAACTCGAAGGCCGGCTCAACACGAAGTTCATAGGTTTAGGTGACCTCGCCGTCAGGGATCTGTTAAACAAACAGGCATCGAACCCGAAGGCCGACTCAACCCGAAGTTGAGAAGAACATCTGACCTCGCTGTCAGGCATCAATAAAACA
The DNA here is from genome assembly GCA_963859935.3 of Lathyrus sativus. NCBI lineage: Eukaryota > Viridiplantae > Streptophyta > Magnoliopsida > Fabales > Fabaceae > Lathyrus > Lathyrus sativus. The sequence goes on from OZ012735.1 coordinate 360,639,632, forward strand.
AACAGGCATCGAACCCGAAGGCCGACTTAACACGAAGTTGAGACGAACATCTGACCTCGCCGCCAGGCGTCTATTAAACAAACACACATAGAACCCGAAGGGCGGCTTAAACCGAAGTTAAGAAGACCATCTGACATCACTGTCAGGCATCTGTTAAACAAACAGGCATCGAATCCGAAGGCCGGCTCAACATGAAGTTGAGAGGAACATCTGACCTTGTCGTCAGGCATCTGTTAAAAAACCAGGAATCGAACCCGAAGGCCGGCTCAACCCGAAGTTGAGAAGAACATCTGACCTCGCAGTCAGGCATCTGTTAAACAAATATGCATCGAACCCGAAGGCCGGCTCAACCCAAAAGTTGAGATGAACATATGACCTCACCGTCAGGCATCTGTTAAACAAACAGGCATCGAACCCGAAGGCCGACTCAACCCGAATTTGAGAGGAACATCTAACCTTGCCGTCAGGCATCTATTAAACAAACAGGCATCAAACTCGAAGGTCGACTCAACCTGAAGTTGAGAACAACATCTAACTTCGCTGTCAGGAATCAGTTAAACAAAGAGGCATCGAACCCGAAGGCCGGCTTAACACGAACTTGAGACGAACATCTGACCTCGCCATCAGGCATCTATTAAACAAACACGCATCGACCCCGAAGGACGGCTCAAACCAAAGTTAAGACGAACATCTAACATCACCATCAGGAATCCTTTAAACAATCAGGCATCGAACCCGAAGGCCGGCTCAACACGAAGTTGAGAGGAACATCTGACCTCACCGTCAGGCATCTGTTAAACAAACAGGCATCGAACCAGAAGGCCGACTCAACCCGAAATTGAGAAGAACATCTAACCTCTTCGTCAGGCATCTGTTAAATAAACATAAATCGTACCCGAAGGCCAGCTCAACACAAAGTTCATAGAAATATCTGACCTCATAATCAGGGATCTGTTAAACAAACAGGCATACAACCCGAAGGCCGACTCAACCCAAAAGTTGAAAAGAACATCTGACCTCGTCGTCAGGGATTTGTTAAACAAAAAGGAGTCGAACCCGAAGGCCGGCTCAACACAAAGTTGAGAGGAACATTTGACCTCTCCGTCAGGCATCTATTAATCAAACAGGCATTGAACCCGAAGGGCGCCTCAACCCCAAGTTGAGAAAAACATCTGACCTTGCCGTCAGGCATCTGTTAAACAAACATGCATCAAACCAGAAGGTTGGCTTAACCCGAAGTTGAGAAAAACATCTAACCTCGTCGTGAGGCATATGTTAAACAAACAGGCATCGAACCCGAAGGCCGTCTCAACCCGTAGTTGAGAAAAACATCTGCCCTCGCCGTCAGGCATCTGCTAAACAAACAAGCATCGAACCCAAAGGCCGGCACAACGCGAATGTTGAGAGGAACATCTGACCTCGCCGTTAGGCATCTATTAAACAAACAGGAATCAAACTCGAAGGCCGGATCAACACGAAGTTCATAGGTTTAGGTGACCTCGCCGTCAGGGATCTATTAAACAAACAGGCATCGAACCCGAAGGCCGGCTCAACCCGAAGTTGAGAAGAACATCTGACCTCGCTGTCAGGCATCAATAAAACAAACAGGCATCGAACCCGAAGGCCGACTTAACACGAAGTTGAGACGAACATCTGACCTCGCCGCCAGGCGTCTATTAAACAAACACACATCGAACCCGAAGGGCGGCTTAAACCGAAGTTAAGAAGACCATCTGACATCACTGTCAGGCATCTGTTAAACAAACAGGCATCGAATCCGAAGGCCAGCTCAACATGAAGTTGAGAGGAACATCTGACCTTGTCGTCAGGCATCTGTTAAAAAACCTGGAATCGAACCCGAAGGCCGGCTCAACCCGAAGTTGAGAAGAACATCTGACCTCGCAGTCAGGCATCTGTTAAACAAACATGCATCGAACCCGAAGGCCAGCTCAACCCAAAAGTTGAGATGAACATCTGACCTCACTGTCAGGCATCTGTTAAACAAACAGGCATCGAACCCGAAGGCCGACTCAACCCGAATTTGAGAGGAACATCTAACCTCGCTGTCAGGCATCTATTAAACAAACAGGCATCAAACTCGAAGGTCGACTCAACCCGAAGTTGAGAAGAAAATCTAACTTCGCTGTCAGGAATCAGTTAAACAAAGAGGCATCGAACCCGAAGGCCGGCTTAACACGAACTTGAGACGAACATCTGACCTCGCCGCCAGGCATCTATTAAACAAACACGCATCGACCCCGAAGGACGGCTCAAACCAAAGTTAAGACGAACATCTAACATCACCATCAGGAATCTTTTAAACAATCAGGCATCGAACCCGAAGGCCGGCTCAACACGAAGTTGAGAGGAACATCTGACCTTACCGTCAGACATCTGTTAAACAAACAGGAATCGAACCAGAAGGCCGGCTCAACCCGAAGTTGAGAAGAACATCTAACCTCTTCGTCAGGCATCTGTTAAATAAACAGAAATCGTACCCGAAGGCCATCTCAACACAAAGTTCATAGAAATATCTGACCTCGCAATCAGGGATCTGTTAAACAAACAGGCATACAACCCGAAGGCCGGCTCAACCCGAAAGTTGAAAAGAACATTTGACCTCGTCGTCAAGTATTTGTTAAACAAAAAGGAGTCGAACCCGAAGGCCGGCTCAACACAAAGTTGAGAGGAACATTTGACCTCTCCGTCAGGCATCTATTAATCAAACAGGCATTGAACTCGAAGGGCGGCTCAACCCCAAGTTGAGAAAAACATCTGACCTTGTCGTCAGGCATCTGTTAAACAAACATGCATCAAACCTGAAGGTTGGCTTAACCCGAAGTTGAGAAAAACATCTAACCTCGTCGTGAGGCATATGTTAAACAAACAGGCATCGAACCCGAAGGCCGTCTCAACCCGTAGTTGAGAAAAACATCTGCCCTCGCCGTCAGGCATCTGCTAAACAAACAAGCATCGAACCCAAAGGCTGGCATAACGCGAATGTTGAGAGGAACATCTGACCTCGCCGTTAGGCATCTATTAAACAAACATGAATCAAACTCGAAGGCCGGATCAACACGAAGTTCATAGGTTTAGGTGACCTCGCCGTCAGGGATCTATTAAACAAACAGGCATCGAACCCGAAGGCCGGCTCAACCCGAAGTTGAGAAGAACATCTGACCTCGCTGTCAGGCATCAATAAAACAAACAGGCATCGAACCCGAAGGCCGACTTAACACGAAGTTGAGACGAACATCTGACCTCGCCGCCAGGCGTCTATTAAACAAACACACATCGAACCCGAAGGGCGGCTTAAACCGAAGTTAAGAAGACCATCTGACATCACTGTCAGGCATCTGTTAAACAAACAGGCATCGAATCCGAAGGCCAGCTCAACATGAAGTTGACAGGAACATCTGACCTTGCCGTCAGACATCTGTTAAAAAACCAGGAATCAAACCCGAAGGTCGGCTCAACCCGAAGTTGAGAAGAACATCTGACCTCGCAGTCAGGCATCTGTTAAACAAACATGCATTGAACCCGAAGGCCGGCTCAACCCTAAAGTTGAGAAGAACATCTGACCTCGCCGTCAGGCATCTGTTAAACAAACAGGCATCGAACCCGAAGGCCGACTCAACCCGAAGTTGAGAAGAACATCTGGCCTCGCCGTCAGGAATCTGTTAAACAAACATGCATCGAAACCGATGGCCGGCTCAACCCGAAGTTGAGAAGAACATCTGACCTCGCCCTCAGACATCTATTAAACAAACAGGCATCGAACCTGAAGGCCTGCTCATCAAGAAGTTGATAAGAAAATTAGACTTTTCCATCAGGCATCTCTAAAACAAATAGGCATCAAACACGAAGTCCCGCTCAACACGACGTTGAGAGCATCATCTGACCTCGCAGTCAGGCATCTGTTAAACAAACATGCATCGAACCCGAAGGCCGGCTCAACCCAAAAGTTGAGAAGAACATCTGACCTCGCCGTCAGGCATCTGTTAAACAAACAGGCATCGAACCCGAAGGCCGACTCAACCCAAAGTTGAGAAGAACATCTGGCCTCGCCGTCAGGAATCTGTTAAACAAACATGCATCGAAACCGATGGCTGGCTCAACCCGAAGTTGAGAAGAACATCTGACCTCGCCCTCAGACATCTATTAAACAAACAGGCATCGAACCTGAAGGCCTGCTCATCAAGAAGTTGATAAGAAAATTAGACTTTTCCATCAGGCATCTCTAAAACAAATAGGCATCAAACACGAAGTTCCGCTCAACACGATGTTGAGAGCAACATCTGACCTCGCTGTCAGGCATCTGTTAAAAAAATAGGCATTGAACCCGAAGGACGGCTCAACACGGAGTTGAGAGGAACATCTGACCTCGCCGTCAAGCATATGTTAAAAAAACAGGCATCGAACCCGAAGTTCGTCTCAACACGAAGTTCATAGGAATAGGTGACCTTGCCGTCAGGGATCTGTTAAACAAACAGGCATCGAACTGGAAGACCGGCTCAACCCGAAGTTGAGAAGAACATCTAACCTCTTCGTCAGGCATCTGTTAAATAAACAGAAATCGTACCCGAAGGCCATCTCAACACAAAGTTCATAGAAATATCTGACCTCGCAATCAGGGATCTGTTAAACAAACAGGCATACAACCCGAAGGCTGGCTCAACCCGAAAGTTGAAAAGAACATTTGACCTCGTCGTCAAGTATTTGTTAAACAAAAAGGAGTCGAACCCGAAGGCCGGCTCAACACAAAGTTGAGAGGAACATTTGACCTCTCCGTCAAGCATCTATTAATCAAACAAGCATTGAACTCGAAGGGCGGCTCAACCCCAAGTGGAGAAAAACATCTGACCTTGCCGTCAGGCATCTGTTAAACAAACATGCATCAAACCTGAAGGTTGGCTTAACCCGAAGTTGAGAAAAACATCTAACCTCGTCGTGAGGCATATGTTAAACAAACAGGCATCGAACCCGAAGGCCGTCTCAACCTGTAGTTGAGAAAAACATCTGCCCTCGTCGTCAAGCATCTGCTAAACAAACAAGCATCGAACCCAAAGGCCGGCACAACGCGAATGTTGAGAGGAACATCTGACCTCGCCGTTAGGCATCTATTAAACAAACAGGAATCAAACTCGAAGGCCGGCTCAACACGAAGTTCATAGGTTTAGGTGACCTCGCCGTCAGGGATCTGTTAAACAAACAGGCATCGAACCCGAAGACCGGCTCAACCCGAAGTTGAGAAGAACATCTGACCTCGCTGTTAGGCATCAAAAAAACAAACAGACATCGAACCCGAAGGCCGACTTAACACGAAGTTGAGACGAACATCTGACCTTGCCGCCAGGCGTCTATTAAACAAACACACATCGAACCCGAAGGGAGACTTAAACCGAAGTTAAGAAGACCATCTGACATCACTGTCAGGCATCTGTTAAACAAACAGGCATCGAATCTGAAGGCCGGCTCAACATGAAGTTGACAGGAACATCTGACCTTGCCGTCAGACATCTGTTAAAAAACCAGGAATCAAACCCGAAGGTCGGCTCAACCCGAAGTTGAGAAGAACATCTGACCTCGCAGTCAGGCATCTGTTAAACAAACATGCATTGAACCCGAAGGCCGGCTCAACCCTAAAGTTGAGAAGAACATCTGACCTCGCCGTCAGGCATCTGTTAAACAAACAGGCATCGAACCCGAAGGCCGACTCAACCCGAAGTTGAGAAGAACATCTGGCCTCGCCGTCAGGAATCTGTTAAACAAACATGCATCGAAACCGATGGCCGGCTCAACCCGAAGTTGAGAAGAACATCTGACCTCGCCCTCAGACATCTATTAAACAAACAGGCATCGAACCTGAAGGCCTGCTCATCAATAAGTTGATAAGAAAATTAGACTTTTCCATCAGGCATCTCTAAAACAAATAGGCATCAAACACGAAGTCCCGCTCAACACGACGTTGAGAGCAACATCTGACCTCGCAGTTAGGCATCTGTTAAACAAACATGCATCGAACCCGAAGGCCGGCTCAACCCAAAAGTTGAGAAGAACATCTGACCTCGCCGTCAGGCATCTGTTAAACAAACAGGCATCGAACCCGAAGGCCGACTCAACCCGAAGTTGAGAAGAACATCTGGCCTCGCCGTCAGGAATCTGTTAAACAAACATGCATCGAAACCGATGGCTGGCTCAACCCGAAGTTGAGAAGAACATCTGACCTCGCCCTCAGACATCTATTAAACAAACTGGCATCGAACCTGAAGGCCTGCTCATCAAGAAGTTGATAAGAAAATTAGACTTTTCCATCAGGCATCTCTAAAACAAATAGGCATCAAACACGAAGTTCCGCTCAACACGATGTTGAGAGCAACATCTGACCTCGCTGTCAGGCATCTGTTAAAAAAATAGGCATTGAACCCGAAGGACGGCTCAACACGGAGTTGAGAGGAACATCTGACCTCGCCGTCAAGCATATGTTAAAAAAACAGGCATCGAACCCGAAGGTCGTCTCAACACGAAGTTCATAGGAATAGGTGACCTTGCCGTCAGGGATCTATTAAACAAACAGGCATCGAACTGGAAGACCGGCTCAACCCGAAGTTGAGAAGAACATCTGACCTTGCTGTCAGGCATCAGTAAAACAAACAGGCATCGAACCCGAAGGCCGACTTAACACGAAGTTGGGACGAACATCTGACCTCGCCGCCAAACATCTATTAAACAAACACGCATCGAACCCGAAGGGCGGCTTAAACCAAAGTTAAGAAGACCATCTGACATCGCCGTCAAGCATATGTGAAACAAACAGGCATCGAACCCGAAGGCCAGATCAACACAAAGTTGAGAGGAACATCTGACCTCGCTGTCAAGCATCTATTTAACAAACAAGCATCGAACCCGAAGGCTGGTGTTGCACCCCAAAATTTTCCCAACATTTCTTTACCTAGCTTATGTTTCATTGCATTTACATTAGCATTATCATTTGCATTTCATTGGCATGTATGCAGGAGATCAAGAGGTATGAGTACCAATCAAGGGCTATCCAAGGCTCTGAAGCTAGCTAAGAAGCTTAATCAAGTGTACAAGGGTTGATATCCTTGTCAGAGAAGTTAAAAGATCCTCAGAGAGAGTGGTTGAAACCAAGAGGGTGTGTCTCCTAGCCTGAGAGTTGTGGGAACATCAGATGATTCTGAAGCCATGAAGATGGACTTGAGGTCTTGAGAGAGCTCATGAGAAGTGTTGAAGATCACTTTGAGGCCTAGACAGGTCATTGTGCAAGATTAAGAAGGCTCAGCCATGAGTGGTGCAGTTAGAGTTTGACTGGGTCAACCCTAAGTCAACTGATGATTTGGACAAGGTTGAGACCTAATCCAAGAGCCATGTGATCATGGATTGATACATTGAGATGTTATAAGGATGACTCCAAGGTCAACTCATCATGATTGAAGAGTTTGAGAAGTTTCAGGCTAGGGTTTCTAAGGTTTGACAGTGTAAAATCCCCTAGTTTGACCCCTATCTTCAAGGCAGTTTAGCTCAAGATGTGATTTCCATCTCATCTTGCCCCCAACATGAATGTTGTAGAGCATGATCTTAGCTTTAATTTTAGTGCTAGAAGTCCTTGATATGATTTGTAGAACTCAAGTTATGGCTTTGACAAGTTACAAGTCATCTAAGGAATGTGAATTTGGAGCTTGAAAGTTACCCAACTTGCATCAAACGTTTGCCATAGAAGGATGATTCCTATGAACTTTTGGTCAACATGAATGTTGTTCCTTATCCTCTTAGCTTTCTAGAGAGTACTAGAAGTCCTTGATAGAATTTGTAGAACTCAAGTTATGGCTTTGACAAGTCAAGGGCATTTTGGTCATTTGGAGATTATAGGTCATTTCAACCATAAGGCCATAACTCCCATTTCCAAGCTTCAAATGGGAAAATGTTCAACATAAAACTTGTTCAAAATGATGTTTTAAGGCAATCCAAGAGGTCATGAGATGTTGGATTTGCTTGTAGCTCAAAGTTGCAAAAATGACCTAAAATAAGGGCATAAGTTAAATGAACCAAAGTTGGAAATTGATAATTTTGATCTACACATCCAAACCAAGGCATGTAATAGGTTATTTTGACTCTAAAAAGCATTTTAAGAACATTGGTCTAGCCACATTTTTGAAATGAGGTCTAATTTGTGGACTTGCTTTGAAAAGTAGTTACTTACATCTTAAGTAACATGTGCAAAACTCAAATTCAAGGCATGATCAAGATCCCTTACAAGCCAAACACTTCCGAAATGTCATGAGGGGAGAAATTGGAAGGGAATGGGATTGATTTCAAGCTGTTAGAAGGGTTGTGCATACCATGGCATATAAGTGAACTTCTCATGTCATGAGAGATTGAATTTCTCCTTGGAAGGATCTAGAGGTTTCAAATCATTTTTTTTGGTGATGATTGAGAGAGAAAACTGAGCTTGCACTTTGAACTTTCTCATTGCAAAACAAAATCGGTTACAAGGTTAGAGGCCATTTCAGTCCAAGAAATTGATCTCAATAGCTTGCTCAGAGGTTGGTGATCAATTCCAGATCAAATTCAAGGCACTGTGGTGGAAGAATCGTGAAGTAGCCATTGGAGAGTGAAGCTTGCAACTCAGAATCGGGTTTGATAATTCAAGAAGATTCAACTCTTTTCTTTGCATACAGAAGATTGATTGTGATTCAGTGAAGGATTATGCAAGTTCTTGAAGGCTGAGTTGAAGATTCTACCCTTTTGTTCGTTCAAATTTACCAGGTATGCAACTCTTGTGCTATGGCTTAAATTAGGTAGAATTAAGATGAATTGTTATGGTAGATGCATAGTAGGATGGTGTAGGAAGATTTCTGGATCGTTAATTTGAGAATTAATGACCAATTAAGGATGTTACCATTTTCGGTTGAGAATTGGTTCTTGCAAATCTTGAGGATTTAGGTTGAATTAATGGTATGAGTGAGTTCCTTGTGAGATTTGGGACAAGTTTCATGTATAAACCACTTGCAATGGAGGATCCTATAGAGAGTTAGGGTTGGGGAAGATGACCGGAGCACCACCGGCGACGGCCATGGCTGCGCGCGTGTTTCAGAGGTTCAAAACGAAGAAGATGACTTTAGAGCCATTGGATGGGGCTGAGACCTTTGACCAGATGAAGATCCAACGGCCACGTATTAATTTCAGTTTGTGAAGAGTTCTGAGAAATGAAACGCAACGTTTCATTTAAGTTGTGTTTTGCGCTTTGTGAAATAACTGATAACCACACCCCCCTGATGGCCCAATCCATGAAATGAATTGATTCCTATTTCTATCTGCACCGTGCATTTATTATTTTCTTTTGATTTTCTTTAATTTTTCATTTTATACATGGTTCTTGATTAAATCATAAAAAATTGAAAAACAACTCAATTAACCCCATTCTTTTTGCATTAGATTCATGATAGAATCTAGTATTTTTTAGATAAAAAATATTTTTATTTCATGCCTTTTCTGATTTTAGGGAATTTTCACATTTTAATTGATATTAAAATAGTCATGTTTGATACTTGATTTTGTGGAATTTTGTGTGATCATGTGATGATGATTTTGATCCTGATTTGTTGTATGTGGTTAGCATAGATATGCATGCTCCCCATAGATGTTTCTCACATTTTTGTGATGAACATAGGTGGTAGTTTAGGTTGAAACCTTTAGAAGCTCCATTTTTAGGGTTTATGGTTGATACCTTTGGATTTAGGACTTAATTTTAGGACTTAATAGATGATTTAGTCCCTGGTTTTTGTATGAGGCATTCTTAATTGAATTAGGACCCCTTAGGAATTGTTGTAGAAATTTATAAGATAGTTTACTATTTTTGATTGATTTTAGTTTAGGTGCTAGTTTTAGATGATTCTAAGGCACTAATTCAACTAGATTAACATCTTTAGTTCCCTTAGATTAGGGTTTTGTTTCTCTTGTTCTTGGATGATGATGAAGGCAAGTTGAAGATGCATTGGACTGCTTGAAGAGGCTTGGATTTGAAGATCTTTCCTTCTTGTGGTGTAGTTTTGATTAGGTTAAGATTAGGGTTTTGTAGGCAGAGCTTCTAGATAGTTCTCTTCCTTCATAAACATGGATGATGTTGATCAATTCCATTCTTCCCTATGATGAAAGGTCCCTTTGTAAAGGCCTCATCCCTCCTTTGGTAGGATGTGTGGCTCTTTGCAAATTCGTAGAACCTTTGAGGGTCCCTTTCTCTGATGACAGGATGCTTAGTGGTGACCTTTGGTCTTCACTCTGCTACCAATCATCCCAACTTTGCTCTTGATAGATGAGTATTTCTCCCTTGTTAGAGGATGGAGTTCCTTGATTGAAGAATATTGGAGGATGGAGTTGATACTTCTTTGTGTTTGAAGATTATTCAAGGAAGCTGAAGCTTGTAGATGAAGAGGACCAAGTCGATACTGGAAAAGAAGAGAGAGCCGAAGCTTGAAGACCAAGTTGATACTTGTGAAGAAGATCCAATTGAGATTGAGTGAAAAGCTGAGGCTTGAATAAGAAAGGATAAGTTGACACTTACATTGATACATCGAGAGCCTGAAGGGATCAAGTTGATACTTGTAGTTAAAAGTAAAGCCTGAAGGTGGGATTTACTGTAAAGCTGAGGCTTGAGGAAGAGAGAATAAGTTGATACTTATGTTTGATGGGTTAAAACCTTGGAGGAGCAAGTTGATGCTTATTCTTGAGGATGATAGCCTTGAAGGGTGATTGAAGTCTGAAGACTGAACTGCTGGCAGAAGATTGCTTTGCTGTGAAGCTGTGGGAGTGGTTGATCTGTTTCCTTTCTTGTCTGTTTTCTTTTCTGTATTGATGTGGCTTGTTTGATTTGCTTGATGCATTAGAATAAGTTCATATCTAGACTGATGTAAGCTAGGAGCATGACTGCACTAAAGGTTGAGTTGCTCCCTCTGCTTGTATTTTTACTGTATGGCTTTGCTTGCGGGTATTCGGTAGAGCCCAGCTCCCTTGCCTATGTGGTTTGTGTTGCTTGATAGCATGTTATTTCATTTCCTCTGTATGATTGCAGCTATTGTGTTTGTTTGATAGTATGTTATTTCTTCTGTATGATTGTAGTTATTCATATCTGGCTTGAGGTTGAGATGAGCTTGTGGAGGCTGATGTCCCACACACATTTCCTCCCTCACTTGCATTGCATGCATTTTACAGTCGTTTACTGTTTACTGTTTAAGCTGATGCTTTATCTGTTTCTGTTTACCATTGACATGATCCCTTAGGAATCTCACTTCCTTTGATAAGGAAGTGATGATTAGAACTTTAGGTTGAAACCTATGCATGATAACTTCTAGGAGTTCCCTGTTTCAAACTTCAACCATAGGATGAATCCTTGGCATGACAACATTAGGACTTGATAGTTTCCCTTTAGTTGAGCCCTCTCTCTTCTCATCTCAAAACAAATTAAAATACAGTAATAAAGGTTAACTGACGTCGTACGTTACGAGCCTTAAGCTATCTGAGAAAGGATTGTTAGAGAGTTTCTTTTCAACAGTCTGGATGTTAAGTGTGGCACCCTTTGGGTGACATGCGACGCATTCACTCTCAGGTCATAGTCTCTAGTACGACACTAGTTGCAAACGAATATAAAAAACAGTTCTCCCTTAAAAGACAGAAAATAAACTTCAAACCTTTTTGCCTCGTGGGTCCATAATTCAAAGGAAGTTTTTCTGAAGAAAAGAGTGTCGTTAAACTTCAGCGCCACCGCAAACAGGCTTTGTCCCTAACTGCTGGAACTGTTGTTTAACCCTACTCGATAAAACAGATGAATCTGAATCCCCGTAATCCGTATTATCCCGAACTACGTAAGCTCTGATCTCTCATACCTGTTGAGAGTACATAGGCACAATACTGATGTATTGGCGAGCCACCTTCCCCGCAACCCGTAGTAAGTCGAACTACGTTGACTCTGATTTCTCATTCTCTGATGAGAATACGTAGGCATAAAGCGCAACGCTTTGCCGAGTCATTTTATTTTCTGTTTAAGCCAGCCTTGATAGGTAGATAGATAAAACCAACCCATCATATAAACACAACAAGCGTGGATCCCGTCGAGTACGACAGACGTGAGGGGTGCTAATACCTTCCCCTTGCGTAACCGACTCCCGAACCCAGACAATGGTTACGATGACCTTGTCTTATACCTTTTCGTCAGGTTTTTTCGATCGTTTCCTTTCCCGTTCTGAGGGATAAATAACGAAAGGTGGCGACTCTTTTGTTTTGCCGGCACCTTATTTTCGCGGATGCGACACCTGGCTCAACCCGAAGTTGAGAAGAACATCTAACCTCGCAGTCAGGCATCTGTTAAACAAACAGGCATCGAACCCGAAGGCCGTCTCAACCCGTAGTTGAGAAAAACATCCAACCTCTTTGTCAGGCATCTATTAAACAAACAGATATCAAACCCGATGGACGGCTGAACATGAAGTTCATACGAATATATGACATCGCCATCAGGGATCTGTTAAACAAACATGCATCGAACCCGAAGGCCGGCTCAACCCGAAGTTGAGAAGAACATTTTACCTCGCCGTCAAGTATTTGTTAAACAAACAGGCATCGAACCCGAAGGTCGGTTCAACACGAAGTTGAGAGGAACATTTGACCTCACCGTCAAGCATCTATTAAACAAACAGGCCTTGAACCCCAAGGCAGCTCAACCCGAAGTTGAGAAGAACATCTGACATCGCCGTCAGGTATCTGTTAAACAAACATGCATCAAACACGAAGGTTGGCTCAACCCGAAGTTTAGAAGAACATCTAACCTCACCGCGAGGCATCTTTTAAACAAACAGGCATCGAACTCGAAGGTCGTCTCAACCCGTAGTTGAAAAAACATCTGACCTCTCCTTCAGGAATCTGTTAAACAAACAGGCATCGAACCCGAAGTCCTGCTCAACACGATGTTGAGAGGAACATCTGACCTTGATATCAGGCATCTATTAAACAAACAGGCATCAAACCCGATGGCCGGCTAAACACAGAGTTCATAGGAATATCTGACCTCACCGTCAGGGATCTGTTAAACAAATAGGCATCGAACCTGAAGGCCAGATCAACCCGAAATTGAGAAGAACATCTGACCTCACTGTCATGCATCAGTTAAACAAACATGTATCGAACCCGAAGGCCGGTGATGTACCCCAAAATTTGGCCAACCTTTTCTTAACTTGGTTTATGTTTCATTTCATTTTGTCTTAGCTTTTGCATTGCATACCATGTTTCATTGAACAGGGGATCAAGAGGTCGTGCATAGAAAGAGAAGTCTTCTCAGAGTATTGAGCCTAAAAAAGGGGTGTTACTAAAGTTTGAATGGTCATCAGGTCATCAAGAAGAGGTCAATGGTCTTGTGAAAGGATGGATAGATATATGTGGGTCAGCTCCTAACTTGGTGGCAAGTTGAAGAGCATCAGAGGATTGTGAATGCATGATTATGGATATAAGATGTTGAGAGAGCTCATTGAGTGTTTTGAGAGCCATGTTGGAGCTTATTCAAGTTGTTGTGTGATGTAGAAGAAGCCATAGGCAAAGATGTTGCATCTAGGGTTTTCATCTGGTAAATCCTCAGTTAACTGTGAAATTGAAGGAGGTTAAAACTCAATTCCAAGTTTCTATGGTCATGGCAGGATGTGTTGAGAGGTCTAATATATCATTTCAAGATCAATTCATCAAGGATCAAGAGTGTGAGAAGTTACTAAATTAGGGTTCTCAGGTTAAAATCCCCTATTTAGTGCCTAACTTCAAGACCACCTATCTCAATATACAAGTCTCATCTCAATTTTTGACCAACATGAAACTTGTAAAGCATGTTCTTAGCTTTCTGTTTAGTACAAGAAGTCCTTGATTGGATTTATAGAACTCAAGTTATGATGCAGACAAGTAACAGGTCATCAGATGAATGTGATTTTGGTCAACATGATTTATAGAACTCAAGTTATGATGCAGACAAGTAACAGGTCATCAGATGAATGTGATTTTGGTCAACCAACTTCTAAACCATTTTTGACTTAGAGGGATGTTTCTCCTCAACTTTTTGCCAACATGAAAGTTGTAGAGCATGGTTTCATCTTCCAAAGAGTACTAAAATTCTTACATCTGATTTGTAGAACTCAAGTTATGGGGTTTACAAGTCAGGGGTATTTTGGGAAAGTGAGATTATAGGTCATAAAATTGTAGGTCCATTTCACCAACTTGCATATTTCAAATGAAAATCTTTTTAACATAAAACTTGCTCCAAATAGGGCCATTTGCATTACCAAATCATGTCTTGTAATGGTTGGAGCTTGGATTGAAGATTTGGTGTTTGAATTTTCCATAAAGAAGGCATAAAATGAGAAAATCGGATTTAATTCATTTGGAACTTCTTCAAGGAAAACTTATGCCTTTTTTGATTGCAATTGATGTTCTAAATACAATGCCAAGTTTAATTTTACAATTTGAGGTCATTTGTTTGGTCATTTCCATGGTTTCTTCATCATGAAGTAACAAATGGGAAATCCACCATAGAATCAAAACAAGGACCAATTGTTGGCCCTTTGATCAACTCAGGCTATGTGCAATTGATTTGGAACAAAATTGAGGCTGGTGTAGTGGAGAAAACACGAGTATGGCAAGTGAAAAAGTGAGAAAAAATTGAATTGGCAATTAGGCTTTAGGGCATGACTTAAAGCTCCATTCTCATATTTACCCAACATATAAAAGGTTAGCAAGCTTCCCAAACCCTCAGAGCTCGAATTGGTGGTGGAATTGCAAAAGTAGAAACTTGAAAAAGCAAGAGATAAGTGAGATTCGATTTTGGAGTTTCCGCTATTATCAAGTGAAATTGAGCACACTAAAAGCTTCATTCAAGTGTTTGGGACGTTTCTGGGTGGTTTGCTTGAAAGTTCAGCCGAAGACAAGACCCAGTGGAGGTTCTCCATTAGGTAATTTTGAAATCACCATATCTCTCTATTTAAGCCACGATTCTGTGTCATTCTTGCATATTTGAAACATAGGAATCATGTAGACCATTAATATGTAAAATGAACTAGCATTTGGTTTGATTTCTATTTGGAGCACAAATCTTTTTGTTTGTATTTTGGCTTGTTCTTGAGTTTTTAGAGCAAATGGAACATGGATTTGAACTCCTTGTGAAGTGTAAATGAATTCTGGACACTTTGGTTGGTTGATTTTGAGTTTTACAATTTATGCACATTTCCTATTTGTCTTCGATTTGCTGTGTATTGCTCAAACATGAAAACCAAGGTTGGATTTGAGTTCCTCGTGATGAGAGGGTGAATTTGGACTATTAGTTTGTTAATTTTGGTGGAGTTTTGATGCATGTGTTTTTTTGGAACTATTCACGGTGGCTGGGCGGCCGGAGAAGATGATCGGAAGGGATCTCTGGCCACCCTCTTGTTTTCATTGACTTTTGGCTGACTTCTCAATGAAGGAGATGACTCACACACCACACGATCTGATTACTTTTCACATGGACGTTCATGATTAAGACACAGCGTGCATCCCCTTTGACTTTGCAGCACGTGATCTCATTTAAATTATTCATTAATGTGCTGGCGCATTTCAGTCCATGTGATGTGCATACCAATTGATCAGACGGTTTTGATTGCATTCCATGTTGGTCCTTCTGTTGACCAGCCTTGGTGGATCAATGTGTGAACCCTGATTTTCTTTTGGGCGCTTGGGCCTCAGTTGTTGTTTGCGCCCCCCCCCCTGGGCCCAGCCTGGCTTTTGAACTATTTTTTATTACTATTTGCACCGCCTGTTTATTTATTTTATTTTTATTTCCATTTTATTTTTGTTTATTATTTGTTTGCATTTAAATCATTTTTAATTACTTCCAATTATCCAAAAAATCACAAAAATACTTTTTAGACACTTTGAGATGTCTTTTAATTTTGGAAAATTTTTATTTTATTTTTTGTTTTATTTTTCAATTAAAATTGGATTTTAATATTGAAAGTGTATTAATTGATTTAAATTATGACATTGTGTGATCTTTTATTTGTTTCTTCCATTTCCTTTGGGTCCAATGAATGAAAATTGATCCTCATACACGTGATGAGTCGAACAATTTTTTAGGACCATTTTGCGCCTGATTGGTTGAATTTAGGGTTGACTTTGGTGGCTTTTCTTTTGACCCTCGATTCTCCCATTTCAAAGTGGTACATCTTGAATTTTATTTTCTTTTGACGGTGCTTTGAGGGCATATTGGAGTTGTGCTTTTGGTTTCTGTTTGCCGACTTGTTTAGCTTTCTTGTGCATTTTATTTGGTAGTTTTTGAACCATTTTCCTAATTTTGAGTTAACTTGCAAGTCAAGTTACCTCTAAGGGAAGTTCATACATGCACCTTGACCTAGTTTGATTTGGATATGACATTTTTGGATCCTTTGAGCTTTCAATCCCTTTTGTTTCATGTTGCTAACATGTTAAGGATGATGTTTGTTCAATTTTAGGTCATGATATTGTTTCTTCCTTATTCATTTGTTTGTTTGCTTTTGAGCTTTCAATTAGGGTTTCATTGTGTTAGTTTGCTTGCATTTCTTTGTGTTCTAGCTTGCATTTCTTTTTGTTATTACTTGCTTTTGCTTTTAAGCCTTCCTCTTCATATTTACCTTCTGTCCAATAACCTTGTTCTTATTCATCTTCTTTTGTCTTCCTTCCCTTAGGATTTCTAATCTTTGTTGTTTAAGAGAGGTTATGATAGACATTAGGGTTCTAACCATGCATGATAACATTAGGTAGATGTTTCCCTTTTGTAATCCCAACTTTAGGTGGACTTTGCATGACAACTTCTAGGGTTTGGTCTAGTCCCCCTTTAGTTTATCCCTTTCTCTTCTCATCTTCAAACAACTTCAATCCCCTTAATAAAGATAATGAATGTTGTGCCATGAGCCTTATACTTGAGAAATGGTTATTGAGTGGCTACCTCTCAATTGCCTAGAGTGTTTAGTATACGTCCTTAGGACGATATGTGACGCATTCGATCCTAGGTTTTAATACAACGTACATTATGAACACTCAAATTCAAAACACTTCTTCTCTAAAAAAACACAAAAACACTTCAAACCTTTTTCACCCTTTGGGGTTCTTAATCAGGAAAACCTTTTCATAATCAAGAGTGTTGTTAACTTTCAGTCCTATCGCAAACGGTAATGCTTAAGTCTCCAATGGTCGAGCTGCATACACCAAACTGCTAGAACTGTTTGTTAACCCTACTCGGGTAAAACTCTTGAACAAACTGTGTTCCTTTTAGCCCGAACTACATTTTCTCTGTTCTTTCATACTAGATGAAAATACATAGGCACAAGACGCGATGTCTTGGCGAGCAACCTCCCCCCCTTTCTTTAGCCGTAGTTGGTCTAACTACGTTGACTCTGACTTTCCCATTGCACGAGGGAGTACGTAGGCACAGAGCGACAATGCTCTGCCGAGTCAGTCCTTTTTTTTTCTTTTGTCCATAAGCCTTTAGCGTAGATAGTTTACACACCCTTTTAGATAGCAAACACATGCGTGGATCCCGTCGAGTACGAAGAACGTGAGGGGTGCTCATACCTTCCCCTTGTGTAACCGACTCCCGAACCTAGGACTTGGTTGCGACGACCTCGTCTTTTCCCGTTTTCGTCAGGTTTTTTCCGATCGTCTCCTTTCCCCTCTTTGGGATAAATAACGATAGGTGGCAACTCTATTAGTCATTGTCGGCCTTCTTTTTGGCAGTAGCGACAACTGGAGACTCTGTTGGGGACAGGAATATCCCCTATGTGAGTCAATCCTAGCGCTTGTGTGTTTTCTTTTGGGTGTGTGTATATATGTGCCTTATCTTTATTTACTTCCGCATTTTACTTTCCACATTGTATCATACTTGCTGTGCTGTAGGGAGGGAAGTTCCATTGAGTGATAAGCCGGACCCGGGCTTGATTATAAGCCTAGAATTAGTAGTGGAGACTAGCGGGTGGACTTGTTTGCTTAGCAGACACAATTCCCCATGAAATTCACGCTCAGAAGAGATTCTCTTTGACGATTTCATTTCCGATCCTTAGGATCCGTCTGGAATTTGAATCTGAGGGTTGTCGACTCTGGGGACCAATCATTTGGGATTCAGCTAAGTGAGGCCTCTTCGAGAGATGATGATGCCAAACCAGAAATGGTGAACGTATCATCATTTCTTTAAAGTCTGTGACACTGATGAACGCATAGGATACCGAACCTTGTCAGTGGATAGGTCCATACTTGTGAGTGGGTGGGTTATGCAGGAAACTTTGGCCTTCAGACTACCCGGTTCTTTACAGTGTGAACCTGTGTTCATGGTACAAAGGGGTCCTAATGTCAGTGATTTGTCAGTACTAAAGCAAAGCGCTGGTTCTTCTCAAGCTACAGCACATCAAGCTTGATCCTCTGTTTGCATTTGCATTTGCATTTGCATCTTCATTTGCATTCCTTCATTAACATGTATTTATGATGCATGTGCATATTTCCCTCCTGATTCTAGTGGTTCTATTCTTCGTTCTTGACATGGAGCCCTTGAAAAGGACAATTGCTTACAGGTTTCCTACCCTAGATGTCAGTTCTTTTAGAAGTCTGATTGCTATGGATGAAGGGAATGTGATGGAACAATTTAGACAAGATTATGGGAGACTGGCCAGATGTGTCTGCAAGCCTTCATCCTTTGAGATCAGTGGTGTCTATACTCTCTTGCAGTTCTACGACGCTGAGTTGAGATGCTTCATCTTTTCGGATTTTGTTTTGGTGCCTACGTTGGAAGAGTATTCTGATATATTGGGGGTGCCTATCCGTGATCCGATGTCGTTCGTCCACACAGATGCGGAGCCAGATCTGGCTAGGCTCACTGCTATATTATGTTTGGAAGTTGCATAGTTAAAAGGAAAGTTAGTTGAGAGGAAAGGAACTGATGGTTTTCTGTTACCTTTTCTTATTGAGAAAGCTCAGAAGTTCGCTAAGAATGGTTGCTGGATTGTGTTTAGTGCTATTCTGGAACTTTGCATTTATGCCATTGTTTTGTTTCCGAATCTGCCGGACTTCGAAGACGTGGATGCTTTCTACTTACTGGCCTCAGGGAACCCGATCCCTACACTCTTAGGAGATGTTTATCATTCTGTGCACCACAAGAATGAAAACTGAAGGGGGAAGAACGTCTCATATTGTGTTCCTTTGCTTTATAGATGGTTGATGAGTCATATGCCTAAGATTGGTCAGTTTGTAGACACTGTTGCTACTTCAGAGTGGTCTGAGAGGATGATGGACCTGACTGCCAAGGATATTATTTGGTTTGATAGAGATATGCTTGGCACATAAATTATTTATAGTTGTGGCGGATTTCCTAACGTCCCTCTGGTCAGAAGGAAAAGGTGTGTCAACTATAACCCTTCTTTGTTGGTACGACAGTTCGGATATGCTCTCAGGGACGCTCCAAAGGAATAGGAGATATAGGAATCTCTGTATCTCACGGGTTTGTTAGAGGGTGATGATTTGATCAGACTTGAACGTGCTTGGCGAAGCATCCATAGGAGAGGCAAAGCATTATTAGGGAAGAGCAACAATCAGGCCTATGACCCCTACGTGGCTTGGATTCATGAGAGGGAAACGAAGTTCTTGATGCCATTTCCTCTAATGGAGCCTGTTTGCCCTCCCATGATTGAGTAGCCTACTACGGTGGATATCCAAAGGTGTAATCAGGTATGTCGCGAAAAGGAAGAGTTGCAGAAGACAAACGAAGAGTTGGAGAAGGAGATTGCTCAACTCAGAAGTGAGAGGAATGAAGCAACTTATTCTTTGAAGAAGCAAACTGAGCTGGTGAACAATTTGGGAACAAACTTGACTAAGGAGATGAGCGATAGAGAACGGTTGGGTTTAGACATAAATGTTGTTAGTAGTTTGCTTGCTACTAAAAAGCAAGATCTGAATAGAGCCTACTTGCGGATTTCCAAGTTTGAGACTCAATGGAACGCTGCCATGTCCAACAGCAAGCAACGTGAAGACTAGTTGAAGTCGCAGATCAACAAGCTGAAGGCTCAACTTAGAGCTAAAGATGAGGAGATCTCAAAGGAAGCTTCACTCAGGAGACATAGTGACTGTAAACTATATGAAGTGCTTGCAACCTTGGAGGAGCATAGAGAGGGAGCTGATGCCAAGAGGCGTAGACTCGAGGAGGTTTTTTGGAAGGAGGACTCAGTCGAGGATCTTCAGTCAACCATCAGTCAGCAGGAGCTGCTTATACGTGGTTTGCTCGCTAGGCCAGACCATACGGAGACACAGGCGTTGCTGAAGGATTTCTAGTCTCGCCACACAGCTTGATCTTTTCCTTTGTATTCTATAGCTTAGGCTTTTTGTATTGACCATCACCAGACCTGTTGGTTGAGATCCTTTTCTGATTATACTTAATTGATGTTTATAATTTTCCTGTGCGCTTATGATTGTATATATGAGGGGTTTTTATTCTATGCTTGTTTGTGGGGTTCTCCATCATCTTGGTTGTTATCCCGAAACTAGAATCAAGGGGGAAATTTCCCTGTTTTCATATATACATGTCTGCATTTTAGCATATTTCTCGCATTTGCAGGTGCATCGAAACTGTTAACCTTATCTTGTTTCTTGTGCTCCACTAGTGTGTTTCAGGATTGCAGATCAGATAACTCACTGGTATGGTACCAGAAGAAACCAGAAAAGACTGATGGATCAGATGCAGGCAGAAATGCAAGAGATGAGAGATCGAATGGCACAACTGATGGAGGTCATGCAAGGGGTTGCTAGTGGCCAGGCACAACTTCATACTTTAGTGCAACCTCTGATTGCGCGAGTTGATAATGATGGTGTGTTACACGATGGGGTTGCTGCTAACCCTTCCCACATTGAGACTCCCCGAGTTAACACTTTTGTACCTATCCCTAATTCTGGAGGAAATGGTAACGATGGTAATGTCAGAGTGATTGGAAGTGTCTTCAGAAACATGGGAAATATTGGTATTGGTGCTGGAGAAGGCGAGTATGCTGGTAACAATGATGGTTTCTACGACCATGGAGCTGATTGTGCTATTCATGGAAATCTGCGTAATCCTCGGATTGAGGATCAGCAGGGGGATGTTTTCTCAATGAAAGACTTCAAGCCTGAAATGTCAGCTGAAGCGAGCAGAAGATTTAAGCTCTTAAAAGACAAGATGAAAAGCTATGAAAACCAGAATTCCATGGGTTTAGATATGGCCAATTTGGGTTTGATTCCTGATTTAAGGGTGCCTCACAAATTCAAAGTGCCTGACTTTGATAAGTACGAAGGCACCACTTGCCCGAGAGTTCACCTGTGCTCGTACTATAGAAAAATGTCCGCGTACTCGGACGATGAAAACCTCTTGATGCACTTCTTCCAGGACAACTTGTCTGGTCGTTCTTTGGAGTGGTACATGGGGCTGGAGCCCACTAACGTCTGCAGCTGGAAAGACCTAGCCGAAGCTTTTGTAAGGCACTATCAGTACAACAATGACCATGCACCAAATAGAGTCCAGTTGCAGAGTCTTTCCCAAAAGAATAATGAATGCTTTAAAGAATACGCCCAGAAGTGGCGAGAACCTGCTGCTAGAGTGCAACCTCCCATGGTAGAGCGTGAGCTCATTGACATGTTTGTTGCTACTTTACCGGGAGTGTACTATGAAAAACTGATTAGCAGTATCTCGGGAAGTTTTTCAGACATGATAATCACCGGTGAAACGGTGGAAAACGACATCAAGCTCAGAAAGATTCAGGCGGGAGAAGTACCCTCAGCTGGAGGAGGAGGGAAGAAGGTATTTGGGAACAAGAAGCGTGAAGGTGATGTTAACTCAGTAACAAGTTCTAGAGGAAGAGGATGGGGTCATCCAAAGAACCAATATCGCCAACAGCAAGTTGCCAGTGTTACTATCCCTGTGCTATAACAACAACAACAACAAAGGCAGTATCAACCACAACAACAAAATCAACAAGGTTATAGGAGGTTTCCTGATAGGGCCAGGCCGAATAGAGTGTTTGACACTCCACTGATGCCATACTCTCAAGTGCTTCACACTTTATTACAGCTGCAATTGATTCAGAAAAGGACTCTAGCTCCTTTGACAGGTCCTCCCCCACCTGGCTATGACGCAAATGCTCGTTGCGAGTTTCACTCTGAGCGCCTGGTCACTCTATTGACGATTGCAAGGCTTTTAAACATAAGCTGCAAGATCTCATTGACAGCAAAGCAATAAATTTTTCTCATGATGCACCTAACATTGTGCAAAACCCTATGCCAAACCATGGGCAGGCTATGGTTGGTTCTATTTTGGTGGAGGAGAATTTAGACTTGATAATGGATGTGAATGAGCTAAAAACACCATTAAAGTTTGTGAAAGACAAATTGCTGAGAGAGGGTGTATTCCCAGGCTGTAGTGAGGACTGTGTTGATTGTTTAAGTTATCCTGAGGGATGCGTTGATTTGAGAAGGTGTATCCAAGGAATGATAGATGAGGGGACGTTGCAGTTTGAACAGACCACATAAAAGAAACCTGCTGAGATAAAAGATGAAGAAAGGGATGAGGTCGCTACGATCTAGATCCCATATAAGACTATAACTATCTCAGCGCCGCCTAGGACACTAACAATCACTATCACCAAAGCAAGACATGTGCCATATGAGAGTACCGAGGCTATTCCGTGGAACTACGGAGCCGAGGTGTATTGTAATGGTCAGAAGATAGACTTGAAAAGCTTTCATGTGGAGTCAGCAGAAAATGTTTTGGGAGCAGGAGCGATCACCCGAAGCGGCAGGGTCTTCTCATCGCCTGAAGTGGTGGCTGAAAAAGCAGATAAGGGGAAAGGTAAGATGGTAATAGAAGAAACTTCCCAGTCTGGCGAGAGGGAATCTTTGGAGAATGATGTGGAGGAAGTCATGAGGCTGATATGCAAAAGCGACTACAAGATAGTCGAACACTTACAGCAGACACCTTCCAAAATTTCAATATTATCGTTGTTGTTGAGTTCCGAAGCGCACAAGAATGCGTTAATGGAGGTGTTGAGTACCGCTTTCGTACCCCAAGAAATATCGGTGAATCAACTTGAAGGGGTGGTTTGGCATGTAAACGTGGGAAATGGTCTTGGATTTACAGATTTAGACTTAACGCCAAGGGGCAGAAACCACAATTGTGCGCTGCATATTTCTGTTGAATGTAGAGGAGTGGTTATGTCCCATGTCCTTGTTGACACATGGTCATCTTTGAATGTGCTGCCAAAGAAGGCACTTATGAAGCTAGATACTCGGGGAAGTACCTGTACACCAAGTGACTTGGTTGTACGTGCTTTCGATGGTACTCGGAGGTCTGTCTTTGGTGAGCTGACTTTGCCTATCCAAGTGGGCCCATAAGTTTTTGACACTTTATTTTATATCATGGACATTTAGCCTGCTTATAGTTGTTTGTTGGGCAGACCATGGATCCACTCGGCTGGGGCTGTTACATCAACTCTGCATCAGAAGCTGAAATACATGGTTGGTGGCAGTGTGTGGAGAAGAGGACATAATGGTTAGTCACGTGTCTTCTTTCAAGTATGTCGAAGTAGATGAGGAAATTCATGAGACCCTGTAACCGTTCATTTGAAGGAGAAGTCTCCGGTGGTGAGAAAAGAGCCTGAGGTAGCTATGTCTTCTTTCAAATAAGCGCATGTTGTGGTGCAAGCTGGTTCAGCCCAAGGCAACGACTGTGATATGGATATACCTCAGAAGCAAGACAAGTTTGGTCTGGGGTACCGCCCATCGTCTTCACAAACCACGCCAAAGTTCAAGGGGTCAATCAGGTTTACTAGCGGGGGTGTCTTCTTTGAGCAGATTAATGCCATTTCTGTTGATGAAGCTGGAGACAACGACTGTGATATGGATGCCTGGATCAAGCCATGCATTCCAGGACAGCGTCTATGCAACTGTTCTGTTGCGGAATTTGTCCAAGTGACCAATGAACAGTAATGCTTTGTTTTTCAATTATTGTACAACCCTATGTTTTACCCAGAGCATAGCGGTTTGTTATTTCAGGGCTTGTTTGTTTATGTTTGAATATTGTTTCATCTATTAATCAAAGGGCGTCTTTCCACTCAAATTTTGAGATCTCTGTTTTTCTTGTTTTTTTTTTAACAATAAAATGGCAATGTGTTTGTTTACATATCATTTGAAGCACCTAACCATTTTCATTGCAGGACTCACATCATTGTAGATGACACCGATCAAGAATCTTCTATGACTCGCTTCGACTTTGATAACTCGGTATTTCAAGCTGAAGAAGAGATTGATGAGGATAAAGACTTACCCGAAGAGCTAGCTAGACTCTTGAGACAAGAAGAGAAGATCATTCTGCCTCATGAAGAAGAGATTGAGGTCGTCAACTTGGGTTCTGAAGAGGTTGTGAGAAATGTCAGAATATGGGCTGCATTGCAAGATGACATCAAGCATAGGCTGATCGAGATGCTTCGAGAGTATAGTGACATATTTGCTTGGTCCTACGAAGATATGCCCGAGCTTGACACTGACATTGTGGTTCACCGCTTACCACTTCGGGAAGAATGTCCACCCGTCAAGCAGAAGCTTAGAAGGACGAGACCAGACATGGCTGTAAAAATCAAAGAAGAAGTCCAAAAGCAGTTGGACGTTGGATTTTTAGCCGTGACAACTTACCCTCCGTGGGTTGCCAACATCGTACCTGTACCTAAGAAGGACGGTAAGGTACAGATGTGCGTTGATTATAGAGATTTGAATAAGGCGAGCCCAAAGGATGATTTCCCGCTCCCGCACATTGACGTATTAGTCGACAATACGACTCAATTCTCGGTGTTTTTCTTCATGGACGGTTTCTCTGGTTATAATCAGATAAAAATGGCACTGGAAGACATGAACAAAACAACATTCATTACACCGTGGGGAACATTTTTCTATAAGGTGATGCCGTTTGGGTTGAAAAACGCAGGGGCAACCTATCAGCGGGTGATGGTGACTTTGTTTCATGATATGATTCATCATGAGATCGAGGTCTATGTTGATGACATGATTGCGAAGTCTCAAATAGAGGAAGAGCATCTGGTCAACTTATTGAAGCTTTTTGAGAGGTTGAATCCAAATAAGTGCACTTTTGGAGTTCGGTCCGGAAAGTTATTGGGGTTTATCGTCAGTAGAAAAGGGATCGAGGTAGATCCTGCAAAAATAAGAGCTATTCAAGAAATGCCAGCGCCGAAGACTGAAAAAGAAGTTCGTGGTTTCTTAGGGAGGTTTAACTACATCGCTCGGTTCATATCTCATCTAACAGCCACGTGTGAACCAATGTTTAAACTGTTAAAGAAAGATTAGGCGGTTGTCTGGAATGAAAATTGTCAAAAAGCGTTCGATAAAATAAAAGAGTATTTGCAGGAGCATCCGATACTGATACCCCCAGTTGCTGGAAGACCATTAATAATGTATTTAATGGTTCTTGAGAATAGTATGGGTTGTGTTCTCGGTCAACATGACGAGACAGGAAGAAAAGAGCATGCGATTTATTATCTGAGTAAAAAGTTCACAGATTGTGAGTCCCATTACTCAATGCTTGAAAAAACATGTTGCGCACTCGCTTGGGCGGCCAAACGTTTGAGACAGTACATGCTCAATCATACAACCATGCTATTTTCGAATATGGATCCGATTAAATATGTCTTTGAAAAGCAGGCACTTTCTGGAAGATTGCCAGATGGCAAATGGTACTGACAGAGTACGACATCCAGTACGTTTCCCAGAAAGCCATTAAAGGGAGTATTCTGTCAGAATACCTTGCTGAACAGCCAATTGATGATTACCACCCAATGAGATTTGAATTTCCTAACGAGGACATTATGTACTTGAAAGCAAAGGATTGTGATGAGCCATTACCCACTGAAGGTCCGAAGAAAGGTTCTCAATGGAAAATGATATTCGATGGCGCAGTTAATTCATATGGTAGTGGAATAGGGGCAATTATCACGACTCCTCATGGAACTCATATCCCTTTCACTGCCAGATTAACTTTTCCTTGTACAAACAATGAAGCCGAGTACGAAGCATGCATCATGGGTGTGGAAGAAGTTATTGATCTGAGGATTAAGAATCTCGATGTATATGATGATTCAGCGCTAGTTGTTAACCAGATCGAAGGAGAATGGGAAACTCGTCAGCCCAATCTGATCCCTTATAAGGATTATGCAAGACTGTTGCCATTTTTCGATCATATAGACTTCCACCATGTGCCAAGAGCGGAGAATCAAATGGCAGATGCTCTAGTTACGCTGTCTTCAATGTACAAGATTAATTTTTAGAATGAAGCTCCAAGGATTGTTATCTCATGCCTTGACAGGCCCGCTTTCATATTTGCCATTGAGGGAGCTTTCGATGGTAAGTCGTGGTTCCATGACATCCAGAATTTCCTTAAGAACCAAGAGTATCCACCAGGGGCATCGACCCAGGATAAGAAGACTCTTAGGAGATTTTCTGGCAACTTTTACCTCATTCCAGATGGTGTGCTTTATAGAAGGAATCATGATCTGGTACTACTCAGGTGTGTGGACGAAAAAGAAGCAAGCTTGCTTATGGAAGAGGTCCATGAGGGTACTTTTGGCACACATGCTGGCGGACATGCCATGACTCGGAAGATACTGCGAGCCAGGTATTTTTGGCTAACAATGGAGTCGGATTGTTTCAAATTCGCGAAGAGATGCCATAAATGCCAGATTTATGCTAATATGATTCATGTGCCGCTGTGCCCGTTGAATGTTATGTCATCCCCTTGGTCGTTCTCCATGTGGGGCATTGATATGATTCGAAAGATCGATCCCACTGCTTCTAAAGGACACCGTTTTATTTTAGTAGCTATCAATTAATTTACCAAGTGGGTGGAGGCAGCATCATACGCTAATATAATCAAACAAGTGGTAGCAAGATTCATAAAGAAGGACATCATCTGCAGATATGGAATTCCCGAGGCGAATCATTACTGACAATGGTTCGAATCTGAACAATAAGATGATGAAGGAGTTATGCTAGAACTTTAAGATTAAACATCACAACTCATCGCCCTATCGCCCAAAGATGAATGGCGTTGTTGAAGCGGCCAACAAGAACATCAAAAAGATAGTGCAAAAGATGGTTGTTACCTACAAAGATTTGCATGAAATGTTGTCTTTCGCCTTTCATGGTTATCATACGACGGTACGCACATCAACCAGGGCAACTCCTTTCTCTCTAGTGTATGGTATGGAAGTTGTCCTACCGCTAGAAGTCAAGATTCCTTCTTTAAGAGTTTTGGTTGATGTAAAGCTCGATGAATCAGCTAAGCCTGACGGATGAGAAGAGGCTAGCATCTATTGCATATGGTCGGTTGTATTAGAGCCGAATGAAGAAAGCTTACGATAAGAAAGTGCACCCTTGAAGCTTTCAGACGGGCGATCTTGTGCTGAAAAAGATTCTCCCACCACACTCAGATCAAAGGGGCAAATGGACTCCCAACTACGAAGGTCCATTTGTTGTACGAAAGGTTTTCTCTGGAGGAGCCTTAGTGTTATCCACCATGGACGGTGAAGATTTTTCATCCCCTATGAACGCAAACGCAGTTAAAAAATACTTTGCTTAAAAGAGACCCACTGGACACAAAATGAAAAGTCCAGGCAAAACTGGGGCATCCTGACGCAGTTAAAAAAGGATAATAGGTACGGGGGGAAATTAGGGATAAAATTGAAAAGATGTAAACCCGCAAAGTCGAAAACCTGAAAAGGCGACTTTGGCAAAAATGGGTATCCCGGTGAATCAAAAACCCGAAAGGGCGGTTCAAGCAAAAGTTAAGGATTGAAAAGCAAATGACTGAGGTCTGCGTATGAACTTCATTGCTTAGTGGATAGGGAGAACCTGAGGGCCGTTTATCCGAATCAATCTCTTCTGAAGACGAAGCGTCGAGAAAGCGTCAGGGTCAGGCGAGTCATAGAGGAATCATCTCATGGTGTTTATCTGCGCCACATTGCCGACATTGCTGTACTTTTTGTTTAAAATGTACACTTTTGTATTTTGCTTTTATGCATACTTGTAGTTTTGAAGACCAAACACCCATCGAACCCGAAGGGAGGCTCAAACCGAAGTTAAGAAGACCATCTGACCTCTCCATCAGGCATCTGTTAAACGAACAGGCATTAAACCCGAAGGCCGACTCAAAATGAAGTTGAGAGGAACATCTGACCTTGTCGTCAGGCATCTGTTAAACAAACAGCATCGAACCCGAAGGCCGGCTCAACCCAAAGTTGACAAGAACATCTGACTACGCCGTCTTCATCAGTTAAACAAACAAGCATCGAACCCGAAGGCCATTTCAACCCGTAGTTGAGAAAAACATCTGACCTCGCTGTCAGGCATCTATTAAACAAACAGGCATCGAACCCGAAGGCCGGCTCAACACGAAGTTGAGAAGAACATCTGACCTCGCAGTGAGGCATCTGTTAAAGAAACAGGCATCGAACCCGAAGGCCGACTCAACACGAAGTTGAGAAGAACATCTGACCATGCCATCAGGCATCTGTTAAACAAACAAGCATCGAACCCGAAGGGCGTCTCTACCCATATTTGAGAAAAATATTATACCTCACCGTCAGGCATCTATTAAGCAAACAGGCATCGAACCCGAAGGTCGGCTCAACACGAAGTTCATAGAAATATCTGACCTCGCCGTCAGGGATCTGTTAAAAAAACCGGCATCGAGCCCGAAGGCCGGCTCAACCCGAAGTTAGGAAGAACATCTGACCTTGCTGTCACGCATCTGTTAAACAAATAGGCATCTAATTTGATGGCCGGCTCAACCCGAAGTTGAGTAGAACATCTGACCTCGCCATCAGGCATCTCCTAAACAAACAAGCATCGAACCCGAAGGTCGGCTCAACCCGAAGTTGAAAAGAACATCTGACATCGCCGTCAACCATTTGTTAAACAAACAGGCATCGAACCAGAAGGACGGCTAAACACAAAGTTGAGAAATACATCTGACCTCGCCGTCAGGGATCTGTTAAACAAACAGGCATCGAAAACAGAAGGCGGCTCAACACGAAGTTGACAGGAACATCTGACTTTACCGTCAAGCATATGTTAAACAAACAGGTGTTGCACCCCAAAATTTGACCAACATTTATTCATTCATGGAATGTTTGAAAGTTGATACCTTCATCAGAAAGTTCAAGAGATCCTCAGAGGAATTGGTTGAAACCAAAGTTGTGTGTCTCATAACTTGAGAGTTGTGGGTGTTTCTCAGATGATTCTGAGACTTTGAGAAAGAACTAGATGTTTTTAGAAAGCCTATGAGATGTCTTGATAGCCATCATGAAGCCCAGAGAGGTCATTGTGTAAGAGTTCAGAAGA
Source organism: Lathyrus sativus (assembly GCA_963859935.3). Lineage (NCBI taxonomy): Eukaryota > Viridiplantae > Streptophyta > Magnoliopsida > Fabales > Fabaceae > Lathyrus > Lathyrus sativus. The sequence goes on from OZ012735.1 coordinate 360,669,095, forward strand.
TTCAACCATGAATGGTAGAATTAGGGTTTTGACTGGGTCAACCCTAGGTCAACTGATGATTTGGAGAAGGTTGAGACTTAATCCAAGGGCCATGAGATCATGGAATGATGCATAGAGATTATATAAAGATGATTCCTAGACCAACTCATCATGATTGAAGGGTTTGAGAAGTTTTGAGTTAGGGTTTCTGAGGATTGTCAGTGGAAAAACCCTAATTTGATCCCTATCTTCCAGGCAGTTTTAGCCCTAGATGTGATTGATATCTCATCTTCCCCACAACATGAATGTTGTAGAGCTTGTTCTTAGCTTTAATTTGAGTGGTGGAAGTCCTTGATAGGAATTACAGAGCTCAAGTTATGGTTTTGACAAATTACAGGTCAGCAGAGGTGTGTGAATCTGGGTCCTTGAAAGTCACCCAACTTGCAGACAACTTTTGCCCTAGTAGGATGATTCCTATGACTTCTTGGTCAACATGAATGTTGAAGAGCATCTTCTTAGCTTTAATTTGAGTGGTAGAAGTCCTTGATTGGATTTGTGGAACTCAACTTATGGTTTGAACAAGGCAGGGGTATTTTGGTCATTTGTCAGTTATAGGTCATTTTAGCCAATGCCTAAAACTCCTATTTCCAAGCCTCAAATGGAAAAACTTAAAACATGAAAGTTGCTCAAAATGTGATTTTAAGTCTAGAAAGAAGGTCACAAATTGTTGAAAAAGCTCATAGCACAAGATTCCATGATTGGTCAAAAATGAACTAAAAATGACTTATAACTTTGAAAAGTTGAAATTGAAAAGTGATTTGGGAGATCCACAAATCCAAAATAGGTCATCCAATATATCATTTTGATTGGAAAAACCATTTTGAGAAGATTGGTTTAAGTAGAATTTTCATTTGGGGCTTTAAAAATGAAGTTCCTTTGGAAATTTCTTACTTGCATAAGAAGGCAATGTTGAAAAACCCTACATAAGCAACAAATGCACTTGTTTTTCACTTATCCTCATTCAATAACTCATGTAAGGAGAATTTGAGACCAAAATAACAAGGCATGGCATATGAGATGAGATGACCATTATGGAATATCATGGAACTTTCATGAAACTTCCACATCATTCTAGATGAATCTAGAGACTTCCATGGATTGTTATAAAAAGAGTGCATCAAGGAGTGTTAGAGGTTGGTGAAACTTGAGCCAAGTCAGAGGAGAGAGAGAGATACATAGCCATTGGAGAGATTTCTTCAAGTTGAAGCAAGTTGAGATATCTTGCACTACCAGCCATCTCCTTCATCACCATTGCAAACAGAATACTGAGAATCATTCAAGGACCATCTGCAAGCAATTCCAAGGCTGGGAACCACCTCTACACCACTGCACCATAACCCTTTGACAGGTTTCTTCTTCACTTTATACCTCCTTAATTATGCAGCTTCAATTAGTTTCTTAGGCATAGACATGATGTACTAGGCTAGATGATTCTTCCCCATGAGTTACAGCCTGTTCCATGAGGTTCCATGGCAGGTGTTTGAAACTTTGATTTTCAAGAGCTATTAGTTTAGGGCATTTCAATCATCAAGAATTAGTGTGCATTAGTTAGGGTAATGTGTAGTGTATCTGTAAATCATTAGGTTGAAGTTTGGTGAAAGTTTGATAGCAGTTGAATGTGGTTGTACCCGGATCTTCAATCCTTCTGTTAGAACAATTTAGGGCGAGTTATGGAAAACTTTACGTATGGTTGTGTAGGGCTTGAGACGTAGGTGATTTTTTGTGTTGGAGTCGTGTGGAGCCGTGGCCTGTGGAGGGAGATGGAGGAGCTGGAAGATGAGTGCGTGGGATTAGGGTTTCTGAAAACCCTAGGGCGTTTGGAGAAGACGAGCGGATGGCCGTTGGATCAAGTTTCAGGGATTGACTCATTCTCCCCATCGTGTGGCTGTGAGCGCGTCTGAGAATTGGAGGGAGATTCAAACTAATGAAACGCAGCCGTTTCATTAAAGGGGCGTTCTGGGCCCAGAATTCTATCCCCACCCCCCTTATTTGCTGGCCCAACCAATATAACTAGCGCGTATTTCTTAATACACCCCCTCCCTTTATTTCATTTTATTTCTTTTTAATTTTCTTTTTAATGTTTTCTATTTTGAATAATTCATTAAAAATAGTTAAAAAATGATTTTTTAATCCTTCTTTTTTCTATGAGTAGATTAAAATGAGTAGAAAATTATAAAAATAAAATTGAGATTTTATTTTTAGGTTTAATATTTTTATTAGATTTTCCAATTAAATAGCTCTTTAATTGTTTCATTTTGGTATTTGATTTTGTAGAAATTATTGTAGTACTTTCCATTAATCTTTTTTTACCCATTCTTTTTGGTGCAATTAGATGATTAGTCATACTTCCCCATAGGTTTTTTTTCTAGATTTTTTAGAATTAATCTTGATTAGTTTAATTAGGGTTGACCTAGGATAGTTTAATTAGGGTTTAGAATTGTGCATAGGTGATGATTCCTTTCTTTGATTGAGTTTTATCTGGATTTTTAGGTAGAAACCTTTGTAGATGTTATGAGTAGGTGTTGAGGACCCTTATGAATATTTGTTGAATTTTTCCCCATTAGTTTAGTATTTTTAGGCATTTTCTGAAGTTGCCTGATGATGTGATTTGTTCAGTGGGTTATCTGTTCATCTGTGGGGTTCTTTCTGAGGAATTTGATGAAGGGCTTGGGTTGCCCTGAGGATATTGATGGAGAGCATCATGAGGGGAAGCTTGTAGATCAAGATGCAGAGACCCAGAGCTTGGCTGATGCCCTGTTGGTGAGGTTTGAGAGCCTGAAGTTTGAAGGAAGTTCATGGTACTTTCCTGAGGAAGGCACTATGAATGACTTTCATCCTTCCTTCTCACCTCTTTCTTAAGTATCCAATGATGTTGGAGCCAACTTGTGAGTTTAATTTCTCCTGAGGAGGAATGTAAACTGATCACTTGTTGTTGAGCCACATGGGATACAACTCCTAAGTGGAAGCCTCCTAGTACTTTCCTGAGGAAGGTCCTATGGGTCTATTCGCTTAGTTCCACTAGTTGATCTAGGATTTCTTAAGTATCCAATGATGTCGGAGCCAACTTGTGAGTTTAATTTCTCCTGAGGAGGAATGTAAACTGATCACTTGTTGTTGAGCCACATGGGATGCAACTCCTAAGTGGAAGCCTCCTAGTACTTTCCTGAGGAAGGTCCTATGAGTCTATTCATTTAGTTCCACTAGTTCAGATAGGATTTCCTAAATATCCAGTGATGTTGGAGCCTGCTTGTGAGTTTAATCTCTCCTGAGGAGGGATGTAAACTGATCACAGTGGTTGAGCCACATAGGGTATGATTCCTGAGTATACACCTCCTAGTGTTCTCCTGAGGAAGACACTATGAGCTTGCTTGCTTAGCTCCCTTTCTTTGGTAAGCTTATTCTGAAGCTTGAAGACTGGGAATGATTTCTCCTGCCTAGGGTTCTGCTTGAGAGTTTTGCTTAGTTTTGTTTAGATCCTGTGATTAGGATTATGGTTAAAGAATAGATGATTCTTTCTCATGTGTTTTGTTTGCCTGATGGTACTTCATTTCCTTTATCTGTATGATTGCAGTTTACTGTTTATTGCTTGATAGCATGTTGTTTATATTTCAGTATGATTACTGTTATTTCATGACTGGCTTGAGGTTGAGATGAGCTTGTGGAGGCTGAAGCCCCACACACATTTCCTCCCTCACTTGCATTGCATGCATTTTACTGTTAAAGCTGATGTTTTTGTCTGTTTTTGTGTATCATTGACATGATCCCTTAGGACTCTCATTTCCTTGGATGAGGATTTGATGATAGACTCTTAGGTTGAAACCTATGCATGATAACATCTAGGAGCTCCCTGTTCAAACCTCAACTATAGGATGAATCCATGGCATGATAACAAATAGGACTTGATAGTCTCCCTCCTAGTTGAGCCATTTTATCCCGTAGTTTCCCGAACTACGTTTGCTCTGATCTTTCATACCAGATGAAAGTACGTAGGCATAGGATGCGATATCCTAGCGAGCAACCTTCCCCATCTTCCCCCGTAGTTAGCCGAACTACGTTGACTCTGATTTCTCGTTCCAGACGGGAATACGTAGGCATAAAGCGCGATGCTTTGCCGAGTCATTTTTCTTTTCTTTTTTCAGCCAGCCTTGATAGGTAGATAGATTATAACCAACCCGTCCAAGTAAACAAACAAGCGAGGATCCCGTCGAGTACGACGGACGTGAGGGGTGCTAATACCTTCCCCTTGCGTAACCGACTCCCGAACCCAGACAATGGTTGCGATGACCTTGTCTTACCCTTATTCGTCAGGTTTCTCCGATCGTTTCCTTTCCCGCTCTGAGGGATAAATAACGAAAGGTGGCGACTCTTCTGTCATGCCGGCACCTTATTTTCGCGCAAGCGACAGCTGGCGACTCTGCTGGGGACCGAACCCAGAATCTCTGGTTCTCCGGTTCCCTATGAGAGTCAATCCTATCGTTTGTGTGTTTGCTTGTTGGGTTGCGTTTATTTATCGCATTTTTACTTCCCGCACTTTACTTCCCGCATTTTATTTCCCGCATTTTATTTCCAGTTCGATATGATTATCTGTGCTGCTGTGGGAGAGGGATGTTACTGTGAGTGAAAAGCCGGACCTGGGCTTGAGTACACACCTAGATATAGTTGTGGAGAAGTAGTAGACGAACCTGTCTGTTGAGCAGGCACAGTTCCCTACGAAAATCTGCGCTCAGACGAGATTCTTGCAGAGGTGCTCCTTTCCGGTCCTGAGGATCTGAGGGGAGTCCAGACGTAAGGATTGTCGACTCTGGGGACCGATCATTTGGAAGTCAGCTAAGAGAGGCCTCTTCATGACTTGACGATGCCACTCCTTCTGGGAATCGTATTGTCACTCATGAATGTCTGTGACGCTGACGACCGCATAGGATGCCGTACCTTTGTCCGTGGATTAGGTCCATCATACCTGTGAGTGGGGTTGGGATATTGCAGGAAACTTTGACCTCCAGACCACCTGGTTTTCTTGACAGCGAATCAGTTATGTTGGGTTCTCAGTTGCAGATATGTTCTTGATAGAGCAAGGGTTTGATCAGAGGATCTTATCATCAGGTGTTTGTTTGTTCTTGATAGAGCAGGTTCCGATCAGAGTATCGTTATCAGAGGTTTGTTCTGGATGGAGCAGATTTTTGAATGAGGTCTGAAGATCTCATCAGCGGTTGTTATTTGTTCTGGATGAAGCAGATTTTTGAGTGAGGTCTGAGGATCTCGTCAGCAGTTGTTATTTCGTTCTTGATAGGGCAGGTTTTGAGTGAGGTTTGAAGATCTCATCAGCAGCTGTGTATTTGTTCTTGAGAGGGCAGATTTTTGATTTGGGGTCTGAAGACTTCATCAGCGGACGTTTTCTGATCATACATCCCGGGTCCTTATTATCAGGCACTTACTCCTGACAGAGCAGAATTTTGATCTCGATCCTATCAGATGGTTATTCTCAGCAGATCAGATCAGTGGGTTTACACCGGGGTTTCCTTCTCAGCAGTGACTGTTGACATCGAATCTCCACAGCAGCCTTGGATATATTGTTGCATGCCTGCATTTTGCATTAGCTTGCATAATCATTCCATTAGCGTGTGTCTGTGAGGTTGCTGTCTCCATGATTGGGCCTGGATTCTTCTCCTTATTATTATCAGCAGATGCCAGGACCGGGGAAATCTCTCAAGCACACAGACACACGCATGCATTTGCATGAAGCATTCTTGCATGACATACATTCTGTTGCTTTTCCTAACCTTTAATCTTGACAGGTTTTTCAGGTACTCAGGTTCCGAGCTGCTTTCAGGATTGATCAAAGATTCATCCACCGCTACTCGACTCGCGCCAATCAAACGAGAATCATGGACCAAGTACAATCAGATGTTCAGGAGCTTCGTGAAAGGATGGATCGTTTTATGGAGTTGATGCAAGTAGTTGCGAACGGGCAAGAGCAACTTCGTACTTTGGTTCAACCTCTCATCTCCAGGGTTGACAGCAATGGAATTCTTCACGGCGGGGCTGTACCCACTCCTCCTCCTCAAGTGGATACTCCTCAGAACGTTGTTCCTGCTGCCGGGGGCAACGGTAGTGCTAACGGCAATCTTATGAATAATCTCGGACTTAACGCGGCGGGCGCCGTCAATGGTGGTTTGGGAGCCAATGTTAATGTTGGTGCAGGAAATATGGTGGTGCCTCAACCGTGGCTGGAGGACCATCAGGACGACATTTTCTCTCAGAGAGGTGTAGAGGCTGAGTTAACTGCTGAAGCTAGACTCAGGTTCAAGGCACTGGAAGATAAAATGAGAGATATAGAAAATCAGAACACATTGGGCGTTGACATGTCCAAACTTGGGCTGATTGCTGACTTTAAAGTACCTCACAAGTTTAAGGTGCCTATCTTTGAGAAGTATAGAGGCACTACTTGTCCCCGTGTTCATCTCCGATCGTATTACAGGAAGATGTCTGCTTACTCTGATGATGAGAAGTTGCTGATGCACTTCTTTCAGGATAGTCTTTCTGGCCCATCGCTTGAATGGTATATGGGTTTGGAACCCGCTGCTGTGCGAACGTGGAAAGATCTCGCTGAAGCATTTGTTCTCCACTATCAGTATAATAGCGACTTGGCTCCCAACCGAGTTCAGCTTCAGAATCTCTCGCAGCGGAGCAATGAAAGCTTCAAGGAGTACGCCCAGCGGTGGCGTGAATTGGCTGCTCGGGTTCAACCGCCGATGGTTGAGCGTGAGTTGGTACAGATGTTCGTGGCTACTCTTCCCGGAGTCTATTATGAGAAGTTGGTTAGTGGCATGTCCGGGACATTCTCGGCCCTCATCACTTTGGGCGAGCATGTTGAAAATGGTATAAAGATCGGCAAGATTCAAGGCGAATCATCCTCATCCGGAGGAGCCAGCAAGAAACCTTATACTGGCAAGCGTCGGGAGGGCGATGCCAGTGCTGTCTCTAATGCTAGGAGAAAGGGCAAGGGCCCTCAGTCTCAGATCGCTAGCATAAACATCCCAGTTGCTCCCCCTCAGCCGCAGCAGCAGCCTCAGCAACAGAATAATCCGGGATATAAGAAATATCAGCATCGGGGTCCCCTGGCAAACCGTCATTTGGAAACTCCTCCTATGTCGTATGCCCAGCTTCTGCAGACGTTGCTTCAGCTCCAACTGGTTCAGAAAAGGACGCTAGCTCCCTTGACAGGGGCACCACCACCCGGGTACGATGCTAATGCTACATGTGAATTTCATTCTGGGGCACCTGGCCATACAGTTGAGAACTGCAAAGCTTTTAAGCATAAGGTCCAGGACATGATTGACGCCAAGATAATAAATTTTTCTGACAACGTGCCCAACGTCACCAAGAATCCGATGCCTCATCATAGGGGGGGCGGAGTAAATGCTATTATCTCTGAAGAGAATTCAGACCTGCTGACTGATGTCAGAGAGTTGAAGACGCCACTGAGTTTTGTTAAAGCTAAACTGCTGAAGAAAGGCTTCTTTCCCGGGTGTGGGGAATTTTGTATGGAATGTGCTGCACTTCCTGACGGGTGTGAGCAGTTGAGTGAAGGTATCCAGAGTCTGATGACCGAGGGTATTTTGCAGTTTAGTCGAAGCGTTGAGAATGCGTCGGGAGAAGTCGTGCTGAAGCAGGCGGACGAAGTTGCTACTATCACCATTCCTCGCCACCCTATCACCATTTCTGCACCTCGTCCTCCTACTATTACCATCACCAGGGCTGGACCAATCCCTTTCGAGAGTACCAATGCCGTGCCATGGCATTACGGCGCGGAAGTGTATTGTAATGGCCAGAAGGTAGAGATTGAGCCGCCCAGATCGACTGCGCAGAGTCTTGCTGAGGCCAGTGGTATCACCAGAAGTGGCAGAGTGTTCGCGCCGGCAGAAGGTGCGGCAGAGAAGGTAGTCAGGGCTGATGCTGCTGATAAGGGCAAAGGTAAAGCCGTTGAAGAGGTTCCTGCAGGGGCAGAAAAAGACTTGTTGGTTAAAGACGCCGAAGAGTTCATGCGGCTGATCAGGAAAAGTGACTACAAGATTGTAGATCATCTTCACCAGACTCCGTCGAAGATCTCAATTCTCAACCTGTTGCTGTGTTCTGAAGCACACCGCAACGCATTGCTGAAAGTATTGAATGCTGCATACGTGCCGCAGGAGATATCCGTTAATCAACTTGAGGAAGTAGTAGCTCATGTCAACGCTGGTAATGGGCTGGGTTTTACAGATTTGGAGCTGACGCCCAAGGGAAGAGATCACAACCATGCCTTGCACGTCTCGATAGAGTGCAGGGGCACGATTATGTCACATGTCCTAGTAGATACGGGCTCCTCGCTGAATGTGCTTCCGAAGAAAGCACTAATGAAGTTGGATACCCGGGGACTGCTGTGCACGCCCAGTGATCTGGTCGTAAAGGCTTTTGACGGAACCAAACGCCACGTCTTTGGAGAATTGACCCTGCCGATTCAAGTCGGTCCAGAGACGTTTAATGCAGTGTTCTATATTATGGATATCATGCCCGCCTACAGTTGCCTCTTAGGTCGGCCGTGGATTCATTCCGCTGGTGCCGTAACGTCTACGTTGCATCAGAAACTTAAATATGCTGTTGGGGGCAGCATAGTGACAGTTTGCGGAGAGGAGGACATCATGGTAAGCCACCTGTCGTCCTTCAAGTATGTCGAAATGGATGGCGAGATCCATGAGACTCTTTGCCAGGCGTTTGAGACCGTCAAGGTGAAGGGGGTAGCTCCCATTGTTGCAGAGAAGCAGGAGGTGAACCTCTCTTCGTTTAAGGAAGCTAGAGCAGTTGTCGAAGCTGGTTCTACCCCAGGCTGGGGGCACGTCTTGGATATACCATTCAAACAGGATAAGTTTGGATTGGGATATTCTCCTGAAGCTGAAGCTTCAACTTCTTCTGGTAGCTCATCTCGTGGAAAGGGGCCGATCCTATTCACCAAAGGAGGAGTAATATTCGAAAGTGTCAACGCAGCGTCGGAGGACAGCGGGGACAGTGACTGTGATCTCGATGCCTGGATTCAACCGAGCAAGCCAGGCGAGCGCCTTCACAACTGGACCACCAAGGAGATTATCGAGCTGACAAGTGAAGAGTAATGATTTGCTTTTTACAATCTTTTGTACAACCCTATGTCCTGCCCGGGGCATAGTGGTTTTACTGTCAGGGCCTTGTTGGATTATGTGTATACATTTTATCAATAAATAAAAAGGCGTTTTCTTCGTAATCAAATATTGTGTTCTCTGTTATTCATATTTTATGTTTGTTTTGGAAAACAGCAAAATGGCAACGAGGTTCGTGCTAACCTGCATATTCCTGCTTTAAACTTAACCCTTGTTATTGCAGGATCCACGTAACAGATGACATCGACTCTGGACCCTCTACGGCTCACTACGACCTTGATTGCCCGATCTATCAAGCCGAGGATGAGATTGATGAAGATGAAGACCTTCCGGAAGAGTTGGCCCGCTTGTTGAAACAAGAGGAGAAGGTTATTCTGCCTCATGAAGAGGAGATTGAGATCGTAAATCTGGGTTCTGAGGAGCTTATCAGGAATGTCAGAGTTGGGGCTGCGCTGCAGAATGATGTCAAGCATAGACTGGTCGAGATGCTTCGAGAGTATAGTGACGTCTTTGCTTGGTCGTATGAGGATATGCCCGGACTTGACACAGATATCGTGGTTCATCGCTTGCCGTTGCGAGAGGATTGCCCTCCAGTCAAGCAGAAGCTCAGGAGGACGAGACCAGACATGGCTGTAAAAATCAAAGAAGAAGTCCAGAAGCAGTTGGACGCAGGATTTTTAGCCGTTACCACCTACCCTCCGTGGGTCGCCAACATAGTGCCTGTACCGAAGAAGGACGGTAAGGTACGCATGTGCGTCGATTATCGGGATTTGAATAGGGCGAGCCCTAAGGATGATTTCCCGTTGCCTCATATCGATGTGTTGGTCGACAATACAGCCCAGTTTTCCGTGTTTTCGTTCATGGATGGCTTCTCCGGTTACAATCAGATTAAGATGGCACCGGAGGACATGGAGAAAACAACGTTCATTACCCCCTGGGGCACGTTTTGCTACAAGGTAATGCCCTTCGGTCTGAAGAACGCAGGGGCCACTTACCAGCGAGCAATGGTAACTTTGTTTCATGATATGATTCATCACGAGATTGAAGTCTATGTTGATGACATGATTGCAAAGTCCCAAACGGAGGAGGAGCATCTGGTCAATTTGCTGAAGCTGTTTGAAAGGCTTAGGAAGTTCAAGCTGAGGCTGAATCCTAACAAGTGCACTTTCGGGGTGCGGTCCGGAAAGTTATTGGGGTTTATCGTTAGCGAACGAGGTATTGAAGTTGATCCTGCAAAAATAAAAGCTATCCAAGAGATGCCAGCGCCGAAAACAGAAAAAGAAGTTCGTGGTTTCTTGGGCAGAATAAACTACATTGCAAGGTTTATTTCTCAGCTCACGGCCACTTGTGAACCGATGTTCAAGTTGTTAAAGAAAAATCAGGCGATTACTTGGAATGAAGATTGCCAGAAGGCATTCGATAAGATAAAGCAGTATCTTCAAGAACCTCCGATCTTGATACCCCCAGTGGCTGGACGGCCATTAATCATGTACTTGACAGTTCTTGAGAATAGTATGGGGTGTGTTCTCGGTCAGCACGACGAGACGGGCAGAAAGGAGCATGCCATTTATTATTTGAGTAAAAAGTTCACTGAGTGTGAATCTCGATACTCGATGCTGGAGAAGACGTGTTGTGCACTAGCTTGGGCTGCCAAACGTCTACGACAGTATATGCTCAATCACACCACTATGCTGATTTCGAAGATGGATCCGATCAAGTACGTCTTCGAGAAGCAGGCTCTTTCGGGCAGGATTGCCAGATGGCAAATGGTGTTAACAGAATATGATATTCAGTACGTCTCTCAGAAAGCCATCAAAGGGAGCGTATTGTCTGATTACCTTGCCGAACAGCCAATCGAAGACTATCAGCCGATGAAGTTCGAGTTCCCTGACGAGGACATTATGTTTCTTAAGGCGAAGGATTGCGAGGAGCCATTGCCCGATGAGGGGCCAGATAGGAAGTCTCAGTGGAAGTTGATATTCGACGGAGCAGTCAATTCCTATGGAAGTGGTATCGGGGCTATCATCACGACTCCTCACGGATCCCACATCCCGTTTACTGCGAGACTGACGTTTCCCGTTACCAACAACGAAGCCGAGTATGAAGCGTGTATTATGGGTCTAGAAGAGGCAATTGATTTGAGAATCAAGAATCTAGACATATATGGTGACTCAGCGCTTGTAATCAATCAGATCAAAGGGGAGTGGGAAACTCGTCAACCGAATCTAGTGCCGTACATGAATTACGCCAGAAGGCTGCTTCCGTTCTTCGACCGAGTAGAACTTCATCATGTACCACGGGCTGAAAATCAAATGGCTGATGCTTTAGCCACGTTGGCTTCTATGTATAAGGTCAATCTTTGGAATGAGGCTCCAAGCATTGTTCTTTCGCGTCTTGACAGACCAGCATATGTGTTCGCAATCGAGGATGCCACTGACGGCAAGCCATGGTTCCACGACATCCAGACCTTCCTTATGACTAAGGAGTATCCGGCGGGTGCGTCAACCCAGGATAAGAAGACTCTGAGGAGGCTATCTGGAAACTTTTATCTCAACCCTGATGGAGTGCTGTATAGAAGAAACCACGACCTCGTGCTACTCAGATGTGTAGATGAGAAAGAGGCCAGTAAGCTCATGGAGGAAGTCCATGAGGGCACATTTGGTACGCACGCCGGCGGGCATGCCATGACGAGGAAGATCCTGAGAGCAGGATATTACTGGTTGACTATGGAGTCGGATTGCTTCAGATTCGCGAGGAAATGTCATAAATGCCAGATTTATGCTGATAGAGTTCATGTGCCGCCGTGCCCCTTGAATGTCATGTCCTCCCCTTGGCCGTTCTCCATGTGGGGCATTGACATGATAGGCAAGATCGAGCCCACCGCATCCAATGGTCATCGTTTTATTCTGGTAGCTATCGACTACTTCACCAAGTGGGTGGAGGCAGCCTCGTACGCTAATGTGACCAAGCAGGTGGTTGCTAAATTCATTAAGAGGGATATCATCTGTCGCTATGGAATTCCCGAGCGGATCATTACTGATAATGGTTCGAATTTGAATAACAAGATGATGAAGGAGCTGTGCCAGAGCTTCAAGATTGAACACCACAACTCATCTCCTTATCGGCCGAAGATGAATGGCGCTGTTGAAGCGGCCAACAAGAACATCAAGAAGATTGTTCAGAAGATGGTTGTGACGTATAAAGATTGGCACGAGATGCTGCCGTTTGCCTTGCATGGTTACCGTACGACGGTGCGTACGTCGACCGGGGCAACTCCTTTCTCCTTGGTGTACGGTATGGAAGCTGTCCTACCGCTAGAAGTGGAGATTCCCTCTTTGCGAGTTTTGGTTGATGTGGAGCTTGATGAGGCAGAATGGGTGACGAATCGCCTGAACCAGCTCAGCCTGATGGACGAGAAGAGGTTAGCATCGATTGCATTTGGTCGCCTGTACCAAAGCCGAATGAAGAAAGCTTACGACAAGAAGGTGCGTCCTCGAAGCTTTCAGACGGGTGATCTCGTCCTGAAGAAGATTCTTCCGCCACATTCCGATCACCGGGGCAAGTGGACTCCGAATTACGAAGGGCCGTATGTCGTCAGCAAGGTCTTCTCGGGAGGAGCTTTGCTGTTATCCACGATGGATGGTGAAGATTTTGCATCCCCGGTGAACGCGGACGCAGTTAAAAAATACTTTGCTTGAAAGCGACCCGCTGGACAAAAAAGAAAGAGTCCAGGCAAAAAAGGGGCATCCCGGCGAACCAAAAACAGAATAAAAGGTTCGGGCAAAAATTAGGGATATATTGAAAAAATGTACACCCGCGAAGTCGAAAACCTACACTGGGCGGCTTCGGCAAAAAAGGGTATCCCGGTGAACTGAAAACCCGAAAGGGCGGTTCACGCAAAAGTTAGGGATTTAAATAAGCAAATGACTGCGTTCCGCGTATGGACTTTCATTGTTTAGCGGTTCGGAAGACCAGAGGGCCGTTTATCTGAATCAATCTCTTCCAAAGCTGAAGCATCGGAGAAGTATCGAAGTCGAGTGGGTCTTAGAGGGATCAACTCATGGTGTTCGTCTACGCCTCGATTGCCGACATTTGTATATACTGATGTATATTTATGTTTTCTTTTTTGCGCGGCTTCCTCATTTCAGGAGCTTGCCTCTGTTGTAAAACATTTTTGCCCATTCAGGGGTTCACCATCAATAAAATGCACATTATTCAGCAATTCTACTTGTCTGTTTTGCATTTATCTGTTTTGTTTGCGAATGATAACGCCGATGTGTTTTTTTTGATAAAATGCGCATACATAAACCTGCGGGCCTAAGCCCATTGATTGTTGAAACAATTAATTAATTGAACGTTGTCGCGAGATAATAACCCTGATAGGCCCCTTTGAGGAGGGTATCTTGTCTGTTTGTTTGTGTCGTTGCAGGTATAGCACCTGTCAGAAGATGTGTCGTGCGTATCCCCGAAGCAGGATGAGTCCTCCTTTTTCAGCAGAGTTCAGTGATCTCTCCTCCGCGGAATCAGAATCAGATAGTGAGCATTGATATGTCTTCCCCAGGTAGAGATGATTCTCTTCCCCCAAGCAGACGCATCCAGAAGGAACGTCACCTCATCAGCTGAGTCCAGCACTGAAGCATGATTGATTTTCCCCCGCACTGGGTCACAAGTGCAGACATCATAGAAGTGTTCGGGTGCCGAAGCTCGTGTTTTCCCCAGTAAAGCCGCTGAAGCAGGTGTCTCCCCCGCACCGGGTCACAAGTGCAGGTTTCGCAGGAGGCTGTTCATATGCCGAAGTATGCAGTAACTGATAGTGCCAGACTGAAGTCTCCAGTGGAATTGAGATTCCTCACCAGAATCAGGCTCTCTCCTGAAGACGGACGATTCCTTCTTCCCCAGTAGAGTGTTGGAATAGCTAATGTTGTATTCCCCGGCAGAGTTGTACTCTCCCCCGAAGTCAGGTGATCCTTTCCTCCCCAGCGGAATAGAAATTCCCCATCAGGGTCGTACTCTTCAGTGAAGTAGAATGATTTCTCTCCCCGGCTGAGTCCGCAGAAAAGCAGAATCCTTGGAGGTTGATCAGATCATGATTAATTCTCCCCAGCAGAGCATGGAGCAGCCGATGCTGTATTTCCCCAGAGTCGTACTCTATCCAGTAAAGCAGAATGATTTCTCCCTCCTCAGCCGAGTCTGCAGATGTCCGAGGGATCCGAATCCTTGGAAGTGGATCAGATCATGATTGGTTTTTCCCCAGTGGGGTGTTGAACAGCTGAAGTTGGTTCCCCACGGAAGGGTTATCCCCAGAAGAGTAGCCGAGACGGCCACGCAGTTCATTCTAGCGATTGATATCAGCAGATCCAGGTTCTCGTAGAGCTTCATCCCCTGCAGCAGTCAGCTGAAGTTGTTCCCCTGCAGCGGTTCGCGGAAGATTGATTCCCCAGACAGAGCCTAATTGATATTGGCGTGTTCACATTCTCCTCAGCAGGACGATTCCTCCATCTGAGCGACTCTTTCTCCTTGACAGGAGGATTCCCCCTTCGGCATTTATTTTGCTGACGGGATCGCATTATTGTGCATGATTGCACGTCATTGTGCACGATTGCATAACATTGAGCACGATTGCATAGCATTAAGCATGAGTGCATGGCATTGAGCGTGATTGCATAGCAGAAGCATATGCATCATAAGCATGATCTAGGTCATCATTATTCTTGTTGTACAGGTGTACTACCGAAAGACCGGTTGCTCAGGACGATTCTTGAAGTTCTCCCCAGCAAGGTTATTTTCTTAGATGATTCTGAAGACCCCGGTGATCCCCGCAGTCGCTCGCTCAAGATGATTTTTGAGATCCCCAGCGAAGTCTTCGGTTCGAGATGATTCTCAAATCCCTCAGCAGGGCCATTTGCTTAAGACGATTCTTAAGACCTCAGTACAGCTTCCCGAGTGGTTCGCCTAGTATGATACTTGAGTTCCCCAATAGCGCCTCCAGCAGGAGTTGCCTAGGAAGATTCCTGGAATTCCCAACAGAATGTTTGCTCCAGAAAGGTTATTAGTTCAAGACGATTCTTGAAGACGCCCGCTGGATCTGTTTGGTCAAGATGATTCTTGAAGACCAGAGCAGCGTGGTATGTCTGCTCCAACAACGATGTCTAATCTGAAGATGGATTTCGTAAGCGCCAGAGGGCGATACCAGAAGGTTCCTGTGAAGCCAGATTTCCGTGTGGATGAAGCAACGGGTGGCTGAAGACAAGGTTCCGGAGTTGTAGATACAACAGAGTGATTCGTGTGAGTCTGAAGACCACGTCAGTTGTCCTGAGGTGATGATTGATTGCGATCAAGTGAATGATACGTCTTCTGATTGAAGTCGAAGATGTTTCTCCAGCTGAAGCGGAGTTTTGCCTGTAGGCAAAGTGTTTGAATCCCCGTAGAGTCATGAGTGGCTCAGGATACCATTTCTCTGACTAAAGTCACAGATTTCTTATGCTGAAGCAAAGGTGCCTGAAGGCAAGGTTATCCCCCAAGGTCGTGAAGGACCTAGGATTCATTATTCGGGCTGAAGGCCGAAGTATATCCCTGACTGAAGTCTCGGATGCTCTATAGCAGAGGTGGAGTTGCCTGAAGGCAGATTCATGTATCCTTGAAGGGCAAGGATCACTTTCTTCAGACTGAGGTCGAGGATACCTCCTGCAGAGTTGCCATCCTTGGGGGCCAGGGTTTCATCTATCTTCATAAGTACTTGAAGATCTTTTCTAGCTGAAGCTGGAAGTGGCCAGGGGCCAGGGTTTCATCTATCTTCATAAGTACTTGAAGATCTTTTCTAGCTGAAGCTGGAAGTGGCCAGGGGCCAGGGTTTCATCTATCTTCATAAGTACTTGAAGATCTTTTCTAGCTGAAGCTGGAAGTGGCCAGGGGCCAGGGTTTCATCTATCTTCATAAGTACTTGAAGATCTTTTCTAGCTGAAGTTGGAAGTGGCCAGGGGCCAGGGTTTCATATATCTTTAATGTTGAAGTTCTACAGCGGGCAGTGTGCAGCAGTATTTCGATGTTCGTCATGGTTCTGAGGGTGAACCCCAGATCAGAGTGTGCTCGGTTAAGTCTCTCATTCCCAGCGGAGTAGCTTCAAATACGCAAGTATACCTTTTGTTCCAGGGATGAACCCCAGGTCAGAGTTGTTCAGTGTTGTATTTTCTCCAGCGGCAACGCGGGGTATTTTGTTTAGATCCGACGGCGAGGTCAGATTATGTTTGTTTCCGGCAGCAAGGTTGGATGTTTGTTTGACGGCAATATCAGACTCCTTTAAATCCCCAACAGAGATGATGTTTGAACGACGGCGATGTCGAGTGTCTCTCAGATTATGTTTGTTTCCGGCGGCGATGTCAGATCAGTATTTCTCCAGCTAGTTGTTGAGCGGCTAGTGTTGCAGTATTCAAAGATTTGTTCCCCGCAGAGTACCGTGTGCTTGTGCAGTTGGCAAATTTTCGGGTTTACCGATATTCAACCGTCTCGTACCTTGATTGGTTGAGAGCCGTTCGCTTCTCACCCAGTCAGGTCCAAGCCGTTTGAATAGGGGCAGCTGTTGCACCCCAAAATTTGACCAACATTTATTCATTCATGGAATGTTTGAAAGTTGATACCTTCATCAGAAAGTTCAAGAGATCCTCAGAGGAATTGGTTGAAACCAAAGTTGTGTGTCTCATAACTTGAGAGTTGTGGGTGTTTCTCAGATGATTCTGAGACTTTGAGAAAGAACTAGATGTTTTTAGAAAGCCTATGAGATGTCTTGATAGCCATCATGAAGCCCAGAGAGGTCATTGTGTAAGAGTTCAGAAGATTCAACCATGAATGGTAGAATTAGGGTTTTGACTGGGTCAACCCTAGGTCAACTGATGATTTGGAGAAGGTTGAGACTTAATCCAAGGGCCATGAGATCATGGAATGATGCATAGAGATTATATAAAGATGATTCCTAGACCAACTCATCATGATTGAAGGGTTTGAGAAGTTTTGAGTTAGGGTTTCTGAGGATTGTCAGTGGAAAAACCCTAATTTGATCCCTATCTTCCAGGCAGTTTTAGCCCTAGATGTGATTGATATCTCATCTTCCCCACAACATGAATGTTGTAGAGCTTGTTCTTAGCTTTAATTTGAGTGGTGGAAGTCCTTGATAGGAATTACAGAGCTCAAGTTATGGTTTTGACAAATTACAGGTCAGCAGAGGTGTGTGAATCTGGGTCCTTGAAAGTCACCCAACTTGCAGACAACTTTTGCCCTAGTAGGATGATTCCTATGACTTCTTGGTCAACATGAATGTTGAAGAGCATCTTCTTAGCTTTAATTTGAGTGGTAGAAGTCCTTGATTGGATTTGTGGAACTCAACTTATGGTTTGAACAAGGCAGGGGTATTTTGGTCATTTGTCAGTTATAGGTCATTTTAGCCAATGCCTAAAACTCCTATTTCCAAGCCTCAAATGGAAAAACTTAAAACATGAAAGTTGCTCAAAATGTGATTTTAAGTCTAGAAAGAAGGTCACAAATTGTTGAAAAAGCTCATAGCACAAGATTCCATGATTGGTCAAAAATGAACTAAAAATGACTTATAACTTTGAAAAGTTGAAATTGAAAAGTGATTTGGGAGATCCACAAATCCAAAATAGGTCATCCAATATATCATTTTGATTGGAAAAACCATTTTGAGAAGATTGGTTTAAGTAGAATTTTCATTTGGGGCTTTAAAAATGAAGTTCCTTTGGAAATTTCTTACTTGCATAAGAAGGCAATGTTGAAAAACCCTACATAAGCAACAAATGCACTTGTTTTTCACTTATCCTCATTCAATAACTCATGTAAGGAGAATTTGAGACCAAAATAACAAGGCATGGCATATGAGATGAGATGACCATTATGGAATATCATGGAACTTTCATGAAACTTCCACATCATTCTAGATGAATCTAGAGACTTCCATGGATTGTTATAAAAAGAGTGCATCAAGGAGTGTTAGAGGTTGGTGAAACTTGAGCCAAGTCAGAGGAGAGAGAGAGATACATAGCCATTGGAGAGATTTCTTCAAGTTGAAGCAAGTTGAGATATCTTGCACTACCAGCCATCTCCTTCATCACCATTGCAAACAGAATACTGAGAATCATTCAAGGACCATCTGCAAGCAATTCCAAGGCTGGGAACCACCTCTACACCACTGCACCATAACCCTTTGACAGGTTTCTTCTTCACTTTATACCTCCTTAATTATGCAGCTTCAATTAGTTTCTTAGGCATAGACATGATGTACTAGGCTAGATGATTCTTCCCCATGAGTTACAGCCTGTTCCATGAGGTTCCATGGCAGGTGTTTGAAACTTTGATTTTCAAGAGCTATTAGTTTAGGGCATTTCAATCATCAAGAATTAGTGTGCATTAGTTAGGGTAATGTGTAGTGTATCTGTAAATCATTAGGTTGAAGTTTGGTGAAAGTTTGATAGCAGTTGAATGTGGTTGTACCCGGATCTTCAATCCTTCTGTTAGAACAATTTAGGGCGAGTTATGGAAAACTTTACGTATGGTTGTGTAGGGCTTGAGACGTAGGTGATTTTTTGTGTTGGAGTCGTGTGGAGCCGTGGCCTGTGGAGGGAGATGGAGGAGCTGGAAGATGAGTGCGTGGGATTAGGGTTTCTGAAAACCCTAGGGCGTTTGGAGAAGACGAGCGGATGGCCGTTGGATCAAGTTTCAGGGATTGACTCATTCTCCCCATCGTGTGGCTGTGAGCGCGTCTGAGAATTGGAGGGAGATTCAAACTAATGAAACGCAGCCGTTTCATTAAAGGGGCGTTCTGGGCCCAGAATTCTATCCCCACCCCCCTTATTTGCTGGCCCAACCAATATAACTAGCGCGTATTTCTTAATACACCCCCTCCCTTTATTTCATTTTATTTCTTTTTAATTTTCTTTTTAATGTTTTCTATTTTGAATAATTCATTAAAAATAGTTAAAAAATGATTTTTTAATCCTTCTTTTTTCTATGAGTAGATTAAAATGAGTAGAAAATTATAAAAATAAAATTGAGATTTTATTTTTAGGTTTAATATTTTTATTAGATTTTCCAATTAAATAGCTCTTTAATTGTTTCATTTTGGTATTTGATTTTGTAGAAATTATTGTAGTACTTTCCATTAATCTTTTTTTACCCATTCTTTTTGGTGCAATTAGATGATTAGTCATACTTCCCCATAGGTTTTTTTTCTAGATTTTTTAGAATTAATCTTGATTAGTTTAATTAGGGTTGACCTAGGATAGTTTAATTAGGGTTTAGAATTGTGCATAGGTGATGATTCCTTTCTTTGATTGAGTTTTATCTGGATTTTTAGGTAGAAACCTTTGTAGATGTTATGAGTAGGTGTTGAGGACCCTTATGAATATTTGTTGAATTTTTCCCCATTAGTTTAGTATTTTTAGGCATTTTCTGAAGTTGCCTGATGATGTGATTTGTTCAGTGGGTTATCTGTTCATCTGTGGGGTTCTTTCTGAGGAATTTGATGAAGGGCTTGGGTTGCCCTGAGGATATTGATGGAGAGCATCATGAGGGGAAGCTTGTAGATCAAGATGCAGAGACCCAGAGCTTGGCTGATGCCCTGTTGGTGAGGTTTGAGAGCCTGAAGTTTGAAGGAAGTTCATGGTACTTTCCTGAGGAAGGCACTATGAATGACTTTCATCCTTCCTTCTCACCTCTTTCTTAAGTATCCAATGATGTTGGAGCCAACTTGTGAGTTTAATTTCTCCTGAGGAGGAATGTAAACTGATCACTTGTTGTTGAGCCACATGGGATACAACTCCTAAGTGGAAGCCTCCTAGTACTTTCCTGAGGAAGGTCCTATGGGTCTATTCGCTTAGTTCCACTAGTTGATCTAGGATTTCTTAAGTATCCAATGATGTCGGAGCCAACTTGTGAGTTTAATTTCTCCTGAGGAGGAATGTAAACTGATCACTTGTTGTTGAGCCACATGGGATGCAACTCCTAAGTGGAAGCCTCCTAGTACTTTCCTGAGGAAGGTCCTATGAGTCTATTCATTTAGTTCCACTAGTTCAGATAGGATTTCCTAAATATCCAGTGATGTTGGAGCCTGCTTGTGAGTTTAATCTCTCCTGAGGAGGGATGTAAACTGATCACAGTGGTTGAGCCACATAGGGTATGATTCCTGAGTATACACCTCCTAGTGTTCTCCTGAGGAAGACACTATGAGCTTGCTTGCTTAGCTCCCTTTCTTTGGTAAGCTTATTCTGAAGCTTGAAGACTGGGAATGATTTCTCCTGCCTAGGGTTCTGCTTGAGAGTTTTGCTTAGTTTTGTTTAGATCCTGTGATTAGGATTATGGTTAAAGAATAGATGATTCTTTCTCATGTGTTTTGTTTGCCTGATGGTACTTCATTTCCTTTATCTGTATGATTGCAGTTTACTGTTTATTGCTTGATAGCATGTTGTTTATATTTCAGTATGATTACTGTTATTTCATGACTGGCTTGAGGTTGAGATGAGCTTGTGGAGGCTGAAGCCCCACACACATTTCCTCCCTCACTTGCATTGCATGCATTTTACTGTTAAAGCTGATGTTTTTGTCTGTTTCTGTGTATCATTGACATGATCCCTTAGGACTCTCATTTCCTTGGATGAGGATTTGATGATAGACTCTTAGGTTGAAACCTATGCATGATAACATCTAGGAGCTCCCTGTTCAAACCTCAACTATAGGATGAATCCATGGCATGATAACAAATAGGACTTGATAGTCTCCCTCCTAGTTGAGCCATTTTATCCCGTAGTTTCCCGAACTACGTTTGCTCTGATCTTTCATACCAGATGAAAGTACGTAGGCATAGGATGCGATATCCTAGCGAGCAACCTTCCCCATCTTCCCCCGTAGTTAGCCGAACTACGTTGACTCTGATTTCTCGTTCCAGACGGGAATACGTAGGCATAAAGCGCGATGCTTTGCCGAGTCATTTTTCTTTTCTTTTTTCAGCCAGCCTTGATAGGTAGATAGATTATAACCAACCCGTCCAAGTAAACAAACAAGCGAGGATCCCGTCGAGTACGACGGACGTGAGGGGTGCTAATACCTTCCCCTTGCGTAACCGACTCCCGAACCCAGACAATGGTTGCGATGACCTTGTCTTACCCTTATTCGTCAGGTTTCTCCGATCGTTTCCTTTCCCGCTCTGAGGGATAAATAACGAAAGGTGGCGACTCTTCTGTCATGCCGGCACCTTATTTTCGCGCAAGCGACAACAGGCATCGAACTCGAAGGCCGGCTCAACCCAAAGCTGAGAAGAACATTTGACCTCGCCGTCAGGCATCTGTTAAACAAACAGGCATTGAACCTGAAGGCTGGCTCAACTAGAAGTTTAGAAGAACATCTGACCTCGCTGTCAGGCATCTGTTAAAAAATTCGGCATCGAACCCGAAGGCCGGCTCAACACGAAGTTTAGAAGTACATCTGACCTCGCCGTCAGGCATTTGTTAAACAAACAAGCATCGAACCTGGAGGTTGGCTCAACACGAAGTAGAGAAGAACATCTGACCTCGCAGTTAGGCATGTGTTAAACAAATAGGCATCGAACCCGAAGGCCGGCTAACACAAAGTGTGGAAGAACATCTCACCTCGCCGTCAGGCATCTGTTAAACAAACAGGCATCGAACCCGAAGGCCGGATCAACACGAAGTTGAGAAGAACATCTGACCTCGCAGTCAGGCATCTGTTAAACAAACAGGCATCGAACCCGAAGGCCGGAGCAACCCGAAGCTGACAAGAAAATCTGACCACGCCATAAGGCATCTGTTAAACAAATAAGCATCGAACCCGAAGGCCGACTCAACCCGTAGTTTATAAAAACATCTGACCTCGCCGTCAGACATCTATTAAACAAACAAGCATCGAACCCGAAGGCCGGCTCAACACGAAGTTCATAGAAATATCTGACCTCGCCATCAGGGATCTGTTAAACAAACAGGTATCGATCCCGAAGGCCGGCTCAACCCGAAGTTAGGAAGAACATCTGACCTCGCTGTCAGGCATCTGTTAAACAAACAGGCATCAAATTCGATGCCCGGCTCAATTCGAAGTAGAGAAGAACATTTGACCTCGCCATCAGGCATCTCTTAAACAAAAAAGCATCGAACCCAAAGGTCGGCTCAACCCGAAGTTGAGAAGAACATCTGACCTCACCGTCAGCCATCTGTTAAACAAACAGGCATCAAACCAGAAGGTCGGCTAAACACGATGTTGAGAAATACATCTGACCTCGCCGTCAGGGATCTGCTAAACAAACAGGCATCAAAAATAGAGGGCGGCTCAACCCGAAGTTGAGAAGAACATCTGACCTCGCTATCAGGCATCTGTTAAACAAACAGGCATCGAACACGAAGTCCCGCTTAACACGAACTTGAGACCAACATCTGACCTCACCGTCAGGCATCTGTAAAATAAACAGACATGTAACCCGAAGTTCGGCTTAAAAGGAAGTTGAGAGGAACATCTGACCTCGCCGTCAAGCATATGTTAAACAAACAGGCAACGAACCCGAAGGCCGGCTCAACCCGAAGCTGATAAGAACATCTGACCTCACCGTCAAGCATCTGTTAAACAAACAGGCATTGAACCTGAAGGCCGGCTCAACCAGAAGTTGAGAAGAACATCTGACCTCGCCGTCAAGTATTTGTTAAACAAACAGGCATCGAACCCGGAGGCCGGCTCAACACAAAGTGTGGAAGAACATCTGACCTCGCCGTCATATATCTGTTAAACAAACAGGAATCGAACCTGAAGGCTGGCTCAACCTGAAGTGTAGAAGAACATCTGACCTCGCCGTCAAGCATCTCTTAAACAAACAGGTATCGAACCCAAAGGCCGGCTCAACACAAGGTTGGCCAGAACATCTGACCATGCCGTCAGGCATCTGTTAAACAAACACCCATCGAACCCTAAGGGAGGCTCAAACTAAAGTTAAGAAAACCATCTGACCTTGACGTAAGGCATCTGTTAAATAAACAGGCATCGAACGCGAAGGCCGACTCAACACGAAGTTGAGAGGAACATCTGACCTCGCCTTCAGGCATCTGTTAAACAAACAGGCATCGAACCCGAAGGCCGGCTCAACCCGAAGTTGACAAGAACATCTGACCACGCCGTTAGGTATCTGTTAAACAAACAAGCATCAAACCCGAAGGCCGTCTCAACATGTAGTTGAGAAAAACATCTGACCTCGCCGTCAGGCATCTATTAAACAAATAGGCATCGAACCCGAAGGCCGGCTCAACACGAAGTTGAGAAGAACATCTGACCTCGCAGTCAGGCATTTGTTAAAGAAACATGCATTGAACCCGAAGGCCTGCTCAACCCAAGGTTGACAGGAACATCTGACCACACCGTAATGCATCTTTTAGATAAACAAGCATCGAAACCGAAGTCCGTCTCAACCCGTAGTTTAGAAAAACAACTGACCTCGCCATCAGGCATCTATTAAACAAATAGGCATCGAACCCGAAGGCCGGCTCAACACGAAGTTCATAGAAATATCTGACCTCGCCGTCAGGGATCTGCTAGACAAACAGGCATCGAGCCCGAAGGCCGGCTCAACCCGAAGTTGAGAAGAACATCTGACCTCGCTGTCAGGCATCTGTTAAACAAACAGGCATCGAATTTGATGGGAGGCTCAACCCGAAGTTGAGAAGAACATCTGACCTTGCAGTCAGGCATCTGTTAAATAAACAGGCATCGAACCCGAAGGCCGACTCAACCTGAAATTGACAAGAACATCTGACCACGCTGTCAGGAATTCTTTAAACAAATAGGCATCGAACCCGGAGGCCGTCTCAACCCGTAGTTAAGAAAAACATCTGACCTCGCCGTCACACATCTATTAAACAAACAGGCATCGAACCCGAAGGCTGGCTCAACATGAAGTTGACAAGAACATCTAACCTCGTAGTTAGGCATTTGTTAAAGAAACAGGCATCGAACCGGAAGGCCGACTCAATCCAAGGTTGACAAGAACATCTGACCTCGCCGTCAGGCATCTATTAAAAAAATAGGAATCGAACCCGAAGGCCGGCTCAACACGAAGTTCATAGAAATAACTGACCTCGGTGTCAGGGATCTGTTAAACAAACAGGCATATAGCCCGAAGGCCGGCTCAACCCGAAGTTGAGAAGAACATCTGACCTCGCCGTCAGCCATCTTTTAAACAAACAAGCATCAAACCCGAAGGCCGGCTTAACCCGATGTTAAGAAAAACATCTAACCTCGCCGTCAGCCATCTGTTAAACAAACAGGCATCGAACCTGAAGGCCGGCTAAACACGAAGTTGAGAAGTACATCTGACCTCACTGTTAGGGATCTGTTAAACAAACAGGCATCGAACATGGAGGGCGGCTCGCCTCGAAGTTGAGAAGAACATCTGATCTCGCTGTCAGGCATCTGTTAAACAAACAGGCATCGAACACGAAGTCCCGCTAAACACGAACTTGAGAGCAACATCTAACCTCGCCATTAGGCATCTGTTAAACGAACAGGCACCGAACCCGAAGGCTGGCTCAACACGAAGTTGAGAAGTACATCTGACCTCGCCGTCATTCATCTCTTAAACAAGCAAACATCGAACCCGAAAGCCGGCTCAACACTAAGTTGAGAGGAACACTTGACCTCGCCGTCAGGCATCTATTAAACAAACAGGCATCGAACTTGAAGGCCGGCTCAACCAAAGTTGAGAAGAACATCTGACCTCACCGTCAGGCTTCTGTTAAACAAACAGGCATCGAACCCGAAGGCCGGCTCAATCCGAAGTTGAGAAGAACATCTGACCTTGCCTTCATGTATCTGTCAAACAAACAGGCATCGAACCCGAAGGCCGGCTCAACACGAAGTTGAGAAGAACATCTAACCTCGCTGTCAGGCATCTGTTAAACAAACAGGCATCGAACCCGAGGGCTGACTCACCCTGAAGTGTAGCAGAACATCTGACCATGCCGTCAGGCATCTCTTAAACAAACATGCATCAAACCCGAAGGCTGGCTCAACCCGAAGTTGAGAAGAACATCTGACCTCGCTGTGAGGCATCTATTAAACAAACAGACATCGAACCCAAAGGTCGGCTCAACACGAAGTTGAGAACTACATTTGACCTTGCCGTGAGGCATCTACTAAACAAACAGGCATCGAACCCGAAAGGCGGCTCAACCAGAAGTATATAAGAACATTAGACCTCGCCGTCACAACACGAATATGAGAGGAACATTTGACCTTGCCGTTAGGAATTTGTTAAACAAACATGCATCGAACCCGAAGGCCGGCTCAACCCGAAGTTGACAAGAACATCTGACCACGCTGTCAGGCATTTCTTAAGCAAACACGCATCGAACTTGTAGGGAAAAACATCTGACCTCGCCGTCAGGCATCTATTAAACAAACAGGCATAGAACTCGAAGGATGGCTCAACAAAAAGTTCATAGGAATATCTAACCTTGCCGTCAGGGATCTGTTAAACAAACGGGCATCGAGCCTGAAGGCCGGATCAACCCGAAGTTCATAGGAATATCTGACTTCACCGTCAGGCATTTGTTAAACAAATAGACATCAAACACGAAGTCCCGCTCAACAGAAACTTGAGAGCAACATCTGACCTTGCTCTCAGGCATCTGTTAAACAAATAGGCATCGAACCCAAAGGTCGGCTCAACACGAAGTTGAGTGGAACATCTGACCTTGCCGTCAATCATATGTTAAACAAACAGGCATCGAACTCGAAGGCCGGCTCAACTAAAAGTTGTGAAGAACATTTGACCTCGCCGTCGCGCATCTGTTAAACAAACACGCATCGAACCCGAAGGTCGGCTCAACCTAAAGTTGAGAAAAATATCTGACCTTGCCGTAAGGTATCTGTTAAACAAACAGACATCAAACCCGAAGGCCGGCTCAACACGACGTTTAGTGGAACATTTGACCTCGCCATTAGGCATCTGTTAAACAAACAGGCACCGAACCCGAAGGCTGGCTCAACACGAAGTTGAGAAGTACATCTGACCTCGCCGTCATGCATATGTTAAACAAGCAAACATCGAACCCGAAAGCCGGCTCATCACTAAGTTGAGAGGAACATTTGACCTCGCTGTCAGGCATCTGTTAAACAAATAGGCATCAAACCTGAAGGCCGGATCAACCAAAAGTTGAGAAGAACATCTGACCTCGCCGTCAGGCTTCTGTTAAACAAACAGGCATCGAACCCGAAGGCCAGCTCAATCCGAAGTTGAGAAGAAAATCTGACCTCGCCATCAGGTATCTGTTAAACAAAAAGGCATCGAACCCGAAGGCCGGCTCAACACGATGTTTAGACGAACATTTGACCTCGCCATCAGGCATCTGTTAAATAAACAGGCACCGAACCCGAAGGCCATCTCAATCCGTAGTTGAGAAAAACATCTGACCTCGCTGTCAGGCATCAAATAAACAAACAGGCATCAAACCAAAAGGCTGGCTCAACCCGAAGTTGACAAGAACATCTGACCACGCCGTCAGGGATTTGTTAAACAAACACGCATCGTACTTGAAGGCCATCTCAATCCGTAGTTGAGAAAAATATCTGACCTCACCGTCAGGCATCTATTAAACAAACAGGCATAGAACCCGAAGGACGGCTCAACACAAAGTTCATAGGAATATCTGACGTTGCCGTCAGGGATCTGTTAAACAAACAGGCATCGAGCCTGAAGGCCGGATCAACCCGAAGTTCATAGGAATATCTGACTTCGCCGTCAGGCATTTGTTAAACAATTAGACATCAAACACGAAGCCCCGCTCAACATAAACTTGAGAGCAACATCTGACCTAACTGTCAGGAATCTGTTAAACAAACAGGCATCGAACCCGAAGGCCGGCTCAACACGAAGTTGAGTGGAACATCTGACCTTGTCGTCAATCATATGTTAAACAAACACGCATTGAACTCGAAGGCCGACTCAACTAAAAGTTGTGAAGAACATTTGACCTCGCCGTCGCGCATCTGTTAAACAAATAGGCATCGAACCAGAAGGTCAACTCAACCCAAAGTTGAGAAGAACATCTGACCTTGCCGTCAGGTATCTGTTAAACAAAGAGGCATCGAACCCGAAGGCCGGCTCAACACGATGTTTAGTGGAACATTTGACCTCACCGTCAGGAATCTGTTAAACAAACAGGCATCGAACCCGAAGGCTGGCTCAACACGAAGTTGAGAAGTACATCTGACCTCACCGTCATGCATCTGTTACACAAGCAAACATCGAACCCGAAAGCCGGCTCAATACTAAGTTGAGAGGAACATTTGACCTCGCCGTCAGGCATCTGTTAAGCAAACAGGCATCGAACCTGAAGGCCGGCTCAACCAAAAGTTGAGAAGAACATCTGACCTCGCCGTCAGGCTTCTGTTAAACAAACAGGCATCGAACCCGAAGGCCGGCTTAATCCGAAGTTGAGAAGAACATCTGACCTCAGCGTCAGGTATCTGTTAAACAAACAGGCATCAAACCCGAAGGCCGGCTCAACACGATGTTTAGAGGAACAATTGACCTCGCCGTCAGGCATCTGTTAAATAAACAGGCACCGAACCCGAAGGCCATCTCAATCCGTAGTTGAGAAAAACATCTGACCTCGCCGTCAGGCATCAAATAAACAAACAGGCATCGATTCAAAAGGCCGACTCAACCCGAAGTTGACAAGAACATCTGACCATGCCGTCAGGCTTTTGTTAAACAAACACGCATCGAACTTGAAGGCCATCTCAATCCGTAGTTGAGAAAAACATCTGACCTCGCCGTCAAGCATCTATTATGCAAACAGGCATAGAACCTGAAGGACGGCTCAACACAAAGTTCATAGGAACATCTGACCTTGCCGTCTGGGATCTGTTAAACAAACAGGCATCGAGCCTGAAGGCCGGATCAACCCGAAGTTCATAGGAATATCTGACTTCGCCGTCAGGCATTTGTTAAGCAAATATACATCAAACACGAAGTCCTGCTCAACACAAACTTGAGAGCAACATCTGACCTAACCATCAAGAATCTGTTACACAAACAGGCATCGAACCCGAAGGCCGGTTCAACACCAAGTTGAGTGGAACATCTGACCTTGCCGTCAATCATATGTTAAACAAACACGCATCGAACTCGAAGGTCGGCTCAACTATAAGTTGTGAAGAACATTTGACCTCGCCGTCGCGCATCTATTAAACAAACAGGCATCGAACCCGAAGGTCGGCTCAACCCAAAGTTGAGAAGAACATCTGAACTTGCCGTCAGGTATCTGTTAAACAAACAGGCATCGAACCCGAAGGCCTGCTTAACACGATGTTTAGTGGAACCTTTGACCTCGCCGTCAGGAATCTGTTAAACAAACAAGCATCGAACCCGAAGGCTGGCTCAACACGAAGTTGAGAAGTACATCTGACCTCGCCGTAATGCATCTGTTACAAGCAAACAACGAACCCGAAAGCCGGCTCAACACTACGTTGAGAGGAACATTTGACCTCGCCGTCAGGCATCTGTTAAACAAACAGGCATCGAACCTGAAGGCCGGCACAACTAAAAGTTGAGAAGAACATCTGACCTCGCCGTCAGGCTTCTGTTAAACAAACAGGCATCGAACCCGAATGCCGGCTCAATCTGAAGTTGAGAAGAACATCTAACCTCGGCGTCAGGTATCTGTTAAACAAACAGGCATCGAACCCGAAGGCCGGCTCAACACGATGTTTAGAGGAATATTTGACCTCTCCGTCAGGCATCTATTAAATAAAAAGGCACCGAACTCGAAGGCCATCTCAATCCGTAGTTGAGAAAAACATCTGACCTCGCTGTTAGGCATCAAATAAACAAACAAGCATCGATCCAAAAGGCCGGCTCAACCCGAAGTTGAGAAGAACATCTGACCACGCCGTCAGGCTTTTGTTAAACAAACACGCATCGAACTTGAAGGCCATCTC
Source organism: Lathyrus sativus (assembly GCA_963859935.3). NCBI lineage: Eukaryota > Viridiplantae > Streptophyta > Magnoliopsida > Fabales > Fabaceae > Lathyrus > Lathyrus sativus. Next base: position 360,698,293 of record OZ012735.1, read on the forward strand.
AATCCGTAGTTGAGAAAAACATCTGACCTCGCCGACAGGCATCTATTATGCAAACAGGCATAGAACCCGAAGGATGGCTCAACACAGAGTTCATAGGAACATCTGACCTTACCGTCAAGGATCTGTTAAACAAACAGGCATCGAGCCTGAAGGCCGGATCAACCCGAAGTTCATAGGAATATCTGACTTCGCCGTCAGGCATTTGTTAAACAAATATACATCAAACACGAAGTCCCGCTCAACACAACTTGAGAGCAACATCTGACCTAACCGTCAGACATCTGTTAAACAAACAGGCATCGAACCCGAAGGCCGGTTCAACACCAAGTTGAGTGCAACATCTGACCTTGCCGTCAATCATATGTTAAACAAACAGGCATCGAACTCGAAGGTCGGCTCAACTAAAAGTTGTGAAGAACATTTGACCTCGCCGTTGCGCATCTGTTAAGCAAACAGGCATCGAACCCGAAGGTCGGCTCAACCCAAAGTTGAGAAGAACATCTGACCTTGCCGTCAGGTATCTGTTAAACAAACAGGCATCGAACCCGAAGGCCGGCTCAACACGACGTTTAGTGGAACATTTGACCTCGCCATTAGGCATCTGTTAAAAAAATAGGCACCGAACCCGAAGGCTGGCTCAACACGAAGTTGAGAACTACATCCGACCTCGCCGTCATGCATCTGTTACACAAGCAAACATCGAACCTGAAATCCGGCTCAACACTACGTTGTGAGGAACATATGACCTCGCCGTCAGGCATCTGTTAAACAAACATGAATCGAACCTGAAGGTCGGCTCAACCGAAAGTTGAGAAGAACATCTGACCTCGCCGTAAGGCTTCTGTTAAACAAACAGGCATCGAACCTGAAGGCCGGCTCAATCCGAAGTTGAGAAGAACATCTGACCTCGCCGTCAGGTATCTGTTAAACAAACATGCGTCGAACCCGAAGGCCGGCTCAACATGATGTTTAGAGGAACATATGACCTCACCGTCAGGCATCTGTTAAATAAACAGGCACCGAACGCGAAGGCCATCTCAATCCGTAGTTGAGAAAAACATCTGACCTCGCTGTCAGGCATCAAATAAACAAACAGGCATCAAACTAAAAGGCCGGCTCAACCCGAAGTTGACAAGAACATCTGACCACGCCGTCAGGCATTTGTTTAACAAACACGCATCGAACTTGAAGGCCATCTCAATCTGTAGTTGAGAAAAACATTTGACCTCGCCGTCAGGCATTCATTAAACAAACAGGCATAGAACCCGAAGGACGGCTCAACACAAAGTTCATAGGAATATCTGACCTTGCCGCCAGGGATTTGTTAAACAAACAGGCATCGAGCCTGAAGGCCGGATCAACACGAAGTTCATAGGAATATCTGACTTCGCCGTCAAGCATTTGTTAAACAAATAGACATCAAACACAAAGTCCCGCTCAACACAAACTTGAGAGCAACATCTGACCTAACCGTCAGGCATCTGTTAAACAAACAGGCATCGAACCCGAAGGCCGGCTCAACACGAAGTTGAGTGGAACATCTGACCTTGCCGTCAGTCATATGTTAAACAAACACGCATCGAACTCGAAGGTCGGCTCAACTAAAAATTGTGAAGAACATTTGACCTTGCCGTCGCGCATATGTTAAACAAACAAGCATCGAACCCGAAGGTCGGCTCAACCCAAAGTTGAGAAGAACATCTGACCTTGCCGTCAGGTATCTGTTAAACAAATAGGCATCGAACCCGAAGGTCGGCTCAACACAACGTTTAGTGGAACATTTGACCTCGCCATTAGGCATCTGTTAAACAAACAGGCACCGAACCCGAAAGCTGGCTCAACACGAAGTTGAGAAGTACATCTGACCTCGCCGTCATGCATCTGTTAAATAAGCAAACATCGAACCCGAAAGTCGGCTCAACACTAAGTTAAGAGGAACATTTGACCATGCTGTCATGCATCTGTTAAACAAACAGGCATCGAACTTGAAGGTCGGCTCAACACGAAGTTGAGAGGAACATTTTACCTCACTGTCAGGCATCTTTTAAACAAAAAGGCATCGGACCCAAAGGTCAGCTTAACCCGAAGTTGAGAAGAACATCTGACCTCGCTGTCAGGCATCTGTTAAACAAACAGGCTTCGAACCCCAAGGCCGGCTCAACACGAAGTTCATAGGAATATCTAACCTCGCTGTCAGGCATCTGTTAAACAAATAGACATCGAACACGAAGTCCCGCTAGACACGAACTTGAGAGCAACATCTGACCTCGCTGTCAGGCATCTGTTAAACAAACAGGCATCGAACCCGAAGGCCGGATCAACACGAAGTTGAGTGGAAAATCTGACCTCATCGTCAATCATATGTTAAACAAACAGGCTTCAAACTCAAAGGCCGGATCAACCAAAAGTTGAGAAGAACATCTGACCTCGCCCATGCGCATCTGTTAAACAAACAAGCATCGAACCCGAATGTCGGCCCAACCCGAAGTTGAGAAGAACATCTGACCTTGCTGTCAAGCATCTGTTAAACTAACAGGCATCGAACACGAAGTCCCACTCAACACGAACTTGAGAGCAACATCTGACCTCGTCGTCAGGCATCTGTAAAATAAACCGGCATCGAACCTGAAGGTCGTCTCACCACGAAGTTGAGAGAAACATCAGACCTCTCCGTCAAGCATAAGTTAAACAAACAGGCACCAAACCCGAAGGCCGGCTCAACCAAAAGTTGAGAAGAATATCTGACCTCGCCGTCAGGTATCTGTTAAACAAATAGGCATCGAACCCGAAGGCCGGCTCAACACAACATTTAGAGGAACATTTTACCTCGCCGTCACGCATCTATTAAACAATCGGGCACCGAACCCGAAGGCCGGCTCAACACGTAGTTGAGAAGTACATCTGACCTTGTCGCCATACATCTATTAAACAAACATGCATCGAACCTGAAGGCCGGCTCAACACGAAGTTGAGAGGAACATTTGACCTCGCCGTCAGGCATCTGTTAAACAAACAGGCATCGAACCCGAAGGGCGGCTCAACCTGAAGTTAAGAAGAACATCTGACCTTGCTGTCAGGCATCTGTTAAACAAACAGGCATCGAACCTGAAGGTCGGCTCAACACGAAGTTCATAGGAATATCTGACCTCGCCGTCAGGCATCTGTTAAACAAATAAACATCGAATATAAAGTCCCGCTCAACACGAACTTGAGAGCAAAATCTGACCTTGCCGTCAGGCATATGTTAAACAAACAGGCATCGAACCCGAAGGCCGGTTCAACGGGAAGTTGAGTGGAACATCTGACCTCACCGTCAATCATATGTTAAACAAACAGGCATTGAACTCGAAGGCCGGCTTAACCAAAAGCTGAGAAGAACATCTGACCTCGCCGTCGCGCATCTGTTAAACAAACAAGTATCGAACCCAAAGGTCGGATCAACCTGAAGTTGAGAAGAACATCTGAACTAGCTGTCAGGCATCTGTTAAAAAAATAGGCATCGAACACGAAGTCCCACTCAACACGAACTTGAGAGCAACATCTGACCTCGCCGTCAGGCATCCAACCCGAAGGTCGGCTCAAAGCGATGTTGAGAGGAACATCTGACCTCCCCGTAAAGCATATGTTATACAAAAGGCATCAAACCCGAAGGCCGGCTAAACCAAAAGTTGAGAAGAACATCTGACCTCGCCGTCAGACATCTATTAAACAAACAGGCATCGAACCCGAAGGCCGGTTCAACCCGAAGTTGAGAAGAACATCAGACCTCGCTGTCAGGAATCTGTTAAACAAACAGGCGTCGAACCCGAAGGCCGGCTCAACACGACATTTAGTGGAACATTTGACCTCGCCATTAGGCATCTGTTAAAGAAATAGGCAACGAACCTGAAGTACGGCTCAACACGAAGTTGAGAAGTACATCTGACCTCGCTTTCATGCATCTGTTAAACAAGCAAACATCGAACCCGAAAGCCGGTTCAACAGGAAGTTGAGAGGATCATTTGACCTCGCCGTCAGGCATCGAACCTGAAGGCCGGCTCAACACGAAGTTGAGAGGAACATTTGACCTCGCTGTCAGGCATCTGTTAAACAAAAAGGCATCGAACCCGAAGGGCAGCTCAACCCGAAGTTGAGAAGAACATCTGACCTCGCCGTCAGGAATCTGTTAAACAAACAGGCATCGAACCCGAAGGCCGGCTCAACACGAAGTTCATAGGAATATCTAACCTCGTCGTCAGGCATCTGTTAAACCAATAGACATCGAACACAAAGTCCCGCTCAACACGAACTTGAGAGCAACATCTAACCTTGCTGTCAGGCATCTGTTAAACAAACGGGCATCGAACCCGAAGGCTGGCTCCACACGAAGTTGAGTGGAACATCTGACCTCGTCGTCAATCATATGTTAAACAAACAGGCATCGAAGTCGAAGGCCAGCTCAACCTAAAGTTGAGAAGAACATCTGACCTCGCCGTCGTGCATCTGTTAAACAAACAGGCATCAAACCCGAAGGTTGGCTCAACCCGAAGTTCAGAAGAACATCTGAACTTGCTGTCAAGCATCTGTTAAACTATCAGGCATCGAACACGAAGTCCCACTACACACGAACTTGAGAGTAACATCTGACCTCACCGTCAGGCATCTGTAAAATAAACAGGCATCGAACCCGAAGGCCGGCTCAACACGAAGTTCATAGGAATATCTAACCTCGTCGTCAGGCATCTGTTAAACCAATAGACATCGAACACAAAGTCCCGCTCAACACGAACTTGAGAGCAACATCTAACCTTGCTGTCAGGCATCTGTTAAACAAACGGGCATCGAACCCGAAGGCTGGCTCCACACGAAGTTGAGTGGAACATCTGACCTCGTCGTCAATCATATGTTAAACAAACAGGCATCGAAGTCGAAGGCCAGCTCAACCTAAAGTTGAGAAGAACATCTGACCTCGCCGTCGTGCATCTGTTAAACAAACAGGCATCAAACCCGAAGGTTGGCTCAACCCGAAGTTCAGAAGAACATCTGAACTTGCTGTCAAGCATCTGTTAAACTATCAGGCATCGAACACGAAGTCCCACTACACACGAACTTGAGAGTAACATCTGACCTCACCGTCAGGCATCTGTAAAATAAACAGGCATCGAACCCGAAGGCCGTCTCAACACGAAGTTGAGAGAAACATCTGACCTTGCCGTCAAGCATAAGTTAAACAAACAGGCATCGAACCCGAAGGCCGGATCAACCAAAAGTTGAGAAGAATATTTGACCTCGTCGTCAGGTATCTGTTAAACAAACAGGCATCGAACCCGAAGGCCGGCTCAACACAACATTTAGAGGAACATTTTACCTCGCCGGCAGGCATCTGTTAAACAAACAGGCACCGAACTCGAAGACCGGATCAACAAGAAGTTGAGAAGTACATCTGACCTTGGTGTCATGCATCTGTTAAACAACCAAGCATCGAACTCGAAGGCCGGCTCAACACGAAGTTGAGAGGAACATTTGACCTCACCGTCATGCATCTGTTAAACAAACAAGCATCGAGCCTGAAGGCCGGCTCAACATGAAGTTGAGAGGAACATTTGACCTAGCCGTCAGGCATCTGTTAAACAAACAGGCATCGAACCCGAAGGGCGGCTCAACCCGAAGTTGAGAAGAACATCTGACCTCGCTGTCAGGCATTTGTTAAACAAACAGGCATCGAACCCAAAGGCCGGCTCAACACGAAGTTCATAGGAATATCTGACCTCTCCGTCAAGCATCTTTTAAACAAATAGACATCGAACACAAAGTCCCGCTCAACACGAACTTGAGAGCAAAATCTGAATTTGCCGTCAGGCATATGTTAAACAAACAGGTATCAAACCCGAAGGCTTGTTCAACGCGAATTTGAGTGGAACATCTGACCTAACTGTCAATCATATGTTAAACAAACAGGCATTGAACTCGAAGGCCGGCACAACCAAAAGCTGAGAAGAACATCTGACCTCGCCGTTGCGCATCTATTAAACAAATAGGTATCGAACCCGAAGGCCGGATTAACCTGAAGTTGAGAAGAACATCTAACCTCGATGTCAGGCATCTGTTAAACAAATAGGCATCGAACACGAAGTCCCACTCAACACGAACATGAGAGCAACATCTGACCTCGCCGTCAGGCATCGAACACGAAGGCCGGCTCAACACGAAGTTGAGAGGAACATCTGATCTCGTCGTCAAGCATATGTTATAAAAACAGGCATCAAACCCGAAGGCCGGCTTAACCAAAAGTTGAGAAGAACATCTGACCTCGCCGTCAGGCATCAGTTAAACAAACAAGCATCAAACCCGAAGGCCGGCTCAACCCGAAGTTTAGAAGAACATCTGACCTCACAGTCAGGCATCTATTAAACAAACGGGCATCGAACCCGAAGGCCGGCTCAACACAAAGTTCATAGGAATATCTAACCTCGCCGTCAGGCATCTGTTAAACAAATAGACATCGAACACGAAGTCCCGCTCAACACGAACTTGAGAGCAACATCTGACCTTGCTGTCAAGCATCTGTTAAACAAATAGGCATCGAACCCGAAGGCTGGCTCAACACGAAGTTGAGTGGAACATCTGACCTTACCTTTAATCATATGTTAAACAAACAGGCATCAAACTCGAAGGCCGGCTCAACCAAAAGTTGAGAAGAACATCTGACCTCACCATCGTGCATCTGTTAAACAAACAGGCATCGAACCAGAAGGCCGGCTCAACCAAAAGTTGAGAAGAATATCTGACCTCGCCGTCAGGTATCTGTTAAACAAACAGGCATCGAACCCGAAGGTCGGCTCAACACAACAGTTAGAGGAACATTTGACCTTGCTGTCAGGCATCTGTTAAACAAACAGGCACCGAACCCGAAGTCCGGGTCAACACGAAGTTGAGAAGTACATATGACCTCGCCGTCATGCATCTGTTAAACAAACAAGCATCGAACCCGAAGGCCGGCTCAACACGAAGTTCATAGGAATATCTGACCTCGCCGTCAGGCTTCTGTTAAACAAACAGGCATCGAACCTAAAGGCCGGCTCAACACGAAGTTGAGAGGAACATTTGACCTCGACGTCAGGCATCTGTTAAACAAATAGGCATCGAACCCGAAGGACGGATCAACTCAAAGTTGAGAAGTACATCTGACCTTGACGTCATGCATCTGTTAAACAAACAAGCATGGAACTCGAAGGTCGGCTCAACACGAAGTTGAGAGTAACATTTGACCTTGCCGTCATGCATCTATTAAACAAGCAGGCATCGAACCTAAAAGGCCGGCTCAACACGAAGTTGAGAGGAACATTTGACCTCGCCATCAGGCATCTGTTAAACAAACAGGCATCGATTCCGAAGGGCGGATCAACCCGAAGTTGAGAAGAACATCCGACCTCACTGTCAGGCATCAGTTAAACAAACATGCATCAAACCCGAAGGCCGGCTCAACCCGAAGTAGAGAAGAACATCTGACCTCGCTGTCAGGCATCTGTTAAACAAACAGGAATTGAACCCAAAGGCCGGCTCAACACAAAGTTCATAGGAATATCTAAACTCGCTGTCAGGAATCTGTTAAACAAATAGACATCGAACACGAAGTCCCGCTCAACATGAACTTGAGAGCAACATCTGACCTTGTTGATAGGCATCTGTTAAACAAATAGGCATCGAACCCGAAAGCCGGCTCAACACGAAGTTGAGTGGAACATCTGACCTCGCCGTCAATCATATGTTAAACAAACAGGCATCGAACTCGAAGGCCGGCTCAACCAAAAGTTGAGAAGAACATCTGACCTCACCGTCGCGCATCTATTAAACAAACAGGCATCGAACCAGAAGGCCGGCTCAACCAAAATTTGAGAAGAATATCTGACCTCGCCGTCAGTTATCTGTTAAACAAACAGGCATCGAACCCGAAGGCCGGCTCAACACAACAGTTAGAGGAATATTTGACCTTGCTGTCAGGCACCTGTTAAACAAACAGGCACCGAACCCGAAGTCCGGGTCAACACGAAGTTGAAAAGTACATATGACCTCGCCGTCATGCATCTGTTAAACAAACAAGCATCGAACCCGAAGGCCGGCTCAACACGAAGTTCATAGGAATATCTGACCTCGCCGTCAGGCTTCTGTTAAACAAACAGGCATCAAACCTGAAGGCCGGCTCAACACGAAGTTGAGAGGAACATTTGACCTCGACGTCAGGCATCTATTAAACAAACAGGCATCGAACCCGAAGGGCGGCTCAACTCAAAGCTGAGAAGTACATCTGACCTTGACGTCATGCATCTGTTAAACAAACAAGCATTGAACTCGAAGGTCGGCTCAACACGAAGTTGAGAGGAACATTTGACCTTGCCGTCATACATCTATTAAACAAACAAGCATCAAACCTAAAAGGCCGGCTGAACACGAAGTTGAGAGGAACATTTGACCTCGCCATCAGGCATCTGTTAAACAAACAGGCATCGAACCCGAAGGGCGGATCAACCCGAAGTTGAGAAGAACATCCGACCTCACTGTCAGGCATCAGTTAAACAAACAGGCATCAAACCCGAAGGCCGGCTCAACCCGAAGTTGAGAAGAATATCTGACCTTGCTGTCAGGCATCTTTTAAACAAACAGGCATCGAACCCAAAGGCCGGCTCAACACAAAGTTCATAGGAATATCTAACCTCGCCGTCAGGCATCTGTTAAACAAATAGACATCGAACATGAAGTCCCGCTCAACACGAACTTGAGAGCAACATCTGACCTTGCTGTCAGGCATCTGTTAAACAAATAGGCATCGAACCCGAAGGCCGGCTCAACACGAAGTGGAGTGGAACATCTGACCTCTCCGTCAATCATATGTTAAACAAACAGGCATCGAACTCGAAGGCCAGCTCAACCAAAAGTTGAGAAGAACATCTGACCTCACCGTCGCGCATGTATTAAACAAACAGGCATCGAAACAGAAGGCCGACTCAACCAAAAGTTGAGAAGAATATCTGGCCTCGCCGTCAGGTATCTGTTAAACAAACAGGCATCGAACCCGAAGGCCGGCTCAACACAACAGTTTGAGGAACATTTGACCTTGCTGTCAGGCATCTGTTAAACAAACAGACACCGAACCCGAAGTCCGGATCAACACGAAGTTGAGAAGTACATCTGACCTCGCCGTCATGCATCTGTTAAACAAACAAGCATAGAACCCGAAGGCCGGCTCAACACGAAGTTCATAGGAATATCTGACCTCGCCGTCAGGCTTCTGTTAAACAAACAGGCATCGAACCTGAAGGCTGGCTCAACACGAAGTTGAGAGGAACATTTGACCTCGATGTCAGGCATCTGTTAAACAAACAGGCATCGAACCCGAAGGGCGGCTCAACTCAAAGTTGAGAAGTACATCTGACCTTGCCGTCATGCATCTGTTAAACAAACAAGCATGGAACTCGAAGGTCGGCTCAACACGAAGTTGAGAGGAACGTTTGACCTCGCCGTCATGCATCTGTTAAACAAACAGGCATTGAACCTAAAAGGCCGGCTCAACACGAAGTTGAGAGGAACATTTGACCTTGCCATCAGGCATCTGTTAAACAAACAGGCATCGAACCCGAAGGGCGGCTCAACTCAAAGTTGAGAAGTACATCTAACCTTGCCGTCATGCATCTGTTAAACAAACAAGCATGGAACTCGAAGGCCGACTCAACACGAAGTTGAGAGGAACGTTTGACCTCGCCGTCATGCATCTGTTAAACAAACAGGCATCGAACCTAAAAGGCCGTCTCAACACGAAGTTGAGAGGAACATTTGACCTCGCCATCAGGCATCTGTTAAACAAACAGGCATCGAACCCGAAGGGCGGATCAACCCGAAGTTGAGAAGAACATCCGACCTCACTGTCAGGCATCTGTTAAACAAACAGGCATCGAACCCGAAGGCCGGTGTTGCACCCTTATATTTGCCCAACCTTTTCTTACCTGGTTTATGTTCATTGCATTAACATTTGCATAGTTATATCATTTGCATATCATGGTATCATTCATATAGCAGGGGATCAAGTGTGATTCTTCTCAAGAGAAGCCTAGCAAAAGGTCTCATTCAAGATTGAGGTGTGGTCAAAGTCATCAGAAGGTGGTTTGAGTGCCTAAGGGTTTAGATGTTTGAGTGTGAATCTTCTCCTAACTTGAGGATCAACTGAAGACCCTCAGAGGGTTGTGAGGTGTTTAATGTGAAATGAGGATGTGTATGGAGCTCATTGAATTCCTAGAGGACCATGGGAGAGTTTAATTAAGTCATTGGGTCAAATGCAAGAGCCACAGTTGAGGTGCAATCAATTTGGGTTTCATCTGGATCAATTCTAGGTCAACTGTGCAATTGAAGGATATCAAGGCTTACTTTTAGATCATGGAGTTTATGAAATGATATGATGAGACATTTGTGGTGTTGTGCCAAGATCAAGTCAAGAAAATTCAAGAGTGTGGGAAGTTGCTAAACTAGGGTTTCAGTGCAAAATTCCCTGTTTAGTGCTTAACTTCATGACCACATAAGTCACGATACATGTTACAAATGGATCTTTAGCCAACCTGAAACTTTTAGAGCATCTCAATACCTTTAATTTGAGTACTAGAAGTCCTCAAGGGGATTTATAGAGCTCAAGTTATGGTCCAGACAAGTTTCAAGTCCTCAGATGCCTTTGAAATTTGTCTGTGAAAATCATATGACTTCAAAGATATGTTTGACCTAGAAAGAGGTTTCACCTAAACTTTTGGCCAACATGAAAGTTTTTACTCATGATCTTAGCTTTCTAAATTGTACTAGAAGTCTTCCAACTGATTTTTAGAACTCAAGTTATGAGGTTTACAAGTCAGGGGTATTTTGGGAAAGTGAGATTATAGGTCATTTTCAATCATAGGCCAAAATCTCCAACTTGCACTTGTCAAATGGATTTTTGTTCAACATGAAAGTTGTTCAAAATGGGGTTTTTAGAATAGCCAAGAGGTCATGATTGATTGATTGGGATCATAGCAATACTTGGTTTGAAATGGTTTCAAAAAGGGAAATTTTCAAATGGATTAAGGGGGGAAAATTGATTTTTGAGTTAAAGGACCAAAACATGTCAAGTAACCACATTTTTTGAATGGAAATGGAATTCTAAGCACTTTGGCATTACCAGAATTTTGAATTTAGGCCAAGTTTCATGAGTTGTCATTTGGTTTCTTCATTTGCAAGTCACACATCCAAAATACTTACCAAGGCATTTCGAGCACTCTTTTTGGTCTGAATACATTCACAAGGAAATGTGCAGTTGAAAGGGAAGCTTCTAGAGCAATTTTCATGGCCAATTCATGACTGTTACATTGCACATGGGAAGAGAAAAATAGAAAATTGGATTGGCTGGATTGGGCCTCAATTGAGTTGCTAAAGCCCATGGAAACATTCTATATATTCATTAGATTGATTTCAGATCAATTTTGGCGTTCATTTCGTGAAGAACATTGAAGTTGCAGTTGAAAAATTCCAAGGAACAAGTGAAATCGTGTTTTGAGTTCCAGGCCAATTCAGTGCAAATTGAAGATTGCAAACTCTTCCTAGAGCATCCTTGAATGATTCTGGAGAGTTTTGAAGGTTGAATCAAGCTCTAGCTACCTCTGTTACTAGATCTACAACAGGTTAGTAACTTTCAACTTTCCACATGAATTAGCATGATGTAGTTAGATTTGAACTTGTGGTTAGGATCTAGACAAGATGTAGATCGTTTTAGGATCAATTTGGAAGCATTTGGTGATGATTGATCATGACATAGCATTTCTGTTTTGATTCGAATCTCTTGATTCTTGGAGAGTTAGAGCAATTTAGATAGATCAGAGTGATGTATGCGACATGAGGATGAATTCTGTAGCCTTAGATTTGAAATTGATGATGATTGATCTGGATATGTGTTCTGAACTTTGTTTCGAATCTTGAAATCTATGGAGAGTTAGGACATATGGATAGGAGATTTGAATTCCTGATGAATTTCTGAATGAGATTGGTATAAGGATTGCTGTTTCTTGACACCTGCAACCACTTGCTCACTGGAGAAGACGACCAGAGTCTTCTCCAGCCACCACACTGAGTCTCACTCAGGCCTGTCTGAGTTTTAGAGAAGATGATCTTTGCACCATTGGATCTTGCCTTGACCAACGACTAAGCCAATCATCTAACGACCACGACTTAAAGTTTTGTTTGACTTTTTGAACATCAAAACGCAGTAGTTTCATTTAATGAGGTGGCATGCCCTCAGCGCTTGAATCATTGGACCAGTCATGCAATCCTGTGGCTCATGTTTTATTCTGAGTTTTTATTTCTTTTATTTGATTTTGATTATTTTTAATGCTTTATTGATTCAAAAAATCACAATAAATTCAATTTTCATCCAAAAATTATTTTTAAAATATCTCCATGATCTTGAGAGAATTTGTGATTTTCTGAAATCAATAAAATGCATTTTCATGCATTTTTCATTTTAATTTGATTTTTCTTATTTTGTTTAATTCTTTTAATTTTGCATATTTGATCATCTGTTTTGTTGAATTTTGTTCTTCCAATTGGTAATGAATTTTGCTTTGATTTTTTAGTATGTTTTAGGGTAGATATTCATGTTCTATTAGGATTTTTGGTAGAATTTTAGAACAACTTTAGGTTCTGTATTAGGTGTTGAGATTAGAGCCTTCCCAAAATTGTGGATCACCTTGATACCCTTCAATCTAGAAATTATTTAGGTGACTTAGAAGTTGAATTAGGCTTTAATATTTTAACCCTAGGTTTTTCAAACATGTATGTTCCCCTAGGGATTTTATTAGAATTTTACAACTTTTTTTTCTATTTTAGTTGAATTTTGCAAGTTGCTTGTGCTTATGGTGTTCTATTTTGTATGCCTTTGCTTGCTTGGTTTTGTTGGTGACTTTGGAGCTGGATTTCCTTGGTTTCCTTCTTGGGAGGTATTCTAGACTTGGTGTAGATGTTGTGGCTTGAAGATTGGAGATTGGAGTTGAAGTTTCCTTTTCTTTTAGGAGTTGTTTTAGGAGCTTAGGGAATTAGGGTTTTAGGAAGAGCCATTAGAGCTAGTTTTGTTTTTTTCATCAAACATAGAATGCATTATGTGCTTCTATTCTATCCAATGATGTAGAGTCCTCCTAGGGAACCTCCATATCTCCTTTGGAGGGATGTGTGGTATGCCCATAGTTGAGTAGAACTTTGAGGATGCCCTTCCATTTCAATGTTGGTACTTGATGATTTCCTTTGGTTTTCATTTGGTTCTTAACATTGCAACCTTGATCTTAGTGATTAATCCTTTCCTTGGAGTGTGCTTTCTAGAGCTTGAAGATGAAATTTGATGAAGCTTGAAGATAGAAGCTAGCTTGAGGATGAAGTATTTTGCTATCCACTTTGCTGTCAAGAGAATTTGCTGTTTAGAGTTGCTGCTGTTGAGTATTAAAGTTGTTGTCTGCTGAAGACTGTTGCTTTTGCTTGGGCTGCTTTCTCTGTTTCTTTTCTTTTTTTAAATTGTCTGTTTTCTTGTGTTGATTACCTCTAGGTTTGAGGTGGAGCTTGTCTCCTCTTGCCTATTGTTTTCTTAGGTTCGAGGTTGAGCCGGACTCCCTTGCCTCGCTTGTACTGTTGCATAGCATGCATTTTACTGTTTACTGCTTGCTTTCTTTTGCTGTTTCCCTTAGGATCTCTGATTTCCTCTGTGCAAGAGGGAATTATGACAGACATTAGGTTTTGACCCATGCATGATAACTGTAGGTAGATTCCCTTTCAACCATAGTTTTAGGGTGTCTTTCTCTTCTCATCTCAAAACAATTCAAAAACACAGTAATAAGGTTAATTGAAGTCGTACGTTATGAGCCTTAAGCTATTTGGGAAAAGGTTGGCGGAGGGTCTCTCTCCAGTAATCTGGATGTTAGTGTGGTACCCTTTGGGTGACATACAAAGCGTTCACTCCTGGGTCATAGTCTCTAGTGCGACTGAGATTGGAAACATCCTAAAAAACAGTTCTTTCGTAAAAAACTCAAACAAACATTCAAATTCTGTTTTTGTCCTCTTGGACCCTTAATCAGGAAAACCCTTTCTTAAGGAGATAAAAAACTGTCAGACAAACTTGTGTCTTCCATAGCCCAAACTACGTTTGCTCTGATCTTTCATGCCGTATGAAAGTACGTAGGCACGAGATGCGACATCTCGGCGAGCAACCTTCCCCCCTTTAACCTGTAGTTAGGAGAACTACGTTGACTCTGATTTCTCGTTCTAGACGGGAATACGTAGGCATAAAGTGCGATACTTTGCCGAGTCATGTTATTTTCTTTTTAGACCAGACCTTTAGAATAGATAGATAAACATACCCCTAGATAGAAAACAAGCGTGGATCCCGTCGAGTACGACGGACGTGAGGGGTGCTAATACCTTCCCCTTGCGTAATTGACTCCCAAATCCAGGATTTGGTTGCGATGACCATTCCTTTCCCTCTTTGCGTTAGGTTTACTCTGAGCGTTTCCTTTCCCTCTTGTGGGATAAATAACGTACGGTGGTGACTCTTCTGTCATAGTCGGCGCCGATTTTCGCAGTAGCGACAGCTGGCGACTCTGCTGGGGAATCCAACGGTTCCCTATGCGAGTCAATCCTAGCGTTTGTTTTCCCGTCTGGGGTTTTATATGTATTTATCTTTCTGTCTTTACTTTCAGTATATATATTATTGTTATTGTGCTGTGGGTAGAGGGTTAGTTTGAGAGATAAGCCGGACCTGGGCTTGAGTGCACATAGACGTAGAAGTAGAGAGTAGTGGTTAGCCTGTTTGCTTTGCTCGCACCAGCTAGCTATGAAATTTACGCTCAGACGAGATTCTCTTTGATGGCATCTTGACTGGCCCTCTGGGCTTGACAGGTTGTTGGATTTGAGGGTTGTCGACTCTGGGAACCTATGATTTGGGATTCGGCTAAGTGAGGCCTCTTCAAGGGATGATGATGCCACACCTTCTGGGTATCGTATCATCGCTCTTGAAAGTCTGTGACACTGATGACCGCATATGATGTCGTACCTCGTCTGCGAGTTAAGTACATACCTGTGAGAGGGTAGGTGGGTCTTTTGCAGGAAAACTCTGGCCTCAGAACACCTGGTTTGTCTCTGTCAGTGAGAATTGGTTATGAGGGTTCTTTTGTGGTTGGTTTGGTTTGAGGAGAAGATTTGATGGTTCTCAAGCTGTAGTACAACACAGCACAGTTCTTCATCATTGCACTTGATCCCCTATTTGCATATGCATTTGCATTTTCAAGTTTGCATTTCATTAACGTGTATTTATGTTGCAGGTGTGTTTTTTCCCCTCAGATTCTAGTGTTCTTCTTGCCAGACATGGAGTCCATGAAGAGAACAGTTGCTTACAGGTTGCCTTCTCCAGATATCAGTTCCTTATTGCGATTGGCTGCTCTAGCAGATCAGAGAGTGAGGGCTGAGTTCAGAGAGTCTTACGGGAAACTGCTCAGTTTGTTGTGCAGACCTTTTGTGTTTGAGATGACTGGATTGTATACTTTGATGCAGTTTTACGAGCCTCAGTTGAGATGTTTCTTGTTCCCTGATTTTCTTATGGCTCCCACTTTGGAGGAGTATTTTGATATGCTGGGAGTTCCTGTGTTAGATCAGATGCCTTTTGTTCATGAGGATACTGAGCCTGAGTTGGCTAAACTTGTTGAGATTGTCAGTTTAGATGCTTTTGAGTTCCCCAGAGGTTTGGTCAAGCTAAATGGAGCTTATGGTTTTCATCTTTCTTGCTTGGTTGAGAAGGCTATGCAGTGTGCGAAGGATGGATGTTGGGTTGTCTTCAATGATATTCTAGATGTTTGCATTTATGGGATTGTCTTGTTCCCGAACTTGCCTGATTTTGTTGACTCAGATGCTTTCTTTATTCTTGCCTCAAAGAATCCGGTGCCTACTCTCTTGGGTGACATTTATCATTCTATTCACTATAAGAATGAGAAGCGTCGGGGAAAGAATGTTTCTTGCTGTGTACCTCTTCTATATAGGTGGTTTCAGGGACATCTTCCTAAGAAGGGACCTTTTGTTGATACTGTTAGTACTTTAGATTGGTCTTCCAGATTGATGGGATTGTGTGCCGAGAACATTGTTTGGTTTGATCAGAACCTGCTCGGAGTGGATATTATATATAGTTGCAGTGGCTTTCCGAACGTTCCTTTGATTGGACGGAAAGGTTGTATTAACTATAACCCTTCTCTGCTTGTGAGACAATTTGGCTATGCTTTGAGAGACTCTCCAGTTGAAGACGAGATACATGAATCTCTGTATCTCACGGGTTTATTAGACGGAGATGTTTTGGTCAGATTGAGGCTTGCTTGGGGTAATATTCACAGAAGAGGAAAGACATTGCTTGGTAAGAGTGACAGTCGAGCTTATAATCCTTATCGGCTATGGATTCATGAGAGAGTTAGGACTTCTTTGATGCCATATCCTGCTGCAGAGCCTTTGTACCTTCCGGTGATTGAGGAACCTACTTCAGTAGAGATTGAGAAGTATAACAAGCTGCTGGCTGAAAAGGAAGAGTTACAAAGAGCGAATGAAGAGCTAGAGAAAGAGATTTTCCAGCTTCGGCATGAGAAGAATGAGGCAACCTTCACTTTGAAGAAGCAGACTGAGATGATTAATAGGTTGCGTTCAGACTTGACTGAAGAGACTAGCAGGAGAGAGAAAGTAGGAGTAGCCCTGAATGGTGTTAGTAGTGTACTTGCTACTAAGAAAGAACTTCTGAACAAGGCTTATTCTCGACTTTCCAAATGGGAACTTTTGTGGAATGCCACACTTACTAGCCGGAAGGAGCGTCAAGATGAATTGAAGCTTCAGATTTCCCAGTTAGAGGAGCAGCTCAGTGCTAAGGATGCGAAGATTGCTGAAGAGGCATCTATTAGACGTGACGCTGAGTTTAGAGTGAGCAACATGGTCAAAGAAACTAGGGGTGGTGAATTGAAGGTTGGATTCAAAAGATACAGGATTGATGAGTGTTTTGGCAGGGGAGCCTGTGAAGAGGACGCCAAAAAGCTGAGATCCACTATTGAGCGGCACGCACTACTGATACAGGAACTAATCTCCAGACTAGGTCATTCGGAGACGTTGAGGCTATTGGAAGATGTCAGGGCGCGCCATTTGTCCTGATTTACCTTTTCTTTTCTCTTGTTATTCATACATGTATTTTGACCATCGCCAGGTTTGTTGGCCGAGGTCCTTTTCAGTTGTATTCAATTGTATCTTTGTACTCTGCCTCTTGGAATTTGTCTATGTATGAGGTTTCTGATTCTGCGTTTGCCTACTTGGGACTCCATTGTCGTTATGGCTTCTTCTTCGGAACTAGAATCGGGGGGGAGGGGGGGGGGAATTAACCTGTTGCATATTTACACGTGTGCATTTGCATCTTCATATTGCATGACAGGTACCTTTTTGAGCTCGAATCTTATCCCCTGCGTCTTACAGGTTGTTTCAAGATTGACGAACAGAGAATTCACCGGTACGCTACGAGAAGCAACAGTAAGAAGATCATGGATCAGGTACAGTCTGAGATGTAGGAGATCCGGGATAGGTTGGCCCAATTCATGCAGACTATGGGGGCTGTGGCTAAAGGCCAGGAACATCTTCAAAGTCTGGTGCAACTGCTGCTGGCGCGAGCGGCCGGTAATACTGAATACAACTCTGTTCATGTGGAGACTCCTCGCAAGGAGGAAGTGATACCAAATGCTGGTGAGAGTGGTATTGGCAACGACAGCGGCAGCGCTGGTAACAGAAATGCTGATAATGTTAATGGGAACGTGGAAACCAACAGGAATGTTGGTATCAATACTGGTTTTGGTGAAAACAATCAGGGTCTTGGCTTTGGCAATCGGGATGGCAATGATGGTTTCAATAATCAGGGCCTCGGCAACGGAGGGTTCGGTGATAACAATCAAGGTTTTGGTAACAATGGCTACGGCAATGCTGGGTTTGGCAATGTGAATACCAATGATGTTGGGATGGGTCCTTTCAATACTGGTTTTGGGACAGTGGCTACTAATCAAGAGCTTGGCAATCTGAGGTATGATCCCAGGTTCTTCCAAAGTGGTCATGGTCATGGTCGTAATGCTGCTCATAACGGATATGGTAATGAGGGTCCGTACTGGAATAGAGATCGTCAGGAAGATGCCTTTTCTAGGCAAGGCATGGGTTTTGAGGGTCCCACTGATAGTGATCGGAGGATTAAAATGCTAGAGGAACAGATGAGAGGTATAGCCAATCAAAATTCTGCAGGGTTGGACATGGCTACCATGGGGCTGGTTCCTGGGCTGAGAGTGCCATTGAAGTTCAAAGCTCCCACTTTCGATAAATATAAAGGGGATACATGCCCACGGGTTCATGTGCGTTCATACTACCGGAAGATGTCTGCGTACTCTGATGATGAGAAGATGCTTATGCATTTGTTTCAAGATAGTTTGTCAGGACCATCGCTGGAATGGTACATGGGACTAGAGCCTACACAGGTTGGAAGTTGGAAAGAATTGGCTGATGCTTTCGTCAAACATTACCAATACAATAGTGACCTTGCACCAAATAGGGTATAGCTTCAAAGTCTTTCACAGAAGAATGGGGAGAGTTTCAAGGAGTATGCTCAGCGTTGGCGCGATATGGCGGCAAGAGTCCACCCCCTATGGTTGAAAGGGAGTTGATTGATATTTTCGTTGGAACATTCTTTGGGATGTATTATGATAAACTGCTCAATTGCTCGATGAATAGTTTCTCTGACATGATACTCATGGGGGAACAAATTGAAAATGGCATCAAAATTGGTAAGATTCAAGCCGGTGAATCTACCTCAGCAGGAGGTGCAAAAAAGGTCTTTGGTGGTAAAAGGCAAGGAGACGCCAGTGCAGTGTATGGTGGTCGAGGATGAGGTAGAGGTCGAAATCAGTATATTCAACAACAGGTTGCTAGTGTGACGATCCCTATACCACAACAACGACAACAACCACAACAACAGAAGCAGCAACAACAAAGGCAGAATCCTGCTCAGAGAAGGATCCAGAATGGGAGGCCAAAGAGGGTATTTGATACACCTCCGTCAAGGTATGCAGAACTGCTTCAGACGCTGTTAAGTTTGAATCTGGTTGAGAAGAGAACGTTGGACCCACCCACAGGAGCGCTCCCTTATGGGTATGATACTAGTAAGCAGTGTGAATTTCATTTTGGGGCACCCGGACATTATATGGAGAGTTGTCATGCTTTTAAGCACAAAGTCCAAGATTTGATTGATAGTAAAGTCATCAACTTCAGTAATGATGGTCCCAACATTGTACAGAAACCAATGCCGAATCATGGAGCGAATGATGTTTTGACAAAGGAGGATTTGGATTTGGTTATGGACGTAAATGATCTGAAGACACCTTTAAGCTATGTTAAAAGCAGATTGTTGAAAGGAAGGGTCTTCCCCGGATGTGATGAGTATTGTTTGGATTGTTGGACCCGACCAGAGGGCTGTATTGATTTGAAGATAGGCATTCAGGCCATGATTGATGAGGGAACTTTGCAGTTTGACCGCACTGCTGTTGAGAAACCTGATGAGGTAACATGTGAAAAGCAGGGTGAGGTCGCAACAATTAGAATTCCACGAAAGACTATTACGATATCAGCGCCCGCCAAGCGGCCAACTATCACGATAACGAAAGCAGGGCCCGTTCCTTATGTGAGTACGAAAGCCATCCCATGGAATTATGGGTTGGAAGCTTTTTGCAACGGGGAAAAGATTAATGTGGATAGCCAGCCAGCAGGGGCAGTGGGCAATATTGTTTAAGCAGGAGGCATGACCCGAAGTGGTAGAATCTTCACTTCACCCGAAATCGAGGCTGAAAGAATTGCTAGAGGCAAAGCCAAAGTGAATGAAGGAGGACCTTCCCAGTCAAAAGAGAAGGAAACATCGGTCAAGGATGTAGAAGAGTTTATGAGTTTGATTTGCAAAAGTGACTATAAGATTGTGGAGCACTTGCAGCAGACGCCTTCTAAAATTTCAATACTATCTTTGTTGCTTTGTTCCGAGGCCCATCGAAAGGCCTTGTTGAAAATCTTGGACATGTCTTTTGTACCTCAGGAAGTAACTGTTAATCAGCTTGAGGGGGTACTGGCGCATGTGAATGCCGGCCATAGCCTGGGATTTACTGACTTTGATTTGACGCCTAGAGGTCGGGACCATAATATGGCTTTGCACATTTCAGTGGAGTGTCGGGGCACTGTTATGTCGCACGTTCTTGTAGACACCGGATCATCTTTGAATGTGTTGCCGAAGAAGGCTATGATGAAGCTAGATGTCCGAGGAATTATTTGCATGCCAAGTGATTTGGTCGTAAGGGCTTTTGATGGGACCAGAAGGTCAGTGTTTTGATTCATAACGTTGTCGCTCCAGGTCGGGCCGGAAGTGTTTGACACAGTGTTCTACATCATGGACATACATCCAGCTTACAGTTGTTTACTTGGGCGACCATGGATACATTCTGCAGGGGTTGTGACGTCCACGCTACATCAGAAGCTTAAATACATGGTCAGTGAAAGTGTTGTTACTATTTGCGGAGAGGAGGACATTCTGGTTAGTCATCTTTCGTCATTCAAGTACGTCGAAGTGGATGGGGAGATCCATGAGACGCCATGCCAAGCCTTCGAGGGGTTGCAGATCAAGGACAAGTCTCATGTTCCTAGCAAAGGGCCAGAGGTGGCCATGTCTTCGTACAAATACGCTCAGGCTGGAGCAACCAAAGGATGGGGACAAGTTTTGGAAATTCCGGTCAAGATGGACAAGTTTGGGTTGGGGTATCGCCCGACATCGTCACCTTCCGCATCAGGCGTGCCAAAGTTCAAGGGACCAATGGTGATCACTCTAGGTGGGGTCTGTTATGAAACGATCAATGTTGTTTCTGATGCTGAAGACGGAGATAGTGACTGCGATATGGACTCGTGGATAAAGCCCGGCGTGCCAGGACAGAATCTGTGCAACTGGTCTATCCAGGAACTTGTCCCAGTGACTACAAAACAGTAATGATTTTTTTTCTCAAATTATTGTATAATCCTGTGTCCTACCCGGGGCATGGTGATTCTGTTTTTAGGGCTACCTGCTTATGTGTGTACTTTGTTTAATCATTAATAAAGGCGTTTTTCTCATGCAAATTTTGTGATCCTTGTTTTTCCTGTTTTTGTTTAACAATAAAATGGCAACGTGGTTATGTGCTTTATTTGCATTATTTGAAACATTTAACCATTCTCATTGCAGGATTCATATTTCAGACGACACCGATCACGAACTTCCTATGACTCGCTTCGACTTCGAGCACCCGATATTTCAAGCAGAAGAAGAGATTGTTGAGGATAGTAACTTATCAGAAGAGTTGACTCGACTTTTGAAACAATAAGAGAGAATCATTCTGCCTCATCAGGAGGAGATTGAAATTATCAACGTGGGGTCCGAAGAGGTTGTCAGGAATATCTGGATAGGGGCTGCACTGTAAAGTGATATCAAGCAAAGGCTTATTGAGATGCTGCGGAGTACAGTGATATCTTTGCTTGGTCTTATGAAGACATGCCTGGTTTGGATACTGATATGGTGGTTCACCGTCTGCCATTGCGCGAGGAATATCCGCCGGTTAAGCAAAAACTCAGAAGAACTCGACCAGATATGGCTGTGAAAATTAAGGAGGAAGTTCAGAAACAATGGGACGCCGGTTTTCTGGCTGTTACAACTTATCCCTCATGGGTCGCTAATATAGTACCTGTACCAAAGAAAGATGGTAAGGTACGGATGTGCGTGGACTATCGAGATTTGAATAAGGCGAGCCCAAAAGACAACTTTCTGCTTCCTCATATTGATGTGCTGGTCGACAACACCGCTCAATTCTCCGTGTTTTCCTTCATGGACAGCTTTTCGGGCTATAATCAGATAAAAATGGCACCGGATGATATGGAGAAAACAACTTTTATTACCACGTGGGGAACGTTCTGCTACAAAGTGATGCCCTTTGGTTTGAAGAACGCCGGGGCAACATATCAGCGAGCTATGACAACACTCTTTCATGACATGATGCATAAAGAGATCGAAGTCTACGTTGATGATATGATTGCCAAATCCCAGACGGAGGAAGAGCATCTGGTCAATCTTCTGAAATTGTTCAAGAGGCTTAGGAAATTCAGGCTGAGGCTGAATCCTAACAAGTGCACCTTCGGGGTGAGATCTGGTAAGCTATTGGGGTTTATTGTGAGCGAAAAAGGAATAGAGGTTGATCCTGCAAAAATTAAAGCAATACAAGAAATGCCAACGCCGAAAACAGAAAAAGAGGTTCGTGGTTTTTTAGGGAGGTTGAACTACATTGCCCGGTTCATATCTCATCTAACGGCCACGTGCGAGCCATTATTCAAGTTATTGAAAAAAGATCAGGCTGTGACCTGGAATGAAGATTGTCAAAGGGCGTTTGAGAAAGTAAAAGAATATTTACAAGAACCTCCAATATTGATACCCCAAGTAGCCGGGAGACCATTGATTATGTATTTGACGGTTCTTGAGAAAAGTATGGGTTGTGTTCTCGGTCAACACAACGAGACTGGACGTAAAGAGCATGCGATTTACTACTTGAGTAAAAAGTTCATAGACTGCGAGTCCCGTTACTCAATGCTCGAAAAAACGTGTTGTGCGCTAGCCTGGGCTGCCAAACGTTTGAGGCAATACATGCTAAACCATATGACCATGCTAATTTCAAAGATGGATCCGATTAAATACGTATTTGAAAAGCAAGCACTTTTCGGAAGGATTGCCCGATGGCAGATGGTATTGACAGAATATGATATTCAGTACATTTCTCAAAAGGCTATTAAAGGTAGTGTTCTGCCAGAATACCTAGCTGAGCAGCCAGTTGATGATTACCAGTCGATGAATTTTGATTTTCCTGACAAGGATATCATGTACTTAAAAATGAAGGACTGTGAGGAGCCGTTGCCGGATGAAGGTCCAGAGTTGGGTTCCAAATGGCAATTGATATTTGACGGTGCCGTCAATTCATATGGAGGTGGAATAGGGGCAATCATTACTACTCCCCACGGGTCGCACATCCCATTCATTGCTAGATTGACCTTTCCAGTTACCAACAATGAGGCCGAATATGAAGCGTGTATTATGGGGCTCGAAGAAGCTATTGATCTGAGAATTAAAAATATTGATGTGTACGGAGACTCTGCTCTAGTTGTGAATCAGATCAAGGGAGAGTGGGAGACTCGTCATCCCAATCTGATACCCTATATGAATTATGCAAGGAGGTTGTTACCTTTCTTTGACAAGGTGGAATTGCACCACGTACCACGAGCAGAAAATTAGATGGCAGACGCTCTCGCTGCCTTGTCCTCGATGTATAAGGTTAACTTCTGGAACGAGGCTCCCATGATAGTTATCTCTCTCCTTGATAGGCCCGCTTTCATATTCGCCATTGAGGAAGCTTCCGATGGTAAACCGTGGTATTATGATATCCAGAATTTCCTGAAGAACCAAGAGTATCCGGCTGGGGCATCCAGTCGTGATCAGAAGACTCTTAGGAGATTGGCTGGAAATTTCTATTTGAATCCGGATGGGGTTTTGTACAAGAGAAACCACGACTTTGTGTTGTTGCGATGTGTGGATGAGAAAGAGGCTAAGTTGCTCATGGAAGAAATCCACGAGGGTACATTTGACACACATGCCGGCGGACATGCAATGATGAGAAAGTTATTAAGAGCAGGGTACTACTGGCTGACTATGGAAACAGATTGTTTCAAATTTGCAAAGAAGTGTCATAAATGCCTGATTTATGCGGACAAGATTCATGTGCCTCCGAGCCCTCTGAACGTTATGTCATCGCCTTGGCCTTTTTCCATGTGGGGAATTGTTGTGATTGGAAAGATTGAGCCCACGACATCCAATGGACATCTTTTTATCTTGGTAGCTATTGATTACTTCACCAAATGGGTTGAAGCGGCGTCATATGCTAATGTTACCAAGCAGGTGGTAGCCAGATTTATCAAGAAAGATATTATCTGCAGATATGGAATCCCGGAGCGGATTATCACTGACAACGGTTCGAATTTGAATAACAAGATGATGAAGGAATTGTGCCAGAATTTCAAAATTGAACATCACAACTCTTCTCCTTATCAGCCCAAGATGAATGACGCTGTTGAAGCGGCCAATAAAAACATAAAGAAGATCGTTCAGAAGATGGTTGTGACCTATAAGGACTGGCATGAGATGTTGCCTTTTGCTTTGCACGGTTATCGTACGACGGTACGCACATCTACCGGGGCAACTCCTTTTTCACTGGTATATGGTATAGAGGCTGTCCTACCATTGGAGGTTGAGATTCCTTCTCTGAGGGTTTTGCGTGATGTCCAATTAGATGAGGCAGAATGGGTGAAAGATAGATTGAATCAGCTCAGTTTAATGGATGAGAAGAGACTGGCTTCTCTAACATATGGTCGGTTGTACCAAAGCCGAATGAAGAAAGCTTATGATAAAAAGGTGTGTCCTCGAAGCTTTCAGACGGGCGATCTTGTGCTGAAAATGATTCTCCCACCACAATCAGATCACAGGGGCAAATGGACTCCCAACTATGAAGGTCCATATGTTGTTAGAAAGATTTCTCTGGAGGAGCCTTACTGTTGTCCACCATGGATGGCGAGGATTTTACATCCCCTGTGAACTCGGACACAGTTAAAAGATATTTTGCTTAAATAGACCCGTGGACAAAAAAAAGAGAGTCCAGGCAAAAATGGGGCATCCCGGCGAACCATAAAAAAGGAATAAAAGGTTCGGGAAAAAGTTAGGGATAAAATTGAAAAGATGTACACCCACGAAGTTGAAAACCTAAAAAGGGCGACTTCGGCAAAAAAGGGTATCCTGGTGAATTGAAAACCCGCAAAGGGCGGTTCACGCAAAAGTTAGGGATTCGAAAAAGCAAATGACTGCGGTCCGAGTTTGATCCTGCATTACTTAATGGTTTGGGAGTACCTGAGGGTCGTATATCCTAAACAATCTCTTCTGAAGGTCGAGTATTGGGAAAGCGTCAGAGTCAGGCGAGTCATAGGAGGATCAGCTCATGGTGTTCGTCTGTACTACGTTGCCGACATGTATACAAATTTTCTTTGTACTTCTGTAATACTTGTATTTTGCTTGTGCGTAACTTCCTCTTTTCAGGAGTTGCATCCAGTGTACAAAATTTTGCCTATCTACAGGCCCGTTATCAATAAAGCATATTATTCAGTACTTGATGCTTGTTCTTTACTATTTTGTTTGTGAAAAACGCCGATGTTTTTGATAAACTTGCATGTGCATAAACTTGCTGGCCCTTGCCTATAATTTCTTAAACTTCGAATTGACTAAACGAACGTCACAGATACTAACCGGAATATATTTTGTTGTATAGATTTGTTTTGTCTCATTTGTGTTTTGCAGGGTTCTCACCTTTGGAGCAAATAGGCAGGGAAGTTGCGTTCCCCAGCCAGAGTCCTGTGACATATGGATTGTATCACTCCTCGGCAGATGGAAGTCACATCTTATCTCAAACGATTTGAGAGGGAACTTATCCCTATTGAATATGGGTGGTCCTCCCCAAAAGAGTATTCCCCAGGAAGGTTGCCTCAGTGGACCTGAATGTCCCCAACAGAAAGTGTATTCCCAGCAGTGAATATGTGCACACTCCATTTCCAACATGGGTAACTCCCGCAGAGTATAACCAAGTCGTCTTTGGTTCAGAAGGATTATCCTGTGCAAGAATGTGTTCCTCCCTCTCCCCAGCAGGTTGTTTTTCCTCTGACAGGATGAATTTCCCCAACAGAGTTCGTAATTTCAAGCTTGCGAGTCATCCTCCGACAGGATGGTTACCCCCAGCGGAGTGGGTTGCACATGCCCAACATTTATTTTGTTGGAATATGTATGTGATACCCGTTCATCCCCCAACGAATTAGGTCTTATCTTCAGCATTTATTTTGCTGAAGCGCCTCTTGGCATCTTTGCATTTTGCATATATCATCATATTTGCATCTACCCAAACGCGTAGCATTTCCATGCCGTATGGAGCATTACGCCATTGTCAAACATACGCATTTTGAAACATAAGCCAGGTTGGTTACCTCTTTGGTTTCAGGTGTTATCCCTTGCAGAGGAGTGAGATTCTTATTCAGAAAGATTTCCAGATATTCAAATTCTCAGCGTGAGACAGGTGTTGATAACGTTCGTCCCCTAACAGAATTGTTTGGTTAAGTAACTTTTCGTCCCCAGTGGGATTATTCTCAGGTTGCTGTTACGTCAGCACTGAAAGATTTCATGGCTTAAACTTTTGGAGTTGTCACTAGTGATTTCCCCGATGAAATTGTTCCCCACAGAGTTGTTTGGTTAAGTTTCCCATATTCCCCAGCAAAGTATTCTTCAAACGGATCCGTGTTGACGGAATTGTTACCTATGATTGACAGTGATTGCGCCTGTGTTGACATTGATTGCTACCCGTGCTGACGGAGATTGTTATCTGTGTTGACGGAGTTGTACCCGTGCTGACGGTGATTGTTATCCGTGTTGACGGAATTGTTTCCCTGTGTTGACAGTGATGGTTATCTGTGGCTGACAGAGATCGTACCTGTGTTGACAGTGTTTGTTATCCGTGTTGACGGAGTCGTTACCCGTGATTGACGGAGTTGTCCCGGTGAAATCGCCGGAGATTGTTGTCCGTGTTGACGGAATTCTTCCTTGTGTTGACAGTGATTGTTGCGCCTGTGTTGATAGAGATTGTTACCTGTAATGGATAGAGATTGCGCCTGTGTTGGCAGTGATGGTTGCCTATGGCTGACAGAGATCGTACCTGTGTTGACAGTGTTTGTTACCCGTGATTGACGGAGTTGTCCCATTGAAATCGCCGGAGATTGTTATCTGTGTTGACGGATTTGTTACCTGTATTGACAGTGATTGTTGTCCGTGTTGACGGAAGTGTTACCTGTGTTGACAGTGATTGTTACCCGTGTGGACGGAGTTATTATCCGTGATCGACGAAATTGTCCCCAGTGGAGTTGTTACCTGTGATTGACAGAGATCATTATTCCAATTATGGACGGAATTGTACCCGTGTTGATGGAGTCTCTCCTCGTGTTGACGAATTTAGTCCAGTTGTGGACGGAGTTTGTTTCTTGCAAAGTTAATTCAATGCCTGTGGCGTCACACAGGGGGTTAATGTTGAAATCCAAAGTTTTATCAGATGATTGATTAGTTGTTGCCGTAACAACTGGGCTCAGTGTAGTGGATGTTGTTTCTACAAGCAGTTTTCGCAACTTATTTCTGCGGTTGGCAAATTTCCGGGTTTCTTGGTATTTAACTATCTTCTACCTAGATTGTTTGAAGGTCGTTTGCTCTTCACCCAGTCGGGTCCAAGCCGATTGAATAGGGGCAACTGTTGCACCCCAAAATTTGCCCAACCTTTTCTTACCTGGTTTATGTTCATTGCATTAACATTTGCATAGTTATATCATTTTCATATCATGGTATCATTCATATAGCAGGGGATCAAGTGTGATTCTTATCAAGAGAAGCCTAGCAAAAGGTCTCATTCAAGATTGAGGAGTGGTCAAAGTCATCAGAAGGTGGTTTGAGTGCCTAAGGGTTTAGATGTTTGAGTGTGAATCTTCTCCTAACTTGAGGATCAACTGAAGACCCTCAGAGGGTTGTGAAGTGTTGATTGTGAAAAGAGGATGTGTATGGACCTCATAGAATTCCTAGAGGACCATGGGAGAGTTTAATCAAGTCATTGGGTCAAATGCAAGAGCCACAGTTAAGGTGCAAGCAATTAGGGTTTCATCTGGATCAATTCTAGGTCAACTGTGCAATTGAAGGGTATCAAGGCCTACTTTTAGGTAATGGAGTTCATGAAATGATATGATGAGACATTTGTGGTGTTGTTCCAAGATCAAGTCAAGAAAAGTCAAGAGTGTGGGAAGTTGCTAAACTAGGGTTTCAGTGCAAAATTCCCTGTTTAGTGCTTAACTTCATGACCACATAAGTCAAGATACAAGTTTCAAATGGATCTTTGACCAACATGAAACTTGTAGAGCGTCTCAATACCTTTAATTTTAGTACTAGAAGTCCCCAAGGGGATTTATAGAACTCAAGTTATGGTCCAGACAAGTTACAAGTCCTCAAATGCCTCTGAAATTTGTCTATGAAAATCATATGACTTCAAAGATATTTTTGACCTAGAAGGAGGTTTCACATGAACTTTTGGCCAACATGAAAATTGTTCCTCATGATTTTAGATTTCTAAATTGTACAAGTAGTCTTCCATATGATTTCTAGAACTTAAGTTATGAGGTTTACAAGTCTGGGTTATTTTGGGAAAGTGAGATTATAGGTCATTTTCAATCATAGGCCAAAATCTCAAACTTGAACTTGTCAAATGGATTTTTGTTCAATATGAAAGTTGTTCAAAATGGGGTTTTTAGGCTAGCCAAGAGGTCATGATGGATTGATTGGGATCATAGCAAGACTTGGTTTGAAATGGTTTCAAAAAGGGAAATTTTCAAATGGATTAAGGAGGGAAAATAGATTTTTGAGTTAAAGGACCAAAACATGTCAAGTAACCACATTTTTTGAATGGAAATGGAATTCTAAGCACTTTGGCATTACCAGAATTTTGAGTTTAGGCCAAGTTTCATGAGTTGTCATTTGGTTTCTTCATTTGCAAGTCACACATCCAAAATACTTACCAAGGCATTTCAAGCACTCTTTTTGGTCTGAATACATTCACAAGGCAATGTGCAGTTGAAAGGGAAGCTTCTAGAGCAATTTTCATGGCCAATTCGTGATTGTTACATTGCACATGGGAAGAGAAAAACAGAAAATTGGATTGGCTGGATTGGGCCTCAATTGAGTTGCTAAAGCCCATGGAAACATTCTATATATTCATTAGTTTGATTTCAGATCAATTTTGGCATTCATTTCGTGAAGAACACTGAAGTTGCAGTTGAAAATTTCCAAGGAGCAAGTGAAATCGTCTTTTGAGTTCCAGGCCAATTCAGTGCAAATTGAAGATTGCAAACTCTTCCTAAAGCATCCTTGAATGATTCTGGAGAGTTTTGAAGGTTGAATCAAGCTCTAGCTACCTCTGTTACTAGATCTACAACAGGTTAGTAACTTTCAACTTTCCACATGAATTAGCATGATGTAGTTAGATTTGAACTTGTGGTTAGGATCTAGACAAGATGTAGATCGTTTTAGGATCAATTTAGAAGCATTTGGTGATGATTGATCATGACATAGCATTTCTGTTTTGATTCGAATCTCTTGATTCATGGAGAGTTAGAGAAATTTAGATTGATCAGAGTGATGTATGTGACATGAGGATGAATTCTATAGCCTTAGATTTGAAATTGATGATGATTGATCTGGATGTGTGTTCTGAACTTTGCTTCGAATCTTGAAATCTATGGAGAGTTAGGACATATGGATAGGAGATTTGAATTCCTGATGAAATTCTGAATGAGATTGGTATAAGGATTGCTATTTCTGGACACCTGCAACCACCTGCTCACCGGAGAAGAAGACTGGAGTCTTCTCCGGCCACCACACTGAGTCTCACTCAGACCAGTCTGAGTTTTGGAGAAGATGATCTTTGCACCATTGGATCTTGCCTTGACCAACAACTAAGCCAATCATCCAACGACCACGACTTAAAGTTTTGTTTGACTTTTTGAACATCAAAATACAGTAGTTTCATTTAATGAGGTGGCATGCCCTCAGTGCTTGGATCAGTGGACCATTCATGCACTCCTGTGGTTCATGTTTTATTTTGAGTTTTTATTTCTTTTATTTGATTTTGATTATTTTTAATGCTTTATTGATTCAAAAAATCACAATAAATTCAATTTTGATCCAAAAATTATTTTAAAAATATCTCCATGATCTTGAGAGAATTTGTGATTTTCTGAAATCAATAAAATGCATTTTCATGCATTTTTCATTTTAATTTGATTTTTCTTATTTTGTTTAATTCTTTTAATTTTGCATATTTGATCATCTGTTTTGTTGAATTTTGTTCTTCCAATTGGTGATGAATTTGGCTTTGATGTTTTAGTATGTTTTAGGGTAGATATTCATGTTCCCTTAGGATTTTTGATAGAATTTTAGAACAATTTAGGTTCTGTTTTAGGTGTTGAGATTAGAGCCTTCCCAAACTTGTGGATCACCTTGATCAAGCATGTATGTTCCCCTAAGAATTTTATTAGAATTTTACAACTTTGTTTTCTATTTTAGTTGAATTTTGCAAGTTGCTTGTGCTTGTGGTGTTCTATTTTGTATGCCTTTGCTTGCTTGGTTTTGTTGGTGACATTGGAGCTGGATTTGCTTGGTTTCCTTCTTGGGAGGTCTTCTAGACTTGGTGTAGCTGCTGTGGCTTGAAGATTGGAGCTTGGAGTTTAAGTTTCCTTTTCTTTTAGGAGTTGTTTTAGGAGCTTAGGGAATTAGGGTTTTAGGAAGAGCCATTAGAGGTAGTTTTGTTTTTTTCATCAAACATAGAATGCATTGTGTGCTTCTATTCTATCCAATGATGTAGAGTCCTCCTAGGGAAACTCCATCTCTCCTTTGGAGGGATGTGTGGTATGCCCATAGTTGAGTAGAACTTTGAGGATGCCCTTCCATTTCAATGTTGGTACTTGATAATTTCCTTTGGTTTTGATTTGGTTCTTAACATTGCAACCTTGATCTTAGTGATTAATCTTTTGCTTGGAGTGTGCTTGCTAGAGCTTGAAGATGAAGTTTGATGAAGCTTGAAGATATAAGCTAGCTTGAGGATGAAGTCTTTTGCTGTCCACTTTGCTGTCAAGAGAATTTGTTGTTTAGAGCTGTTGCTGTTGAGTATTGAAGTTGCTGTCTGCTGGAGACTGTTGCTTTTGCTTAGGCTGCTTTCTCTGTTTCTTTTCTTTTGTTGGATTGTCTATTTGCTTGTGTTGATTACCTCTAGGTTTGAGGTAGAGCTTGTCTCCTCTTGCCTGTTGTTTTCTTAGGTTCGAGGTTGAGCCGGACTCCCTTGCCTCGCTTGTACTGTTGCATAACATGCATTTTACTGTTTAATGTTTACTGCTTGCTTTCTTTTGCTGTTTCCCTTAGGATCTCTGATTTCCTTTGTGCAAGAGGGAATTATGATAGACATTAGGTTTTGACCCATGCATGATAACTGTAGGTAGATTCCCTTTCAACCATAGTTTTAGGGTGTCTTTCTATTCTCATATCAAAACAATTCAAAAACACAGTAATAAGGTTAATTGAAGTCGTACGTTACGAGCCTTAAGCTATCTGGGAAAAGGTTGGTGGAGGGTCTCTCTCCAGTAATCTGGATGTTAGTGTGGTATCCTCTGGGTGACATACGAAGCATTCACTCTCGGGTCATAGTCTCTAGTGCGACTGAGATTGCAAACATCCTAAAAAACAGTTCTTTTGTAAAAAACTCAAACAAACATTCAAATTCTGTTTTTGTCCTCTTGGATCCTTAATCAGGAAAACCCTTTCTTAAGGAGATAAAAAACTGTTAGATAAGCTTGTGTCTTCCGTAGCCCGAACTACGTTTGCTCTGATCTTTCATGCCGTATGAAAGTACGTAGGTAAGAGATGCGACACCTCGGCGAGCAACCTTCCCCCCCTTTAACCTGTAGTTAGGCGAACTACGTTGACTCTGATTTCTCGTTCCAGATGGGAATACGTAGGCATAAAGTGCGATACTTTGCCGAGTCATTTTATTTTCTTTTTAGACCATACCTTTAGAGTAGATAGATAAACATACCCCTAGATAGAAAACAAGCGTGGATCCCGTCGAGTACGACGGACGTGAGGGGTGCTAATACCTTCCCCTTGCGTAAAAGACTCCCGAATCCAGGATTTGGTTGCGATGACCATTCCTTTCCCTCTTTGCGTTAGGTTTACTCTGAGCGTTTCCTTTCCCTCTTGTGGGATAAATAACGCACGGTGGCGACTCTTCTGTCATAGCCGACGCCGATTTTCGCAGTAGCGACAGCCGGCTCAACACGAAGTTCATACGAATATCTGACCTCGCCCCGAAGGTCGGCTCAACCCGAAGTAGAGAAGAACATCTAACCTCGCCGTCAGGTATCTGTTAAACAAACACACATTGAACCCGAAGGCCGGCTCAACACGATGTTTAGTGGAACATTTGACCTCGCCGTTAGGCATCTGTTAAACAAACAGGCATCGAACCCGAAGGTCGGCTCAACACGAAGTTGAGAAGTACATCTGACCTCGCCGTCCTGCATCTGTTAAACAAACAAGCATCGAACTCGAAGGCCGGCTCAACACAAAGTTGAGAGGAACATTTGACCTCGCCGTCAAGCATATGTTAAACAAACAGGCATCGAACCTGAAGGTCAGCTCAACACGAAGTTGAGAGGAACATTTGACCTCACCGTCAGGCATCTATTAAACAAACATGCATCGAACCCAAAGGGCGCATCAGCCCGAAGTTGAGAAGAACATCTGACCTCGCTTTCAGGCATTCGTTAAACAAACTGGCATCGAACTCGAAGGTTGGCTCAACCAAAAGTTGAGAAGAACATTTGACCTCGCCGTCGCGCATCTGTTAAACAAACAGGCATCCAACCCGAAGGTCGGCTCAACCCGAAGTAGAGAAGAACATTTAACCTCGCCGTCAGGTATCTATTAAACAAACAAACATTAAACCCGAAGGCCGGCTCAACACGATGTTTAGTGGAACATTTGACCTCGCCGTTAGGCATCTGTTAAAAAAACAGGCATCGAACCCGAAGGCCGGCTCAACACGAAGTTGAGAAGTACATCTGACCTCGTCGTCCTGCATCTGTTAAACAAACAAGCATCAAACTCGAAGGCTGACTCAACACGAAGTTGAGAAGAACATTTGACCTCGCCGTCAATCATCTGTTAAAAAAACAGGCATCGAACTTGAAGGCCGGCTCAACACGCAGTTAAGAGGAACATTTGACCTTGCCGTCAGGCATCCATTAAACAAAAAGGCATCGAACCCGAAGGGCGCCTCAACCCGAAGTTGAGAAGAACATCTAACCTCGCTGTCAGGCATCCGTTAAACAAACAGGCATCGAACCTGATGGACGGTTCAACGCGAAGTTGAGTGGAACATCTGACCTAACCGTCAATCATATGTTAAACAAATAGGCATTGAACTCGAAGGCCGGCTCAACCAACAGCTAAGAAGAACATCTGACCTTGCCATCGCGCATCTGTTAAACAAACAGGTATCGAACCCGAAGGCCGGAACAACCTGAAGTTGAGAAGAACATCTGACCTCGCTGTCAGGCATCTGTTAAACAAATAGGCATCGAACACGAAGTCCCACTCAACACGAACTTGAGAGCAACATCTGACCTTGCCGTCAGGCATCTGTAAAATAAACAGGCATCGAACCCGAAGGCCGGCTCAACACAAAGTTGAGAGGAACATCTGACCTCGTCGTCAAGCATATGTTATACAAACAGGCATCAAACCCGAAGGCTGGCTCGACCAAAAGTTGAGAAGAACATCTGACCTCGTCGTCAGGCATCTATTAAACAAACAGGCATCAAACCCGAAGGCCGGCTCAACCCGAAGTTAAGAAGAACATCTGACCTCGCTTTCAGGCATCTGTTAAACAAACAGGCATCGAACCCGAAGGCCGGCTCAACAAGAAGTTCATAGGAATATCTAACCTCGCCGTCAGGCATCTGTTAAACAAATAGACATCGAACACGAAGTCCCGCTGAACGCAAACTTGAGAGCAACATCTGACCTTGCAGTTAGGCATCTGTTAAAAAAACAGGCATCGAACCTGAAGGCCGGCTCAACACGAAGTTGAGTGGAACATATGACCTCGCCGTCAATCATATGTTAAACAAACAGGCATCGAACTCGAAGGTCGACTCAACGAAAAGTTGAGAAGAACATCTAACCTCGCCGACGTGCATCTGTTAAACAAACATGCATCGAACTCGAAGGCCGGCTCAACCCAAAGTTGAGAAGAACATCTGACTTCACTGTCAAGCATCTGTTAAACAAACAGGCATCGAACACGACGTCCCATTTAACACGAACTCGAGAGCCACATCTGACCTTGCTGTCAGGCATCTGTAAAATAAACAGGCATCAAACCCGAAGGCCGGATCAAGACGAAGTTGAAAGAATCATCTGACCTCGCTGTCAAGCATATGTTAAACAAACAGGCATCGAACCCGAAGTCCGACTCAACCAAAAGTTGAGAAGAATATCTGACCTCGCAGTCAGGTATCTGTTAAACAAACAGGCACCGAACCCGAAGGCCGACTCAACACGAAATTGAGAAGTACATCTGACATCGTCGTCATGCATCTGTTCAGTAAAGAAGCCTTGAACCCGAAGGCCGGCTCAACACGAAGTTCATAGGAATATCTGATTTCACCATCAGGCTTCTGTTAAACAAACAGGCATTGAACCTGAAGGCCGGCTGAACACGAAGTTCATAGGAATATCTGACCTCGCCGTCAAGCATCTGTTAAACAAATAGACATCGAACACGAAGTCCCGCTCAACACGAACTTGAGAGCAACATCTTACCTCACCGTCAGGCATATGTTAAACAAACAGGCATCGAACCCGAAGGTCGTCTCAACACGACGTTGAGTGGGACATCTGACCTTGTAGTCAATCATATGTTAAAAAAACAGGCATTGAACTCGAAGGCCGGCTCAACCAAACGCTAAGAAGAACATCTGACCTCGCCATCGCGTATCTGTTAAACAAACAGGTATCGAACCCGAAGGCCGGATCAACCCGAATTTGAGAAGAACATCTAACCTCGCTGTCAGGAATCTGTTAAACAAATAAGCATCGAACACGAAATCCTACTCAACACGAACTTGAGAGAAACATCTGACCTCGCCGTCAGGCATCTGTAAAATAAACAGCCATCGAACCCGAAGGCCGGCTTAACACGAAGTTGAGAGGAACATCTGACCTCGCCGTCAAGCAAATGTTAAACAAACAGCCATCGAACCCGAAGGCCGGCTCAACCAGAAGTTGAGAAGAACATCTGACCTCACTGTCAGGCATCTGTTAAACAAACAGGCATCGAACCTGAAGGCCGGCTCAACAAGAAGTTCATAGGAATATCTATCCTCGCCATCAGGCATCTGTTAAACAAATAGACATCGAACACGAAGTCCCGCTGAACACGAACTTGAGAGAAACATCTTACCTCACTGTAACACCCCACTTTCCCAAATTAAATAAAATATGAATATTAAAATAATAATCAGAGTTTTCACCAAAAAGTGAGATATCACATCTCCAAATTTTATAAAAATACTTTATTCATTCTTTTCAAAATAATACAACGGAATTTGTTCCATAAAGTAAAATACATCAAATTCATGATACGACACAGGAAAAAGAAATAAGTTCAACATAGACACAACAAAACACCCAAGTCCCGTGCTACGTATCAGAGCATCCTAGACTCGACTGGCACACCACCATCCAAGCTATCTAAGTACCTGGATTATCTGTACTTCCGGAGAAGCACAGACACAACAACAGCAAAGGGGTGAGAAATCATGATCAAAATATAATGGTAATGTAATACATGTAAATAAGGCAGTAAAACACACCAACACATCAACTATTCACCCCAACAACACCATATAACGAACCTACTGTTCAAATTACAATATAACATATTATAATGCAATTATGCAACACAACACCATGCATGCGGTACCGACTCATTGGTTCATTCAATCGAACCTGGATAGATCACTTACGCTCCTCCTGAGACATGATTTATCCCTCACCATTCTCCACAAAGGAGTACGGATGAATCACTTACGCTCCTCCTGAGGCATGATTCATCCCACCAAAACACCATGATATGCACACACCAATGCATAACTATCATAATTAGGCACTCAAAGTGCACACGATCCTCCTGATCATATCATCATACATCAATGCATATATGTACAGATATAACATACACCAACACCGTATAGATCAATCAGATAGTAAACAACTTCATACTATAACACCAGATATAACCACATCCCAACACTCGGGAACGCACGATCCTACTGATCACTACATATATATACATTAACTAATTGTTCACCAACAATATCAAGGAAAACGAGTACCATCACCAAGTAAACAAGTTCATACTTTATCACCAAGATATAAACACGTCCCACCACTCGGGAATACACGATCCTACTGATCACTACACCATGCTCTGCATGATTCATACACCAACTAATTATCCATTTAAATAATTAGTAACGGAAATCACATACTATCACCGAGTACTCACTCTATACCACTCAATCATCTCCCCTATAATCAACAAAGTCCAAGGGCACTACACTCTTAGCGCACACAGCATAACAGCATAGAAAAACCACATTCTGCTACGCTCGCTACACCCTCGCTAGGCAAACAGAACCTACTGGACTCACTCGCTACCTCACTCGCTAGGCGAGCACCTAGCGAACGCTCGCTGCCTTCTCGCTAAGCGAAGTGCTAGCGAGTTGCCTGCGACTTCTCAAGTTCTCACAGTTCAGAATTCTCACTCTTCTCCGATTCAAGCCTATTCTATAACATCCACTTCATATACTATCCGTATTACGACCAATGCATATTAGGCTTATCAATATTCCTATAATTCTACTCCAGATCAACATTACGGCACACTACCGGCACTTTAGAGTTACTCTGAACCTTACTCAAACCAAACCAACACCAACAGTCAATCAACAATGGCAACATCAAACATCCGTACATCATCATATACATATTATTCCAAAGTCATCACTTAAGCAATCTATCGACACATCAAAAAGGTCACACAGAACTTCCCTAAAACCGTAAACCCAACTTATACGCCAAATTAACCAAAAACAACAATTCACCAACAATCAACATATTTCAATCCGTCAACATCAACATAACTCAACAATCAATAGCATGTCAATATAAAACTTCATCAACGATACATTCCTACGGGGTTAAGGAATCCCCACTACCCTATACATGTATATACCATTCCCAATCAAGTTTCTCCCCCCTTACCTTGTTAATCGGTTGATCGATGAAATTCTTCCTGGATTTGGTCTCTTGGCCTCCTCTTTTCTTTCCGTTCTTCGTTCCCTTTTTCCTTCGTTCTTCTCACTTCTCTCGTTCTTTCCTCTTCTCTCTTTCTATCGCTCTTTCTCTCTTCCCTCTTTCTATCGTGTTATTTTCTCTAATACTTCCCCCACCCCTTCATATTCTATTTTCCTTTTTATTTCCTATCCCAATAATAATAATAACTAATAAAAATAACATAATAATAATAATAATAATAATAATAATAATAATAATAATAATAATAATAATAATAATAATATTATTATTATTATTATTATTATCACACCAATTTCCCACGATTTATGGTAATCCCTTTTCTCTCTATTCCAACTTTTCTAATATCTCCTTGCTACCCCTTCATATTTCCTTCCTCACGGTTTCTATCATGACTTTTCATATTTCCATTCTAACTTCCCAATAACCCTTCCACCTCTTATTTTACTTATTCCAACCACTAATATTCTCAATAATAATTCTAATATAATAATTATAATAATCATTATAATAATAATAATAATATAATATAATACTATTATAATATTATAGTAATATTCAACATAATAATAATAATAATAGTAATACAGCCAACAATAATTATAATTATAATAATAATAATACTAATGATAATAATAACAATTATATTAATACTAATAATAAAATAATATTAATAATAATAATCTTAATATTAATAATACTAATATAATATTACTAATATTAATAATACTAATCATAATAATACTATTAATAATAATAATAATAATAATAATAATAATATTATTATCTCACCAAAATAATAATAATAATAATAATAATAGTAATAATATTATTATCTCACCAAAATAATAATAATATTAATAATACTAATAAATATAATAATATATAATAATAATAATAATACCCCCACCAATATTACTATTATTCATTATATTATCCTATTCACACCAAAAATCATAATAATATAATAACTATATTAATAATAATATTATATTCTTCATATTAATAATATTACTACAAATATTAATAATAATCATAAATATAACAATAATAATAATAATAATAATAATAATAATAATAATAATAATAATAATAATAATAATAATAATAATAATAATAATAATAATAATAATACCACCACCAATATTACTATTATTTCTTATATTATTATAAACTCACCAAATTACCACCAATGATCCTCCCATCTCAGAGACACCCACCAAACATCATCAAATACACCCTACCAAAGGGCACATCAACATATAATATTTAAAATAATAGTAAAATGACTAAATAATTAAAATGGGTGTTACAACTCTCCCCCACTTTAATTATTTTCGTCCTCGAAAATTACCTGATGGAAATAATTCTGGATACGCTCCCCGATCCTTTATTCCAATTCTCAGGTCACACTGCCTTCTGCAGCACCTCCCCATACTACTTTCACCAAAGATATCTCCTCCCTTCGGAGTTGTTCCTCGCTCGCCAAAACGAACTAGCAATGCCTC
The DNA here is from genome assembly GCA_963859935.3 of Lathyrus sativus. Taxonomy (NCBI): domain Eukaryota; kingdom Viridiplantae; phylum Streptophyta; class Magnoliopsida; order Fabales; family Fabaceae; genus Lathyrus; species Lathyrus sativus. The sequence continues at coordinate 360,737,020 of OZ012735.1, forward strand.
AACAATCGAAATATTTTTCACTTGTACATCATCCACCTGGTTCAATATACTTTCTCGACTAAGACACATGAAACATATCATGCCAATTCACAGCGACAATGGAAAAACAGTCTAACATGTTACTCTTCCCATGCCTCCGCTGCGCCACTCTGATACAACTACAGAACACGGTGCGAACTTCTGAGATTTTGAAGCTCGACCAACACCAGTCACCGGCGTGACTCTCAAAACACATATTGCCTCGGATCCTCTCGATCTTCTCAGCCATCTCAAGCATAATTTTCAAGTCTGAGTACAACACTCTCACTCGATTTATTTCAACACAGGAGAGTCCTACACTCCCTATCTCACCAAGCCACATATAGTGTCATTCCGACACTAGGATGGTAACCGTTATTATAGGTAACTCAATCAACGATAATTAATCATCCCACGCTCCACCTTGATCCGACGCCCAAGCTCTCACCAATTCTCTACAGACTCAATAGTCCTCTCTGACTGACCATCAGTTTGCGGATGGTTGGTCGAACTCAGCTTCAACTTAGTACCCGAAGCTTCCTGTAAGCCCCTCCAAAATCTCAATATAAACCTCAAATTTCCATCTGACACAATATTCGTCAGTATCTCATCCAACTTCACCACTTTCTCAATATGCATCTCGTATATCCTCAACACGGAATAGTTAATCCACTCCTAACAATTCAAATTAAAATTATGTCTTTACAAATTCTTTGGAAATCTCAACACCAATTTCGTGAAAATACTACCTGATTTCCACTCTGGAATATTTAACGACTGCATCAGACTCAATAGTCTCTGATGTTCACTCTTCGAATCTAATTTATCAATTTCAACTAATTCACTACTCAACCCAGGTTTCTGACTTTCTCGATTCTGCTCAAGGATATCACTAGTCAGATCTTAATAATAAAAGCTTAACTCCATAAGAAGTCTCCTTACTCACAAAACTCATATTATGAAATTGCTCAATTAGTTTTAACTCTTTTCACCATCATCTTCGGTATATGCAAATATTTCTAACTCACTGCATCATCTACCATGTCCGCTTTACCCGAATGGTAATTCAACTCGAAGTCGTACTCTTTTCGAAGTCCCAATTATTTCCTATGCCTCATATTCGTCTTATTCAAATTAAACAAACACCTTAAACTCTTAAGATCACCAAACATCTCCGATCTCAGTCTGAACTTTTGAAGACTCCGACTCCGGTACAATCACAATAGTAACCAACTCTAAATCACTGATCGGATGATTTCTCTTATACACTTCAAGTTGCCTTTTGCATAATTGAAACTCGCTGAAGTTGTATTTAGCAAATCCCCTAATTATATCAACAAGCATCACAAACACCACAATTAGTTCTATCGGATTCGGCAGAACTTTCCTTACGGAAGTATATCACCGCTCTTTTTCCAACACTGATAACTCCAGTTCCTTATGCTCAACATAATCCTCTATACTCTTCGAATACCTTAAAATATCATTTATTAACACAACCATTGCCTTATATAAATAATTAAAAAAGATCCCATGCCAAGTGGACAAACAAGTTGTGAGTTATAGCGGGAACACATACCGTACCGCCCGTCCTTGCCACAACATTCAAACACACTTCATCAATAAATAGCTTAAATCTATGTCAATACTTCACCATCTCATAGATAATTTGAATAGCTTTCCAACGCTTTGAACCGCGCGTCATTCTGAGTTACGGTTCTCCCGTTACGGCAAAAACACCAGAATAACATTTTCTGCCCAGGACCCCTTCGCCAGGCGAACACCGCAGCGAATATGGACGTTCGCCAGTATGCTCGCCAGGCGAACATGACAGTCCCAAAATCCTCTTTTCGACTGTTACCCGACTTCCGAGTGTCCGATTTCGATTCCGTAAAAAGCTGCGATCTCGGAATTTAACGTACAACAACAATTTTATACTTAGGAAGCCATCCAACACATTTTAAATCTATTAATAATTTAAAACTCAATTACTTCCAATCTCAACAGCAGATCTTTGAGCTTGCTAATACGATAGAACTTTTGACCTTCGTCCCATCCACCACAAGAACTCTACTCGAGATCACATGACCAAGGGACTCACATCCCTCGATCAATTGTTCCATCAAATCATTAACTCTTGGAAGCGAACACCTATCCTTGATAGTCACCCTGTTCACTTATCTATAGTTCACCCAAAGCTTCACAAAACCTTCTATCTGTCTAACCAACAAAATTGGTGCACATTACGGTAGCACACTCAAACAAAAGAACCTCTCTCCTAGAAGGTATTCAAGTTGACTCTTCAACTTCTCCAATCCCAACGAAAACACACCATATGGAGTCACTAATATCGGACTCGTTCCAACAACAAATTCAATGTGTGAGCTTTACTTTACACTCCGATAGTAAATCACCTACCTCATCCGGAAACCTCCGGCAATCGCAAATAATTGACAAATCCCAATTTTTCTCACTTTCCTTCTCATTCCAAGTTTCAGTCAAAATAGACACTTCAACACCGTCTTACGCCAAATTCCTCAAAATAATCCCTTAAGCACTTAGCTTAACTCAAGACTATTCACTGCTCACGCCACCCAAGCTTGCAGGACGCGTCTATCCCATCCAACACAATCTCGTCCAGTATTAACAAGAGATTAAGGGTGATCAGTTCCTCAATTTGTTAATAGACAGCCGAAATCATGATGGGTACAAACCATCTTTACCAACTATTATATCATTTCTCAGCACCATAAGCCACCAAATTGTAGCTTTCCGGAGAAATACAACTTCTCCCCCACTGGAATCATTCCACTTCTACCGACAAACTTAACCAACAACATGTATCGACAGTGTTTTTACGCACATGTCGCATACCAGGGAACAACAACACTAGACAACATTGGCCGGACGGACCGACCTGCTCTGATACCAATTGTAACACCCCACTTTCCCAAATTAAATAAAATATGAATATTAAAATAATAATCAGAGTTTTCACCAAAAAGTGAGATATCACATCTCCAAATTTTATAAAAATACTTTATTCATTCTTTTCAAAATAATACAACGGAATTTGTTCCATAAAGTAAAATACATCAAATTCATGATACGACACAGGAAAAAGAAATAAGTTCAACATAGACACAACAAAACACCCAAGTCTCGTGCTACGTATCAGAGCATCCTAGACTCGACTGGCACACCACCATCCAAGCTATCTAAGTACCTGGATTATCTGTACTTCCGGAGAAGCACAGACACAACAACAGCAAAGGGGTGAGAAATCATGATCAAAATATAATGGTAATGTAATACATGTAAATAAGGCAGTAAAACACACCAACACATCAACTATTCACCCCAACAACACCATATAACGAACCTACTGTTCAAATTACAATATAACATATTATAATGCAATTATGCAACACAACACCATGCATGCGGTACCGACTCATTGGTTCATTCAATCGAACCTGGATAGATCACTTACGCTCCTCCTGAGACATGATTTATCCCTCACCATTCTCCACAAAGGAGTACGGATGAATCACTTACGCTCCTCCTGAGGCATGATTCATCCCACCAAAACACCATGATATGCACACACCAATGCATAACTATCATAATTAGGCACTCAAAGTGCACACGATCCTCCTGATCATATCATCATACATCAATGCATATATGTACAGATATAACATACACCAACACCGTATAGATCAATCAGATAGTAAACAACTTCATACTATAACACCAGATATAACCACATCCCAACACTCGGGAACGCACGATCCTACTGATCACTACATATATATACATTAACTAATTGTTCACCAACAATATCAAGGAAAACGAGTACCATCACCAAGTAAACAAGTTCGTACTTTATCACCAAGATATAAACACGTCCCACCACTCGGGAATACACGATCCTACTGATCACTACACCATGCTCTGCATGATTCATACACCAACTAATTATCCATTTAAATAATTAGTAACGGAAATCACATACTATCACCGAGTACTCACTCTATACCACTCAATCATCTCCCCTATAATCAACAAAGTCCAAGGGCACTACACTCTTAGCGCACACAGCATAACAGCAAAGAAAAACCACATTCTGCTACGCTCGCTACACCCTCGCTAGGCAAACAGAACCTACTGGACTCACTCGCTACCTCACTTGCTAGGCGAGCACCTAGCGAACGCTCGCTGCCTTCTCGCTAAGCGAAGTGCTAGCGAGTTGCCTGCGACTTCTCAAGTTCTCACAGTTCAGAATTCTCACTCTTCTCCGATTCAAGCCTATTCTATAACATCCACTTCATATACTATCCGTATTACGACCAATGCATATTAGGCTTATCAATATTCCTATAATTCTACTCCAGATCAACATTACGGCACACTACCGGCACTTTAGAGTTACTCTGAACCTTACTCAAACCAAACCAACACCAACAGTCAATCAACAATGGCAACATCAAACATCCGTACATCATCATATACATATTATTCCAAAGTCATCACTTAAGCAATCTATCGACACATCAAAAAGGTCACACAGAACTTCCCTAAAACCGTAAACCCAACTTATACGCCAAATTAACCAAAAACAACAATTCACCAACAATCAACATATTTCAATCCGTCAACATCAACATAACTCAACAATCAATAGCATGTCAATATAAAACTTCATCAACGATACATTCCTACGGGGTTAAGGAATCCCCACTACCCTATACATGTATATACCATTCCCAATCAAGTTTCTCCCCCCTTACCTTGTTAATCGGTTGATCGATGAAATTCTTCCTGGATTTGGTCTCTTGGCCTCCTCTTTTCTTTCCGTTCTTCGTTCCCTTTTTCCTTCGTTCTTCTCACTTCTCTCGTTCTTTCCTCTTCTCTCTTTCTATCGCTCTTTCTCTCTTCCCTCTTTCTATCGTGTTATTTTCTCTAATACTTCCCCCACCCCTTCATATTCTATTTTCCTTTTTATTTCCTATCCCAATAATAATAATAACTAATAAAAATAACATAATAATAATAATAATAATAATAATAATAATATTATTATTATTATTATTATTATTATTATCACACCAATTTCCCACGATTTATGGTAATCCCTTTTCTCTCTATTTCAACTTTTCTAATATCTCCTTGCTACCCCTTCATATTTCCTTCCTCACGGTTTCTATCATGACTTTTCATATTTCCATTCTAACTTCCCAATAACCCTTCCACCTCTTATTTTACTTATTCCAACCACTAATATTCTCAATAATAATTCTAATATAATAATTATAATAATCATTATAATAATAATAATAATATAATATAATACTATTATAATATTATAGTAATATTCAACATAATAATAATAGTAATACAGCCAACAATAATTATAATTATAATAATAATAATACTAATGATAATAATAACAATTATATTAATACTAATAATAAAATAATATTAATAATAATAATCTTAATATTAATAATACTAATATAATATTACTAATATTAATAATACTAATCATAATAATACTAATAATAATAATAATAATAATAATAATATTATTATTATTATCTCACCAAAATAATAATAATAATAATAATAATAGTAATAATATTATTATCTCACCAAAATAATAATAATATTAATAATACTAATAAATATAATAATATATAATAATAATAATAATACCCCCACCAATATTACTATTATTCATTATATTATCCTATTCACACCAAAAATCATAATAATATAATAACTATATTAATAATAATATTATATTCTTCATATTAATAATATTACTACAAATATTAATAATAATCATAAATATAACAATAATAATAATAATAATAATAATAATAATAATAATAATAATAATAATAATACCACCACCAATATTACTATTATTTCTTATATTATTATAAACTCACCAAATTACCACCAATGATCCTCCCATCTCAGAGACACCCACCAAACATCATCAAATACACCCTACCAAAGGGCACATCAACATATAATATTTAAAATAATAGTAAAATGACTAAATAATTAAAATGGGTGTTACACTCACCGTCAGGCATATGTTAAATAAACAGGCATCGAACCCAAAGATCGTCTCAACACGAAGTTGAGTGGAACATCTGACCTTGTCGTCAATCATATGTTAAAAAAATAGGCATTGAACTAGAAGGCCGGCTCAACCAAACGCTGAAAAGAACATTTGACCTCACCGTCGCGCTTCTGTTAAACAAACAGGTATCGAACCCGAAGGCCGGAACAACCCGAATTTGAGAAGAACATCTGACCTCGCTGTCAGGCATATGTTAAACAAACAGGCATCGAACACGAAGTCCTACTCAACACGAACTTGAGAGCAACATCTGACCTTGCCGTCAGGCATATGTAAAATAAACAGGCATCGAACCCGAAGGGCCAGCTCAACATGAAGTTGAGAGGAACATCTGACCTCGCCATCAAGCAAATGTTAAACAAACAGCCATCGAACCCGAAGGCCGGCTCAACCAGAAGTTGAGAAGAACATCTGACCTCGCTGTCAGGCAACTGTTAAACAAACAGGCATCGATCCCGAAGGTTGGCTCAACAAGAAGTTCATAGGAATATCTAACCTCGCCGTCAGGCATCTGTTAAACAAATAGACATCGAACACGAAGTCCCGCTCAACGCGAACTTGAGAGCAACATCTGACCTCGCTGTCAGGCATCTGTTAAACAAACAGGCATCGAACCCGAAGGCCGGCTCAACACGAAGTTGAGTGGAACATTTGACATCATCGTCAATCATATGTTAAACAAACAGGCATCGAACTCGTAGGCCGGCTCAACCAAAAGTTGAGAAGAACATCTGACCTTGCCGTCGCGCATCTGTTAAACAAACAGGCATCGAACCCGAAGGCCAGCTCAACCCTAAGTTGAGAAGAACATCTGACCTCGCTGTCAAGCATCTGTTAAACAAATAGGCATCGAACATGAAGTCCCACTCAACACGAACTTGAGAGCAACATCTGACTTCACTGTCAGGCATCTGTAATATACACAGGCATCGAACCCGAAGGTCGGCTCAACAAAGAAACATCTGACCTCCCTGTCAAGCATATGTTAAACAAACAGGCATCGAACCCGAAGGCTGGTTCAACCAAAAGTTGAGAAGAATATATGACCTCGCCGTCAGGTATCTGTTAAACAAACCGGCATCGAACCCGAAGGCCGGCTCAACACAACATTTAGAGGAACATTTGACCTCGCCGTTAGGTATCTGTTAAACAAACAGGCACCGAACCTGAAGGCTGGCTCAACACGAATTTGAGAAGTACATCTGACCTCGCCGTCATGCATCTGTTAAACAAACAAGCGTCGAACCCGAAAGGCCGGCTCAAGACGAAGTTCATAGGAATATCTGACCTCGCCGTTAGGCTTCTGTCAAACAAATAGGCATCGAACCTAAAGACCGGCTCAACACGAAGTTGAGAGGAACATCTGACCTTGACGTCAGGAATCTATTAAACAAACAGGCATCGAACCCGAAGGGCGGCTCAACTCGAAGTTGAGAAGAACATGTGAACTCGCTGTCAGGCATCTGTTAAACAAAGAGCCATCGAACCCGAAGGCCGGCTCAACAAGAAGTTCATAGGAATATCTATCCTCGCCATCAGGCATCTGTTAAACAAATAGACATCGAACACGAAGTCCCGCTGAACACGAACTTGAGAGAAACATCTTACCTCACCGTCAGGCATATGTTAAATAAACAGGCATCGAACCCAAAGATCGTCTCAACACGAAGTTGAGTGGAACATCTGACCTTGTCGTCAATCATATGTTAAAAAAATAGGCATTGAACTAGAAGGCCGGCTCAACCAAACGCTGAAAAGAACATTTGACCTCACCGTCGCGCTTCTGTTAAACAAACAGGTATCGAACCCGAAGGCCGGAACAACCCGAATTTGAGAAGAACATCTGACCTCGCTGTCAGGCATATGTTAAACAAACAGGCATCGAACACGAAGTCCTACTCAACACGAACTTGAGAGCAACATATGACCTTGCCGTCAGGCATATGTAAAATAAACAGGCATCGAACCCGAAGGGCCAGCTCAACATGAAGTTGAGAGGAACATCTGACCTCGCCGTCAAGCAAATGTTAAACGAACAGCCATCGAACCCGAAGGCCGGCTCAACCAGAAGTTGAGAAGAACATCTGACCTCGCTGTCAGGCATCTGTTAAACAAACAGGCATCGATCCCGAAGGTTGGCTCAACAAGAAGTTCATAGGAATATCTAACCTCGCCGTAAGGCATCTGTTAAACAAATAGACATCGAACACGAAGTCCCGCTCAACGCGAACTTGAGAGCAACATCTGACCTCGCTGTCAGGCATCTGTTAAACAAACAGGCATCGAACCCGAAGGCCGGCTCAACACGAAGTTGAGTGGAACATTTGACATCATCGTCAATCATATGTTAAACAAACAGGCATCGAACTCGTAGGCCGGCTCAACCAAAAGTTGAGAAGAACATCTGACCTTGCCGTCGCGCATCTGTTAAACAAACAGGCATCGAACCCGAAGGCCAGCTCAACCCTAAGTTGAGAAGAACATCTGACCTCGCTGTCAAGCATCTGTTAAACAAATAGGCATCGAACATGAAGTCCCACTCAACACGAACTTGAGAGCAACATCTGACTTCACTGTCAGGCATCTGTAATATACACAGGCATCGAACCCGAAGGTCGGCTCAACAAAGAAACATCTGACCTCCCTGTCAAGCATATGTTAAACAAACAGGCATCGAACCCGAAGGCCGGCTCAACCAAAAGTTGAGAAGAATATATGACCTCGCCGTCAGGTATCTGTTAAACAAACCGGCATCGAACCCGAAGGCCGGCTCAACACAACATTTAGAGGAACATTTGACCTCGCCGTTAGGCATCTGTTAAACAAACAGGCACCGAACCTGAAGGCTGGCTCAACACGAATTTGAGAAGTACATCTGACCTCGCCGTCATGCATCTGTTAAACAAACAAGCGTCGAACCCGAAAGGCCGGCTCAAGACGAAGTTCATAGGAATATCTGACCTCGCCGTTAGGCTTCTGTCAAACAAATAGGCATCGAACCTAAAGACCGGCTCAACACGAAGTTGAGAGGAACATTTGACCTTGACGTCAGGAATCTGTTAAACAAACAGGCATCGAACCCGAAGGGCGGCTCAACTCGAAGTTGAGAAGAACATGTGAACTCGCTGTCAGGCATCTGTTAAACAAAGAGGCATCGAACCCGAAGGCCGGCTCAACACGAAGTTCGTAGGAATCTCTGACCTCGTCGTCAAGCATCGATTAAACAAATAGACATCGAACACAAAGTCCCGCTCAACACGGACTTGAGAGCAACATCTGACCTCACCGTCAGGCATCTGTTAAACAAACAGGCATCGAACCCAAAGGTCGGCTCAACAAGAAGTTGTGTGGAACATCTGACCTTGTTGTCAATCATATGTTAAACAAACAGGCATCGAACTTGAAGGTCGGCACAACCATAAGTTGAGAAGAACATTTAACCTCGCCGTCGCGCATCTGTTAGACAAACAGGCATCCAACACGTTGGTCGGCTCAACCCGAAGTAGAGAACAACATCTAACCTCGCTGTCAGGTATCTGTTAAACAAACACACATTAAACCCGAAGGCCGGCTCAACACGATGTTTTGTGGAACATTTGACCTCGCCGTTAGGTATCTGTTAAACAAACAGGCACCGAACCCGAAGGCCGGCTCAACACGAAGTTAAGAAGTACATCTAACCTCGGCGTCCTGCATCTATTAAACAAACAAGCATCGAACTCGAAGTCCGGTTCAACACGAAGTTGAGAGGAACATTTGACCTCCCCATCAAGCATCTGTTAAACAAACAGGCATCGAACCTGAAGGCCGGCTCAACACGAAGTTGAGAGGAACATTTGACCTCGCCGTCAGGCATCTATTAAACAAACAGGCATCGAACCCGAAGGGCGCCTCAACCCGAAGTTGAGAAGAACATTTGACCTCGCTGTGAGGCATCTGTTAAACAAACAGGCATCGAACCCGAAGGCCAGCTCAACACGAAGTTCATAGGAATATCTGACCTCGCCGTCAGGCATCTGTTAAACAAATAGACATCAAACACGAAGTCACACTCAACACGAACTTGAGAGAAAAATCTGACCTCGCTGTCAGGCATATGTTAAACAAACAGGCATCGAACCCGAAGGCCGGTTCAACACGAAGTTGAGTGGAACATCTGACCTCACCGTCAATCATATTTTAAACAAACAGGCATTGAACTCGAAGGCCGGCTCAACCAAAAGCTGAGAAGAACATCTGACCTCGCCGTCGCGCATATGTTAACAAACAGGTATCCAAACCCGAAGGCCGGATCTACCCGAAGTTGAGAAGAACATCTGACTTCGCTATCAGGCATCTGTTAAACAAATAGCTATCAAACACGAAGTCCAACTCAACACGAACATGAGAGCAACATCTGACCTCGCCGTCAGGCATCTGTAAAATAAACAGGCATCAAACCTGAAGGCCGGCTCAACACGAAGTTGAGAGGAACATCTGACCTTGCCGTCAAGCATATGTTAAACAAACAGGCATCGAACCCGAAGGCCGGCTCAACCAGAAGTTGAGAAGAACATCTGACCTCGCCGTCGCACATCTGTTAAACAAACAGGCATCGAACCCGAAGGCCGGCTCAACCCGAAGTTAAGAAGATCATCTGACCTTGCTGTCAGGCATCTGTTAAACAAACAGGCATCGAACCCGAAGGGCCGGTTCAACAAGAAGTTCATAGGAATATCTAACCTCGCCGTCAGGCATCTGTTAAAAAAATAGACATCGAACACGAAGTCCCGCTGAACACAAACTTGAGAGCAACATCTGACCTTGCAGTTAGGCATATGTTAAACAAACAGGCATCGAACCCGAAGGCCGGCTCAACACGAAGATGAGTGGAACATCTGACCTCGCCGTCAATCATATGTTAAACAAACAGGCATCGAACTCGAAGATTGGCTCAACCAAAAGTTTAGAAGAACATCTGACCTCGCCGTCGCGCATCTGTTAAACAAACAGGCATCGAACCCGAAGGTCGGCTCAACCCAAAGTTGAGAAGAACATCTGACGTCGCTGTCAAGCATCTGTTAAACAAACAGGCATCGAACACGAAGTCCCATTTAACACGAACTTGAGAGCAACATCTGACCTCGCCGTCAGGCATCTGTAAAATAAACAGGCATCGAACCCGAAGGCCCGCTCAAGACGAAGTTGAAAGAAACATCTGACCTCGCCGTCAAGCATATGTTAAACAAACAGGCATCGAACCCGAAGGCCGACTTAACCAAAAGTTGAGAAGAATATCTAACCTCGCCGTCAGGTATCTGTTAAACAAACAGGCCTCGAACCCGAAGGCCGGCTCAACACAATATTTAGAGGAACATTTGACCTTGCTGTCAGGCATCTATTAATCAAACAGGCACCGAACCCGAAGGTCGGCTCAACACGAAATTGAGAATTACATCTGACCTCGCCGTCATGCATCTGTTAAACAAAGAAGCCTTGAACCCGAAGGCCGGCTCAACACGAAGTTCATAGGAATATCTGTCTTCGCCATCAGGCTTCTGTTAAACAAACAGGCATCGAACCCGAAGGCCGGCTCAACCAGAAGTTGAGAAGAACATCTGACCTCGCTGTCAGGCATCTGTTAAACAAACAGGCATCGAAACCGAAGGTCGGCTCAATACGAAGTTCATAGGAATATCTAACCTCGCCGTCAGGCATCTATTAAACAAATAGTCATCGAACACGAAGTCCCGCTCAACACAAACTTGAGAGCAACATCTGACCTTGCTGTCAGGCATCTGTTAAACAAACAGGCATCGAACCCGAAGTCCGGCTCAACACGAAGTTGAGTGGAACATCTGACCTTGCCGTCAATCATATGTTAAACAAACAGGCATCGAACTCGAAGGTCGACTCAACGAAAAGTTGAGAAGAACATCTGACCTCGCCGACGCGCATCTGTTATACAAACAGGCATCGAACCCGAAGGCCGGCTCAACCCAAAGTTGAGAAGAACATCTGACTTGCTGTCAAGCATCTGTTAAACAAACAGGCATCAAACACGAAGTCTCATTTAACACGAACTCGAGAGGAACATTTGACCTCGCTGTCAGGCATCTGTAAAATAAACAGGCATCGAACACGAAGGTCGGCTCAAGACGAAGTTGAAAGAAACATCTGACCTCACTGTCAAGCATATGTTAAACAAACAGGCATCGAACCCGAAGGCCGACTCAACCAAAAGTTGAGAAGAATATCTGACCTCGCCGTCAGGTATCTGTTATACAAACAGGCCTCGAACCCGAAGGCCGGCTCAACACAACATTTAGAGGAACATTTGACCTCGCTCTCAGGCATCTATTAAACAAACAGGCACCGAACCCGAAGGCCGGCTCAACACGAAATTGAGAAGTACATCTGACCTCGCCGTCATGCATCTGAACAAAGAAGCCTTGAACCCGAATGCCGGCTCAACACGAAGTTCATAGGAATATCTGACTTCACCATCAGGCTTCTATTAAACAAACAAGCATCGAACCTGAAGGCCGGCTCAACACGAAGTTGAGAGGAACATTTGACCTCGACATCAGGCATCTGTTAAACAAACAGGCATCGAACCCGAAGGGCGGCTCAACTCGAAGTTGAGAAGAACATCTGAACTCGCTGTCAGGCATCTGTTAAACAAAGAGGCATCGAACCTGAAGGCCGGCTCAACACGAAGTTCATAGGAATATCTGACCTCGCCGTCAAGCATCGATTAAACAAATAGACGTTGAACATGAAGTCCCGCTCAACACGAACTTGTGAGCAACATCTGACCTCACCGTTAGGCATCTGTTAAACAAACACGCATCGAACCTAAAGGTCGGCTCAACACGAAGTTGAGTGGAACATCCGACCTCGCCGCCAATCATATGTTAAACAAACAGGCATCGAACTCGAAGGTCGGCTCAACTAAAAGTTGAGAAGAACATTTTACCTCGCCGTCGCGCATCTGTTAAACAAACAGGCATCGAACCCGAAGGCCGGCTCAACACGATGTTTAGAGGAAAATTTGACCTCGCCGTCAGGCATCTGTTAACCAAACAGGAAGCGAACCAGAAGGCCGACTCAACACGAAGTTGAGAAGTACATCTGACCTCGCCGTCATGCATCTGTTAAACAAACAAGCATCGAACCCGATGGCCGACTCAACACGAAGTTGAGAGAAACATTTGACCTCGCCGTCAGGCATCTGTTAAACAAATAGGTATCGAACCTAAAGGCCGGCTCAACACGAAGTTGAGAGGAACATTTGAACTCGCCGCCAGGCATCTGTTAAACAAACAGGCATCGAACCCGAAGGGGGACTCTACCCGAAGATGAGAAGAACATCTGGCCTCGCTGTCAGGCATCTTTTAAACTAAAAAACATCGAACCCGAAGGCCGGCTCAACACGAAGTTCATAGGAATATATGACCTCGCCGTAAGGCATCTGTTAAATAAATAGACATTGAACACGAAGTCTCGCTCAACACGAACTTGAGAGAAACATCTGACCTCACCGTCAGGAATTTGTTAAACAAACAGGCATCGAACGCGAAGGCCGGCTCAACACAAAGTTGAGTGGAATATCTGACCTCGTTGTTGCGCATCTGTTAAAAAAACAGGCATCGAACTCGAAGGCCGGCTCGAGACGAAGTTGAGTGGAACATCTGACCTCACCGTCAGGCATATGTTAAACAAACAGGCATCGAACCCAAAGGCTGGCTCAACACGAAGTTGAGTGGAACATCTGACCTTGCCGTCAATCATATGTTAAACAAAGAGGCATCGAACTCGAAGGTCGGCTCAACCAAAAGTTGAGAAGAACATTTGACCTCGCCGTCGCGCATCTGTTAAACAAACAGGCATCAAACCCGAGGTCTTCTCAATCCAAAGTTGAGCGGAACATTTAACCTCACCGTCAGGTATCTGTTAAACAAACAGACATTGAACCCGAAGGCCGACTCAACACGACGTTTAGTGAAACATTTGACCACGCCGTTAGGCATCTGTTAAACAAACAGGCAAGGAACCCGAAGGTCGACTCAACACGAAGTTGAGAAGTACATCTGACCTCGCCGTCATGCATCTGTTAAACAAACAAGCATCGAACTCGAAGGCCGGCTCAACACGAAGTTGAGAGGAACATTTGACCTCGCCTTCAAGCATCTGTTAAACAAACAGGCATCCAACCTGAAGGCCGGTTCAACACGAAGTTGAGAGGAACATTTGAGCTCGCCGTCAAGCATATGTTAAACAAACAGGCATCGAACCCGAAGGCCGACTCAACCAGAAGTTGAGAAGAACATCTGACCTCGCCGTCGCACATCTGTTAAACAAACAGGCATCGAACCCGAAGGCCGGCTCAAACCGAAGTTAAGAAGAACATATGACCTCGCTGTCAGACATCTGTTAAACAAACAGGCATCGAACCCGAAGGCCGGCTCAACAAGAAGTTCATAGGAATATCTAACCTCGCCGTCAGGCATCTGTTAAACAAATAGACATCGAACACGAAGTCCCGCTGAACGCAAACTTGAGAGCAACATCTGACCTTGCAGTTAGGCATCTGTTAAACAAACAGGCATCGAACCCGAAGGCCGGCTCAACACGAAGTTGAGTGGAACATATGACCTCGCCGTTAATCATATGTTAAACAAATAGGCATCGAACTCGAAGATCGGCTCAACCAAAAGTTGAGAAGAACATCTGACCTCGCCGTCGCGCATCTGTTAAACAAACAGGCATCGAACCCGAAGGCCGGCTCAACCCAAAGTTGAGAAGAACATTTGACCTCGCTGTCAAGCATCTGTTAAACAAACAGGCATCGAACACGAAGTCCCATTTAACACGAACTTGAGAGTAACATCTGACCTCGCCGTCAGGCATCTGTAAAATAAACAGGCATCAAACCTGAAGGTCGGCGCAAGACGAAGTTGAAAGAAACATCTGACCTCGCCGTCAAGCATATGTTAAACAAACAGGCATCGAACCCGAAGGCCGACTCAACCAAAAGTTGAGAAGAATATCTGACCTCGCCGTCAGGTATATGTTAAACAAACTGGCCTCGAACCCGAAGGCCGGCTCAACACAATATTTAGAGGAACATTTGACCTCGCTGTCAGGCATCTATTAATCAAACAGGCACCGAACCCGAAGGCCGGCTCAACACGAAATTGAGAAGTACATCTGACCTTGCCGTCATGCATCTGTTAAACAAAGAAGCCTTGAACCCGAAGGCCGGCTCAACACGAAGTTCATAGGAATATCTGACTTCGCCATCAGGCTTCTGTTAAACAAACAGGCATCGAACCCGAAGGCCGGCTCAACCAGAAGTTGAGAAGAACATCTGACCTCGCTGTCAGGCATCTGTTAAACAAACAGGCATCGAAACCGAAGGCCGGCTCAATACGAAGTTCATAGGAATATCTAACCTCGCCGTCAGGCATCTATTAAACAAATAGTCATCGAACACGAAGTCCCGCTCAACACAAACTTGAGAGCAACATCTAACCTCGTTGTCAGGCATCTGTTAAACAAACAGGCATCGAACCCGAAGTCCGGCTCAACCCGAAGTTGAAAGAAACATCTGACCTCCCCATCAAGCATATGTTAAACAAACAGACATCGAACCCGAAGGCTGGTTCAGCCAAAAGTTGAGAAGAATATATGACCTCGCCGTCAGGTATCTGTTAAGTAAACAAGCATAGAACCCGAAGGCCGGCTCGACACAACATTTAGAGGAACATTTGACCTCACCGTTAGGCATCTGTTAAACAAACAGGCACCAAACCCGAAGGCTGGCTCAACACGAAGTTGAGAAGTACATCTGACCTCGCCGTCATGCATCTGTTAAACAAACAAGCGTAGAACCCGAAGGCCGGCTCAAGACGAAGTTCATAGGAATATCTGACCTCACCGTCAGGCATCTATTAAACAAACAGGCATCGAACCCGAAGGGCGGCTCAACTCGAAGTTGAGAAGAACATCTGAACTCGCTGTCAGGCATCTGTTAAACAAAGAGGCATCGAACCCGAAGGCCGGCTTAACACGAAGTTCATAGGAATATCTAACCTCGCCGTCAAGCATCGATTAAACAAATAGACGTCGAACACGAAGTCCCGCTCAACACGAACTTGTGAGCAACATCTGACCTAACCGTCAGGCATCTGTTAAACAAACACGCATCGAACCTAAAGGCTGGCTCAACACAAAGTTGAGTGGAACATCCGACCTCGCCGCCAATCATATGTTAAAAAAACATGAAGCGAACCAGAAGGCCGACTCAACACGAAGTTGAGAAGTACATCTAACCTCGCCGTCATGCATCTGTTAAACAAGCAAGCATCGAACCCGATGGCCGGCTCAACACGAAGTTGAGAGAAACATTTGACCTCGTCGTTAGGCATCTGTTAAACAAATAGATATCGAACCTAAAGGCCGGCTCAACACGAAGTTTAGAGGAACATTTGAACTCGCCGCCAGGCATCTGTTAAATAAATAGGCATCGAACCCGAAGGGCGACTCTACCCGAAGTTGAGAAGAACATCTGGCCTCGCTGTCAGGCATCTTTTAACCAAAAAAACATCGAACCCGAAGACCGGCTCAACACGAAGATCATAGGAATATCTGACCTCGCCGTAAGGCATCTGTTAAATAAATAGACATTGAACACGAAGTCTCTCTCAACACGAACTTGAAAGAAAAATCTGACCTCACCGTCAGGAATTTGTCAAACAAACAGGCATCGAACGCGAAGGCCGGCTCAACACGAAGTTGAGTGGAATATCTGACCTCGTTGTTGCGCATCTGTTAAAAAAAACAGGCATCGAACTCGAAGGCCGGCTCGAGACGAAGTTGAGTGGAACATCTGACCTCACCGTCAGGCATATGTTAAACAAACAGGCATCGAACCCAAAGGCTGGCTCAACACGAAGTTGAGTGGAACATTTGACCTTGCCGTCAATCATATGTTAAACAAAGAGGCATCGAACTCGAAGGTCGGCTCAACCAAAAGTTGAGAAGAACATTTGACCTCGCCGTCGCGCATCTGTTAAACAAATAGGCATCCAACCCGAGGTCTTCTCAACCCAAAGTTGAGCGGAACATCTAACCTCACTGTCAGGTATCTATTAAACAAACAGGCATTGAACCCGAAGGCCGACTCAACACGACGTTTAGTGAAACATTTGACCACGCCTTTAGGCATCTGTTAAATAAACAGGCACCGAACCCGAAGGCCGACTCAACACGAAGTTGAGAAGTACATCTGACCTCGCCGTCATGCATCTGTTAAACAAACAAGCATCGAACTCGAAGGCCGGCTCAACACGAAGTTAAGAGGAACATTTGACCTCGCCTTCAAGCATCTGTTAAACAAACAGGCATCCAACCTGAAGGCCGGCTCAACACGAAGTTGAGAGGAACATTTGACCTCGCCGTCAGACATCTGTTAAACAAAAAAGCATCGAACCTGAAGGGCGGCTCAACCCGAAGTTGAGAAGAACATCTGACCTTGCTGTCAGGCATATGTTAAACAAACAGGCATCGCACGCGAAGGCCGGCTCAACAAGAAATTCATAGGAATATCTGACCTCTCCGTCAGGCATCTGTTAAACAAATAGACATCGAACACAAAGTCCCGCTCAACACGAACTTGAGAGCAAAATCTGACCTCGCCGTAAGGCATATGTTACACAAACAGGCATCGAAACCAAAGGCCGGTTCAAAACGAAGATGAGTGAAACATCTGACATCACCGTCAATCATATGTTAAACAAACAGACAATGAACTCGAAGGTTGGTTCAACCAAAAGCTGAGAAGAACATCTGACCTCGCCATCGCGCATCTGTTAAACAAACAGGTATCGAACCCGAAGGCCGGATCAACCCGAAGTAGAGAAGAACATCTGACCTCGCTGTCATGCATCTGTTAACAAACAGGCATCGAACACGAAGTCCCATTCAACACGAACTTGAGAACAACATCTGACCTCGCCGTAAGGCATCTATAAAATAAACAGGCATCGAACCCGAAGTCCGGTTCAACCCGAAGTTGAGAGGAACATCTGACCTCGCCGTCAAGCATACGTTAAACAAACAGGCATCACACCCGAAGGCCAGCTCAACCAAAAGTTGAGAAGAATATCTAACCTCGCCGTCAGGCATCTGTTAAAAAACAGGCATCGAATCCGAAGGCCGGCCCAACCCGAAGTTGAGAAGAACATCTGACCTTGCCGTCAGGTATCGGTTAAACAAACAGGCATCGAACCCGAAGGCCGGCTCAACACGACATTTAGAGGAACATTTGACCTCGCCGTCAGGCATCTGTTAAACAAACAGGAACCGAAACCGAAGGCCGACTCAACACGAAGTTGAGAAGTACATCTGACCTCGCCGTCATGTATCTGTTAAACAAACAAGCATCGAACCCGAAGGCCGGCTCAACACGAAGTTGAGAGAAACATTTGACCTCGCCGTCATGCATCTGTTAAACAAATAGGCATCGAACCTGAAGGCCGGCTCAACACGAAGTTGAGAGGAACATTTGACCTCGCCGTCAGGCATCTGTTAAACAAACACGCATCGAACCCGAAGGGAGACTCAACCCGAAGTTGAGAAGAACATCTGACCTCGCTGTCAGGCATCTGTTAAACAAACAAACATCGAACCTGAAGGTCGGCTCAACACAAAGTTCATAGGAATATCTGACCTCGCCGTCAGGCATCTGTTAAACAAATAGCCGTCGAACACGAAGTCCCGCTCAACACGAACTTGAGAGAAACATCTGACCTCATCGTCAGGAATTTGTTAAACAAATAGGCATCGAACCCGAAGGCCGGCTCAACACGAAGTTGAGTGGAACATCTCACCTCGCTGTTGCGCATCTGTTAAAAAACAGGCATCGAACTCGAGGGCCGGCTCAACACGAAGTTGAGTGGAACATCTGACCTCACCGTCAGACATATGTTAAACAAACAGGCGTCGAACTCGAAGGTCGGCTCAACCAAAAGTTAAGAAGAACATTTGACCTCGCTGTTGCGCATCTGTTAAACAAACAGGCATCGAACCCAAAGGCCAACTCTACCCGAAGTTGAGAAGAACATTTGACCTTACCGCTAGGTATCTGTTAAACAAACAGGCATCAAACCCGATGGCCGGCTCAACACGATGTTTAGTGGAACATTTGCCCTCGCCGTTAGGCATCTAATAAGCAAACAGGCACCGACCCAGAAGGCCGGCTCAACACAAAGTTTAGAAGTACATTAGACCTTGTCGTCATGCATTTGTAAAACAATCTAGCATCGAACCCGAAGCCCGGCTCAACACGAAGTTGAGAGGAACATTTGACCTTGCCGCCAAGCTTCTATTCAACAAACAGGCATCGGACCTGAAGGCCGGCTCAACACGAAGTTGAGAAGAACATTTGACCTCGACGTCAGGCATCTGTTAAACAAACAGGCATCGAACCCGAAGGACGGCTGAACTCGAAGTCGAGAAGAGCATCTGACCTCGCTGTCAGGCATCTGTTAAACAAACAGGCATCGAACCCGAAGGCCGGCTCAACACGAAGTTCATAGGAATATCTGACCTTGCCGTCAGGCATTTGTTAAATAAGTAGACATCAAACACAAAGTCCCGCTCAACACGAACTTGAGAGCAACATCTGACCTCGCCATCAGGCATCTGTCAAACAAACAGGCATCGAACCCGAAGGCCGGCTCAACACGAAGTTGAGTGGAACATCTGACCTCGCCGTCAATCATATGTTAAACAAACAGGCATCGAAATCGAAGGCCGGCTCAACCAAAAGTTGAGAAGAACATCTAAACTTGTCGTCGCGCATCAGTTAAATAAACAGGCATCGAACCCGAAGGCCGACTCAACCCGAAGTTGAGAAGAACATCTGACCTCGCCGTAAGGTATCTGTTAAACAAACAGGCATCAAACCCGAAGGTCGACTCAACAAAAAGTTTAGAAGAACATCTGACCTCGCCGTCAGGCATGTATCAAACAAAGAAGCATCGAACCCGAAGGCCTGCTCAACACGAAGTTGAGAAGAACATCTGAATTCTCCGTTAGACATCTGTTAAACGCACAGGCATCAAACCCGAAGTTTGGCTCAACCTGAAGTTGAGAAGAACATTTGACCTCGCCGTCAGGTATCTGTTAAACAAACAAGCATCCAACCAGAAATTGAGAGGAACATTTGACCTCGCCGTCAGGCATTTGTCTAACAAACAGGGATCGAACACGAAGGGCGGCTCCACCCAAAGTTGAGAAGATCAAATGACGTCGCCGTCAAGCATCTGTTAAACAAACAAGCATCGAACCCGAAGGCCGGCACAACACCAAGTTGAGAGGAACATATCACCTCGCCATCAGACATCTATGAAACAAACAGGCATCGATTCCGAAGGCCCGCTCAACACGAAGTTGAAAGGGATATCTGACCTTGCGATCAGGGATTTGTTAAACAAACAGGCATCGAACACGAAGGCCAGCGCAACCCGAAGTTTAGAAGAACATTGGACCTCGCTGTCAAGCATCTGTTAAACAAACAGACATCGAACCCAAAGTCTGGCTCAACACGAAGTTGAGTGGAACATCTGACCTTGCAGTCAATCATATGTTAAACAAAGAGGCATCAAACTCGAAGGTCGGTTGTACCAAAAGTTTAGAAGAACATTTGACCTTGCCGTCGAGCATCTGTTAAAAAAATAGGCATCAAACCCGAAGGTCGGCTCAACCCGAAGTTGAGAAGAACATCTAACCTCACTGTCAGGTATCTGTTAAACAAACAGGCATTGAACCCGAAGGCCGGCTCAACATGACGTTTAGTGAAACATTTGACCTCGCTGTTAGGCATCTGTTAAACAAACAGGCACCGAACCCGAAGGCCGACTCAACACGAAGTTGAGAAGTACATCTGACCTCGCCGTCATGTATCTGTTAAACAAACAGGCATCGAACTTGAAGGCCGGCTCAACACGAAGTTGAGAGGAACATTTGACCTTGCCGTCAAGCATCTGTTAAAGAAACAGGCATCCAACCTGAAGGCCGGCTCAACAAGAAGTTGAGAGGAACATTTGAGCTCGCTGTCAGGCATCTGTTAAACCAACAGGCATCGAACCCGAAGGGCGGCTCAACCAAAAGTTGAGAAGAATATCTAACCTCGCCGTCAGGCATCTGTTAAAAAACAGGCATCGAACCCGAAGGCCGGATCAACCCGAAGTTGAGAAGAACATCTGACCTTACCGTCAGGTATCAGTTAAACAAACAGGCATCGAACCCGAAGGGCGGCTCAACACGACGTTTAGAGGAACATTTGACCTCGCCGTCACGCATCTGTTAAACAAACAGGAACCAAACCCGAAGGACGGCTCAACACGAAGTTGAGAAGTACATCTGACCTCGCCGTCATGCATCTGTTAAACAATCTAGCATCGAACCCGAAGGCCGGCTCAACACGAAGTTGAGAGGAACATTTGACCTTGCCGCCAGGCTTCTGTTCAACAAACAGGCATCGAAGCTGAAGGCCGGCTCAACACAAAGTTGAGAGGAACATTTGTCCTCGACGTCAGGTATCTGTTAAACAAACAGGCATCGAACCCGAAGGGCGGCTCAACTAGAAGTCGAGAAGAACATTTGACCTCGATGTCAGGCATCTGTTAAACAAACAGGCATCGAAGCCGAAGGCCGGCTCAAAACTTAGTTCATAGGAATATTTGACCTTGCCGTCAGGCATCTGTTAAACAAATAGACATCAAACACAAAGTCCCGCTCAACACGAAGTTGAGAGCAACATCTGACCTCTCCATCAGGCATCTGTTAAACAAACAGGCATCGAACCCGAAGACCGGCTCAACACGAAGTTGAGTCGAACATCTCACCTCGCCGTCAATCATATGTTAAACAAACAGGCATCGAACTTGAAGGCCGGCTTAACCAAAAGTTGAGAAGAACATCTGACCTTGTCGTCGCATATCTGTTAAACAAACAGGCATCGAACCCGAAGGCCGGCTCAACCCGAAGTTGAGAAGAACATCTGACCTCGTCGTCTGGTATTTGTTAAACAAACAGGCATCGAACCCGAAGGCCGACTCAACACAAAGTTTAGAAGAACATCTGACCTTGCTGTCAGGCATGTATTAAACAAAGAAGCATCGAACCCGAAGGCCGGCTCAACACGAAGTTGAGAAGAACATCTGAATTCTCCGTTAGACATCTGTTAAACACACAGGCATCAAACCCGAAGTTTGGCTCAACCTGAAGTTGAGATGAACATTTGACCTCGCCGTCAGGTATCTGTTAAAAAAACAGGAAACGAACCCGAAGGCTGGCTCAACACGAAGTTGAGAGGAACATTTTTCCTCGCCGTTAGGTATATACTAAACAAACAGTCATCGAACCCGAAAGGCGGATCAATTAGACATCGAACATTGCTGTCAGGCAGCTGTTAAACAAACAGGCATCGAACCCGAAGGCCTACTCAACACGAAATTGAGAGGAACATCTGACCTTTCCGTCAGTAATCTGTTAAACAAACAGGCATCGAACACGAAGTACCGCTCAACACGAACTTAAGAGCAACAATTGACCTCGCGGTCAGGCATCTGTTAAACAAACAGGAACCAAACCCGAAGGACGGCTCAACACAAAGTTGAGAAGTACATCTGACCTCGCCGTCATACATCTGTTAAACAATCTAGCATCGAACCCGAAGGCCGGCTCAACACGAAGTTGAGAGGAACATTTGACCTTGCCGCCAGGCTTCTGTTCAACTAACAGGCATCGAACCTGAAGGCCGGCTCAACACAAAGTTGAGAGGAACATTTGACCTCGACGTCAGGCATCTGTTAAACAAACAGGCATCAAACCCAAAGGGCGGCTCAACTCGAAGTCGAGAAGAACATCTGACCTCGCTGTCAGGCATCTGTTAAACAAACAGACATCGAAGCCGAAGGCCGGCTCAACACTTAGTTCATAGGAATATCTGACCTTGCCGTTAGGCATCTGTTAAACAAATAGACATCAAACACAAAGTCCCGCTCAACACGAACTTGAGAGCAACATCTGACCTCGCCATCAGGCATCTGTTAAACAAACAGGCATCGAACCCGAAGGCCGGCTCAGCACGAAGTTGAGTGGAACATTTCACCTCGTCGTCAATCATATGTTAAACAAACAGGCATCGAACTTGAAGGCCGGCTTAACCAAAAGTTGAGAAGAACATTTGACCTTGTCGTCGCGCATCTGTTAAACAAACAGGCATCGAACCCAAAGGATGGCTCAACCCGAAGTTGAGAAGAACATCTGACCTCGCCGTCAGGTATTTGTTAAATAAACAGGCATCGAACCCGAAGGCCGACTCAACACAAAGTTTAGAAGAACATCTGACCTCGCCGTAAGGCATGTATTAAACAAAGAAGCATCGAACCCGAAGGCCGGCTCAACACGAAGTTGAGAAGAACATCTGAATTCTCCGTTAGACATCTGTTAAACACACAGGCATCAAACCCGAAGTTTGGCTCAACCTGAAGTTGAGATGAACATTTGACCTCGCCGTCAGGTATCTGTTAAACAAACAGGCATCGAACCCGAAGGCTGGCTCAACACGAAGTTGAGAGGAACATTTTTCGTCGCCGTTAGGTATATACTAAACAAACAGTCATCAAACCCGAAAGGCGGATCAATTAGACATCGAACATTGCTGTCAGGCAGCTGTTAAACAAACAGGCATCGAACCCGAAGGCCTACTCAACACGAAATTGAGAGGAACATCTGACCTTTCCGTCAGGAATCTGTTAAACAAACAGGCATCGAACACGAAGTACCGCTCAACACGAACATAAGAGCAACATCTGACCTCGCTGTCAGGCATCTGTTAAACAAACAGGCATCGAACCCGAAGGGCGGCCTAACATGAAGTTTAGAGGAACATCTGACCTCGCCGTCAAGCATATGTTAAACAAATAGGCTTCGAACCCGAAGGCCGACTCTGCCTGAAGATGAGAAGAACATCTGACCTCGCCGTCAGGTATCTGTTAAACAAACAAGCATCCAACCAGAAATTGAGAGGAACATTTGACCTCGCCGTCAGGCATTTGTCTAACAAACAGGGATCGAACACGAAGGGCGGCTCCACCCAAAGTTGAGAAGATCAAATGACGTCGCCGTCAAGCATCT
This sequence comes from Lathyrus sativus, assembly GCA_963859935.3. Lineage (NCBI taxonomy): Eukaryota > Viridiplantae > Streptophyta > Magnoliopsida > Fabales > Fabaceae > Lathyrus > Lathyrus sativus. The sequence goes on from OZ012735.1 coordinate 360,761,387, forward strand.
GTTAAACAAACAAGCATCGAACCCGAAGGCCGGCACAACACCAAGTTGAGAGGAACATATCACCTCGCCATCAGACATCTATGAAACAAACAGGCATCGATTCCGAAGGCCCGCTCAACACGAAGTTGAAAGGGATATCTGACCTTGCGATCAGGGATTTGTTAAACAAACAGGCATCGAACACGAAGGCCAGCGCAACCCGAAGTTTAGAAGAACATTGGACCTCGCTGTCAAGCATCTGTTAAACAAACAGACATCGAACCCAAAGTCTGGCTCAACACGAAGTTGAGTGGAACATCTGACCTTGCAGTCAATCATATGTTAAACAAAGAGGCATCGAACTCGAAGGTCGGTTGTACCAAAAGTTTAGAAGAACATTTGACCTTGTCGTCGAGCATCTGTTAAAAAAATAGGCATCAAACCCGAAGGTCGGCTCAACCCGAAGTTGAGAAGAACATCTAACCTCACTGTCAGGTATCTGTTAAACAAACAGGCATTGAACCCGAAGGCCGGCTCAACATGACGTTTAGTGAAACATTTGACCTCGCTGTTAGGCATCTGTTAAACAAACAGGCACCGAACCCGAAGGCCGACTCAACACGAAGTTAAGAAGTACATCTGACCTCGCCGTCATGTATCTGTTAAACAAACAGGCATCGAACTTGAAGGCCGGCTCAACACGAAGTTGAGAGGAACATTTGACCTTGCCGTCAAGCATCTGTAAAAGAAACAGGCATCCAACCTGAAGGCCGGCTCAACAAGAAGTTGAGAGGAACATTTGAGCTCGCTGTCAGGCATCTGTTAAACCAACAGGCATCGAACCCGAAGGGCGGCTCAACCAAAAGTTGAGAAGAATATCTAACCTCGCCGTCAGGCATCTGTTAAAAAACAGGCATCGAACCCGAAGGCCGGATCAACCCGAAGTTGAGAAGAACATCTGACCTTACCGTCAGGTATAAGTTAAACAAACAGGCATCGAACCCGAAGGGCGGCTCAACACGACTTTTAGAGGAACATTTGACCTCGCCGTCAGGCATCTGTTAAACAAACAGGAACCAAACCCGAAGGACGGCTCAACACGAAGTTGAGAAGTACATCTGACCTCGCCGTCATGCATTTGTTAAACAATCTAGCATCGAACCCGAAGGCCGGCTCAACACGAAGTTGAGAGGAACATTTGACCTTGCCGCCAGGCTTCTGTTCAACAAACAGGCATCGAAGCTGAAGGCCGGCTCAACACAAAGTTGAGAGGAACATTTGTCCTCGACGTCAGGTATCTGTTAAACAAACAGGCATCGAACCCGAAGGGCGGCTCAACTAGAAGTCGAGAAGAACATTTGACCTCGATGTCAGGCATCTGTTAAACAAACAGGCATCGAAGCCGAAGGCCGGCTCAACACTTAGTTCATAGGAATATTTGACCTTGCCGTCAGGCATCTGTTAAACAAATAGACATCAAACACAAAGTCCCGCTCAACACGAACTTGAGAGCAACATCTGACCTCTCCATCAGGCATCTGTTAAACAAACAGGCATCGAACCCGAAGACCGGCTCAACACGAAGTTGAGTCGAACATCTCACCTCGCCGTCAATCATATGTTAAACAAACAGGCATCGAACTTGAAGGCCGGCTTAACCAAAAGTTGAGAAGAACATCTGACCTTGTCGTCGCATATCTGTTAAACAAACAGGCATCGAACCCGAAGGCCGGCTCAACCCGAAGTTGAGAAGAACATCTGACCTCGCCGTCTGGTATTTGTTAAACAAACAGGCATCGAACCCGAAGGCCGACTCAACACAAAGTTTAGAAGAACATTTGACCTTGCTGTCAGGCATGTATTAAACAAAGAAGCATCGAACCCGAAGGCCGGCTCAACACGAAGTTGAGAAGAACATCTGAATTCTCCGTTAGACATCTGTTAAACACACAGGCATCAAACCCGAAGTTTGGCTCAACCTGAAGTTGAGATGAACATTTGACCTCGCCGTCAGGTATCTGTTAAAAAAACAGGAAACGAACCCGAAGGCTGGCTCAACACGAAGTTGAGAGGAACATTTTTCCTCGCCGTTAGGTATATACTAAACAAACAGTCATCGAACCCGAAAGGCGGATCAATTAGACATCGAAGATTGCTGTCAGGCAGCTGTTAAACAAACAGGCATCGAACCCGAAGGCCTACTCAACACGAAATTGAGAGGAACATCTGACCTTTCCGTCAGTAATCTGTTAAACAAACAGGCATCGAACACGAAGTACCGCTCAACACGAACTTAAGAGCAACAATTGACCTCGCCGTCAGGCATCTGTTAAACAAACAGGAACCAAACCCGAAGGACGGCTCAACACAAAGTTGAGAAGTACATCTGACCTCGCCGTCATACATCTGTTAAACAATCTAGCATCGAACCTGAAGGCCGGCTCAACATGAAGTTGAGAGGAACATTTGACCTTGCCGCCAGGCTTCTGTTCAACAAACAGGCATCGAACCTGAAGGCCGGCTCAATACAAAGTTGAGAGGAACATTTGACCTCGACGTCAGGCATCTGTTAAACAAACAGGAATCGAACCCAAAGGGCGGCTCAACTCGAAGTCGAGAAGAACATCTGACCTCGCTGTCAGGCATCTGTTAAACAAACAGACATCGAAGCCGAAGGCCGGCTCAACACTTAGTTCATAGGAATATCTGACCTTGCCGTTAGGCATCTGTTAAACAAATAGACATCAAACACAAAGTCCCGCTCAACACGAACTTGAGAGCAACATCTGACCTCGCCATCAGGCATCTGTTAAACAAACAGGCATCGAACCCGAAGGCCGGCTCAGCACGAATTTGAGTGGAACATTTCACCTCGTCGTCAATCATATGTTAAACAAACAGGCATCGAACTTGAAGGTCGGCTTAACCAAAAGTTGAGAAGAACATCTGACCTTGTCGTCGCGCATCTGTTAAACAAACAGGCATCGAACCCAAAGGCTGGCTCAACCCGAAGTTGAGAAGAACATCTGACCTCGCCGTCAGGTATTTGTTAAACAAACAGGCATCGAACCCGAAGGCCGACTCAACACAAAGTTTAGAAGAACATCTGACCTCGCCGTAAGGCATGTATTAAACAAAGAAGCATCGAACCCGAAGGCCGGCTCAACACGAAGTTGAGAAGAACATCTGAATTCTCCGTTAGACATCTGTTAAACACACAGGCATCAAACCCGAAGTTTGGCTCAACCTGAAGTTGAGATGAACATTTGACCTCGCCGTCAGGTATCTGTTAAACAAACAGGCATCGAACCCGAAGGCTGGCTCAACACGAAGTTGAGAGGAACATTTTTCCTCGCAGTTAGGTATATACTAAACAAACAGTCATCAAACCCGAAAGGCGGATCAATTAGACATCGAACATTGCTGTCAGGCAGCTGTTAAACAAACAGGCATCGAACCCGAAGGCCTACTCAACACGAAATTGAGAGGAACATCTGACCTTTCCGTCAGGAATCTGTTAAACAAACAGGCATCGAACACGAAGTACCGCTCAACACGAACTTAAGAGCAACATCTGACCTCGCTGTCAGGCATCTGTTAAACAAACAGGCATCGAACCCGAAGGGCGGCCTAACATGAAGTTGAGAGGAACATCTGACCTCGCCGTCAAGCATATGTTAAACAAATAGGCATCGAACCCGAAGGCCGACTCAACCTGAAGATGAGAAGAACATCTGACCTCGCCGTCAGGTATCGGTTAAACAAAAAAGCATCCAACCAGAAATTGAGAGGAACATTTGACCTCGCCGTCAGGCATCTGTCAAGCAAACAGGGATCGAACCCGAAGGGCGGCTCAACCCGAAGTTGAGAAGATCATATGACGTCGCTGTCAGGCATCTGTTAAACAAACAAGCATTGAACCCGAAGGCCGGTACAACACCAAGTTGAGAGGAACATCTCACCTCGCCGTCAGACATCTATGAAACAAACAAGCATCGATTCCGAAGGCCCGCTCAACACAAAGTTCAAAAGGATATCTGACCTTGTCGTCAGGGATTTGTTAAACAAACAGGCATCGAAGACGAAGGCCAGCTCAACCCGAAGTTTAGAAGAACATCGGACCTCACTGTCAGGCATCTGTTAAACAAACAGGCATCGAACACGAAGGAAGGCTAAATCCTATGATAAGAAGAACATCTGACCTCGCGGTCAGGCACCTGTTAAACAAACAGGCATCGCACCCGAAGGCCGGCTCAACACGAAGTTGAGAAGTATAGCTGATCTCGCCGTCAGGCATCTGTTAAACAAACGGACAACGAACCCAGAGGCCGGTTCAACACGATCTTGAGAAGAACATATGACCTCACAGTCAGGCATCGGTTAACAAACATGCGTCGAACCTGAAGGCCGGTTCAACACGAAGTTGATAGGAACATTTGACCTCATCGTGAGGCATCTACTAAACAAATAGGCATCGAACCCGAAGGGCGGCTCAACCAGAAGTTGATAAGAATATTAGACCTCGCCATCAGGAATCTGTTAAACACACGGGCAGCGAACCCGAAGGTCGGCTAAACACGAATTTGAGAGGAACATTTGACCTCGCCGTCAGACATCTGTTAAACAAACAGGCATCGAACCCGAAGGGCAGCTCAACCCGAATTTGAAAAGAACATTTGACCTCGCTCTCAGGCATCTGTTAAACAAACAGGCATCGAACCCGAAAACCGGCTCAACACGAAGTTCATAGGAATATCTTACCTCGCCGTCAGGCATTGGTTAAACAAATAGGCATCGAACACGAAGTCCAGCTCAACACGAAGTTGAGAGCAACATTTGACTTCGCCGTCAGGCATTTGTTAAACAAACAGGCATCGAACCCGAAGGTTGGTTCAACACGAAGTTAAGAAAATATTTCACCTCGCCGTCAGACATCTGTTTAACAAACAGGCATCAAACCCGAAGGCCGGCTTAACACGAAGGTCATTAGAATATATGACCTCGCCGTCAGGGATCTGTTAAACAAACAGGCATCGAACCCGAAGGCCGACTCAACACAAAGTTTAGAAGAACATCTGACCTCGCCGTAAGGCATGTATTAAACAAAGAAGCATCGAACCCGAAGGCCGGCTCAACACGAAGTTGAGAAGAACATCTGAATTCTCCGTTAGACATCTGTTAAACACACAGGCATCAAACCCGAAGTTTGGCTCAACCTGAAGTTGAGATGAACATTTGACCTCGCCGTCAGGTATCTGTTAAACAAACAGGCATCGAACCCAAAGGCTGGCTCAACACGAAGTTGAGAGGAACATTTTTCCTCGCCGTTAGGTATATACTAAACAAACAGTCATCAAACCCGAAAGGCGGATCAGTTAGACATCGAACATTGCTGTCAGGCAGCTGTTAAACAAACAGGCATCGAACCCGAAGGCCTACTCAACACGAAATTGAGAGGAACATCTGACCTTTCCGTCAGGAATCTGTTAAACAAACAGGCATCGAACACGAAGTACCGCTCAACACGAACTTAAGAGCAACATCTGACCTCGCTGTCAGGCATCTGTTAAACAAACAGGCATCGAACCCGAAGGGCGGCCTAACATGAAGTTGAGAGGAACATCTGACCTCGCCGTCAAGCATATGTTAAACAAATAGGCATCGAACCCGAAGGCCGACTCAACCTGAAGATGAGAAGAACATCTGACCTTGCCGTCAGGTATCGGTTAAACAAAAAAGCATCCAACCAGAAATTGAGAGGAACATTTGACCTCGCCGTCAGGCATCTGTCAAGCAAACAGGGATCAAACCCGAAGGGCGGCTCAACCCGAAGTTGAGAAGATCATATGACGTCGCTGTCAGGCATCTGTTAAACAAACAAGCATTGAACCCGAAGGCCGGTACAACACCAAGTTGAGAGGAACATCTCACCTCGCCGTCGACATCTATGAAACAAACAAGCATTGATTCCGAAGGCCCGCTCAACACGAAGTTCAAAAGGATATCTGACCTTGTCGTCAGGGATTTGTTAAACAAACAGGCATCGAAGACGAAGGCCAGCTCAACCCGAAGTTTAGAAGAACATCGGACCTCACTGTCAGGCATCTGTTAAACAAACAGGCATCGAACACGAAGGAAGGCTAAATCCTATGATAAGAAGAACATCTGACCTCGCGGTCAGGCACCTGTTAAACAAACAGGCATCGCACCCGAAGGCCGGCTCAACACGAAGTTGAGAAGTATAGCTGATCTCGCCGTCAGGCATCTGTTAAACAAACGGACAACGAACCCAGAGGCCGGTTCAACACGATCTTGAGAAGAACATATGACCTCACAGTCAGGCATCGGTTAACAAACATGCGTCGAACCTGAAGGCCGGTTCAACACGAAGTTGATAGGAACATTTGACCTCATCGTGAGGCATCTACTAAACAAATAGGCATCGAACCCGAAGGGCGGCTCAACCAGAAGTTGATAAGAATATTAGACCTCGCCATCAGGAATCTGTTAAACACACGGGCAGCGAACCCGAAGGTCGGCTAAACACGAATTTGAGAGGAACATTTGACCTCGCCGTCAGACATCTGTTAAACAAACAGGCATCGAACCCGAAGGGAAGCTCAACCCGAATTTGAAAAGAACATTTGACCTCGCTCTCAGGCATCTGTTAAACAAACAGGCATCGAACCCGAAAACCGGCTCAACACGAAGTTCATAGGAATATCTTACCTCGCCGTCAGGCATTGGTTAAACAAATAGGCATCGAACACGAAGTCCAGCTCAACACGAAGTTGAGAGCAACATTTGACTTCGCCTTCAGGCATTTGTTAAACAAACAGGCATCGAACCCGAAGGTTGGTTCAACACGAAGTTGAGAAAATATTTCACCTCGCCGTCAGACATCTGTTTAACAAACAGGCATCAAACCCGAAGGCCGGCTTAACACGAAGGTCATTAGAATATCTGACCTCGCCGTCAGGGATCTGTTAAACAAACAGGCATCGAACACGAAGGCCGGCTCAACCCGAAGTTTAGAAGAACATCTGACCTTGTTGTCAGACATCTATGAAACAAACAGGCGTCGAATTTGATGGTCGGCTCAACCCGAAGTGTAGAAGAACATCTGACCTCGCCGTCAGGCATCTGTTAAAGAAACAGGCATCGAGCACGAAGGCCGGCTCAACCTGAAGTTGAGAAGAACATCTGACCTCACTGTCAGGTCTCTGTTAAACAAACATGCATCGAACTCGAAGGTCGGATCAACACGAAGTTGATAGGAACATTTGACCTCGCCGTCAGGTATCTGTTAAACAAACAGGCATTGAACCCGAAGGGCGGCTCAACCCGAAGTTGAGAAGAACATCTGACCTTGCTGTCACGCATCTATTAAACAAACAGGCATCAAACCCAAAGGCCGGCTGAACACGAAGTTGATAGGAATATCTGACCTCGTCGTCAGGCATCTATTAACCAAATAGGCATCGAACACGAACTCCCGCTCAACATGAAGTTCATTGGAATATCTGACCTCGCCGTTAGGGATCTATTAAACAAACAGGCATCGAACACGAAGTCCTGCTCAACACGAAGTTGAGAGCAACATCTGACCTCGCCGTTAGGCATCTGTTAAACAAACAGGCATCGAATTTTATGGCAGGCTCAACCCGAAGTTGTGAAGAACTTCTGACCTCTCTGTCAGGCTTCTGTTAAACAAACAGGCATTGAACCCGACCACCGGCTCAACCCGAAGTTGAGAAGAACATCTGACCTCGCCGTCAGGCATCTGTTAAACAAACAAGTGTCGAACCCGAAGGCCGACTAAACACGAAGTTGAGAAGTACATCTGACCTCTCCGTCAGGGATTTGTTAAACAAAAAGGCATCAAACCCAGAGAACGCTCAACCTAAGGTTAAGAAGAACATCTGACCTTGCTATCAGGCATCTGTTAAACAAATAGGCATCGAATTTGATGTCCGGCTCAACCCGAAGTTGAGAAGAACATCTGAACTCATTGTCAGGCATCAGCTAAACAAACAGGAATCGAACCCCAAGACCGGTTCAACCCGAAGTTTAGAAGAACATCTGACCTCGCTGTTAGGCATCTGTTAAACAAACAGGCATCGAACCCGAAGGCCGGCTCAACACGAAGTTGAGAAGTACATCTGACCTTGCCATCAGGGATCTGTTAAACAAAAAGGCATCAAACCTGGAGACCGGCTTAACCTGAGGTTGAGAAGAACATCTGACCTCGTTATCAGGCATCTGTTAAACAAGCAGGCATCGAATTTGATGGGCGGCTCAACCTGAAGTTAAGAAGAACATCTGAACTCATTGTCAGGCATCAGTTAAACAAACAGGAATAGAACCCGAAGGTCGGCTCAACCCGAAGTTGAGAAGAACATTTAACCTCTCCGTCAGGCATCTGTTAAAGAAACAGACTTCGAACCCGAAGGCAAGCTCAACACAAAGTTGAGAAGTACATCTGACCTCGCCGTCAGGCATATGTTAAACAAATAGGCTTCGAACCCGGAGGGCGGCTCAACACGAAGTTTAGAAGAACATCTGACCTCGCCGTCAGGTATCTGTTAAACAAACAGGAATCGAACCCGAAGGCCGGTTCAACACGAAGTTAAGACGAAAATTTGACCTCGCCGTGAGGCATCAACTTAACAAACAGGCATCAAACCCGAAGGGAGGCTCAACCAGAAGTTGATAAGAACATTAGACCTCGCCGTTAGGAATATGTTAAACAAACAGGCATCTAACTTGAAGGTCGGCTAAACATGAAGTTAAGAGGGATATTTGACCTCGGCGTCAGGCATCTGTTAAACAAACAGGCTGCGCACCCGAAGGGGGGCTCAACCCGAAGTTGAGAAGAACATCTGACCTAGCTGTCTGGTATCTTTTAAACAAACAAGCATCGAACCCGAAGGCCGGTTCAACACAAAGTTGAGAGGAACATTTGACCTCGCTGTGAGGCATCTAGTTAACAAACAGGCATCGAACCCAAAAGATGGCTCAACCAAAAGTTATTAAGAACATTAGACCTCGCCGTTAGGAATATGTTAAACAAACAGGCATCGAACCCGAAGGCCGGCTCAACACGAAGTTGAAAGGGACATTTGACCTCGGTGTCAGGCATCTGTTAAACAAACAGGTTGCGAACCCGAAGGGGGGCTGAACCCGAAGTTGAGAAGAACATCTGACCTCGCTGTCAGGCATCTCTTAAACAAACAGTCATCGAACCCGATGGCCGGCTCAACACAAAGTTCATAGGAATATCTGACCTCGCCCTCAGGGATTTGTTAAACAAATAGGCATCGAACACGAAGTCCCGCTCAACACGAAGTTGAGAGAAACATATGACCTCGTCGTCAGGCATCTGTTAAACAAACAGGCATCGAACGCGAAGGTCGGCTTAACATGAAGTTGAGAGGAACATTTGACCTCGTCGTCAGACATCTGTTAAAAAAACACGCATCAAACCTGATGGGCGGCTCAACCCGAAGTTGTGAAGAACATATGACCTCGCTGATAGGCATCTGTTAAACAAACATGCATCGAACCCGAAGGCCGGCACAACACGAATTTGAGAGGAACATCTAACCTCGCCGTCAGACATCTATTAAACAAACAAGCATCGAACCCGAAGGCTAGCTCAACACGAAGGTCATAGGAATATCTGACCTATCCATCAGGAATTAGTTAAACAAACAGGCATCGAACCCGAAGGCCGGCTTAACACAAGTTGAGAGGAACATTTGACGTCCCTGTCAGGAATCTATTAAACAAATAGGCATCGAACACGACGCCCCGCACAACATGAAGTTCATAGGAAGATCTGACCTTGTCGTCAAAGACATGTTAAACAAACAGGCACCGAACACGTAGGTCGGCTCAACCCAAAGTTGAGAAGAACTTCTGACCTTTCCGTCAGGCTTCTGTTAAACAAATAGGCATCGAACCCGATGGCCGGCTAACCCCGAAGTTGAGAAGAACATCTGACCTTGCCGTCAGGCATCTGTTAAACAAACAGGCATCGAACCCGAAGGGTGGCTCAACCCGAAGTTGAGAAGAACATCTGACCTTGCTGTCAGGTATCTATTAGACAAACAGACATCAAACCCAAAGGCCGGCGCAACACGAAGTTCATACTAATATTTGACCTCGCCATCAGGCACCTGTTAAACAAATAGGCATCGAACACGAAGTCCGGCTCAACCTGAAGTTGAGAAGAACATCAGACCTCGCTATCAGACATCTGTTAAACAAACATGCATTGAATTTGATGGCCGACTCAACCCGAAGTTGTCAAGAACTTATGACCTCTCCGTCAGGCCTCTGTTAAACAAACAGGCATCGAACCCGACGGTCGGCTCAACCCGAAGTTGAGAAGAACATCTGACCCCGCCGTCAGGCATCTGTTAAACAAACAGGCATCAAACCCGAAGGGCAGCTCAACCCAAAGTTGATAAGAACATATGACCTTGCTGTCAGGCATCTATCAAACAAACAGGCATCGAACGCGAAAGCCAGCTCAACACGGAGTTCATAGGAATATTGGATCTCGCCGTCACGCATCTGTTAAACAAATAGGCATCGAACACGAAGTCTCGCTCAACATTAAGTTCATAGGAAATATCTAACCTCGCTGTCAACGATCTATTAAACAAACAGGCATCGAACACGAAGGCCGGCTCAACCCGAAGTGTAGAAGAACATCTGACCACACTATCAGGCATCTGCTAAACAAACAGACATCAAATTTAATGGTCGGCTCAACCCGGAGTTGAGAAGAACATCTGAACTCATTGTCAGGCATCAGTTAAACAAACAGGAATCAAACCCGAAGGTCTTCTTAACCCGTAGTTGAGAAGAACATCTGACCTCGCTGTCAGGCATCTGTTAAATAAACAGGCATCGAACCCGAAGGTCGGCTCAACACGAAGTTCATAGGAATATCTGACCTCGTCGTCAGGAATATGTTAAACAATCAGGCATCGATCCCGATGGTCGGCTCAACACGAAGTTGAGAGCAACATCTGACGTCGCCTCCAGGCATCTGTTAAACAAATAGGCATCGAACCCGAAGCCCAGCTCAACGTGAAGTTGAGAAGAACATCTGACCTCGTTGTCAGACATCTGTGAAACAAACAGGCATCGAACCCGAAGGCCGACTCAACACGAAGTTGAGAGGAACATCTGACCTCGCCGTCAAGCATATGTTAACCAAACAGGCATCGAACCCGAAGGCCGGCAAAACCAAAAGTTGAGAAGAACATCTGACCTCGCTGTCAGGCATCTGTTAAACAAATAGGCGTCGAACCCGAAGGCCGACTCAACCTGAAATTGAGAAGAATATCTGACCTTACCGTCAGGAATCTGTTAAAAAAAAGGCATCGAACCTGAAGGGCGGCTCAACCCGATGTTGAGAGGAACATTTGACCTTGCCATCAGGCATTTGTTAAACAAACAGGCATCGAACCCGAAGGGCGGCTCAACCTGATGTTGAGAAGAACATCTGACCTTGCTGTCAAGCATATGTTAAACAAACAGGCATCGAACCCGAAGGTCGACTCAACACAAAATTCATAGAAATATCTGACGTCGCCGTCAGGCATCTGTTAAACATATAGGCATCAAACACGAAGTCCCGCTCAACACGAAGTTCATAGGAATATCTGACCTTGCTGTCAGGGATCTGTTAAACAACCAAGCATCGAACACGACGGTCGGCTCAACACGAAGTTGGGAAGTACATATGACTTCACCGTCAGGGATCTGTTAAACAAAAAGGTATCGAACCCGGAAGCCGGCTCAACCTAAAGTTGAGAAGAACATCTGACCTCGCTATCAGGCATCTGTTAAACAAACATGCATCGAATTTGATGGCCGACTCAACCCGAAGTTGTGAAGAACTTATGACCTCTCCGTCAGGCTTCTGTTAAACAAACAGGCATCGAACCCGACAGTCGGCTCAACCCAAAGTTGAGAAGAACATCTGACCTCGCCGCCAGGCATCTGTTAAACAAACAGGCATCGAACCCGAAGGGCGGCTCAACCCAAAGTTGAAAAGAACATATGACCTTGCTTTCAGACATCTATTAAACAAACAAGCATCGAACGTGAAGGCCAGCTCAACACGGAGTTCATAGGAATATATGACCTCGCCGTCAGGCATCTGTTAAACAAATAGGCAACAAACACGAAGTCCCGCTCAACACGAAGTTCATAGAAATATCTGACCTTGCTGTCAGGGATCTGTTAAACAACCAAGCATCGAACACGACGGCCGGCTCAACCCGAAGTTGAGAAGAACATCTGACCTCGCCATCAGGCATCCGTTAAACAAACAGGCATCAAACCCGAAGGCTGGCTCAACACGAAGTTGGGAAGTACATATGACTTCACCGTCAGGGATCTGTCAAACAAAAAGGCATCGAACCCGGAAGCCAGCTCAACCTGAAGTATAGAAGAACATCTGACCTCTCTATCAGACATTTGTTAAACAAACATGCATCGAATTTGATGGCCGACTCATCCTGAAGTTGTGAAGAACTTCTGAACTCTCCGTCAGGCTTCTGTTAAAAAAACAGGCATCGAACCCGACGGTCGGCTCAACCTGAAGTTGAGAAGAACATCTAACCCCGCCGTCAGGCATCGAACCCGAAGGGCGGCTCAACCCAAAGTTGAGAAGAACATATGACCTTGCTGTCAGGCATCTATTAAACAAACAGGCATCGAACGCGAAGGCCAGCTCAATACGGAGTTCATAGAAATATCTGACCTCGCCGTCACACATCTGTTAAACAAATAGGCATCGAACACGAAGTCTCGCTCAACATTAAGTTCATAGGAATATCTAACCTCGCCGTCAACGATCTATTAAACAAACAGGCATCGAACACGAAGGTCGGCTCAACCCGAAGTGTAGAAGAACATATGACCTTGCTATCAGGCATCTGTTAAACAAGCAGACATCGAATTTGATATTCGGCTCAACTCGAAGTTGAGAAGAACATCTGAACTCATTGTCAGGCATCAGTTAAACAAACAGGAATCGAACCCGAAGGTCTTCTTAACCCGAAGTTGAGAAGAACATCTAACCTCACTGTCAGGCATCTGTTAAACAAACAGGCATCGAACCCGAAGGTCGGCTCAACACAAAGTTGAGAAGTACATCTGACTTCGCCGTCAGGCATTTGTTAAAAAAACAGGCAACAAACCTTGAGGCCAGTTCAACACGAAGTTGAGAAGAACATCTGGCCTCGCCGTCAAGTATCTGTTAAACAAACAGGCATCGAACCCGAAGGCCGACTCAAAATGAAGTTGAGAAGAACATCTGACCTCGCCGTCAGGTATCTGTTAAACAAACAGGCATCGAACCCGAAGGGGGGCTTAACCCGAAGTTGAGAAGAACATTTGACCTCGCTGTCAGGCATCTATTAAACAAACAGGCATCAAATTTGATGGTCAGCTCAACGCGAAGTTGAGAAGAACATCTAACCTCCCTATTAAGCATCTGTTAAACAAACAGGCATCGAACCCAACGACCGGCTCAACCCGAAGTGTAGAAGAACATATGACCTCGCCGTTAGGCATCTGTTAAACAAACAGGCATAGAACCCGAAGGCCGACTCAACACGAAGTTCATAGGAATATCTGACCTTGCCATCAGGGATCTAATTAACAAACAAGCATAGAACACGTAGGCCGGCTCAACACGAAGTTCATAGAAATTTTTGACCTCGTCGTCATTCATCTTTTAAACAAATAGTCATCGACTATAATTCATAGAGAGTTTTGTTTGGTTTGATAGAGATATGTTGGGTACTTAAGTTATATTCAGCTGCAGTGGGTTTCCGAATGTGCCTTTGATTGGAAGAAAGGGATGTATCAACTATAATCCATCTTTGCTTGTCCGACAGTTTGCTTATGCTTTGAGGGTTCCGCCAAAGGATGAAGAGGTGCTGGAATCTCTGTACCTCACTGGTCTTCAAGAGGGGAATATGTTATCTAAGCTTCAGCATGCTTGGAATGATATCAGTAGATGAGGGAAGTCATTGTTGGGGAAAAGTAATAGCCAAGCTTACGCTCCGTATGTGACCTGGATCAGAGGCAGAGCAGAGATTATAGGGATGCCTTTTCCACCTGCTAGGCAGGAGTGCCCTCCAGTGGTGGAAGAGCCTGCCGCCGTGCCTATTCAGTAGTATAATCAGGTGTTAGCCGAGAGAGAAGAGCTGAACAAGGCAAATGAAGAGTTAGAGAAAGAGTTGGCACAAATCAGAAGCGAGAGAAATGAAGACGTCCACTCCTTCAAGAGGCAAACAGAGTTGGTAAACAAGTTGGGTACATATTTGACTAAGCAGATAGCTGAGCGTGAGCGTTTGGGTCTGGACTTCAAATCTGTCAATGACGTACTGGCCACTAAGAAGCAGCACTTGGATGAAGCGTACCGAAGAATATCCAAGTTTAATCAGCAGTGGAATGCCACAATAGCCAACAACAAAGAGAGGGAGGATAAACTAAAGTAGCAGATCTCCAAATTGAAGACTCAGGTGAAGGCTAGTGAGAAGACGTTTGATGAGGAGACCGCTCGCAGATACGCCACTGAAGATTTGCTGAACAAAGCTCTAGCTAGCTTGAAAGATCGCAAGCAGAGGTTCGAGTCCAAGAAGCGAAAGTTAGAGGATTGCTTTGGCCAAGGAGCATGGGAAGATTCAGTCGAGGGTCTCCAGTGTACTATCATGCAGAGAGAGTTGCTTGTTGAAGGGTTACTCACTCGTCCAGATCACCCCGAGACTAGAGAGTTGCTGGAGGAGTTTCGCGCTCGCGGTCGCACTTGATTATCTTTGTAGCTCTTTGTTTTTTTTTATTCTTGTTGTAGGCTGACCATCACCAGGCTTGTTGGTTGAGGTCATGCTATTGATTCCCATTGTATTCGTTGACTTTGTACTACTGCCTTGTGGGCCTTATCTATATATGAGATGTTATTCCAGTGACTAGATCCGGACTTCTTGTTATCAACACTTGCACTCTGGCATTCGAATCGCGGGAAAATCTCCCTAATGCACAGAGCACGTTTGCATTTGCATAAATCATTCGCATATCGGGTACCTTGTACTATTCTTTTAACTCTCTGTTGATGCAGGTTCCAGGATTGCCGACCAGTGAATTCATTGCTATCTTACCAGAAGAAACTGTAAGAAAGTCATGGACCAGATGCAGACTGAGATGCAGGAGATGCGTGATCGTATGGCGCAGTTCATGCAGGTGATGGAGAATGTGGCTAAGGGCCAGGAGCAGCTGCAAACTCTGGTGCAGCCTCTAATTGCTAGGGTTGATAGTCAGGGTGTGCTACATGGCGGTTTTGCTAATCATCCTTCTCGAGTCGGGACTCCGCGAGCAGATGACACAGTACCGGTGGTTGTCCTCAATACAATTGAGAATGATAACAGAGCTGAGAATATGGATGTGACGGGGAATGCTTGTTTCAATGTTGGCTCTGGGAATGTTGGTCTCAGTGCTGGTTTTGGTGGTAATCAAGGCTATGGCAATCAGGGTTACAGAAATCAAGGTTATGGTAATCAGGGCTTCGGTAATGCAGGTTTCGGCAATGCAGGTTTCGGCAATGCAAGCCACAATGGTATGGGAATGGGCGTTCATAATGATGGTTTTGGGCCAGGCACTGGAAATCAAGGTTTTAGTAATATGGGATACGGGCCTAGGATTAATCAGACTGGTTTTGGTCCTCATACTGCTTATGCTGAAAATGGTAATGAGGATTCTCACTGGGACAAAGATCTCCAGGAAGATGCTTTCCCGCCTCCAAGCAGGGACTTTGAGGCGCTTGCTGACAATGATAGAAGGTTCAGGTTGTTGGAGGAACATATGAGGAATCTCATTAATCAGAACGCCACGGGGTTGGACGTGGCTAACATGGGATTGGTCCCTGGCTTGAGGGTACCAATCAAATTCAAAGCGCTTGCATTTGACAAGTATAAGGGGGATACTTGCCCGAGAGTTCACGTGCAATCTTACTATCGGAGAATGTCCGCCTACTCTAATGACGAAAAGATGCTGATGCATTTTTTCCAAGACAGCTTGTCGGGACCATCATTGGAATGGTACATGGGGTTAGAGTCTACTCAAATTGGTAGCTGGAAGGAACTAGCAGAAGCTTTTGTCAAGCATTACCAATACAACAGCGACCTTGCGCCAAACAGTGTCCAGCTCCAAAATCTCTCTCAGAAGAATAACGAGAATTTCAAAGAATACGCCCAGAGGTGGCGTGAGCTAGCTGCCAGGGTGCACCCACCCATGGTAGAGCGGGAGTTGGTAGATATGTTTGTGGGCACTTTCTCTGGGTTGTACTATGACAGGCTCATTAATTGTACGACGACTAATTTTTCCGAGTTGATACTCTTGGGGGAACGTATCGAGAATGGTGTTAAGATTGGTAAGATTCAAGCGGGTGAGTCAACCTTAGCTGGTGGTGGTAAAAAGGCTTTTGGGAACAAGAGACAGGGAGATACCAATGCAGTATGTAGTGATCGGAGAAGGGATAGAAGTCGGAATTGGCACAGGCAATAGATCGCCAGTGTGACAATTCCTGTACCTCAACAGCAACAACAACGACCACAACAGCAACAGGGACGACAGGACGTTGCTCCACAGAGATATCAAGGACGGGATAGGGCTGTGAAAAGAGTCTTTGATGCACCTCCGCTACCTTATGCTCAGATGCTTCCAACCTTGTTACAGTTGCAGCTTGTTGAGAAAAGGATGCTAGCTCCGCCGAAGGGCACGCCTCCTTATGGGTATGACGTTAATGCTCACTGCGACTTCCACTCCGGGGCACCCGGTCATACCATCGAGAATTATCAAGCGTTCAAGCACAAGGTGCAAGATTTGGTAGATATCAAAGATATAAACTTTGGTAATGAAGCGCCCAATATTGAGAAGAATCTGATGCCGCCTCACGGATCAGTGCAGGTGGGTGCAATTTTGGAGGATGCTAATCTGAATCTGGTTATGAAGGTGGACGAATTGAAAACACCTATGGGTTATGTCAAGAGTAGGTTACTGAAAGGGGGGGTGTTCCCTGGTTGTAGTGCTGATTGTATTGATTGTTTGGCCCAGCCTGAGGGTTGTAATAACTTGCGAAGAGGTATTCAAAGAATGATTAACGAAGGTACGCAGCAATTTGATCGCACTGCTGAAGAAAAGCCTGTTGAGGCAAAAGTTCAGAAGCAAGGTGAAGTTGCAACGATTACAATACCAATCAAAACTGTCACGATATCGGCACCTCCCAAGAGGCCGACTATCACAATTACCAAAGCTAGACCCATTCCGTATGAAAGCACTAAAGCCATCCCTTCGGAAGAGCGATTATAAAATCGTCGATCATCTGTAGTAGACGCCTTCCAAAATGTCAATTTTGTCATTGTTGCTTTGTTCCAAGGC
The DNA here is from genome assembly GCA_963859935.3 of Lathyrus sativus. Taxonomy (NCBI): domain Eukaryota; kingdom Viridiplantae; phylum Streptophyta; class Magnoliopsida; order Fabales; family Fabaceae; genus Lathyrus; species Lathyrus sativus. The sequence goes on from OZ012735.1 coordinate 360,778,832, forward strand.
TCACCAGAACGCATTGTTGAAAGCTCTGGACGCTGCCTATGTACCCCGTGAGATATGTGTGAATCAAATCGAGGGAGTGATTGTGTACGTGAACGTGGGGCATGGCCCTGGCTTTACTGACTTTGATTTGACGCCCAAGGGCCACAATCATAACAGTGCGTTGCATATTTCTGTCGAGTGTAGGGGCACTGTTATGTCCCACATCCTTGTTGACACTGGTTCATCCTTAAATGTCTTGCCTAAGAAAGCATTGTTGAAGCTAGACACCCGAGGAGTAATCTGCACGCCAAGTGATTTAGTGGTGAGGGCATTTGACGGAACGAGAAGGTCTGTATTTGGAGAATTGACTTTGCCAATCCAGGTCGGTCCAGAAGTGTTCGACACCGTGTTTTACATCATGGACATACAGCCAGCTTATAGTTGTTTTCTTGGACGATCGTGGATCCATGTTGCAGGGGTTGTGACGTCGACGTTGCACCATAAGCTTAAGTATGCGGTCGGTGGTAGAATTGTCACTATATGTGGGGAGGAAGATATTCTGGTCAGTCACCTGTCATCGTTTAAATATGTCGAAGTGGATGGTAAGATCCATGAGACATTGTGCCAAGCCTTTGAAGGAGTGCAGATCACAGACAAATCTCCTGTCATCAGCAAGGGGCCAGAGGCAGCCATGTCGTCGTACAGAGAAGCCCAAGCGATAGTTTAGGCTGGGGAAGCTAAAGGTTGGGGTTGAGTTCTGGAGATTCCTGTTAAGCAAGACAAGTTCGGCTTAGGGTATCACCCGTCGTCATCATCTTCTTCGCAGGGCAAGCCGGGATTCAAAGGGTCGATCGTGTTCACTCCAGGAGGAGTCATTTTTGAGTAGATCAACGTTGTGTCTGACAGTAAAGAAGGCGATAGCGACTGTGACATGGAGTCGTGGATCAAGCCCAGCGAGCCAGGACAGAGCCTATGCAACTGGTCTATCCAGGACTTTATTCAAGTGACGCCGAAACAATAATTCTTTGTTTTTCGATTATTGTACAATCCTATGTCCTACCCGGGGCATAGTGATTTTATTTCAGGGCTTACTTGCTTATGTGTATGCTTTGTTTAATCATCAAATAAAGGCGTTTTCCTCATGCAAATTTTGTGGTCCCTGTTTTTTCTGTTTTTATTTTTACAATAAAATGGCAATGTGGTCGTGTGCTTCGTTTACATATCATTTGAAGCATTTAACCCTTTCTCTTGCAGGATGATCCATATTGCAGATGACACCGATCAAGATCTCCATATGACTCACTTCGACTTTGAGCACCCGATATTCTAAGTCGAAGAAGAGATTGTTGAGGACGACGACTTACCAGAAGAGCTGACTCGTCTGTTGAAACAAGAAGAGAGAATCATTATGCCTCATCAGGAGGATATTGAGATCGTTAATCTGGGTTCGGAAGAAATTGTCAGGAATGTCCGGATAGGGGCTGCGCTTCAAAGTGATATCAAGCAGAGACTTGTCGAGATGCTTCGAGAGTATAGTGACATCTTTGCTTGGTCTTATGAAGATATGCCTGGGCTAGATACTGATATTGTGGTCCAACGCTTGCCATTGCATGAAGACTGTTCACCGGTCAAGAAGAAGCTCAGAAGAACTAAACCATATATGGCTGTAATGATTAAAGAGGAAGTACAGAAACAGTGGGACGCTAGTTTCCTAGCTGTTACAACTTACCCTCCGTGGGTCGCCAATATAGTACCTGTACCAAAGAAAGATGGTAAGGTACGAATGTGCGTTGACTATCGGGATCTGAACAAGGCGAGCCCCAAGGATGACTTCCCGCTTCCTCATATTGATGTGTTGGTCGACAACACTGCGCAATTCTCTGTGTTTTCCTTCATGGACGGCTTTTCGGGCTATAATTAGATTAAAATGGCGCCGGAGGATATGGAGAAAACAACTTTTATTACCCCGTGGGGAACGTTCTGCTACAAAGTGATGCCCTTTGGTTTGAAGAACGCTGGGGCAACATATCAACGTGCTATGACGGCTCTCTTTCATGACATGATGCATAAAGAGATTGAGGTCTATGTTGACGATATGATTGCCATGTCTCAGACGGAGGAAGAGCACCTGGTGAATCTTCTGAAATTGTTTGAAAGGCTTAGGAAATTCAGGCTGAGGCTAAATCCTAATAAGTGCACCTTCGGGGTGAGATCCGGTAAGCTACTGGGGTTCATTGTTAGCGAAAAAGGAATAGAGGTTGATCCTGTTAAAATAAAAGCAATAAAAGAAATGCCAGCACCGAAAACAGAGAAAGAGGTTCGTGGTTTTTTAGGGAGGTTGAACTACATTGCCCGGTTCATATGTCACCTAACTGCCATGTGTGAGCCAATGTTTAAATTGTTGAAAAAAGACCAGGCAATTGTCTGGAATGAAAATTGTCAAAAGGCGTTTGAAAAAATAAAAGAGTACTTGCAGGAACCTCCGATTTTGATGCCCCTAGTAGCCGGGAGACCACTGATCATGTACTTGACAGTTCTTGAGAATAGTATGGGTTGTGTTCTCGGTCAACATGATGAGACTAGATGAAAAGAGCATGCGATTTATTACTTGAGTAAAAAGTTCACAGAATGTGAGTCTCGTTACTAAATGCTTGAAAAGATGTGTTGTGCACTTGCTTGGGCTGCCAAACGTCTGAGACAATACATGCTAAATCATACAACCATGCTAATTTCGAAGATGGATCCGATCAAATACGTCTTTGAGAAGCAGGCACTTTCTGGAAGGATTTCCCGATGGCAGAGGGTATTGACAGAGTACGATATACAGTATGTTTCGCAAAAGGCTATCAAAGGTAGCATACTGGCAGAGTACTTGGCTGAACAGCCCATCGATGATTACCAGCTGATGAAGTTTGATTTTCCTGACGAGGATATCATGTACTTAAAGATGAAAGACTACGAAGAGCCGTTGGATGGTGAAGGTCCTGAGTCGGGTTCCCAATGGCAATTGATTTTTGACGGTGCTGTAAATTCATATGGAAGTGGAATTGGGGCAATCATTACGACTCCCTAGGGGACGCACATCCCGTTCACTGCCAGATTGACGTTCCCAGTTACTAATAATGAAGCTGAATATGAGGCGTGTATCATGGGTCTCGAGGAGGCTATTGATTTGAGGATTAAAAATCTGGATATGTATGGAGACTCCGCGCTAGTCGTGAACCAGATCAAGGGAGAATGGGAGACTCGTCAGCCTAATATGATACCATATATGAATTATGCAAGGAGGTTTTTGCCTTTCTTTGACAGAGTAGAGTTTCACCATGTGCCACGGGCAGAAAATCAGATGGCTGATGCTCTTGCGACATTGACTTTGATGTACAAAGTTATCTTTTGGAATGAGGCTCCCAGAATAGTCATCTCTCGCCTTGATAGGCCCGCCTTCATATTCCCCATTGAGGAAGCTTCCGATGGCAAGCCGTGGTATTTTGATATCCAGAATTTCCTAAAGAACCAAGAGTATCCGACTGGGGCATCCAACCGTGATAAGAAGACTCTTAGCAGATTGGCTGGTAATTTCTACTTGAATCCGGATGGTGTTCTATACAGGAGAAACCATGATTTGGTGCTTTTGAAATGTGTTGATGAGAAAGAAGCTAATCTGCTCATAGAAAAGGTCCACGAGGGAACCTTTGGCACACACGCCGGCGGACATGCTATGTCTCGAAAGTTATTACGGGCAGGGTATTATTGACTGACGATGGAAAGAGATTGTTTTAAATTTGCAAAGAAGTGCCACAAGTGCCAAATCTATGCAGACAAGATTCAGGTACCGCCGAGTCCTTTGAACATTATGGCGTCCCCGTGGCCTTTCTCCATGTGGGGCATTGATATGATTGGCAAAATTGAGCCCACTGCATCCAACGGACACTAGTTCATCTTGGTAGCTATCGATTACTTCACCAAATGGGTTGAAGCCGCATCTTATGCTAATGTTACCAAACAAGTAGTAGCCCGGTTTATCAAAAAGGACATCATTTATCGTTACGGCATTCCTGAAAGGATCATTACTGGCAATGGTTCGAACCTGAATAACAAGATGATGAAGGAATTGTGCCAGAATTTCAAGATTGAGCATCATAATTCATCTCCCTATCGACCCAAGATGAATGGCGCTGTCGAAGCGGCCAATAAGAACATTAAGAAGATTGTTCAGAAGATGGTTGTGACATACAAAGACTGGCACGAGATGTTTCCCTACGCATTGCATGGTTATCATACGATGGTACGCACATCGACCGGGGCAACACCTTTCTCACTGGTGTATGGTATGGAGGTTGTCCTACCATTAGAAGTTGAGATTCCTTCCTTGAGAGTATTGCTCGATGTCCAACTTGATGAGGCAGAGTGGTTAAGGAATAGATTAAATCAGCTCAGTTTGATGGATGAGAAGAGACTTGCATCTATCGCATATGGTCACTTATATCAGAGCCGGATGAAGAAAGCTTACGACAAGAAGGTGCGCCCTCGAAGCTTTCAGACGGGCGATCTGGTGCTAAAGAAGATTCTCCCACCACAATCAAATCACAAGGGAAAATGGAATCCCAACTATGAAGGTCCATACATTGTGCGAAAGGTCTTCCCCGGAGGAGCCTTACTATTGTCCACCATGGATGGCGAAGATTTTTCATCCCCTGTGAACTCAGACACAGTTAAAAACTACTTTGCTTAAAGAGACCCGCTGGATAGAAAAAAGAGAGTCCAGGCAAAAATGGGGCATCCCGGCGAACCAAAAGGAAAAAGAAATAGGTTCGAGCAAAAGTTAGGGATAAAAATTGAAAAGATGTACACCCGCGAAGTCGAAAACCTGAAAAGGCGACCTCGGCAAAAAAGGGTATCCCGGTGAATTGAAAACCCGCAAAGGGCGATTCAGTCAAAAGTTAGGGATTGAAAAAAGCAAATGACCGCGGTCCGAGTCTGATACTACATTGCTTAGTGGTTTGGGAACACCTGAGGGTCGATTATCCAAGTCAATCTCTTCCAAGGACGGAGTATCGGGAAAGCGTCGGAGTCAGGCGAGTTATAGGAGGATCATCTCATGGTGTTCGTCTGTGCCACGTTGCCGACATGTATACAAATTTCTTTGTACCTCTGTACATATTTTCATTTACCTTGTGGCTTCCTCTTTTCAGGAGTTGCATCCATTGTACAAAACTTTGCCTATTTACGAGCCCGTTATCAATGAAACGCATACTATTCAGTACTTGATTGTTTGTTCTTGTTTTAACTTCGCTGTTTTGTTTGTGGAAAACGTCGATGTTTTTGATAAACTTGCACGGGCATAAACTTGCAGGCCTCGGCCAATAATTGTTAAAACTTTGAATTGAATGAGCGATCACCACGACTACTGACCTGGATATTTCCTTTTGTATAGGATATCTCGTTGTTGCTCCTGTTTTGCAGGGTCGTTACCTTTGCAGCAAACAGCTAAGGGATCGTGTCTCCCTAGCCATAGTCCTTAACGTAGGAGCAGGCTCTAGGTGATTTTATTCCTCCCTAGCAGATGGAAGTTGCACTTTATCCCCAAAAGAGTGGGATGCGAGTTAGCAAGCTGCCCGACAGTGATGTAATCCCCAGGATGGCTTTTCTGTTCTCCAGCGGGTCATCTTTCCTCCAGTAGGATGATCATCCTCAACAGAGTTTGCAACTCCGAGCTTGTGAGCTATTCCCCAACAGGATTGTTTCTACCCTCCAGCGGAGGTGATTTCACCTTTCCAGTATTTATTTTGCTGGAATATGTCTGTGATACCTGGTTATCCCCAGTGGAGTTAGCTTTGTCTTCAGCATTTATTTTGCTGAAGCGGTTCTATATCCATCTTTTCTCCAGCAGTCTGAGCCTGCATTTGCATCTTGCATATATCATCATATTTGCAAATACGTAGCATTCCATTTTGTATGGAGCATTACGCCATTGTTAACATACACATTTTGAAACATAAACCAGGTTGGTTACCTATTTTGTTTCAGGTGTTTCCCTGCAGGTTTGGAATTCTTGTTCAGGATGGTTTCGGATGTTCAAATTCTTGACGTGAGATAAGTGGTGATTGCATTCGTCCCCTCATCAAAGTTGCCTGGTTAAGTTTCTCTTCTTCCCTAGTAGAGTCTTCCTCGGATGACTGTTACGTCGACATTGAGAACTTCATGTTTATACCTTCGAAGTTGGTACCCATTTTTGATCAAGATGGATGTCTGGCAGCCGATGTCAGAAGTTCCCCACAGAATTGTTTGGTCAAGTCTGTGGATGCTCTCTTCTTGCTTCTATTTAGCGTTTGCCCGTTTTCGAGGAAATGGAAGGTCAGTGATATTGGCATTTCTCTCTTCTATTTAGCGGTTGCCCATTTCCGAGGAAATGGAAGGTCAGAGATATTGACATTTCTTGCTTCTATTTAGCGTTTGCCTATTTCAGAGGAAATGGAAGGTCAGAGATATTGACATTTCTCGCTTTTATTTAGCGTTTGCCCATTTCCGAGGAAATGGAAGGTCTGAGATATTGACATTTCTCGCTTTTATTTAGCGTTTGCCCATTTCCGAGGAAATGGAAGGTCTGAGATATTAACATTTCTCGCTTTTATTTAGCGTTTGTCCATTTCCGAGGAAATGGAAGGTCAGAGATATTGACATTTCTCGCTGTCTTTTAGCGTATGCCCATTTCCGAGGAAATGGAAGGTCAGAGTTATTGACATTTCTCGCTTTTATTTAGCGTATGCCCATTTCCGAGGAAATGGATGGTCAGTGATGTTGACGGGATTCGCTTTTATGAAGAGTATGCATGTTTCTGGGGAAATGGAGGATCAAGAATATTAATGTCATGCTTTACATAGTGCCCGCTTATCGTAGCGTTTGTCGTTGACTCAACACTTGTGGCATCACACAGGTGGTTAATATTGAAATCAGGTTCTTTATCGAATGACTGATCAGTTGTTGCTTTGACAACCGGATTCAATTTTCTGGATGTGGTGCTCCCAAGCAGTTTGGAAGTTTACTTCTTCAGTTAGCAAATTTTTGGGTTCTCTGGTATTCAACCGTCTTTTACCTCGATTGCCTGAAAGCCGTTCGCTTTTCATCCTATCGGGTCCAAGCCGCTTGAATAGGGGAAGCTGTTGCACCCCAAAATTTGCCTAACCTTTTCTTACTTGGTTTATGTTTCACTGCATTAGCATATCATTGATCTAACATTTGCATAGCATAGCATGGTTCATTTAATAGGGGATCAAGTGCGGAGCCTATCTAGAGGTCTTATGCAAGTTTGAGAAGTCATCATAGTCATCAGGAAGAGGGTTGGTTTCTTAAGGAGTTCATTGGCTTGTATGGGGTTAGTCTCCTAATTTGAGGGCTAGTTGAAAATCATCAAGGGATGGTGAGGTCTTGACCAAGGTTAGAGGGTGTGAGTAGAGCTCATTGAAGTACTTTGAAGGTCATGGTGGAGTTCAATCAAGTCATTGTGCCAAGTGTGAAGAGCCACAATTGAGGGTGTTGTAAGTAGGGTTTTCATCTGAGTAACCCTAAGTTAACTATGCAATTGAAGAGGATCAAAGTTCATTTTTGAGTCTTTGCAATCATGGATAGTTGTTTTGAGACACATGAGATGATATTCCAAGATCTATGCAAGAAAAGTTCAAGGTGTGAGGAGTTGCTAAATTAGGGTTCTCAGGGTAAAATCCCCTATTTAGTGCCTAACTTCAAGAACACTTATCTCAAGATTCAAGTTTCATCTCCACTTTTGGCCAACATGAAACTTGTAGAGCATGCTTTTAGCTTTAATTTGAGTACTAGAAGTCCTTCATTTGATTTATGGAACTCAAGTTATGGTCCAGACAAGTTACAGGTCATCTGAGGAATGTGAAATTTATCTGTGAAAGTTCATCAACTTCCAAGGAACTTTTGACCTAGGAGGGTGTTTCTACTAAACTTTTGGCTAACATGAAAGTTGTAGGTCTTGATCTTAATGTTCCAAATTGTATTAGAAGTCTTCCATCTGATTTGTAGAACTCAAGTTATGAGGTTTACAAGTTAGGGGTATTTTGGGAAAGTAAGATTATAGGTCATGTGGCATTATAGGTCATTTTCTCCATCATATACTCATGATGAATTGATTTGAACTTAGGTGAGACTTGGTTTGAAAAATTTTGCAAAAGGAAGAAATTAAAGGCATTTGGTTGAAAAATTCATGATCAATTCTTTTGTGCTCAAAATGGACCATATGAATACTCATTTTGATCAGAAAAACAATTCTAAACACTTTGGCAATTTTAGAATTTTCATTTGAGATCAATTTCATGATGATATGGTTTGTTACTTCACAAGTAAGTTTTACTTCATAATTTGATTTTGTGATAAGTTCAAACACTCAAACCACTCCAAACACTCTCAATGGACTACAAGGAGTTGATTGCAAGCTTCTGAGGGAAGTTTCAAGTCAGCACACGCATTCACCATGGTTGGTTTTGTAAAGGAAAATTGAGGAATGGATTTTCTGTTTTGGGCCTCAATTGAACCCCTAAAGACCACAAATCAATTGTATTTAAGCTCTGTGAGAGGTTTTGCTCCATTTTGGAGATCATTTCGCACCAGAACCAAGGATTGAAGTTGGAGCTTGAAGGAGAGAGTTGAAAATAGTGTTTTCATTTTCAATCCAGATCCAAGCAAATTGAAGTTAGCAAAGTGTTCCTCATCAAGCATTGAAGCAATCTGCATTATTTTGAAGCCAGAATCGTGTTCTAGATACCTCAATTTGAAGCTCAAAGTCAGGTATGTATTTTTCAAATTTGCACTAGTTATAGCATGATCTGAGCATGATTAGTATGTGGATAGGTTTTGATTTAGGATGTAGATGAAATCTGGATTAGAAATTCGAGGATTAGAGATAAATTAGGTGATGACATGATTTTTGTTTGGATGCGAGTTGATATGATCTTGAGGCTTTAATTCAATTGGAATAGCATGTGATGATCAGTGTTAGATGAGGATTACATTCGTACCATTAGTTTGAGTTTTGGTGAGAGTTCAGATTGAAGTGAATTTTAGGATCTGCTTCGCGTTTCAAATTCTAGTAGGATTTAGAAGATTTGGTTGTTATATTTGAGCTCAGGAGGAAATTTGGAGTGAGGTGATGTTAAGTTTGATGAGTTTTCATGACCTGTAACCACCTGCTCACCGGAGAAGATGACTGGAGGTCATCTCCGGCCACCGTGCTGGACTTCCCTCCATCTGTGAATTCAAACAAAGACGAAGGCTGTGAAGCGTTGGATTTGTCCTGAAGGTTGACTTTGTATGAAGATCGTGTGGCTGTGTTTTATTCTGAGGATTTGAAGTTTGAGTATAAAACGCGCCGTTTTATTAATCCCGGCTGGAAGCTACGTGGCATGTGCGCTGGAGCGTGTGTGAGCCCTCAGATTAGGAGACTTAGTCTTAGGATCCAACGCCTGTGACTTTTTCTTGCATTTTATTTGTTTTAATTCATTTCTTTATTATTTTAATTGCATTTTCATACTTTAATTCATTTTAATTTCATTTTTGATCAGAAAAATAAAATAAAAATATGTCCATGATCCTCATTTTATTTGTGATTTTTCCATGCTGTTAGATTTAATTTTTGATGGTTTAGCAATTTAATTTGATTTTTATCATTTTTGATATTTCTTTATTTTTGCATAATTGACACATATGTTTGTTGATTTTTTTTAACCATTTGGTTTTGAGTTTGGGGCTGATTTTTTCCTAGCTGGTAGATTAGAGATGCATGATCCCCTATGATTTAATTCAGATTTTTTAGATAACAATAGGTTCTGTTTTGGCTTAGGATCATTAGACTTTCTATTTTAGGGTTTTAATTTGGTACCTTGTGATCTAGGATTCCTTTAGGTGACTTCTCTTTAGATTAAGGTTCTAATCCTTTGCCCATAGTTCCATAACATGTTTAGGTTCTCTTAGAAAACTTCTTAGGATTTTAGAAGGTGTTTTAGTATTTTAAGTTGATTTCACACTTAGGCTAGTTTTAGTTGCTTTCAACATAGCACTTGCTTTAGATTGACTTCAATGGTTGCCTTTAGTGCATGATAGGTTTTCTAATATTCTTTGATGGTGTTTTATACATGTTTAAGCTTATGTTTTCTTGTTGGTGATGCTTGGTTTGGTGTTTAAACCTCCCTTTAGAAGCTTTCTTTGAGTTTGTTTAATTAAGGTTAGGAAGAGCCTAGTCTTCTTTCTCCTTCTTCAAATAAACATGGATTACTTTAATTGCTTTCCATTCTCATCCTATGATTCAAGGTCCCTATGTGGGAGCCTCATCTTTCCTTTGGAAGGATGTGTGGCATTTTACAAGAGGTAGAACCTTTGAGGATTCCTTTCTCTGATGACTGGTAGAGTGTCAGGAGCGATTCCTTTGGTTTCCTTCTTGCTTCCCATCATCAATCCAATATCCTTGATGTTCATTCTTTTCTCTTTGGTTGGAGCTTGAAGTTGGAACATCCCTTTCCTTCTCTTGAAGATGGTGTGGACTTGAAGAACAGTTACAGACTTTGGATTGAATTGCTGTCAAAAGATTGCTCTACTGTGGAGATTGCTGGCTTGTTTTCCCTGTTTGTCTGTTTTCTTTTTATTCAATTGTATTGATGTAAATTTCTTGGAGTGTTGCATTAGATTTAGGCTTCACATAGATGATCATAGGCCTAAGAGCATCCTAAGGGTTGAGCTTCTCCCCTTGCTTGTATTGCATTAGAGGTTGAGTTTCTCCCTCTGCTTGTTTTTTACTGTGTGGCTTTGCTTGCTGGTATTTGGTAGAGCTCAGCTCCCTTTCCTGTGTGGTGTGTGACCTTTGTGACTTGTTTGTTTAGAAGCCGAGCTTGGCTCCTTCTACTTGTGTGATGCATACTATGCATTTTATTCACAGCATTTTATTTATAGTAATTTCTTTTCAGTTAATTTGTTTACTGTTTGTTTTCCTTTGCCATGTTCCCCTAGGGACTCTGACTTCTCTTGTTCAAGAGAAGTTATGACAGACATTAGGGTTCTAACCATGCATGATAACATTAGGTAGTTCCCCCCTAACCTCAACCATAGGATCAATTTTGCATGACAACTTTAGGATTGGATCAGCTCCCCTTTAGTGCATCTTTTCTCTTCTCATCTACAAACAAATCAAGATACACTAATAAAGGTTAATTGACGTCGTACGCTACGAGCCTTAAGCTACTTGAGAAAGGATTGTTGGAGAGTTTCTTTTCAACAGTCTGGATGTTTAGTATGGTACCCTTTGGGTGACATGCAACGCATTCACTCTCATGTCATAGTCTCTAGTGCGATATCAGTTGCAAACATCCATAAAAAGACACTTCTTTAAAAAATAGAAAACAAAGTTCAAACTTTTTTTGTCCTCTTGGACCTTTAATCCCTTGGAAACCCTTTTTCAGAAGGAGAGTTCTGTTAACTCCCGGTTCTACCGCAAACGGTAAACGCCTAAGTCTCTGTCGAGCGAGCTGCATACACCAACTGCTGGAATCGTCTATTAACCTTACTCGGATAAAAAAGACAAACTTGTGTCTCTTGTGTCCCGAACTACGTTTGCTCTAATCTTTCGCGCTGTGTGAAAGTACGTAGGCACAAGATGCGATATCTTGGCGAGCAACCTTCTCCTGTAGTTAGGCGAACTACGTTGACTCTGATTTCTCGTTCCAGACGGGAATACGTAGGCATAAAGTGCGACGCTTTGCCGAGTCATTTTCTTTTCTTTTCAGACTAGACCTTTAGCTAGATAGATGTAACAAACCCGTCAGATAAACACCACAAGCATGGATCCCATCGAGTACGATGGATGTGAAGGGTGCTAATACCTTCCCCTTGTATAACCGACTCCCGAATCCACATAATGGTTGCGATGATCTTGTCTTATACCTTTTTCTTCAGGTTTTTCCGATCATTTCCTTTCCCGCTCTGAGGGATAAATAACGAAAGGTGGCGACTCTTCTGTCTTGTCGGCCTCGTTTTTCGCAGTAGCGACAGCCTGCTCAACCTGAAGTTGAGAAGAACATTTGACCTCGCTATCAGGCATCTGTTAAACAAACAGGCATCGAATTTGATGGCCGGCTCATCCCGAAGTTGAGAAGAACATCTGACCTCGCTGTTAGGCATCTATTAAATAAACAGGCATCGAACCCGAAGGCAGGCTCAACCTGAAGTTGAGAAGAACATCTGACCTCGCCATCTCACATCTATTAAACAAACATGCATCGAACCCGAAGGCCGACTCAACACGAAGTTGTGAAGTACATCTGACCTCGCTGTCAGGTATATGTTAAACAAACAGGCATTGAACCCGAAGGCTGGCTCAAAATGAAGTTGAGAAGAACATCTGGCCTCGCCGTCAGGTATATGTTGAACAAACAGGCATTGAACTCGAAGGCTGGTTCAACACAAAGTTGAAAGGAAAATTTGACATCTCCGTGAGGCATCAACTTAACAAACAGACATCGAACCCGAAGGGCGGCTCAAGCAGAAGTTTATAAAAAACATTAGACCTCGCCGTCAGGAATCTGTTAAAAAAATAGGCATCGAACCCGAAGGCCGGTTCAACACGAAGTTGAGAGGAACATTTGGCCTCGACGTCAGGCATCTGTTAAACAAACAGGCATCGAACCCGAATGGGGGCTCAACTCAAACTTGAGAAGAACATCTGACCTCGCTGTCAGGCATCTGTTAAAGAAACAGCCTTCGAACCCGAAGGCCGGCTCAACACGAAGTTCATAGGAATATATGACCACGCCGTCAGGCATCTGTTAAACAAATAGGCATCGAACATGAAGTCCCGCTCAACACGAAGTTGAGATCAACATCTGACCTCGCTGTCAGGCATCTGTTAAACAAACAGGCATCAAACCCGACGGCCGACACAACACGAAGTTGAGAGGAACATTTGACCTCGCCGTGAGGCATTTACGAAACAAACAGACATCGAACCCGAAGGGCGGCTCAACCAGAAGTTGATAAGAACATTAGACCTCGCCGTCAGGAATCTGTTAAACAAACAGGCATCGAACCCGACGGTCGGCTCAACACGAAGTTGAGAGGAACATTTGACCTCGTCGTCAAACATCTGTTAGACAAACAGGCATCGAACCCGAACGGCGGCTTAACACAAAGTTGAGAAGTACATCTGACCTCGCTGTCAGGTATCAGTTAAACAAGAAGGCATCAAACCCGGAGGCCGGCTCGACCTGAAGTTGAGAAGAGCATTTGACCTTGCTATCAGGCATCTGTTAAACAAACAGGCATCAAATTTGATGGCAGGCTCAACACGAAGTTGAGAAGAACATCTGAACTCTTTGTCAGGCATCAGTTAAACAAACAGGAATCGAACCCGAAGGCCGGCCCAACCTGAATGTTGAGAAGAACATATGACCTCGCCGTCAGGCATCTGTTAAACAAACAGGCATCGAACCCGAAGGTGGGCTCAACACGAAGTTGAGAAGTACATCAGACCTCGCCGTCAGGCATATGGTAAAGAAACAGGAATCGAACCCGGAGGCCGACTCAACACGAAGTTGAGAAGAACATCTGACCTCGCCATCAGGTATCTGTTAAACAAACAGACATCGAACCCGAAGGCCGGCTCAAAATGAAGTTGAGAAGAACATCTGACCTCGCCGTCAGGTATCTGTTAAACAAACAGGCATCGAACCCGAAGGCCATCTCAACACGAAGTTGAGAGGAACATTTGACCTCGTCGTGAGGCATCTACTTAACAAACAGGCATCGAACCTGAAGCGTGGCTCAACCAGAATTTGATAAGAACATTAGACCTCACCGTCAGGAATCTGTTAAACGAGTAGGCATCGATCCTGTAGGCCGGCTCAACACGAAGTTGAGAGCAATATTTGACCTCGGCGTTAGGCATCTGCTAAAGAAACAAGCATCGAAAACGAAGGGGGGATCAACCCGAAGTTTAGAAGAACATCTGACCTCGCTGTCAGGCATCTGTTAAACAAACAGGCATCGAACCCGAAGGCCGGCGCAACACGAAGTTCATAGGAATATCTGACCTCGCTGTCAGGCATCTATTAAAAAAATAGGCATCGAACACGAAGTCCCACTCAACATGAAGTTGAGAGCAACATCTAACCTCGCCGTCAAGCATCTGTTAAATAAACAAGCATCGAACCCGAAGTTGAGAGGAACATTTGACCTCGCCGTGAGGCATCTACGAAACAAACAGACATCGAACCCGAAGGGCGGCTCAACCAGAAGTTGATAAGAACATTAGACCTCGCCGTCAGGTATCTGTTAAACAAACAGGCATCGAACCCGAAGGCCGACTCAACACGAAGTTGAGAGAACATTTGACCTCGCCGCCAGACATCTGTTAAACAAACAGGCATCGAACCCGAAGGGTGGCTCAACCTGAAGTTGAGAAGAACATATGTCCTCGCTGTTAGGCATCTGTTAAACAAACAAGCTTCGAACCCGAAGGCCGGCACAACATGAAGTTGAGAGGAACATTAGACCTCGCTGTCAGACATCTATTAAACAAACAAGCATCGAACCCGAAGGGCGGCTCAACCCGATGTTGAGAAGAACATTGGACCTCACTGTCAGGCATCTGTTAAACAAACAAGCATCGAATCCGACGGCCGGCTCAACCCGAAGTGTAGAAGAACATCTGACCTCGCTGTCAGTCATCTGTTAAACAAACAGGCATCGAACCCGAAGGCCGGCTCAACACGAAGTTGAGAAGTACATCTGAACTCGCCGTCAGGTATCTGTTAAACAAGAAGGCATCAAACCTGGAGGCCGGCTCAACCTGAAGTTGAGAAGAGCATTTGACCTCGCTATCAGGCATCTGTTAAACAAACAGGCATCAAATTTGATGGCAGGCTCAACCCGAAGTTGAGAAGAACATCTGAACTCATTGTCAGGCATTAGTTAAACAAACAGGAATCGAACCCGAAGGCCGGCTCAACCCGAAGATGAGAAGAACATCTGACCTCGCCGTCAGGAATCTGTTAAACAAACAGGCATCGAACCCGAAGGCCAGCTCAACACGAAGTTGAGAGGAACATTTGACCTCGTTGTGAGGCATCTACTTAACAAAAAGTTATCGAACCTGAAGGGCGGCTCAACCAGAATTTGATAAGAACATTAGACCTCGCAGTCAGGAATCTGTTAAACAAATAGGCATCGATCCCGAAGGCCGGCTCAACACGAAGTTGAGAGGAACATTTGACCTTGGCGTCAGGTATCTATTAAACAAATAGGCATCGAAAACGAAGGGGGGCTCAACCCGAAGTTTAGAAAAACATCTGACCTTGCTGTCAGGCATCTGTTAAACAAATAGGCATCAAACCCGAAGGCCGGCTCAGCATGAAGTTCATAGGAATATCTGACCTCGCCGTCAGGCATCTATTAAACAAATAGGCATCGAACACGAAGTCCCACTCAACATGAAGTTGAGAGAAACATCTGACCTTGCCGTCAGGCATCTGTTAAACAAACAGGCATCAAACCCGAAGGCCGACTCAACACGAAGTTGAGAGAACATTTGACCTCGTCGTCAGACATCTGTTAAACAAACAGGCATCGAACCCGAAGGGTGGCTCAAACTGAAGTTGAGAAGAACATATGTCCTCGCTGTTAGGCATCTGTTAAAAAAAACAGGCATCGAACCCGAAGGCCGGCACAACATGAAGTTGAGAGGAACATTAGACCTCGCCGTCAGACATCTATTAAACAAACAAGCATCGAACCCGAAGGGCGGCTCAACCCGATGTTGAGAAGAACATTGGACCTCACTGTCAGGCATCTGTTAAACAAACAAGCATCGAATTTGATGGTCGGCTCCACCCGAAGTTGAGAAGAACATCTAACCTCTCTGTCAGGCATCTATTAAACAAACAGGCATCGAACCCGACGGTCGGCTCAACCCGAAGTGTAGAAGAACATCTGACCTCGCTTTCAGTCATCTGTTAAACAAACAGGCATCGAACCCGAAGGCCGGCTCAACACGAAGTTGAGAAGTACATCTGAACTCGCCGTCAGGTATCTGTTAAACAAGAAGGCATCAAACCTGGAGGCCAGCTCAACCTGAAGTTCAGAAGAGCATTTGACCTCGCTATCAGGCATCTGTTAAACAAACAGGCATCGAATTTTGATGGCAGGCTCAACCCGAAGTTGAGAAGAACATCTAAACTCATTGTCAGGCATTAGTTAAACAAACAGGAATCGAACCCGAAGGCCGGTTCAACCCGAAGATGAGAAGAACATCTGACCTCGCCGTCAGGAATCTGTTAAACAAACATGCATCGAACCCGAAGGCCAGCTCAACACGAAGTTGAGAGGAACATTTGACCTCGTTGTGAGGCATCTACTTAACAAACAGACATCGAACCTGAAGGGCGGCTCAACCAGAATTTGATAAGAACATTAGACCTCGCCATCAGGAATCTGTTAAACAAATAGGCATCGATCCCGAAGGCCGGCTCAACACGAAGTTGAGAGGAACATTTGACCTCGGCGTCAGGCATCTATTAAACAAACAGCATCGAAAACGAAGGGGGGCTCAACCCGAAGTTTAGAAGAACATCTGACATTGCTGTCAGGCATCTGTTAAACAAATAGGCATCAAACCCGAAGGCCGGCTCAACATGAAGTTCATAGGAATATCTGACCTCGCCGTCAGGCATCTATTAAACAAATAGGCCTCGAACACGACGTCCCACTCAACACGAAGTTGAGAGAAACATCTGACCTCGCCGTCAGGCATCTAATAAACAAATAGGCATCAAACCCGAAGGCCGACTCAACACGAAGTAGAGAGAACATTTGACCTCGCCGACAGACATCTGTTAAACAAACAGGCATCGAACCCGAAGGGTGGCACAACCTAAAGTTGAGAAGAACATATGTCCTCGCTGTTAGGCATCTGTTAAACAAACAGGCATCGAACCCGAAGGCCGGCACAACATGAAGTTGAGAGGAACATTAGACCTCGCCGTCAAACATCTATTAAACAAACAAGCATCGAACCCGAAGGGCGGCTCAACCCGATGTTGAGAAGAACATTGGACCTCACTGTCAGGCATCTGTTAAACAAACAAGCATCGAATTTGATGGTCGGCTCCACCCGAAGTTGAGAAGAACATCTAACCTCTCTGTCAGGCATCTATTAAACAAACAGGCATCGAACCCGACGGCCGGCTCAACCCGAAGTGTAGAAGAACATTTGACCTCGCTGTCAGTCATCTGTTAAACAAACAGGCATCGAACCCGAAGGTCGGCTCAACACGAAGTTGAGAAGTACATCTGAACTCGCCGTCAGGTATATGTTAAACAAGAAGGCATCAAACCTGGAGGCCGGCTCAACCTGAAGTTGAGAAGAGCATTTGACCTCGCTATCAGGCATCTGTTAAACAAACAGGCATTGAACCCGAAGGCAGGCTCAACCTGAAGTTGAGAAGTACATCTGACCTCGCTGTGAGGCATCTACTAAACAAACAGGCATCGAACCCGAAGGGCGGCTCAACTAGAAGTTGATAAGAACATTAGACCTCGCAGTCAGGAATCTGTTAAACAAACAGGCATCGAACTCGAAGGTCGGCTCAACACGAAGCTGAGAGGAACATTTGACCTCGTCGTGAGGCATCTACTTAACAAACAGGCATCGAACCTGAAGGGAGGCTCAACCAGAATTTGATAAGAACATTAGACCTCGCCGTCAGGAATCTGTTAAACGAATAGGCATCGATCCCGAAGGCCGGCTCAACACGAAGTTGAGAGGAACATTTGACCTCGGCGTCAGGCATCTATTAAACAAACAGGCGTCGAAAACGAAGGGGGGCTCAACCCGAAGTTTAGAAGAACATCTGACCTTTCTGTCAGGCATCTGTTAGACAAATAGGCATCAAACCCGAAGGCCGGCTCAACATGAAGCTCATAGGAATATCTGACCTCGCCGTCAGGCATCTATTAAACAAATAAGCATCGAACACGAAGTCCCACTCAACACAAAGATGAGAGAAACATCTGACCTCGCCGTCAGGCATCTAATAAACAAACAGGCATCAAACCCGAAGGCCGACTCAACACGAAGTTGAGAGAACATTTGACCTCGCCGTCAGACATCTGTTAAACAAACAGGCATCGAACCCGAAGGGTGGCACAACCTAAAGTTGAGAAGAACATATGTCCTCGCTGTTAGGCATCTGTTAAACAAACAGGCATCGAACCCGAAGGCCGGCACAACATGAAGTTGAGAGGAACATTAGACCTCGCCGTCAAACATCTATTAAACAAACAAGCATCGAACCCGAAGGGCGTCTCAACCCGATGTTGAGAAGAACATTGGACCTCACTGTCAGGCATCTGTTAAACAAACAAGCATCGAATTTGATGGTCGGCTCCACCCGAAGTTGAGAAGAACATCTAACCTCTCTGTCAGGCATCTATTAAACAAACATGCATCGAACCCGACGGCCGGCTCAACCCGAAGTGTAGAAGAACATCTGACCTCGCTGTCAGTCATCTGTTAAACAAACAGGCATCGAACCTGAAGGCCAGCTTAACACGAAGTTGAGAAGTACATCTGAACTCGCCGTCAGGTATCTGTTAAACAAGAAGGCATCAAACCTGGAGGCCAGCTCAACCTGAAGTTGAGAAGAGCATTTGACCTCGCTATCAGGCACCTGTTAAACAAACAGGCATCGAATTTTGATGGCAGGCTCAACCCGAAGTTGAGAAGAACATCTAAACTCATTGTCAGGCATTAGTTAAACAAACAGGAATCGAACCCGAAGGCCGGTTCAACCCGAAGATGAGAAGAACATCTGACCTCGCCGTCAGGAATCTGTTAAACAAACATGCATCGAACCCGAAGGCCAGCTCAACACGAAGTTGAGAGGAACATTTGACCTCGTTGTGAGGCATCTACTTAACAAACAGGCATCGAACCTGAAGGGCGGCTCAACCAGAATTTGATAAGAACATTAGACCTCGCCGTCAGGAATCTGTTAAACAAATAGGCATCATTCCCGAAGGCCGGGTCAACACGAATTTGAGAGGAACATTTGACCTCGGCGCCAGGCATCTATTAAACAAACAACATCGAAAACGAAGGGGGGATCAACCCGAAGTTTAGAAGAACATCTGACCTTGCTGTCAGGCATCTGTTAAACAAATAGGCATTAAACCCGAAGGCCGGCTCAACATGAAGTTCATAGGAATATCTGACCTCGCCGTCAGGCATCTATTAAACAAATAGGCATCGAACACGAAGTCTCACTCAACACGAAGTTGAGAGAAACATCTGACCTCGCCGTCAGGCCTCTGTTAAACAAACAGGCATCAAACCCGAAGGCCGACTCAACACGAAGTTGAGAGAACATTTGACCTCGCCATCAGACATCTGTTAAACAAACAGGCATCAAACCCGAAGGGTGGCTCAACCTGAAGTTGAGAAGAACATATGTCCTCGCTGTTAGGCATCTGTTAAACAAACAGGCATCGAACCTGAAGGCCGGCACAACATGATGTTGAGAGGAACATTAGACCTCGCCGTCAGACATCTATTAAACAAACAAGCATCGAACCCGAAGGGCGGCTCAACCCGATGTTGAGAAGAACATTGGACCTCACTGTCAGGCATCTGTTAAACAAACAAGCATCGAATTTGATGGTCGGCTCCACCCGAAGTTGAGAAGAACATCTAACCTCTCTGTCAGGCATCTATTAAACAAACAGGCATCGAACCCGACGGCCGGCTCAACCCGAAGTGTAGAAGAACATTTGACCTCGCTGTCAGTCATCTGTTAAACAAACAGGCATCGAACCCGAAGGTCGGCTCAACACGAAGTTGAGAAGTACATCTGAACTCGCCGTCAGGTATCTGTTAAACAAGAAGGCATCAAACCTGGAGGCCGGCTCAACCTGAAGTTGAGAAGAGCATTTGACCTCGCTATCAGGCATCTGTTAAACAAACAGGCATTGAACCCGAAGGCAGGCTCAACCTGAAGTTGAGAAGTACATCTGACCTCGCTGTGAGGCATCTACTAAACAAACAGGCATCGAACCCGAAGGGCGGCTTAACTAGAAGTTGATAAGAACATTAGACCTCGCAGTCAGGAATCTGTTAAACAAACAGGCATTGAACCCGATGGTCGGCTCAACACGAAGCCGAGAGGAACATTTGACCTCGTCGTGAGGCATCTACTTAACAAACAGGCATCGAACCTGAATGGCGGCTCAACCAGAATTTGATAAGAACATTAGACCTCGCCGTCAGGAATCTGTTAAACGAATAGGCATCGATCCCGAAGGCCGGCTCAACACGAAGTTGAGAGTAACATTTGACCTTGGCGTCAGGCATCTATTAAACAAACAGGCGTCGAAAACGAAGGGGGGCTCAACCCGAAGTTTAGAAGAACATCTGACCTTGCTGTCAGGCATCTGTTAAACAAATAGGCATCAAACCCGAAGGCCGGCTCAACATGAAGTTCATAGGAATATCTGACCTCGCCGTCAGGCATCTATTAAACAAATAAGCATCGAACACGAAGTCCCACTCAACACGAAGTTGAGAGAAACATCTGACCTCGCCGTCAGGCATCTAATAAACAAACAGGCATCAAACCCGAAGGCCGACTCAACACGAAGTTGAGAGGAACATTTGACCTCGCCCTCAGACATTTGTTAAACAAACAGGCATCGAACCCGAAGGGTGGCTCAACCTGAAGTTGAGAAGAACATATGTCCTCGCTGTTAGGCATCTGTTAAACAAAAAGGCGTCGAACCCGAAGGCCGGCACAACACGAAGTTGAGAGGAACATCTAACCTCGCCGTCAGACATCTATTAAACAAACAAGCATCGAACCTGAAGGCCGGCTCAACACGAAGGTCATAGGAATATATGACCTCGCCGTCAGAGATCTGTTAAACAAACAGGTATCGAACACGAAGGCTGGCTCAACCAGAAGTTGAGAAAAACAACTGACCTCGCTGTCAGGCATCTGTTAAACAAACAGGAATCAGACCCGAATTGGCTCAACACGAAGTTGAGAAGTACATATGACCTTGCCGTCAGGGATCTGTTAAATCAAAAGGAATCGAACCCAGAGGCCTGCTTAACCTAAAGTTGAGAAGAACATCTGACCTCGCTATCAGACATCTGTTAAAAAAACAGGCATCGAATTTGATGGTCGGCTCAACCAGAAGTTGAGAAGAATATCTGACCTCGCTGTCAGGCATCTATTAAATAAACAGGCATCGAACCCGAAGGCAGGCTCAACCTGAAGTTGAGAAGTACATCTGACCTAGCCGTGAGGCATCTACTAAACAAACAGGCATCGAACCCGAAGGGCGGCTCAACCAGAAGTTGATAAGAACATTAGACCTCGCCGTCAGGAATCTGTCAAACAAACAGGCATCAAACCCGAAGGTCGGCTCAACACGAAGCTGAGAGGAACATCTGACCTCGCCGTTAGGCATCTGTTAAACAAACAGTCATCGAACCCGAAGGCCAGCTCAACACGAAGTTTAGAGGAACATGTGACCTCGTCGTAAGGCATCTACTTAATTAACAGGCATCGAACCCGAAGGGCGGCTCAACCAGAATTTGATAAGAACATTAGACCTCGCCGTCAGGAATCTGTTAAACAAATAGGCATCGATCCCTAAGGCCGGCTCAACACGAAGTTGAGAGGAACATTTGACCTCGGTGTCAGGCATCTATTAAACAAACAGGCATCGAAAATGAAGGGGGGCTCAACCCGAAGTTTAGAAGAACATCTGGCCTTGCTGTCAGGCATTTGTTAAACAAACAGGCATCAAACCCGAAGGCCGCCTCAACACGAAGTTCATAGGAATATCTGACCTCGCCATCAGGCATTTATTAAACAAATAGGCATCGAACACGAAGTCCCACTCAACACGAAGTTGAGAGCAACATCTGACCTCGCCGTCAGGCATCTGTTAAACAAACAGGCATCGAACCCGAAGGCCGACTCAACACGAAGTTGAGAGGAACATTTGACCTCGCCGTCAGACATCTGTTAAACAAACAGGCATCGAACCCGAAGGGTGGCTCAACCTGAAGTTGAGAAGAACATATGTCCTCGCTGTTAGGCATATGTTAAACAAACAGGCATCGAACCCGAAGGCCGGCACAACATGAAGTTGAGAGGAACATCTAACCTCGCCGTCAGACATCTATTAAACAAACAAGAATCGAACCTGAAGGCCAGCTCAACACGAAGGTCATAGGAATATCAGGCCTCGCCGTCAGGGATCTGTTAAACAAACAGGCATTGAACACGAAGGCCGACTCAACCCGAAGTTGAGAAGAACACCTGACCTCGCCGTCAGGCATCTGTTAAACAAACAGGCATCGAACCCGAATTGGCTCAACACGAAGTTGAGAAGTACGTCTGACCTTGCCGTCAGGGATCTGTTAAATAAAAAGGAATTGAACCTGGAGGCCTGCTCAACCTAAAGTTGAGAAGAACATCTGACCTCGCTATCAGGCATCTGTTAAAAAAACAGGCATCGAATTTGATGGCCGGCTCAACCAGAAGTTGATAAGAACATCTGACCTCGCTGTCAGGCATCTATTAAATAAACAGGCATCGAACCCGAAGGCAGGCTCAACCTGAAGTTGAGAAGTACATCTGGCCTCGCCGTGAGGCATCTACTAAACAAATAGGCATCGAACCCGAAGGGCGGCTCAACCAGGAGTTGATAAGAACATTAGACCTTGCCGTCAGGTATCTGTTAAACAAACAGGCATTGAACCCGAAGGTCGGCTCAACACGAAGCTGAGAGGAACATTTGACCTCGCCGTCAGGCATCTGTTAAACAAATAGTCATCGAACTTGAAGGGGGGCACAACCCGAAGATGAGAAGAACATCTGACCACGCTGTCAGAAATCTCTTAAACAAACAGGCATCGAACCCGAAGGCTAGCTCAACACGAAGTTCAAAGGCATATCTGACCTCGCGCGTCGGGCATCTGTTAAACAAATACGCATCGAACACGAAGACCCGCTCAAAAAAAAGTTGAGAGCAATATGTGACCTCGCCGTCAGGGATCTATTAAACAAACAGGCATCGAATTTGATGGCCGACTCAACCCGAAGTTAAGAAGAGCATATGACCTCTCCATCAGGCATCTGTTAAACAAACAGGCATCGAACTCGATGGTCGGCTCAACACGATGTTGAGAAGTACATCTGACCTTGCCGTCAGGGATTTGTTAAACAAAAAGGCAAAGAACCAGGAGGCCTGCTCAACCTGAAGTTGAGAAGAACATCTGACCTCGCTATCAGGCATCTCTTAAACAAACAGGCATCGGATTTGATAGCCGGCTCAACCCGAAGTTGAGAAAAACATCTGACTTTGCTGTCAGGCATCTACTACATAAACAGGCATCAAACCCGGAGGCTGGCTCAACCAGAAGTTGATAAGAAAATTAGACCTTACTGTCAAGAATCTGTTAAATAAACAGGCATTGAACCCGAAGGCAGGCTCAACCTGAAGTTGAGAAGTACATCTGACCTCGCTGTGAGGCATCTACTAAACAAACAGGCATCGAATTCGAAGGGCGGCTCAACTAGAAGTTGATAAGAACATTAGACCTCGCAGTCAGGAATCTGTTAAACAAACAGGCATCGAACCCGAAGGTCGGCTCAACACGAAGCTGAGAGGAACATTTGCCTCGTCGTGAGGCATCTACTTAACAAACAGGCATCGAACCTGAAGGGCGGCTCAACCAGAATTTGATAAGAACATTAGACCTCGCCGTCAGGAATCTGTTAAAAGAATAAACATCAATCCTGAAGGCCGACTCAACACGAAGTTGAGAGGAACATTTCACCTCGGCGTCAGGCATCTATTAAACAAATAGGCGTCGAAAACGAAGGGGGGATCAACCCTAAGTTTAGAAGAACATCTGACCTTGCTGTCAGGCATCTGTTAAACAAACAGGCATCAAACCCGAAGGCCGGCTCAACACGAAGTTCATAGGAATATCTTACCTCGCCGTCAGGCATCTATTAAACAAATAGGCATCGAACACGAAGTCCCACTAAACACGATGTTGAGAGCAACATTTGACCTCGCCGTCAGGCATCTGTTAAACAAACAGGCATCGAACCCGATGACCGACTCAACACGAAGTTGAGAGGAACATTTGACCTCGCCGTCAGACATCTGTTAAACAAACAGGCATCGAACCCGAAGGGTGGCTCAACCTGAAGTTAAGAAGCACATATGTCCTTGCTGTTAGGCATCTGTTAAACAAACATGCATCGAACCCGAAGGTCGGCACAACACGAAGTTGAGAGGAACATCTAACCTCGCTGTCAGACATCTATTAAAAAAACAAGCATCGAACCTGAAGGCCGGCTCAACAAGAAGGTCATAGGAATATATGGCCTCGCTGTCAGGGATCTGTTAAACAAACAGGCATCGAACACGAAGGCCGGCTCAACCCGAAGTTGAGAAGAACAAATGACCTCGCCGTCAGGCATCTGTGAAATAAACAGGCATCGAAACCGAATTGGCTCAACACGAAGATGAGAAGTACATCTGACCTTGCCGTCAGGGATCTGTTAAATAAAAAGGAATCGAACCCGGGCGCCTGCTTAACCTAAAGTTGAGAAGAACATCTGACCTCGCTATCAGGCATCTGTTAAAAAAACTTGCATCGAATTTGATGGCCGGCTCAACCAGAAGTTGAGAAGAACATCTGACCTCGCTGTCAGGCATCTATTAAATAAACAGGCATCGAACCCGAAGGCAAGCTCAACCTGAAGTTGAGAAGTACATCTGACTTAGCCGTGAGGCATCTACTAAACAAACAAGCATTGAATCCGAAGGGCGGCTCAACCAGAAGTTGATAAGAACATTAGACCTAGCCGTCAGGAATCTATTAAACAAACAGGCATCGAACCCGAAGGTCGGCTCATCACGAAGCTGAGAAGAACATCTGACCTCGCCGTCAGGCATCTGTTAAAGAAACAGTCATCGAACCCTAAGGCCAGCTCAACACGATGTTGAGAGGAACATTTGACCTCGTCGTAAGGCATCTACTTAACAAACAGGCATCGAACCCGAAGGGCGGCTAAACCAGAATTTGATAAGAACATTAGACCTCGCCGTCAGGAATCTGTTAAACAAATAGGCATCGATCCCGAAGGCCGGCTCAACACGAAGTTGAGAAGAACATTTGACCTCGGCGTCAGGCATCTATTAAACAAACAGGCATCGAAAATGAAGGGGGGCTCAACCCGAAGTTTAGAAGAACATCTGACCTTGCTGTCAGGCATCTGTTAAAAAAACAGGCATCAAACCCGAAGGCCGGCTCAATACGAAGTTCATAGGAATATCTGACCTCGCCGTCAGGCATCTATTAAACAAATAGGCATCGAACACGAAGTCCCACTCAACACGAAGTTGAGAGCAACATTTGACCTCGCCGTCAGGCATCTGTTAAACAAACAGGCATCGAACCCGAAGGCCGACTCAACACGAAGTTGAGAGGAACATTTGACCTCGCCGTCAAACATATGTTAAACAAACAGGCATCGAACCCAAAGGGTGGCTCAACCTGAAGTTGAGAAGAACATATGTACTCGCTGTTAGGCATCTGTTAAACAAACAGTCATCGAACCCGAAGCTCGGCACAACATGAAGTTGAGAGGAACATCTTACCTCCCCATCAGACATTTATTAAACAAACAAGCATCGAACCTAAAGGCCGGCTCAACACGAAGGTAATAGGAATATCTGGCCTCGCCGTCAGGGATCTGTTAAATAAATAGGCATCGAACACGAAGGCCGACTCAACCCGAAGTTGAGAAGAACAACTGACCTCGCCGTCAGGCATCTGTTAAACAAACAGGCATCGAACCCGAATTGGCTTAACACGAAGATGAGAAGTACATCTGACCTTGCCGTCAGGGATCTTTTAAATAAAAAGGAATCGAACTCGGAGCCCTGCTCAACCTAAAGTTGAAAAGAACATCTGACCTAGCTATCAGGCATCTGCTAAATAAACAGGCATCGAACCCGAAGGCAGGCTCAACCTGAAGTTGAGAAGTACATCTGGCCTTGCCGTGAGGAATCTACTAAACAAATAGGCATCGAACCCGAAGGGCGGCTCAACCAGAAGTTGATAAGAATATTAGACCTCGCCGTCAGGTATCTGTTAAACAAACAGGCATCGAACCCGAAGGTCGGCTCAACACGAAGCTGAGAGGAACATTTGACATCGCCGTCAGGCATCTGTTAAACAAACAGTCATCAAACCTGAAGGGGGGCACAACCCGAAGATGAGAAGAACATCTGACCTCGCTGTCAGGCATCTCTTAAACAAACAGGCATCGAACCCGAAGGCCGGCTCAACACGAAGTTCAAAGGAATATCTGACCTCGCCGTCGGGCATCTGTTAAAAAAATAGGCATCGAACACGAAGTCCCGCTCAACACAAAGTTGAGAGGAATATGTGACCTCGCCGTCAGGGATCTATTAAACAAACAGGCATCGAATTTGATGTCCGGCTCAACCCGAAGTTGAGAAGAGCATATGACCTCTCCGTCATGCATCTGTTAAACAAACAGGCGTCGAACCCGATGGTCGGCTCAACACGATGTTGAGAAGTACATCTGACCTTGCCGTCAGGGATTTGCTAAACAAAAAGGCATCGAACCAGGAGGCCTGCTCAACCTGAAGTTGAGAAGAACATCTGACCTCGCTATCAGGAATCTCTTAAACAAACAGGCTTCGGATTTGATAGCCGGCTCAACCCGAAGTTGAGAAAAACATCTGACCTTGCTGTCAGGCATCTACTAAACAAACAGGCATCGAACCCGAAGGCCGGCTCAACGAGAAGTTGATAAGAATATTAGACCTTGCTGTCAGGAATCTGTTAAATAAACAGGCATCGAACCCGAAGGCAGGCTCAACCTGAAGTTGAGAAGTACATCTGACCTCGCCGTGAGGCATCTACTAAACAAACAGACATCGAAACCGAAGGGCGGCTCAACCAGAAGTTGATAAGAACATTAGAGCTCGCCGTCAAGAATCTGTTAAACAAACAGGCATCGAACCCGAAGGTCGGCTCAACACGAAGCTGAGAGGAACATTTGACCTCGTCGTAAGGCATCTGTTAAACAAAAAGTCATTGAACCTGAAGGGGGGCTAAACCCGAAGATGAGAAGAACATCTGACCTCGCTGTAAGGCATCTCTTATACAAACAGGCATCAAACCCGAAGGTCGGCTCAACACGAAGTTCATAGGAATATCTGACCTCGCCATCGGGCATCTGTTAAACAAACAGGCATCGAACACGAAGTCTCGCTCAACACAAAGTTGAGAGCAACATGTGACCTCGCCGTCAGAGATCTATTAAACAAACAGGCGTCGAATTTGATGGCCGACTCAACCCGAAGTTGAGAAGAACATATGACCTCTCCGTCATGCATCTGTTAAACAAACAGACATCGAACCCGATGGTCGGCTCCACACGATGTTGAGAAGTACATCTGACCTTGCCGTCAGGGATTTGTTAAACAAAAAGGCATCGAACCAGGAGGCCTGCTTAACCTGAAGTTAAAAAGAACATCTGACCTCGCTATCAGGCATCTCTTAAACAAACAGGCATCGGATTTGATAGTCGGCTCAACCCGAAGTTGAGAAAAACATCTGACCTCGCTGTCAGGCATCTACTAAACAAACAGGCATCAAACCCGAAGGGCGGCTCAACTAGAAGTTGTTAAGAACATTAGACCTCACTATCAGGAATCTGTTAAACAAACAAGCATCAAACTCGAAGGCCGGCTCAACACGAAGTGGAGAAGTACATCTGACCTCACCGTCAGGTATCTGTTAAACAAACAGGCATCGAACCCGAAGGCCGGATCAAAATGAAGTTGAGATAAACATTTGACCTCGCCGTCAAGTATCCGTTAAACCAACAGACATCGAACCCGAAGGCCGGTTCAACACGAAGTTGAGAGGAATATTTGACCTCGCCGTCAGGCACCTGTTAAACAAAAAGTCATCGAACCTGAAGGGGGGCTCAACCCGAGGATGAGAAGAACATCTGACCTTGCTGTCAGGCATCTCATAATCAAACAGGCATCGAACCCGAAGGCCGGCTCAACACGAAGTTCATAGGAATATCTGACCTTGCCGTCGGGCATCTGTTAAACAAATAGGCATCGATACCAAAGTCCCGCTCAACAAAAAGTTGAGAGCAACATGTGACCTCTCCGTCAGGGATCTATTAAACAAACAGGCCTCGAATTTGATGGCCGGCTCAACCCGAAGTTGAGAAGAACATATGACCTCTCTGTCAGGCATCTGTTAAACAAACAAGCATTGAACCCGATGGTCGGCATAACACGATGTTGAGAAGTACATCTGACCTTGCCGTCAGGGATTTGTTAAACAAAAAGGCATCGAACCAGGAGGCCTGCTCAACCTGAAGTTGAGAAGAACATCTGACCTTGCTATCAGGCATCTGTTAAACAAACAGGCATCGGATTTGATAGCCGGCTTAACCCGAAGTTGAGAAAAACATCTGACCTCGCTGTCAGGCATCTACTAAACAAACAGGCATCGAACCCGAAGGGCGGCCCAACCAAAAGTTGATAAGAACATTAGACCTCGCTGTGAGGAATCTGTTAAATAAACAGACATCGAACCCGAAGGCAGGCTCAACCTGAAGTTGAGAAGTACATCTGACCTCGCCGTGAGGAATCTACTAAATAAACAGACATCGAACCCGAATGCCGGCTCAACCAGAAGTTGATAAGAACATTAGACCTCGCCGTCAGGAATCTGTTAAACAAACAGGCATCGAACCCGAAGGTCGGCTCAACACGAAGCTGAGAGGAACATTTGACCTCACCGTCAGGCATCTGTTAAACAAACAGTCATCGAACCTGAAGGGGGGCTCAACCCGAAGATGAGAAGAACATCTGACCTTGCTGTCAGGCATCTCTTAAACAAACAGGCATCGAACCCGAAGGCCGGCTCAACACGAAGTTCATAGGAATATCTGACCTCGCCGTCGGGCGTCTGTTAAACAAACAGGCATCGAACACGAAGTCTCGCTCAACACAAAGTTTAGAGCAACATGTGACCTCGCCGTCAGGGGTCTATTAAACAAACAAGCATCGAATTTGATGGCGGGCTCAACCCGAAGTTGAGAAGAACATATGACCTCTCCGTCAGGCATCTGTTAAACAAATAGGCATCGAACCCGATGGTCGGCTCAACACGATGTTGAGAAGTACATCTGACCTTACCGTCAGGGATTTGTTAAACAAAAAGGCATCGAACCAGGAAGCCTGCTCAACCTGAAGTTAAAAGGAACATCTGACCTCGCTATTAGGCATCGGATTTGATAGTCGGCTCAACCCGAAGTTGAGAAAAACATCTGACCTTGCTGTCAAGCATCTATTAAACAAACAGGCATCGAACCCGAAGGGCGGCTCGACTAGAAGTTGATAAGAACATTAGACCTCACTGTCAGGAATCTGTTAAACAAACAGGCATCAAACCTGAAGGCCGGATCAACACGAAGTGGAGAAGTACATCTGACCTCGCCGTCGGGTATCTGTTAAACAAACAGGCATCGAACCCGAATGCCGGATCAAAATGAAGTTGAGAAAAACATTTGACCTCGCCGTCAAGTATCCGTTAAACAAACAGACATCGAACCCGAAGGCCGGTTCAACACGAAGTTGAGAGGAATATTTGACCTTGCCGTCAGGCATCTGTTAAACAAAAAGTCATTGAACCTGAAGGGGGGCTCAACCCGAAGATAAGAAGAACATCTGACCTCGCTGTCAGGCATCTCCTAAACAAACAGGCATCGAACCCGAAGGCCGGCTCAACACGAAGTTCATAGGAATATCTGACCTCGCTGTCGGGCATCTGTTAAACAAATAGGCATTGAACACGAAGTCCCGCTCAACACAAAGTTGAGAGCAACATGTGACCTCGCCGTCAGGGATCTATTAAACAAACAGGCATCGGATTTGATGGCTGGCTCAACCCGAAGTTGAGAAGAGCATATGACCTCTCCGTCAGGCATCTGTTAAACAAACAGGCATCGAACCCGATGGTCGGCTCAACACGATGTTGAGAAGTACATCTGACCTTGCCGTCAGGGATTTGTTAAACAAAAAGGCATCGAACCAGGAGGCCTGCTCAACCTGAAGTTGAGAAGAATATCTGACCTCGCTATCAGGCATCTCTTAAACAAACAGGCATCGGATTTGATAGCCGGCTCAACCCGAAGTTGAGAAAAACATCTGACCTAGCTGTCAGGCATCTACTAAAAAAACAGGCATCGAACCCGAAGGCCGACTCAACCAGAAGTTGATAAGAACATTAGACCTCGCTGTCAGGAATCTGTTAAATAAACAGGCATCGAACCCGAAGGCAGGCTCAACCTGAAGTTGAGAAGTACATCTGACCTCGCCGTGAGGCATCTACTAAACAAACAGACATCGAAACCGAAGAGCGGCTCAACCAGAAGTTGATAAGAACATTAGACCTCGCCGTCAGGAATCTGTTAAACAAACAGGCATCGAACCCGAAGGTCGGCTCAACACAAAGCTGAGAGGAAAAATTTGGCCTCGCCGTCAGGCATCTGTTAAACAAACAATCATCGAACTTGAAGGGGGGCTCAACCCGAAGATGAGAAGAACATCTGACCTCGCTGTAAGGCATCTCTTATACAAACAGACTCAAACCCGAAGGCCGACTCAACACGAAGTTCATAGGAATATCTGACCTCGCCGTCGGGCATCTATTAAACAAACAGGCATCGAACACGAAGTCTCGCTCAACACAAAGTTGAGAGCAACATGTGACCTCGCCGTCAGGGATCTATTAAACAAACAGGCATCGAATTTGATGGCCGGCTCAACCCGAAGTTGAGAAGAACATATGACCTCTCCGTCAGGCATCTGTTAAACAAACAGGCATCGAACCCGATGGTCGGCTCAACACGATGTTGAGAAGTACATCTGACCTTGCCGTAATGGATTTGTTAAACAAAAAGGCATCGAACCAGGAGGCCTGCTCAACCTGAAGTTAAAAAGAACATCTGACCTCGCTATCAGGCATCTCTTAAACAAACAGGCATCGGATTTGATAGTCGGCTCAACCCGAAGTTGAGAAAAACATCTGACCTCGCTTTCAGGCATCTATTAAACAAACAGGCATCGAACCCGAAGGGCAGCTCAACTAGAAGTTGTTAAGAACATGAGACCTCACTGTCAGGAATCTGTTAAACAAACAGGCATCAAACCCGAAGGCCGGCTCAACACGAAGTGGAGAAGTACATCTGACATCGTCGTCAGGTATCTGTTAAACAAACAGGCATGGAACCCGAATGCTGGATCAAAATGAAGTTGAGAAAAACATTTGACCTCGCCGTCAAGTATCCATTAAATAAACAGACATCGAACCCGAAGGTCAGTTCAACACGAAGTTGAGAGGAATATTTGACCTCGCCGTCAGGCATCTGTTAAACAAAAAGTCATCGAACCTGAAGGCGGGCTCGACCCGAAGATGAGAAGAACATCTGACCTCGCTGTCAGGCATCTCCTAATCAAACAGGCATCGACCCCGAAGGTCGGCTCAACACGAAGTTCATAGGAATATCTGACCTCGCCGTCGGGCATCTGTTAAACAAATAGGCATCGAACACGAAGTCCCGCTCAACACAAAGTTGAGTGCAACATGTGACCTCTCCGTCAGGGATCTATTAAACAAACAGGCATCGAATTTGGTGGCAGGCTCAACCCGAAGTTGAGAAGAACATATGACCTCTCTGTCATGCATCTGTTAAACAAACAGGCATCGAACCCGATGGTCGGCTCAACACGATGTTGAGAAGTACATCTGACCTTGCCGTCAGGGATTTGTTAAACAAAAAGGCATCGAACCAGGAGGCCTGCTCAACCTGAAGTTGAGAAGAATATCTGACCTCGCTATCAGGCATCTCTTAAACAAACAGGCATCGGATTTGATAGCCGGCTCAACCCGAAGTTGAGAAAAACATCTGACCTAGCTGTCAGGCATCTACTAAACAAACAGGCATCGAACCCGAAGGCCGACTCAACCAGAAGTTGATAAGAACATTAGACCTTGCTGTCAGGAATCTGTTAAATAAACAGGCATCGAACCCGAAGGCAGGCTCAACCTGAAGTTGAGAAGTACATCTGACCTCGCCGTGAGGCATCTACTAAACAAACAGACATCGAAACCGAAGGGCGGCTCAACCAGAAGTTGATAAGAACATTAGACCTCACCGTCAGGAATCTGTTAAACAAACAGGCATCGAACCCGAAGGTCGGCTCAACACAAAGCTGAGAGGAACATTTGACCTCGCCGTCAGGCATCTGTTAAACAAACAGTCATCGAACTTGAAGGGGGGCTCAACCCGAAGATGAGAAGAACATCTGACCTCGCTGTAAGGCATCTCTTATACAAACAGGCTCAAACCCGAAGGCCGGCTCAACACGAAGTTCATAGGAATATCTGACCTCGCCGTCGGGCATCTATTAAACAAACAGGCATCGAACACGAAGTCTCGCTCAACACAAAGTTGAGAGCAACATGTGACCTCGCCGTCAGGGATCTATTAAACAAACAGGCATCGAATTTGATGGCCGGCTCAACCCGAAGTTGAGAAGAACATATGACCTCTCCGTCAGGCATCTGTTAAACAAACAGGCATCGAACCCGATGGTCGGCTCAACACGATGTTGAGAAGTACATCTGACCTTGCCGTAATGGATTTTTTAAACAAAAAGGCATCGAACCAGGAGGCCTTCTCAACCTGAAGTTAAAAAGAACATCTAACCTCGCTATCAGGCATCTCTTAAACAAACAGGCATCGGATTTGATAGTCGGCTCAACCCGAAGTTGAGAAAAACATCTGACCTCGCTTTCAGGCATCTATTAAACAAACAGGCATCGAACCCGAAGGGCAGCTCAACTAGAAGTTGTTAAGAACATGAGACCTCACTGTCAGGAATCTGTTAAACAAACAGGCATCAAACCCGAAGGCCGGCTCAACACGAAGTGGAGAAGTACATCTGACATCGCCGTCAGGTATCTGTTAAACAAAGAGGCATGGAACCCGAATGCTGGATCAAAATGAAGTTGAGAAAAACATTTGACCTCGCCGTCAAGTATCCGTTAAATAAACAGACATCGAACCCGAAGGTCAGTTCAACACGAAGTTGAGAGGAATATTTGACCTCGCCGTCAGGCATCTGTTAAACAAAAAGTCATCGAACCTGAAGGCGGGCTCGACCCGAAGATGAGAAGAACATCTGACCTCGCTGTCAGGCATCTCCTAATCAAACAGGCATCGACCCCGAAGGTCGGCTCAACACGAAGTTCATAGGAATATCTGACCTCGCCGTCGGGCATCTGTTAAACAAATAGGCATCGAACACGAAGTCCCGCTCAACACAAAGTTGAGTGCAACATGTGACCTCTCCGTCAGGGATCTATTAAACAAACAGGCATCGAATTTGGTGGCAGGCTCAACCCGAAGTTGAGAAGAACATATGACCTCTCTGTCAGGCATCTGTTAAACAAACAGGCATCGAACCCGATGGTCGGCTCAACACGATGTTGAGAAGTACATCTGACCTTGCCGTCAGGGATTTGTTAAACAAAAAGGCATCGAACCAGGAGGCCTGCTCAACCTGAAGTTGAGAAGAATATCTGACCTCGCTATCAGGCATCTCTTAAACAAACAGGCATCGGATTTGATAGCCGGCTCAACCCGAAGTTGAGAAAAACATCTGACCTAGCTGTCAGGCATCTACTAAACAAACAGGCATCGAACCCGAAGGCCGACTCAACCAGAAGTTGAGAAGAACATTAGACCTTGCTGTCAGGAATCTGTTAAATAAACAGGCATCGAACCCGAAGGCAGGCTCAACCTGAAGTTGAGAAGTACATCTGACCTCGCCGTGAGGCATCTACTAAACAAACAGACATCGAAACCGAAGGGCGGCTCAACCAAAAGTTGATAAGAACATTAGACCTCACCGTCAGGAATCTGTTAAACAAACAGGCATCGAACCCGAAGGTCGGCTCAACACAAAGCTGAGAGGAACATTTGACCTCGCCGTCAGGCATCTGTTAAACAAACAGTCATCGAACTTGAAGGGGGGCTCAACCCGAAGATGAGAAGAACATCTGACCTCGCTGTAAGGCATCTCTTATACAAACAGGCTCAAACCCGAAGGCCGGCTCAACACGAAGTTCATAGGAATATCTGACCTCGCCGTCGGGCATCTATTAAACAAACAGGCATCGAACACGAAGTCTCGCTCAACACAAAGTTGAGAGCAACATGTGACCTCGCCGTCAGGGATCTATTAAACAAACAGGCATCGAATTTGATGGCCGGCTCAACCCGAAGTTGAGAAGAACATATGACCTCTCCGTCAGGCATCTGTTAAACAAACAGGCATCGAACCCGATGGTCGGCTCAACACGATGTTGAGAAGTACATCTGACCTTGCCGTAAGGGATTTGTTAAACAAAAAGGCATCGAACCAGGAGGCCTGCTCAACCTGAAGTTAAAAAGAACATCTGACCTCGCTATCAGGCATCTCTTAAACAAACAGGCATCGGATTTGATAGTCGGCTCAACCCGAAGTTGAGAAAAACATCTGACCTCGCTTTCAGGCATCTATTAAACAAACAGGCATCGAACCCGAAGGGCAGCTCAACTAGAAGTTGTTAAGAACATGAGACCTCACTGTCAGGAATCTGTTAAACAAACAGGCATCAAACCCGAAGGCCGGCTCAACACGAAGTGGAGAAGTACATCTGACATTGCCGTCAGGTATCTGTTAAACAAACAGGCATCGAACCCGAATGCTGGATCAAAATGAAGTTGAGAAAAACATTTGACCTCGCCGTCAAGTATCCGTTAAATAAACAGACATCGAACCCGAAGGCCAGTTCAACACGAAGTTGAGAGGAATATTTGACCTCGCCGTCAGGCATCTGTTAAACAAAAAGTCATCGAACCTGAAGGCGGGCTCGACCCGAAGATGAGAAGAACATCTGACCTCGCTGTCAGGCATCTCCTAATCAAACAGGCATCGACCCCGAAGGTCGGCTCAACACGAAGTTCATAGGAATATCTGACCTCGCCGTCGGGCATCTGTTAAACAAATAGGCATCGAACACGAAGTCCCGCTCAACACAAAGTTGAGTGCAACATGTGACCTCTCTGTCAGGGATCTATTAAACAAACAGGCATCGAATTTGGTGGCAGGCTCAACCCGAAGTTGAGAAGAACATATGACCTCTCTGTCAGGCATCTGTTAAACAAACAAGCATCGAACCGGATGGTCGGCTCAACACGATGTTGAGAAGTACATCTGACCTTGCCGTCAGGGATTTGTTAAACAAAAAGGCATCGAACCAGGAGGCCTACTCAACCTGAAGTTAAAAAGAACATCTGACCTTGCCATCAGGCATCTCTTAAACAAACAGGCATCGGATTTGATAGTCGGCTCAACCCGAAGTTGAGAAAAACATATGACCTCGCTTTCAGGCATCTACTAAACAAACGGGCATCGAACCCGAAGGGCGGCTCAACTAGAAGTTGTTAAGAACATTAGACCTCACTGTCAGGAATCTGTTAAACAAACAGGCATCAAACCCGAAGGTCGGCTCAACCCGAAGTGGAGAAGTACATCTGACCTCGCCGTCAGGTATCTGTTAAACAAACAGGCATCGAACCCGAAGGCCGGATCAAAATGAAGTTGAGAAGAACATTTGACCTCGCCGTAAAGTATCCGTTAAACAAACAGACATCGAACCCGAAGGCCGGTTCAACACTAAGTTGAGAGGAATATTTGACCTCGCCGTCAGGCATCTGTTAAACAAAAAGTCATCGAACATGAAGGGGGGCTCAACCCGAAGATAAGAAGAACATCTGACCTCGCTGTCAGGCATCTCCTAAACAAACAGGCATCGAACCCGAAGGCCGGTTCAACACGAAGTTCATAGGAATATCTGACCTCTCCGTCGGGCATCTGTTAAACAAATAGGCATCGAACACGAAGTCCCGCTCAACACAAAGTTGAGAGCAACATGTGACCTCGCCGTGAGGGATCTATTAAACAAACAGGCATCGAATTTGGTGGCAGGCTCAACCCGAAGTTGAGAAGAACATATGACCTCTCTGTCAGGCATCTGTTAAACAAACAGGCATCGAACCCGATGGTCGGCTCAACACGATGTTGAGAAGTACATCTGACCTTGCCGTAAGGGATTTGTTAAACAAAAAGGCATCGAACCAGGAGGCCTGCTCAACCTGAAGTTGAGAAGAATATCTGACCTCGCTATCAGGCATCTCTTAAACAAACAGGCATCGGATTTGATAGCCGGCTCAACCCGAAGTTGAGAAAAACATCTGACCTAGCTGTCAGGCATCTACTAAACAAACAGGCATCGAACCCGAAGGCCGACTCAACCAGAAGTTGATAAGAACATTAGACCTTGCTGTCAGGAATCTGTTAAATAAACAGGCATCGAACCCGAAGGCAGGCTCAACCTGAAGTTGAGAAGTACATCTGACCTCGCCGTGAGGCATCTACTAAACAAACAGACATCGAAACCGAAGGGCGGCTCAACCAAAAGTTGATAAGAACATTTGACCTCACCGTCAGGAATCTGTTAAACAAACAGGCATCGAACCCGAAGGTCGGCTCAACACAAAGCTGAGAGGAACATTTGACCTCGCCGTCAGGCATCTGTTAAACAAACAGTCATCGAACTTGAAGGGGGGCTCAACCCGAAGATGAGAAGAACATCTGACCTCGCTGTAAGGCATCTCTTATACAAACAGGCTCAAACCCGAAGGCCGGCTCAACACGAAGTTCATAGGAATATCTGACCTCGCCGTCGGGCATCTATTAAACAAACAGGCATCGAACACGAAGTCTCGCTCAACACAAAGTTGAGAGCAACATGTGACCTCGCCGTCAGGGATCTATTAAACAAACAGGCATCGAATTTGATGGCCGGCTCAACCCGAAGTTGAGAAGAACATATGACCTCTCCGTCAGGCATCTGTTAAACAAACAGGCATCGAACCCGATGGTCGGCTCAACACGATGTTGAGAAGTACATCTGACCTTGCCGTAAGGGATTTGTTAAACAAAAAGGCATCGAACCAGGAGGCCTGCTCAACCTGAAGTTAAAAAGAACATCTGACCTCGCTATCAGGCATCTCTTAAACAAACAGGCATCGGATTTGATAGTCGGCTCAACCCGAAGTTGAGAAAAACATCTGACCTCGCTTTCAGGCATCTATTAAACAAACAGGCATCGAACCCGAAGGGCAGCTCAACTAGAAGTTGTTAAGAACATGAGACCTCACTGTCAGGAATCTGTTAAACAAACAGGCATCAAACCCGAAGGCCGGCTCAACACGAAGTGGAGAAGTACATCTGACATTGCCGTCAGGTATCTGTTAAACAAACAGGCATCGAACCCGAATGCTGGATCAAAATGAAGTTGAGAAAAACATTTGACCTCGCCGTCAAGTATCCGTTAAATAAACAGACATCGAACCCGAAGGCCAGTTCAACACGAAGTTGAGAGGAATATTTGACCTCGCCGTCAGGCATCTGTTAAACAAAAAGTCATCGAACCTGAAGGCGGGCTCGACCCGAAGATGAGAAGAACATCTGACCTCGCTGTCAGGCATCTCCTAATCAAACAGGCATCGACCCCGAAGGTCGGCTCAACACGAAGTTCATAGGAATATCTGACCTCGCCGTCGGGCATCTGTTAAACAAATAGGCATCGAACACGAAGTCCCGCTCAACACAAAGTTGAGTGCAACATGTGACCTCTCTGTCAGGGATCTATTAAACAAACAGGCATCGAATTTGGTGGCAGGCTCAACCCGAAGTTGAGAAGAACATATGACCTCTCTGTCAGGCATCTGTTAAACAAACAAGCATCGAACCGGATGGTCGGCTCAACACGATGTTGAGAAGTACATCTGACCTTGCCGTCAGGGATTTGTTAAACAAAAAGGCATCGAACCAGGAGGCCTACTCAACCTGAAGTTAAAAAGAACATCTGACCTTGCTATCAGGCATCTCTTAAACAAACAGGCATCGGATTTGATAGTCGGCTCAACCCGAAGTTGAGAAAAACATATGACCTCGCTTTCAGGCATCTACTAAACAAACGGGCATCGAACCCGAAGGGCGGCTCAACTAGAAGTTGTTAAGAACATTAGACCTCACTGTCAGGAATCTGTTAAACAAACAGGCATCAAACCCGAAGGTCGGCTCAACACGAAGTGGAGAAGTACATCTGACCTCGCCGTCAGGTATCTGTTAAACAAACAGGCATCGAACCCGAAGGCCGGATCAAAATGAAGTTGAGAAGAACATTTGACCTCGCCGTAAAGTATCCGTTAAACAAACAGACATCGAACCCGAAGGCCGGTTCAACACTAAGTTGAGAGGAATATTTGACCTCGCCGTCAGGCATCTGTTAAACAAAAAGTCATCGAACATGAAGGGGGGCTCAACCCGAAGATAAGAAGAACATCTGACCTCGCTGTCAGGCATCTCCTAAACAAACAGGCATCGAACCCGAAGGCCGGTTCAACACGAAGTTCATAGGAATATCTGACCTCTCCGTCGGGCATCTGTTAAACAAATAGGCATCGAACACGAAGTCCCGCTCAACACAAAGTTGAGAGCAACATGTGACCTCGCCGTGAGGGATCTATTAAACAAACAGGCATCGGATTTGATGGCCGGCTCAACCCGAAGTTGAGAAGAGCATATGACCTCTCCGTCAGGCATCTGTTAAACAAACAGGCATCGAACCCGATGGTCGGCTCAACACGATGTTGAGAAGTACATCTGACCTTGCCGTCAGGGATTTGTTAAACAAAAAGGCATCGAACCAGGAGGCCTGCTCAACCTGAAGTTGAGAAGAACATCTGACCTCGCTATCAGGCATCTCTTAGAGTCGCGGTTAGAGTCGCGGTTACAATTGGCTTGAATGTTTAGAGTCGCGGTTATAATTGGCTTGAATGTGAGCCAAGAGAAACGGGGTGGCGTTTACAGGTTCCGAAGCGAACACGCAACGGAGGAAAAACAACTCTTTCGAGTTGACCTTATGGTTACTGTCACGAGTGAATATTGTGTTGCTCAACACGCGGTGGAAGTAGTGGATAGTTGGGTTGTGGATATGAGTGGCGTTCAGAGTGTCCCAATTGTCTGGAGTGGTTCCGGTCAGTCGGTTCCAGAGAGGGAAGGCCTCTTGGTAGAACTGATCGGAGATGCGGCGGTGAGCATCGTCACTGTGAGATAACTGTAGAATGACGGCGATGCGGTCCTGGGGGACCTGATATTCAGTGCCGAACAGACGAAAGCAGGCGGCGCTGTTGAGTTGGTTGGTATCGCCGGATGATGTTGCGTATGCGAAAGAGCTGAGAAACTCCAGAGTGAGTTGCTCGTAGGTGGGTTGGGGATTGATGCAGAGATGCCAGATGCCGGCTCTCTGCAATATCCAAGTTATGCCATCGAGAATCCCGAGTTCCTTCAAAGAATCCAGGTGAGCATATCGGGTCGGCTGAAGCGACCGTTGATGGAATGCTAGGAAGTTGGTCTACTGCCGTTCGCCGGCCTCTCCTTCTCGAAAAGTGATGTTGCTCAAATCGGGGTTTGCACTGGTTTGTCTGGCCATTTTGGTGGGAGAAGTGCAGAGGTTTGAGAGTAGGGAGTTTCTGAGAATGGTGAGGTAAGGGAATGCAGAGGGTAATATATAAGGGTGAATTGGAGGTTGAAAATGGTGGAGGTTTAATGGGGGATTCAGAGGGTTTTTAGTGGGTTTTAATGTTGGGATAATGGGGAATTAGGGGAGAGGAAGTGGAGAGGTGTGCAACCCTGTTTTAGACAGAATTGGGGTTTTTTATGCGTTACGACCGTCAGGGATGTGTGACGGTCGTAACACGCGTGACGATCGTCAGGGGGATGTGACGACCGTCACAGCAGCAAATTCTGCAGAACTGCAGAATTTTGCTTGTGGGGCATTTTAACAGTGGAAAGTATGATATTTTGACTTACGATGGACGAATGACGAAATAAGAAATAACAGGAAAAATAATTAAGGGAGATACTGAAATGAAAATAACATTAAATCAAAAAATGAGTTTAAAGTAATACAATATCCAAAAAGAGGAAACAATTGCAAAATGAAATAATGTAAAACAATTTGAAATGCAGTAAACTTAAATTAAATAGAAAGCTAAAATATCCCTCCTTTTGTTTCTTCAAGTTGTTGACTTGCTGAATAACGTCATTAAATTGGTCGCTAACCAAGTCCATGTAAGTAACGAAATCCATGTGAAGCTGCGTTAATTCATCTTTGATAGTGGTTACTTCCAGCTTGAGGTCGTCTACAATTCTTAGAGCATAGTCTAGCTTGTCTGTGTTTTGTTCAGGCGTGGGGTCAGGAAAGTTATGGTAGTTAGGAGGGGTCTCAGGATCGATCTCCACTTCGGACTCATAATCTTGGTAGTACAAATAGTCATGTTCTTCTGAGATTTGATCACTGTCATACATGTAAGCCTGGGGTGTGGAGTGAGGTGATGGAGGTCCCATAGGCTCGTCCAATTCATAAAGCCAATTGTCTTTGTTATGGATACTGGTTAGCTCATGGTTGGGCAATGTGAAAAGGTGGACAGGTTGATCAGCTATGAGGTATTCGTAGGCTCCTGGTCCTAAAGTACCTAGAATGCGTCTGTTGAAGCAGAACTGGATGTCCATTGATCTGAGGTTGCCGAAACGAACGACTTTGTTCAGGAAATACCTCGGGCCAATTTCGTGGGAGATCATGGTTACTAGGCCTCCTATTAAAATGGGTGAGTGCGGATCCTGATTTAGGCGTGTAAATGCCCTCATCATAAAAGGGACAACATTTACAGGGCGGCCTTGTGAAGCACAGAGAAGGATGAACAACTCGTCCTTTGAGACTATTGTAATGTTTTCCTCCTTCCCAAAGAGGGTATGGGCTAATATCCTATGGAAATAGCAGAAGGCTGGATTGTGTATCTCGTTGTTGTGCATGTCATTCGGTTCTGGGTGATAGTTTCCGGTGATGGAACCCCAGAATTGGTCTAATTCGAGATCAAAATCCTCTTCAGTGGTGGTAAACACAAAAGGTCCGCTAGGGAAACCTAGGATGTTAGCTAACGTGGTACGGTTGTGTGTTTGGTCCATTCCAAACATTCTAAAGGTTATCCGCTCTTTAGTGGATCCATAGCCATATTCAGGTAAGTAACTTAGGGAGCTAAGGAATTCGAATGTCAGTTCGCGGAAGGTAGCAAATCAGGTCTTTAGAGCAGTTTGCTCCCAGCCTAATTGGTTAAATAAGTACTGAATGCTATCCTAGATTCCTAGCTTGTCCATGGTGGGTCTATCGTAGTACAGAGTCGAAGCAAAGCTTCTTTGAGTCAGTGCCTCGAATCTGGCCTGATGAGCTCGTCCTCTAAACACAACAGTCGTAACATCGATGTCGGCCATACTCGTTAGTCGGATAAAACGGGAGAAAAGTAGAACGACTTTTAAAATCCTGGAAAAAATCACATTCACTCAGATCATATTTTTAAGAAGTAAAGAGTGATAAAAGAGAAAAATATAAAATAAATATGAATATTAGAAAATAAGATAATAGAAATTTATAGAAATCATAAGTTAACAAAAAGAATAGTTTTAATAAATTTAGAAGGAGAAATAGGGGAAGAATTTGGGTTGCCTCCCAATCAGCGATGTCTTTAATGTCAGAAGCCTGACGATAGCTTGGATATAAGCTATTCGGGAAGCTCGAGCAATTTCATATTGCTTACGTGGTCGTTGTGTTCACTTTGATTATAATGTTTCAAACGCTGTCCGTTTACTATAAACGGTGCGTTGATTTGATTCTTGATTTCAACAGCTCCACTCTTAAGGACTTTGGTGACCTCAAAAGGTCCAGACCATCTAGATTTTAATTTTCCAGGGAATAGTTTCAATCTGGAGTTGAATAGGAGCACGATGTCTCCCACTCT
This sequence comes from Lathyrus sativus, assembly GCA_963859935.3. Taxonomy (NCBI): domain Eukaryota; kingdom Viridiplantae; phylum Streptophyta; class Magnoliopsida; order Fabales; family Fabaceae; genus Lathyrus; species Lathyrus sativus. The sequence goes on from OZ012735.1 coordinate 360,820,999, forward strand.
GAATTGCTTCCGGATCGAACGTTTATCATGCCATTTCTTGGTCCTTTCTTTGTAGATGTGTGCATTCTCGTACGCGTCTAATCTTAGCTCTTCCAATCATGAAGGTTCAAGATTCGCTTTTCGCCTGTCGCAGTGTAGTTGAAGTTTAGCGTCTTAATAGCCCATAAGGCTTTATGCTCTAATTCTACCGGCAGGTGACATGATTTTCCGTAGACTAGTTTAAATGGTGTGGTTCCTATCGGTGTCTTAAAGGCGGTCCTATAAGCCCATAAAGCTTCGTTCAGCTTTGAGGACCAATCTTTCCTGGAGATTGCGACAGTCTTTTCTAAAATTTGCTTTATTTCTCTGTTCGAAACCTCCACTTGCCCACTAGTTTGTGGATGATATGGTGTGGCTACGCGGTGTTTGAATCCGTATTTGGAGAGGAGTTTGTCAAAGATTCGCGATATGAAGTGCGAACCACCATCACTAATGACGAGTCTGGGCATACCGAATCTAGGAAAGAGTACGTTTTTAAAGAGTTTAACGACTACTCGCGTGTCATTTGTTGGAGCGGCAACGGCCTCTATCCATTTCGATACATAGTCGACAGCGACGAGTATATATTTATTTCCAAAAGAAGATGGGAAAGGTCCCATGAAGTCGATTCCCCAGACGTCAAAGATTTCTACTTCCAAAATTCCTCTCTGAAGCATTTCATCGCATCGTGAGATGTTGCCGGTGCGTTGTACAGTCCGAACGGCATTCGGCGATAAGCAAAAGTACCATAGGGACAGGTGAATGTTGTCTTTTCCTGGTCATCGGGGTGAATAGGAATTTGAAAGAATCCCGAATAACCATCTAGATGGCAGAAGTACGAATGTTTCGCTAGTCTTTCCAACATTTGGTCTATGAAAGGTAAAGGGAAGTGATCTTTCCGAGTTGCCTTGTTCAGTTTTCTGTAATCGATACACATCCTGTTTCCAGTCACAACTCTTTTGGTTATCGATTCTCCTTTTGCATTCTTCACTACAGTAACGCCTCCTTTCTTTGGCACTACGTGTACTGGGATGACCCATTGGCTGTCGGAGATCGGGTATATGATTCCTGCATCTAGTAGCTTTTTCACCTCGTCTTTGACTACAGTGCTTAGGATCGGGTTTATCCTTCTCTGATGTTCTCTTGAAGTTTTGCAGTCTTCCTCCAGCATGATACGGTGCATACAAATGGAGGGACTTATGCCTTTTAGATCGCTTATATTATAGCCTAACGCAGTTGGGTATCTCCTTAGGACTTCTAATAATCGCTCAGTTTCTGATTGTCCTAAATTAGCATTTACTATTACTGGTCTTTTGAATTCTGTATCTAGGAATTCGTACCTGAGAGTTTTGGGTAGCTCCTTAAGTTCTAAAGCTGGGTTTTTCGGACCTGGCATGTGATTTGGAGTGAGTGCTAAAATCTCGCTCAGACTATCATTTTTGTATGGTGCACGCCAGTTGTCGTCTTCATGAATAGCAGGGATCTGGATTCTCATGATTTCAGAATATGTAGTTTCTTCCTTTTCTAATTCTCGTATGCATTCGTCAATGACATCTACTATATAGCATGTGTCATCGATGGCTGGTGCCTTCAAGAATTTAGTAAGGATGAACTCTATCTTTTCTTCTCCTACTTCGAATGTTAGCCTTCCTTTCTTTACGTCTATGATAGCTCCGGCTGTAGCTAGCAACGGTCTTCCTAGGATAATTGGGGTAACCGAGTCGTCTTTGATGTCCATGATTATGAAGTCGGTTGGGATATAGAATTGGCCTATGCGTACTAGAACGTTTTCCAGTATGCCGACGGGGTATTTGACTGATCGGTCAACCAATTGTACAGACATTTTAGTTGGTCTTAGTTCACCCATATTCAGCTTTTTACATATAGATAAAGGCATGACGCTTATACTGGCTCCTAGATCGCATAGAGCTTTGTCTATAACGAACTTTCCTATGACGAAGGGTATGGAGGCATGTTGTTTTGTATGATTGTGCTACATTCGGCAGTAAGTGTCACTGTCTCGTTATCCTCTATTTTCCTTTTATTAGACAAGATTTCTTTAACAAACTTAGCGTATGACGACATTTGAGTTATCGCTTCTGTGAACGGGATAGTGATGTTTAGTTGTTTCAGAAGTTCAACAAATTTCTTAAATTGTCCTGAAGTTTTGGAATTTAGTAATCTTTGAGGATAAGGGATCGGTGGTTTATACGGTGCTGGAGGCACATATGAGTTTTCATCTTTGGCGGCCTTTTGCTCGTCACATTCCTTCTTTTCTGTTTCAGACTCCCTTTCGGTTGATTTATCAGATTTCTGTTGCATTACTAAATCTTCGTTCTTAGGATCTGTTGGACCTTCCAATTCTTTTCCACTTCTCAATATAACAGTGTTTGCGTGACCTTTCGGATTAGGTTCGGGCTGGCCTGGGAATGTTCCAGCTGGGGCAGCTGCAGAGGCTTGTTGTTGAGCCACTTGTGATATCTGCGTTTCGAGCATTTTGTTATGGGTGGCTAAAGCGTCTACTTTTCCGGTCAACTGTTTAATTTGCTCGCTAGTGTGTATGTTTTGATTTAGGAATTCTTTGTTTGTTTGAGCTTGAGTTGCTATGAATTTTTCCATCATCAACTCGAGGTTTGATTTCCTAAGGGCAGTCTGGGAAGCAGCGGCTGGTTTTTGATATCCTGGCGGAGCAGCTGGTGCTTGCAAGGCATTATCGTTCTTGTAGGAAAAATTTGGGTGGTTCCTCCATCCTGGGTTATAAGTATTTGCGTAAGGATTTCCCTGAGTGTAATTTACTTGGTCTGGTGGGATTCCGGCCAGCAATGGGCACTCGGGCGCATTATGAGTGGCGATTCCGCATAACTCGCAGTTTGGAGTTACAGCAGCAACGGTTGCAGTTGGGTTAACGGTCAGACTGTCGATTTTCTATGCTAGAGCATCTACTTTAGCGTTGAACTTTTCAAGGCTGATGATCTCGTACATCCCACCTTTTGTTGCGGGTTTCTCTGCTGGAATTCGTTTACCTCCCCATTGGCAGTGGTTCTGAGACATGTTTTCGATTAGTTGATAGGCTTCGTCGTATGGCTTATCCATAAGTGCACCGCCCGCGGCGGCGTCTACCGTTAATCTGGTGTTATACAGAAGCCCATTGTAGAAAGTATGGATCCTCACCCAGTCTTCTAAACCATGGTGAGGACATGCTCTCATCATATCTTTGAACCTTTCCCACGCTTCGTAGAGATACTCAATATCTTTTTGTCGAAATCCGTTGATTTGGGCTCTAAGCATAGCAGTTTTTCTTGGCAGAAAGTATCTTGCTAAGAAAACGTTCTTCAACTGTTCCCACGTTATAACGGAGTTGGATGGTAAGGATTGTAACCATGTCCAAGCTCTATCTCTAAGAGAGAAAGGGAAAAGACTAAGTCTTATTGCGTCTGGAGTTACTCCATTTGCCTTCACTGTGTCTGCGTATTGCAAAAACTTCATTAAGTGTTCGTTTGGATCCTCAATTGCATTTCTTGAGAATTGATTTTGTTGTACAGCTGACAGCAATGACGGTTTTAGTTCGAAATCAGTTCGATTGATAGCTGGGGCAGCTATGCTACTTCGAGGCTCCATCTGAGAGGGTGTAGCGTAGGCCTTCAGCGGTTTGTTCTGAGGTCCTTCAGCCATCTTTGCTTCTTCAACAGGAGGATGAGCTAGAAGATCAGGAATGTTGTGTCTTCGTTAATATTCGATGATGCGCCATCTTAGATGTAAGAAGCTCTCTAGTTCGGCGATTGTAGGTTGTAAGATGTCGCCTTGTGAGCGAGTACTTGGCAAACAATCGAAGAACGAGTAGTGGGAGAGAGAATTGTTAACCTAGTATATACTGTGTAATAAAAGATTACACTATTGACTAAACGGGTCCCCGGCAACGGCGCCAAAAACTTGATCGCGACTTTCTATGTCTAACAAATCTAACTGCAAGTGCACAGTCTATCGCGTAGTAATAAAAGATATCGATCCTACAGGGACTCGTAATCAATCTAGTATTATCGGGTGTTACGGTGTTTAGCTAGGTTGGTAATGTTTTAAGGGAATAATAATAAAATAAGTGCGTAAACAAAAGGGAACTAAAGCTTTTACTTAAGGTATGAATTTATGAATCAATATGCAATAATTTTGTTCTTCGGGGATTCGACAAATTACTGGCGTATTAAGTGTTTTCAAACTTAGTTTAAGAAGAAGATAATGATCTAAAGACTTTTGTCTCACGATGGTTGTTGACGCTAGTCGCAACTCTAAGGCGGAACGTATGCTGTCGCTATCCCGTTCGGGGTTAAAGTTACTTTTTGAAAATCTCTAAGTTCTAATCCTTTTTAAAGCGCTTTCGCTGTTTTTAAATCGAATGCCTAGTTTTTACTATCTGGTCTGAGCCGCAATTGTCGCTTGTTGGTTCGTACCTTAGTTAATTTTCCACTATCGTGGCAAAACTATTTTTAAATAAGTTCTCGCAGTCGCGACGAACGTTTACTTAGAAATTTTAATTAAAAACTAAAACCATAAATGAGTTTTGAAAAGAGAAAGATTACGCCAATTATTATCAAATCCCGTCCGAATTATTATTACATATCGACTACGGTAATTTAGCTAGACATGGAAAAAGAATTGATAATGCATAAATAAAAGCAGTAATTGAGAACATACATCATAATGAAAATTGCAATTACGATTAAAATAAAAACCTGGAAATATCCCAATTGGCTTTTGGGGAGATCCTCCACAATGTCAGCAGGATTCTGATCTTTGTGCCAATTGATCATACAAGAAAAGGAAAGTACAAAGATACCAAAGAATATAGAGAAGAAAAAGAGAAACAAACAAGAATATGAGAACGGTAAAGTTGCTCTGAAGATAAACTGGCAGCACTCCGTTGTCTTGAATGCGGCTCCCTTTTTCAGGTCCCAACCTCTTCCTTTTATAGAGAGAGTATCTAACGGTTATTTCTTCAGGAAGTGGGCTTGAGGCAGAAAAGTAGGAGTTAGTGGTCACTCTTTTGGTCTCTAAGGGGAAGTTATAGCACGTGACTTCATTTTGCACGTTCTGGATGCATGACGGTCGTCATGGATGTGTGACGGTCGTCACACGCATGACGAGCGTAACGGCTATGTGACGAGCGTAACGGCTATGTGACGGTCGTCACATCAGTAGAACTTGTATCTGTTGTTTTTCTCTTGGTTTTTTATCTGGTTTTCACCTGTTTTTGCTCCTTTTCTTCATATTGCTTTGCTTGGGCATGTTCTTTGAATACCTGCAAAATACATAGACAAATAGCATGGAATGCCCCGAATTCGTAGTGAAACCAGTCAAATATTAGTTAAAATACATGTCATTTTATATATACGATTTCGCGTTATCAAGCATCTGTAAACTTACAGGCATCAAACTCGAAGGCCGGCACAACACGAAGTTGAGAGGAACATCTAACCTCGCAGTCAAGCATATATTAAACAAACATGCATCGAACCCGAAGTCCTGCTCAACACGAAGTTCATAGGAATATCTGACCTCGCCATCAGGGATCTGTTAAACAAATAGGCATCGAACACGAAGTCCCGCTCAACATGAAGTTGAGAGCAACATCTGACCTTGCTGCCAGGCATTTGTTAAACAAACGGGCATCGAACTTGAAGGCCGGCTCAACACGAAGTCGAGAGGAACATCTCACCTCGCCGTCAAGCATATGTTAAATAAACAGGCATCGAACCCGAAGGCCGGCTCAACAAAAAGTTTAGAAGAACATTTGACTTCGCCGTCAGGCATCGTATCCGAAGGTCGGCTCAACCCGAAGTTGAGAAGAATGTCTGACCTCGCCGTCAGTTATCTGTTAAACAAACTGGCATCGAACCCGAAGGTCGGCTCAACCCGAAGTTGATAAGAACATTATACCTCCCCGTCAGGCATCTGTTAAACAAACAGGCATCGAACCCGAAGGCTGGCTCAACCTGAAGTTGAGAAGAACATCTGACCTCGCCGTTAGGCATCAAACCCGAAGGCTGGCTCAACCCAAAGTTTAGAAGAACATCTAACCTCACGGTGAGGCATCTACTAAACAAACAGGCATCGAACCCAAAGTTCGTCTCAACCCGTAGTTGAGAAAAACATTTGACCTAGCCTTCAGGCATCTGTTAAACAAACAGGCATCGAACCCGATGGCTGGCACAACACGAAGTTGAGAGGAACATCAGACCTCGCCGTCAGACATCTATTAAACAAACAGGCATCGAACCTGAAGACCGACTCAACACGAAGCTCATAGGAATATCTTACCTTGCCGTCAGGGATCTGTTAAACTAACAGGCATCGAACACGTAGGCCGGCTCAACCCGAAGTTGAGAAGAACATCTGACCTCGATGTCAGGCATTTGTTAAACAAACAGACATCGAATTTGATGGCCAGCCTAACCCGAAGTTGATAAGAACATTAGACCTCGTCGTCAGGAATCTGTTAAACAAACAAGCATCGAACCCGAAGGCCGGCTCAACAGGAAGTTGAGAGGAAGATTTGACCTCGCCGTCAGGCATCTGTTAAACAAACTTGCATCAAACTCGAAGGCTGGCTCAACCTGAAGTTGAGAAGATCATCTAACCTCACCCTGATGCATCTGTTAAACAAACAAGCGTCAAAACCGAAATCCGGCTCAACCCGAAGTTTAGAGGAACATCTGACCTCGTCGTCAGGCATCTGTTAAATAAACACGCATTGAACCCGATGGCTGGCACAACACGAAGTTGAGAGGAACATCTGACCTCGCTGTCAGACATCTATTAAACAAACAGGCATCGAACCCGAAGGTCGGCTCAATACAGAGTTCATAGGAATATCTGACCTCGCCGTCAGGAATCTGTTAAACAAACAGGCATCGAACCTGAAGGCCGGCTCAACACAAGTTGAGAGGAACATTTGACGTCCCCGTCAGGCATCTGTTAAACAAACAGCCATCGAACCCGAAGGGCGGCTCAACCCGAAGTTGAGAAGAACATCTGACCTCGCTGTCAGGCATCTATTAAACAAATAAGCATCGAACCCGAAGGCCGGCTCAACACGAAGTTGAGAGAAACATCTGAACTCGCTGCCAGGCATTTGTTAAACAAACAGGTATCGAACTTGAAGGTCGGCTCATCACGAAGTTGAGAGGAACATATGACCTTGCTGTTAAGCATATGTTAAATAAACAGGCATCGAACCCGAAGGCCGGCTCAACCAAAAGTTGAGAAGAACATTTGACCTCGCCATCAGGCATCTGTTAATCAAACAGGCATCGAACCCGATGGTCTGCTCAACCCGAAGTTCAGAAGAACACCTGACCTCGCAGTCAGGTATCTGTTAAACAAACAGGCATCGAACCTGAAGGCCAGCTCAACCTGAAGTTGATAAGAACATTAGACCTTCCAATCAGGCATTTGTTAAACAAACAGGCATCGAACCCGAAGGCCGGCTCAACCTGAAGTTGAGAAGAACATCAGACTTCGCCGTCAAGCATCTGTAAAACAAACATGCATCAAAGTCGAAGGCTGGCTCAACCCGAAGTTTAGAAGAACATCTAACCTCACCGTGAGGCTTCTATTAAACAAACAAACATCGAACCCAAAGGTCGTCTCAACCTGTAGTTGAGAAAAACATTTGACCTAGCCGTCAGGCAGCTGTTAAACAAACAGGCATCGTACCCGATGGCTGGCACAACATGAAGTTGAGAGGAACATCTGACCTCGCTGTCAGACATCTATTAAACAAACAGGCATCGAACCCGAAGGTCGGCTCAACACGAAGTTCATAGGAATATCTTACCTTGCCATCTGGGATCTATTAAACAAATAGGCATCGAACACGAAGGCCAGCTCAACCCGATGTTGAGAAGAACATCTGACCTCGCTGTCAGGAATCTGTTAACCAAACAGGCATCGAACCCGAAGGCCAGCTCAACACAAATTTAAGATGCACATTTGACCTCGCCGTGAGGCATTTGTTAAATAAACAGGCATCGAACCCGAAGAGGGGCTTAACCCGAAGATGAGAAGAACATCTGACCTTCCTGTCAGGCATCTGTTAAACAAATAGGCATCGAACCTGAAGGACGGCTCAACACGAAGTTGAGAGGAACGTCTGACCTTGCTGTCAGGCATCTGTTAAACAAACAGGCATCGAACCCGAAGGCCGGCTCAACACGAAGTTGAGAGGAATATCTGACTTCGCCGTCGGTCATCTGTTAAACAAATAGGCATCGAAAACGAAGTACCACTCAACACAAAGTTGAGAGCAACATCTGACCTCGCCGTAAGGGATCTGTTAAATAAACAAGCATCGAACACGAAGGCCGGCTCAACACGAAGTTGAGAAGAACATCTGACCTCGCTGTCATGCATCTATTAAACAAACAGACATCGAACCCGAAGGCCGACTCAATACGAAGTTGAGAGGAACATCTGACCTCGTCGTCAAGCATATGTTAAATAAACAGGCATCGAACCCGAAGTCCGGCTCAACCAAAAGTTGAGAAGAACATTTGATCTCGCCGTCAGGCATCTGTTAAACAAACAGGTGTCGAACCCGAAGGTCGGCTTAACCCGAAGTTGAGAAGAACATCTGACCTCACCGTCAGGTATATGTTAAAGAAACAGGCATCGAACTCGAAGGTCGGCTTAACACAAAGTTGAGAGGAACATTTGACATCCCCGTCAGGCATTTGTTAAACAAACAGCCATCGAACAAGAAGGGCGGCTCAACCCGAAGTTGAGAAGAACATCTGACCTCGCCGCCAGGTATCTGTTAAACAAACATACATTAAACCCGAAGGCTGGCTCAATTCGAAGTTGACAAGAACATCTAACCTCACCGTGAGGCATATGTTAAACAAATAGACCTCGAACCAGAAGGCCGTCCCAACCCGTAGTTGAGAAAATCATTTGACCTAGCCGTCCGGCATATGTTAAACAAAGAGGTATCGAACCCGAAGGCCGGCTCAACACGAAGTTCATAGGAATATCTGACCTTGCCATCATGGATCTGTTAAACAAACAGGCATCGAACACGAAGGCCGGCTCAATCCGAAGTTGAGAAGAACATCTGACCTCGAGGTCAAGACAGTACACGACATCAGCGAGTACAAGCAGAATCAATAGCATGACCTCAACCAACAAGCCTGGTGATGGTCAGCATACAACAATGATCAAAACAAAAGGAATACAAATAGTCAAGTACGGCCACGGGCGCGAAACTCTTCTAACAACCCCTTCGTTTCTGGATGATCAGGCCGAGTGAGTAACCCTTCGACGAGTAGCTCCCTCTGCATAATGGTATACTGAAGACCTTCGACCGAATCTTCCCATGCTCCTTCGCTGAAACAATCTTCTAATTTCCGCTTCTTGCATTCAAACATCAGTTTGCGCTCCTTCAGGTTAGCGAGAGCCCTGTTGAGCTGGCCTTCGGCGGCGTATCTGCGAGCGGTTTCTTCATCAAACCTCTTCTCATTAGCCTTCACCTGGGCTTTCAGCTTGGAAATCTGTTGCATCAGCTTATCCTCCCGCTCTTTCCTGGTGGGTAGGGAGGCCTTCCAGTGCTGGTTGAACTTGGATATCCTCCGATATGCTTCGTCCAAGTGCTGCTTCTTCGTAGCCACTACATCGTTGACAGCTTTGAAGTCTCGACCCATGCGCTCACGCTCAGCTATCTGCTTAGTCAAGTCTGTCCCCAGCTGGTTCACCAGCTCTGTCTGCCTTTTAAAGGAATGAACGGCTTCGTTTCTCTCGCTTCTGAGTTGAGCCAATTCTTTCTCCAGTTCTTCGTTTGCCCTCTTCAATTCATCTCGCTCAGCTAACACCTGATTATGCTGCTGAATGGGCACGGTAGTAGGCTCTTCAATCATTGGAGGGCTTTCTGGCTTGGCAAGAAGAAACGGCATCCCTATAGCATCTGCTCTGGCTCTGATCCAAGTCATATATGGAAGGTAGGCTTGGTTATTGCTTTTCCCCAGCAATGTTTTTCCCCGCTTACTGATGCCATTCCAGACGCGCTGAAGCTTAGACAACATATCCCCTTCTAGAAGACCAGTGAGGTACAGAGATTCCTGCACCTCTTCATCCTTCGGCGGAGCTCTCAAAGCATAAGCAAACTGTCGGACCAACAAAGACGGATTATAGTTTATACAGCCCTTCCTTCCTATCAAAGGCACGTTTGGAAACCCGTTGCAGCTGAAGATAATCTCGGTACCTAACCTATCTCTGTCGAACCAGTCAATATCCTCTGCAGATAGACTCATCAAATGCTCAGACCACTCAGCTGTGGCCACAAACGAAACAAAGGGACCCCTCTTGGGCAGATGACTATCAAGCCATTTATAAAGCAGGGGCACACAGCACGAGACATTCTTGCCTCTTCTGTTCTCGTTTTTGTAGTGGATAGAATGGTAGACATCTCCTATCAAGGTAGGGACTGGATTCCCTGAAGCAAAGATGCGAAATGCGTCGAAGTCTACAAAATTGGGCATATTGGGGAACAGAATGATGCCATATATGCATAGAGCGAGAATGGCGTTGAACATGACCCAACATCCGTCTTTGGCGCACTGCTGAGCTTTTCCCACTAAGAACTGCAAGGAGAAACCGGGAACCTTGTTCCAACTAGACAATACCAACTCGGAGGCATTCAGATGATGTGAGGGAGCTAGACTAGCCAGATCAGGCTCAGCATCCATATGAACAAAAGGCATCTGCCTCTTGATAGGCACACCCAACAAATCAGCATATTCCTCTAGCGTAGGTGCGAGAACAAAATCCTGGAAAGTAAAGCATCTCAACGGAGGATCGTAGAACTGCAGCAGAGCGTGCAACCCATTCAACTCGAACGCAGAAGGTTTACGAACCAAACTGAGCAATTTGCCGTAAGATTTTCTGAACTCATCTCTCACAGCATCATCTGCTAAAGCAATCAAACCAGTCAGCTGAACCACATCAGGGGCAGGGAGCTTGTAAGCCACGGTCTTCCTTAGAGAACCCATAACAATACAGTAGAAGGCCAGAAATCCTGAATCGGGGGGAAACGGTACCTGCAACACAGGCACACGTTAATGAAATGCAAATGAGTATGCAGAGCAATGTAAAATGCAATCATGCAGCAGGAGATCAAGGCAACTGTGCTGTGGAGATTCTGTATCAACAAAACCATGATGCCGCTCTGTCAAGAACAACCATTATATCTGATAAGAAGAAAACCCTGGTATCAGACCACAAATCTGTTCTGTCAAGAACACACATCCGATAATAAGGACCTCTGATACAGGACCAAAACTCTGCTCTGTCAAGAACACACCTTTGATGATAAGGACCTCTGATACAGGACTCTAACTCTGCTTTGTCGAGAACAAACATCTGATAATGAGGACCCCTGATACAGGACCCTAACTCTGCTCTGTCAAGAACAAACATCTGATAAAACTCTGCTCTATCAAGAACAACCATACATATGCTGATGAGATCCTCAGACCCTAACCATAAACCTGCTCTATCAAGAACAAATACTCATCTGAATATAAGGTCCTCTGATACAGGACCAAAGCTCTGCTCTGTCAAGAACAAATGTACACATCTGCTGATGAGATCCTCAGATCCAATCATAAACCTGCTCTATCAAGAACAACCATCTGGTAATGAGATCCTCTAATCCCAATCAAAACTTATTCACTGTCAAGAAAACCAGGTAGTCTGAGGGTCAAAGTTTCCTGCAATAAACCCAACCCTGCTCACAGGTATGGACCTAAACTGACTCAAGTTCGGCATCCTATGCGTTCATCAGCGTCACAAACATTCAAGAGGGGTGATACGATACCCATAAGGTGTGGCATCACCAGCTCATGAACCGGCCTCACTCGGCTGAATCACAAATGATCGGTCCCCTGAGTCGACAATTCTCCAAACCAACAACCCCCTCAACCCAAAGGGTTGAAAAAGAAGTCAACTGGGAGAACCTCGTTTGAGCGTGGATTTCATGAGACACTAGTGCCTGCCAAGCAAGCACGCGCCCACTAATTTCCACAACTAATGCTATGTTCACTCAAGCCTGGGTCTGGCTTCTCACTCATCAGAATGCCCCTCCCACAACAGCACAGATAATCATATCATACTGAAAATAAAGTGCGGGAAATAAAGTGCGATAAATAAACACAACCCAACAAGTAATCATACAAGCGCTAGGATTGACTCTCGCAGGGGACATCAGATCCCCAAACTGACTCGCATTCGAGACGTTGGATCCCAGGAAACTATCAAGTCCCCAGCAGAGTCGCCAGCTATCGCTTCCGCGAAAATAAGGTGCCGGCAAAACAGAAGAGTCGCCACCTTTCGTTATTTATCCCTCAGAACGGGAAAGGAAACGATCGGAAAAACCTGACGAAAAAGGGTAAGACAAGGTCGTCGCAACCATGTCTGGGTTCGGGAGTCGGTTACGCAAGGGGAAGGTATTAGCACCCCTCACGTCCGTCATACTCGACGAGATCCACGCTTGTTGTGTTTACTGGACGAGTTGGTTTATCTATCTACCTATCAAGGCTGGCTAAAAAAGAAAAGAAAATGACTCGGCAAAGCGTCGCGCTTTATGCCTACGTATTCTCATCAGAGAACGAGAAATCAGAGTCAACGTAGTTCGCCTAACTATTGGTTATGGGGAAGGTGGCTCGCCAATACATCAGTATTGTGCCTACGTACTCTCAACAGGTATGAGAGATTAGAGCTTACGTAGTTCGAGATAATACGGATTACGAGAATTCAGATTCATCTGTTTTATCGAGTAAGGTTAAACAACAGTTCCAGCAGTTAGGGACAAAGCCTGTTTGCGTTGGCGCTGAAGTTTAACGACACTCTTTTCTTCAGAAAAGCTTCCTTTGAATTATGGGCCCACAGGGCAAAAAGGTTTGAAGTTTGTTTTCTGTCTTTTACGAAAGAACTGTTTTTATTGTGTTTGCAATTTCAATCACACTAGAGACTATGACCTGAGAGTGAATGTGTCGCATGTCACCCAAAGGGTGCCATACTAAACATCCAGACTGTTGAAAAAAACCTCTCCAACAATCCCTTCTCAGATAGCTTAAGGCTCGTGACGTACGAAAGAAATCATTCATGATTACTGTATCTTAAGCTGTTTTGAGATGAGAAGAGAGAACAGGCTCAACTACAGGGAGACTATCAAGTCCTACTGTTGTCATGCCAAGGATTCATCCTATGATTGAGGTTTGAAACAGGGAACTCCTAGAAGTTATCATGCACAAGTTTCAACCTAAAGTTCTATCATCACTTCCTTATCAAAGGAAATGAGAGTCCTAAGGGATCATGTCAATGATAAATAGAAACAGCTAAAGCATCAGCTTAAACAGTAAACGGTAAACGACTGTAAAATGCATGCAATGCAAGTGAGGGAGGAAATGTGTGTGGGGTATTAGCCTCCACAAGCTCATCTCAACCTCAAGCCAGAATGAATAACAGTAGTCATACTGAGGAAATAACAACATGCTATCAAGCAAAATATAATAAACTGCAATCATACAGAAGAAATGAAATAAAATGGAATGCTATCAAGCAAAATAAACCACCTGGGCAAGGGAGCTGGGCTCTACCGAATACCCGCAAGCAAAGCCATACAGTAACAATACAAGCAGAGGGAGCAACTCAACCTCTAGTGCAATCATGCTCCTAGATTAAAGTCAGTCTAGTCATGGACTTATTCTAATGCATCAAGCAAGTCAAACAAGGCACATCAACACTACAGAAAAGAAAATAGAGAAGAAAACAGCAGATCAACAACTCTCTCTCAATTCCAAGCCTCAACTCTTCTAACAGCAATTCAGTCTTCAGACTTTAATCACCCTTCAAGTATATCATCTTCACTGGAAAATACCAATTTGCTTCCCCAGGTTTCAACCCTTCAACATAAGTTTCAACTTAATCTTCTTCTTCAAGCTTCAGCTCTCTTATTCAATTCCATCTTCAGGCTTCACTCCTAACTGCAAGTATCAACTTGATTCCTTCAGGCTCTCAAAGCTTCAATGTAAGTATCAACTTCCTTTAGTCCTCAAGCCTCAGCTCCACTCTCAATCTCAACTGAATCCTCTTCATAAGTATCTACTCAGTCTTCAAGCTTCAGCTCTCTTACTTTACCAGTCTCAACTTGGTCTTCTCTTCCTACAAGCTTCAGCTTCTCAGAGTAGTCTTCAATCACTTAGAAATGTCAACTTCATCCTTCAATCTTATTCAAGCAAGGAACTCTTCATTCTTCACTCAATCTCAATTGGATCTTCAAGTATCAACTTGTTCTTCTTGCTTTCCAAGCCTCAGCTGCAATGGCAATGCTCAAGGAATCATCCTCTTCCACACTCTCCAGTGAAGTCCTCATCTTCAAACTCAAGCCTAACATCTCTCAAGATACTCAAACCAGAAGATAATTGATTTAACAGGATGAGAGGAAATGATAAACAACCTACTGACAACCAAAGGAAGCCTGTAAGGGTTCATCATTATGAGAGACTGGTTCCCTCAAAGTTCTACTCCCCAGATAAAGCCACTCATCCTTCCAAAGGAGGGATGTGAATATCTGAGAAGGACTTTTAGTCATTGGGAAGAATGGAAGCACAAGAGGCTTTCCATGTTTGTGAAAGAAATCATTCTAACTATAAGGCTCTCTCTATGTCCTATCTCCTAATCTTCATCAGACACCTTCAGGCACCAACAAATCCAAAGCTCCAAGCAACTTCAAGCCACTTCAGGCATCCTCAACTTGTCTTTAACTTGTCTTCAACTTGATCAAAGGCAAACCAAGCACAAACCCTAATCTAAGGGAACTAAATGAGTTAAACTAGTTGAATTAGTAAATTAGGATGACCTAAAACCTAGCACTAAAGTTAGTCCTAACTAAAATACTAGAATCAATTGTAAAATCCTACAAAAATTACTATGGGAACCTAGGTCAATCATGACTCTATCACATTAGTTTCAAATATCAAATCATCAAATTGGACCTAAAACTAAAATCTACATTCTAAGGTATCAACCTAAAACCTTAAAAAGGAAGTCTCTAAATATCAATATAGAAAGCATACCTATTTTCATCACAAAAATGTGAGAAAATTACTACGGGATCATACATGTCTAACCTAATCACACCCAAAAAATTAGGCCAAGAATTATCACTATGAGATCACACAAAATTCTACAAAAATATGCATCAAACATAAACATTTTAATATCAATTAAAATACAAAATTCCAATTAAATCAGAAATTAAATGAAATGAAAATATTATTTTTCTAAAAAATAATAGACTCAATCATTAGTAATATTCAAAAATAATAGATTTGATTGGATTAATATTCAATTAGTTATGAATTTTCCAAGAATCATGAATTAAATGGAAATTAAAATGAAAATCAAATAAAATAAAGAAGCGCGCGATGCAGGAAGTAAACATTTTCAGTTCAAAACATGGGTTGGGCTTGCTGGGGGGTGTGGATAACACTCAGATTACTAAGCCCAAACGCTTGAGTAAATGAAACGGTGCATTTCATGCTTCAGACTCCTTCACAATTCAACTTCAAAACGTGGCCGTTGGATGAGCCTCCAAGTCCAAGTCAAAACAAGATCCAATGGTATCAGGGTCATCTTCAACCTTTCAAACATCTGAGCTTTGCGCCCAGCTCCGGCCACCACCGGTGGAGCTCCGGTCGTCTTCCCCAACCCTAGTTCACTCTAGGAGCCTCCAATGCAAATGTTCAAAACATGAAACACACTCCAAATATTGCCACGAGCTCAATCATGCCATTAGTTTCTTCTGAAACCCCAAGAATCATCATCTCCCAATCTCAACTGAAAATGGTGATCTTCCTATTTTGTCTCTAATTCAACAATTAACCATCTGAAAACCATCCTAGGCCATTCTACAACTAATCTAACACCCTAATTCCACCTGATTCTACCTAAATCAAGCTAGGGGAAGAAGGTTACAAACCTGGAAATTCTTGAATAACATATGCACGAAATCTTCACTTCAAGCTCTCAAATCTTCTGGACACGATCACTGAACCTCCTCCTTGCTTCTGTATGCAAAATATTCAATGGAAAGTGCTTCAATCTTGAAACACGATGCTGAGTTGCAGGTGCTGAAAACCCCTTGCTCCCACACGATCTAGCCACCAATTCTTCTTGGAAATGATCTGGAATCAATCCTTGATACTCATGGAAGAAGAATCAATCAAGAAAATGGAAGGAAATGGAGGAAATTGATGAAATCCATTTCAATTGCAATCTATGAAAACTCAATTCCAAACTATGCTCAAACCTTCAATGATCACCAACCTTTTCCATGGATTCATTCTACTCAATATATAGATGGAGTTTGGATGATCTAGAACCCTCTAGATCCTTCCAATGAGATTTTACACATCTCATGTCATGAGATTTTGAATCACTTATCATGCATGCTCAATTCTGTTTGCAGCTTGAAAACCATCTCAATCTCCTTCAATTTCTCCCCTAGTGACATTTTGGAAGGGTTTAGCTTGCCATGTTCCTTGCCCATTCCTCAATTCTAAGTTTTGCAAATGTTGCTTAATATGCAAGTAACCATTTTCCAAAGCAAGTCCATGATTTAGACCTCAAATAAAAAATGTGGCTAAGCCATTGTCTTTAAAATGTTTTCTAGAGTCAAAATGATATATTACATGCCATGGTTTGGATGTGTAGGTTGAAAATATCAATTTCCAACTTTGATTCATTTAACTTATGCCTTCATTTTAGGTCATTTTTACCACTTTGAGCTACAAGCCTTTTCAACATCTTATAACCTCCTTACTAGCCTTAAAACATCATTTTAAGCAAGTTTGATGTTGAATATTTTTCCATTTGAAGCTTGGAAATAGGAGTTATGGCCTTATGCTTGAAATGACCTATAATCTCCAAATGACCAAAATGCCCTTGACTTGTTAAAGCCATAACTTGAGTTCTACAAATCCTATCAAGGACTTCTATTACTCTCTAGAAAGCTAAGAAGATAAGGAACAACATTCCTGTTTACCAAAAGTTCATAGGAATCATCCTTCTTGGGCAAAAGTTTGATGCAAGTTGGGTAACTTTCAAGGCCCCAGATTCACATACCTCAGATGACCTGTAACTTGTCAAAGTCATAACTTGAGCTCTACAAATCCTATCAAGGACTTCTAGTACTCAAATTAAAGCTAAGAACAAGATCTACAACATTAATGTTGGGGGTAAGATGAGATGACAATCACATCTTGAGCTAAACTGCCTTGAAGATAGGGGTCAAACTAGGGGATTTTACACTGTCAAGTCTTAGAAACCCTAGCTTAAAACTTCTCAAACTCTTCAATCATGATGATTTGACTTTGGAATCATCCTTATAACATCTCAATGTGTCAATCCATGATCACATGGCTCTTGAATTAGGTCTCAACATTGTTCAAATCATCAGTTGACCTAGGGTTGACCCAGTCAAACCCTAATTACACCACTCATGGCTGAGGCTTCTTAATCTTGCACAATGACCTGTCTAGGCTTCATGATGGCTTTCAAGACATCTCATAAGCTCTCTCAAGGCTTCAAGTCCATCCTCATGGTTTCAAAATCATCTGAGGAGCTCCCACAACTCTCAAGTTAGGAGGCACACACTCTTGGTTTCAACCACTCTCTCTGAGAATCTTTTATCTTCTCTGACAAAGGTATCTACCCTTGAACACTTGAATAACCTCCTTAGCTAGCTTCATAGTCTTGTGTAGCTCTTGATTGGTACTCATACCTCTTGATCTCCTGCATACATGTCAATGAAATGCAAATGATAATGCTTATGTGAATGAAATGAAACACAAGCTAGGTAAAGAGAAGTTGGTCAAATTTTAGGGTGCAACAGCTGCCCCTATTCAAACGGCTTGAACCTGACTGGGTGAGAAGCGAACGGCTCTCAACCAATCAAGGTGCGACATGGTTGAATACCGACAAACCCGTAAATTTTCCAACTGCACAAGTACACGGTACTCGGATGGGAACAAATCTTCGAAAACTGAAATATTAGCTGCACGGTAACTAGCTGGGGAATTGGTCACACGGTAACCGGTAATACATGGTCTATCATGCCGTCAGGCATCAAGATTCCTCGAGACTCATCAGGTCAACAATCAAGTTAAATCATGCCGTCGGGCATTCAAAGAACTTTCGGGCATCAGTCGGACTTCATCAGTAAGTCGGGAATAGAATTCTCGGTCAATCACGAACTGCTCGGGGATATCCAACTTCTACCATCAGGCGCTACGCATCAGCTGGGAGTACTGCTTCAACATCCGGATTAGACTTCATCAGTAAGTCTTTCAAGGGAAGTTTCAACTTCGCTGTTCAGAAACCTGCTGGGGACGACACATCTCCGCTGGGGATTCTAGAGAACTATCAAGTAACTCTGCTTCGGGGATCCAGAAATCATTTTGGGCGATTCAACTCTACTGAGGACATCAAGAATCATCTTGGACAAATGACTCCACGAGGATTTCAAGAATCATCCTGAACCGATAACTCTGCTGGAGATTTCAGGAATCATCCTGAGCAAACACTCTGCCGGGGACTCTAAGCATCAACTTGAGCAGGCAACTCTGGCGACTGCTCCGGGGATTTTAAGAATCATCTTAGGCAAACGACTTTGCCGGGGGAGAATTCAAGAATCATCTCGATCAAACGACTCTGCGGAGGAACACCTGCAAAACAAGAACGGTAACGACCTAGCTCATGTCTAGTATGCATATGATCGACAACGGCGCAATGTTCCACACGGTGGAAATGCTATGCGTTTATGATAAATGCTATGCAATCATGCAAAATGCTGCAATCCCTTCAGCAAAATAAATGCTGAAGGGAGAATCCTCCTGTCAAGGAGAAAGAACCACTCTGGTAGGGGAAGGAATCATCCTGCTGAGGAGAAAAAAGGTCACGTCAATATCAATCGGACTCCGCATGGGGAAGCAAACTTCAGTTGACTGCTGCAGGGGAACGAAGCTCTACGAGAACCCAGACCTGCTGAGGAAAGCGATGTCAATCGCAGAAATAAACTGCACGGCGTTCGCAGCCAACCTTCCTAGAGGTAACGACTCCGGTGGGGAAATACAGCATCAGCTATTCAACACTCTACTGGGGACGACCAATCATGGCCCGAACTGCTTTCCAAGGACTCGGCTCTCTTGGGGAACTGCAAACTCGGCTGGGGAAGAAGGAATAATCCTACTTGCTAGGGAGAGTACGACTCTGTGGGGAATCTCGATTCCGCTGGAGACTTTAGTCTTGAACTATCGAGTGCTGCACACTTTAGTGAAAGACTCAGCTGGGGAGATGCCATTCCTTCAGGATGTACTTGATTGGGGAGAGAATCTCCTCTGCCTGGGGAGAACATATCAATGCTTACGATCTCATGTTCAGACTCTGCGGGGAGGGACTGCTGAACTTTGCTGGAGAAGGAGGAATCATCCTGCTTGGGGAATGCATACGGCGTACTGTCTGGTACATGCTACACCTGCAACAACACAAACAGACAAACAAGATGCCCTTCTCAAAGGGACCTATCAAGGTTATCATCTTGTGACAATGTTTGAGTAATTCATTGTTTCAACAATCAGTGGCCTAGGCCAGTAAGTTTATGTATGCGCATTTTGTCAAAAACATCGGCGTTCTTTTTCGCAAACAAAACAGATAAATGCTAAACAAACATAATTGCTGAATAGTATACATTTTATCGATAACGAACCCTTGAATGGGTAAAAATGTTTTACAACAGATGCAAGCTCCTGGAATGAGGAAGCCACGCAAAAATAAAACATAAATATACATCAGTATATACAAATGTCGGCAACGAGGCATAGACAAACACCATGAGTTGATCCCTCTATGACCCACTCGACTTCGATACTTCTCCGACGCTTCATCTTCAGAAGAGATTGATTCAGATAAACGGCCCTCAGGTCCTCCAAACCACTAAACAATGAAAGTCCACACACGGAACGCAGTCATTTGCTTTTTCAAATCCCTAACTTTTGCGTGAACCGCCCTTTGCGGGTTTTCAGTTCACCGGGATACCCTTTTTTGCCAAAGTCGCCCATCCGGGTTTTCGACTTTGCGGGTGTACTTTTTTCAATTTATAACCCTAATTTTTGCCCGAACCTTTTTCCTTTTTTATGGTTCGCCGGGATGCCCCATTTTTGCCTGGACTCTCTTTTTACTGTCCAGCGGGTCGCTTTCAAGCAAAGTATTTTTTAACTGCGTCTTCGTTCACCGGGGATGCAAAATCTTCACCATCCATCGTGGATAACAACAAAGCTCCTCCCGAGAAGACCTGGATGACGACGTACGAACCTTCATAATTGGGAGTCCACTTGCCCCGGTGATCGGTATGTGGAGGAAGAATCTTCTTCAGGACGAGATCACCCGTCTGAAAGCTTCTAGGACGCACCTTCTTATCATAAGCTTTCTTCATTCGGCTTTGGTACAGACGACCATGCGCAATCGACGCTAACCTCTTCTCGTCCATCAGGCTGAGTTGGTTCAGTCGGTTCTTAATGCATTCTGCCTCGTCGAGCTTCACATCAACCAAAACTCGCAAAGAAGGGATCTCCACTTCTAACGGTAGGACAGCTTCCATACCATACACCAAGGAGAAAGGAGTTGCCCCGGTTGATGTACGTACCGTTGTACGATAACCGTGCAGTGCGAATGGCAACATCTCTTGCCAATCTTTGTAGGTCACAACCATCTTCTGAACAATCTTCTTGATGTTCTTATTGGCCGCTTCAACGGCGCCATTCATCTTCGGCCGGTAAGGAGATGAGTTGTGGTGTTCAATCTTGAAACTCTGGCACAGCTCCTCCATCATCTTGTTATTCAAATTCGAACCATTATCAGTAATGATCTGCTCGGGAATTCCGTAACGACAGATGATATCCCTCTTTATGAATTTGGCCACCACCTGCTTGGTCACATTAGCATATGAGGCGGCCTCCACCCACTTGGTGAAGTAGTCGATAGCTACTAGAATGAAGCGATGACCATTAGATGCAGTAGGCTCGATCTTGCCTATCATGTCGATGCCCCACATGGAGAACGGCCACGGGGAGGACATGACATTCAAAGGGCACGGCGGCACATGAACTTTATCAGCATAAATCTGGCATTTATGACATCTCTTCGTGAATTTGAAGCAATCCGACTCCATCGTCAGCCAGTAATACCTTGCTCTCAGGATCTTTCTTGTCATAGCATGCCCGCCGGCGTGCGTACCAAATGTGCCTTCATGGACTTCTTCCATGAGCATACTCGCTTCTTTCTCATCTACACATCTGAGTACCACGAGATCGTGATTTCTTTTATACAAAACTCCATCAGGATTGAGATAAAAATTTCCAGACAGCCTCCTCAGAGTCTTCTTATCCTGGGTTGACGCTCCCGCAGGATACTCCTTAGTCATAAGGAAAGTCTGGATGTCATGGAACCATGGCTTGCCGTCGGCGGCTTCCTCGATCGCAAAGACGAATGCAGGTCTATCAAGACGAGAAAGGACAATTCTCGGAGCTTCATTCCAAAAATTGACTTTATACATCGAAGCCAACGTGGCTAAGGCATCAGCCATCTAGTTTTCAGCCCTGGGTACATGATGGAGTTCCACTCGATCAAAGAACGGAAGCAGCCTTCTGGCGTAGTTCATGTACGAAACCAAATTTGATTGACGAGTCTCCCACTCCCCTTTAATCTGGTTGATCACAAGCGCTGAGTCACCATATACGTCTAGGTTCTTGATTCTCAAGCATATGTTAAATAAACAGGCATCGAACCCGAAGGCCGACTCAACAAAAAGCTGAGATGAACATCTGACCTCGCTGTCAAGCATCTGTTAAACAAACAGGCATCAAACCCGAAGGCCGGCTCAACAAGAAGTTGAGAGGAAGATTTGACCTCTCCGTCAGGCATCTGTTATAAAAACTTGCATCAAACCCAAAGGCTGGCTCAACCCGATGTTAAGAAGAACATCTAACCTCACCCTAATGCATCTGTTAAACAAACAGGCGTCGAACCTGAAAGCCGGCTCAACTTGAAGTTGAGAGGAACATCTGACCTCGCCATCAGGCATCTGTTAAACAAACAGGCATCGAACCCGATGGCTGACACAACACGAAGTTGAGAGGAACATCTGACCTCGCCGTCAGACATCTATTAAACAAACAGGCATCGAACCTGAAGGTCGGCTCAACATGAAGTTCATAGGAATATCTGACCTCGCCGTCAGGAATCTGTTAAACAAACAAGCATCGAACCTGAAGGTCGGCTTAACACAAAGTTGAGAGGAACATTTGACGTCCCCGTCAGGCATCTGTTAAACAAACAGGCATCAAATCCCAAGGCCGACTCAACACGAAGCTAAGAGGAACATTTGACCTCGCCATCAGGAATCTGTTAAACAAACCCACATCGAACCCGAAGGGCGGCTCATCCCGAAGTTGACAAGAATATCTGACCTCGCTGTCAAGGATCTGTTAAACAAACAAGCATAGAACCCGAAGGTCGGCTCAACACAATGTTCATAAGAATATGTGACCTCGCCGTAAGGCATCCGTTAAACAAATAAGCATCGAACACGAAGCCCCACTAAACACGAAGTTGAGAGCAACATATGACCTCGCCGTCAAGCAACTGTTAAACAAACACGCATCGAACCCGAAGGCCTTCTCAACCCTAAGTTGTGAAGAACATCTAACCTCCCCCTAATGCATCTGTTAAACAAACAGGCGTCGAACCTGAAAGCCGACTCAACACGAAGTTGAGAGGAACATCTGACCTCGCCGTCAGGCATCTGTTAAACAAACAGGCATCAAACCCGATGGCTGGCACAACACGAAGTTTAGAGGAACATCTGACCTCACTGTCAGACATCTATTAAACAAACAGGCATCGAACCCGAAGGTCGGCTCAACACGTAGTTCATAGGATAATCTGACCTCGCCATCAGAAATCTGTTAAACAAACAGGCATCGAACCCGAAGGCCGGCTTAACACAAAGTTGAGAGGAACATTTGACGTCCCCGTCAGGCATCTGTTAAACAAACAGGCATCGAACCCCAAGGCCGTCTCAACACGAAGTTGACACGAACATTTGACCTCGCTGTCAGGCATCTGTTAAACAAACAGGCATCGAACCTGAAGGACAACTCAACACAAAGTTCATAAGAATATCTGACCTCACCATAAGGCATCTGAGAAATAAATAGGCATCGAACACGAAGCCCCGCTCAACACGAAGTTGAGAGTAACGTTTGACCTCACCATGAGGCAACTGTTAAACAAACAGGCATCGAACTCGAAGGCCGACTCAACACGAAGTTGAGAGGAACATTTGACCTTGCTGTCATGCATATGTTAAATAAACAAGCATCGAACCCGAAGGTCGGCTCAACAAAAAGCTGAAATGAACATCTGACCTCGTTTTCAGGCATCTGTTAAACAAACAGGCATCGAATTTGATGGCCACCACTATTGCACCCTAAAATTTGACCAACCGGTTCTCCTATCTGACTCGTGGTTTAAGTTCATATTCGCAAATCAGATGCATGATATTTGTGCACAGACCGAGGATATCAGAGTTACAGCTTGGGTTTCGTTTACTATATATGGCAGATCCAGTCCAGATCATCAGGGTTTTATTTTCGGGAAATTGTGCGCTCCTCGGTGATTTTTAGCTTGCATAGTGATTTTGGGATATTCTGATGCCCGGGGTTCTCTGTTCGATTCGATCTGGTCTCGTGCGCTCTTTTATGGTGGTCATTTGCATTTGTCTGCATTTTTTGGGGTTTTAATAGACTTTTGTGGATTTTAAATAGGCATTTTAATCATTTTTTAGGATTTAAATAGATTTTTTAGAATTTTAAATAGTTTAAATCTCTTTTTAGAATTTTTTTTTTAAAATAGATTTAATAGTTTTTTAATCATTTTTAGAATATAAAAGATTTTAAATAGTTTTAGTTGTTTTAGATAATATAGAAAATATTATAGATTTTTCTTTTATGTTAATAGGGATTTTAATAGTTTTAAATAGAAATAAATAAAATTTGTTTTAATATAGTTTTTTTTTTTTAAATAGATATTATAAAATGGTATAGACTTTTGTAGAATTTTAATAGAAATTAGTAGAAGTTTATTAACATAGAGTTAATTAGATTTTTAATCATTTTAGATTTAATTAGGGTAATTAGTTTAATATAGAATTTAGTTAGGTGTTAATTCTGTTTTTTAGGTTTAATCAGGTTAATTAGGATTTTAATCATGTTTAGGTCTAATTAGAATTAAGATAGTTTAATTTTTGGATTAGTCAGGTTAATTAGTTAATTAGGTTTTAATTGATTTTAATTAGATATAATCAGATTTAGTGTTTTAATTCAGTTTTCAGGTTTTAATCAGCATTTTTCGTTGGGCCCAGAAGTGAATTTTTGGAGGCCCAGAGTCCAATTCGTTTTTTGTCCGTTTTGGCCACAGAAAGTGACACTTGTCACTATATAAACAAGCCACACGTCCACGCGAGGCCCCACCACCTCACAATCTCCCTCAGCTCAGAATCTCATACGCGTCCCACTCAGACCCTCACTCTCTCTTCTGCCACACGTCCAGCCACGTGTCTTCCCCCAGTCTCTCCCACTCACGCGTGTCACCACCTCTGACCTCCCCTTCACCACTTGTCACCACCACAGCCCCTCACCTGAGCATCACCGGGACCTCGTCGCCGGCCATGCATCCACCCTGAACCTCCCCAACGGCCACCGTCTAACCGTCTCCGGCCACCGTCCCTTGCCGGAAACTGCAAAAAACTCAGAATTTACCAGAAATCCCCAGAGATCCTCCGATCTCCCCCTTCTTCCTCCATCCAACTTCATCTTCACCTCACCGGAAAATCTACCACCGCCGGAAACTTCAAGAACAGCTTTTCCAGAACTCATCCATTTTCATCGTTTGTCAAGGACAATCACACAGAAAATCAGCAAGGCTTCAGTGTTCTTCAATCTCTTCCCAGAACATCATCATTTCTCATCATCGATCATCAAGAACTTCGTGGATTCCCCAGAATCTTCATCAACCAGAATAAGGTTCTTCACCAAGCCATACGATTCGCCCAGAAATTTCCAGAACGCGAAGAAGCGCCTTCATCGCAAGCCCACCGGTCCTTCAAGAACGTTACGATGCCGTTCGTCGCCATCAACACCTTCAACAAATCCCAGATCGTCCTCGTCATCTTCAGGAATCTTCGTCCAGATCTGGATTCGCCCTCAACAGCTTCAAGATTTCCATGTTCTTCATTATTCATCAGTAGACCCAGGGTTCATCGAATCGCATCACACCTCCAGGTTCTTGTTTTCTTCCAACTCTTCTTGTAGATGTTTTGGATTATGAATCTATTAGGAGTTGTGTTGGTATTTAGGTTTAGGTTCTTGATAGTTTAAACGGAGGGAGAATTTGGTGAGATCTAGATTTGAGATTAGGGTTGAGTTGAGGTTTTTTTTGTGAGAGTGTGCGTAAGGTTTGGGATTGTTCAGAGAGGATGAGAGGTTGGGGATGAACGCGCTAGGGTTTCCGTGTGGTGAACAATGATCAGGGCAATGGAGAGGGAGATTAGGTTTTGTTAGGGTTACATGGATTAGGGTTGGGGCTGGGTTTAGGCCCAATCTCGTTTGCTGAGATTCACCCCCCATTTTGCTTAGTCCCCCCCCCCCATGTGTGTGAGAGGCAGAATGATTTTGGTCTGGGCCTTATGCCAGAATGTTATCCACACCCCCCGTACGTAAGCCCAATGAAGAATAACATGACAAACTTGCTTACTGCACCCCCCCCCACGCGTTTTTTTCCTTTTGTTCATTTTTCAGTGAGATTGTGATAGTGGGCCTGCACCTTCTGCTTTTCACACCCCTGTGTTTGGGCCTTAGGCTGAAGACAACTTGGATATTTGCTGTTCTCACCCCCATTCCCTTTACTTAATTTCTTGTATTTTTTTAATTCCCTTTACATTTTATTGCATATTGTAAAATTCATAGAAAATAGGAAAATTAATATTTTTCAATTCTTGTTTTTTCTATAGGTTTATAATTTTGTCTAGAAAATTAATAAAAATAAAAATCCCATTTTATTTTTAGTTTCATATTTTTAGTATATTTTCCATTTAAATAGCATTTTAACTGGTTTAGTTTGTACTCCATTTTGTAGAATTTTGTTTAGGACCTTCCCTTAGTCTTTTTAATTCATTCTTTTTGGTGTGATTAGATACTGAATCATAGTTCCCCATAGGATTTAATTCTTGATTTTTAGGTTAAGATTTGATTAGTTTAATTAGGTTAACATTAGGGTACCATAATTAGGGTTTAAGGATGCATACGTGAAATAATTCATTTTCTGTGGAGAGTTTTGATTTGATTTTTGGGTAGGGGTATGTAGGGATGTTATGGGTAGATGTTATAGACCCTTGTGAATAATTGTTAGATTTTTCCCTCTTGCTTTAGTATTTTTAGGTATTTTCTGAAGTGGATGATGGTTTTGACTGATCTGTGGTTATCTGTTTATCTCCGGGGTTCATTTGGGGAGTTTGTTGTGGGGCTTAGTTTGTTTTGAAGATCTTGGTGAAGAGCATGATGGAAGAGAAGATTGTGGATCAAGACTCAGAGACCCAGAGCTTGGAGATTATCCTCTGTTTGTGAGGTTTGAGATCCTAAAGTTTGAGGGAAGTTCATGGTACTTTCCTAAGGAAGGCACTATGAATGACTTTCATTCTTTCTTCTCGCCTCTTTCCTAAGTATCCAATGATGTTGGAGCCGACTTGTGAGTTTAATTCCTCCTGAGGAGGAATGTAAACTGATCACAGTTGTTGAGCCACATGGGATACAACTCCTAAGTGGAAGCCTCCTAGTACTTTCCTGAGGAAGGTCCTATGGGTCTATTCACTTAGTTCCCTTAGTTCAGATAGGATTTCTCAAGTATCCTATGATGTTGGAGCCGACTTGTGAGTTTAATTCCTCCTGAGGAGGAATGTAAACTGATCACAGTTGTTGAGCCACATAGGATACAATTCCTAAGTGGAAGCCTCCTAGTACTTTCCTGAGGAAGGTCCTATGAGTCTATTCACTTAGTTCCACTAGTTCAGATAGGATTTCCTAAGTATCCAGTGATGTTGGAGCCGACTTGTGAGTTTAATTCCTCCTGAGGAGGAATGTAAACTGATCACAGTTGTTGAGCCACATAGGATACAATTCCTGAGGGGTAACCTCCTGGTACTTTCCTGAGGAAGGCACTATGAGTTTGTCTACTTAGCTCCCTTTCTTTGGTAAGCTTGTTCTGAAGCTTGGAGACTGGGATTGATTCCTCTTGTTTAGGGTTTTGATTAGAGTTTTGCTTAGATATTTGCTTAAGGGTTTGCATAGAGTTTTGTTCAGGGATAGATCAGAAGCTTGTTTTAGGTTTTGTTTAGGGGCCCTGCTCAGGGTTAGTTTCTTGTTTTGTAGATAGGGATTTGTCAGGCTGGTTTGCCTTCTCTTTATGTTGTTTGACTTGTGTGGTGTTGTGTTGCATTAGACTTAGGAATTCATCTAGATAGTTCTGAGGTAGGTGCATCTTAGAAGTAGGGTTTGTGTGCATGAGAAGTTGAGGTGGTCCTCCTTCTGCTTGTTTGTTATTGAGTGGCTTTGCTTGTTGGTATTTGGTAGAGCTGAGCTCCATTACCTTTGTGGTTTGCGGCCTCTGTGCCTTGATTGTTTAGTTGTTGCATTCATGTATGTTTCCAGTATTTCTTTACTTTGCAGTATTTCCTGTTTGCCGTTTAGTCCTGTTGCCATGATCCCTTAGGAGCTCTGACTTCTCCGCTACGAAGTCGTTATGATAGACATTAGGATGGTCAACCAGGCATGATAACAGTAGGTAGATTCCCCTCTTTAGTCATAGTTTTAGGGTGTCTTTTCCCGTTCTCAGCAGTAGTAGCTTTTGAGTAGCTTGAGTCGTAGTTAGCCGAACTACAGCTGCTCTGATTCCTCGTACCAGACTAGGATATGTAGGCATAGGATGCGATATCCTAGCGAGCACACTAACAACTAACCTTTGTTCTCTCGCGGCTGTGCGATTGAGACTTTCCCGCTGACGACTAATTGTTATCCCTTTTCTATTGCTCGAGTGCATTTGAAACCAGATCTTCCCGAACCTTTGAAACCAGTTTGTTTTCTCACTGCTGTGTGAGAGCCCCTGTTCAGCCGTAGTCAGTCGAACTACGTTTGCTCTGATCTTCCATGCTGTGTGGAAGTACGTAGGCACAGGATGCGATGTCCTGGCGAGCGACCTTTTCCCCGTTTAAACGTAGGTAGTTGAACTACGTTGACTCTGACTTTCCCATTGCACGAGGGAATACGTAGGCCCAGAACACCGTATGTTCTGTCGAGTCCTGTCCTTTTCTTTTCTTTTTCAGACTGGCCATTAGCGTAGATAGAACGCACCCTTTTCCTTATAAACACCAAGCGTGGATCCCATCGAGTACGATGGACGTGAGGGGTGCTAATACCTTCCCCTTGCGTAACCGACTCCCGAATCCAGGTTTTGGTTGCGATGACCATACCTTTTCCCGTCTTTTGCGAGGTTTACTTCGAGCGTTTCCTTTCCCTCCGTTGGGATAAATAACGCACGGTGGCGACTCTCCTGTCAAGCCGGCGCCGATTTTCGCAGTAGCGACAGCTGGCGACTCTGCTGGGGATCTATAGCATCTAGGGACTTTTCCCATCCCTTATGCTGGGACCGTTTCCCATCCCCTACGCGAGTCAATCCTAGCGCTTGGGTGTTTATTTGTTGGGTGTTGTGCATATGTGTTTTACCTTTCTGCACTTTACTTTTCTGTACCTTTACCTTCCCGCACTTACTTTTCAGCACTATATTATTATGATTATTGCTGTGGGAGGGGGATGTTACTATGAGTGAGAAGCCGAACCTGGGCTTGAGTATGCACCTAGATATAGTTGTGGAGAGTAGTAGACGAACCTGTCTGCTGAGCAGGCACAGTTCCCTACGAAATCTGCGCTCAGACGAGGTTCTCGCAGAGGTGCTCCTTTCCGGTCCTGAGGATCTGAGGGGAGTCCAGACGTGAGGATTGTCGACTCTGGGGACCGATCATTTGGAAGTCAGCTAAGTGAGGCCTCTTCATGACTCGATGATGCCACTCCTTCTGGGAATCGTATCGTCATTCATGAAAGTCTGTGACGCTGAGGACCGCATAGGATGCCGTACCTTTGTCCGTAGATTAGGTTCATCATACTTGTGAGGGGGATTGGGTTATTGCAGGAAAACTGGCCTTCAGAAACCATGATTCAGTAGTTATCAGACGGTGTTCTTAAATAATCTCCAGGTGTGTTGTTTGGATCAGATGGGTTTCTTATCTAAGGTAGATACTATTATCAGATGGTTTTCTCGTCAGATACAGAGGTTCAGATGGATTTCTTACCAGGGGATCGGTATTTTGAGTATCAGATGATAGTTAGTGTCATGAGGTTCTGGTGCCCGTGTTGGTTTTCTGTTCTTGATCACAGAGATGTTCCTCTTCAGGCTACAGCATAGCCCCTGTGTTCACAGATTGCATTATGTATCATATTGCATCATTGCATTACCATTTTGCATTCAACTAACGTGTGTGTATTGCAGGTACATATTTTCCCTCCCAGTTCTGGTGTTTGTTTCCTAGCAAGACATGGAAGCCACGAAGAGAGTGTTACCCTACAAGTTTCCGTCTCCGGATATCGGTCTGTTGTTAGAGTTGATTACTATTGCCAAGAAGAGGGTAATGGGTGACTTCAGAAAGAGATATGGGAGGATTCTGACCTATGTTTATCAGCCATCGGCCTACGAGATCAGCGACATTTATACCCTGTTACAGTTTTATGATGTGGAGCTCAGGTGTTTCGTATTTCCTGACTTTGTTTTGGCTCCTACCCTGGAGGAGTATTCTGCACTCTTGGATATACCTATCCGCGAGCAGATGCCTTTCTATCGTACGGACGCTGAGCCTAATCTGGCTGAGCTTTCTGCCATCCTGTACTTGCGAGAGTCTGAGCTGACCGGGAAGATGATCAGAAGAGGAGATGTGTGGGGATTTCCGTTGGATGTCTTGGTGGAGAAGGCTCGGGAGTATGCCAAGGAAGGTGGCTGGGTTGTTTTTGACGTCATCCTTGCTGTATGTGTTTATGGCATCGTGTTGTTCCCGAACATTCCTGATTTTGTCGACTCAGATGCCTTCTATATTTTGGCTGCAAAGAACCCAGTTCCTACTTTGCTGGGAGATATCCACCATTCAACTCACTACCAAAATGAAAAGCGGCGAGGAAGGAATGTGTCTTGCTGTGTACCTCTCCTGTGCAGGTGGTTCACCAGTCATATGCCTAAGTCAGGCCCTTTTGTCACCTCTATTGATTCTCTAGGATGGCCGGAGCGCTTGATGGGGTTGACTGCTGAAAACGTGGTATGGGTTAACGAAGAGGTATTCGGAGTTGAGGTCATACTCAAATGCGAGGGATTCCCGAATGTTCCGTTAATAGGAAGGAAAGGGTGTGTCAATTACAACCCTTCCTTATTGATCAGGCAATTTGGGTATGTACCTCAGGGAGAGCCGAAGCCCAAGGAGATACAGGAATCTCTGTATCTCACTGGGGCAATAGGGAAAGAGATGCTGACCAAGCTTGAGAAGGCATGGAAGAACTTGCACAAGAGAGGGAAGCCTTCAGGTAGCAGAGGGGATACTCGAGTTCCTGGTCCGTATGTGGAATGGATTCGTGAGCGAGCTACGAAATTCCTTATGCCTTATCCAGCGGTTCAGCCATTGCATCCTTCTCCGGTGGAAGAGCCTACCACTGTGGACATACAGGTATACAAGCAACTGATGGCGGAGAAAGAAGAGCTAGCAAAGGCTAAAGAAGCTTTAGAGAAGGAGAATGCCCAGCTTTGTCATGAAAAGATTGAAACAGGATATTTTTCTAAGCAACAGGCTGAAACTCTGAAACATCTGAAGACTACGTTATTGGAGTTGACTGAAACCAAGAAGCGTCTGGAGTTAGATGTAGACTCAGTTAGCAGTGTATTGGCTACTAAGAAACAAGAGCTGGAAAGGGCCTACACGAAGCTAGCTAAGTTCAGAGAGCACCGGGATCTCACTATGGCCAAACGCAAAGGACGGGAAGAAGAGCTGAAGACACAGGTTGCTCAGTTAGAAGAACAGGTCAAAGTGAAGACTGAAGAGCTTGAAGAAGAAGCATGTCGCCGATACGAAGCCGAGCGCAAACTGACTGATGCCATGAAGAATTTGGAAGATTTTCAGCATAGAGCAGACGCCAAGAGACCCAAACCTGGGGATGGTGCCAATGATAAGGCTTGGGAAGACTTTGTCAGAGACATCCAGGGAACGGTCAGAAAAAGGGATCAGCTGATAGAAGGTTTGATTTATCGACCGGATTACGCAGAGACAAAGAAGCTGGTTGAGGACTTCCGCAACCGTACCCGTACTTGATTTCTCTCTTGTATTCTGTTGTGTTGAGATCACCACCAGGCATGTTGGCTGGGATCCTCCTTTATCATATCAGCTGTATGGAGCATAGTTATGTAACATCTTAACAAGACTGATATTCCAATAAATATATGAGGGTTTTTCTAAATATTGTCTTAGGTTTATCTCGTCTTGCTACCACTGACACTGGAATTGGAGGGGAAATATCTCCAATGCACACATGCACGTTAGCATTTTTATTTCTGTCTGCATAAATCATATTGCATAGCATTACTATAGCAGGCCAGAGCACTTATCCAGCCTTTGTTTTCACCAGAAGGTGATTCTCGGGGGATTGTTTGAGGCAAGAGTGGAATGTTGAAGACAACCTAGGGGCTGAAGCAGATTTGAACAGAATCAAGCAGTGTAGTCAGTTACAGGTAATTGGTAGCTACGGCTGAAGGCAATTTCCAGGCTCCTAACACCTTGACAGGGTTTACTATGACGTCCCACCCTTGGTATGATTCTATGGAAGACTTCCCGAACAATCTTGCTGCAGACCAAGTTGTACAGCCTACTGTTGAGAACAGAGATCGACATGAGCAGTTCGTTGCCCGAAATGAACGTCATCCTCCTGCTAACAATCAAGGTGTTGCTTTTCCTGTGATGAATTACCGCAGAGATATTCCAATGGCCGGGATGGTAGATCCAAGAGCTCTTGAAAATGGTAGAAGACTCCGAGCGTTAGAAGAAGGTATAAAAGCTTTGAAAATGAAAGATGCTGTTAACCTGGATGCTGTAGACATGTGTTTGGTTCCTGATCTGGTGTTGCCTTAAAAGTTCAAAGTGCCGGAATTCGAGAAGTACACGGGAGACAGCTGTCTGAAGCTGCATTTGATGATGTTCTGTCGAAGGATGACTTCGTTTGTGCGAAATGACCAACTGATGATCCATTTCTTTCAGTATAGCCTGACTGGGGCATCCTTGAGGTGGTATGTGCAATTAGAGAGTAATCAGATTCGATCATGGGTGGAGTTAGCCCGAGCTTTCATGAAGCAGTACGATTACAACCTGGATTTGACCCCTAGTCTCGTACATCTGCAAGAATTATCTCAGGCGGAGAATGAATCATTCAGAGGGTATTTACGAAGATGGAAAGAATTAGCTGCTAGTGTTCAACCACCGCTTCCGGAAAGAGAAATGGTTGACATCTTCTTGGGTACTCTGAAAGGCCATTATTTTGACAAATTGTTCGGTTGTACAAGCTTTGTGGGCCTGATGAGAATGGGAGAGCTTGTTGAGAGAGGACTCAAGAGTGGAAAGTTTCGAGATGTCCCTTACGTCCCAGTTGATAAGAATGAGTCAGTTGTCAGTTCTCAAGAAGAGTGGGAAGAAGGAAATGACGTCGTCTCAGAATCTCTAGCATCTCAGGATCGGTTTTCAGACACTTCAAGTCAACAGTCATCTTACCGTCGATCGCGTCAGCACGCCCCACGAAGACCAAGGAAGCCTGAAAGGCAGTTTACTCAGCTACCGGTGTCATACAGTCAGTTGTTGCCAGATCTGATCAGGAGTGGATTGATAGTGCCGAAAGAGACTAAGCCGGTGATTCCACCGTATCCTCCAGGTTTTGATGCCAGCGCCCGCTGTGAGTACCATGTTGGGGCACAGGGGCATTCAACAAATGATTGTAAAGTGCTTAGAAGTCAGGTTCAGGATCTGTTAGACTCTAGCCGGATTTGCATCACGCCTCAGGGTTTTGTTCAGATTAACGATTCTCCGTCATCCAGTTGTGTGGGTTCATCAGTTAATGTCATGGAAGACTCCACGGGAAATGAGCGCTCTGAAGACTGTCAATCAGAGAGTTCAGTTGAATATGGGGGAAGTTTCTAGAGGTTTCTGTGCCGGGTGTCGCATCTGTTTTCTCTGCCTAACCCGTTTAGCTTTTGTGCATCAGTATTTGCTGACCACCACCAGGATTGTTGGCTGGGGTCCTTGTGTTCGTACTCCATTTGTGCTTACGTGCTGCTTTTGTTGGTTGTGCATATGTGGGAGATGTTCGTCTGTGTGCTTGTAACTTGAGTTTCTCTTTGTCTTGTTATGAATATGTGTTCGCTTTCTGCATTGCGTTATCATTTAACAGGTACATCAGAACCGTGGGTATTATTTCCTCGTCGTCCAGTTTGTTGCAGGAAGTCCTTCAGAGATATGGAACAGAATCAGTTTGAATTGATTGAAGTCCGAAGCCAGCTAGGGCAGATGATGAGAGACATGCAAGAGATGCGTTTGGAACAGAAGATTCTCAAAGAGGAGAACAGTCAGCTGAAGACCCAAATGAGCTTGATCATGGAAGTAGTCAAGAGTGTGCTTAGGAAAGAGGATGATCAGCTATTTGAAGCCGCAATGAAGAAGCTCGTGCCTTCTGTGCCTGTGGAACCTGAGCAGCAGCAACAGAGGGTGCATCTGGCTCAACGGAGGATCCAGGAAGGGAAGCCAAAGAGAACATTTGAGGCGCCGCCTACAACATATGCCGAGCTCTTGCAGACTTTACTGAGGTTTAATCTGGTTGAGAAGAGAACGTTGGACCCACCCACGAGAGTGCTTCCTCATGGGTACGATGCCAGTAAGCAATGTGAATTTCATTCTGGGGCACTCGGACACGACATCGAGGGTTGTCATGCTTTTAAGCACAATGTTCAAGACCTGATTGACTCGCACGATATTGAATTCACGCCGAGCGGTGTAGCTGTACGTATTGCTCCTATCCCAGTCGATGCTAAGATGACAGATGTTTCTAAAGCTGCAGTGGGTCAGAAACGTATCCTGGACTCCATGGTGTCAGAATCTCCAGGCCCACAACTGTTGCCTATTCCTGGGGCAGATCTGAGAAAGAAAATGGCTAAGCATAGAGAGTGTCTTGATCAGTACAGTGAAAGTCAAGAAACCGATGTTGCATTTGCTACGAAGGGTGTTCAAGAGTAAACCCGATACCAGCAACAACAACAACGATCTCAACAGTGGAAAAGGCAACAGCATCCCAATCAGCGAAAAGTTCAAAATCAGAAGCCATTGAGGGTATTTAAGGTGCCTCCGATGCCGTATGCCGAACTTCTTCAGGTGTTGCTACGATTGCAGTTGGTTGAGAAGAGGAAGTTAGCTCCGCTGACAGGTACACCTCCAGCAGGTTATGATATCAAGGAGCGCTGTGATTTCCATTCAGGAGCACAGGGGCACAACATTGAATTTTGTCTGTCCTTCAAGCACAAAGTGCAGGATCTACTTGATAGTGCAGCAATCAGCTTCGGGCAGGAAGGTCCCAAAATCATCTGAATGAAGGAGGAGGGGCTCTATAATCTGGTTGGGTCGTTGAAAGCAGATCAGGACAGCATCGAATTGTCTCTAATAACTGATTGCGAAGATAGCTGGTTCAGCAGCAGGACAGATGTGAAAGCCCGGTTCTCGGAAGCCAGCGTTTTTTCTTGTTTTATCTTGTCATGTCTTTACATTTGTAGTTTCTTTCCTGTTAAATTGCAAGCTTGTTTGTAAAACTTGTCGTTTTCATTCAATTGATGATAACGAAATAAATATGCATGTTTTGATTGAATCCATTCCTGTTCACTACTTGTTTTTACAAATGTCCAACACTTGGTTAAGAGGAATCTGGGGAGGATGACGAAAATGAATGACATGCAAATTCTGATTGTATGCTTTTGAAATAAAACCTGCTGATGATGTACAGGCATTGTTTCAAATCCCTAAACACTGGAGATATAAGGAAGATAATCCTTTGATAACCCCTTTGAGCCTAGTAGTAGGAGTTCTTTCTGAAAACGAAAAACCCTCAATCTTAACCTGGGGCAGGGTAGGTGTTAGCTAATTTGACCGAGCGCCCAAATTGCAAAAGGAGTGTCCGTTCGAGGATCAATCACGCCCCTAGAGGTCGTGCCTAAAAGACCACAATGGTCCAATCAAGAGTGGGGCAGTCACATCATTCCCCAAAGAGTCAGACAACCAGTGTCACACGACTCGTTCGAAAGAAAAAAAAAACAAAGAAAAAAGAATCAAAAGCCCGCTAAGTCGAACTTCAAAACAAATGACTTAGGCAAAAATGAGGGCATCCCGCTGGACTTTAAAAAATCAAAAGAAACTCAAAAGAGTCAGTCCAGGCAAAAGTTAGGGATATGAAAAGAAAAAAGATGGAAAGGATCAAAAGAAAAATCCCCAAAGGAAATACGAGTCGTGTGACCTCTAGTGTCAAAGACGAAAGAGTGAGTGGCTGTCACTCCCAACAATCATAATTTCTCGAACTATCACTCCTATCTTTTAGCCTCTGAGAGGTGAGCGCTAAGGTCGAATTAGCTGAACGTAGGATGGGAGAACATCAAGGAGAATGGGTGGGTTAAAATAAACTTTGAGCCTTTATCCTTTCTTTCAAAACCGTGAACCTGACCACGTTATAACCTTCAAAAGTCCTAATTGAAGCCAGTTGTTTCGAAAGCATACTTCGGTAAAGGTCGCGTCGATTCTGACTCCTAAAAGGGTTCTTCGTACCATGTTGGTACTGACGTTGATATTCTTGATAAATGTTTTGTGCATTATATGCTATAAACTGTTTTTCCTTTTCCCCAGTGAACAGATTGGATGTCAAAGCTGTCATATGTGTTGCATTAATATGTCTTTCACGCAGAACAACTTGTTTTACTTGCGAGTAAGCGCTTGACAGCAGGAAAGTTTTCTACCATGGAAGGAATGGTCAGGATAGAATGCAGAACGCCCGAATGTCCCGAGAGCAGGGGCAAGCTATTATTGTGATCCCCAGTCAAGTCAACCTTTTGAAGTCAATTATCCTGGGGCAATCAGGTTGGGATTCAGGTAAATGTGTTGTAGTCAGGGGCACTACTCTGAATCAGATAATCAGGGGCTAGGTCATTGCAGTCAGGGGCAGGCCATCTTAAGCGTGCAAAGGTTATTCGAGAAGCATTTGAGGTGAAGTATCTCTCGGAAGTTCAGAACGCTGGGGCATGTCATATCAGACCATCAGGGAACAGATTTGCAGATTTCCTTTCGAGGACTATCCCCACAGAGGTCCCGCAGGCTGGGGCATATCATAAGCGAAAGGTTTGTTCTTCTCCGTATCCACAAGGTCATTCATGGTTATTCGAGCAGATTCAGTCGATTTTCGAGAGCGAGACGAATGCGGGAAGTCGTGTCACTATCCCTTGACTCTTCCACTAAAAGGCTACGTATTCAGACAGAGTGTTTTCCAGCGTCAGGTGTACCTGACCCATCACAGATAGCCTAAAAGCATAAATCCGTATTGGCGATCACTGTGAGGCCCATCCGTGTTGGCGCATCAGTTTCCAAATCCAATTTTCGGCAATACGCGGGAAGACTCCGTCTATTTTCTCCAGCAAAGTCCAATTTTTCATTGGTATGGGTAAGCTATCCCCAGAGAAGTCCAATCATATTCAGCACATCTGCT
Source organism: Lathyrus sativus (assembly GCA_963859935.3). Lineage (NCBI taxonomy): Eukaryota > Viridiplantae > Streptophyta > Magnoliopsida > Fabales > Fabaceae > Lathyrus > Lathyrus sativus. The sequence goes on from OZ012735.1 coordinate 360,858,087, forward strand.
ATTTCACAGCGGAATTATATTCCCCAGCAGGGTAGTACGTTGTCGAGGTGTTCGGTTAAGTTCCCAATATCCCCAGCAGAGTTGATTTCATTCTCCCAGCATTTATTTTGCTGGGATAATCCTGTGATATCCGGTTCATCCCCAGCGGAGTTGGCTTCGTCTTCAGCATTTATGTTGCCGAAGTGGTTTTCTGTACCCAGCTTTCTCCGGCAGCTCGAGCCTGCATTAGCATATTGCATGCATTATCATATTTGCATCATACTTGCACGTCATTTTCAGAATGCATAGCATTTCCATCCTGAATGGAGCATTACGCCATAGAAAGATTAAAGCATATGCATATGCATACGAAGTATAAGTCAGGCTTTCTATCAGCCTCACATGGCGCGTGAATTACTCTGCGATCAGTACAGAGGCATTTACCCAGCAACAGTGTTCAGACGATTCAGCAGTTTATTTGTATCTCAGATCATACAACAGTTATGCTTTGATCAGTCGGTCATCTGGTATCGGCAGACTTTTCTTCCCGTCAATTCATATTGACGATGTGCTCCTCCAATAAGTGGATTTCTCCGTCTATCATTAGACGTCTTGAGTTTGAACGTGGTTTTCTTTCCGTCTATCCTTAGACGATGTGAAGTTTTGGGTGATTTTCAGTGGGGTCCAAGACGGGGTTTCTCTAGCAAGTGGCTTTTGTTTCCGTCTATCAGTAGACGATGTGAAGTTTCAGGTTATTGTTCAGCGGGTTTCTTATTGTCAGATCATACAGATGGGGTGTTTCCCCAGCGAGTCTTCTCCGGCTATCTTTGATTGTTGAGGGGGTTCAAAACGATATTTTGGATAGTGGTTTTCTTGCTGTTTATTGGATGAGATGACGTTTCAAGAGGGACTTTTCTGATTGTCAATCCTTATTGATGTCGAGGCTCTTCGAAGAATGTTCAGTTTTCGTGATTGTCGATTCTTATTGACGACATGGTTCTTTAAAGGTGGTTTTCTTCCCGTCGGTCCATACTGACGATGTGGCCCCTTCAAGGATATTGATCTTTCCATCAATTCCCGTAGACAGAAGGATTCTGAAATTCGAGGGATGGTGTTGAATTGCGTAGGAGGTCTTTCCGTCTATCTTTAGACGATGTGAGTATCGATCAGAATGTCTTCCCGTCTATCCTTAGACGATGTGAGTATGGAGATTAATGCTTTCTTTCCGTCTATCCTTAGACGATGTGAGTAGGGAGATTAATGGTGTATTTCCGTCTACCCTTAGACGATGTGAGTATCGAGATTAATGGTGTCTTCCCGTCTATCCTTAGACGATGTGAATATCGATTTGTTTCATCAATCAGGATGATTCCGTCTACCCTTAGACGATGTAAATATGGAGATTATGAATGTCTTCCCGTCTATCCTTAGACGATGTGAGTATGGAGATTATGAATGTCTTCCCGTCTATCCTTAGACGATGTGAGTATGGAGATTAATGCTTTCTTTCCGTCTATCCTTAGACGATGTGAGTAGGGAGATTAATGGTGTATTTCCGTCTACCCTTAGACGATGTGAGTATCGAGATTAATGGCGTCTTCCCGTCTACCCTTAGACGGTGCGAGTATTGATTTTGTTTCATCAATCAGGATGATCCCGTCTATCCTTAGACGATGGGAGTATTGGTGTTTCCTCCATTCAGGGTGGCTTCCCGTCCATCTTTGGATGATGTGAGTATATTTCTCTCCCTGCCTATCAGTAGGCAATGGGAAAGGATCAGGTGTTTTGTTGCAACCCTCAGGGTTTGTTATATGGGGTATCACCGGTAATTGGCATTAAAATCAGGAGTTCCTTATCAGATGATTGATCAGTTTGTTGCCGTAATGACTGGGCTCGGTTCTGGGTTTTATTCCCCAAGCAATTTTACAGTATATTCTCGCGATTGGCAAATTTTCGGGTTTTACTTGTATTCAACCGTCTCGTACCTACGAATGTTTGAAGGCTGAGCGCTCTTCAAACCCTTCAGGTCCAAGTCGCTTGAATAGGGGCAGCTGTTGCACCCTAAAATTTGACCAACCGGTTCTCCTATCTGACTCGTGGTTTAAGTTCATATTCGCAAATCAGATGCATGATATTTGTGCACAGACCGAGGATATCAGAGTTACAGCTTGGGTTTCGTTTACTATATATGGCAGATCCAGTCCAAATCATCAGGGTTTTATTTTCGGGAAATTGTGCGCTCCTCGGTGATTTTTAGCTTGCATAGTGATTTTGGGATATTCTGATGCCCGGGGTTCTCTGTTCGATTCGATCTGGTCTCGTGCGCTCTTTTATGGTGGTCATTTGCATTTGTCTGCATTTTTTGGGGTTTTAATAGACTTTTGTGGATTTTAAATAGGCATTTTAATCATTTTTTAGGATTTAAATAGATTTTTTAGAATTTTAAATAGTTTAAATCTCTTTTTAGAATTTCTTTTTTAAAAATAGATTTAATAGTTTTTTAATCATTTTTAGAATATAAAAGATTTTAAATAGTTTTAGTTGTTTTAGATAATATAGAAAATATTATAGATTTTTCTTTTATGTTAATAGGGATTTTAATAGTTTTAAATAGAAATAAATAAAATTTGTTTTAATATAGTTTTTTTTTTAAATAGATATTATAAAATGGTATAGACTTTTGTAGAATTTTAATAGAAATTAGTAGAAGTTTATTAACATAGAGTTAATTAGATTTTTAATCATTTTAGATTTAATTAGGGTAATTAGTTTAATATAGAATTTAGTTAGGTGTTAATTCTGTTTTTTAGGTTTAATCAGGTTAATTAGGATTTTAATCATGTTTAGGTCTAATTAGGATTAAGATAGTTTAATTTTTGGATTAGTCAGGTTAATTAGTTAATTAGGTTTTAATTGATTTTAATTAGATATAATCAGATTTAGTGTTTTAATTCAGTTTTCAGGTTTTAATCAGCATTTTTCGTTGGGCCCAGAAGTGAATTTTTGGAGGCCCAGAGTCCAATTCGTTTTTTGTCCGTTTTGGCCACAGAAAGTGACACTTGTCACTATATAAACAAGCCACACGTCCACGTGAGGCCCCACCACCTCACAATCTCCCTAAGCTCAGAATCTCACACGCGTCCCACTCAGACCCTCACTCTCTCTTCTGCCACACGTCCAGCCACGTGTCTTCCCCCAGTCTCTCCCACTCACGCGTGTCACCACCTCTGACCTCCCCTTCACCACTTGTCACCACCACAGCCCCTCACCTGAGCATCACCGGGACCTCGTCGCCGGCCATGCATCCACCCTGAACCTCCCCAACGGCCACCGTCTAACCGTCTCCGGCCACCGTCCCTTGCCGGAAACTGCAAAAAACTCAGAATTTACCAGAAATCCCCAGAGATCCTCCGATCTCCCCCTTCTTCCTCCATCCAACTTCATCTTCACCTCACCGGAAAATCTACCACCGCCGGAAACTTCAAGAACAGCTTTTCCAGAACTCATCCATTTTCATCGTTTGTCAAGGACAATCACACAGAAAATCAGCAAGGCTTCAGTGTTCTTCAATCTCTTCCCAGAACATCATCATTTCTCATCATCGATCATCAAGAACTTCGTGGATTCCCCAGAATCTTCATCAACCAGAATAAGGTTCTTCACCAAGCCATACGATTCGCCCAGAAATTTCCAGAACGCGAAGAAGCGCCTTCATCGCAAGCCCACCGGTCCTTCAAGAACGTTACGACGCCGTTCGTCGCCATCAACACCTTCAAGAAATCCCAGATCATCCTCGTCATCTTCAGGAATCTTCGTCCAGATCTGGATTCGCCCTCAACAGCTTCAAGATTTCCATGTTCTTCATTATTCATCAGTAGACCTAGGGTTCATCGAATCGCATCACACCTCCAGGTTCTTGTTTTCTTCCAACTCTTCTTGTAGATGTTTTGGATTATGAATCTATTAGGAGTTGTGTTGGTATTTAGGTTTAGGTTCTTGATAGTTTAAACGGAGGGAGAATTTGGTGAGATCTAGATTTGAGATTAGGGTTGAGTTGAGGTTTTTTTGTGAGAGTGTGCGTAAGGTTTGGGATTGTTTAGAGAGGATGAGAGGTTGGGGATGAACGGCGCTAGGGTTTCTGTGTGGTGAACAGTGATCAGGGCAATGGAGAGGGAGATTAGGTTTTGTTAGGGTTACATGGATTAGGGTTGGGGCTGGGTTTAGGCCCAATCTCGTTTGCTGAGATTCACCCCCCATTTTGCTTAGTCCCCCCCCATGTGTGTGAGAGGCAGAATGATTTTGGTCTGGGCCTTATGCCAGAATGTTATCCACACCCCCCGTACGTAAGCCCAATGAAGAATAACATGACAAACTTGCTTACTGCACCCCCCCACGCGTTTTTTTCCTTTTGTTCATTTTTCAGTGAGATTGTGATAGTGGGCCTGCACCTTCTGCTTTTCGCACCCCTGTGTTTGGGCCTTAGGCTGAAGACAACTTGGATATTTGCTGTTCTCACCCCCATTCCCTTTACTTAATTTCTTGTATTTTTTTAATTCCCTTTACATTTTATTGCATATTGTAAAATTCATAAAAAATAGGAAAATTAGTATTTTTCAATTCTTGTTTTTTCTATAGGTTTATAATTTTGTCTAAAAAATTAATAAAAATAAAAATCCCATTTTATTTTTAGCTTCATATTTTTAGTATATTTTCCATTTAAATAGCATTTTAATTGGTTTAGTTTGTACTCCATTTTGTAGAATTTTGTTTAGGACCTTCCCTTAGTCTTTTTAATTCATTCTTTTTGGTGTGATTAGATACTGAATCATAGTTCCCCATAGGATTTAATTCTTGATTTTTAGGTTAAGATTTGATTAGTTTAATTAGGTTAACATTAGGGTACCATAATTAGGGTTTAAGGATGCATAGGTGAAATAATTCATTTTCTGTGGAGAGTTTTGATTTGATTTTTGGGTAGGGGTATGTAGGGATGTTATGGGTAGATGTTATAGACCCTTGTGAATAATTGTTAGATTTTTCCCTCTTGCTTTAGTATTTTTAGGTATTTTCTGAAGTGGATGATGGTTTTGACTGATCTGTGGTTATCTGTTTATCTCCGGGGTTCATTTGGGGAGTTTGTTGTGGGGCTTAGTTTGTTTTGAAGATCTTGGTGAAGAGCATGATGGAAGAGAAGATTGTGGATCAAGACTCAGAGACCCAGAGCTTGGAGATTATCCTCTGTTTGTGAGGTTTGAGATCCTAAAGTTTGAGGGAAGTTCATGGTACTTTCCTAAGGAAGGCACTATGAATGACTTTCATTCTTTCTTCTCGCCTCTTTCCTAAGTATCCAATGATGTTGGAGCCGACTTGTGAGTTTAATTCCTCCTGAGGAGGAATGTAAACTGATCACAGTTGTTGAGCCACATGGGATACAACTCCTAAGTGGAAGCCTCCTAGTACTTTCCTAAGGAAGGTCCTATGGGTCTATTCACTTAGTTCCCTTAGTTCAGATAGGATTTCTCAAGTATCCAATGATGTTGGAGCCGACTTGTGAGTTTAATTCCTCCTGAGGAGGAATGTAAACTGATCACAATTGTTGAGCCACATAGGATACAATTCCTAAGTGGAAGCCTCCTAGTACTTTCCTGAGGAAGGTCCTATGAGTCTATTCACTTAGTTCCACTAGTTCAAATAGGATTTCCTAAGTATCCAGTGATGTTGGAGCCGACTTGTGAGTTTAATTCCTCCTGAGGAGGAATGTAAACTGATCACAGTTGTTGAGCCACATAGGATACAATTCCTGAGGGGTAACCTCCTGGTACTTTCCTTAGGAAGGCACTATGAGTTTGTCTACTTAGCTCCCTTTCTTTGGTAAGCTTGTTCTGAAGCTTGGAGACTGGGATTGATTCCTCTTGTTCAGGGTTTTGATTAGAGTTTTGCTTAGATATTTGCTTAAGGGTTTGCATAGAGTTTTGTTCAGGGATAGATCAAAAGCTTGTTTTAGGTTTTGTTTAGGGGCCCTGCTCAGGGTTAGTTTCTTGTTTTGTAGATAGGGATTTGTCAGGCTGGTTTGCCTTCTCTTTATGTTGTTTGACTTGTGTGGTGTTGTGTTGCATTAGACTTAGGAATTCATCTAGATAGTTCTGAGGTAGGTGCATCTTAGAAGTAGGCTTTGTGTGCATGAGAAGTTGAGGTGGTCCTCCTTCTGCTTGTTTGTTATTGAGTGGCTTTGCTTGTTGGTATTTGGTAGAGCTGAGCTCCCTTACCTCTGTGGTTTGCGGCCTCTGTGCCTTGATTGTTTAGTTGTTGCATTCATGTATGTTTCCAGTATTTCTTTACTTTGCAGTATTTCCTGTTTGCCGTTTAGTCCTGTTGCCATGATCCCTTAGGAGCTCTGACTTCTCCGCTGCGGAGTCGTTATGATAGACATTAGGATGGTCAACCAGGCATGATAACAGTAGGTAGATTCCCCTCTTTAGTCATAGTTTTAGGGTGTCTTTTCCCGTTCTCAGCAGTAGGAGCTTTTGAGTAGCTTGAGTCGTAGTTAGCCGAACTACAGCTGCTCTGATTCCTTGTACCAGACTAGGATATGTAGGCATAGGATGCGATATCCTAGCGAGCACACTAACAACTAACCTTTGTTCTCTCGCGGCTGTGCGATCGAGACTTTCCCGCTGACGACTAATTGTTATCCCTTTTCTATTGCTCGAGTGCATTTGAGACCAGATCTTCCCGAACCTTTGAAACCAGTTTGTTTTCTCACTGCTGTGTGAGAGCCCCTGTTCAGCCGTAGTCAGTCGAACTACGTTTGCTCTGATCTTCCATGCTGTGTGGAAGTACGTAGGCACAGGATGCGATGTCCTGGCGAGCGACCTTTTCCCCGTTTAGACGTAGGTAGTCGAACTACGTTGACTCTGACTTTCCCATTGCACGAGGGAATACGTAGGCCCAGAACACCGTATGTTCTGTCGAGTCCTGTCCTTTTCTTTTCTTTTTCAGACTGGCCATTAGCGTAAATAGAACGCACCCTTTTCCTTATAAACACCAAGCGTGGATCCCATCGAGTACGATGGACGTGAGGGGTGCTAATACCTTCCCCTTGCGTAACCGACTCCCGAATCCATGTTTTGGTTGCGATGACCATACCTTTTCCCATCTTTTGCGAGGTTTGCTTCGAGCGTTTCCTTTCCCTCCGTTGGGATAAATAACACACGGTGGCGACTCTCCTGTCAAGCCGGCGCCGATTTTCGCAGTAGCGACAACCTCAACCCGAAGTTGATAAGAACATTAGACCTCGCCGTCAGGCATCTGTTAAACAAACAGGCATTGAACCCGAAGGCGGGCTCAACAAGAAGTTGAGAGGAACATTTGACCTTGCCTTCAGGCATCTGTTAAACAAACTTGCATCAAACCCGAAGGCTGGCTCAACCCAAAATTGAGAAGAACATCTAACCTCGCCCTGATGCATCTGTTAAACAAACAGGTCTCGAACCCGAAAGCCGGCTCAACACGAAGTTGAGAGGAACATCTGACCTCGCTGTCAGGCATCTGTTAAACAAACAAGCATCGAACCCGATGGCTGGCACAACACGAAGTTGAGAGGAACATCTGACCTCGCCGTCAGACATCTATTAAACAAACAGGCATCGAACCCGAAGGTCGGCTCAACACGAAGTTCATAGAAATATCTGACCTCGCTGCCAGGAATCTGTTAAACAAACAGGCATTGAACCCGAAGGCCGGCTTAACACAAAGTTGAGAGGAACATTTGACGTCCCCGTCAGGAATCTGTTAAACATACAGGCATCGAACCCCAAGGTCGGCTCAACACGAAGTTGAGAGGAACATTTGACCTCGCCAACAGGAATCTGTTAAGCAAACCGACATCGAACCCGAAGAGCGGCTCAACCCGAATTTGAGAAGAACATCTGACCTCACTGTCAGGGATCTGTTAAACAAACAGGCATCGAACCCGAAGGCCGACTCAACACAAAGTTCATAAGAATATCTGACCTCGCCGTAAGGCATCCGTTAAACAAATAAGCATCGAACACGAAGCCCCGCTCAACACGAAGTTGAGAGCAACATCTGACCTCGCCGTCAGGCAACTGTTAAACAAACAGGCATCGAATCCGAAGGCCGACTCAACTCGAAGTTGTGAAGAACATCTAACCTCACCCTGATGCATCTGTTAAACAAACAGGAGTCGAACCCGAAAGCCGGCTCAACACGAAGTTGAAAGGAACATCTGACCTCGCCGTCAGGCATCTGTTAAACAAACAGGCATCGAACCCGATGGCTGGCACAACACGAAGTTGAGAGGAACATTTGACCTCGCTGTCAGACATCTATTAAAAAACAGAAATCAAACCCGAAGGTCGGCTCAACACGAAGTTCATAGGAATATCTGACCTCGCCGTCAGGAATCTGTTAAACAAACAGGCATCGAACCCGAAGGCCGGCTTAACACAAAGTTGAGAGGAACATTTGATGTCCCAGTCAGGCGTCTGTTAAACAAACAGGCATCGAACCCCACGGCCGGCTCAACACGAAGTTGAGAGGAACATTTGACCTCGCCATCAGAAATTTGTTAAAGAAACCGGCATCGAACCCGAAGGGTGGCTCAACCCAAAGTTGAGAAGAACATCTGACCTCGCTGTCAGACATCTGTTAAACAAACAGGCATCGAACCTGAAGGACAGCTCAACACAAAGTTCATAAGAATATCTGACCTCACCATAAGGCATCCGAGAAATAAATAGGCATTGAACACGACGCCCCGCTCAACACGGAGTTGAGAGTAACATCTGACCTCACCGTCAGGTAACTGTTAAACAAACAGGCATCGAACCCGAAGGCCGACTCAACACAAAGTTGAGAGGAACATTTGACCTTGCTGTCAAGCATATTTTAAATAAACAGGCATCGAACCCGAAGGCCGGCTCAACAAAAAGCTGAGATGAACATCTGACCTCGCTGTCAGGCATCTGTTAAACAAACGGGCATCGAATTTGATGGCCACCTTTACCCGAAGTTGATAATAACATTAGACCTCGCTGTCAGGCATCTGTTAAACAAACAGGCATCGAACCCGAAGGCCGGCTCAACAAGAAGTTGAGAGGAACATTTGACCTTGCCGTCAGGCATCTGTTAAACAAACTTGCATCAAACCCGAAGGCTGGCTCAACAGAAAGTTGAGAAGAAGTTCTAACCTCACCCTGAGGCATCTATTAAATAAACAAGCATCGAACCCGAAGGCTGTCTCAATCCGTAGTTGAGAAAAATATTTGACCTAGCCATCAGGCATCTGTTAAACAAATAGGCATCAAACCCAAAGGCTGGCACAACACGAAGTTGAGAGGAACATCTGACCTCGCCGTGAGGCATCTATTAAACAAACAGGCATCGAACCCGAAGGCCGGCTCAACACGAAGTTCATAGGAATATCTGACCTCACCATCTGGGATCTGTTAAACAAACAGGCATCGAACACGATGGTCGGCTCAACCCGAAGTTGAGAAGAACATCTGACCTCGCTGTCAGGCATATGTTAAACAAACAGCCATCGAATTTGATGGCCAGCTCAAACCGAAGTTGATAAGAACATTAAACCTCGCCGTCAGAAAACTGTTAAACAAACAAGCATCGAACCCGAGGGCCGGCTCAACAAGAAGTTCAGAGGAACATTTGACCTCGCCGTCAGGCATCTCTTAAACAAACAGGCGTCGAACCCGAAGGGCGGCTCCACCAAAAGTTTAGAAGAAAATATGTCCTCACTGTTAGGCATCTATTAAACAAACAGGCATCGAACTCGAAGGCCGGTACAACACGAAGTTGAGAGGAACATCTAACATCACCGTCGAACATCTATTAAACAAACAAGCATCGAACACGAAGTTGAGAAAAACATCTGATCTCGCCATCAGGTATCTGTTAAACAAACAGGCATCGATCCTGAAGGCCGGCTTAAAATGAAGTTGAGACATCTGACCTTGCCGTCAAGTATCTGTTAAACAAACAGGCATCGAACCCGAAGGCCGGCTCAACACGAAGTTGAGAGGAACATTTGACCTCATCGTGAGGCATCTACTTAACAAACAGGCATCGAACCCGAAGGGCGGCTCAACCATAATTTGATAAGAACATTAGACCTCGCCGTCAGGAATCTATTAAACAAACAGGCATCGATCCCGAAGGCCGGCTCAACACGAAGTTGAGAGGAACATCTGACCTCGCAGTCAGACATCTATTAAACAAACAGGCATCGAACCCGAAGGTCGGCTCAACACGAAGTTCATAGGAATATCTGACCTCGCCGTAAGGAATCTGTTAAACAAACAGGCATCGAACTTGAAGGCCGACTTAACACAAAGTTGAGGGGAACATTTGACGTCCCCGTCAGGCATCTATTAAATAAACAGTCATCGAACCCAAAGGCCGGCTCAACACAAAGTTGAGAGGAACATTTGACCTCGCCGTCAGACATCTGTTAAAGAAACAGGCATCGAACCCGAAGGGTGGCTCAACCCGAAGTGGAGAAGAACATATGTCCTCGCTGTTAGGCATCTGTTAGACAAACATGCATCGAACCCGAAGGCCGGCACAACACGAAGTTGAGACGAACATCTAACCTCGCCGTCAGATATCTATTAAACAAACAAGCATCGAACCTGAAGGCCGACTCAACACGAAGGTCATAGGAATATCTTGCCTCCCCGTCAGGGATCTGTTAAACAAACAGGCATCGAACATGAAGGTCGGCTCAACCCGATGTTGAGAAGAACAACTGACCTCGCCGTCAGGCATCTGTTAAACAAAGAGGCATCAAACCCGAACTGGCTCAACACGAAGTTGAGAATTACATATGACCTTGTCGTCAGGGATCTGTTAAATAAAAAGGAATCGAACTCGGAGGGCTGCTCAACCTGAAGTTGAGAAGAACATCTGACCTCGCTATCAGGCATCTGTTAAATAAACAGGCATCGAATTTGATGGCCGACTCAACCTGAAGTTGAGAAGAACATCTGACCTCGCTGTCAGGCATCGAACCCGAAGGCAGGCTCAACCTGAAGTTGATAATAACATCTGACCTCGCCATCTGGGATCTATTAAACAAACAGGCATCGAACCCGAAGGCCGGCTCATCACGAAGTTGAGAAGTACATCTGACCTCGCCGTCTGGTATATGTTAAACAAACAGGCATCGAACCCGAAGGCCAGCTCAAAATGAAGTTGAGAAGAACATCTGGACTCGCTGTCAGGTATCTGTTAAACAAACAGGCATCAAACCCGAAGGCTGGTTCACTACGAAGTTGAAAGGGAAATTTGACCTCTCCGTGAGGCATCTACATAACAAACAGGCATCGAACCCGAAGGGAGGCTCAAATACAAGTTAATAAAAAACATTAGACCTCGCCGTTAGGAATCTGTTAAACAAACAGGCATCGAATCCGAAGGCCAGCTCACCACGAAGTTGAGAGGAACATTTGACCTTGGCGTCAAGCATGTGTTAAACAAACAGGCATCGAACCCGAACGGGGGCTCAACCTGAAGTTGAGAAGAACATCTGACCTCGCTGTCAGGCATCTGTTAAAAAAACAAACATCGAACCCGAAGGCCGGCTCAATACGAAGTTTATAGGAATATCTGACCTCGCTGTCAGGCAGCTGTTAAACAAATAGGCATCGAACACGAAGTCCCACTCAACACGAAGTTGAGAGCAACATCTGACCTCGCCGTCAGGCATCTGTTAAACAAACAGGCATCAAACCTGAAGGCCGGCACAACACGAAGTTGAGAGGAACATTTGACCTCGCCGTGAGGCATTACTAAACAAATAGGCATCGAACCCGAAGGGCAGCTCAACCAGAAGATGATAAGAACATTAGACCTCGCCTTCAGGAATCTGTTAAACAAACAGGCATTGAGCCTGAAGGTCGGTTCAACACGAAGTTGAGAAGTACATCTGACCTCGTCGTCAGGCATTTGTTAAGCAAACAGGCATCGAACCCGGAGGCCGCCTCAACACAAAGTTGAGAAGAACATCTGATCTTGTTGTTAGGCATCTGTTAAACAAATAGGCATCGAACCCTAAGGCCGGCACAACACGAAGTTGAGAGGAACATCTAACCTCGCCGTCAGACATCTATTAAACAAACAAGCATTGAACCCGAAGGCCGACTCAACACGAAGGTCATAGGAATATCTGACCTCGCTGTCAGGAATCTGTTAAACAAATAGGCATCGAACACGAAGTCCCGCTCAACATGAAGTTCATAGGAACATCTGACCTCGCCGTCAGGGATCTCTTAAACAAACAGGCATCGATAATGAAGGCCGGCACAACCCGAAGATGAGAAGAACATCTGACCTTGTTGTCAGGCATCTGTTAAAAAAACAGGCATCAAATTTGGTGGTCGGCTCAACCCCAAGTTGTGAAGAACTTCTGACCTCTCCATCAGGCTTCTGTTAAACAAACATGCATCGAACCCGACGGCCGTCTCAACCTGAAGTTAACAAGAACATTTGACCTCGCCGTCAGGCGTCTGTTAAACAAAGAGGCATCGAACCTGAAGGGAGGCTCAACCTGAAGTTTAGAAGAACATCTGACCTCGCTGTCAGGCATCTATTAAACAAACAGGCATCAAATCTGAAGGTCGGCTCAACACGAAGTTCATAGGAATATCTGACCTCGCCGTCAGGCATCTGTTAAACAAATAGGCATCGAACACGAAGTCCCGGTCAACATGAAGTTCATAGGAATATCTGACCTCGCCGTCAGGGATCTGTTAAACAAATAGGCATCGAACACGAAGGCCGGCTCAACCCGAAGTTGAGAAGAACATCTGACCTCGCTGTCAGGCATCTGTTAAACAACCAGGCATCGAATTTGATGGCCGGCTCAACCCGAAGTTGTGAAGAACTTCTGACCTCTCTGTCAGGCTTCTCTTAAACAAACAGACATCGAGTCCGACGGCCGGCTCAACCCAAAGTTGAGAAGAACCTCTGACCTCGCCGTCAGGCAACTGTTAAACAAACAGGCATCAAACCCGAATGTCGGTTCAACACGAAGTTTAGAAGTACATCTGAACTCGCCGTCAGGGATCTATTAAACAAAAGGGCATCAAACCCGGTGGCCGGATAAACCTGAAGTTGAGAAGAGCATCTGACCTTGCTATCAGGCATATGTTAAACAAATAGGCATCGAATTCGATGGTTGGCTCATCCCGAAGTTGAAAAGAACATCTGAACTCATTGTCTGGAATCAGTTAAACAAACAGGAATCGAACCCGAAGGCCGGCTCAACCCGAAGTTGAGAAGAACTTCTGACTTCACCGTTAGGCATCTATTAAACAAACAGGCATCGAACCCGAAGGTCGGCTCAACACGAAGTTGAAAAGTACATCTGACCTTGTCATTAGGCATATGTTAAACAAATAGGCATCGAACCCGGAGGCCGCTTCAACACGAAGTTGAGAAGAACATCTGACCTTGTTGTTAGGTATCTGTTAAACAAACAGGCATCGAACACGAAGGCTGGCTCAAAATTAAGTTAAGAAGAACATATGACCTCGTCGTCAGGTATCTGTTAAACAAACACGCAACGAACCCGAAGGCCGGCTCAAAACAAAGTTGAGAGGAACATTTGACCTCGCCGTGAGCCATCTACTTAACAAACAGGCATCGAACCCGAAGGGCGACTCAACCAGAAGTTGATAAGAACATTAGACCTCGCCGTCAGGAATCTTCTAAACAAACAGGCATCAAACCCGAAGGCCGGCTCAACACGAAGTTGAGAGAAACATTTGACCTCGGCGTCAGGCATCTGTTAAACAAACAGGCATTGAACCCGAAGGGGGGCTCAAACCGAAGTTGAGAAGAAAGTCTGACCTCGCTGTCAGGCATCTGTTAAACAAATAGGCATCAAACCCGAAGGTCGGCTCAACACGAAGTTCATAGGAATATCTGACCTAGCCGTCAGGAATCTATTAAACAAATAAGCATCGAACACGAAGTCCCGCTCAACACGAAGTTGAGAGCAACATCTGACCTTGTCGTCAAGCATCTGTTAAACAAACAGGCATCGAACCCGAAGGCCGGCTCAACACGAAGTTGAGAGGAACATTTGACCTTGCCGTCAGACATCTTATAAACAAACAGGCATCAAACCTGAAGGGCGGCTCAACCTGAAGTTAAGAAGAACATATGTCCTCGCTGTTAGGCATCTGTTAAACAAACAGGCATCGAACCCGAAGGCCGGCACAACACGAAGTTGAGAGGAACATCTAACCTCGCTGTTAGACATCTATTAAACAAAAAATCATCGAACACGAAGGCCGTCTCAACCCGAAGGTCATAGGAATATCTGGCCTCGCCGTCAGGGATCTGTTAAACAAACAGACATTGAACACGAAGGTCGGCTCAACCCGATGTTAAGAAGAACATTTGACCTCGCTGTCAGGCATCTGTTAAATGAACAGGCATCGAATTTAATGGTCGGCTCAACCCAAAGTTGAGAAGAACATCTAACCTCTCTTTCAAGCATCTCTTAAACAAATAAACATCGAACATGACAGCCGGCTCAACCCGAAGTGTAGAAGAACATCTGACCTCGCTGTCAGGGATCTGTTAAACAAACAAGCATCGAACCCGAAGGACGACTTAACATGAAGTTCATAGGAATATCTGACCTTGCCATCGGGGATCTATTAAACAAACAGGTATCGAACCCGAAGGCCAGCTCAAAACGAAGTTGAGAGGAATATCTGACCTCGCCGTCAAGCATATGTTAACAAAACAGGCATCGAACCCGAAGACCAGCACAACACGAAGTTGAGAGGAACATTTGGCTTCACCGTCAGGCATTTGTTAAACAAACAGGCATCGAACCCAAAGGGCGGCTCAACCCGAAGTTGAGAAGAACATCTGACCTCGCTGTCAGGCATCTGTTAAACAAACAGGCATCGAACCTGAAGGACAGCTCAACACAAAGTTCATAAGGCATCCGAGAAATAAATAGGCATCTAACACGAAGCCCCGCTCAACACGAAGTTGAGAGTAACGTCTGACCTCACCGTCAGGCAACTGTTAAACAAACAGGCATCGAACCCGAAGGCCGACTCAACACGAAGTTGAGAGGAACATTTGACCTTGCTGTCATGCATATGTTAAATAAACTAGCATCGAACCCGAAGGCCGGCTCAACAAAAAGCTGAGATGAACATCAGACCTTGCTGTCAGGCATCTGTTAAACAAACAGGCATCAAATTTGATGGCCACCTCAACCCGAAGTTGATAAGAACATTAGACCTCGCCGTCAGGCATCTGTTAAACAAACAGGCATTGAACCCGAAGGCCGGCTCAACAAGAAGTTGAGAGGAACATTTGACCTTGCCGTCAGGCATCTGTTAAACAAACTTGCATCAAACTTGAAGGCTGGCTCAACCCAAAATTGAGAAGAACATCTAACCTCACCCTGATGCATCTGTTAAACAAATAGGCGTCGAACCCGAAAGCCGGCACAACACGAAGTTGAGAGGAACATCTGACCACGCCGTCAGGCATCTCTTAAATAAACAAGCATCGAACCCGATGGCTGGCACAACACGAAGTTGAGAGGAACATATGACCTCGCCGTCAGAAATCTATTAAAAGAACAGGCATCGAACCCGAAGGTCGGCTCAACACGAAGTTCATAGAAATATCTGACCTTGCTGCCAGGAATCTGTTAAACAAACAGGCATCGAACTCGAAGGCCGGCTTAACACAAAGTTGAGAGGAACATTTGACGTCCCCGTCAGGAATCTTTTAAACATACTGGCATCAAACCCCAAGGTCGGCTCAACACGAAGTTGAGAGGAACATTTGACCTCGCCATCAGGAATCTGTTAAACAAACCGACATCGAACCCGAAGGGCGGCTCAACCCGAAGTTGAGAAGAACATCTGACCTCACTGTCAGGGATCTGTTAAACAAACAGGCATCGAACCCGAAGGCCGGCTCAACACAAAGTTCATAAGAATATCTGACCTCGCCGTAAGGCATCCGTTAAACAAATAAGCATCGAACACGAAGCCCCGCTCAACACGAAGTTGAGAGCAACATCTGACCTCGCCGTCAGGCAACTTTTAAACAAACAGGCATCGAACCCGAAGGCCGACTCAACTCGAAGTTGTGAAGAACATCTAACCTCACCCTGATGCATCTGTTAAGCAAACAGGAGTCGAACCCGAAAGTCGGCTCAACTCAAAGTTGAAAGGAACATCTGACCTCGCCGTCAGGCATCTGTTAAACAAACAGGCATCGAACCCGATGGCTGGCACAACACGAAGTTGAGAGGAACATTGACCTCGTTGTCAGACATCTATTAAAAAAACAGAAATCAAACCCGAAGGTCGGCTCAACACGAAGTTCATAGGAATATCTGACCTCGCCGTCAGGAATCTGTTAAACAAACAGGCATCGAACCTGAAGGCCGGCTTAACACAAAGTTGAGAGGAACATTTGATGTCCCAGTCAGGCGTCTGTTAAACAAACAGGCATCGAACTCCAAGGCCGGCTCACCACGAAGTTGAGAGGAACATTTGACCTCGCCATCAGGAATCTGTTAAAGAAACCGGCATCGAACCCGAAGGGTGGCTCAACCCGAAGTTGATAAGAACATCTGACCTCGCTGTCAGGCATCTGTTAAACAAACAGGAACCGAACCTGAAGGACAGCTCAACACAAAGTTCATAAGAATATCTGACCTCGCTGTAAGGAATCCGAGAAATAAATAGGCATTGAACACGAAGCCCCGCTCAACACGAATTTGAGAGTAACATCTGACCTCACCGTCAGGTAACTGTTAAACAAATAGGCATCGAACCCGAAGGCCGACTCAACACGAAGTTGAGAGGAACATTTGACCTTGCTGTCAAGCATATTTTAAATAAACAGGCATCGAACCCGAAGGCCGGCTCAACAAAAAGCTGAGATGAACATCTGACCTCGCTGTCAGGCATCTGTTAAACAAACAGGCATCGAATTTAATGGCCACCTCAACCCGAAGTTGATAATAACATTAGACCTTGCCGTCAGGCATCTGTTAAACCAACAGGCATCGAACCCGAAGGCCGGCTCAACAAGAAGTTGAGAGGAACATTTGACCTTGCCGTCAGGCATCTGTTAAACAAACTTGCATCAAACCCGAAGGCTGGCTCAACCCAAAGTTGAGAAGAACTTCTAACCTCACTCTGAGGCATCTGTTAAATAAACAAGCATCGAACCCGAAGTCTGTCTCAACCCGTAATTGAGAAAAATATTTGACCTAGCCATCAGGCATCTGTTAAACAAATAGGCATCAAACCCAAAGGTCGGCACAACACGAAGTTGAGAGGAACATCTGACCTCGCAGTGAGGCATCTATTAAACAAACAGGCATCGAACCCGAAGGCCGGCTCAACACGAAGTTCATAGGAATATCTGACCTCACCATCTGGGATCTGTTAAACAAACAGGCATCGAACACGAAGGTCGGCTCAACCCGAAGTTCAGAAGAGCATCTGACCTCGCTGTCAGGCATATGTTAAACAAACAGCCATCGAATTTGATGGCCGGCTCAAACCGAAGTTGATAAGAACATTAAACCTCTCCGTCAGACACCTGTTAAACAAACAAGCATCAAACCCGAAGGCCGGCTCAACAATAAGTTGAGAGGAACATTTGACCTCGCCATCAGGCATCTCTTAAACAAACAGGCGTCGAACCCGAAGGGCGGCTCCACCAAAAGTTTAGAAGAAAATATGTCCTCACTGTTAGGCATCTATTAAACAAACAGGCATCGAACTCGAAGGCCGGTACAACACGAAGTTGAGAGGAACATCTAACATCACCGTCGAACATCTATTAAACAAACAAGCATCGAACCCGAAGGTCGCCTCAACACGAAGGTCAAAGGAATATCTGACCTTGCCATCAGGGATTTGTTAAACAAACAGGCATCGAACACGAAGGCCGACTCAACCCGATGTTGAGAAGAACATTTGACCTCGCTGTCAAGCATATGTTAAACAAACATGTATCGAATTTGATGTCTGCTCAACCCGAAGTTGAGAAGAACATCTAACCGCTCTGTCAGGCATCTGTTAAATAAGCAGGCATCGAACTCGACGACCCGCTCAACCCGAAGTGTAGAAGAACGTCTGACCTCGCCGTCAGGCATCTGTTAAACAAGTAGGCATCGAACACGAAGGGCGGCTCAAGCAGAAGTTGATAAGAACATTAGCCCTCGTCTTCAGGATTCTGTTAAACAAATAGGCATCGAACCCGAAGGTCGGCTCAACACGAAGTTGAGAGGAACATTTGACCTCGCCGTCAGGCATCTGTTAAACAAACTGGCATCGAACCTGAAGAGGGGCTCACCCCGAAGATGAGAAGAACATATGACCTCGCTGTCAGGTATCTCTTAAATAAACAGGCATTGAACCCGAAGGCCGGCTCAAGAAGAAGTTCATAGGAATATCTGACCTCGTAGTTGGGCATCTGTTAAACAAATAGGCATCGAACACGAAGTCCCGCTCAACAAAAAGTTGAGAGCAACATGTGACCTTGCCGTAAGGGATTTGTTAAACAAACAGGCATCGAACACGAAAGCCGGCTCAAACCAAAGAAGAGAAGAACATCTGACCTCGCTGTCAGGCATCTATTAAACAAACAGGCATCGAATTTGATAGCCGGCTCAACCCGAAGTTGAGAAGAACATATGACCTTTCCGTCATGCATCTGTTAAACAAACAGACATCGAACCTGATGGTCGGCTCAACACGATGTTGAGAAGTACATCTGACCATGCCATCAGGGATCTGTTAAACAAAAAGGCATCGAACTCGGAGGCCTGCTCAACCTAAAGTTGAGAAGAACATCTGACCTCGCCGTCAGGTATCTGTTAAACAAACAGGCATCGAACCCGAAGGCCGAATCAAAATGAAGTTGAGAAGAACATCTGACCTCGCCGTCAGGTATCTGTTAAACAAACAGGCATCAAACCAGAAGGTCGGTTTAACACGAAGTTGAGAGGAACATTTGACCTCTCTGTGAGGCATCTACTTAAGAAACAATCATCGAACCCGAAGGGCGGCTCAACCAGAAGTTGATAAGAACATTAGAGCTCGCCGTCAGGTATCTGTTAAACAAACAGGCATCAAACCTGAACGGGGGCTCAACCCGAAGTTGAGAAGAACATCTGACCTCGCTGTCAGGCATCTGTTAAACAAAGAGGCATCGAACCTGAAGGCCAGCTCAACACGAATCTCATAGGAATATCTGACCTCGCCGTCAGGCATCTGTTAAACAAACAGGCATCGACCCCGAAGGTCGGCTCAAAACGAAGTTAAGAGGAACATTTGACCTCTTCGTCAGACATCCGTTAGACAAACAGGCATCGAACCCGAAGGGCGGCTCAACCTGAAGTTGAGAAGAACATATGACCTTGCTGTTAAGCATCATTTAAACAAACAGGCGTCGAACCCGAAGGTCGGCACAACACGAAGTTGAGAGGAACATCTAACCTCTTCGTCAGACATATATTAAACAAACAAGCATCGGACCCGAAGGCCGGCTCAACACGAAGGTTATAGGAATATCTGACCTCGCCGTCAGGCATCTTTTAAACAAATAGGCATCGAACACGAAGTCCCGCTCAACATGAAGTTCATAGAAATATCTGACCTCGCCGTCAGGGGTCTGTTAAACAAACACGCATCGAACACGAAGGCCGGATCAACTTGAAGTTGAGAAGAATATCTGACCTTGCTATCAGGCATGTGTTAAAAAACCAGGTATCGAATTTGATGGCTGGCTCAACCCGAAGTTGAGAAGAACATATGACCTTTCCGTCATGCATCTGTTAAAAAAACAGGCATCAAACCCGATGTTCGGCTCAACATGATGTTGAGAAGTACATCTGACCATGCCATCAGGGATCTGTTAAACAAAAAGGCATCGAACCCGGAGGCCTGCTCAACCTAAGGTTGAGAAGAACATCTGACCTCGCTATCAGGCATCTGTTAAACAAACAGGCATCGAATTTGATGGCCGGCTCAACCCAAAGTTGAGAAGAACATCTGACCTTGCTGTCAGACATCTACTAAACAAACAGGCATCGAACCCGAAGGGCGGCTAAACCAGAAGTTGATAAGAACATTAGACCTCGCCGTCAAGAATCTGTTAAACAAACAGGCATCGAACCCGAAGGCTGGCTCAACACGAAGTTGAGAAGTACATCTGACCTCGCCGTCAGGTATCTGTTAAACAAACAGGCATCGAACCCGAAGGCCGAATCTAAATGAAGTTGAGAAGAACATCTTACCTCGCCATCAGGTATCTGTTAAACAAACAGGCATCGAACCAGAAGGTCGGTTCAACACGAAGTTGAGAGGAACATTTGACCTCTCCGTGTGGCATCTACTTAACAAACATTCATCGAACCCGAAGGGCGGCTCAACCAGAAGTTGATAAGAACATTAGAGCTCGCCGTCAGGCATCTGTTAAACAAACAGGCATCAAACCTGAACGGGGGCTCAACCCGAAGTTGAGAAGAACATCTGACCTCGCTGTCAGGCATCTGTTAAACAAACAGGCACCGAACCTGAAGGCCAGCTCAACACGAAGTTCATAGGAATATCTGACCTCGCCGTCAGGTATCTGTTAAACAAACAGGCATCGACCCCGAAGGCCGGCTCAAAACGAAGTTAAGAGGAACATTTGACCTCGTCGTCAGACATCTGTTAGACAAACAGGCATCGAACACGAAGGGCGGCTCAACATGAAGTTGAGAAGAACATATGACCTCGCTGTTAAGCATCTGTTAAACAAACAGGCATCGAACCCGAAGGTCGGCACAACACGAAGTTGAGAGGAACATCTAACCTCTTCGTTAGACATATATTAAACAAACAAGCATCGAACCCGAAGGCCGGCTCAACACGAAGGTCATAGGAATATCTGACCTCGCAGTCAGGCATCTGTTAAACAAATAGGCATCGAACACGAAGTCCCGCTCAACATGAAGTTCATAGGAATATCTGACCTCGCCGTCAGGGGTCTGTTAAACAAACACGCATCGAACACGAAGGTCGGATCAACTTGAAGTTGAGAAGAATATCTGACCTCGCTATCAGGCATCTGTTAAAAAACCAGGTATCGAATTTGATGGCTGGCTCAACCCGAAGTTGAGAAGAACATATGACCTTTCCGTCATGCATCTGTTAAAAAAACCAGGCATCAAACCCGATGGTCGGCTCAACATGATGTTGAGAAGTACATCTGACCATGCCATCAGGGATCTGTTAAATAAAAAGGCATCGAACCCGGAGGCCTGCTCAACCTAAAGTTGAGAAGAACATCTGACCTCGCTATCAGGCATCTGTTAAACAAATAGGCATCAGATTTGATGGCCGGCTCAACCCAAAGTTGAGAAGAACATCTGACCTCGCTATCAGGCATCTATTAAACAAACAGGCATCGGATTTGATGGCCGGCTCAACCCAAAGTTGAGAAGAACATCTGACCTTGCTGTCAGGCATCTACTAAACAAACAGGCATCGAACCCGAAGGGCGGCTAAACCAGAAGTTGATAAGAATATTAGACCTCGCCGTCAAGAATCTGTTAAACAAACAGGCATTGAACCCGAAGGCCGGCTCAACACGAAGTTGAGAAGTACATCTGACCTCGCCGTCAGGTATCTGTTAAACAAACAGGCATCGAACCCGGAGGCCGAATCAAAATGAAGTTGAGAAGAACATTTGACCTCGCCGTCAGGTATCTGTTAAACAAACAGGCATCGAACCAGAAGGTCGGTTCAACACGAAGTTGAGAGGAACATTTGACCTCTCCGTGAGGCATCTACATAACAAACAATCATCGAACCCGAAGGGCGGCTCAACCAGAAGTTGATAAGAACATTAGAGCTCGCCGTCAGGCATCTGTTAAACAAACAGGCATCAAACCTGAACGGGGGCTCAACCCGAAGTTGAGAAGAACATCTGACCTCGCTGTCAGGCATCTGTTAAACAAAGAGGCATCGAACCTGAAGGCCAGCTCAACACGAAGCTCATAGGAATATCTGACCTCGCCGTCTGGCATCTGTTAAACAAACAGGCATCGACCCCGAAGGTCGGCTCAAAACGAAGTTAAGAGGAACATTTGACCTCGTCGTCAAACATCTGTTAGACAATCAGGCATCGAACCCGAAGGGCGGCTCAACCTGAAGTTGAGAAGAACATATGACCTCGTTGTTAAGCATCTGTTAAACAAACAGGCATCGAACCCGAAGTTCGGCACAACACGAAGTTGAGAGGAACATCTAACCTCTTTGTCAGACATATATTAAACAAACAAGCATCGAACCCGAAGGCCGGCTCAACACGAAGGTCATAGGAATATCTGACCTCGCCGTCAGGCATCTGTTAAACAAATAGGCATCGAACACGAAGTCCCGCTCAACATGAAGTTCATAGGAATATCTGACCTCGTCGTCAGGGGTCTGTTAAACAAACACGCATCGAACACGAAGTCCGGATCAACTTGAAGTTGAGAAGAATATCTGACCTCGCTATCAGGCATCTGTTAAAAAACCAGGTATCGAATTTGATGGCTGGCTCAACCCAAAGTTGAGAAGAACATATGACCTTTCCGTCATGCATCTGTTAAAAAAACAGGCATCAAACCCGATGGTCGGCTCAACATGATGTTGAGAAGTACATCTGACCATGCCATCAGGGATCTGTTAAACAAAAAGGCATCGAACCCGGAGGCCTGCTAAACCTAAAGTTGAGAAGAACATCTGACCTCGCTATCAGGCATCTGTTAAACAAACAGGCATCGGATTTGATGGTCGGCTCAACCCAAAGTTGAGAAGAACATCTGACCTTGCTGTCAGGCATCTACTAAACAAACAGGCATCGAACCCGAAGGGCGGCTAAACCAAAGTTGATAAGAACATTAGACCTCGCCATCAAGAATCTGTTAAACAAACAGGCATCGAACCCGAAGGCCGGCTCAACACGAAGTTGAGAAGTACATCTGACCTCACCGTCAGGTATCTGTTAAACAAACAGGCATCGAACCCGAAGGCCGAATCAAAATGAAGTTGAGAAGAACATCTGACCTCGCCGTCAGGTATCTGTTAAACAAACAGGCATCGAACCAGAAGGTCGGTTCAACACGAAGTTGAGAGGAACATTTGACCTCTCCGTGAGGCATCTACTTAACAAACAATCATCGAACCCGAAGGGCGGCTCAACCAGAAGTTGATAAGAACATTAGAGCTCGCCGTCAGGCATCTGTTAAACAAACATGCATCAAACCTGAACAGGGGCTCAACCCGAAGTTGAGAAGAACATCTTACCTCGCTGTCAGGCATCTGTTAAACAAACAGGCATCGAACCTGAAGGCCAGCTCAACACGAAGCTCATAGGAATATCTGACCTCTCCGTCAGGCATCTGTTAAACAAACAGGCATCGACCCCAAAGGTCGGCTCAAAACGAAGTTAAGAGGACCATTTGACCTCGTCGTCAGACATCTGTTAGACAAACAGGCATCGAACCCGAAGGGCGGCTCAACTTGAAGTTGAGAAGAACATATGACCTCGCTGTTAAGCATCTGTTAAACAAACAGGCATCGAACCCGAAGGTCGGCACAACACGAAGTTGAGAGGAACATCTAACCACTTCGTCAGACATATATTAAACAAACAAGCATCGAACCCGAAGGCCGGCTCAACACGAAGGTCATAGGAATATCTGACCTCGCCGTCAGGCATCTGTTAAACAAATAGGCATCGAACACGAAGTCCCGCTCAACATGAAGTTCATAGGAATATCTGACCTCGCCGTCAGGGGTCTGTTAAACAAACACGCATCGAACACGAAGGCCAGATCAACTTGAAGTTGAGAAAATATCTGACCTCGATATCAGGCATCTGTTAAAAAACCAGGTATCGAATTTGATGGCTGGCTCAACCCGAAGTTGAGAAGAACATATGACCTTTCTGTCATGCATCTGTTAAACAAACACGCATCGAACCTGAAGGGCGGCTCAACCCGATGTTGAGAAGAACATCTGACCTCGCTGTCAGGCATATATTGAACAAACATGCATCAAACCCGAACGCCGGCTCAACACGAAGTTCATAGGAATATATGACCTCGCCGTCAAGCATCCGTTAAATAAATATGCGTCGAACACGAAGTCCCGCTCAACATGAAGTTCATAGGAATATCTGACCTCGCCGTCAGGGATTAGTTAAACAAACAGGCATCGAACCCGAAGGCCGGCTCAACACGAAGTTGAGAAGTACATCTGACCTCGCCGTCAGGTATCTGTTAAACAAACAGGCATCGAACCCGAAGGCCGAATCAAAATGAAGTTGAGAAGAACATCTGACCTCGCCGTCAGGTATCTGTTAAACAAACAGGCATCGAACCAGAAGGTCGGTTCAACACGAAGTTGAGAGGAACATTTGACCTCTCTGTGAGGCATCTACTTAACAAACAATCATTGAACCCGAAGGGCGACTCAACCAGAAGTTGATAAGAACATTAGAGCTCGCCGTCAGGCATCTGTTAAACAAACAGGCATCAAACCTGAACAGGGGCTCAACCCGAAGTTGAGAAGAACATCTTACCTCGCTGTCAGGCATCTGTTAAACAAAGAGGCATCGAACCTGAAGGCCAGCTCAACACGAAGCTCATAGGAATATCTGACCTCGCCGTTAGGCATCTGTTAAACAAACAGGCATCGACCCCAAAGGTCGGCTCAAAACGAAGTTAAGAGGAACATTTGACCTCGTCGTCAGACATCTGTTAGACAAACAGGCATCGAACCCGAAGGGCGGCTCAACCTGAAGTTGAGAAGAACATATGACCTCGCTGTTAAGCATCTGTTAAACAAACAGGCATCGAACCCGAAGGTCGGCACAACACGAAGTTGAGAGGAACATCTAACCTCTTCGTCAGACATATATTAAACAAACAAGCATCGAACCCGAAGGCCGGATCAACACGAAGGTCATAGGAATATCTGACCTCGCCGTCAGGCATCTGTTAAACAAATAGGCATCGAACACGAAGTCCCGCTCAACATGAAGTTCATAGGAATATCTGACCTCGCTGTCAGGGGTCTGTTAAACAAGCACGCATCGAACACGAAGGCCGGATCAACTTGAAGTTGAGAAGAATATCTGACCTCGCTATCAGGCATCTGTTAAAAAACAAGGTATCGAATTTGATGGCTGGCTCAACCCGAAGTTGAGAAGAACATATGACCTTTCTGTCATGCATCTGTTAAAAAAACAGGCATCAAACCCGATGGTCGGCTCAACATGATGTTGAGAAGTACATCTGACCATGCCATCAGGGATCTGTTAAACAAAAAGGCATCGAACCCGGAGGCCTGCTAAACCTAAAGTTGAGAAGAACATCTGACCTCGCTATCAGGCATCTGTTAAACAAACAGGCATCAGATTTGATGGCCGGCTCAACCCAAAGTTGAGAAGAACATCTGACCTTGCTGTCAGGCATCTACTAAACAAACAGGCATCGAACCCGAAGGGCGGCTAAACCAGAAGTTGATAAGAACATTAGACCTCGCCGTCAAGAATCTGTTAAACAAACAGGCATCGAACCCGAAGGCCGAATCAAAATGAAGTTGAGAAGAACATCTGACCTCGCCGTCAGGTAACTGTTAAACAAACAGGCATCGAACCAGAAGGTCGGTTCAACACGAAGTTGAGAGGAACATTTGACCTCTCCGTGAGGCATCTACTTAACAAACAATCATCGAACCCGAAGGGCGGCTCAACCAGAAGTTGATAAGAACATTAGAGCTCGCCGTCAGGCATCTGTTAAACAAACAGGCATCAAACCTGAACGGGGGCTCAACCCGAAGTTGAGAAGAACATCTGACCTCGCTGTCAGGCATCTGTTAAACAAAGAGGCATCGAACCTGAAGGCCAGCTCAACACGAATCTCATAGGAATATCTGACCTCGCCGTCAGGCATCTGTTAAACAAACAGGCATCGACCCCGAAGGTCGGCTCAAAACGAAGTTAAGAGGAACATTTGACCTCTTCGTCAGACATCTGTTAGACAAACAGGCATCGAACCCGAAGGGCGGCTCAACCTGAAGTTGAGAAGAACATATGACCTCGCTGTTAAGCATCTGTTAAACAAACAGGCATCGAACCCGAAGGTCGGCACAACACGAAGTTGAGAGAAACATCTAACCTCTTCGTCAGACATATATTAAACAAACAAGCATCGAACCCGAAGGCCGGCTCAACACGAAGGTCATAGGAATATCTGACCTCGCCGTCAGGCATCTGTTAAACAAATAGGCATCGAACACAAAGTCCCGCTCAACATGAAGTTCATAGGAATATCTGACCTCGCCGTCAGGGGTCTGTTAAACAAACACGCATCGAACACGAAGGCCGGATCAACTTGAAGTTGAGAAGAATATCTGACCTCGCTATCAGGCATCTGTTAAAAAACAAGGTATCGAATTTGATGGCTGGCTCAACCCGAAGTTGAGAAGAACATATGACCTTTCCGTCATGCATCTGTTAAAAAAACAGGCATCAAACCCGATGGTCGGCTCAACATGATGTTGAGAAGTACATCTGACCATGCCATCAGGGATCTGTTAAACAAAAAGGCATCGAACCCGGAGGCCTGCTAAACCTAAAGTTGAGAAGAACATCTGACCTCGCTATCAGGCATCTGTTAAACAAACAGGCATCGGATTTGATGGCCGGCTCAACCCAAAGTTGAGAAGAACATCTGACCTTGCTGTCAGGCATTTGCTAAACAAACAGGCATCGAACCCGAAGGGCGGCTAAACCAGAAGTTGATAAGAACATTAGACCTCGCCGTCAAGAATCTGTTAAACAAACAGGCATCGAACCCGAAGGCCGGCTCAACACGAAGTTGAGAAGTACATCTGACCTCGCCGTCAGGTATCTGTTAAACAAACAGGCATCGAACCCGAAGGCCGAATCAAAATGAAGTTGAGAAGAACATCTGACCTCGCCGTCAGGTATCTGTTAAACAAACAGGCATCGAACCAGAAGGTCGGTTCAACACGAAGTTGAGAGGAACATTTGACCTCTCTGTGAGGCATCTACTTAACAAACAATCATTGAACCCGAAGGGCGACTCAACCAGAAGTTGATAAGAACATTAGAGCTCGCCGTCAGGCATCTGTTAAACAAACAGGCATCAAACCTGAACAGGGGCTCAACCCGAAGTTGAGAAGAACATCTTACCTCGCTGTCAGGCATCTGTTAAACAAAGAGGCATCGAACCTGAAGGCCAGCTCAACACGAAGCTCATAGGAATATCTGACCTCGCCGTTAGGCATCTGTTAAACAAACAGGCATCGACCCCAAAGGTCGGCTCAAAACGAAGTTAAGAGGAACATTTGACCTCGTCGTCAGACATCTGTTAGACAAACAGGCATCGAACCCGAAGGGCGGCTCAACCTGAAGTTGAGAAGAACATATGACCTCGCTGTTAAGCATCTGTTAAACAAACAGGCATCGAACCCGAAGGTCGGCACAACACGAAGTTGAGAGGAACATCTAACCTCTTCGTCAGACATATATTAAACAAACAAGCATCGAACCCGAAGGCCGGCTCAACACGAAGGTCATAGGAATATCTGACCTCGCCGTCAGGCATCTGTTAAACAAATAGGCATCGAACACGAAGTCCCGCTCAACATGAAGTTCATAGGAATATCTGACCTCGCCGTCAGGGGTCTGTTAAACAAACACGCATCGAACACGAAGGCCGGATCAACTTGAAGTTGAGAAGAATATCTGACCTCGCTATCAGGCATCTGTTAAAAAACAAGGTATCGAATTTGATGGCTGGCTCAACCCGAAGTTGAGAAGAACATATGACCTTTCCGTCATGCATCTGTTAAAAAAACAGGCATCAAACCCGATGGTCGGCTCAACATGATGTTGAGAAGTACATCTGACCATGCCATCAGGGATCTGTTAAACAAAAAGGCATCGAACCCGGAGGCCTGCTAAACCTAAAGTTGAGAAGAACATCTGACCTCGCTATCAGGCATCTGTTAAACAAACAGGCATCGGATTTGATGGCCGGCTCAACCCAAAGTTGAGAAGAACATCTGACCTTGCTGTCAGGCATTTACTAAACAAACAGGCATCGAACCCGAAGGGCGGCTAAACCAGAAGTTGATAAGAACATTAGACCTCGCCGTCAAGAATCTGTTAAACAAACAGGCATCGAACCCGAAGGCCGGCTCAACACGAAGTTGAGAAGTACATCTGACCTCGCCGTCAGGTATCTGTTAAACAAACAGGCATCGAACCCGAAGGCCGAATCAAAATGAAGTTGAGAAGAACATCTGACCTCGCCGTCAGGTATCTGTTAAACAAACAGGCATCGAACCAGAAGGTCGGTTCAACACGAAGTTGAGAGGAACATTTGACCTCTCTGTGAGGCATCTACTTAACAAACAATCATTGAACCCGAAGGGCGACTCAACCAGAAGTTGATAAGAACATTAGAGCTCGCCGTCAGGCATCTGTTAAACAAACAGGCATCAAACCTGAACAGGGGCTCAACCCGAAGTTGAGAAGAACATCTTACCTCGCTGTCAGGCATCTGTTAAACAAAGAGGCATCGAACCTGAAGGCCAGCTCAACACGAAGCTCATAGGAATATCTGACCTCGCCGTTAGGCATCTGTTAAACAAACAGGCATCGACCCCAAAGGTCGGCTCAAAACGAAGTTAAGAGGAACATTTGACCTCGTCGTCAGACATCTGTTAGACAAACAGGCATCGAACCCGAAGGGCGGCTCAACCTGAAGTTGAGAAGAACATATGACCTCGCTGTTAAGCATCTGTTAAACAAACAGGCATCGAACCCGAAGGTCGGCACAACACGAAGTTGAGAGGAACATCTAACCTCTTCGTCAGACATATATTAAACAAACAAGCATCGAACCCGAAGTCCGGATCAACACGAAGGTCATAGGAATATCTGACCTCACCGTCAGGCATCTGTTAAACAAATAGGCATCGAACACGAAGTCCCGCTCAACATGAAGTTCATAGGAATATCTGACCTCGCTGTCAGGGGTCTGTTAAACAAACACGCATCGAACACGAAGGCCGGATCAACTTGAAGTTGAGAAGAATATCTGACCTCGCTATCAGGCATCTGTTAAAAAACAAGGTATCGAATTTGATGGCTGGCTCAACCCGAAGTTGAGAAGAACATATGACCTTTCCGTCATGCATCTGTTAAAAAAATAGGCATCAAACCCGATGGTCGGCTCAACATGATGTTGAGAAGTACATCTGACCATGCCATCAGGGATCTGTTAAACAAAAAGGCATCGAACCCGGAGGCCTGCTAAACCTAAAGTTGAGAAGAACATCTGACCTCGCTATCAGGCATCTGTTAAACAAACAGGCATCGGATTTGATGGCCGGCTCAACCCAAAGTTGAGAAGAACATCTGACCTTGCTGTCAGGCATTTACTAAACAAACAGGCATCGAACCCGAAGGGCGGCTAAACCAGAAGTTGATAAGAACATTAGACCTCGCCGTCAAGAATCTGTTAAACAAACAGGCATCGAACCCGAAGGCCGGCTCAACACGAAGTTGAGAAGTACATCTGACCTCGCCGTCAGGTATCTGTTAAACAAACAGGCATCGAACCCGAAGGCCGAATCAAAATGAAGTTGAGAAGAACATCTGACCTCGCTGTCAGGTATCTGTTAAACAAACAGGCATCGAACCAGAAGGTCGGTTCAACACGAAGTTGAGAGGAACAGTTGACCTCTCTGTGAGGCATCTACTTAACAAACAATCATTGAACCCGAAGGGCGACTCAACCAGAAGTTGATAAGAACATTAGAGCTCGCCGTCAGGCATCTGTTAAACAAACAGGCATCAAACCTGAACAGGGGCTCAACCCGAAGTTGAGAAGAACATCTTACCTCGCTGTCAGGCATCTGTTAAACAAAGAGGCATCGAACCTGAAGGCCAGCTCAACACGAAGCTCATAGGAATATCTGACCTCGCCGTTAGGCATCTGTTAAACAAACAGGCATCGACCCCAAAGGTCGGCTCAAAACGAAGTTAAGAGGAACATTTGACCTCGTCGTCAGACATCTGTTAGACAAACAGGCATCGAACCCGAAGGGCGGCTCAACCTGAAGTTGAGAAGAACATATGACCTCGCTGTTAAGCATCTGTTAAACAAACAGGCATCGAACCCGAAGGTCGGCACAACACGAAGTTGAGAGGAACATCTAACCTCTTCGTCAGACATATATTAAACAAACAAGCATCGAACCCGAAGGCCGGATCAACACGAAGGTCATAGGAATATCTGACCTCGCCGTCAGGCATCTGTTAAACAAATAGGCATCGAACACGAAGTCCCGCTCAACATGAAGTTCATAGGAATATCTGACCTCGCTGTCAGGGGTCTGTTAAACAAACACGCATCGAACACGAAGGCCGGATCAACTTGAAGTTGAGAAGAATATCTGACCTCGCTATCAGGCATCTGTTAAAAAACAAGGTATCGAATTTGATGGCTGGCTCAACCCGAAGTTGAGAAGAACATATGACCTTTCCGTCATGCATCTGTTAAAAAAACAGGCATCAAACCCGATGGTCGGCTCAACATGATGTTTAGAAGTACATCTGACCATGCCATCAGGGATCTGTTAAACAAAAAGGCATCGAACCCGGAGGCCTGCTCAACCTAAAGTTGAGAAGAACATCTGACCTCGCTATCAGGCATCTGTTAAACAAACAGGCATCGGATTTGATGGCCGGCTCAACCCAAAGTTGAGAAGAACATCTGACCTTCCTGTCAGGCATCTACTAAACAAACAGGCATCGAACCTGAAGGGCGGCTAAACCAGAAGTTGATAAGAACATTAGACCTTGGCGTCAAGAATCTGTTAAACAAACAGGCATCGAACCCGAAGGCCGGCTCAACACGAAGTTGAGAAGTACATCTGACCTCGCCGTCAGGTATCTGTTAAACAAACAGGCATCGAACCCGAAGGCCGAATCAAAATGAAGTTGAGAAGAACATCTGACCTCACCGTCAGGTATCTGTTAAACAAACAGGCATCGAACCAGAAGGTCGGTTCAACACGAAGTTGAGAGGAACATTTGACCTCTCCGTGAGGCATCTACTTAACAAACAATCATCGAACCCGAAGGGCGGCTCAACCAGAAGTTGATAAGAACATTAGAGCTCGCCGTCAGGCATCTGTTAAACAAACAGGCATCAAACCTGAACGGGGGATCAACCCGAAGTTGAGAAGAACATCTTACCTCGCTGTCAGGCATCTGTTAAACAAAGAGGCATCGAACATGAAGGGCAGCTCAACACGAAGCTCATAGGAATATCTTACCTCGCCGTTAGGCATCTGTTAAACAAACAGGCATCGACCCCAAAGGTCGGCTCAAAACGAAGTTAAGAGGAACATTTGACCTCGTCGTCAGACATCTGTTAGACAAACAGGCATCGAACCCGAAGGGCGGCTCAACCTGAAGTTGAGAAGAACATATGACCTCGCTGTTAAGCATCTGTTAAACAAACAGGCATCGAACCCGAAGGTCGGCACAACACGAGGTTGAGAGGAACATCTAACCTCTTCGTCAGACATATATTAAACAAACAAGCATCGAACCCGAAGGCCGGATCAACACGAAGGTCATAGGAATATCTGACCTCGCCGTCAGGCATCTGTTAAACAAATAGGCATCGAACACGAAGTCCCGCTCAACATGAAGTTCATAGGAATATCTGACCTCGGCGTCAGGGGTCTGTTAAACAAACACACATCGAACACGAAGGTCGGATCAACTTGAAGTTGAGAAGAATATCTGACCTCGCTATCAGGCATCTGTTAAAAAACAAGGTATCGAATTTGATGGCTGGCTCAACCCGAAGTTGAGAAGAACATATGACCTTTCCGTCATGCATCTGTTAAAAAAACAGGCATCAAACCCGATGGTCGGCTCAACATGATGTTGAGAAGTACATCTGACCATGCCATCAGGGATCTGTTAAACAAAAAGGCATCGAACCCGGAGGCCTGCTCAACCTAAAGTTGAGAAGAATATCTGACCTCGCTATCAGGCATCTGTTAAACAAACAGGCATCGGATTTGATGGCCGGCTCAACCCAAAGTTGAGAAGAACATCTGACCTTGCTGTCAGGCATCTACTAAACAAACAGGCATCGAACCCGAAGGGCGGCTAAACCAGAAGTGGATAAGAACATTAGACCTCGCCGTCAAGAATCTGTTAAACAAACAGGCATCGAACCCGAAGGCCGAATCAAGATGAAGTTGAGAAGAACATCTGACCTCGCCGTCAGGTATCTGTTAAACAAACAGGCATCGAACCAGAAGGTCGGTTCAACACGAAGTTGAGAGGAACATTTGACCTCTCCGTGAGGCATCTACTTAACAAACAATCATCGAACCCGAAGGGCGGCTCAACCAGAAGTTGATAAGAACATTAGAGCTCGCCGTCAGGCATCTGATAAACAAACAGGCATCAAACCTGAACGGGGGCTCAACCCGAAGTTGAGAAGAACATCTGACCTCGCTATCAGGCATCTGTTAAACAAAGAGGCATCGAACCTGAAGGCCAGCTCAACACGAATCTCATAGGAATATCTGACCTCGCCGTCAGGCATCTGTTAAACAAACAGGCATCGACCCCGAAGGTCGGCTCAAAATGAAGTTAAGAGGAACATTTGACCTCTTCGTCAGACATCTGTTAGACAAACAGGCATCGAACCCAAAGGGCGGCTCAACCTGAAGTTGAGAAGAACATATGACCTCGCTGTTAAGCATCTGTTAAACAAACAGGCATCGAACCCGAAGGTCGGCACAACACGAAGTTGAGAGGAACATCTAACCTCTTCGTCAGACATATATTAAACAAACAAGCATCGAACCCGAAGGCCGGCTCAACACGAAGGTCATAGGAATATCTGACCTCGCCGTCAGGCATCTGTTAAACAAATAGGCATCGAACACGAAGTCCCGCTCAACATGAAGTTCATAGAAATATCTGACCTCACCGTCAGGGGTCTGTTAAACAAACACGCATCGAACACGATAGCCGGATCAACTTGAAGTTGAGAAGAATATCTGACCTCGCTATCAGGCATCTGTTAAAAAACCAGGTATCGAATTTGATGGCTGGCTCAACCCGAAGTTGAGAAGAACTTCTGACCTCTCCGTCAGGCTTCTATTAAATAAACAGGCATCGAACCCGACGGCCGACTCAACCCGAAGTTGAGAAGAACATCTGACCTTGTCCTCAGGCATCTGTTAAACAAACACGCATCGAACCTGAAGGGCGGCTCAACCCGATGTTGAGAAGAACATCTGACCTCGCTGTCAGGCATATATTGAACAAACATGCATCAAACCCGAACGCCGGCTCAACACGAAGTTCATAGGAATATATGACCTCGCCGTCAAGCATCCGTTAAATAAATATGCGTCGAACACGAAGTCCCGCTCAACATGAAGTTCATAGGAATATCTGACCTCGCCGTCAGGGATTAGTTAAACAAACAGGCATCGAACATGAAGGCCGACTCAACCCGATGTTGAGAAGAACATCTGACCTCGTTGTCAGGCATCTGTTAAACAAACAAGCAGCGAATTTGATAGCCGACTCAACCCGTAGTTGTGAAGAACTTTTGACCTTTCTGTCAGCCTTCTGTTGAACAAACAGGCATTTAACCCAACGGCCGGCTCAATCCGAAGTTGAGAAGAACATCTACCCTCGTCGTCAGGCATCTGTTAAACAAACAGGCATCAAACCCGAAGGCTGGCTCT
The DNA here is from genome assembly GCA_963859935.3 of Lathyrus sativus. NCBI lineage: Eukaryota > Viridiplantae > Streptophyta > Magnoliopsida > Fabales > Fabaceae > Lathyrus > Lathyrus sativus. The sequence continues at coordinate 360,891,986 of OZ012735.1, forward strand.
ACACAAAGTTGGGAAATACATATGACCTTGCCGTCAGAGATCTGTTAAACAAAAACGACATTGAACCTGGAGGCCAGCTCAACCTGAAGTTGAGAAGAACATATGACCTTGCTGTTAAGCATCTGTTAAATAAACAGGCATCGAACCCAAAGGTCGGCACAACACGAAGTTGAGAGGAACATCTAACCTCTCCGTCAGACATATATTAAACAAACAAGAATCGAAGATGAAGGTTGGCTCAACACCAAGGTCATAGGAATATCTGACCTCGCCGTCAGGCATCTGTTAAACAAATAGGCATCGAACACGAAGTCTCGCTCAACATAAAGTTCATAGGAATATTTGACCTCACTGTCAGGGATCTGTTAAACAAACACGCATCGAACACGAAGTACCGCTCAACTTGAAGTTGAGAAGAATAATTGACCTTGCTGTTAGGCATCTGTTAAAAAACCAGGCATCGAATTTGATGGCTGGCTCAACCCGAAGTTGTGAAGAACTTCTGACCTCTCCGTCAGGCTTCTGTTAAATAAACAGGCATTGAACCCGACAACCGGCTCACCCCAAAGTTGAGATGAACATCTGACCTCGTCATCAGGCATTTGTTAAACAAACAGGCATCGAACCCGAAGGGCAGCTCAACCCGAAGTTGAGAAGAACATCTGACCTCGTTGTCAGGCATCTATTAAACAAACATGCATCAAACCCGAAGGCCGGCTAAACATGAAGTTCATAGGAATGTCTGAACTCGCCGTCAGGGATCAGTTAAACAAACATGCATCGAACATGAAGGCCGACTCAACCCGAAGTTTAGAAGAACATCTGACCTCACTGTCAGGCATCTGTTAAACAAACAAGCAGCGAATTTGATGGCCGACTCAACCCGGAGTTGTGAAGAACTTTTGACATCTCTGTTAGCCTTCTGTTGAACAAACAGGCATCTAACCCATAGGCCGACTCAACCCGAAGTTGAGAAGAACATCAGACCTCGTTGTCAGGCATCTATTAAATAAACAAGCAGCGAATTTGATGGCCGACTCAACCCGGAGTTGTGAAGAACTTTTGACCTCTCTGTCAGCCTTCTGTTGAACAAACAGGCATCTAACCCAACATCCGGCTCAACCCGAAGTTGAGAAGAACATCTAACCTCGCCGTCAGGCATTTGTTAAACAAACAGGCGTCAAACCCGAAGGCTGGCTCTACACAAAGTTGGGAAATACATATGACCTCGCCGTCAGGGATCTGTTAAACAAAACGACATCGAACTTGGAGGCCAGCCCAACCTGAAGTTGAGAAGAACATATGACCTCGCTATTAAGCATCTGTTAAACAAACAGGCATCGAACCCGAAGTTCGGCACAACTCAAAGTTGAGAGGAACATCTAACCTCTCTGTCAGACATATATTAAACAAACAAGCATCGAACATGAAGTTCGGCTCAACACCAAGGTCATAGGAATATCCAACCTCGCCGTCAGGCATCTGTTAAACAAATAGGCATCGAACACGAAGTTTCGCTCAACATAAAGTTCATAGGAATATTTGACCTCGCCGTCAGGGGTCTGTTAAACAAACACGCATCGAACACGAAGTCCGGCTCAACTTGAAGTTGAGAAGAATATCTGACCTCGCTTTTAGGCATCTGTTAAAAAACCAGGCATCGAATTTGATGGCTGGCTCAACCCAAAGTTGTGAAGAACTTCTGAGCTCTCCATCAGGCTTTTGTTAAATAAACAGGCATCGAACCCGACGGCCGGCTCAACCCAAAGTTGAGATGAACATCTGACCTCGTCATCAGGCATTTGTTAAACAAACAGGCATCAACCCGAAGGGCAGCTCAACCCGAAGTTGAGAAGAACATCTGACCTCGTTGTCAGGCATCTATTAAACAAACATGCATCAAACCCGAAGGCCGGCTAAACATGAAGTTCATAGGAATGTCTGACCTCGCCGTCAGGGATCAGTTAAACAAACATGCATCGAACATGAAGGCCGACTCACCCAAAGTTGAGAAGAACATCTGACCTCGCTTTTAGGCATCTGTTAAACAAACAAGCAGCGAATTTGATGGCCGACTCAACCCGGAGTTGTGAAGAACTTTTGACATCTCTGTTAGCCTTCTGTTGAACAAACAGGCATCTAACCCTACGGCCGACTCAACCCGAAGTTGAGAAGAACATCTGACCTCGTTGTCAGGCATCTGTTAAATAAACAAGCAGCGAATTTGATGGCCGACTCAACCCGGAGTTGTGAAGAACTTTTGACCTTTCTGTCAGCCTTCTGTTGAACAAACAGGCATCTAACCCAACATCCGGCTCAACCCGAAGTTGAGAAGAACATCTAACCTCGCCGTCAGGCATTTGTTAAACAAACAGGCGTCAAACCCGAAGGCTGGCTCTACACAAAGTTGGGAAATACATATGACCTCGCCGTCAGGGATCTGTTAAACAAAACGACATCGAATCTGGAGGCCAGCCCAACCTGAAGTTGAGAAGAACATATGACCTCGCTATTAAGCATCTGTTAAACAAACAGGCATCGAACCCGAAGTTCGGCACAACACAAAGTTGAAAGGAACATCTAACCTCTCTGTCAGACATATATTAAACAAACAAGCATCGAACATGAAGGTCGGCTCAACACCAAGGTCATAGGAATATCCAACCTCGCCGTCAGGCATCTGTTAAACAAATAGGCATCGAACACGAAGTTTCGCTCAACATAAAGTTCATAGGAATATTTGACCTCGCCGTCAGGGGTCTGTTAAACAAACACGCATCGAACACGAAGTCCGGCTCAACTTGAAGTTGAGAAGAATATCTGACCTCGCTTTTAGGCATCTGTTAAAAAACCAGGCATCGAATTTGATGGCTGGCTCAACCCAAAGTTGTGAAGAACTTCTGACCTCTCCATCAGGCTTCTGTTAAATAAACAGGCATCGAACCCGACGGCCGGCTCAACCCAAAAATGAGATGAACATCTGACCTCGTCATCAGGCATTTGTTAAACAAACAGGCATCGAACCCGAAGGGCAGCTCAACCCGAAGTTGAGAAGAACATCTGACCTCGTTGTCAGGCATCTATTAAACAAACATGCATCAAACCCGAAGGCCGGCTAAACATGAAGTTCATAGGAATGTCTGACCTCGCCGTCAGGGATCAGTTAAACAAACATGCATCGAACATGAAGGCCGACTCACCCGAAGTTGAGAAGAACATCTGACCTCGCTTTTAGGCATCTGTTAAACAAACAAGCTGCGAATTTGATGGCCGACTCAACCCGGAGTTGTGAAGAACTTTTGACATCTCTGTTAGCCTTCTGTTGAACAAACAGGCATCTAACCCTACGGCCGACTCAACCCGAAGTTGAGAAGAACATCTGACCTCGTTGTCAGGCATCTGTTAAATAAACAAGCAGCGAATTTGATGGCCGACTCAACCCGGAGTTGTGAAGAACTTTTGACCTTTCTGTCAGCCTTCTGTTGAACAATTATGCATCTAACCCAACATCCGGCTCAACCCGAAGTTGAGAAGAACATCTAACCTCGCCGTCAGGCATTTGTTAAACAAACGGGCATCAAACTCGAAGGCTGGCTCTACACAAAGTTGGGAAATACATATGACCTCGCCGTCAAGGATCTGTTAAACAAAACGACATCGAACCTGTAGGCCAGCCCAACCTGAAGTTGAGAAGAACATATGACCTCGCTATTAAGCATCAGTTAAACAAACAGGCATCGAACCCGAAGTTCGGCACAACACAAAGTTGAGAGGAACATCTAACCTCTCTGTCAGACATATATTAAACAAACAAGCATCGAACATGAAGGTCGGCTCAACACCAAGGTCATAGGAATATCCAACCTCGCCGTCAGGCATCTGTTAAACAAATAGGCATCGAACACGAAGTTTCGCTCAACATAAAGTTCATAGGAATATTTGACCTCGCTGTCAGGGGTCTGTTAAACAAACACGCATCGAACACGAAGTCCGGCTCAACTTGAAGTTGAGAAGAATATCTGACCTCGCTTTTAGGCATCTGTTAAAAAACCAGGCATCGAATTTGATGGCTGGCTCAACCCAAAGTTGTGAAGAACTTCTGACCTCTCCGTCAGGCTTCTGTTAAATAAACAGGCATCGAACCCGACGGCCGGCTCAACCCAAAGTTGAGATGAACATCTGACCTCGTCATCAGGCATTTGTTAAACAAACAGGCATCGAACCCGAAGGGCGACTCAACCCGAAGTTGAGAAGAACATCTGACCTCGATGTCAGGCATCTATTAAACAAACATGCATCAAACCCGAAGGCCGGCTCAACATGAAGTTCATAGGAATGTCTGACCTCGCCGTCAGGGATCAGTTAAACAAACATGCATCGAACACGAAGGCCGACTCAACCCGAAGTTGAGAAGAACAACTGACCTCGCTGTCAGACATCTGTTAAACAAACAAGCAGCGAATTTGATGGCCGACTCAACCCGAAGTTGTGAAGAACTTTTGACCTCTCTGTCATCCTTCTGTTGAACAAACAGGAATCTAACCCAACTGCCGGCTCAACCCGAAGTTGAGATGAACATCTGACCTCGTCGTCAGGCATCTGTTAAATAAACAAGCAGCGAATTTGATGGCCGACTCAACCCGGAGTTGTGAAGAACTTTTGACCTCTCTGTCAGCCTTCTGTTGAACAAACAGGCATCTAACCCAACATCCGGCTCAACCCGAAGTTGAGAAGAACATCTAACCTCGCCGTCAGGCATTTGTTAAACAAACAGGCATCAAACCCGAAGGCTGGCTCTACACAAAGTTGGGAAATACATATGACCTCGCCGTCAGGGATCTGTTAAACAAAACGACATCGAACCTGTAGGCCAGCCCAACCTGAAGTTGAGAAGAACATATGACCTCGCTATTAAGCATCTGTTAAACAAACAGGCATCGAACCCGAAGTTCGGCACAACACAAAGTTGAGAGGAACATCTAACCTCTCTGTCAGACATATATTAAACAAACAAGCATCGAACATGAAGGTCGGCTCAAAACCAAGGTCATAGGAATATCCAACCTCGCCGTCAGGCATCTGCTAAACAAATAGGCATCGAACACGAAGTTTCGCTTAACATAAAGTTCATAGGAATATTTGACCTCGCCGTCAGGGGTCTGTTAAACAAACACGCATCGAACACGAAGTCCGGCTCAACTTGAAGTTGAGAAGAATATCTGACCTCGCTTTTAGGCATCTGTTAAAAAACCAGGCATCGAATTTGATGGCTGGCTCAACCCAAAGTTGTGAAGAACTTCTGACCTCTCCGTCAGGCTTCTGTTAAATAAACAGGCATCGAACCCGACGGCCGGCTCAACCCAAAGTTGAGATGAACATCTGACCTCGTCATCAGGCATTTGTTAAACAAACAGGCATCGAACCCGAAGGGTGACTCAACCCGAAGTTGAGAAGAACATATGACCTCGATGTCAGGCATCTATTAAACAAACATGCATCAAACTCGAAGGCCGGCTCAACATGAAGTTCATAGGAATGTCTGACCTCGCCGTCAGGGATCAGTTAAACAAACATGCATCGAACACGAAGGCCGACTCAACCCGAAGTTTAGAAGAACAACTGACCTCGCTGTCAGGCATCTGTTAAACAAACAAGCAGCGAATTTGATGGCCGACTCAACCCGAAGTTGTGAAGAACTTTTGACCTCTCTGTCATCCTTCTGTTGAACAAACAGGCATCTAACCCAACTGCCGGCTCAACCCGAAGTTGAGAAGAACATCTGACCTCGCCGCCAGTCATCTGTTAAACAAACAGGCATCAAACCCGAAGGCCGGCTCTACACGAAGTTGGGAAATACATATGACCTCGCCGTCAGGGATCTGTGAAACAAAAAGGCATCGAACCTGGAGGTCGGCTCAACCTGAAGTTGAGAAGAACATCTGACCTCGCTATCAGGCATCTGTTAAACAAACAGGCATCGAATTTGATGGCCGGCTCAACCCAAAGTTGAGAAGAACATTTGAACTCATTGTTAGGATTCAGTTAAACAAACAGGAATCAAACCCGAAGGTCGGCTCAACCCGATGTTGAGAAGAACATCTGACCTCGCCGTAAGGTATCCTTTAAACAAACAGTCATCGAACCCGAAGGCCGGCTCAACACGAAGTTGAGAAGTACATTTGACCTCGCCGTAAGGTATCCGTTAAACAAACAGTCATCGAACCCGAAGGCGGGCTCAACCCGAAGTTGAGAAGAACATCTGACCTCGGTGTCAGGAATCTGTCAAAGAAACATGCATCGAACCCAAAGGATGGCTCAACACGAAGTTCATAGGAATATCTGACCTTGCCATCAAGCATCTGTTAAACAAATAGGCATCGAACACGAAGTCCCACTCAACACGAAGTTGAGAGCAACATCTGACCTTGCCGTCAGGCATCTGTTAAACAAACAGGCATCGAACCCGAAGGCCGGCTCAACACGAAGTTCATAGGAATATTTGACCTCGTCCTCGGTCATCTGTTAAACAAATAGGCATCGAACCCGAAGGCCGACTCAATACGAAGTTGAAAGGATCATCTGACCTCGCCGTCAAGCATATGTTAAATAAACAGGCATCGAAACCGAAGGCCGGCCCAACCAAAAGTTGAGAAGAACATTTGATCTCGCTGCCAGGCATCTGTTAACAAACAGACGTCGATCTTGAAGGTCGGCTCAACCCGAAGTTGAGAGGAACATCTGACCTCGCCGTCAGGTATCTGTTAAAGAAACAAGCATCAAACCCGAAGGCCGGCTTAACACAAAGTTTAGAGGAACATTTGACGTCCCCGTCAGGCATCTGTTAAACAAACAGGCATCGAACAAGAAGGGCGGCTCAACCCGAAGTTGAGAAGAACATTTGACCTTGCTATCAGGTATCTGTTAAACAAACATGCATCAAACCCGAAGGCTGGCTCAACCCGAAGTTTACATGAACATCTAACCTCACCGTGAGGCATATGTTAAACAAACAGGCATCGAACCCGAAGATCGGCTCAACCTGTAGTTGAGAAAAACATTTGACCTAGCCATCAGGCATTTGTTAAACATACAGGCATCGAACCCGAAGGCCGGAACAACACGAAGTTGAGAGGAACATCTAACCTCGCTGTCAAGCATCTATTAAACAAACAGGCATCGAACCCGAAGGCCGGCTCAACACGAAGTTCATAGAAATATCTTACCTCGCCATCAGGGATTTGTTAAAAAAATAGGCATCGAACACGAAGCCTCGCTCAACACGAAGTTGGGAGCAACATCTGACCTCTCCACCAAGCATTTGTTAAACAAACGAGCATCGAACTTGAAGGCCGGCTCAACACGAAGTTGAGAGGAACATCTGACCTCGCCGTCAATCATATGTTAAATAAACAGGCATCGAACCCGAAGGCCGGCTCAACCAAAAGTTGAGAAGAACATTTGACCTCGCGGTCAGGCATCTTTTAAACAAACAAGCATCGAACCCGAAGGCCGGCTCAACACGAAGTTCATAGGAATATCTGACCTCACCGTCGGTCATCTATTAAACAAATAGGCATCGAACACGAAGTCCCGCTTAACATAAAGTTGAGAGCAACATCTGACCTTGCCGTAAGGGATCTGTTAATTAAACAGCCATCGAACACGAAGGCCGACTCAACACGAAGTTCAGAAGAACATCTGACCTCGCTGTCAGGCATCTATTAAACAAACAGGCATCAAACCCGAAGGCCGACTCAATACGAAGTTGAAAGGAACATCTGACCTCGCCATCAAGCATATGTTAAATAACCAGACATCAAACCCGAAGGCCGGCCCAACCAAAAGTTGAGAAGAACATTTGATCTCGTCGTCAGGCATCTGTTAACAAACAGGTGTCGATCCCGAAGGTCGGCTCAACCCGAAGTTGAGAGGAACATCTGACCTCACCCACAGGTATCTGTTAAAGAAACAGGCATCGAACTTGAAGGCCGGCTTAACACAAAGCTTAGAGGAACATTTGACGTCCCCGTCAGGCATCTGTTAAACAAACAGGCATCGAACAAGAAGGGCGGCGCAACCCGAAGTTGAGAAGAACATTTGACCTCGCCGTCAGGTATCTGTTAAACAACCATGCATCAAACCCGAAGGCTGACTAAACGCAAAGTTGACAAGAACATCTAACCTCACCCTGAGGAATATGTTAAACAAACAGGCATCGAACCCGAAGGTCGGCTCAACCCGTAGTTGAGAAAAACATTTGACCTAGCCGTCAGGAATCTATTAAACATACATGCATCGAACCCGAAGGCCGGCACAACACGAAGTTGAGAGGAACATCTAACCTCGTCGTCAAGCATCTATTAAACAAACAGGCATCGAACCCGAAGGCCGGCTCAACACGAAGTTCATAGGAATATCTGACCTCGCCATCTGGGATCTGTTAAACAAATAGGCATCGAACACGAAGTTGAGAGCAACATCTGACCTCGCTGCCAGGTATTTGTTAAACAAACGAGCATCGAACTTGAAGGCCGGCTTAACACGAAGTTGAGAGGAACATCTGACCTCGCCGTCAATCATATGTTAAATAAACAAGTATCGAACCCAAAGGCCGGCTCAACCAAAAGTTGAGAAGAACATTTGACATCGCCGTCAGACATCTTTTAAACAAACAGGCATCGAACCTGAAGGTCGGCTCAACACGAAGTTCATAGGAATATCTGACCTCTCCGTCAGTCATCTGTTAAAAAATAGGCATCGAACACGAAGTCCCGCTTAACATAAAGTTGAGAGCAACATCTGACCTCACCGTAAGGGATCTGTTAAATAAACAGCCATCGAACACGAAGGCCGACTCAACACGAAGTTCAGAAGAACATTTTACCTCGCTGTCAGGCATCTATTAAACAAACAGGCATCGAACCCGAAGGCCGACTCAATACGAAGTTGAAAGGAACATCTGACTTCGCCATCAAGCATATGTTAAATAAACAGGCATCGAACCCGAAGGCCGACCCAACCAAAAGTTGAGAAGAACATTTGATCTAGTTGTCAGTCATCTGTTAACAAACAGGCATCGAACCCGAAGGCTGGCTCAAGCCAAAGTTGAGAAGAACATCTGACCTCACCGTCAGGTATCTGTTAAACAAACATGCATCAAACCCGAAGGCTGGCTCAACCCGAAGTTGACAAGAAAATCTAACCTCACCGTGAGGCATATGTTAAGCAAACAGGCATCGAACCCGAAGGCCGGCTCGAACCGAAGTTGAGAGGAACATTTGACCTCGCCGTCAGGCATCTGTTAAACAAACAAGCATCGAACCAGAAGGCCAGCACAACACGAAGATGAGAGGAAAATCTGACCTCGCTGTTAGGCATCTGTTAAACAAATAGGCATCGAACCCGAAGGCCGGCTCAACACGAAGTTCATAGAAATATCTGACCTCGCCGTAAGGCATCTGTTAAACAAATAGGCATCAAACACAAAGTCCCGCTCAACACGAAGTTGAGAGCAATATCTGATGTCGCCGCCAGGCATTTGTTAAACAAACGAGCATCGAACTTGAAGGTCGGCTCAACACGAAGTTTAGAGGAACATCAGACCTTGCCATCAATCATATGTTAAATAAACTGGCATCGAACCTGAAGGCCGGCTCAACCAAAAGTTGAGAAGAACATTTGACCTCGCCGTCAGGCATCTGTTAATCAAACAGGCATCCAACCCGAGGGTCGGCTCAACCCGAAGTTGAGAAGAACATCTGACCTCGCCATCAGGTATCTCTTAAAAAAACAGGCATCGAACCCGAAGGCCGGCTTAACCCGAAGTTGATAAGAACATTAGACCTCCCCATCAGGCATCTGTTAAACAAACAGGCATCGAACCCGAAGGCCGGCTCACCCTGATGTTGAGAAGAACATCTGACTTCACCGTCAGGCATTTGTAAAACAAACATGCATCAAATTCGAAGGCTGGCTTAACCCGAAATTTAGAAGAACATCCAACCTCACCATGAGGCATCTATTAAACAAACAGGCATCGAACCCAAAGGTCGTCTCAACCCGTAGTTGAGAAAAACATTTGACCTAGCCGTCAGGCATCTGTTAAACAAACAGGCATCGAGCCCGATGGCTGGCACAACATGAAGTTGAGAGGAACATCTGACCTCGCTGTCAGACATTGTTGCTTGCGCGAAAATAAGGTGCCGGCAGAACAGAAGAGTCGCCACCTTTCGTTATTTATCCCTCAGAGCGGGAAAGGAAACGATCGGAAAAAGCTGACGAAAAAAGGGTAAGACAAGGTCATCGCAACCGTTGTCTGGATTCGGGAGTCGGTTACGCAAGGGGAAGGTATTAGCACCCCTGACGTCCGTCGTACTCGACGGGATCCTCGCTTGTTGTGTTTACTTAGACGGGTTGGTTTTATTCTATCTACCTATTAAGGCTGGCTGAAATAAGAAAAGAAAATGACTCGGCAAAGCATCGCGCTTTATGCCTACGTATTCTCATCAGAGAATGAGAAATCAGAGTCAACGTAGTTCGGCCTACGAAGGGTTATGGGGGAAGGTAGCTCGCCAAGACATCGCCATCTTGTGCCTACGTACTCTCAACAGGTATGAGAGATCAGAGCTCACGTAGTTCAGGAAACTACGATTTATTTCCTGTCATTTACGAAAGAAGTGTTTTTTATTGTGTTTGCGATTTCAACCGCACTAGAGACTATGACCTGAGAGTGAATGCGTCACATGTCACCCAAGGGGTACCATACTAAACATCCAGACTGTGGGAAAGAAACTCTCCCACAACCCTTTCTCAGATAGCTTAAGGCTCGTAACGTACGAAAGAAATCATTCATGATTACTGTATCTTAAATTGTTTTGAGATGAGAAGAGAACAGGCCCAACTAGGAGGGAGACTATCAAGTCCTACTGTTGTCATGCCATGGATTCATCCTATGGTTGAGGTTTGAACAGGGAACTCCTAGAAGTTGTCATGCATAGGTTTCAACCTAAAATTCTATCATCAAATCCTTATCAAAGGGAATGAGAGTCCTAAGGGATCATGTCAATGATACACCAAAACAAACAAAGCATCAGCTTAACAGTAAAATGCATGCAATGCAAGTGAGGGAGGAAATGTGTATGGGGCTTCAGCCTCCACAAGCTCATCTCAACCTCAAGCCAGAATGGATAATAGTAATCATACTGAAATATAAAACAACATGCTATCAAGCAATATACAGTAAACTGCAATCATACAGATAAAATGAAATAAAATGCCATCAGACAAACAAACCACATGGGCAAGGGAGCTGGGCTCTACCGAATACCCGCAAGCAAAGCCACACAGTAACAATACAAGCAGAGGGAGCAACTCAACCTCTAGTGCAATCATGCTCCTAGATTCTACCTATTCTAGATATGAACTTATTCTAATGCATCAAACAAGTCAAACAAAACACTTCAATATAGAAAAGAAAAAGAAGAGAAAGCAGATCCACTCTTCTCTCAACTCCAAGCTTCAGCTTTTTCAGCAGCAACTCAGTCTTCAGACTTCAATCACTCTTGACAAATATCAATTTGCTTTTCCAGGTTTCAACCCTACGACATAAGTTTCAACTTATCTTCTCCTTTAAGCTTCAGCTTATTGATCAGCTCCACCTTCAGGCTTCACTATCAGTCATAAGTATCAACTTGGCTCCTTCAGGATCTCCAGGTATCAAGGTAAGCATCAACTTCCTTTGTTCTTCAAGCTTCAGCTGGAATGGCAATGCTCAAGGATTCATCCTCTTCTACACTCTTCATTGAAGTCTTCATCTTCAAGCTCAAGCTCATCATCTCTCAAGATAATCAAACCAGAGGAAATCACTTACTGGATAAGATGGGGGATATTGAACTGCTTATTTGACCACCAAAGGTGACCTATAAGGGTTCAACATCAAAGGAATGGTTCCCTCAAAAGTTCTACTTCCTAGGTACATCACTTATCCCTCCAAAGGAGATAGGTGTATACCATGGAAGGACTTTGAATCATAGGGAGGAATGGAGGTGACAGATACCATCCATGTTTGAGAAAGAAGTTATCTAAGTCTAAACTCTTCCTAATCCCTAACCCTAAAACAACAAAAAAGACAAAAAGATCAAGATCTCAAGCTCTTCAATGCATCTTCAAGTCTTCTACTATGCTCCTCAATGCTCCACAATGAGATACCAAGCTCTCCAAGCCCACAAAGCAAAGCAACTAAAGCAAACATGCCCTAAAGGCAACACAAACAATCAACCAATGCAAAAATCAACTAAAAATAGCATACTACTATATTAAATCCTAATATAATTTCTAAGGGATCCTAAATACGTACCCTTAATGCCCATATATGTCCCATAGTCTAATTTGTCCTAAAAACCCAAAAATCTAAAGTTATTATGGACCTATGTTAAAGTTTAACCTAATTCTACACAACCTAATGGCATCCAATCAAAACTATCCAAAAAATCATCACAAAAATATGGAATAAATCCAGGGGGAAGCTAAAACATATATCTAACTATCCTAAAAATATTGACCTAAAAATATTAAGAGATCTACCTAAACAAAATTCTACAAAATCATATATCAATATAAAAGAATTAAAATGCAATAAAAGAAGAAAATATGCAAAAAATATTAAAATGCATGAAATGAAAAATGTTTTTATGTTATATTTTTCTAGACAAAAATATGAAGTAGGAGAAAAAACTCCCATTAAAAAATATTGATTTTTCCATTTATTATGAATTTTCAAAGTATGAAATAAAATGGAGAAAAATAAAATGAATTATGAAGCATGGGGTGCAGTCAGTAAGATAATGCAGTTCATTTTATTGATGGGCTCAACATGGGGGGTACCAATAACAAAGCGCCTGGGCCCATTGTTAAATCAGAAAACAATTATTAAAATGAAAAGAAAATGAAAAAGGACGCGGTGCAAATATCAAAGAATTACAGTTCATATCACAATTGGGCCACGAAGAGGGGTGTTGATAAAAATCATCACTTAAGCCCACAAGACCCTTTTAATGAAACGCGGCATTTCATTAGGGTTCAGACTTCCCTCCAAAATTCAATCAAATCTGGTGCGTTGGATCAGTCTTTGGTCAAGAGGTCAGCGCGTGATCTAATGGACGAGACTTCGTCTTCTTCCTCCAACCTAGGGTTTCTGAAACCTCCATTAAAACAGAACCATGGAGCTTCATCTTCCTCCATACGAACTCCCTCATCTCTCCATCAATTCTTGAAATTTAAAACCCTAATCCACTTAGAATTCCATGCTGAACATGATTGCAACCTTAAAATTAACTGAAACCTCCTAAATCAAGGAACCCGATCCAAGATCTAAAACATACTCAGTCGTCCATTTTAACAATTCTTGAAACTAATGGTCCTAGATCACTCACCAACTCACCCTGAACATTTCTTGATATTAAACTAAGCTCATCACTCAATATCCAAAGAGATACAAGGCCAAACAGAAATCTTGGTCCTAACAAAACCATCACCAATTGCCTTCAAACTCTCCAAAATCCATCACCTATTGGTCTCTAACCATTCTACACTAATAATTCAACCTAACCATGCCTAAATTAAGGTGTAGGAAAGAAATTGCAAACCTGGTAAAATGGAGTGAACAGAGGTAGCAATCCACCAATTCAAGGCTTGAAACTTTCCAAATTCCTTCACTGAGCAATCTTCTAGCTTCTGTATGCAAAAAGAATGGCTGAAATTGCTTGATTCTTGAAATTCGATTTTGAAATGCAACCTTGAAATTCCAATCTCCAACTCCTCAATTCTCCATAGAAATGTTCTCAATTCAATCTGCACAGCTTCAATGTGATGTATGGAAGGTGTTTGTGTGAAAAAAATGAAAGGAAATGAAGGGGAATGAAGAAATTGATCTTGACTTGTAATGGAAGAAATTGGATTTCACTCTCTCTTCTATGCAACAATTCTCACCAACCTTGCATCTGAGCAAGTTACATTCATCTTATAGAGTGGTTTAGAATCATCTAGAACCCCCTATAACAATCCAATGAGAAATTGAACTTTTCATGTCATGGTATTTTGATTTCCCATTCTCCTTACATGCTATCTCATGCCATATCCCTTGTAATCTTTGTAACTAACTTGAATTTATCCCCACATGAGATTTAGGGTAAGTTACAATGCATAACCACCTTGCTTATTGAGTTTTGCCTTGTTTTTGTTTGGTACCTTAAGATGCAAGTAATCCAATTCCAAAGCAGCCCTATGATCCAAGCCTCAAATCAAAATTGTGGCTGAACCATTGTTCTTAGAATGTCATTTGGAGTCAAAATGACGTATTACATGACATGGTTTGGACTTATAACTTGGAGTTTCCATTTTTCAAATTCACTTTAATTAACTTATGCCTCATTTTTAGGCCATTTTTATCACTTTTTGATATGATCCTTTTCAACATATCATGACCTTCCTTCTAGCCTTAAAACATCATTCTAAGCAAGTTTTATGTTGAAGATTTTTCCATTTGAAGCTTGGAAGTAGGAGATATGGCCTTGTGCTTGAAATGACCTATAACCTCCAAATGACCAAAATGCCCTTGGCTTGTCAAAGCCATAAGTTGAGTTCTACAAATCCTATCAAGGACTTATAGTACTCTCTAGAAATCTAAGAATATGCTCTTCAACATTCATGTTGACCAAGAGTTCATAGGAATCATCCTACTAGGGCAAAAGTTGTCTGCAAGTTGGGTGACTTTCAAGGGCCCAGATTCACATACCTCAGATGACCTGTAATTTGTCAAAGTCATAACTTGAGCTCTACAAATCCTATAAAGGACTTCTAGTACTCAAATTAAAGCTAATAATAAGCTCTACAACATTCATGTTGTGGGTAAGATGAGATGACAATCACATCTTGAGCTAAACTTCCTTGAAGATAGGGATCAAACTAGGGGATTTTACATTGTCAATCCTTAGAAACCCTAGCTTCAAACTTCTCAAACTCCTCAATCATGATGAGTTGGTCTAGGAATCATCCTCATAGTATCTCAATACATCATTCCATGATCACATGGCTCTTGGATTAGGTCTCAACCCTCTCCAAATCATCAGTTGACCTAGGGTTGACCCAGTCAAAACCCTAATTCCACCACTCATGGGTGAATCTTCTGAATTCTTGTACAATGACCTCTCTAGGCTTCATGATGGCTTTCAAGACATCTCATAAGCTTTCTCAAAGCTTCAAGTCCATCCTCATAGTCTCAGAATCATCTGAGGAGCTCCCACAACTCTCAAGTTATGAGACACACAACCTTGGTTTCAACCAATTCCTCTGAGGATCTCTTAAGTTCTCTGACAAAGGTATCAACCTTTGAACACTTGAACAAAATTTTTGGCTTGCTTCAAAGCCTCATACAACTCTTGATGGGTAAATAAATGTTGGTCAAATTTTGGGGTGCAACAGCTGCCCCTATTCAAACGGCTTGAACCTGACTGGATGAGGAGCGAACGACTCTCAGCCAATCAAGGTACGAGACGGTTGAATACCGATAAACCCGGAAATTTGCCAACTGCATAAGCACTAGAATGATAGCTGCACGACAGCTAGCTGGAGACATACTGATCTGAACCCTGTCGTCAGTTATCCACATTAAATTCCTCTGACATTGTCATCAGACAACCAAAGCACCCAACATCGCCGCTGGAGATCTAGAGAACCTAACATCGCCGTCAAAAACAAACATCCAACATTGCCGCTGGAGAACTCAAAACAATCTGACCTCGCCGTCGAACAACCAAAACACCCAACATCGCCGCTGGAAAAACAAGGAAACTAACATCGCCGTCAACCAAACATCCAACATCGCCGTTGGAGAGCTAAATCACCTGACATCGCCGCCAGAAACAAACGTCCAACATCGCCGCTGGAGAGCTAAAGAATCTGACATCACCGTCAAAAACAAACATCCAACATCGCCGCTGGAGAAATGGGGAATCACCTGACATCGCCGCCAGAACAAACGTCCTGAGAAACACCCGACATCACCGTCAGAAACAAACATCCAACATCGCCGCTGGAGAACTCAAAATAGTATGACCTCGCCATCGAAAACAAATGCACCCAACATCGTCGCCGGAAACAAACAGATATCCAACATCGCCGCTGGAAAACTAAACACCTGACATCGCCGCCAGAAACAAACAAATATCCAACACCGCCGCTGGAAAACTAAACACAATCTGACTTCGCCGTCAACACCAAACATCCAACATCGCCGCTGGAACAACAAAGAAATCTGACATCGCCGCCAGATAACCAACATAACTCTGGGAAACACCCGACATCGCCGTCAAGTACTTAACATAATTTGACCTCGCCGTCAAACACAGACATCCAACATCGCCGCTGGAGAATTAAACTACCTGACATCGCCGTCAGAAAACCAACATCCAACATCGCCGCTGGAAACAAACATAATCTGACCTCGCCGCCAGAGTGAAGAAACTTTATTGGGAAATTGGTCACACGGTAACCGATAATACATAATCGACCATGCCATCAGGCATTCAAAGAACACTGTCAGGCATCAGCCGGACTTCAACCATCAGGTTGATCATGCCATCAGGCATTCCAAAGAAATTGTCGGGCATCAGCCGGACTTCATCAGCAAGTCGGGAATAGAATCCTTGGTCAATCATGAGCCAACTGGGAACATCTAAACCACTGCTTCATTAATACGGTCAGACTTCAACCATGGAGTCTTCGAGGGAAATTTCAACTTCGCCGTTAGAAAACCTGCTGGGGAGGACGCTTCGCCGCTGGAGAATCTGGAGAACTATCATGTAACTCCGCTCCGGGAGTCCAAAAATCATTCTGGATGAATCAACTCTACTGAGGACTTCAAGAATTGTCTTGGACACGTAACTCCGCCGGGGACCTTCAAGAGTCATCTTGAACCGATAACCATTCTGAGCAAACACTCTGTTGGGGATTCCAGGAATCATCCTGGGCAACTCTTGCCGGGGACAAACCAACCATGGATTGAGCAGCTTCCAAGGATTCGGCTCTCTTGGGGCTTCAGGAATCATCATGGGCAACCTTCACTGGGGACTCTACTGGGGTCTTAAGAATCATCTTAAGCAAACGACCCTGCTGAGGAATTCAAGAATCATCTTGAACTGAAGACTTCGCTGGGAATCTCAAGAATCATCTTGAGCAAGCGACTTCGTTGGGGAGAATGTCAGGAATCATCCTGAGCAATCAATTATGCGGCGGAACACCTGCAAAACAAGAACGGTAACAACCTAGATCATGTTTATTATGCATATGCTTCGGCAATGCTCCATACGGTGGAAATGCTATGCATTTATGATAAATGCTATGCAATCATGCACAATGATGTGATCCCGTCGGAAAAATAAATGCCGAAGGGGAATCCTCCTGTCAAGGGGGAAGAACTACTCAGATAGAGGAATCATCCTGCTGAGGACAGCATGGTCACACTAATCTCAATTGGACTCCGTAGGGGACACAACTTCAGTTGACTGCTGCGGGGGAAACAACTTCAGTTGATTGCTGCAGGGGAGCGAAGCTCTACTAGAACCAGGACCTGCTGAGGGAAAACGATGTCAATCGCGGGAGTAAACTGCGTGGTCGTCTCGACTACTCTTCTGGGGATAAGAGCTATGTGGGGAAACAACTTCAGCTGCTCAACACTCCCACTGGAGAAAAAACCAATCATGGTCTAAGCAACTTCCAAGGATTCGGCTCTCTTGGGGGTTTGCACACTCGGCTGAGGAAGGAGAAATCATTCTGCTTCGCTAGAGGGTACGACCCTGGGGGAAATACAGCATCATCTATTCAACACTCTACTGGGGAAAACCAATCATGGTCCCAACCGCTTCACTAGAGAGAGTACGACTCTGTGGGAATCTCAATTCCGCTGGGGACGAAGGAATCATCTGACTTCGGGGGGAGTACAACTCTGGTGGGGAATTTCAATTCTGCTGGAGACTTCAGTCTGGCACCATCAGTTGCTGCATACTTCGGCGTACGAATAGTTTGCTACGAAACCTGCACTTGTGACCCGGTGCTGGGGGTGAATTCATGCTTCGGCGCCTGACTCAGCTGAGGGGGTGACGTTCCTTCAGGATGCGTCTGCTTGGGGAAAGAGAATCATCTCTGCCTGGGGAGACATATCAATGATCATTGTCTCATGTTCAGACCCTGCGGGGAGAGGCTACTGAACTCTGCTAGAGAAGGAGGAATCATCCTGCTTCGGGATGCGCACGGTGCACTGTCTGGAATATGCTACACCTGTAACAACACAAACAAATAGACAAGATACCCTTTTCAACGGGACCTATCAAGGTTATTATCTCGTGACAATATTCAAGTAATTAAGTGTTTCAACAATCAGTGGCCTAGGCCAGTAAGTTTATGTATGTGCATTTTATCAAAAACATCGGCGTTCTTTTTCGCAAACAAAATAGATAAATGCTAAACAGGCAAACAGAATTGCTGAATAGTATGCATTTTATTGATAACGAACCCCTGAATGGGTAAAAATGTTTTACAACAGATGCAAGCTCCTGGAATGAGGAAGCCGCACAAAAAATAAAACATAAATATACATCAGTATATACAAATGTCGGCAACGAGGCGTAGACGAACACCATGAGTTGATCCCTCTAAGACCCACTCGACTTTGATACTTCTCCGATGCTTCAGCTTCGGAAGAGATTGATTCAGATAAACGGCCCTCAGGTCCTCCAAACCACTAAACAAAGAAAGTCCACACGCGGAACGCAGTCATTTGCTTTTTCAAATCCCTAACTTTTGCGTGAACCGCCCTTTGCGGGTTTTCAGTTCACCGGGATACCCTTTTTTGCCGAAGCCGCCCAGTGTAGGTTTTCGACTTCGCGGGTGTACCTTTTTTCAATTTATATCCCTAATTTTTGGCCGAACCTTTTATTCTGTTTTTGGTTCGCCAGGATGCCCCTTTTTTGCCTGGACTCTCTTTTTTTTGTCCAGCGGGTCGCTTTCAAGCAAAGTATTTTTTAACTGCGTCCGCGTTCACCGGGGATGCAAAATCTTCACCATCTATCGTGGATAACAACAACGCTCCTCCCGAGAAGACCTTGCTGACGACATACAGACCTTTGTAATTCGGAGTCCACTTGCCCTGGTGATCGGAGTGTGGCGGAAGAATCTTCTTCAGGACGAGATCACCCGTCTGAAAGCTTCTAGGACGCACCTTCTTATCATAAGCTTTCTTCATTCGGCTTTGGTACAGACGGCCAAATGCAATCGATGATAACCTCTTCTCGTCCATCAGGATGAGTTGGTTCAGACGATTCGTAATCCATTCTGCCTCGTCGAGTTTCACATCAACCAAAACTCGCAAAGAAGGGATCTCCACTTCTAACGGTAGGACAGCTTCCATACCATACACCAAGGAGAAAGGAGTTGCCCCGATTGACGTACGTACCGTCGTACGATAACCGTGCAATGCAAATGGCAGCATCTCGTGCCAATCTTTGTATGTCACAACCATCTTCTGAACAATCTTCTTTATGTTCTTGTTGGCCGCTTCGACAGCGCCATTCATCTTTGGCCGGTAAGGAGATGAGTTGTGGTGTTCAATCTTGAAGCTCTGGCACAGCTCCTTCATCATCTTGTTATTCAAATTCGAACCATTATCAGTAATGATCCACTCGGGAATTCCGTAACGACAGATGATGTCCCTCTTTATGAATTTAGCCACCACCTGCTTGGTCACGTTAGCATACGAGGCTGCCTCCACCCACTTGGTGAAGTAGTCGATAGCTACCAGAATGAAACGATGATCGTTAGATGCAGTGGGCTCGATCTTGCCTATCATGTCGATGCCCCACATGGAGAACGGCCACGGGGAGGACATGACATTTAACGGGCACGGCGGCACATGAACTTTATCAGCATAAATCTGGCATTTATGACATCTCTTCGCGAATATGAAGCAATCTGACTCCATCGTCAGCCAGTAGTATCCTGCTCTTAGGATCTTTCTCGTCATAGCATGCCCGCCGGAGTGCGTACCAAATGTGCCTTCATGGACTTCCTCCATGAGCATACTCGCCTCTTTCTCATCTACACATCTGAGTAGCACAAGATCGTGGTTTCTCTTATACAGAACTCCATCAGGATTGAGATAGAAATTTCCAGACAGCCTCCTCAGAGTCTTCTTATCCTGGGTTGACACACCCGCAGGATACTCCTTAGTCATAAGGAAAGTCTGGATGTCATGGAACCATGGCTTGCCGTCGGCGGCATCCTCGATTGCAAAGACAAATGC
Organism: Lathyrus sativus; assembly: GCA_963859935.3. Classification (NCBI taxonomy): domain Eukaryota; kingdom Viridiplantae; phylum Streptophyta; class Magnoliopsida; order Fabales; family Fabaceae; genus Lathyrus; species Lathyrus sativus. The sequence goes on from OZ012735.1 coordinate 360,912,336, forward strand.
CGGTCTATCAAGACACGAAAGTACAATTCTTGGAGCCTCATTCCAAAAATTGACTTTATACATTGAAGCCAACGTGGCTAAGGCATCAGCCATCTGATTTTCCGCTCTGGGCACATGATGGAGCTCCACTCGATCAAAGAACGGAAGCAGCCTTCTGGCATAATTCATGTACGGCACCAAATTCGATTGACGAGTCTCCCACTCCCCTTTAATTTGGTTGATCACAAGCGCTGAGTCACCATATACGTCTAGATTCTTGATTCTCAAATCAATTTCCTCTTCTAGACCCATGATGCATGCTTCATACTCCGCCTCGTTATTGGTGTTTGGGAACGTCAGTCTCGCAGTAAACCGGATGTGGGATCCGTGGGGAGTCGTGATGATAGCCCCGATGCCACTTCCATAGGAATTAACCGCCCCATCGAATATCAATTTCCACTGGGATTTCCTATCAGGCCCCTCGTCGGGCAACGACTCATCGCAATCCTTCGCTTTGAGAAACATAATATCCTCGTCAGGGAATTCAAACTTCATCGGCTGGTAGTCCTCGATCGGCTGTTCGGAAAGGTAATCAGACAATACGCTTCCCTTGATGGCCTTCTGGGACACGTATTGAATATCATATTCTGTTAACACCATTTGCCATCTGGCAATCCTGCCCGAAAGAGCCTGCTTCTCGAAGACGTACTTGATTGGATCCATCTTCGAAATTAGCATAGTGGTGTGATTGAGCATGTACTGTCGTAAACGTTAGGCAGCCCAGGCTAGTGCACAACACGTCTTCTCCAGCATCGAGTATCGAGATTCACAGTCAGTGAACTTTTTACTCAAGTAGTAAATGGCATGCTCTTTTCTGCCCGTCTCGTCATGCTGACCGAGAACACACCCCATACTATTCTCAAGAACCGTCAAGTACATGATTAATGGTCGTCCAGCCACTGGGGGTATCAAGATTGGAGGTTCTTGAAGATACTGCTTTATCTTGTCGAATGCCTTCTGGAAATCCTCATTCCACGTAATCGCCTGATCTTTCTTTAAAAGCTTGAACATTGGTTCACAAGTGGCCGTGAGCTGAGAGATAAACCTTGCAATGTAGTTTATTCTGCCCAAGAAACCACGAACTTCTTTTCTGTTTTCGGCGCTGGCATTTCTTGAATGGCTTTTATTTTCGCAGGATCAACCTCGATGCCTCGTTCGCTAACGATAAACCCCAACAACTTTCCGGACCGCACTCCGAAAGTGCACTTGTTAGGATTCAGCCTCAACCTGAACTTCCTAAGCCTCTCAAAAAGCTTCAATAAGTTGACCAGATGCTCTTCCTCCGTCTGGGACTTTGCAATCATGTCATCAACATAGACCTCGATCTCCTGATGAATCATATCATGAAACAAAGTTACCATTGCCCGTTGGTAAGTGTCCCCTGCGTTCTTCAGACCGAAAGGCATTACCTTGTAGCAAAATGTTCCCCAGGGGGTGATAAACGTCGTTTTCTCCATGTCCTCCGGCGCCATCTTGATCTGATTGTAACCGGAGAAGCCATCCATGAACAAAAACACGGAGAACTGGGCTGTGTTGTCGACCAACACATCGATATGAGGCAACGGGAAATCATCTTTAGGGCTCGCCCTATTCAAATCCCGATAATCGACGCACATGCGTACCTTACCATCCTTCTTCGGTACAGGCACTATGTTGGCGACCCACGGAGGGTAAGTGGTGACCGCTAAGAAGCCAGCATCAAGCTGCTTCTGCACTTCTTCTTTGATCTTAACGGCCATATTTGGTCTCGTCCTCCTAAGCTTCTGCTTAACGGGAGGGCAATCTTCTCGCAGCGGCAAGTGGTGGACCACGATGTCCATGTCAAGTCCGGGCATATCTTCGTATGACCGAGCAAAGACGTCACTATACTCTTGAAGCATCTCGACCAGTCTCTGCTTGACATCACTCTGCAGCACAACCCCTATCCTGACATTTCTGACGAGCTCTTCAGAACCCAGATTTACGATTTCAATCTCCTCCTCATGAGGCAGAATAACTTTCTCCTCTTGTTTCAACAAGCGGGCCAACTCTTCCGGAAGGTCTTTGTCTTCATCAATCTCTTCCTCGGCTTGATAGATCGGGCAATCGAAGTCGAAGTGAGCCGTAGAAGGTCCAGAGTCGATGTCATTTGTTATGTGGATCCTGCAATAACAAGGGTTAAGTTTAAAACAAGAATATGCAGGTTAGCACAAACCCCATTGCCATTTTACTGTTTTTCAAAACAAATATAAAACAGGAATAACAGAGAGCACAATATTTGAATACGAAGAAAACGCCTTTGATTTATTAACAAAATGCATGTACATAATCCAACAAGGCCCTGACAATAAAACCGCTATGCCCCAGGTAGGACATAGGGTTGTACAATGATTGTAAAAAGTAAATCATTAATCTTCACTTGTCAGTTGGATGATATCCTTGATGGTCCAATTGTTGAGTCTCTCGTCCGACTTGCTTGGCTGAATCCAAGAGTCGAGATCACAATCGCTATCCCCGCTGTCTTCAGACGCCGCGTTGATGCTTTCAAAGATCACTCCGCCACTGGTAAATAGGATCGGCTCCTTACCCCGTGACGCGCTGCTAGACGAAGAAGAAGAAGCTTCAGCTTCAGGAGAATACCCCAATCCAAACTTATCCTGCTTGTTCGGTATCTCCAAAATATTCCCGCAGCCTGGGGTAGATCCGGCTTCGACGACGGCCCGAGCTTCCTTGGACGAGGAGAGATTCATCTCTGGCTTTTCTGTGACTACAGGAGCTACCTCCTTCACCTTGACGGCTTCAAATGCTTGGCAAAGAGTTTCATGGATTTCGCCATCCATTTCCACATACTTGAAGGATGACAAATGGCTCACCATTATGTCCTCCTCGCCACACACGTTTACTATGCTTCCCCCGACAGCATATTTGAGCTTTTAATGCAACGTGGAGGTCACGGCACCAGCAGCATGGATCCATGGCCGGCCCAAGAGGCAACTGTAGGCAGGCATGATGTCCATGATATAAAAGACTGCGTCGAACGTTTCCGGACCGACTTGGATCGGCAGGGTCACTTCCCCGAAAACGTGGCGCTTAGTTCCGTCAAATGCTTTCACCACCAGATCACTGGGTGTGCAAAGCAATCCGCGAGTGTCCAACTTCATTAATGCCTTCTTCGGAAGGACATTAAGCGACGAACCCGTGTCCACCAGGACGTGCGACATGATTGTGCCTCTGCACTCTATCGAGATGTGCAAGGCGCTGTTGTGATCTCTCCCTTTAGGCGTCAGCTCTAAATCTGTGAAACCTAGCCCATTGCCAGCATTAACGTGGGCTACCACCTCTTCTAGCTGATTCACCGATATCTCTTGCGGTACGTAGGCAGCGTTCAATACCTTCAACAACGCATTGCGGTGTGCTTCAGAACACAGCAACAAGTTGAGAATAGAAATCTTCGAAGGCGTCTGATGGAGATGGTCTACAATCTTGTAGTCGCTCTTTTTGATCAACCGCATAAACTCCTCGGCATCTTTGACCAGCAAATCCTTCTCTACCCTGCACGGGGCCTCTTCGACGACTTTGCTTTTACCCTTATCAGCCGCATCAACTCTGACCGCTTTCTCTGCCACAACCTCTGGCGGTGCAAACACTCTTCCACTACGGGTAATACCATTGATTCCTGCGAGATTCTCCACAGTCGACCCATACGGTTCCAACTCCAACCTCTGACCGTTGCAATAGACTTCAGCCCCATAATGCCACGGAATAGCGTTAGTGCAGAGCTGAGAACGTCCCAGACATACCGCTGACTAACTTTTCATAGTAAACCCCTGGGAGGGTAGCCACAAACATCTGCACGAGCTCGCGCTCAACCATTGGCGGTTGAACCCGAGCAGCCAACTCACGCCACCGCTGGGCGTACTCCTTAAATCCTTCATTATTCCTCTGCGAAAGGTTCTGGAGCTGGACTCGGTTCGGGGCCAGGTCGCTATTGTACTGATAGTGGTGGACAAACGCTTCAGCGAGATCCTTCCATGTGCACACGCTAGTGGGCTCCAGGCCCATATACCACTCGAGGGATGGCCTAGAAAGACTATCTTGGAAGAAGTGCATCAGCAACTTCTCGTCTTCGGAATAGGCAGACATCTTTCTATAGTACGATCGCAGATGGACACGAGGGCAATTAGTGCCCTTATATTTTTCAAGGTCAGGCACCCTGAACTTAGGAGGTACCTTGAAATCAGCAATTAACCCCAGCTTGGACATATCAACGCCCAAAGTATTCTGATTCTCAATATCTCTCATTTTATCTTCAAGTGCTTTGAATCTGAGCCGCGCTTCAGCATTCAGCTCCCCTTCCGCACCTCTTTGAGAGAAGACATCGTCCTGATGATCCTCAAGCCACGGTTGAGGCACCAACAGATTCCCGACGCCAGCATTGCCGTTGACTGGCCCGATGTTGACATTAGCTCCCAGACTCCCATTACCGATGCCTGTCGTATTGAGTCCAATGTTGGCCATCACATTGCCATTAGCACTGCCGTTGCCCCCGGCCACGGGGACACCATTCTGCGGAGTATCAACTGGTGGAGAAGTAGGCACGGCCCCGCCATGAAGTATGTCGTTGCTATCAACCCTGGAGATCAAAGGCTGAACCAAAGTCCTGAGCTGGTCCTGGCCATTGGCGACCACTTGCATCAGTTCCATAAAGCGATCCATCCTCTCGCGGAGCTCCTGGACATCTGTTTACACTTGATCCATGATCCTGGTCTGATTAGCTCGAGTTGGATAACGGTGAATTAGCCTCTGATCAATCCTGGAGTCACCTAAAACAGTCTGGGACCTGTAAACCTGAAAAACTTGTAAACACTAAAGGTTAGGAAAAACAACAAAATGCTCGCCATGCAAATGCTTCATGCAGATGCATGCGTGTGTCTGTGTGTTTGGGAGATTTCCCCCGATCCTAGTGCCTGAGTGCCAGCTGATAATAATGAAAAGAAGAAGTCCGAGCCCAATCATGGAAATATCAATCTCATATATAAAGGAAAGCCTATCAAGGCAGTACATAGCATCAGCAAGTACAAGACAAATCAACAGTGTGACCTCAGCCAACAAGCCTGGTGATGGTCAGCATACAGTAAAGATCAAAACAAAAGGAATACAAATAGTCAAGTACGGCCACGGGCGCGATACTCTGCTAATAACTCCTTCGTCTCTGGATGATCTGGCAAAGTGAGCAACCCCTCGACGAGTAATTCCCTTTACACTATGGTATACTGAAGTCCTTCGATTGAACCTTCCCATGCTCCTTCTCCGAAGCAATCTTCTAATTTCCGCTTTTTGGACTCAAACGTCAGCTTGCGCTCCTTCAGGTTAGCGAGAGCTTTGTTGAGCTGGCCTTTGGCGGCGTATCTGCGGGCGGTTTCTTCATCAAACCTCTTTTCACTGTCCTTCACCTCGGCTTCCAGCTTGGAGATCTGCAGCATCAGCTTATCCTCACGCTCTTTCCTGGTGGCTAGGGAAGCCTTCCAGTGCTGGTTGAACTTGGATATCCTCCGATATGCCTCGTCCAAATGCTGCTTCTTCGTAGCCAGTACGTCGTTGACAGCTTTGAAGTCTCGACCCACACGTTCACGCTCGGCGATCTGCTTAGTCAGGTCTGTACCTAGCTGGTTCACCAACTCTGTCTGCCTTTTGAAAGAATGAACGGCCTCGTTCCTCTCGCTTCGAAGCTGAGCTAATTCCTTCTCCAGTTCTTCGTTTGCCCGCTTCAATTCATCTCACTCAGCTAATACCTGGTTATGCTGATGAATGGGCACAGTAGTAGGCTCTTCGATCGTTGGGGGACTTTCTGGCTTGGCCTGAGGAAACGTCATCCCTATAGCATTGGCTCTGGCTCTGACCCAAGTCAAATACGGAGGGTAGGCTTGACTGTTGCTTTGTCCCAACAAAGGCTTTCCTCGCTTACTGATACTATTCCACGCACGCTGAAGCTTGGAAAACGGATCCCCTTCTAGAATACCCGTGAGGTACAGAGATTCCTGTACCTCTTCCTCCTTCGGCGGAGTTCTCAAAGCATACGCGAACTGTCGAACCAGCAACGACGGATTGTAGTTTATGCAGCCCTTCCTACCTATTAGAGGCACATTAGGAAACCCACTGCAACCGAAGATCACCTCAGTACCCAACCTGTCTCTGTCGAACCAGTCAATATCCTCTACAGATAAACTCATCAGACGCTCAGGCCACTCAGCTGTGGCTACAAACAAGACAAAAGGACCCCTCTTGGGCAGATGGCTATCAAGCCACTTGTACAGCAAAGGCACGCAGCATGAGACATTCTTCCCCCTCCTGTTCTCATTCTTGTAGTGGATTGAGTGATAGACATCTCCTATCAGGGTAGGGACTGGATTCCCTGAAGCGAAGATGTGAAATGCATCAAAGTATTCAAAATCGGGCATGTTGGGGAACAGGATAATGCCATATATGCAAAGAGCGAGGATGGCATTGAACGCGTCCCAACATCCGTCCTTGGCACACTGCTGAGCCTTAACCACCAGAAACTGCAAGGAGAACCCAGGAACCTTGTTCTAACTAGTCAGTACTAACTCAGAGGCGTCCAAGTGAAGTGAAGGAGCTAAACCAGCCAGATCAGGCTCAGCATCCATATGAACAAAAGGCATCTGCCTCTTGATAGGTACACCTAGCAAATCAGCATACTCTTCCAGCGTAGGCGCGAGAACAAAGTCCTGAAAAGTGAAACATCTCAGGGGAGGGTCATAGAACTGCAGTAGAGCATGCAACCCATTCAACTCGAACGCAGAAGGCTTACAAACCAAACTAAGCAACCTGCCATAAGATTTGTTGAACTCATCCTTCACAGAATCACCTGCTAGAGCTATCAAACCAGTCAACTTAGCCACATCAGGGGCAGGGAACTTGTAAGTCACGGTCTTCCTGAGAGAGCCCATAACAATACAATAGGAGGCGAGAAATCCTGGATCGGGGAAAACGATACCTGCAACACAGACACACGTTAATGAAATGCAAATGAATATGCAAACTAATGCAAAATGCTCATGCAATAATATATCCGGGCAACTGGTGCTGCGGAGATTCTGTATCAACAAAACCACGACCACTGATGAGAAGAAAACCCCGGTGTAAGACCACAAATCTGATCTGCCAAGAACAACCATCTGATAGGACCATATACACAGGATCATAATTCTGCTCTGTCAAGAACGAATGTCTGATAATAAGGACCTCGAATGTAGGATCAAGGAATATCTGCTGATGAGGTCTTCAGACCTGAATCAAGAATCTGCTCTATCAAGAACAAACATACAACTGCTGATGAGATCTTCAGACCCCACTCAAAAATCTACTCTATCAAGAACAAACAACATCTGTTGATGAGATCTTCGGACCCCAAAATCTGCTCTATCAAGAACTGACAACATCTGCTGATAAGATCCTCTGATCAAAACCTGCTCTATCAAGAACAGACATATACCTGATGATAAGATCCTTTGATCAAAACCTGCTCTATCAAGAATAGACATACACCTGATGATAAGATCCTCTGATCAAAACCTGCTCTATCAAGAACAGACAAATCTGCAACTGAGAACCCTGGTACCAACAAAACTGATTCACTGTCAAGAAAACCAGGTAGTCTGAAGGTCAAGGTTTCCTGCAATAAACCCAACCCCACTCACAGGTATGGACCTAAACTGGCTCAAGGTACGGCATCCTATGCGTTCACCAGCGTCACAGACTTTCAAGAGGGGTGATACGATACCCAGAAGGTGTGGCATCACCAGCTCATGAAGCGACCTCACTTAGCTGAATCACAAATGATCGGTCCCCAGAGTCGACAATCCACCAAACCAGCAACCGTCTCAACCCAAAGGGTTGAAATTGAAGCCAACCGGATGAACCTCGTCTAAGCGTGGATTTCATGAGACACTAGTGCCTGCAAAGCAAGCACGCGCCCACTAATTTCCACTCTAAGTCTATGGTGCACTCAAGCCTGGGTCTGGCTTCTCACTCATCAGAACTCCCATCCCACAACAGCACAAATAATCATATTACACTGAAAATAAAATGCGGGAAATAAAGTGCGAGAAGTAAAATGCGATAAATAAACGCAACCCAGCAGGTAAACATACAAGCGTTAGGATTGACTCTCAGGGAACTGTTGGGATCCCCAGCAGAGTCGCCAGCTGTCGCTTGCGCGAAAATAAGGTGCCGGCAGAACAGAAGAGTCGCCACCTTTCGTTATTTATCCATCAGAGCGGGAAAGGAAACGATCGGAAAAACCTGAGAAAAAAGGGTAAGACAAGGTCATCGCAACCGTTGTCTGGATTCGGGAGTCGGTTACGCAAGGGGAAGGTATTAGCACCCCTCACGTCCGTCGTACTCGACGGGATCCTCGCTTGTTGTGTTTACTTGGACGGGTTGGTTTTATTCTATCTACCTATCAAGGCTGGCTGAAATAAGAAAAGAAAATGACTCGGCAAAGCATCACGCTTTATGCCTACGTATTCTCATCAGAGAATGAGAAATCAGAGTCAACGTAGTTCGGCCTACGAAGGGTTATGGGGGAAGGTAGCTCGCCAAGACATCGCCATCTTGTGCCTACGTACTCTCAACAGGTATGAGAGATCAGAGCTCACGTAGTTCGGGAAACTACGGTTTATTTCCTGTCTTTTACGAAAGAAGTGTTTTTTATTGGGTTTGCAATTTCAACCACACTAGAGACTATGACCTGAGAGTGAATGCGTCGCATGTCACCCAAGGGGTACCATACTAAACATCCAGACTGTGGGAAAGAAACTCTCCCACAACCCTTTCTCAGATAGCTTAAGGCTCATAACGTACGAAAGAAATCATTCATGATTACTGTATCTTAAATTGTTTTGAGATGAGAAGAGAACAGGCCCAACTAGGAGGGAGACTATCAAGTCCTACTGTTGTCATGCCATGGATTCATCCTATGGTTGAGGTTTGAACAGGGAACTCCTAGAAGTTGTCATGCATAGGTTTCAACCTAAATCTCTATCATCAAATCCTTATCAAAGGGAATGAGAGTCCTAAGGGATCATGTCAATGATACACCAAAACAGACAAAGCATCAGCTTAACAGTAAAATGCATGCAATGCAAGTGAGGGAGGAAATGTGTGTGGGGCTTCAGCCTCCACAAGCTCATCTCAACCTCAAGCCAGAATGGATAACAGTAATCATACTGAAATATAAAACAACATGCTATCAAGCAATATACAGTAAACTGCAATCATACAGATAAAATGAAATAAAATGCCATCAGACAAACAAACCACATGGGCAAGGGAGCTGGGCTCTACCGAATACCCGCAAGCAAAGCCACACAGTAACAATACAAGCAGAGGGAGCAACTCAACCTCTAGTGCAATCATGCTCCTAGATTCTACCTATTCTAGATATGAACTTATTCTAATGCATCAAACAAGTCAAACAAAACACATCAATAAAGAAAAGAAAAAGAAGAGAAAGCATATCCACTCCTCTCTCAACTCCAAGCTTCAGCTTTTCCAGCAGCAACTCAGTCTTCAGACTTCAATCACTCTTGAAAAATATCAACTTGCTTTTCCAGGTTTCAACCCTACGACATAAGTTTCAACTTATCTTCTCCTTTAAGCTTCAGCTTCTTTATCAGCTCCACCTTCAGGCTTCACTATCAGTCATAAGTATCAACTTGGCTCCTTCAGGATCTCCAGGTATCAAGGTAAGCATCAACTTCCTTTGTTCTTCAAGCTTCAGCTGGAATGGAAATGCTCAAGGATTCATCCTCTTCTACACTCTTCATTTAAGTCTTCATCTTCAAGCTCAAGCTCATCATCTCTCAAGATAATCAAACCAGAGGAAATCACTTACTGGATAAGCTGGGGGATATTGAACTGCTTATTTGACCACCAAAGGTGACCTATAAGGGTTCAACATCAAAGGAATGGTTCCCTCAAAAGTTCTACTTCCTAGGTACATCACTTATCCCTCCAAAGGAGAGAGGTATGGAGGTGACAGATACCATCCATGTTTGAGAAAGAAGTTATCTAAGTCTAAACTCTTCCTAATCCCTAACCCTAAAACAACAAAAAAGACAAAAAGATCAAGCTCTCAAGCTCTTCAATGCATCTTCAAGTCTTCTACTATGCTCCTCAATGCTCCACAATGAGATACCAAGCTCTCCAAGCCCACAAAGCAAAGCAACTAAAGCAAACATGCCCTAAAGGCAACACAAACAATCAACCAATGCAAAAATCAACTAAAAATATCATACTACTATATTAAATCCTAATATAATTTCTAAGGGATCCTAAATACCTACCCTTAATGCCCATATATGTCCCATAGTCTAATTTGTCCTAAAAACCCAAAAATCTAAAGTTATTATGGACCTATGTTGAAGTTTAACCTAATTCTACACAACCTAATGGAATCCAATCAAAACTATCCTAAAAATCATCACAAAAATATGGAATAAATCCAGGGGGAAGCTAAAACATATATCTAACTATCCTAAAAAGATTGACCTAAAAATATTAAGGTATCTACCTAAACAAAATTCTACAAAATCATATATCAATATAAAAGAATTAAAATGCAATAAAAGAAGAAAATATGCAAAAAATATTAAAATCCATGAAATGAAAAATGTTTTTATTTTATATTTTTCTAGACAAAAATATGAAGTAGGAGAAAAAACTCCCATTAAAAAATATTGATTTTTCCATTTATTATGAATTTTCAAATTATGAAATAAAATGGAGAAAAATAAAATGAATTATGAAGCATGGGGTGCAGTCAGTAAGATAATGCAGTTCATTTTATTGATGGGCTCAACATGGGGGGTACCAATAACAAAGCGCATGGGCCCATTGTTAAATCAGAAAACAATTATTAAAATGAAAAGAAAATGAAAAAGGACGCGGTGCAAATATCAAAGAATTCCAGTTCATATCACAATTGGGCCACGAAGAGGGGTGTTGATAGAAATAATCACTTAAGCCCACAAGACCCTTTTAATGAAACGCGGTGTTTCATTAGGGTTCAGACTTCCCTCCAAAATTCAATCAAATCTGGTGCGTTGGATCAGTCTTTGGTCAAGAGGTCAGCGCGTGATCTAATGGACGAGACTTCGTCTTCTTCCTCCAACCTAGGGTTTCTGAAACCTCCATTAAAACAGAACCATGGAGCTTCATCTTCCTCCATACGAACTCCCTCATTTCTCCATCAATTCTTGAAATTTAAAACCCTAATCCACTTAGAATTCCATGCTGAACATGATTGCAACCTTAAAATTAACTGAAACCTCCTAAATCAAGGAACCCGATCCAAGATCTAAAACATACTCAGTCATCCATTTTAACAATTCTTGAAACTAATGGTCCTAGATCACTCACCAACTCACCCTGAACATTTCTTGATATTAAACTAAGCTCATCACTCAATATCCAAAGAGATACAAGGCCAAACAGAAATCTTGGTCCTAACAAAACCATCACCAATTGCCTTCAAACTCTCCAAAATCCATCACCTATTGGTCTCTAACCATTCTAAACTAATAATTCAACCTAACCATGCCTAAATTAAGGTGTAGGAAAGAAATTGCAAACCTGGTAAAATGGAGTGAACAGAGGTAGCAATCCACCAATTCAAGGCTTGAAACTTTCCAAATTCCTTCACTGAGCAATCTTCTAGCTTCTGTATGCAAAAAGAATGGCTGAAATTGCTTGATTCTTGAAATTCGATTTTGAAATGCAACCTTGAAATTCCAATCTCCAACTCCTCAATTCTCCATGGAAATGTTCTCAATTCAATCTGCACATCTTCAATGTGATGTATGGAAGGTGTTTGTGTGAAAAAAATGAAAGGAAATGAAGGGGAATGAAGAAATTGATCTTGACTTGTAATGGAAGAAATTAGATTTCACTCTCTCTTCTATGCAGCAATTCTCACCAACCTTGCATCTGAGCAAGTTACATTCATCTTATAGAGTGGTTTAGAATCATCTAGAACCCCCTAGAACAATCCAATGAGAAATTGAACTTTTCATGTCATGGTATTTTGATTTCTCATTCTCCTTACATGCTATCTCATGCCATAGCCCTTGTAATCTTTGTAACTAACTTGAATTTATCCCCACATGAGATTTAGGGTAAGTTACAATGCATAACCACCTTGCTTATTGAGTTTTGCCTTATTTTGGTTTGGTACCTTAAGATGCAAGTAATCCAATTCCAAAGCAGCCCTATGATCCAAGCCTCAAATCAAACTTATGGCTGAACCATTGTTCTTAGAATGTCATTTGGAGTCAAAATGACCTATTACATGACATGGTTTGGACTTATAACTTGGAGTTTCCATTTTTCAAATTCACTTTAATTAACTTATGCCTCATTTTTAGGCCATTTTTATCACTTTTTGATATGAGCCTTTTCAACATCTCATGACCTCCCTACTAGCCTTAAAACATCATTCTAAGCAAGTTTGATGTTGAAGATTTTTCCATTTGAAGCTTGGAAGTAGGAGATATGGCCTTGTGCTTGAAATGACCTATAACCTCCAAATGACCAAAATGCCCTTGGCTTGTCAAAGCCATAAGTTGAGTTCTACAAATCCTATCAAGGACTTCTAGTACTCTATAGAAAGCTAAGAAGATGCTCTTCAACATTCATGTTGACAAAGAGTTCATAGGAATCATCCTACTAGGGCAAAAGTTGTCTGCAAGTTGGGTGACTTTCAAGGGCCCAGATTCACATACCTCAGATGACCTGTAATTTGTCAAAGTCATAACATGAGCTCTACAAATCCTATAAAGGACTTCTAGTACTAAAATTAAAGCTAAGAGCAAGCTCTAAAACATTCATGTTGTGTGAAAGATGAGATGACAATCACATCTTGAGCTAAACTGCCTTGAAGATAGGGATCAAACTAGGGGATTTTACACTGTCAATCCTTAGAAACCCTAGCTTGAAACTTCTCAAACTCCTCAATCATGATGAGTTGGTCTAGGAATCATCCTCATAGTATCTCAATACATCATTCCATGATTACATGGCTCTTGGATTAGGTCTCAACCCTCTCCAAATCATCAGTTGACCTAGGGTTGACCCAGTCAAAACCCTAATTCCACCACTCATGGCTGAATCTTCTGAATTCTTGTACAATGACCTCTCTAGGCTTCATGATGGCTTTCAAGACATCTCATAAGCTTTCTCAAAGCTTCAAGTCCATCCTCATAGTCTCAGAATCATCTGAGGAGCTCCCACAACTCTCAAGTTATGAGACACACAACCTTGGTTTCAACCAATTCCTCTGAGGATCTCTTAAGTTCTCTGACAAAGGTATCAACCTTTGAACACTTGAACAAACTTCTTGGCTTGCTTCAAAGCCTCGTACAACTCTTGATGGGTAAATAAATGTTGGTCAAATTTTGGGGTGCAACAGACATCTATTAAACAAACAGGCATCGAACCTGAAGGTCGACTCAACACGAAGTTCATAGGAATATCGTACCTTGCCATCTGGGATCTGTTAAACAAACAGGCATCGAATACGAAGGCCGGCTCAAGCCGATGTTGAGAAGAACATCTGACCTCGCCGCCAGGAACCTGTTAAACAAACAGGCATCGAACCCGAAGGCCGACTTAACATGAAGTTGAGACGAACATTCGACCTCGCCGTGAGGCATCTGTTAAACAAACAAGCATCGAACCCGAAGAGGGGCTCAACCCGAAGTTGAGAAGAACATCTGACCTCGCTGTCAGGCATTTGTAAAACAAACATGCATCGAACCCAAAGGACGACTCAACATGAAGTGGAGAGGAACATCTGACCTCGCTGTCAGGCATCTGTTAAACAAACAGGCATCAAACCCGAAGGCCGGCTTAACACGAAGTTCATAGGAATATCTGACCTTGCCGTCGGTCATCTGTTAAACAAATAGGCATCGAACATGATGTCCTGCTCAACACAAAGTTGAGAGCAACATCTGACCTCGCCGTAAGGGATCTGTTAAATAAACAGACATCGAACACGAAGGTCGGCTCAACACAAAGTTGAAAAGAACATATGACCTCGCTGTCAGGCATCTATTAAACAAACAGGCATCGAACCCGAAGGCCGTCTCAACTAAAAGTTGATAAGAACATTTGATCTTGCCGTCATGCATCTGTTAAACAAACAGGTATCGAACCCGAAGTTCAAAAGAACATCTGACCTTACCGTCAGGTATCTATTAAAGAAACAGGCATCGAACCTGAAGGCCGGCTTAACACAAAATTGAGAGGAACATTTGACGTCCCCGTCAGGCATCTGTTAAACAAACAGCCATCGAACAAGAAGGGCGGCTCACCTCGAAGTTGAGAAGAACATCTGACCTCGCCGTCAGGTATTTGTTAAACAAACATGCATCAAACCCGAAGGCTGGCTCAACCCGAAGTTGACAAGAACATCTAACCTCACCGTGAGGCATATGTTAAACAAACAAACATCAAACCCGAAGGTCGGCTCAACCCGTAGTTGAGAAAAACATATGACCTAGCCGTCAGGCATCTGTTAAACGAACAGGCATCGAACCCGAAGGCCGGCACAACACGAAGTTGAGAGGAACATCTAAGCTCGCAGTTAAGCATCTGTTAAACAAATAGGCATCGAACACGAAGTCCCGCTCAACAAGAAGTTGAGAGCAACATCTGACCTCGTCGCCAGGCATTTGTTAAACAAACGGGCATCGAACTTGAAGGACGACTCAACACGAAGTTGAGAGGAACATTTGACCTTGCCGTCAAGCATATATTAAATAAACAGGCATCGAACCCGAAGGCCGGCTTAACACAAAGTTGAGAGGAACATTTGACGTCGTCGTCAGGCATCTATTAATCAAACAGGCATCGAACCCGAAGGTCGGCTCAACCCGAAGTTGAGAAGAACGTCTGACCTCGCCGTCAGGTATCTGTTAAACAAACAGGCATCGAACCCGAAGGTTGGCTCAACCCGAAGTTGATAAGAACATTAGACCTCCCCGTCAGGCATCTGTTAAACAAACAGGCATCGAACCCGAAGGCCGACTCAACCTAAAGTTGAGAAGAACATCTGACCTCGCCGTCAGGCATCTGTTAAACAAATATGCATCAAACCCGAAGGCGAGCTCAACCCGAAGTTGAGAAGAACATCTGACCTCACCGTGAGGCATCTATTAAACAAACAGGCATCAAATTTGATAGACACCTCAACCCGAAGTTGATAAGAATATTAGACCTCGCCGTCAGGCATTTGTTAAACAAACAGGCATCGAACACGAAGGTCGGCTCAACAAGAAGTTGAGAGGAACATTTGACCTTGTCGTCAGGCATCTATTAAACAAACTTGCATCAAACTCGAAGGCTGGCTCAACCCGAAGTTGAGAAGAACATCTAACCTCACCCTGAGGCATCTGTTAAACAAACATGCATCGAACCCGAAGGCTGTCTCAACTCGTAATTGAGAAAAGCATTTGATCTAGCCACCAGGCATCTGTTAAACAAATAGGCATCGAACCCGAAGTTTAGACGTACATCTGACCTCGCCGTCAGGCATCTATTAGACAAACAGGCATCGAACCTGAAGGCCGGCTCAACACGAAGTTCATAGGAATATCTGACCTCATCATCTGGGATCTATTAAACAAACAGGAATCGAACACGAAGGTCGGCTCAACCCAAATTTGAGAAGAACATATGACCTCGCTGTCAGGAATATGTTAAATAAACAAGCGTCGAACCCGAAGGTCGGCTCAATAAGAAGTTGAGAGGAACATTTGACCTTGTCGTCAGGCATCTGTTAAACAAACAGGCATCGAACTCGAAGGGCGGCTCAACACGTAGTTGAGAAGTACATCTGAACTCACCGTCAAAGATCTGTTAAACAAACAGGCATCGACCCCAGAGGCCGGCTCAACCTGAAGTTGAGAAGAACATCTGACTTTGCTGTCAGGCATCTGTTAAAAAAACAGGCATCGAGATTGATGGTCGGCTCATCTCGAAGTTGAGAAGAACATCTGATCTTGTTGTCAGGCATCAGTTTAACAAATAGTAATCGAACCCGAAGGCCGGCTCAAACAGAAGGTGAGAAGAACATCTGATATCAGGTATCTGTTAAACAAACAGGCATTGAATTTGATGGCCGGCTCAAATCGAAATTGATAAGAGCATTAGACCTTGCCGTCAGGCATCTGTTAATTAAACAGGCATCGAACCCGAAGGCCGGCTCAATAAGAAGTTGAGAGGAACATTTGACCTCACCGTCAGGCATCTGTTAAACAAACAGGCATCGAACTCGAAGGGCGGCTCAACACGTAGTTGAGAAGTACATCTGACCTCACCGTTAAAGATCTGTTAAACAAACAGGCATCGACCCCAGAGGTCGGCTCAACCTGAAGTTGAGAAGAACATCTGACCTCGCTGTCAAGCATCGAGATTGTTGGTCAGCTCATCCCAAAGTTGAGAAGAACATCTGATCTCGTCGTCAGGTATCTGTTAAACAAACAGTCATCAAACCAGAAGGCCGGCTCAACCCGAAGTTGATAAGAACATTAGACCTTGCCGTCAAGTATCTGTTAAACAAACAGGCATCGAACCCGAAGGTCGGCTCAACCTGAAGTTGAGAAGTACATCTGACCTCGCCGTCAGGCATTTGTTAAATAAACATGCATCAAACCCGAAGGCTGGCTCAACCTGAAGTTTAGAAGAACATCTAACCTCACCGTGAGGCATCTATTAAACAAACAGGCATCGAACCCAAAGGTCGTCTTAACCCGTAGTTGAGAAAAACATTTGATCTAGCCGTCAGGCATATGTTAAACAAACAGGCATCGAACCCGAGGGATGGCACAACACGAAGTTGAGAGGAACATCTAACCTCGCTGTCATACATCTATCAAACAAACAGGCATCGAATCCGAAGGCCGGCTCAACACGAAGTTCATAGGAATATCTTACCTTGCAATCTGGGATCTGTTAAACAAACAGGCATCGAACACGAAGGCCAGCTCAACCCAAAGTTGAGAAGAACATCTGACCTCGCTTTCAAGAATCTGTTAAACAAACAAGCATCGAATTTGATGGCCACCTCAACCCAAAGTTGATAAGAATATTAGACCTCGTCGTCAGGCATCTGTTAAACAAACAGGCATCGAACCCGAAGGCCGGCTCAACAAGAAGTTGAGAGGAACATTTGACCTTGCCGTCAGGCATCTGTTAAACAAACTTGCATCAAACCCGAAGGCTGGCTCAACCTGAAGTTGAGAAGAAGATCTAACCTCACCCAGAGGCATCTGTTAAACAAACATGCATCTAACCCGAAGGCTGTCTCAACCCGTAATTGGGAAAAAGATTTGACCTAGCCATCAGGCATGTGTTAAACAAATAGCCATCGTACCCGAAGGCCGGCACATGACGAAGTTCAGAGGAACATCTGACCTCGCCGTCAGGCATTTATTAAACAAACAGGCATCGAACCCGAAGGCTGGCTCAACACGAAGTTCATAGGAATATCTGGCCTCGCCATCTGAGATATGTTAAACAAACAGACATCGAACCCGATGGTCGGCTCAACCCGAAGTTGAGAAGAACATCTGACCTTGCTGTCAGGCATATGTTAAACAAACAGGCATCGAATTTGATGGCCGACTCAAACCGAAGTTGATAAGAACATTAGACCTCGCCGTCAGGCATCTGCTAAACAAACAGGCATCGAACCCGAAGGCCGGCTCAACAAGAAGTTGAGAGGAACATTTGACCTTGCCGTCAGGCATCTGTTAAACAAACAGGCATCGAACTCGAAGGGCGGCTTAACACGAAGTTGAGAAGTACATCTGACCTTGCTGTCAAAGATCTGTTAAACAAACAAGCATCGAACCAAGAGGCCGGCTCAACCCGAAGTTGAGAAGAACATTAGACCTTGCTGTCAGGCATCTGTTAAACAAACAGGCATCGAGATTGATGGTCGGCTCATCCCGAAGTAGAGAAGAACATCTAACCTCGTTGTCAGGCATCAATTAAACAAGCAGTAATCGAACCCGAAGGCCGGCTCAAACCGAAGGTGAGAAGAACATCTGACCTCGCCGTCAGGTATCTGTTAAACAAACAAGCATCGAACCCGAAGGCCGGCTCAACCCGAAGTTGATAAGAATATTAGACCTCGCCGTCAAGTATCTCACAAACAAACAGGAATCGAACTCGAAGGTCGGCTCAACCCGAAGTCGAGAAGTACATCTGACCTCACCGTCAGGCATCTGTTAAACAAACATGCATCAAACCTGAAGGCTGGCTCAACCGAAAGTTGAGAATAACATCTAACCTCACCGTGAGACATCTGTTAAACAATCAGGCATCGAACCCGAAGGTCGTCTCAACCCATAGTTGAGAAAAAAATTTGACCTAGCCGTCAGGTATCTGTTAAACAAACAGGCATCGAACCTGATGGCTGGCACAACACGAAGTTGAGAGGAACATCTGACCTCACTGTCAGATATCTATTAAACAAACAGGCATCGAAGCCGAAGGCCGGCTCAACATGAAGTTCATAGGAATATCTAACCTTGCCGTCACGGATCTGTCAAACAAACAGGCATCGAACACGAAGGCCGACTCATCCCGAAGTTGAGAAGAATATCTGACCTCCTGTCAGGCATCAGTTAAACAAACAGGCATCGAACCCGAAGGCCGGCACAACAAGAAGTTGAGAAGAACATTTGACCTCGCTGTCAGGCATCTGTCAAACAAACTTGCATCAAACCCGAAGGCTGGCTCAACCCGAAGTTGAGAAGAACATCTAACCTCACCGGGAGGCATGTGTTAATCAAACAGGCATCGACCCCGAAGGCTGTCTCAACCCGTATTTGAGAAAAACATTTGACCTAGCCGTCAGGCATCTATTAAACAAACATGCCTCGAACCCGAAGGCAGGCACAACACGAAGTTGAGAGGAACATCTGACCTTGCCATCTGGCATCTATTAAACAAACAGGCATCGAACCCGAAGGCCGGCTCAACACGAAGTTCATAGGAATAACTAACCTCGCCATCTAGGATCTGTTAAACAAACAGGCATCGAACACGAAGGTCGGCTCAACCCGAGGTTGAGAAGAACATCTGACCTTGCTTCATGCATCTGTTAAACAAACAGGCATCGAATTTGATGGCCGCTCAACCCGAAGTTGATAAGAACATTAGACCTCGCCGTCAGGAATCTGTTAAACAAACAGGCATCGAACCTGAAGGTCGGTTCAACAAGAAGTTGAGAGGAACATGTGACCTTGCCGTCAGGCATCTGTTTAACAAACTTGCATCAAACCCGAAGGCTGGCTCAACCCGAAGTTGAGAAGAATATCTTGTTAGAACACAGATTGGTTCTTAATAATAACTCTTTGTTTTGATGATAAGTGTTAGGAAATTTATATTTAAGAATTATATACTCTAAAATTTGTTTGAGAGTTTTACTGCAGATTAAAACGAAATTAACTCTCTAGAAGCAAATCTGTTTTGGATACAAGAAGTTATCCTCACTCTGAAGCGCCAGATGCATCTTACAGAAGAATCTGATTGCTCCTTATAGAAGATCCTGAGCGTAGTCTCCAGAAGGATCTGAAGCAAGAAGCTCCAGAACATTCTGAGTCAGAAGCATCTGAAGATAGTCAGAAGCATCTGAAGCTGAAGCATCTGAAGCATAGAAGAATATTGATTGAAGAGTTTCTCAAAGCATAATTCTATAGAAGTTTCTGAAAGTACCAACGCTGCCAAATACAGAAGTTCTGTGTCAAATATGCTCTGATGATCAACACGCTGAAAGCACACATGCTGCAGAAGACTCTGATATAGCAAAGTTCTGAATATCATTAGAAGACTCTGATCCATTCAGACTCTGAAGAACTTGCTGAATACTGAAGAAGAAATATTCAAGAATATATCCGTTGGAGTTATTCAACGTCTCTTTCCTCATTTGTGCTAGACACACTTACACAGACAAAAAGGATTTTTCTGTGCCATCTACTTCTAGGAAAGGTCACTTGATGTGAAGACAAAAAGGCTCAGACCTTTTTGGGACTCTCTTTTCAACGCTCAGCTTCCTTGGATCAGCTGCCTATAAAAGGAGAACTTCACCACATTCTTCAGTTACACAATTTGCTGAAAAGAAATCATATTATTCTAAGCTCTCATTATTTCATATTCTTCTTAGAATCTTTTTGTACTTAAACTTAAGAGAAAAATCACTGTTGTGATAAAAGCTTTATAGAAGCATTAATACTCTTGTATTTAATTTACATTAATTGTAAAGGTTATTCCTTAAGAGGATTCAGTTGGAATCAGTAGCTCTTGAGAAGACTAAGAACAGTTGTTCTTAGGTGTTACTATTGTAATCAATTTGATTTAATAGTGGATTAAGTCCTTGTTGAGAAAGGCAAATCACTCTGGAAGGGTGGACTGGAGTAGTTGTTTAAACGAACCAGGATAAAAATAATTGTGTGATTATTTTTCAAGTCTTAATCTTTCATACTTATTCAACCCCCCCTTCTAAGTATTATCTCACCTTCAGTTGGCATCAGAGCTCCGGTTCTGAGTGTGCTACCACTTAACAGTGTCAGTAAAGATCCAGAGAGAAATACTTTGATATATATTTATTTGTTACCATGGCTGATAATTCAATGTCCAATATTAACAATAAATATGAAGAGAGGGATAGGATCAGCACCAAACCCCCAATGTTTGATGGGGAGAAATTTGACTACTGGAAAGACAGAATTGAGAGTTTTTTCCTAGGATATGATGCTGATCTATGGGATCTAGTCATAGATGGATATGTACATCCCATAGATGGGGATGGAAAAAAGATTGACAGAAAATTTATGACAGATGCTCAGAAGAAAGATTTCAGAAATCACCACAAAGCCAGGACTATATTACTAAATGCTATTTCACATACAGAGTATGAGAAAATTACAAACAGGGAGACTGCTTTTGATATGTTTGAATCCCTAAAAATGACTCATGAGGGAAATTCTCAAGTTAAGGAGACAAAAGCTCTGGCTCTGATCCAGAAGTATGAGGCTTTCAAAATGGAAGACTCTGAATCTGTTGAAGCCATGTTCTCCAAATTTCAGATACTCACTGCTGGGCTGAAAGTTCTGGACAAGGGATATTCTACATCAGATCATGTAAAGAAAATCATCAGAAGTCTGCCTACCAGATGGAGACCAATGGTGACTGCCCTGAAGATGGCCAAAGATCTGAACAAGATCTCTCTAGAAGAACTCATCAGCTCACTGAGGAGCCATGAGATTGAGCTTGAGGAAGATGAACCTCAGAAGAAAGAAAAAGGTAAATCTGTTGCTTTAAAATCTAACAAAACTGCTAAAGCTTTGCAGGTCATTCAAGAAAGCTCTGAAGAATCTTCTTCTGAAGAAGAAGATGAGTTATCCATGCTGTCCAGAAGGATTAACAAACTCTGGAAGCACAAGGGAAAGAAGTTCAACAACTTCAGAAGATCTGATAACAGAAAGGAATCTTCTGGTCACAGAAGATCTGCCAAGAAAGAAGTTGTGTGCTATGAGTGCAAAGAACCTGGGCACTACAAGAATGATTACCCCAAACTTCAGAAAGAAAAACCCAAGAAGAAGTTTAACAAAAAGAAGAAGGTTCTGATGGAAACATGGGATGACTCAGATGAATGTGAATCATCTTCTGAATCAGAAGAAGAATGTGCAAATGTTGCACTGATGGCCAGCACAGAGGATCAAGAGGAAGGTACCTCAGGATATGAATCAGAATCTGAATCTGATGATGATGCAGAAGAGGTAATGGCTAAACTTACCAAAGAAGAACTCATTAAAGTTTTAACAGAAGTTCTTAAAAGTTATAACAATATCAAACTCAAATACAAGAAGCTGAAAAGCAATCTTGAATCTGAGATTGATCTTCTGAAAACAGAACTTGTTGAGCAAAAAGAAATAAATCTGAAAATAAAAAATGACTTTGAAATAACTCAACAAGAATCTGAATCTGAGACTAAGTCATGTGAAAATATTTTAGAAAAATATGACTCTAGCTTTCAGAGATTTCTCACTAAGAGCATAGATAGAAGCAAGATGGCTTCTATGATCTATGGTGTTAGTGGAAACAACAGAAGAGGTATTGGATATGAATCTTCATCTGTAAGCAATCCAAAACCTGTTGACAAACTTTTCATCAAGAAGACACCTCTGTATTCTCAATTCAAATTTGGTCACTTGAATGACATTAAACACACAAGCTCTGAGAAGAATACTTATGTGTTTAAACCCAAGGCAAGTCAGAATAAACATTATGTTGTAAAACAGAAGTTTAGACAAACCTACAAACCAACTAACCCCAAAGGACCCAAGAAGATCTGGGTACCTAAAAACAAAATAATTCCTGTTGCAGATGTTCTTAGCAGCAAGGTCAGGACACTAATCATGGTACCTGGACTCTAGATGCTCACGACACATGACAGGAGAAAAGTCTATGATCCAAAGCCTGGAACTTTGATCTGGAGGTGACGTGAAGTTTGGAGGGAACCAGAAGGGCAAGATCATTGGATCTGGCACTATTGGAAATGGTAAACTTCCCTCTATTACTAATGTTTTACTTGTTGAAGGGTTAAAGCATAACTTATTGTCCATAAGTCAATTAAGTGACAATGGTTATGATATTACCTTTAATAAAAAATGTTATAAAGCTATTAGTCAGAAGGATGGCTCTATCTTATTTAGTGGTAAGAGGAAAAACAACATTTATAAAATAAATCTTTCAGAACTTTAAGTTCAAAATGTTAAATGCCTCTTGTCTGTTAATGAAGAGCAATGGGTCTGGCACAGAAGATTGGGCCATATTAATATGAGACGTATATCTCAGATTAATAAACTTAATCTTGTCAGAGGACTCCCTAATCTGAAGTTCACTTCAGATGCTCTTTATGAAGCATGCCAGAAAGGGAAGTTTTCAAAAACATCTTTCAAATCAAAAAATGTTGTTTCTACTTCTAAACCATTAGAACTACTTCATATTGATCTGTTTGGACCAGTGAAAACTGCATCCATCAGAGGCAAGAAGTATGGACTGGTCATTGTTGATGACTTTAGCATATGGACATGGGTAAAGTTCTTAAAACACAAGGATGAGTCACATTCTGTGTTCTTTGACTTCTGCAAGCAAGTCCAGAATGAAAAGAATTTCAAAATTATAAAAGTCAGAAGTGATCATGGTGGTGAATTTGAAAATAAATATTTTGAAAAATATTTTTCTGAAAATGGCATTGCTCATGATTTTTCCTGTCCTAGAACTCCACAACAGAATGGGGTTGTAGAGAGGAAAAATAGAACTTTGCAAGAAATGGCCAGAACCATGATCAATGAGACAAATCTGGCAAAACATTTTTGGGCAGAAGCAATCAATACAGCATGCTACATTCAGAACAGAGTGTTTGTTAGACCTCTTCTGAAAAAGACTCCTTATGAATTGTGGAAGAACAAAAAACCCAACATTTCATATTTTCATCCTTTTGGATGTATTTGTTATATGTTAAACACTAAGGAAAATCTGATCAAGTTTGATTCCAAAGCACAGAAGTGTTTCATGCTTGGATATTCTGAACGCTCTAAAGGCTACAGAGTATACAACACTGAGACACAGATTGTGGAAGAATCCATTCATGTCAGATTTGATGATAAGCTTGGCTCTGAAAAGCCAAAGCAGGTTGATAATTCTGCAGATAGGGAAGTAGTCTTTATTGACTCTGAAGTTCCAGAAGCAGACAAAACTCAAGTAAAGGAACCAGAAGCAACTCCAGATGCTACTCCCTTAATCTCTCAGATGAATAATCTAAACATTTCTGAAGAGTCAACTATCAGAGGATCATCATCCAGAATTAAAGCTTCTCATCCAGTGGATGTCATTATTGGAAAGAAGGATGATCCCATCAGAACAAGATCCTTTCTAAGATCATCTGAAGCATCACTATTTGGACTAGTGTCAAAAATTGAACCATCTTCTGTAGAAGAAGCTCTGCAAGACAATGATTGGATTATTGCTATGCAAGAAGAGCTAAATCAATTCAGCAGAAATGATGTATGAGATCTAGTTCAAAGACCTCAAGGATTCAATATTATTGGTACAAAATGGGTCTTCAGAAATAAGCTAAATGAGAAAGGAGAAGTTGAGAGGAATAAGGCAAGACTGGTTGCTCAAGGGTACAGTCAGCAAGAAGGTATTGATTACACTGAGACATATGCTCCAGTGGCAAGGTTAGAATCTATACGCCTTCTTATTTCCTTTGCTGCACAAAATAACATCACTCTGTATCAGATGAATGTTAAAAGTGCCTTTCTTAATGGTATTATAGAAGAAGAATTTTATGTCCACCAACCTCCTGGTTTTGAAAATGAAAAATTTCCAGATCATGTTTTCAAATTAAAGAAATCTCTATATGGATTAAAACAAGCTCCTAGAGCTTGGTATGAGAGATTGAGTAATTTTCTTCTGGAGAAGAATTTCATCAGAGGCAAAGTGGATACAACTTTATTCTGTAAAACAATTAAGAAAGATCTTCTAATTTGCCAAATTTATGTAGATGATATTATTTTTGGATCAACAAATATTATGCTTGGAAAGGAGTTTGCTACATGTATGCAGGCAGAATTTGAAATGAGCATGATGGGAGAACTAGATTCTTTCTAGGAATCCAAGTTAATCAAACTCCAGAGTGCACCTACATACATCAGACAAAGTATGTTAAAGAACTTCTGAAGAAATTCAACATGTCTGACAGCAAGCTGGCAAAGACTCCAATGCATCCTACTAGCTCACTTGGCAAAGAAGAGGTAAGTAAGAAAGTAGACCAGAAGCTCTAAGAGGTATGATTGGCTCTCTTATTTATCTTACTGTTTCTAGACCTGACATATTGTTTAGTGTTTGTCTGTGTGCCAGATTCCAATCAGATCCTAGAGAATCACGCTTGACAGCTGTTCAGAGGATTCTAAGGTATCTGAAAGGTACTTCTAATGTGGGTTTGTGTTACAGAAAATCTGATGATTTCAAATTAGTTGGATTCTGTGATGCTGACTACGCTGGAGACAGAGTGGAAAGAAAAAGTACTTTTGGAAGTTGTCAATTTCTAGGAAGAAATCTAATCTCCTGGTACAGCAAGAAGCAACCCACAATTGCACTTTCAACCACAGAGGCTGAATACATTGCTGCTGCTGGATGTAGCACGCAGATGCTCTGGATGAAGAGTCAACTAGAAGATTATCAAATTTTTGAGAGTAACATCTCTATCTTTTGTGATAATACTTCTGCTATATGTTTGTCCAAGAATCCCATTTTACATTCTAAGGCAAAACATATAGAAATTAAGCATCATTTCATCAGAGACTATGTTCAGAAGGGAATCATAAATTTAGCCTTTGTTGATACAGATCATCAATGGGCAGACATTTTTACAAAACCCCTTGTTGAAGATAGATTCAATTTTATTCTGAAAAATATTGGTATGGAATTTTGTCCAGAATGATATTTATCAGAAGCAAATTGTTACAGATGCAAAAATGCTTAAATGATCTGAAGTATCTCTTCTGTCTATTTATTCTATTCTGATCAATATTTTTGATGTGAAACTCTGAACTAACCATCTTTAGAAGATATGAACGTTGGCTAACGTTTCATTTCTTGAGAGAATTCAGAACAGCATGCAAGTAAACACGTGTCACACAAAATCTGAAGAGGTGGCGTGTACATAACTGAAGAGACGTTTGAGGTGAAATTTGAATAGTAAGAATCTTGGTTTTCCCCCCAAATTGTCAGAAGCATTTAATGTTTTGAAATGATTTTATTCTCTTCATTTAATGCTTGCTCAAACGTGCGTTTTTCTGACTTTTGATGTGTCTAAGTGTTTAGTATAAATACTTGTCTTGTATTCACTTTCACACTTTTCACTCTCAGAATTACATGCGTTTTCATCTCCTATTTTCTCTGCATAAAAACCCAAAACCTAAGTGTTTGAAAAAGCATTCTTCAATGGCGTCTTCTTCATCAACAACTGCTCAGTTCCAATCTACTATGGCTGCTGTGACTTCAGATAACTTAGGTGCTGCTCCATATTCTCCTCCCAAGAGAACACTGCTAACGCCTGTTGATAAACTAGAAGTTCTGTGTGAATCTATGGTTGAGTTTGATTCTCTGGCAGATAATGGATTTGATTTTCATTCCATTGTTAGAGCTCAAGGATGGGTTAAGTACTTTGATAGGTTGTTTGGACCAGTTTACCCTCTCCTTGTGAAAGAATTCTGGATTCATGCATCTGTTTATCCCAAGTTCATTTTATCATCTGTGTTGGGAAAAGAGATTATCATCACAGAGGATCTGATAAGAAGATTGATAGGTTATGAAGAAACAGATGGTGTTTCTCACTTGCCAGCTGGGCATGTGGATATGGAAGAAGTTTATGAGGAAGTTATGACTGCTGGTCAAGCTTCTAACAGATTCAAAGATCTGAAGCCTGATTACAAGATCTGGGCCAAGATCTTCATGGGATGCATCCATCACAGGAAATCAACCAATTCCCCAGATTATGTCAACAATGAACAGATCTATTTTATGTACTGCCTTAGTCAGAGCAACAAGGTAGATCTTCCATACATTCTGTTCATGCATCTGTGGAATCATATCAATGCATCTAGAGAATCTGTGAAAGAGAAAGGCCAGAAGATCAGGACTTGGATCCCATTTGGAAGGTTGATCTCAGATCTTCTCACTGAAAATGGTTTAGTGACTACTCTGTATGCTGCTGGAGTTACAGAGGAATTAGAGTTTATTATGGGAAAACCTCTGAACGCTAAAAGTCTTTTGAGACTCAAAATTGTTGATGAACTCACTACTGCTCCAAAGAGGCTGAATATGTCTGATTTGAATAAGAGGGTTCCTGTAGCTGACTTTCCTCTATTCTTTGCTGAAGAACCCAGACATATAGTGCTGATGTATATAAAGGAATGCAAGAGGGAAGGAATACCTGTTCCAGCTAATGTGTTTCAGCTTGTCAAACAACCACTACCAGATGCAGGAGAAGAAGAAGAAGTGCCACTTCAGAGGAAAAGGACTCAGCCTGCAGAAGAATCTGAACCTGTCCAGAAGAAGGTTAAGATTGCTGAGAAGCCCAAAAATCTCTTGAAGAGAAAGGATTCTGAAGAAGCTGCCTCTGCATCTGCCAAGAGGATTAAAGTAAAAGGTACTAAGACTTCTGTACTTTCTAAAAATATTGTTATTAATGATTCAAATATTAAGTCTGTTCCAAAACCACCTGTTACTCAAACAATTTCAGTTACTGGCCCTAGTTCTGTTTCACCGCAAAAACAAACTACTGCTTCTGTATCAAAACCATCTCAACCCAAAATACACATCAAACACTTTGTTCCACGTCCATCACCAACAGAACCACAACCATCAGAACAACAACAATCTGAAAAACAAACATCTGATCAACCACAAACCTCAAAACATCCAGAAAACCAAACCAAAGAAGTTCAACCAGAAAAAGTCTCTGACAATCCACCACTAAATATTCCACCTTCTGAACCTGTTGCACCTGTTACTTCTGAACTCACAAAAGTAACTTCTGCTCCTGTTTCATCAGAACCACCATCCAAACAATCTGACATTCCTTCAGAACCTACCAACACATCTGAACCTCACATCCCTGAGACAGAAGTTCTTGATGTCACTCCACTAAAAACAGTGTTTCAAGTATCTTCTACCTCTTGTACACCTACAACATCCTCCAACTCATCAGAATCAGAAATCCACCCAGATTTTCTGATTTCTCCATCTGACAAATACCTTGTACATGAACCTGAACCTGAATCAACCATACCTTCTAAAACTCCCATTCCAGATCCTATGCCTCCACTTGCACCATCATCTGAGATGATTGTCCCCACTTACAATCCATCATCATCTGGTATATCTTGTGCCCAAGTTTCTTCTCTTTATCATAATCTATCTTATGGTTTCAAACTGAAATATTTTTATGATAGAGTTGAACCTTCTGAACCCCTGAACCCTCTGAAACCAAAACTCAGACAGGCTCTTCCATCTGTGATCCTTTCATATATTCAATCAATAAACAATGTAGGATCCTTAGCAACAATATTTGCAACCTCTGGTAAAGCTGTTGTTTCAGCTCTGCAACCTGCATCTGATAACACAGTTGCATCTGTTCAACCATCAACCTTTGCTTTCATACGATATTCTAATGAACCCTTTGATGATGTTTGTCCACGCACAAGACCAAAACCTCATCTGCTTAATGCTTTAAACAGATCCTTACCTCAAAAACCAGAAATTCCTTTTATTCCATATTATCCTCTTCCTCTGATTTCCATCCAAAAATCACTTTTACCACCATCTCCCAAACCTAAACATATGACTCTGGAAACCTTGCTTAAACCACAGCCCAGACTTAATATTGATCATTTATTTCAAACATTTTTGCAAGAAATATAGATGTCTTTAGGTACTGTTCAGAAGAGATGCTCTGAAATAATGGATGTTAATGAATCTGACATCATCTGGAAAGGATTCATCAATAGATTCAACACTGTAGCTTCAAATCTGAAGAACGTCTATTCTGATGATGCAAAGCTCAGAGCTGAAAGGACTTTATTCTGGTCTGTCAACAAAACTGAACCTCTGCTTCGCTTAGATGCTCCTCCACCTCCAATAGAACCTACTGCCAATGCATTGACTATGACTCTGGTAGAACCCTCTTCAGGATCTACAAAACCTATGGCAATTGACTCTGTTCAGGCTGCAGAACCTCCACCTTCTTCATCAGAGATAAAGACAGAACATCCAGACTTTGAAGACAAGATTGCTGCTCTGGAGGCTGGACAGTCTGAAATAAAATCCTGGATGGCAAAGCAAGATAAGAAATCTGAGGATATGACAGAGTGGATGTCAAAACAAGATGAGAAGAATGAGACCATGACTAAGTGGATGTCAAAGCAAGAGCAATCATCATCTGAGATTACAGATCTATTGAAGATGCTTTTGTCAAAACACTCTTAGATTTTTTTTTATTCTAATGTTTGTGCACCTGTTGTTTGCATCTGAATTTTATTGTTATATCTTATGATGTTTACCTATGTACTCTTGCTCTGTTATTTTGAATGAATCAGTTTTTCTCCTTTGAATTATCTTATTTATTGTTCCTTTTATTTGTCTTTTTAAAAGTTTTTACTTTTTGCTTATGACAAAAAAGGGGGAGAAAATAAAGATCTGAACTGTTTAATATAACTTCACTAGAATGAATCTTCAGACATATCTATTCTTTCCAATATTTAAATTGACTATTTCAGAACATTTGATAAGAACACTCTATAAAAGAATCTCTGAGTCTCTCAGATCATTTGACTTTTATCAAACTCTGAATCTTATATCTGCAAGTCATTCTGACCCTAAATTGTTATAAGAACAAACAAGATCTAACTCTGAAGATTACTCAAGATAAAAGGGAAGTTTCTATTCCTTTTTCATATTTAACTCAGGGGGAGATTCATCATCTCAGGGGGAGTTATAATTCTTTATGTTCAGTTAAATAAAATTTCTGATACTTTTTGTCATCATCAAAAAGGGGGAGATTGTTAGAACACAGATTGGTTCTTAATAATAACTCTTTGTTTTGATGATAACTGTTAGGAAATTTATATTTAAGAATTATATACTCTAAAATTTGTTTGAGAGTTTTACTGCAGATTGAAACGAAATTAACTCTCTAGAAGCAAATCTGTTTTGGATACAAGAAGTTATCCTGACTCTGAAGCGCCAGATGCATCTTACAGAAGAATCTGATTGCTCCTTACAGAAGATCCTGAGCGTAGTCTCCAGAAGGATCTGAAGCAAGAAGCTCCAGAACATTCTGAGTCAGAAGCATCTGAAGATAGTCAGAAGCATCTGAAGCTGAAGCATCTGAAGCATAGAAGAATATTGATTGAAGATTTTCTCAAAGCATAATTCTATAGAAGTTTTTGAAAGTACCAACGCTGCCAAGTACAGAAGTTCTGTGTCAAATATGCTCTGATGATCAACACGCTGAAAGCACACATGCTGCAGAAGACTCTGATATAGCAAAGTTCTGAATATCATTAGAAGACTCTGATCCATTCAGACTCTGAAGAACTTGCTGAATACTGAAGAAGAAATATTCAAGAATATATCCGTTGGAGTTATTCAACGTCTCTTTCCTCATTTGTGCTAGACACACTTACACAGACAAAAAGGATTTTTCTGTGCCATCTACTTCTAGGAAAGGTCACTTGATGTGAAGACAAAAAGGCTCAGACCTTTTTGGGACTCTCTTTTCAACGCTCAGCTTCCTTGGATCAACTGCCTATAAAAGGAGAACTTCACCACATTTTTCAGTTACACAATTTGCTGAAAAGAAATCATATTATTCTAAGCTCTCATTATTTCATATTCTTCTTAGAATCTTTTTGTACTTAAACTTAAGAGAAAAATCACTGTTGTGATAAAAGCTTTATAGAAGCATTAATACTCTTGTATTTAATTTACATTAATTGTAAAGGTTATTACTTAAGAGGATTCAGTTGGAATCAGTAGCTCTTGAGAAGACTAAGAACAGTTGTTCTTAGGTGTTACTATTGTAATCAGTTTGATTTAATAGTGGATTAAGTCCTTGTTGAGAAAGGCAAATCACTCTGGAAGGGTGGACTGAAGTAGTTGTTTAAACGAACCAGGATAAAAATAATTGTGTGATTATTTTTCAAGTCTTAATCTTTCATACTTATTCAACCCCCCCTTCTAAGTATTATCTCACCTTCATATCTAACCTCACCGTGAGGCATGTGTTAATCAAACAAGCATCGAACCCGAAGGGTGTCTCAACTCGTAGTTGAGAAAAACATTTGACCTAGCCGTCAGGCATCTGTTAAACAAACAAGCATCAAACCCGAAGGCAGGCACAACACGAAGTTGAGAGGAACATCTGACCTCGCCGTCTGGCATCTATTAAACAAACAGGCATCGAACCCGAAGGCCGACTCAACACGAAGTTCATAGAAATATCTGACCTTGCCATCAGGGATCTGTTAAACAAATTGGCATCGAACACGAAGGCCGGCTCAACACGAAGTTGAGAAGAACATCTGACCTCGTCGTCAGGAATCTGTTAAACAAACTTGCATCAAACCCGAAGGTTGGCTCAACTTGAAGTTGAGAAGAACATCTGACCTCGCTGTCAGGCATCTGTTAAACAAACAGGCATCGAGATTGATGGTTGGCTCATCCTGAAGTAGAGAAGAACATCTGACCTCGTTGTCAGGCATCAGTTAAACAAACTGTAATCGAACCCGAAGGCCGGCTCAAACCGAAGGTGAGAAGAACATCTGACCTCGCCGTCAGGTATCTGTTAAACAAATAGGCAGCGAACCCGAAGGTCGGCTTAACCCGAAGTTGATAAGAATATAGACCTCGCCGTCAAGTATCTCTTACTCAAACTAGAATCGAACCCGAAGGTCGGCTCAACCCGAAGTTGAGAAGTACATCTGACCTCGCCGTCAGGCATTTGTTAAATAAACATGCATCAAACCCGAAGGCTGGCTCAACCTGAAGTTTAGAAGAAC
The DNA here is from genome assembly GCA_963859935.3 of Lathyrus sativus. Lineage (NCBI taxonomy): Eukaryota > Viridiplantae > Streptophyta > Magnoliopsida > Fabales > Fabaceae > Lathyrus > Lathyrus sativus. The sequence continues at coordinate 360,944,078 of OZ012735.1, forward strand.
ATCTAACCTCACCGAGAGGCATCTATTAAACAAACAGGCATCGAACCCAAAGGTCGTCTTAACCCGTAGTTGAGAAAAACATTTGATATAGCCGTCAGGCATCTGTTAAACAAACAGGCATCGAACCCGAGGGATGGTACAACACGAAGTTGAGAGGAACATCTAACCTCGCTGTCATACATCTATTAAACAAACAGGCATCGAATCCGAAGGCCGGCTCAACACGAAGTTCATAGGAATATCTTACCTTGCAATCTGGGATCTGTTAAACAAACAGGCATCGAACACGAAGGCCAGCTCAACCCAAAGTTGAGAAGAACATCTGACCTCGCTTTCAAGCATCTGTTAAACAAACAAGCATCGAATTTGATGGCCACCTCAACCCAAAGTTGATAAGAATATTAGACCTCGCCGTCAGGCATCTGTTAAACAAACAGGCATCGAACCCGAAGGCCGGCTCAACAAGAAGTTGAGAGGAACATTTGACCTTGCCGTCAGGCATCTGTTAAACAAACTTGCATCAAACCCGAAGGCTGGCTCAACCCGAAGTTGAGAAGAAGATATAACCTCACCCAGAGGCATCTGTTAAACAAACATGCATCGAACCCGAAGGCTGTCTCAACCCGTAATTGGGAAAAAGATTTGACCTAGCCATCAGGCATGTGTTAAACAAATAGCCATCGTACCCAAAGGCCGGCACATGACGAAGTTCAGAGGAACATCTGACCTCGCCGTCAGGCATTTATTAAACAAACAGGCATCGAACCCGAAGGCTGGCTCAACACGAAGTTCATAGGAATATCTGACCTCGCCATCTGAGATCTATTAAACAAACAGACATCGAACACAATGGTCGGCTCAACCCGATGTTGAGAAGAACATCTGACCACGCTGTCAGGCATATGTTAAACAAACAGGCATCGAATTTGATGGCCGACTCAAACCGAAGTTGATAAGAACATTAGACCTCGCCGTCAGGCATCTCCTAAACAAACAGGCATCGAACCCGAAGGCCGGCTCAACAAGAAGTTGAGAGGAACATTTGACCTTGCCGTCAGGCATCTGTTAAACAAACAGGCATCGAACTCGAAGGGCGGCTTAACACGAAGTTGAGAAGTACATCTGACCTCGCTGTCAAAGATCTGTTAAACAAACAAGCATCAACCCAAGAGGCCGGCTCAACCCGAAGTTGAGAAGAACATTAGACCTTGTTGTCAGGCATCGGTTAAACAAACAGGCATCGAGATTGATGGTCGGCTCATCCCGAAGTAGAGAAGAACATCCAACCTCGTTGTCAGGCATCAATTAAATAAGCAGTAATCGAACCCAAAGGCCGGCTCAAACACGAAGTTGAGAAGAACATCTGACCTCGCCGTCAGGAATCTGTTAAACAAACTTGCATCAAACCCGAAGGTTGGCTCAACTTGAAGTTGAGAAGAACATCTGACCTCGCTGTCAGGCATCTGTTAAACAAACAGGCATCGAGATTGATGGTTGGCTCATCCTGAAGTAGAGAAGAACATCTGACCTCGTTGTCAGGCATCAAACCTCACCGTGAGGCATGTGTTAATCAAACAAAAGTTGAGAGCAACATTTGACGTTCCCGTTAGGCATATGTTAAACAAACAAGCATCGAACCAGAAGGGAGGCTCAACCCGAAGTTGAGATGAACATCTGACCTCGCTGTTAGACATCTATTAAACAAACATGCATAAGACCCGAAGGCAGGCTCAACCCGAAGTTGAGAAGAACATCTAGCCTCACCATGAGAAATCTGTTAAACAAACAGGCATCAAACCTGAAGGTCGTCTCAACCGGCAGTTGAGAAAAAATTTGACCTAGCCGTCAGATATATGTTAAACAAACAGGCATCGAACCCGAAGGTTGGCACAACACGAAGTTGAGAGGAACATCTGACCTCGCCGTCAGGCGTCTGTTAAACAAATAGGCATCGAACCCGAAGGCCGGCTCAACACGAAGTTCATAGGAATATCTGACCTCGCCGTCAGGGATCTGTTAAACAAACAGGCATCGAACCCGGAGGCCGGCTCAACCCGAAGTTGAGAAGAACATCTGACCCCGCTGTCAGGCATCTGTTAAACAAACAGGCATCGAGATTGATGGTCGGTTCATCCCGATGTTTAGAAGAACATCTGACCTCGTTGTCAGACATCAGTTAAACAAACAGGAACTGAACTCGAAGGCCGGCTCAAATCGAAGTTGAGAAGAACATCTGAACTCGCAGCCAGGCATCTATTAAACAAATAGGCATCGAACACAAAGTCTGGCTTAACCTGAAGTTGAGAGCAACATCTGACCTTGCCGCCAGGCATCTGTTAAACAAATAGGCATCGAACCCGAAGGGCGGCTCAACACGAAGTTCATAGGAATATCTGACCTCGCCGTAAGGCATCTGTTAAACAAATAGGCATCGAACACGAAGTCACACTCAACAGGAAGTTGAGAGCAACATCTTACCTCGCCGCCAGGCATTTGTTAAACAAACGGGTATCGAACCCGAAGACCGGCTCAATACGAAGCTGAGTGGAACATTTGACCTCGCCGTCAAGCATATGTTAAATAAACAGGCATCGAACCCAAAGGTCGGCTCAAACAAAAGTTGAGAAGAACATTTGACCTCGCTATCAGGCATCTGTTAAACAAACAGGCATCGAACCTGAAGGTCGGCTCAACCCGAAGTTGAGAAGAACATTTGATCTTGCCGTCAGGGATCTATTAAACAAACAGTCATCGAAACCAAAGGCCGGCTCAACAAAACGGTGATAGGAACATTTGACGTCCCCGTCCGGCATTAGTTAAACAAACAGGAATAGAACCAGAAGGCCGGCTCAAACCGAAGGTGAGAAGAACATCTGACCTCGCCGCCAGGAATCTGTTAAACAAATAGGCATCGAACATGAAGTCCCGCTCAACACAAAGTTGAGATAAACATATGACTTCACCGTCAGGCATCTGTTAAACAAACAGGCATCGAACCCAAAGGCCGGCTCAACACAAAGTAGAGAGGAACATTTGACCTCGCCGTTAGGCATCTATTATACAAACAGGCATCAAACCCGAAGGGCGGCTCAACCCGAAGTTGCGAAGAACATCTGACCTCACTGTCAGGCATCTGTTAAATAAACAGGCATCGAACCCGAAGGCCGGCTCAACACGAAGTTTATTGGAATATCTTACCTCGCCGTCAGGGATCTGTTTAACAAACAGGCATCGAACACGAAGGCCAGCTCAACCCAAAGTTGAGAAGAACATCTGACCTCGCTGTCAGGAATCTATTAAACAAACAAGCATCGAATTTGGTGGCCAGCTAAACCTAAAGTTGATAAGAACATTAGATCTCGCCGTCAGGCATCTGTTAAACAAACATGCATCGAACCCGAAGGCAGGCTCAACAAGAAGTTGATAGGAACATTTGACCTCGCCGTCAGGCATCTGTTAAACAAACAGGCATCGAACCCGAAGGGCGGTTCAACACGAAGTTTAAAAGTACATCTAACCCCGCTGTCAGGGATCTGTTAAACAAACAGATATTGACCCCGGAGGCCGGCTCAACCCGAAATTGAGAAGAACATCTGACCTCGCTCTCAAGCACCTGTTAAACAAACAGGCATCAAGATTATTGGTCGGCTCATCCCGAAGTTGAGAAGAACATCTGACCTCATTGTCAGGCATGAGTTAAACAAACAGGAATCGAACTCGAAGGCCGGCTCAAACCGAAGGTGAGAAGAACATCTGACCTGGCTGCCAGGCATCTGTTAAATAAATAGGCATCGAACACGAAGTCCCACTCAACACGAAGTTGAGAGAAACATCTGACTTCGCCGTCAGGTATCTGTTAAACAAACAGACATCGAACCCCAAGGCCGGCTCAACACGAGGTAGAGAGGAACATTTGACCTCGCCGTCAGGCATCTGTTAAACAAACAGGTATCGAACCCGAAGGGCGGCTCAACCCGAAGTCGAGAAGAACATATGACCTTGCTGTCAGGGATCTGTTAAACAAACAGGCATCGAACCCGAAGTCCGGCTCAACACAAAGTTCATAGCAATATCTGACCTCTCCGTAAGGCATCAGTTAAACAAATAGGCATCGAACACGATGTCCCACTCAACATGAAGTTGAGAGCAACACCTGACATCGCCGCCAGGCATTTGTTAAAGAAACGGGCATCGAACCCGAAGGCCTACTCAACACGAAGTTGAGAGGAACATCTGACCTCGCCGTCAAGCATATGTTAAATAAACAGGCATCGAACCCAAAGGCCAGCTCCAACAAAAGTTGAGAAGAACATCTGACATCGCCGTCAGGCATCTGCTAAACAAAAAGGCATCGAACTTGGAGGTCGGCTCAACCCGAAGTTGAGAAGAACATCTGACCTTGCTGTCAGGCATCTGTTATACAAAAAGGCATCGAGATTGATGTTCGAGTCATCCCGAAGTTGAGAAGAAAATCTGACCTCGTTGTCAGACATTAGTTAAACAAACAAGAACCGAACCCAAAGGCTGGGTCAAAGTGAAGGTGAGAAGAACATCTGACCTCGCCGCCAGGCATCGAACCCGAAGTCCGGCTCAGCACAAAGTTCATGGAATATATGACCTCGCCGTAAGGCATCTGTTAAACAAATAGGCATCGAACACGAAGTCCTGCTCAACACGAAGTTGAGAGCAACATCTGACCTCGCCGCCAGGCATTTGTTAAACAAATGGGCATCGAAACCTAAGGCCGGCTCCACACGAAGTTGAGAGGAACATCTGACCACGCTGTCAAGCATATGTTAAATTAACAAGCATAGAACCCGAAGGCCGGCTCAACCAAAAGTTGAGAAGAACATTTGATCTTGCTGTCAGGCATCTGTTAAACAAACAGGTATCGAACCCGAAGGTCAGCTCAACCCGAAGTTGAGAAGAACATCTGACCTCGCTGTTAGGCATCTGTTAAATAACATGCATCGAACCCGAAGGCCGGCTCAACAAGAAGTTGAGAGGAACATTTGACCTCGCCGTCCTGCATCTGTTAAACAAACAGGCATCGAACCCGAAGGGCGGCTGACCTCGCCGTCAGGGATCTGTTAAACAAAAAGGCATCGAACTTGGAGGTCGGCTCAACCCGAAGTTTAGAATAACATCTGACCTTGCTGTCAGGCATCTGTTATACAAAAAGGCATCGAGATTGATGTTCGGCTCATCCCGAAGTTGAGAAGAAAATCTGACCTCGTTGTCAGACATTAGTTAAACAAACAAGAACCGAACCCGAAGGCTGGGTCAAAGTGAAGGTGAGAAGAACATCTGACCTCGCCGCCAGGCATCTATTAAACAAATAGGCATCGAACCCGAAGTCCGGCTCAGCACAAAGTTCATAGGAATATATGACCTCGCCGTAAGCCATCTATTAAACAAATAGGCATCGAACACGAAGTCCCGCTCAACACGAAGTTGAGAGCAACATCTAACCTCGCCACCAGGAATTTTTTAAACAAACAGGCATCGAAACCGTATGTCGGCTCAACACCAAGTTGAGAGGAACATCTGACCTCGCCGTCAAGCATTTGTTAAATAAATAGGCATCGAACCCGAAGACCGGCTCAAACAAAAGTTGAGAAGAACATTTGACCTTACCGTTAGGCATCTGTTAAACAAACAGGCATCGAACCCGAAGGTCGGCTCAACCCGAAGTTGAGAAGAACATCTGACCTCACCGTCAGGTATCTGTTAGACAAACAGGGATCGAACCCGAAGGCCGGCTCAACACGAAGTTGAGAAGAACATTTGACGTCATCGTCAAGCATCTGTTAAACAACAGGCATCGAACCAGATGGGCGGCTCAACCCGAAGTTGAGAAGAACATCTGACCTCGCCGTCAGGCATCCGTTAAACAAACATGCATCAAACCCGAAGGTTGGCTCAACCCAAAGTTGAGAAGAACATCTAACCTCACCGTGAGGCATCTTTTAAACAAATAGGCATCGAACCCGAAGGTCGTCTCAACCCGCAGTTGAGAAAAACATTTGACCTAGCCTTCAGGCATCTGTTAAACAAACAGGCATTGAACTCGGAGGCTGGCACAACACGAAGTTGAGAGAAACATCTGACCTCGCCGTCAGACATCTATTAAACAAACAGGAATCGAACCCGAAGGCCGGCTCAACACGAAGTTGATAGGAATATCTGACCTCGCTGTCTGGGATCTGTTGAACAAACAGGTATCGAACACGAACGCCGGCTCAACTCGAAGTTGACAAGAACATCTGACCTCGTTGTCAGGCATCTGTTAAACAAACAGGCATCGAATTTGATGGCCAGCTCAAACCGAAGGCCGGCTCAACAAGAAGTTGAGAGGAACATCAGACCTTGCCGTCAGGCATCTGTTAAACAAACAGGCATCGTACCCGAAGGGCGGCTCAACAGGAAGTAAAGAAGTACATCTGACCTCGCCGTCAGGGATCTGTTAAACAAACAGGCATCAAACTCGGAGGCTGGCTCAACCCGAAGTTGAGAAGAACATCTGACCTCGTTGTTAGAGATCAGTTAAACAAACAGGAACCGAACCCGAAGGCCGGCTCAAACCGAAGGTGAGAAGAACATTTGACCTCGGCGCTAGGCATCTATCAAACAAATAGGCATCCAACACGAAGTCCCGCTCGACACGAAGTTGAGAGCAACAACTGACCTTGCCGTGAGGCGTCTGTTAAACAAACAGGCATCGAACCCCAAGGCCGGCACAACACGAACTGGAGAGGAACATTTAACCTTGCCGTCAGGCATTTGTTAAACAAACAGGCATCGAACCCGAAGGGCGGCTCAACCCGAAGTTGAGAAGAACGTATGATGTCGCTGTCAGGCATCTGTTAAATAAACAGGCATCGAACCCGAAAGTCGGCTCAACACGAAGTTCGTTGGAATATCTGACCTCTTCGTAAGGCATCTTTTAAACAAATAGGCATCGAACACGAAGTCCCGCTCAACACGAAGTTGAGAGCAACATCTGACCTCGCCGCCAGGAATTTGTTAAACAAACGGGCATCGAAACTGAAGGTCGACTCAACACCAAGTTGAGAGTAACATCTGACCTTGCTGTCAAGCATAAGTTAAATAAACAGGCATCGAACCCGAAGGCCACCTCCAACAAAAGTTGAGAAGAACATTTGACATCACCGTCAGGCATCTGCTAAACAAACAAGCATCGAACCCAAAGGTCGGCTCAACCCGAAGTTGAGAAGAACATCTGATCTCGCCATCAGGTATCTGTTAAACAAACAGGCATCGAAACCAAAGGCCGGCTCAACAAAAGTTGAGAGGAACATTTGACGTTCCCGTTAGGCATCTGTTTAACAAACAGGCATCGAACCAGAAGGGAGGCTCAACCCGAAGTTGAGATGAACATCTGACCTCGCTGTCAGGCATCTATTAAACAAACATACATCAAACCCGAAGGCTGGCTCAACCCGAAGTTGAGAAGAACATCTAGCCTCACCATGAGACATCTTTTAAATAATTAGGCATCGAACCCGAAGGCCGTCTCAACCCGTAGTTGAGAAACAATTTGACCTAGCCGTCAGACATATGTTAAACAAACAGGCATCGAACCCGAAGGCTGGCACAACACGAAGTTGAGAGGAACATCTGACCTCGCCGTCAGGCGTCTGTTAAACAAACAGGCATCGAACCCGAAGGCCGGCTCAACACGAAGTTTATAGGAATATCTGACCTCGCCGTCAGGGATCTGTTAAATAAACAGGCATCGAACACGAAGGCCGGCTCAACCCAAAGTTGAGAAGAACATCTGACCTCGGTGTTAGGCATCCGTTAAACAAATAGGCATTGAATTTGATGGCCAGCTCAACCCGAAGTGGATAAGAACATTAGACCTTGCCGTCAAGAATCTGTTAAACAAACAGGCATCAAACTCGAAGGTCGGCTCAACAAGAAGTTGACAGGAACTTTTGACATCGCCGTCAGGCATCTGTTAAACAAACAGACATCAAACCCGAAGGGCGGCTCAACACGAACTTGAGAACTACATTTGACCTCGCTGTCAGGGATCTGTTAAACAAACAGGCATCGAACCCGAAGGCCGGCTCAACCCGAAGTTGAGACGGAACATCTAACCCCACTGTCAGACATCTGTTAAACAAACAGGCATCGAGATTGATGGTCGGTTCATCCCAAAGTTTAGAAGAACATCTAACCTCGCCGCCAGGCATTTGTTAAACAAATAGGCATCGAACATGAAGTCCCGTTCAACACGAAGTTGAGAGCAACATCTGACCTCGCTGTCAGGCATCTATTAAACAAACAGGAATCGAACCGAAAGGCTGGCTAAACATGAAGTTGAGAGGAACATTTGACCTTGCCGTCAGGCATCTGTTAAACAAACAAGCAATGAATCCGAAGGGCGGCTCAACCCGAAGATGAGAAGAACATCTGACCTCGCTGTCAAGCATCTGTTAAATAAACAGGCATCGAACCCGAAGGCCGGCTCAACACGAAGTTCATAGGAATATCTGACCTCGCCGTAAGGCATATGTTAAACAAATAGGCATCGAACATGAAGTCCCTCTCAACATGAAGATGCGAGCAACATCTGACCTCGCCGCCACGCATTTGTTAAACAAACGGGCTTCGAAATCGAAGGTCGGCTCAACACGAAGCTGAAAGGAACATCTGACCTCGACATCAAGAATTTTTTAAATAAACAGGCATCGAACCCGAAGGCCGGCTCAAACAAAAGTTGAGAAGAACATTTGACCTCGCCGTCAAGCATCTGGTAAACAAACAGGTATCGAACCCGAAGGTCGGCTCAACCCGAAGTTGAGAAGAACATCTGACCTCACTGTCAGGTATCTGTTAAACAAATAGACATCGCACCCGAAGGCTGGCTCAACACGAATTTGAGAAAAAAATTTAACGTCCCCGTCAGGCATATGCTAAACAAACAGGCATTGAACCAGAAGGGCGGCTCAACCCGAAGTTGAGAAGAACATCTGACCTTCCCGTCAGGCATCTGTTAAACAAACATGCATCAAACCCGAAGGCTGGATCAACCCAAAGTTGAGAAGAACATCTAACCTCACCGTGAGGCATTTGTTAAACAAACAGGCATCGAACCCGAAGGTCGTCTCAACCCGTAGTTAAGAAAAACATTTTACTGAGCCGTTTGGCATCTGTTAAATAAACAGGCATCGAACCCAAAGGCTGGCACAACACGAAGTTCATAGGACTATCTGACCTTGCCGTCAGAGATCTATTAAACAAACAGGCATCGAACATGAAGGTCGACTCAACACAAAGATGAGAAGAACATCTGACCTTGCTGTCAGGCATCTGTTAAACAAACAGACTTCGAATTTGATGGCCAGCTCAACCCAAAGTTGATACGAACATTAGACCTCGCCGTTAGGAATCTGTTAAACAAAATGGCATTGAACCCGAAGGCCGACTCAACAAGAAGTTCAGAAGAACATTTGACATCGCCGTCAGGCATCTGTTAAACAAACAGACATCGAACCCGAAGGGCGGCTCAACACGAACTTGAGAACTACATCTGACCTCGCTGTCAGGGATGTGTTAAACAAACAGGCATCGAACCCGGAGGCCGGCTCAACCCGAAGTTGATAAGAACATCTGACCCCGCTGTCAGGCATCTGTTAAACAAACAGGCATCGAGATTGATGGTCGGTTCATCCCGAAGTTTAGAAGAACATCTGACCTTGTTGTCAGACATCAGTTAAATAAATACAAATTGAACCCGAAGGTCGGCTCAAATCGAAGGTGAGAAGAACATCTGACCTTGCCGCCAGGCATCTGTTAAACAAATAGGCATCGAACATAAAGTCGCATTCAAAACGAAGTTGAGAGCAACATCTGACCTCACCGTCAGGCATCTATTAAACAAACAGGAATCGAACCGCAAGGCCGGCTCAACACGAAGTTGAGAGGAACATTTGACCTTGCCGTCAGGCATCTGTTAAATAAACAGTCATCGAACCCGAAGGGCGGCTCAACCCGAAGTTGAGAAGAACATCTGACCTCGCTGTCAGGCATCTGTTAAATAAACAGGCATCGAACTCGAAGGCCGACTCAACACGAAGTTCATAGGAATATATGACCTCGCCGTAAGTCATATGTTAAACAAATAGGCATCGAAAATGAAGTCCCTCTCAACACGAAGATGAAAGCAACATCTGACCTCGCCGCCACGCATTTGTTAAACAAACGGGCACCGAAACCGAAGGTCGGCTCAACACAAAGCTGAAAGGAACATCTGACCTCGCCATCAAGAATTTTTTAAATAAACAGGCATCGAACCCGAAGGCCGGCTCAAACAAAAGTTGAGAAGAACATTTGACCTCGACGTCAGGCATCTGTTAAACAAACAGGCATCGAACGCGAAGGTCGGCTCAACCCGAAGTTGAGAAGAACATCTGACCTCACTGTCAGGTATCTGTTAAACAAATAGGCATCGCACCCGAAGGCTAGCTCAACACGAATTTGAGAGGAACATTTGACGTCCCCGTCAGGCATCTGTTAAACAAACAGGCATCGAACCAGAAGGGCGGCTCAACCCGAAGTTGAGAAGAACATCTGACCTTGCCGTCAGGCATTTGTTAAACAAGCATGCATCAAACCCGGAGGCTGGATAAACCCAAGGTTGAGAAGAACATCTAACCCGAAAGTCGTCTCAACCCGTAGTTAAGAAAAACATTTTACCTAGCCGTCAGGCATCTGTTAAATAAACAGGCATCGAACCAGAAGGCTGGCACAACACGAAGTTGAGAGGAACATCTGACCTCGCCATCAGAAATCTATTAAATAAACAAGCATCGAAACTGAAGGCCGACTCAACACGAAGTTCATAGGAATATCTGACCTCGCCGTCAGATATGTATTAAGCAAACAGGCATCGAACACGAAGACCGGCTCAACCCGAAGTTGAGAGAACATCTGACCTCGCTGGCAGGTACTGTTAAACAAACTGGCATCGAATTTGATGGCCAGCTCAACCCGAAGTTGATAAGAACATTTGGCCTCGCCGTCTGGCATCTGTTAAACAAACAGGCATCGAACCCGAAGGACGGCTCAACAAGAAGTTGAGAGGAACATTTGACCTCGTCGTCAGGCATCTGTTAAACAAACAGGCATCGAAACCGAAGGGTGGCTCAACACATAGTTGAGAATTATATTTGACCTCGCCGTCAGGGATCTGTTAAACAAACCAGCATCGAACTCGGAGGCCGGCTAAACCCGAAGTTGAGAAGAACATCTGACCTCGCTGTCAGGCATTTGTTAAACAATAGGCATCGAAGCAGAAGGGCGGCTCAACCCAAAGTTGAGAAGAACATCTGACCTCGCCGTCAGGCATCTGTTAATCAAACATGCATCAAACCCAAAGGTTGGCTCAACCTGAAGTTGAGAAGAACATCTAACCTCAATATGAGGCATCTGTTAAACATTTGACCTAGCTTTCAGGCATCTGTTAAACAAACAGGCATCAAACCCGAAGTTTGGCACAACACGAAGTTGAGAGAAACATCTGACCTCACCGTCAGACATCTATTAAACAAATAGGCATCGAACCCGAAGGCCGGCTCAACACGAATTTCATAAGAATATCTGACCTCGACGTCAGGGATCTGTTAAACAAACAGGCATCGAACACGAAGGCTGCCTCAACCCGTAGTTGAGAAAAACATTTGACCTAGCCTTCAGGCATCTTTTAAACAAACAGGGATCGAATTTGATGGCTAGCTCAACCCGAAGTTGATAAGAACATTAGACCTTGCTGTTAGGCATCTGTTAAACAAACATCCATCGAACCCGAAGGCCGGCTAAACAAGAAGTTGAAAGGAACATTTGACCTCGCCGTCAGGCATCTGTTAAACAAACGGGCATCGAAACTGAAGGTCGACTCAACACCAAGTTGAGAGTAACATCTGACTTCACCGTCAAGCATTTGTTAAATAAACAGACATCGAACCCGAAGACCGGCTCAAACAAAAGTTGAGAAGAACATTTGACCTCGCCGTCAAACATCTGTTAAACAAACAGGCATCGAACCCGAAGGTCGGCTCAACCCAAAGTTGAGAAGAACATCTGACCTCACCATCAGGTATCTGTTAAACAAAGAGGGATCGAACCCGAAGGACGGCTCAACACGAAGTTGAAAGGAACATTTGACGTCACCGTCAGGCATCTTTTAAACAACAGGCATCGAACCAAAAGGGCCGTTCAACCCGAAGTTGAGAAGAACATTTGACCTCGCTGTCAGGCATCTGTTAAACAAACATGCATCAAACCCAAAGGTTGGCATAACCCGAAGTTGAGAAGAACATCTAACCTCACCATGAGGCATCTTTTAAACAAACAGTCATCGAACCCGAAGACCGTCCAACCCGTAGGTGAGAAAAACATTTGACCTAGCCTTCAGGTATCTGTGAAACAAACAGGCATTGACCCCGAAGGCTGGCACAACACGAAGTTGAGAGAAACATCTGAACTCGCCGTCAGACATCTATTAAACAAACAGGCATCGAACCCGAAGGCTGGCTCAACACGAAGTTCATAGGAATATCTGACCTCGCCTTCAGACATCTATTAAACAAAAAAGCATCAAACTCAAAGGCTGACTCAACACGAAGTTCATAGGAATATCTGACCTCGCCGTTAGGGATCTGTTAAACAAACAGGCATCGAACACGAAGTCCGGGTCAACCCGATGTTGACAAGAAGATATGACCTTGCTGTTAGGCATCTGTTAAATAAACAGGCATCAAATTTGATGGCCAGCTCAAACCGAAGTTGATAAGAACATTAGACCTTGCTGTCAGGCATCTGTTAAACAAACAGGCATCGAACCCGAAGGCCGGCTCAACAAGAAGTTGAGAGGAACATTTGACCTCGCCGTCAGGCATCTTTTAAACAAACAGGCATCGAACCCGAAGGGTGGCTCAGCACGAAGTTGAGAAGTACATCTGACCTCGCCCTCAGGGATCTGTTAAACAAACAGGCATCGAACCCGGAGGCTGGCTCAACCCGAAGTTGAGAAGAACATCTGACCTCGTTGTCAGACATCAGTTAAACAAACAGGAACCGAACGCGAAGGCCAGCTTAAACCAAAGGTGAGAAGAACATTTGATCTTGGCGCCAGACATCTCTCAAACAAATAGGCATCGAACATGAAGTCCCGCTCAACACGAAGTTGAGAGCAACATCTGACCTAGCCGTTAGGCATCTGTTAAACAAATAGGCATCGAACCCGAAGGGCGACTGAACCCGAAGTTGAGAAGAAGGTATGAGGTCGCTGTCAGGCATCTGTTAAACAAACAGTCATCGAACCCGAAAGCAGGCTCAACACGAAGTTCATAGAAATATCTGACCTCGTCGTAAGGCATCATTTAAACAAATAGGCATCGAACCAGATGGGCGGCTCAACCCGAAGTTGAGAAGAACATCTAACCTCACCGTGAGTCATCTTTTAAACAAACAGGCATCGAACCCGAAGGCCGTCTCAACCCGTAGTTAAGAAAAACATTTGACCTAGCCTTCAAGCATCTGTTAAACAAACAGGATTCGAACCCGAAATCAGGCTCAACATGAAGTTGATAGGAACATTTGACGTCCCCGTCAGGCATCTGTTAAACAAACAGGCATCAAACTCGAAGGCCGACTCAACACGAAGTTCATAGGAATATCTGACCTTGTCATAAAGCATCTTTTAAACAAATAGGCATCGAACACAAAGTCCCGCTCAACACGAAGTTGAGAGCAACATCCGACCTCGCTGTCAGGCATTTGTTAAACAAACGGGCATCGAAACCGAAGGTCGGCTCAACACGAAGTTGAGAGGAACATCTGACCTCACCGTCAAGAAGTTGTTAAATAAACAGGCATTGAACCCGATGGCCGGCTCAAACAAAAGTTGAGAAGAACATTTGACCTCGCCGTCAGGCATCTGTTAAACAAACACGCATCGAACCCGAAGGTCGGCTCAACCCGAACTTGAGAAGAACATCTGACCTCACTGTCAGGTATCTATTAAATAAACAGGCATCGAACCCGAAGGCCGGCTCAACACGAAGTTGAGACGAATATTTGACGTCCCTGTCAGGCATCTGTTAAACAAACAGGCATCGAACCAGAAGGGCGGCTCAACCCGATGTTGAGAAGAACATCTGACCTCGCTGTCAGGCATCTGATAAACAAACATGCATCAAACCCGAAGGTTGGCTCAACCCAACATTGAGAAGAGCATCTACCCTCACTGTGAGGCACCTGTTTAACAAACAGGCATCGAACCCGAAGGCCGTCTCAACCTGTAGTTGAGAAAAACATTTGACCTAGCCTTCTGGCATCTGTTAAACAAACAGACATCGAACCCGAAGGCTGGCACAACACGAAGTTGAGAGAAACATATGACCTCACTGTCAGACATCTATTAAACAAACAGGCATCGAACTCGAAGGCCGACTCATCACGAAGTTCATAGGAATGTCTGACCTCGCCGTCAGGGATCTGTTAAACAAACAGGCATCGATCACGAAGGTCGGCTCAACCCGATGCTGACAAGAACATTTGACCTCGCTGTCAGGCATCTGTTAAACAAACAGGCATCGAATTTGATGGCCAGCTTAAACCGAAGTTGATAAAAATATTAGACCATGCTATCAGGCATATGTTAAACAAATAGGCATCGAACCCGAAGGTCGGCTCAACAAGAAGTTGAGAGGAACATTTGACCTTGCCGTCAGGCATTTGTTAAAAAAACAGGCATCGAACCGAAAAGGGCGGCTCAACACGAAGTTGAGAGGTACATCTGACCTCGCCGTCAGGGATCTGTTAAACAAACAAGTATCGAACCCGGAGGCCGGCTCAACCCGAAGTTGAGAAGAACATCTGACCTCGTTGTCAGACTTCAGTTAAACAAACAGGAACGAACCCGAAGGCCGACTCAAACCAAAGGTGAGAAGAACATCTGACCTCGCCGCCAGGCATCTATCAAACAAATAGTCATGGAACGCGAAGTCCCGCTCAACACGAAGTTGAGAGCAACATCTAACCTCACCGTCAGACATCTGTTAAGCAAACAGGCATCGACACCCAAGGTCGGCTCAACACGAAGTTGAAAGGAACATTTGACCTCGCCGTCAGGCATCTGTAAAACAAACAGACATAGAACCCGAAGGGCGGCTCAACCCGAATTTGAGAAGAACATATGACGTCGCTGTCAGGCATCTGTTAAACAAACAGGTATCGAACTCGAAGGCCGGCTCAACACGAAGTTCATAGGAATATCTGGCTTTTCCGTAAAGCATCTTTTAAAGAAATAGGCATCGAACATAAAGTCCCACTCAAAACGAAGTGAAGAGCAACATCTGACCTCGCCGCCAGGTATTTGTTAAACAAACGGGCATCGAAATCGAAGGTCGGCTCAACACGAAGTTGAGAGGAACATCTGACCTCTCCGTCAAGCATTTGTTAAATAAACAGGCATCGAACCTGAAGGCCGGCTCAAACAAAAGTTTAGAAGAACATTTGACCTCGCCGTCAGGCATTTGTTAAACAAACAGGCATCGAACCCGAAGGTCGGCTCAACCCGAAGTTGAGAAGAACATCTGACCTCATCGTCAGGTATCTGTTAAACAAACAAACATCAGACCCGAAGGCCGGCTCAACACGAAGTTGAGAGGAAGATTTGACATCTCCGTCAGGTATCTGTTAAACAAACATGCTTCGAACCAGAAGGGAGGCTCAACCCGAAGTTGAGAAGAACATCTGACCTCACCATCAAGCATCTGTTAAACAAACATGCATCAAACCCCTAGGTTTGCTCAACCCGAAGGTGAGAAGAACATCTAACCTCACCGTGAGGCATCTGTTAAACAAACAGGCATCGAACCCGAAGGTTGTCTCAACCCGTAGTTGAGAAAAACATTTGACCTAGCCTTCAGGCATCTTTTAAACAAACAGGGATCGAACCCGAAGGCTGACACAACACGAAGTTGAGAGAAACATCTGACCTTGCTGTTAGACATCTATTAAACAAACAGGCATCGAACCCGAAGGCCGGCTCAACACGAAGTTCATAGGAATATCTGACCTCGCCGTCAGGGATCTATTAAACAAATAGGCATCGAACACGAAGGTCGGCTCAACCCGACTTTGACAAGAACATCTGACCTCGCTGTCAGGCATCTGTTAAACAAACAGGCATCAAATTTGATGGACAACTCAAACCGAAGTTGATAAGACCATTAGACCTCGTTGTCAAGCATCTGTTAAACAAACAGGCATCGAACCCGAAGGCCGACTCAACAAGAAGTTGAGAGCAACATTCGACCTTGCCCTAAGGCATCTGTTAAACAAACAGGCATCGAACACGAAGGATGGCTCAACACAAAGTTGAGAAGTACATCTGACCTCGCCGTCAGGGATCTGTTAAACAAACAGGCATCGTACCCAGAGGCCGGCTCAACCCGATGTTGAGAAGAACATCTGACCTCGTTGTCAGACATCATTTAAACAAACCAGAACCGAACCCGAAGGCCAGCTCAAAACGAAGGTGAGAAGAACATCTGACCTCCCTGCTAGGCATCTATTAAACAAATATGCATCGAACACAAAGTCCCGCTCAACACGAAGTTGAGAGCAACATCTGACCTCGCCGTCACGCATCTGTTAAACAAACAGGCATCGAACCCCAAGGCCGGATCAATACGAAGTTGAGAGGAACACTTGACCTTGCCGTCAGGCATCTGTTAAACAAACAGGCATCGAACCGGAAGGGCGGCTCAACCCGAAGTAAAGAAGAACATATGACGTCGTTGTCAGGCATCTGTTAAAAAAACAGGCATCGAACCCGAAGGCCGGCTCAACACGAAGTTCATAGGAATATCTGACCTCGCCTTAAGGCATCTTTTAAACAAATAGGCATCGAACACGAAGTCCCGCTCAACATGAAGTTGAGAGCAACATCTAACCTCGCCGCCAGGCATTTGTTAAACAAACGGGCATCGAACCCGAAGGCCGGCTCAACACGAAGTTGAGAGGAACATTTGACCTCGCCGTCAAGCATATGTTAAAGAAATAAGCATCGAACCCGAAGGCCGGCTCAACCAAAATTGTAGAAGAACATTCGATCTCGCTGTTAGGCATCTGTTAAACAAATAAGCATCGAACCCGAAGGTCGGCTCAACCCGAAGTTGAGAAGAACATCTGACCTCACCGTCAGGTATCTATTAAATAAACAGGCATCGCACTCGAAGTCCGGCTCAACAAGAATTTGAGAGGAACATTTGACGTCCCCGTCAGGCATCTGTTAAACAAACAGGCATCGAACCCGAAGGCTGGCACAACACGAAGTTGAGAGAAACATCTGACCTCGCCGTCATACATCTATTAAACAAACATGCATCAAACTCGAAGGCCGGCTCAACACGAAGTTCATAGGAATATTTGACCTCCCCGTCAGGGATCTGTTAAACAAACAGGCATCGAACACGAAGGCCCGTTCAACCCGATATTGAGAAGAACATCTGACCTCGCTGTCAGGCATCTGTTAAACAACCAGGCATCAAATTTGATGGCCAGTTCAACCCGAAGTTGATAAGAACATTAGACCTCGCTGTTAGGCATCTGTTACACAAACATGCATCGAACCCGAAGGCCGGCTCAACAAGAAGTTGAGAAGAACATTTGACTTCGCCGTCAGGCATCTGTTAAACAGACAGGCATCGAACCCGAACACCGGCTGAACCCGAACTTGAGAAGAACATCTGACCTCGCTGTCAAGCACCTGTTAAACAAACAGGCATCGAGATTGATGGTCGGCTCATCCCGAAGTTGAGAAGAACATCTGACCTTGTTGTCAGACATTAATTAAACAAACAGGAACTGAACCTGAAGGTTGGCTCAAAGCAAAGGTGAGAAGAACATATGACCTCGCCGCCAGGCATCTGTTAAACAAATAGGCATCGAACACGAAGTTGAGAGCAACATCTGACCTCACCGTCACGCGTCTGTTAAACAAACAGGCATCGAACACCTAGGCCGGCTCAACACGATGTTGAGAGGAACATTTGACCTCGCCGTCAGGCATTTGTTAAACAAACAGGCATCGAACCCGAAGGGCGGCTCAACCCGAAGTTGAGAAGAACATCTGACGTTGTTGTTAGGCATCTGTTAAATAAACAGGCATCGAACCCGAAGGCCGGCTAAACACAAAGTTCATAGGAATATCTGACGTCGCCGTAAGGCATCTGTTAAACAAATAGGCATCGAACACGAAGTCCCGCTCAACACGAAGTTGAGAGCAACATCTGACCTTGCCGAAGGTCGGCTCAACACAAAGTTGAGAGGAAGATCTGACCTCGTCGTCAAGCATATGGTAGATAAACAAGCATCGAAACCGAAGGCCGGTGTTGCTACTGTGAAAAACGAGGCCGACAATGACAGAGGATTCGCCACCGTGCGTTATTTATCCCAAAGGAGGGAAAGGAAACACTCAGAGAAAACCTAACGAAAAGGGAAAGGAATGGTCGTCGCAACCAAGTCCTGGGTTTGGGAGTCGGTTACGCAAGGGGAAGGTATTAGCACCCCTCACGTCCGTCGTACTCGACGGGATCCACGCTTAATTGTTGATCTAAAAGGGTTTGCTTAATATTATCTACTTAAAGGCTTAAGTACAAAAGAAAATAAAAATGACTCGGCAGAACACAACAGTTCTATGCCTACGTATTCCCGTCTGGAACGAGAAATCAGAGTCACCGTAGTTCGCCTAACTACGGGTAAAGGGGGGGAAGGTTACTCTCCGAGATATCGCATCTCGTGCCTACGTACTTTCATCTGGTATGAAAGATCAGAGCAAACGTAGTTCGGGCTAACAAGACCACATGTTTGGTTCAAGTTGTTTTTAACCCGAGTAGGGTTAACAATCGGTTCTAGCAGTTTGGTGTATGCAGCTTGACCTTTGGAGACTTAGGCGTTACCGTTTTGCGAGAGAACCGAGAGTTAACGAAACTCTCATTATGAAAATGGTTTCTAGGGATTAAAGTTCAAGAGGACAAAAA
Source organism: Lathyrus sativus (assembly GCA_963859935.3). NCBI lineage: Eukaryota > Viridiplantae > Streptophyta > Magnoliopsida > Fabales > Fabaceae > Lathyrus > Lathyrus sativus. The sequence goes on from OZ012735.1 coordinate 360,963,160, forward strand.
AGAAGTCGAATGTTTGTTTTTGTGTCTTTTATTAAGAAGTGTCATGAGTTTTGTTTATAACTCGTGTTGCACTAAAGACTTGGACTTAAGAGTGAATGCGTCGCATGTCACCCAAAGGGTGCCATACTAAACATTCAAATTATGTGAAGGAAACCCTCCCATAACTCTTTCTCAAGTAGCTTAAGGCTTGTAACGCACGACACATGTTAACCTTTATTAAGTATTTTAAGAATGTTTGAAAATGAGAAAGAGAAACAGACCTCTAAGGGAAACTACACAGCCCTAAATGTTATCATGCAATGTTCGTCCTATGGTTGAAGTTTGCAAAGGGGAAGACTACCCTAATGTTGTCATACATGGTTGAAAAGCCTAATGTCTATCACATTCTATCTTCAACAAGAAAGAATGGAGATCCTAAGGGAAAGGCAAAGGAAGCAACAAAAAACAGATGAAATAACAGCATACAGGAAATGCAGATTCATAACAGTAAACATGGAATGCAAGTGAGGGAGGTAAGTCATCTCAACCTCAAGCCTATAATGAATGGAAGATGGCCTATTTTAAACATGCAATCTTGGGCACAAGTGAATATAAAGAGATACAAGGCAACAGAAACCTATGAATGACGTACATGAACCACGATTTGGAATCATAACGCCCTATCATGAAAGTATGGTACCTAATGGGCAAGTTATGTATGATAAAAACAGCCATCCAATGATCTACAAATCCTATACAATTTCTACAATAAGAAATAGGAACCACAACGCTCATCACACAAACAATTTGAGGCCATTGGAGCCGAAATAAAACCAATGTCCGCTTCAAAGTCCGTATTACGAGTCCAATTACAAAAATATAGGAAAAATAGTAAATGGCATCAAAAAATTCCAAATAAAATCTCCAATTCCCTACCACATGTCACAAACCAGGGGTGAGAAGTATAGTCAAAATATCCCAAAGGAACTAGTCAACCAAATTGAAACTATGTCAAGTGTACCAAAAAAGAAGCCAAACTAACACATGGTAAAGAAAGACCTTCAAAACCCTTCAAAATGGTACAGTAAAAATCAAGTAAAAATATATCTAGGTACCTCAACGTGTGTCTGAATACCCTGAAAAGGTTAAGCATTTAAATTTTGTTTTGATAGGTTAAATAAAATCAACAAAATCATGACACAAGTATTGGCATTTTCACGACACACCAAATGTAAAAAATCCAAAGAAAATGTCAGAACAAGATAAAATTATAATTCCAAATCTATAAAATTCTAGACATCTCAAAGATTCAGCATAAAAAAATGGGGATCAAAAATATTAATTTTTCTATTTTTAATGATTATTTGAATAAGCATGTAAAAAAGAAAAGAAAAAAGGAAAAAGATAAAAACATGAAAATAATAGGAAAACAAGTGAAATAAGTGAGAATAAATAAAAGTGGCATGGCCAGGAATCGAACAGGGGTAAGGACACACACAAGAGCTGAGTTGGCGTGCCACTGGGATTAATGAAGTTGACGTGGCCGCTTGCATGGCGCGATTCTGGCCCTAGGATCGTGAGACCGAGTCCATGTCTTGAAACGAATCCGACGGTGACTGGGCTTTCTTCTTCATTGGACATGAACGGAGAAAAAACGCAGCAATGGAGGGGGGAGGCCGGACCAAATTTCGGTGAGCTTCAACACCATGTAGCTCTCTTGATTCTTAACCAAATCGAATAATTTTTGAACCGAAATTGCGTGAAATTTCCCCAGGAATTCAAATATACCAATGTTTTTCGTTGAAACCCCTTCTATCATGGAACCCGTGGATGAATCTAAAAACCTCAAGAACATAAAATTGTCACAAAAATGCCTCTTTTGTTACCAGAATTCAAGTGGAACATGAGAGCAATGCAATGATATAAAAATGGTGCAAGAAAACTACATAATCATGGAGTAATCTTGATTTCTTGTTACCTCTGAAACTTGATCTCTAGAGCTTCCAATCTCCACTAATGCTTCAAGAAAACTATCTGGACACGTTCTATAATGCTTAAGGAAGATGTTTTGATCACTGGAATGGCTTGAATTGGTGTGAAAACCAGAATTCGAATTTGACTCCAACCACACTTTTTAACATTACTATAACCATGTTCTTGCATCCATTTTGGCTAAAAACTTGATGAATCAATTGTATAAAGTGTGTATAATGGATTTGCAATGAAAGAATGAGCAAAATTTGAGAGAAAGAAGGATTTGAATTTTGAGATTTTCAATTATGGTGAAAATGGAAAAGTGGTGAAGAATGTGAGAAAAATGATCATGAATCCTCTTTTGCCTTGGCTTGAAATGTTTATATATGTTGCATTGTAAGAATGATCAATGGTACAAAATTAGCCCTTGTTTCAATCTTAAGGGCTTAGATTCAAAGTGTTGCTTAAGAATGAAGAAAGCTTGAAATAGGCCATGATAAAAGCTTCAAATAAGAAATGTAATAAATGCCAATATTCTTAGAATGAAGTTTCCACTCAAAATAAGTACAAATATGGACTAGTTTGATTAAATTTTGACAAAATACCAAACTAGGCCTTTTCACATGTTTTCACCAAAATCACTTTCATCAATCTTCATACATGAGCTAGCCCATTAAGACCTTGAGGTTTAGTTGACCAAATGACGCCATTCGGAGCAACATTCATGTTGGAAAAAAAATCCATTTGAGTTATGCAAAGTATTGAACTTGACCTGTAATTTTATGACCTGTAATCATAGTTTCCCAACTCATTGATAATCTTCAGTTGGCCTCTAAGTCAGGGGATGAACCCTACACAAGCATCTGAACTTCTCAAGGGCTTGAACCACTTCCTGGTGACTTTAGTGACTCCTCAAGCTCGAATAAAATCTCTTGATGTATATCACACTTGATCCCCTGCATAAATGCTAATGCAATGCTATGATGATGTTATGCTAATGCAAAAACAAGAAGGAAAAGGTTGGGCAAATTTTGGGGTGCAACAGCTGCCCCTATTCAAGTGACTTGGACCTGAATGAGTGAAAAGCGAACGACTTTCAATCAATCAAGGTAAAAGGCGGTTGAATACCAAAAGAACCCGGAAATTTGCCAACCGCAAAAATAAACTGCAAACTCGGATTAAGATAGAATCTCCGAAGAAAACGAACATAATGAACATCTTGAACATCCCACCAAGGGAAAGAGAAACTTAATCAAGTAACTCTGCTTCAGGAAACACGTAACTGGCCATAGTCTGAACACCACCTGGGCCAGAGAACAATCTTTCGAATCGTCGGAATCTGAATACTCAACGAACGATAGGGCCACATCAAAATCTATCGGAATCTGGATACTCAACGCACTGACCGGAGCCTGGATACTCGATGGACGAAGATGCACCGGAGCCTGGATACTCAACGAAGCAAAACCGGAGTCTGAACACTCGACGGACGAAACCGTACCGGACCCTGGATACTCAACGAAGCTAACAAACCGGAGCCTGGATACTCAACGAAGATACAAATCGGAGCCTGGATACTCAACGAAGATACAAATCAGAGCCTGGATACTCAACGAAGCAACAAAATCGGAGCCTGAACACTCGACGAAGCGAAAACGCATCGGAGCCTAGATACTCAACGAAGCGACAAACCGGAGCCTGGATACTCGACGGACGAACACGCACCGGAGCCTGGATACTCAACGAAGCAACAAATCGGAAAGAGAATACTACAAATACTTATCAAGATCACATCACAAAATCTTTACCGGAGTCCGGATACTCGACGAGAGAAAGAATCAATACAAACTAGAGATTACCGGAGCCTGAATAATCGACGAAAGAAAGAATCAATACAAACTGGAGATTACCGGAGCCTGGATACTCGACGGAATAGCCACGAACACTAATAGGGGTCTGGACCCTAGCTCGATTTTACCGGAGTCTGAACACTCAACATATTGACAGGAGCCTGAATACTCAACGTAAAAACTGATGTCTGAATGCCGCAACTCCATGCTGGGGAGAAGAACTCTGAACAACTTTGGAAGATACGATCCCAACTCTGCTGAAGAGTATACTAACAAACCTGGAGTTACAAATTTTACTGGAGATGAACAAATCTCTGCTGGGGATGAGCAACTCTTGCTGAGGAATGGGGTAAAGGTCCTACATGACCTCCCTGGAACACATCTTACACTGTTGGGGTCACGAATGACCTGCTGGAGGATATTCCACACATGCCTGGTGGAGAGAAATATGATCTCGACTCGCTGGGGAACAAACCCATACTCGTACTCTGTGGGGATTAGAGGTACGCCTGACCAACTGCTGGGGGTAAAGACGCAACTTCCATCTGTTAGGGAAAGATCTTTGATTGTTGGAAAAATGAGCTTCATCTGAATCTCTCTGAGAATTTTCCCCAAGCGTAATGCCCCTGCCCTAGTCTGATTTTTTGGGAAGGTCTACGCTGAGAAGAAAATAGCTTGCCATGAGAAGACCCCGAGATGGCTTGCCCCAGAATCTGGACCGTGAGAGGATCCTTGGTTGAATAGTTTGGATAAGCTCTAGAGGTATGGATAGAAACAATTCTTTTCCTCATAGGGTGGCATGCCCCAGCCTTGCAATGGCTTTGCCCCTAATTGACTAGTTTGCGGAGCGGTACCCCCGGCTGCAAGAGATTTACCAAATCTCGACCTGATTGCCCCAGATTAACTGATTCTTGGATGGCTGACCTTACTGGGGGTTATTTGATAATAGCTGGCCACAACTCAACGGAGTATTCAGGCGTTCTACATTCTATCCTGATCAAACATTCCACTATGGAAACTTTACTGCGGTCGAGCGATTACTCGCAAGTAAAACAAGTTGTTTTGCATAAAAGATATATTAAATGCAATGCATATGACAGTTTTTTCAAAACCCAATCCTGTTCACTGGAAAAATTTATGACATATATTGAACGAATCAAGTGTCAAAATTAATACAACGCTGTAAGAGGAATCCTTTTTTGAGTCAATTTTGATGTGATCTTTACCGAAGTATGCTCTCGAACTAAACCTGTTTCAATTAGGACTTTTTCAGGTTGTAACGTGGCCAGGTTCACGGTTAACAAGGAAGGATATAAGGCTCAAAATTCATTTTAACCCACCCATTCTCCTTGATGTTCTCCAATTCTACGTCCAGCTAATTCGACACAAGCACTCACCTCTTAAAGGTGGAGTGATAGGAGTGATGGTTCAGGAAACCACATATTTTTTGGAGTGACAGTCACTCGCTTTTTCGTCTTTGAAGTGCCTGGAGTCACATGATTTCTTTCTTGCTTGAGGATTTTCTTCTCTTGTAATCCTTTTTGTTTTTTCGCTCTTTCGTTCCCTAATTTTTGCCTGGACTAACTCATTTGAGTTTCTGATTTTGAAGTCCAGCGGGATACCCTAATTTTTGCCTAAGTCGATTATTTTCAAGATTCGACTTAGCGGGTTTTTTCTTTTGATTTTTTCTTTTTGAACAAATCATGTGACATCGGCTTGTCTGAGTTGTTAAAAGAGATTGTGACTGTTTCACTCCTTATCGGCAAGGTTTAACCATTGTGGTTCTTTAGGCACGACCTATACATGTGTGATTTATCCTCGAACAGACACTCCTTTCGCAATTCGAACGCTTGGTCAAATTAACCGACACCTACCCTGCCCCAGGTTAAGATTGAGGGTTTTTCATTTTCAGAAAGAAACTCCTACTACGAGGCTCAAAGGGGCTGACAAGGGATTATCTTTCTTATATCTCCGGTGTTTATGGATTTGAAACAATGCATGTATATCGTCAACAAGTTTTTCTATCCAAGAGCATACAATCGGAAGTTTACACGTCTTTCGGTTTTGTCATCCTCCCCGGATTCCACTTAAACAAGCGTTTAAAATAAAAGAAAGCAATAAAGTGAACACGAATGGATTAATTTAAAACATGCATATTTATTTCATTTTCAATATCAATTGAGAACAACAAGCTTTACAAGCGAAATGTGCAATTAAACAGGAAAGAAACTACAAATGTAAAGCAATGACATGCAAAATGCAGATTGCCAGCTTCTGAGAACTGGGCTTCTTGTATCTTGACTTGTGGGCGACTCAACCGCTTCCGGCTTGTCCGTGGTTTGGCAAAGGATCATGTACCATGTTGGGCGCTTCATGCGAGAAGTTTATGGCTTTACTGTCAATCAAATCTTGTAGCTTGTGCTTAAAAGCCTTACAATCGTCAATGCTGTGCCCGGGTGCCCCCGAGTGAAATTCGCAGCGGGTGTTTGCATCATAGCCAGGTGGTGGTTGGCCTGTCAGAGGGGCCAAGGTTCTCTTCTGGATTAACTGCAGTTGTAGTAACGTCTGAAGCATCTGGGAGTACGACATTGGCGGCGTATCGAATACTCTATTTGCTCCCCTCGAATTCTGGTACTTCCTGTAGCCCTATTGATTCTGTTGCTGTTGTGGTTGTTGTAGTATCGGAATGATAACACTTGCAGCCTGATGATGATGACACTGATCTTGATATCTGCCTCTGCCTCTACCCCGAGAGCTTGACACAGAATTAGCGTCGCCTTAACGCTTTTTATTTCCGAACACTTTCTTTCCTCCACCTGACGAAGGTACTTCTACGGCCTGAATTTTCCCAATCTTGATGCCGTTTTCTATACGCTCACCAGTGATGACAAGGTCAGAGAAACTCCCGGACATACAGTTGACGAGCTTTTCATAGTACATCCCAGATAACGTCGATACAAACAAGTCAATCAAGTCTCTCTCTACCATTGGGGGTTGCACTCTGGCTGCAAGCTTGCGCCACCTCTGGGCGTACTCTTTGAAAGATTCCCCGCTATTCTGGACGACATTCTGAAGTTGGACCCTGTTGGGAGCAAGGTCACTATTGTACTGGTAATGCTTCACGAATGCTTCAGCCAGACCTTTCCAGCTACGAACCTGAGAGGGTTCCAAACCCATATACCACTCGAGCGACGACCCTGATAGGCTATTCTAGAAGAAATGCATGAGCATCTTCTCGTCATTTGAATAGGCTGACATTTTTCTGTAGTATGAACGTATGTGCACCCTCGGGCAAGTGACACCTTTGTATTTATCGAAGGTAGGAACTTTCAACTTATACGACACTCATAAATCAGGGATCAGCCCTAAATTGGCCATGTCGAGCCCCATGGAGTCCTGATTTGTTATATTCCTCATTTGTTCCTCCAGCATTCTGAATCTACGATCAGCTTCAGCAGGAAGCTCGATGCCCACATCCCTCATAGAGAACACGTCGTCCTGACGATCTTCATTCCATTGTTGGTCCCCATTGCCATACCCAGCATAGGCGCCCTCTGGACCATAGACGTTCTGATTGACATTGTAACCATAACCAGCGTTACCCAGACCATGGTTAGCAGTAACAGGTCCAAACCCAACATTATGAGCACCATTACCACAACCCAAGTTAACAGTATTACCAAGACCTGCATTACCAGCATTACCCAAACCTGCATTACCAGCAGCATTACTCAGACCAGCGTGGCGGACGCCAACATTACTACCATTCCCGGCCCCTGCAGCAGTTGGGGTGCATCCGGCAGGCACAGCAGTGGCGTTAGGAATCTCTGTATCGTTGCGGGGAGTATTAGAAGCAGTACCTCCATGAAGAACTCCATTAAGATCAACCCTAGCTACCAGGGGCTGGACCATTATTTTCAGTTGCTCCTGTCCTTGAGCCATACCTTGCATGACTTCCATGAGCTGAGTCATGCGCTCCCTCATCTCTTGCATCTCAGTCTAAACGTGATCCATGACTTTCTTGAGATTTTTTCTAGTAGAATACCGGTGAATTCTCTGGTCAGCAATCCTGAAACAACTCTGAAAAGACAATAGAACATCAGAACAAGGCTTAAGAAGGTACCTGTGAACACCAAGAAACATATGCAAAATGCTGATAATGTATATATGCATATGGAATATTTCCCTTGATTCTAGTTCCGGGTGAAACGCATGACAATGGAAACCCCTCAGACAACAATAGTAAAAAACTCCTCATATACAGATGGAAGACCACATAGGTAGTTACAAGCACAAGTATCTGAGCACGAGTAATGGAAAGACCTCGGCCAAAACTGGCGATGGTTGATACAACATAAGCAACAACCTTGTCAACCAAGTACGATACATGATACACGTATGCTTCGTTCAGCTTATCCAATCTTCCCGAGAATTCAGAAACATCTAGACAACAAACTTCAGTAAGCTTAGCCAGATTAGGCTCAGCATGAACATATGGCATCTGATCCAATATCGGAATCCCTAGTAGCGCAACGTGCTCCTCCAGGGTAATTGCCAAGATATAATCAGGAAAGATGAAGCATCTCAACTGAGGGTCACCACACTGAGCAATCTTCTTTTACTTTTGGATCAGCTAGAACGATCAAACTCAAAAGGGGACGGATGTCAGGAGAAGAGAACTTGCAGGCAACTGTCTTCTTGAGGGTTTCCATGACAGAAATGGAGAGCAAGATAGCTAGAATCAAAGGAAATATGCACCTGCAATGTTAATGCATGTCATGTAATCAATGCAGATGAAAAATGCAAAAATGCAAAGATGCTACAGGGGATCAAGGTAGCTGTGCTATTGTCGGAGAATAATCAGAGCTCTGCTTTTTCATAACATAGATCACTGCATAACATAGATCACTGATACTGAAGACCTCTGATATCAAACCAAAAGTTCACACTGTAGAAAAATCCGGGTGATTTGGAGCTATGGTTTCCTGCATAACCCAATCACCCTCACAGGTATGGACTTAATTCGCCGACGAGGTATGGCATCCTATGCGGTCATCAGCGTCACAGACTTTCAAGAGCGATGATACGATACCCAGAAGGTGTGGCATCATCATTTCTTGAAGCGGCCTCACTTAGCTGAATCCCAAATGATCGGTTCCCAGAGTCGGCAACCCTCAAATCCAACAACTAGTCGAGCCCAAAGGGCCAGGCCAGAGGTCATCAAAGAGAATCTCGTCTGAGTGTGGATTGCACGGGGACTGGTGCATGCTAAGCATACAGGTCCATCACTAATCTCCACTCTAATGCTAGGTATATGCTCTCAAGCCTGGGTTTTGGCTCATCACTCATCAGAATGCCCCTCCCACAATAGCACAATAAGGATATAATATAATGCTGAAAATAAACTGCGTGAAAATAAAATGCGGGAAAGTAAAGCTAAGGTACAACAGGTATGTACAAAACCCATAAGATAAATAAACAAGCGCTAGGACTGACTCGCATAGGGGACGTTGGATCCCCAGCAGAGTCGCCAGCTGTCGCTACTCCAAAAAACGAGGTCGGCAATGACAAAAGAGTCGCCACCGTGCGTTATTTATCCCAAAGGAGGGAAAGGAAACGCTCATAGAAAACCTAACGAAAAGGGAAAGGAATGGTCGTTGCAACCAAGTCCTGGGTTCGGGAGTTGGTTACGCAAGGGGAAGGTATTAGCACCCCTCACGTCCATCGTACTCGACAGGATCCACGCTTAATTGTTTATCTAAAAGGGTTTGATTAATACTATCTACTTAAAGGATTAAGGACAAAAGAAAATAAAAATGACTCGGCAGAACACAGCAGTTCTATGCCTACGTATTCCCGTCTGGAACGAGAAATCAGAGTCAACGTAGTTCGCCTAACTACGGGTAAAGGGGGGGGGGGAAGGTTGCTCGCCGAGATATCGCATCTCGTGCCTACGTACTTTCATCTGGTATGAAAGATCAGAGCAAACGTAGTTCGGGGTAACAAGACCACAGGTTTGGTTCAAGTTATTTTTAACCCGAGTAGGGTTAACAATCGGTTCTAGAAGTTTGGTGTATGCAGCTCGACCTTTGGAGACTTAGGCGTTACCGTTTTGTGAGAGAACCGAGAGTTAACGAAACTCTCATTATGAAAATGGTTTCTAGGGATTAAAGTCCAAGAGGACAAAAAAGAAGTCGAATGTTTGTTTTTGTGTTTTTTATGAAGAAGTGTCTTGAGTTTTGTTTGTAACTCGTGTTGCACTAAAGACATGGACTTAAGAGTGAATGTGTCGCATGTCACCCAAAGGGTGCCATACTAAACATTCAAATTATGTGAGGGAAACCCTCCCATAACTCTTTCTCAAGTATCTTAAGGCTTGTAATGCACGACACGTGTTAACCTTTATTAAGTATTTTAAGAATGTTTGAAGATGAGAAAGAGAAACAGACCTCTAAGGGAAACTACACAGCCCAAAATGTTATCATGCAATGTTCGTCCTATGGTTGAAGTTTGCAAAGAGGAAGACTACCCTAATGTTGTCATACATGGTTGAAAAGCCTAATGTCTATCACATTCTATCTTCAAAAAGAAAGAATGGAGATCCTAAGGGAAAGGCAAAGGAAGCAACAGAAAACAGATGAAATAACAGCATACAGGAAATGCAGATTCATAACAGTAAACATGGAATGCAAGTGAGGGAGGTAATTCATCTCAACCTCAAGCCCATAATGAATGGAAGGTGGCCTATTCTAAACATGCAATCTTGGCCACACGTGAATATAAAGAGATACAAGGCAACAGAAACCTATGAATAACGTACATGAACCACGATTTGGAATCATAACGCACTATCATGAAAGTATGGTACCTAATGGGCAAGTTATGTATGATAAAAACAGCCATCCAATTATCTACAAGTCCTATACAATTTCTACAATAAGAAATAGGAACCATAGCGCTCATCACACAAACAATTCGAGGCCGTTGGAGCCGAAATAAAACCAATGTCCGCTTGAAAGTCCATATTACGAGTCCAATTACAAAAATATAGGAAAAATAGTAAATTGTATCAACAAATTCCAAATAAAATCTCCAATTCCCTACCACATGTCACAAACCAGGGGTGAGAAGTATAGTCAAAATATCCCAAAGGAACTACTCAACCAAATTGAAACTATGTCAAGTGTACCAAAAAAGAAGCCAAACTAGCACATGGTAAAGAAAGACCTTCAAAACCCTTCAAAATGGTACAGTAAAAATCAAGTAAAAATATATCTAGGTACTTCAATGTGTGTATGAATAACCTGCAAAATGTTAAGCATTTAAATTTTGTTTTGATAGGTTAAAGAAAATCAACAAAATCATGACACAAGTATTGGCATTTTCATGACACACCAAATGTAAAAAATCCAACGAAAATGTCAGAACATGATAAAATTATAATTCCAATTCTATAAAATTCTAGACATCACAAAGATTCAGCACAAAAAAATGGGGATCAAAAATATTAATTTTGCTATTTTTAATGATTATTTGAATAAGCATGTAAAAAAGAAAAGAAAAAAGGAAAAAGATAAGAACATGAAAATAATAGGAAAACAAGTGAAATAAGTGAGAGTAAATAAAAGTGGCATGGCCAGGAATCGAACAGGGGTAAGGACACACGCAAGAGCTGATTTGGCGTGCCACTGGGATTAATGAAGTTGACGTGGCCGCTTGCATGGCGCGATTCTGGCCGTAGGATCGTGAGACCGAGTCCATGTCTTGAAACGAATCCGACGGTGACTGGGCTTTCTTCTTCATTGGACATGAACGGAAAGAAAACGCAGCAATGGAGGGGGGAGGCTGGACCAAATTCCGGTGAGCTTCAACACCATGTAGCTCTCTTGATTCTTAACCAAATTGAATAATTTTTGAACCGAAATTGCGTGAAATTTCCCCAGGAATTCAAATATACTAATGTTTTTCGTTGAAACCCCTTCTATCATGGAACCCGTGGATGAATCTCAAAACCTCAAGAACATAAAATTGTCACGAAAATGCCTCTTTTCTTACCAGAATTCATGTGGAACATGAGAGCAATGCAATGATATAAAAATGGTGCAAGAAAACTACATAATCATGGAGTAATCTTGATTTCTTGTTACCTCTGAAACTTGATCTCTAGAGCTTCCAATATCCACTAATGCTTCAAGAAAACTATGTGGACACGTTCTATAATACTTGAGGAAGATGTTTTGATCACTGGAATGGCTTGAATTGATGTGAAAACCAGAATTCGAATTTGACTCCAACCACACTTTTTCACATTACTATAACCATGTTCTTGCATCCATTTTGACTAAAAACTTGATTTTCAATTATGGATTTGCAATGAAAGAATGAAGAAAAAATTGAGAGAATGGATTTGCAATGAAAGAATGAGCAAAAATTGAGAGAAAGAAAGATTTGAATTTTGAGATTTTCAATTATGGTGAAAATGGAAAAGTGGTGAAGAATGTGAGAAAAATGATCATGAATCCTCTTTTGCCTTGGCTTGAAATGTTTATATATGTTGCATTGTAAGAATGATCAATGGTCCAAAATTAGCCCTTGTTTCAATCTTAAGGGCTTAGATTCAAAGTGTTGCTTAAGAATGAAGAAAGCTTGAAATAGGCCATGATAAAAGCTTCAAATAAAAAATGTAATAATGCCAATATTCTTAAAATGAAGTTTCCACTCAAAATAAATACAAATATGGACTTGTTTGATTAAATTTTGACAAAATACCAAACTAGGCCTTTTCACATGTTTTCACCAAAATCACTTTCATCAATCTTCAACCATGAGCTAGCCCATTAAAACCTTGAGGTTTAGTTGACCAAATGACGCCATTCGGAGCAACTTTCATGTTGGAAAAAAATCCATTTGAGTTATGCAAAGTATTGAACTTGACCTGTAATTTTATGACCTGTAATCATAGTTTCCCAACTCATTGATAATCTTCAGTTGGCCTCTAAGTTAGGGGATGAACCCCACACAAGCATCTGAACTTCTCAAGGGCATGAACCACTTCCTGGTGACTTTAGTGACTCCTCAAGCTCGAATAAAACCTCTAGATAGGCCTCTCTTGATGTATATCACACTTGATCCCCTGCATAAATGCTAATGCAATGCTATGATAATACTATGATGATGTTATGCTAATGCAAAAATAAGAAGGAAAAGGTTGGGCAAATTTTGGGGTGCAACAGCTGCCCCTATTCAAGCGACTTGGACCTAAATAAGTGAAAAGCGAACGACTTTCAATCAATCAAGGTAAAAGGCGGTTGAATACCAAAAGAACCCGGAAATTTGCCAACCACAGAAATAAACTGCAAACTCTGATTGGGATAGAATCTCTGAAGAAAACGAACATAATGAACATCTTGAACATCCCACCAAGGGAAAGAGAAACTTAATCAAGTAACTCTGCTTCAGGAAACATGTAACTGGCCATAGTCTGAACATCACCTGGGCCAGAGAACAATCTTTCGAATCGTCGAAATCTGAATACTCAACGCACGATAGGGCCACATCAAAGTCTATCAGAATCTGGATACTCAATGCACTTACTGGAGCCTGGATACTCGACGGATGAAGAGGCACCGGAGCCTGGATACTCAACGAAGCAAAACCGGAGTCTGAACACTCGACCGACGAAACCGTACCGGAGCCTGGATACTCAACGAAGCTAACAAACCGGAGCCTGGATACTCAAGGAAGATACAAATCGGAGCCTGGATACTCAACGGAGATACAAATCGGAGCCTGGATACTCAACGAAGCAACAAAATTGGAGCCTGAACGCTCGACGAAGCGAAAACGCACTAGAGCCTGGATACTCAACGAAGCGACAAACCGGAGCCTGGATACTCGACGGACGAACATGCACCGGAGCCTAGATACTCAACGAAGCAACAAATCGGAAAGAGAATACTACAAATACTTATCAAGATCACATCACAAAATCTTTACCGGAGTCCGGATACTCGACGAGAGAAAGAATCAATACAAACTAGAGATTACCGGAGCCTGAATACTCGACGGAAGAAAGAGTCAATACAAACTGGAGATTATCGGAGCCTGGATACTCGACGGAATAGCCACGAACACTAATAGGGGTCTGGACCCTAGCTCTATTTTACCGGAGTCTGAACACTCAACGTACTGACCGGAGCCTGAATACTCAACGTAAAAACTGATGTCTGAATGCCGCAACTCCATGTTGGGGAGAAGAACTCTGAACAACTTTGGAAGATACGATCCCAACTCTGCTGAAGGATATACTAACAAACCTGGAGTTACAAATTTTACTGGAGATGAATAAATCTCTGCTGGGGATGAGCAACTCTTGCTGAGGAACGGGGTAAAGGTCCTGCATGACCTCCCTGGAACACATCTTACACTGTTGGGGTCACGAATGAACTGCTGTAGGATATTCCACACATGCCTGGTGGAGAGAAATATGATCCTGACTCGCTGGGGAACAAACCCATACTCGTACTCTGTGGGGATTAGAGGTACGTCTGACCAACTGCTGGGCGTAAAGATGCAACTTCCGTCTTTTAGGGAAAGATCTTTGATTGTTGGAAAAATGAGCTTCATCTTAATCTCTCTGATAATTTTCCCCAAGCGTAATGCCCCTGCCCCAGTTTGATTTTTTGGAAAGGTCTACGCTGAGAAGAAAATAGCTTGCCATGAGACGACCCCGAGATGGCTTGCCCTAGAATCTGGACCGTGAGAGGATCCTTGGTTGAATAGTTTGGATAAGCTCCAGATGTATGGATAGAAACAATTATTTTCCTCATAGGGTGGCATGCCCCAGCCTTGCAATGGCTTTGCCCCTGATTGACTAGTTTGCGGAGCGGTACCCCCGGCTGCAAGAGATTTACCAAATCTCAACCTGATTGCCCCAGATTAACTGATTCTTTGATGGCCAGCTCAACCCGAATTTGATAAGAATATTTGACCTCGCCGTCTGGCATCTGTTAAACAAACAGGCATCGAACCCAAAGGCCGGCTCAACAAGAAGTTGAGAGGAACATTTGACATCACCGTCAGGCATCTGTTAAACAAACAGGCATCGAACCCAAAGGGCGGCTCAACACAAAGTTAAGAAGTACATCTGACCTCTCGGTCAGGGATCTGTTAAACAAACAGGCATCAAACCTGGAGGCAGGCTCAACCCGAACATGAGAAGAACATCTGACCTTGCTGTCAGGCATCTGTTAAACAAACAGGCATCGAGATTGATGGTTGGCTCCTCTCGAAGGTGAGAAGAACATCCGACCTTATTGTCAGGCATCAGTTAAACAAACAGGAGTAGAACCCGAAGGACGGCTCAAACCGAAGGTGAGGAGAACATCTGACCTTGCCGCCAGGCATCTGTTAAACAAATAGGCATCGAACACGAAGTCCCGCTCAATACAAAGTTGAGAGCAACATCTGACCTCTCCGTCAGGCATCTGTAAAACTAACAGGCATCGAACCCGAAGGGCGGATTAACCCGAAGTCGAGAAGAACATTTGACCTTGCTGTTAGGCATATGTTAAACAAACAGGCATCGAAGCTGAAGGCCGGCTCAACTTGAAGTTCATAGGAATATATGACCTTGCCGTAAGGCATTTGTTAAACAAATAGGCATCGAACATAAAGTCCCGCTCAACACGAAGTTCAGAGCAACATCTGACCTCGCCGCTAGGAATTTGTTAAACAAACAGGCATCGAACCCGAAGGCCGGCTCAACTAAAAGTTTAAAAGAACATTTGACCTCGCCTTCAGGCATATGTTAAACAAACAGGCATCGAACCCGACGGCCGGCTCAACTAGAAATTGAGAAGAACATCTGACCTCACCGTCAGGCATCTGTTAAACAAACAGGCATCCAACCCGAAGGCTGGGTCAACACGAAGTTCATAGGAATATTTGACCTCGCCGTCAGGAATCTGTTAAACAAACATGCATCAAATTTGATGGCCAGCTCAACCCGAAGTTGAGAAGAACATCTGACCTCGCTGTCAGGCATCTGTTAAAAAAAGAGGCATCGAACCCGAAGGCTGGTTCAACAAGAAGTTGAGAGGAACATTTAACCTCGCCGTCAGGCATCTGTTAAACAAACATGCATCGAACCCGAAGGGCGGCTCAACACAAAGTTGAGAAGTACATTTGACCTCGCCAAAAGGGATCTGTTAAACAAAAAGGCATCGAACACGAAGGCCGGATCAACGCGAAGTTGAGAACAAGATCTGACCTCGCTGTCAGGCACTGTTAAATAAACAGGCATCGAATTTAATGGTCAGCTCAACCCGAAGTTGATAAGAATATTAGACCTCGTCGTCTGTTATCTGTTAAACAAACAGGCATCGATCCTGAAGGCCGGCTCAACAAGAAGATGAGAGGAACATTTGACCTCGCTGTCAGGCATCTGTTAAACAAACAGGCATCGAACCAGAAGGTCGGCTCAACCAAAGGGTGAGAAGAACATTCGATCTCGCCGTCAGGAATCTGTTAAACAAACAGGCATCGACCCCGAAGGTCGGCTCAACCCGAAGTAGAGAAGAACATCTGACCTCACCGTCATGTATCTGTTAAACAAACATGCATCGAACCCGAAGGCCGGCTCAACACGAAGTTGATAGGAACATTTGACGTCCTCGTCAGGCATCGAACCCGAAGGATGGTACAACACGAAGTTGAGAGGAACATTTGACCTCGCCGTTAGTCATCTATTAAACAAACAGGCATCAAACTCGAAGGCCAGATTAACACAAAGTTCATAGGAATATCTGACCTCCCCATCAAGGATCTATTAAACAAACAGGCATTGAACATGAAGGTCGGCTCAACCCGAAGTTGAGAAGAACATCTGACCTCTCTGTCATGCATCTGTTAAACAAACAGGCATCGAATTTGATGGTTAGCTCAACCCGAAGTTGAAAAGAACATTAGACCTCACCGGTAGGAATCTGTTAAACAAACATGCATCGAACCCGATGGCCGGCTCAACAAGAAGTTGAGAGGAACAATTGACCTAACCGTCAGGCATCTCTTAAATAAACAGGCATCGAACCCGAAGGGCGGCTCAACACGAAGTTGAGAAGTACATCTGACCTCGATGTCAGGGATCTGTTACGCAAATAGGCATTGAACCCGGAGGCCGGCTCAACCCGAAGTTGAGAAGAACATCTGACCTCGCTGTCAGGAATCTATTAAAAATACATGCATTGAGATTGATGGTTGGCTCATCCGAAGTTGAGAAGAACATCTGACCTCGTTGTCAGACATTAATTAAAAAAACAGGAACCGAACCTGAAGGCTGGCTCAAACCGAAGGTATGAAGAACATCTGACCTCGCCACCAGGCATCTGTTAAACAAATAGGCATCGAACACGAAGTCCCGCTGAACACGAAGTTGAGAGCAACATCTGATAATCGCCGTCAGGCATCTGTTAAACAAACAGGCATCCAACCCCTGGGCCGGCTCAACACGAAGTTGAGAAGAACATCTGAACTCGCCGTAAGGCATCTGTTAAACAAACAGGCATCAAACCCGGAAGCCGGCTCAACCCGAAGTTGAGAAGAACATCTGACCTTGCTGTCAGGCATCTGTTAAACAAACAGGCATCGAGATTGATGGTCGGCTCATCCCGAAGTTGAGAGGAACATCCGACCTCGTTGTCAAATATTAGTTAAACAAACAGAAATCGAACCTGAAGGACGGCTCAAACCGAAGGTGCGAAGAACATCTGACCTCGCCGCCAGGAATCTGTTAAACAAATAGGCATCGAACACGAATTCCTGCTCACTACGAAGTTGAGAGCAACATCTGACCTCGCTGTCAGGCATCTGTAAAACTAACAGGCATCGACCCGAAGTTGAGAAGATCAAACCGAAGTTGAGAAGAACATCTGACCTCGCTGTTAGGCATATGTTAAACAAACAGGAATCGAACCTGAAGGTCAGCATAACTCGAAGTTAATAGGAATATATGACCTCGCCGTAAGGCATCTCTTAAACAAATAGGCATCGAACAGGAAGTCCTGCTCAACACGAAGTTGAGAGTAACATCTGACCTCGCCGCCAGGAATTTGTTAAACAAACAGGCATCGAACCCGAAGGCCGGCTCAACCAAAAGTTTAAAAGAACATTTGACCTCGCCGTCAGGCATATGTTAAACAAACAGGCATCGAACCTGACGGCCGGCTCAACCAGAAATTGGGAAGAACATCTGACCTCACCGTCAGGCATCTGTTAAACAAACAGGCATCCAACCCGAAGGCTGGGTCAACACGAAGTTCATAGGAATATTTGACCTCGCCGTCTGGAATCTGTTCAACAAATAGGCATCAAATTTGATGGCTAGCTCAACCCGAAGTTGAGAAGAACATCTGACCTTGCTGTCAGGCATCTGTTTAAAAAAAAGGCATCGAACCCGAAGGCTGGCTCAACAAGAAGTTGAGAGGAACATTTAACCTTGCCGTCAGGCATCTGTTAAACAAACAGGCATCGAACCCGAAGGACGGCTCAACACAAAGTTGAGCAGTACATCTGACCCCGCCAAAAGGGATCTGTTAAACAAAAAAGCATCGACACGATGCCCGGCTCAACCCGAAGTTGAGAAGAATATCTGACCTCGCTGTCAAGCACTGTTAAACAAACAGGCATCGAATTGATGGCCAGCTCAACTCTAAGTTGATAAGAACATTAGACCTCGTCGTCTGTTATCTGTTAAACAAACAGGCATCGATCCCGAAGGCCGACTCAACAAGAAGATGAGAGGAAAATTTGACCTCACCGTCAGGCATCTGTTAAACAAACAGGCATCGAACCAGAAGGTCGGCTCAACCAAAGGTTGAGAAGATTATTAGATCTCGCCGTTAGGCATCTGTTAAACAAATAGGCATCGACCCCAAAGGTCGGCTCAACCCGAAGTAGAGAAGAACATCTGACCTCACCGTCATGTATCTGTTAAACAAACACGCATCGAACCCGAAGGCCGGCTCAACACGAAGTTGATAGGAACATTTGACGTCCCCGTCAGGTATCGAACCCGAAGGATGGCACAACACGAAGTTGAGAGGAACATCTGACCTCGCCGTTAGTCATCTATTAAACAAACAGGCATCAAACTCGAAGGCCGGCTCAACACGAAGTTAATAGGAATATCTGACCTCCCCTTCAAGGATCTGTTAAACAAACAGGCATCGAATACGAAGGTCGGCTCAACCCGAAGTTGAGAAGAACATCTGACCTCTCTGTCAGGCATTTGTTAAACAAACAGGCATCGAATTTGATGGTTAGCTCAACCCGAAGTTAAAAAGAAAATTAGACCTCACCGTTAGGAATCTGTTAAACAAACATGCATCGAACCCGATGGCCGGCTCAACAAGAAGTTGAGAGGAACATTTGACCTCACCGTCAGGCATCTCTTAAATAAATAGGCATCGAACCCGAAGGGCGGATCAACACGAAATTGAGAAGTACATCTGACCTCGCCGTCAGGGATCTGTTAAACAAATAGGCATTGAACCCGGAGGCCGGCTCAACCCGAAGTTGAGAAGAACATCTGACCTCGCTGTCAGGCATCTGTTAGACAAACAGGCATTGAGATTGATGGTCGGCTCATCCCGAAGTTGAGAAGAATATCGGACCTCGTTGTCAGACATTAATTAAAAAAATAGGAACCGAACCTGAAGGCTGGCTCAAACCGAAGGTAAGAAGAACATCTGACCTTGCCGCCAGGCATCTGTTAAACAAATAGGCATCGAACACGAAGTCCCGCTAAACACGAAGTTGAGAGCAACATCTTACAACCGCCGTCAGGCATCTGTTAAACAAACAGGCATCCAACACCTAGGCCGGCTCAACACGAAGTTGAGAGGAGCATTTGACCTTACCGTCAGGCATCTGTTAAACAAACAGGCATCGAACCCGAAGGCCGGCTCAACACGAAGTTGAGAGGAACATTTGACGTCCCCGTCAAGCATCTGTTAAACAAACAGGCATCGAACCTGAAGGATGGCACAACACGAAGTTGAGAGGAACATCTGACCTCGCCGTCAAACATCTATTAAACAAACAGGCATCAAACTCGAAGGCCAGCTCAACACAAAGTTCATAGGAATATCTGCTCTCCCCGTCATGGATCTGTTAAACAAACAGGCATCGAACACGAAGGTCGGCTCAACCCTACGTTGAGAAGAACATTCGATCTCGCCGTCAGGCATCTATTAAACAAACAGGCATCTAACCCGAAGGTCGACTTAACCCGAAGTTGAGAAGAACATCTGACCTCACCGTTAGGTATCTGTTAAACAAACAGGCATCGAACCCGTAGGCCGGCTCAACAAGAAATTGAGAGGAACATTTGACCTCGCTGTCAGGCATCTGTTAAACAAACAAGCATCGTACCCGAAGGGCGGCTCAACACAAAGTTGAGAAGAACATCTGAACTCGCCGTCAGGCATCTAATAAACAAACAGGCATCGAACCCAGAAGCCGGCTCAACCCGAAGATGAGAAGAACATCTGACCTTGCCGTCAGACATCTGTTAAACAAACAGGCATCGAGATTGATGGTCGGCTCATCCCGAAGTTGAGAAGAACATCCGACCTCGTTGTCAAACATTAGTTAAACAAACAGGAATCGAACCCGAAGGACGGCTCAAACTGAAGGTGAGAAGAACATATGACCTCGCCGCCAGGCATCTGTTAAACAAATAGGCATCGAACACGAAGTCCCGCTCAATACAAAGTTGAGAGCAACATCTGACCTTGCCGTCAGGCATCTGAAAAGTAACAGGCATCGAACCCGAAGTGCGGATCAACCTGAAGTTGAGAAGAACATCTGACCTCGCTGTTAGGCATATGTTAAACAAACAGGAATCGAAGCTGAAGGTCGGCTCAACATAATTTCATAGGAATATATGACCTCACCGTAAGGCATCTGTTAAACAAATAGGCATCAAACACGAAGTCCCGCTCAACACGAAGTTGAGAGCAACATTTGACCTCGCCGCCAAGAATTTGTTAAACAAACAGGCATCGAACCCGAAGGCCGGCTCAACCAAAAATTTAAAAGAATATTTGACCTCCCCGTCAGGCATATGTTAAACAAAAAGGCATCGAACCCGACGGCCGGCTCAACCAGAAATTGAGAAGAACATCTGACCTCACCGTTAGGCATCTGTTAAACAAACAGGCATCCAACTCGAAGGTTGGGTCAACACGAAGTTCATAGGAATATTTGACCTCGCTGTCAGGAATCTGTTAAAAAAACAGGCATCAAATTTGATGGCCAGCTCAACCCAAAGTTAAGAAGAACATCTGACCTCGCTGTCAGGCATTTGTTAAAAAAACAGGCATCGAACCCGAAGGCTGGCTCAACAAGAAGTTGAGAGGAACATTTAACCTCGCCGTCAGGCATCTGTTAAACAAACAGGCATCGAACCCGAAGGGCGGCTCAACACAAAGTTGAGAAGTACATCTGACCTCGCCAAAAGGGATCTGTTAAACAAATAGGCATCGAACCCTGAGGCCGGCTCAACCCAAAGTTGAGAAGAACATCTGACCTCGCTGTCAGGCATCTGTTAAAAAACAGGCATTGAGATTGATGGTCGGCTCATCCAGAAGTTGAGAAGAACATCTGACCTCGTTGTCAGACATTAATTAAAAAAACAGGAACCAAACCTAAAGGCTGGCTAAAACCGAATGTAAGAAGAACATCTGACCTCTCCGCAAGGCATCTATTAAACAAATAGGCATCGAACACGAAGTCCCGCTCGACACGAAGTTGAGAGCAACATCTGACAACCGTCGTCAGGCATCTGTTAAACAAACAGGCATCCAACCCCTAGACCGACTCAACACGAAGTGGAGAGGAACATTTGACCTTACCGTCAGGCATCTGTTAAACAAACAGGCATCGAACCCGAAGGCCGGCTCAACACGAAGTTGAGAGGAACATTTGACGTCCCCGTCAGGCATCTGTTAAACAAACAGGCATCAAACCTGAAGGATGGCACAACACGAAGTTGAGAGGAACATCTGACCTCGCCGTCAAACATCTATTAAACAAACAGGCATCAAACTCGAAGGCCGGCTCAAGACAAAGTTCATAGCAATATCTGACCTCCCCGTCAGGGATCTGTTAAACAAACAGGCATCGAACACGAAGGCCGGGTCAACCCTATGTTGAGAAGAACATTCGATCTCGCCGTCAGGCATCTATTAAAAAAACAGGCATCTAACCCGAAGGTCGGCTCAACTCGAAGTTGAGAAGAACATCTGACCTCATTGTTATGTATCTGTTAAACAAATAGGCATCGAACCCGAAGGCCGGCTCAACAAGAAGTTGATAGGAATATTTGACCTTGACGTCAGGCATCTGTTAAACAAACAGGCATCGTACTTGAAGGGCGGCTCAACAGGAAGTTGAGAAGAAAATCTGAACTCTCCGTCAGGCATCTGTTAAACAAACAGGCATCGAACCCGAAAGTCGGCTCAACCCGAAGTTGAGAAGAACATCTGACCTTGCTGTCAGGCATCTGTTAAACAAACAGGCATCGAGATTGATGGTCGGCTCATTCCGAAGTTGAGAAGAACATCTGACCTCGTTGTCAGACATTAGTTAAACAAACAGGAACCGAACCTGAAGGCTGGCTCATACCGAAGGTGAGAAGAGCATCTGACCTCGCCGCCAGGCATCTGTTAAACAAATAGGCATCGAACACGAAGTCCCGCTCATAACAAAGTTGAGAGCAACATCTGACCTCGCCGTTAGGCATCTGTTAAACAAATAGGCATTCAACACCTAGGCCGGCTCAACATGAAGTTGAGAGGAATATTTGACCATGCTGTCAGGCATTTGCTAAACAAATAGGCATCGAACCCGAAGGGCGGCTCAATCCGAAGTTGAGAAGGACATCTGACGTCGTTGTCAGGCATCTGTTAAAAAAACAGGCATCGAACCCGAATGCCGGCTCAACACAAAGTTCATAGGAATATCTGACGTCGTCGTAAGGCATCTGTTAAACAAAAAGGCATCGAACACGAAGGCCAGCTCAACCAAAAGTTGAGAAGAACATTCGATCTCGCTGTTAGGCATCTGTTAAACAAACAGACATTGAACCCGAAGGTCGGCTCAATCCGAAGTTGAGAAGAATATCTGACCTCACCTTCAGGCATCTGTTAAACAAAGAGGCATCGAACCCGGAAGCCGGCTCAACCCGAAGTTGAGAAGAACATCTGACCTTGCTGTCAGGCATCTTTTAAACAAACAGGCATCGATATTAATGGTCGGCTCATCCCGAAGTTGAGAAGAACATCCGACCTCGTTTTCAAACATTAGTTAAACAAATAGGAATCGAACCCGAAGGACGGCTCAAACCGAAGGTGAGAAGAACATTTGACCTCGCCGCCAGGCATCTGTTAAACAAATAGGCATCGAGCACGAAGTCCCGCTCAATACGAAGTTGAGAGCAACATCTGACCTCGCTGTCAGGCATCTGCCAAACTAACATGCATCGAATCCGAAGGGCGGTTCAACCCAAAGTTGAGAAGAACATCTGACCTCGCTGTTAGGCGTATGTTAAACAAACAGGCATCGAAGCTGAAGGCCGACTCAACATAAGTTCATAGGAATATATGACCTCGCCGTAAGGCATCTGTTAAACAAATAGGCATCGAACACGAAGTCCCGCTCAACACGAAGTTGAGAGCAACATCTGACCTCGCCGCCAGGAATTTGTTAAACAAACAGGCATCGAACCCGAAGGCCGGCTCAACCAAAAGTTTAAAAGAACATTTGACCTCGCCGTCAGGAATATGTTAAACAAAAAGGCATAGAACCTAACGGACGGCTCAACCAGAAATTGAGAAGAACATCTGACCTCACCGTCAGGCATCTGTTAAACAAACAGGCATCCAACCCGAAGGCTGGGTCAACACAAAGTTCATAGGAATATTTGAACTCACCGTCAGGAATCTGTTAAACAAACAGGCATCAAATTTGATGGCCCGCTCAACCCGAAGTTAAGAAGAACATGTGACCTCGCTGTCAGGCATCGATTAAAAAAACAGGCATTTAACCCGAAGGTTGGCTCAACAAAAAGTTGAGAGGAACATTTAACCTCGCCGTCAGGCATCTGTTAAACAAACAGGCATCGAACCCGAAGGGCGGCTCAACACAAATTTGAGAAGTACATCTGACCTCGCCAAAAGGGATCTGTTAAACAAAAAGGCATCGATGAAGAAGGTCGGCTCAACCTGAAGTTGAGAAGAACATCTGACCTCGTTGTCAGGCACTGATAAACAAAAAAGCATCGAATTTGATGGCCAGCTCAACCCGAAGTTGATAAGAACATTAGACCTCGTCATCTGGCATCCGTTAAACTAACAGGCGTCGAACCCGAAGGCCAGCCAACAAGAAGTTGAGAGGAACATTTGACCTCGCCGTCAGGCATCTGTTAAACAAACAGGCATCGAACCAGAAGGTCGGCTCAACCAAAGCTTGAGAAGAACATTCGATCACGCCGTCAGGCAGCTGTTAAACAAACAGGCATCGACCCCGAAGGTCGGCTCAACCCGAAGTAGAAAAGAACATCTGACCTCACCGTCCTGTATCTGTTAAACAAACAGGCATCGAACCCGAAGGCCGGCTCAACACGAAGTTGAGAGGAACATTTGACGTCCCCGTCAGGCATCTGTTAAACAAACAGGCATCAAACCTGAAGGATGGCACAACACGAAGTTGAGAGGAACATCTGACCTCGCCGTCAAACATCTATTAAACAAACAGGCATCAAACTCGAAGGTCGGCTCAAGACAAAGTTCATAGCAATATCTGACCTCCCCTTCAGGGATCTGTTAAACAAACAGGCATCGAACAGGAAGGCCGAGTCAACCCTATGTTGAGAAGAACATTCGATCTCGCCGTCAGGCATCTATTAAACAAACAGGCATCTAACCCGAAGGTCGGCTCAACTCGAAGTTGAGAAGAACATCTGACCTCATTGTTATGTATCTGTTAAACAAATAGGCATCGAACCCGAAGGCCGGCTCAACAAGAAGTTGATAGGAATATTTGACCTCGACGTCAGGCATCTGTTAAACAAACAGGCATCATACTTGAAGGGCGGCTCAACAGGAAGTTGAGAAGAAAATCTGAACTCTCCGTCAGGCATCTGTTAAACAAACAGGCATCGAACCCGAAAGCCGGCTCAACCCGAAGTTGAGAAGAACATCTGACCTTGCTGTCAGGCATCTGTTAAACAAACAGGCATCGAGATTGATGGTCGGCTCATTCCGAAGTTGAGAAGAACATCTGACCTCGTTGTCAGACATTAGTTAAACAAACAGGAACCGAACCTGAAGGCAGGCTCATACCGAAGGTGAGAAGAGCATCTGACCTCGCCGCTAGGCATCTGTTAAACAAATAGGCATCGAACACGAAGTCCCGCACATAACAAAGTTGAGAGTAACATCTGACCTCGCCGTTAGGCATCTGTTAAACAAATAGGCATCCAACTCCTAGGCCGGCTCAACATGAAGTTGAGAGGAATATTTGACCATGCTGTCAGGCATTTGCTAAACAAATAGGCATCGAACCCGAAGGGCGGCTCAACCTGAAGTTGAGAAGGACATCTGACGTCGCTGTCAGGCATCTGTTAAAAAAACAGGCATCGAACCCGAATGCCGGCTCAACACAAAGTTCATAGGAATATCTGACGTCGCCGTAAGGCATCTGTTAAACAAAAAGGCATCGAACACGAAGGCCAGCTCAACCAAAAGTTGAGAAGAACATTCGATCTCGCTGTTAGGAATCTGTTAAACAAACAGACATCGAACCCGAAGGTCGGCTCAACCCGAAGTTGAGAAGAATATCTGACCTCACCTTCAGGCATCTGTTAAACAAAGAGGCATCGAACCCGGAAGCCGGCTCAACCCGAAGTTGAGAAGAACATCTGACCTTGCTGTCAGGCATCTTTTAAACAAACAGGCATCGATATTAATGGTCGGCTCATCCCGAAGTTGAGAAGAACATCCGACCTCGTTGTCAAACATTAGTTAAACAAATAGGAATCGAACCCGAAGGACGGCTCAAACCGAAGGTGAGAAGAACATTTGACCTCGCCGCCAGGCATCTGTTAAACAAATAGGCATCGAGCACGAAGTCCCGCTCAATACGAAGTTGAGAGCAACATCTAACCTCGCTGTCAGGCATCTGCCAAACTAACATGCATCGAATCCGAAGGGCGGTTCAACCCAAAGTTGAGAAGAACATCTGACCTCGCTGTTAGGCGTATGTTAAACAAACAGGCATCGAAGCTGAAGGCCGACTCAACATAAGTTCATAGGAATATATGACCTCGCCGTAAGGCATCTGTTAAACAAATAGGCATTGAACACGAAGTCCCGCTCAACACGAAGTTGAGAGCAACATCTGACCTCGCCGCCAGGAATTTGTTAAACAAACAGGCATCGAACCCGAAGGCCGGCTCAACCAAAAGTTTAAAAGAACATTTGACCTCGCCGTCAGGAATATGTTAAACAAAAAGGCATAGAACCTAACGGACGGCTCAACCAGAAATTGAGAAGAACATCTGACCTCACCGTCAGGCATCTGTTAAACAAACAGGCATCCAACCCGAAGGCTGGGTCAACACAAAGTTCATAGGAATATTTGAACTCACCGTCAGGAATCTGTTAAACAAACAGGCATCAAATTTGATGGCCCGCTCAACCCGAAGTTAAGAAGAACATGTGACCTCGCTGTCAGGCATCGATTAAAAAAACAGGCATTTAACCCGAAGGTT
This sequence comes from Lathyrus sativus, assembly GCA_963859935.3. NCBI lineage: Eukaryota > Viridiplantae > Streptophyta > Magnoliopsida > Fabales > Fabaceae > Lathyrus > Lathyrus sativus. The sequence goes on from OZ012735.1 coordinate 360,989,797, forward strand.
GGCTCAACAAAAAGTTGAGAGGAACATTTAACCTCGCCGTCAGGCATCTGTTAAACAAACAGGCATCGAACCCGAAGGGCGGCTCAACACAAATTTGAGAAGTACATCTGACCTCGCCAAAAGGGATCTGTTAAACAAAAAGGCATCGATGAAGAAGGTCGGCTCAACCTGAAGTTGAGAAGAACATCTGACCTCGTTGTCAGGCACTGATAAACAAAAAAGCATCGAATTTGATGGCCAGCTCAACCCGAAGTTGATAAGAACATTAGACCTCGTCATCTGGCATCCGTTAAACTAACAGGCGTCGAACCCGAAGGCCAGCCAACAAGAAGTTGAGAGGAACATTTGACCTCGCCGTCAGGCATCTGTTAAACAAACAGGCATCGAACCAGAAGGTCGGCTCAACCAAAGCTTGAGAAGAACATTCGATCACGCCGTCAGGCAGCTGTTAAACAAACAGGCATCGACCCCGAAGGTCGGCTCAACCCGAAGTAGAAAAGAACATCTGACCTCACCGTCCTGTATCTGTTAAACAAACAGGCATCGAACCCGAAGGCCGGCTCAACACGAAGTTGAGAGGAACATTTGACGTCCCCGTCAGGCATCTGTTAAACAAACAGGCATCAAACCTGAAGGATGGCACAACACGAAGTTGAGAGGAACATCTGACCTCGCCGTCAAACATCTATTAAACAAACAGGCATCAAACTCGAAGGTCGGCTCAAGACAAAGTTCATAGCAATATCTGACCTCCCCTTCAGGGATCTGTTAAACAAACAGGCATCGAACAGGAAGGCCGAGTCAACCCTATGTTGAGAAGAACATTCGATCTCGCCGTCAGGCATCTATTAAACAAACAGGCATCTAACCCGAAGGTCGGCTCAACTCGAAGTTGAGAAGAACATCTGACCTCATTGTTATGTATCTGTTAAACAAATAGGCATCGAACCCGAAGGCCGGCTCAACAAGAAGTTGATAGGAATATTTGACCTCGACGTCAGGCATCTGTTAAACAAACAGGCATCATACTTGAAGGGCGGCTCAACAGGAAGTTGAGAAGAAAATCTGAACTCTCCGTCAGGCATCTGTTAAACAAACAGGCATCGAACCCGAAAGCCGGCTCAACCCGAAGTTGAGAAGAACATCTGACCTTGCTGTCAGGCATCTGTTAAACAAACAGGCATCGAGATTGATGGTCGGCTCATTCCGAAGTTGAGAAGAACATCTGACCTCGTTGTCAGACATTAGTTAAACAAACAGGAACCGAACCTGAAGGCAGGCTCATACCGAAGGTGAGAAGAGCATCTGACCTCGCCGCTAGGCATCTGTTAAACAAATAGGCATCGAACACGAAGTCCCGCACATAACAAAGTTGAGAGTAACATCTGACCTCGCCGTTAGGCATCTGTTAAACAAATAGGCATCCAACTCCTAGGCCGGCTCAACATGAAGTTGAGAGGAATATTTGACCATGCTGTCAGGCATTTGCTAAACAAATAGGCATCGAACCCGAAGGGCGGCTCAACCTGAAGTTGAGAAGGACATCTGACGTCGCTGTCAGGCATCTGTTAAAAAAACAGGCATCGAACCCGAATGCCGGCTCAACACAAAGTTCATAGGAATATCTGACGTCGCCGTAAGGCATCTGTTAAACAAAAAGGCATCGAACACGAAGGCCAGCTCAACCAAAAGTTGAGAAGAACATTCGATCTCGCTGTTAGGAATCTGTTAAACAAACAGACATCGAACCCGAAGGTCGGCTCAACCCGAAGTTGAGAAGAATATCTGACCTCACCTTCAGGCATCTGTTAAACAAAGAGGCATCGAACCCGGAAGCCGGCTCAACCCGAAGTTGAGAAGAACATCTGACCTTGCTGTCAGGCATCTTTTAAACAAACAGGCATCGATATTAATGGTCGGCTCATCCCGAAGTTGAGAAGAACATCCGACCTCGTTGTCAAACATTAGTTAAACAAATAGGAATCGAACCCGAAGGACGGCTCAAACCGAAGGTGAGAAGAACATTTGACCTCGCCGCCAGGCATCTGTTAAACAAATAGGCATCGAGCACGAAGTCCCGCTCAATACGAAGTTGAGAGCAACATCTAACCTCGCTGTCAGGCATCTGCCAAACTAACATGCATCGAATCCGAAGGGCGGTTCAACCCAAAGTTGAGAAGAACATCTGACCTCGCTGTTAGGCGTATGTTAAACAAACAGGCATCGAAGCTGAAGGCCGACTCAACATAAGTTCATAGGAATATATGACCTCGCCGTAAGGCATCTGTTAAACAAATAGGCATCGAACACGAAGTCCCGCTCAACACGAAGTTGAGAGCAACATCTGACCTCGCCGCCAGGAATCTGTTAAACAAATAGGCATCGAACCCGAAGGCCGGCTCAACCAAAAGTTTAAAAGAACATTTGACCTCGCCGTCAGGAATATGTTAAACAAAAAGGCATCGAACCTAACGGACGGCTCAACCAGAAATTGAGAAGAACATCTGACCTCACCGTCAGGCATCTGTTAAACAAACAGGCATCCAACCCGAAGGCTGGGTCAACACAAAGTTCATAGGAATATTTGAACTCACCGTCAGGAATCTGTTAAACAAACAGGCATCAAATTCGATGGCCCGCTCAACCCGAAGTTAAGAAGAACATGTGACCTCGCTGTCAGGCATCGATTAAAAAAACAGGCATTTAACCCGAAGGTTGGCTCAACAAAAAGTTGAGAGGAACATTTAACCTCGCCGTCAGGCATCTGTTAAACAAACAGGCATCGAACCCGAAGGGCGGCTCAACACAAAGTTGAGAAGTACATCTGACCTCGCCAAAAGGGATCTGTTAAACAAAAAGGCATCGATGAAGAAGGCCGGCTCAACCTGAAGTTGAGAAGAACATCTGACCTCGTTGTCAGGCACTGATAAACAAACAGGCATCGAATTTGATGGCCAGCTCAACCCGAAGTTGATAAGAACATTAGACCTCGTCGTCTGGCATCTGTTAAACTAACAGGCGTCGAACCCGAAGGCCAGCCAACAAGAAGTTGAGAGGAACATTTGACCTCGCCGTCAGGCATCTGTTAAACAAACAGGCATCGAACCAGAAGGTCGGCTCAACCAAAGCTTGAGAAGAACATTCGATCACGCCGTCAGGCATCTGTTAAACAAACAGGCATCGACCCCGAAGGTCGGCTCAACCCGAAGTAGAAAAGAACATCTGACCTCACCGTCTTGTATCTGTTAAACAAACAGGCATCGAACCCGAAGGCCGGCTCAACACGAAGTTGAGAGGAACATTTGACGTCCCCGTCAGGCATCTGTTAAACAAACAGGCATCAAACCTGAAGGATGGCACAACACGAAGTTGAGAGAAACATTTGACCTCTCCGTTAGTCATCTATTAAACAAACAGGCATCAAACTCGAATGTCGGCTCAACACGAAGTACATAGGAATATCTGACCTACCCGTCAAGGATCTGTTAAACAAACAGACATCGAACACGAAGGTAGGCTCAACCCGAAGTTGAGAAGAACATTCGATCTCGCTATCAGGCATCTATTAAACAAACAGGCATCTAACTCGAAGGTCGGCTCAACCCAAAGTTGAGAAGAACATTTGACCTCACCGTTATGTATCTGTTAAACAAACAGGCATCGAACCCGAAGGCCGGCTCAACAAGAAGTTGAGAGGAATATTTGACCTTGCTGTCAGACATCTGTTAAACAAACAGGCATCGTACTTGAAGGGCGGATCAACAGGAAGTTGAGAAGAACATCTGAACTCTCCGTCAGGCATCTGTTAAACAAACAGGCATCGAACCCGGAAGCCGGCTCAACCCGAAGTTGAGAAGAACATCTGACCTTGCTGTCAGGCATCCGTTAAACAAACAGGCATCGAGATTGATGGTCGGCTCATCCCGAAGTTGAGAAGAACATATGACCTCGTTGTCAGACATTAGTTAAACAAATAGGAACCGAACCTGAAGGCTGGCTCAAACCGAAGGTGAGAAGAGCATCTGACCTCGCTGCAAGGCATCTGTTAAACAAATAGGCATCGAACACGAAGTCCCGCTCATAACAAAGTTGAGAGCAACATCTGACCTTGCCGTTAGGCATCTGTTAGACAAACAGGCATCCAACTCCTAGGCCTGCTCAACATGAAGTTGAGAGGAATATTTGACCATGCCGTCAGGCATCTGCTAAACAAACAGGCATCGAACCCGAAGGGCGGCTCAACCCGAAGTTGAGAAGGACATCTGACGTCGCAGTCAGGCATCTGTTAAAAAAACAGGCATCGAACCCGAATGTCGGTTCAACACAAAGTTCATAGGAATATCTGACGTCGCCGTAAGGCATCTGTTAAACAAATAAGCATCGAACACGAAGGCCAGCTCAACCAAAAGTTGAAAAGAACATTCGATCCCGCTGTTAGGCATCTGTTAAACAAACAGGCATCGAACCCGAAGGTCGGCTCAACCCGAAGTTGAGAAGAATATCTGACCTAACCTTCAGGTATCTGTTAAACAAAGAGGCATCGGACTCGAAGGCCGGCTCAACACGAAGTTGAGAGGAACATTTGACATCCCCTTCAAGCATCTGTTAAACAAACAGGCATCGAACCAGAAGGGCGGCTCAACCTGAAGTTGAGAAGAACATCTGACCTCGTTGTCAGGCATCTGTTAAACAAACATGCATCAAACCCGAAGGCTGGCTCAACCCAAAGTTGAGAAGAACATCTAACCTTACGTGAGGCATCTGTTAAACAACCAGGCATCGAAACCGAAGGCCGTCTCAACCCGTAGTTGAGAAAAACATTTGACCTAGCTGTCAGGCATCTTTTAATCAAAGAGGCATCGAACAAGAAGGCTGGCACAACACGAAGTTGAGTGGAGCATCTGACCTCGCTGTCAGGCATCTATTAAATAAACAGGCATCGAACATGAAGGCCGACTCAACACGAAGTTCATAGGAATATCTGACCTCGCTATCAGAGATCTGTTAAACAAACAGGCATCTAACACGAAGGCCGGCTCAACCCGAAGTTGAGACGAACATCTAACCTCGCTGTCAGGCACTGTTAAACAAATAGGCATCGAATTTGATGGCCAACTCAACCCGAAGTTGATAAGAACATTAGACCTCGCCGTCTGGCATCTGTTAAACAAACAGGCATTGAACCCAAAGGCCAGCTCAATAAGAATTTGAGAGGAACATTCGATCTCGCTGTTAGGCATCTGTTAAACAAACAGACATCGAACCCGAAGGTCGGCTCAACCCGAAGTTGAGAAGAATATCTGACCTCACCTTCAGGCATCTGTTAAACAAAGAGGCATCGAACCCAGAAGCCGGCTCAACCCGAAGTTAAGAAGAACATCTGACCTTGCTGTCAGGCATCTTTTAAACAAACAGGCATCGAGTTAATGGTCGGCTCATCCCGAAGTTGAGAAGAACATCCGACCTCGTTGTCAAACATTAGTTAAACAAACAGGAATCGAACCCGAAGGACGGCTCAAACCGAAGGTGAGAAGAACATTTGACCTCGCTGCCAGGCATCTGTTAAACAAATAGGCATCGAGCACGAAGTCCCGCTCAATACGAAGTTGAGAGCAACATCTGACCTCGCTGTCAGGCATCTGCCAAACTAACATGCATCGAACCCGAAGGGCGGTTCAACCCAAAGTTGAGAAGAACATCTGACCTCGCTGTTAGGCGTATGTTAAACAAACAGGCATCGAAGCTGAAGGCCGGCTCAACATAAGTTCATAGGAATATATGACCTTGCCGTAAGGCATCTTTTAAACAAATCGGCATCGAACACGAAGTCCCGCTCAACACGAAGTTGAGAGCAACATCTGACCTCGCCGCCAGGAATTTGTTAAACAAACAGGCATCGAACCCGAAGGCCGGCTCAACCAAAAGTTTAAAAGAACATTTGACCTCGCCATCAGGCATATGTTAAACAAAAAGGCATCGAACCTAACGGTCGGCTCAACCAGAAATTGAGAAGAACATCTGACCTCACCTTCAGGCATCTGTTAAACAAACAGGCATCCAACCCGAAGGCTGGGTCAACACGAAGTTCATACGAATATTTGAGCTCGCCGTCAGGAATCTATTAAACAAACAGGCATCAAATTCGATGGCCAGCTCAACCCGAAGTTAAGAAGAACATCTAACCTCGCTGTCAGGCATCGATTAAAAAAACAGGCATCGAACCCGAAGGTTGGCTCAACAAAAAGTTGAGAGGAACATTTAACCTCGCCGTCAGGCATCTGTTAAACAAACAGGCATCGAACCCGAAGGGCGGCTCAACACAAAGTTGAGAAGTACATCTGACCTCGCCAAAAGGGATCTGTTAAACAAAAAGGCATCGATGAAGAAGGCCGGCTCAACCTGAAGTTGAGAAGAACATCTGACCTCGTTGTCAGGAACTGATAAACAAACAGGCATCGAATTTGATGGCCAGCTCAACCCGAAGTTGATAAGAACATTAGACCTCGTCGACTGACATCTGTTAAACTAACAGGCGTCGAACCCGAAGGCCAGCTCAACAAGAAGTTTAGAGGAACATTTGACCTCGCCGTCAGGCATCTGTTAAACAAACAGGCATCAACCCCGAAGGTCGGCTCAACCCGAAGTAGAAAAGAACATCTGACCTCACCGTCCTGTATATGTTAAACAAACAGGCATCGAACCCGAAGGTCGGCTCAACACGAAGTTGATAGGAACATTTGACGTCCCCGTCAGGCATCTGTTAAACAAACAGGCGTCAAACCCGAAGGATGGCACAACACGAAGTTGAGAGAAACATCTGACCTCGCCGTTAGTCATCTATTAAACAAACAGACATCAAACTCGAATGCCGGCTCAATACGAAGTCCATAGGAATATCTGACCTCCCCGTCAAGGATCTGTTAAACAAAAAGGCATCGAACACGAAGGTAGGCTCAACCCGAAGTTGAGAAGAACATTCGATCTCGCTGTCAGGCATCTATTAAACAAACAGGCATCTAACTCGAATGTCGGCTCAACCCGAAGTTGAGAAGAACATTTGACCTCACCGTTATGTATCTGTTAAACAAACAGGCATCGAACCCGAAGGCCGGCTCAACAAGAAGTTGAGAGGAATATTTGACCTCGCCGTCAGGCATCTGTTAAACAAACAGGCATCGTACCTGAAGGGCGGATCAACAGGAAGTTGAGAAGAACATCTGAACTCTCCGTCAGGCATTTGTTAAACAAACAGGCATCGAACCCGAAAGCCGGCTCAACCCGAAGTTGAGAAGAACATCTGACCTTGCTGTCAGGCATCTGTTAAACAAACAGGCATCGAGATTGATGGTCGGCTCATCCCGAAGTTGAGATGAACATCTGACCTTGTTGTCAAACATTAGTTAAACAAACATGAACCGAATCTGAAGGCAGGCTCAAACCGAAGGTGAGAAGAGCATCTGACCTCGCCGCCAGGCATCTGTTAAACAAATAGGCATCGAACACGAAGTCCCGCTCATAACAAAGTTGAGAGCAACATCTGACCTTGCCGTTAGGCATCTGTTAAACAAACAGGCATCCAACTCTTAGGCCGGCTCAACATGAAGTTGAGAGGAATATTGGACCATGCCGTCAAGCATCTGCTAAACAAACAGGCATCGAACCCGAAGGGCGGCTCAACCCGAAGTTGAGAAGGACATCTGACGTCACAGTCAGGCATCTGTTAAAAAAACAGGCATCGAACCCGAATTCCGGCTCAACACAAAGTTCATAGGAATATCTGACGTCGTTGTAAGGCATCTGTTAAACAAATAGGCATCGAACACGAAGGCCAGCTCAACCAAAAGTTGAAAAGAACATTCGATCTCGCTGTTAGGCATCTGTTAAACAAACAGGCATCGAACCCGAAGGTCGGCTCAACCCGAAGTTGAGAAGAATATCTGACCTCACCTTCAGGTATCTGTTAAACAAAGAGGCATCGAACCCGAAGGTCGGCTCAACACGAAGTAAAGAGGAACATTTGACATCCCCTTCAAGTATCTGTTAAACAAACAGGCATCGAACCAGAAGGGCGGCTCAACCTGAAGTTGAGAAGAACATCTGACCTCGTTGTCAGGCATCTGTTAAACAAACATGCATCAAACCCGAAGGCTGGCTTAACCCAAAGTTGAGAAGAACATCTAACCTTACGTGAGGCATCTATTAAACAACCAGGCATCAAAACCGAAGGCCGTCTCAACCCGTAGTTGAGAAAAACATTTGACCTAGCTGTCAGGCATCTGTTAAACAAAGAGGCATCGAACCAAAAGGCTGGCACAACACGAAGTTGAGTGGAACATCTGACCTCGCTGTCAGGCATCTATTAAATAAACAGGCATCGAACATGAAGGCTAGCTCAACACGAAGTTCATAGGAATATCTGACCTCGCTATCAGAGATCTGTTAAACAAACAGGCATCGAACACAAAGGCCGGCTCAACCCGAAGTTGAGACGAACATCTAACCTCGCTGTCAGGCACTGTTAAACAAATAGGCATCAAATTTGATGGCCAACTCAACCCGAAGTTGATAAGAACATTAGACCTCGCCGTCTGGCATCTGTTAAACAAACAGGCATTGAACCCAAAGGCCAGCTCAACAAGAATTTGAGAGGAACATTTGACCTCGCCGTCAAGCATCTGTTAAACAAACAGGCATCGAACCCGAAGGGCGGCTCAACATAGAGTTGAGAAGTACATCTGACCTCGCCGTCAGGGATCTGTTAAACAAACAGGCACCGAACCTGGAGGCCGGCTCAACCCGAACTTGAGAAGAATATCTGACCTCGCTGTCAGGTATCTGTTAAACAAACAAGCATCGAGATTGACGGTCGGCTCCTGCCGAAGTTGAGAAGAACATCCGACCTCGCCGTCAGGCATCTGTTAAACAAATAGGCATCGAACACGAAGTCCCGCTCAATATGAAGTTGAGAGCAACATCTGACCTCGCCGTCAGGCATCTGTTAAACAAACAGGCATCGAACCCGAATGGTGGCTCAACCCGAAGTTGAGAAGAACATCTGACCTCGCTGTCAGGCATCTATTAAACAAACAGGCATCGAAGCTGAAGGCCGGCTCAACTCGAAGTTCATAGGAATATATGACCTCGCCGTAAGGCATCTGTTAAACAAATAGGCATCTAACATGAAGTCCCGCTCAACACGATGTTGAGAGCAACATCTGAACTTGCCGCCAGGAATTTGTTAAACAAACAGGTATCGAACCCGAAGGCCGGCTAAACACGAAGTTGAGAGGAACATCTGACCTCGCTGTCAAGCATATGTTAAATAAACAGGCATCGAACCCGAAGGTCGGCTTAACCAAAAGTTTAAAATAACATTTGACCTCGCCGTCAGGTATATGTTAAACAAACAGGCATCGAACCCGACGGTCGGCTCAACCAGAAGTTGAGAAGAACATCTGACCTTGCTGTCAGGCATTAGTTAAACAAACAGGCATCGAACCCGAAGGCTGGGTCAACACGAAGTTCATAGGAATATCTGACCTCGCTGTTAGGAAACTGTTAAACAAACAGGCATCAAACAAGAAGGCCGACTCAACCCGAAGTTGAGAAGAACATCTAACCTTGTTGTCACACATCTGTTAAACAAACAAGCATCGAATTTGATGGCCAGCTCAACCCGAAGTTGATAAGAACATTAGACCTCGCCATCAGGCATATGTTAAAAAAATAGGCATCGAACCTGAAGGACGACTCATCACAAAGTTGAGAAGTACATCTGACCTTGCCGTCCGGGATCTGTTAAACAAAAAGGCATCAAAGTCGAAGGTCGGCTCAACCCGAAGTTGAGATGAACATCTGACCTCGCTGTCAGGCATCTGTTAAACAAACAGGCATCGAGATTGATGGTCGGCTCCTCCCAAAGTTGAGAAGAACATCCGACCTCGTTGTCAGGCATCAGTTAAACAAACAGGAATCGAACCCAAAGGCCGGCTCAAACCGAAGGTGAGAAGAACATCTGACCTCGCCGCCAGGCATCTGTTTAACAAATAGGCATCGAACACGAAGTCCCGCTCAACACGAAGTTGAGAGCAACATCTGACCTCGCTGTCAGGCATCTGTTAAACAAACAGGCATCGAACCCCTAGGCCAGCTCAACACGAAGTTGAGAGGAAAATTTGACTTCGCCATCAGGCATCTAGTAAACAAACAGGCTTTGAACTCGAAGGGCGGCTCAACCCGAAGTTGAGAAGAATATCTGACCTCGCTGTCAGGCATCTGTTAAACAAACAGGCATCGAACCCGAAGGTCGGCTCAACACAAAGTTCATAGGAATATCTGACTTCGCTGTAAGGCATCTGTTAAACAAATTGGCATCTAACATGAAGTCCCGCTCAACACGAAGTTGAGAGCAACATCTGACCTCGTCGCCAGGAATTTGTTAAACCAACGGGCATCGAACCTGAAGGCCGACTCAACACGAAGTTGAGAGGAACATCTGACCTCACCGTCAAGCATATGTTAAATAAACAGGCATCGAACCCGAAGGCCGGCTCAACCAAAAGTTGAGAAGAACATTTGACCTCGCCGTCAGGCATATGTTAAACAAACAGGCATCGAACCCGACGACACAGGCGTCGAACCCACAGCACAACGAGTATGATACAATGTGGAAAGTAAAATGCAAAAGTAAATAAATATAAAGCACATATATAAGCACACCCAAAAGAAAACACAAAAGCGCTAGGATTGACTCGCATAGGGGATATTCCTGTCCCCAGCAGAGTCGCTAGATGTTGCTACTGCGAAAAAGGAGGCTGACAATGACTAACTGGGTCACCACTAATTGTTATTTATCCCAAAGAGGGGAAAGGAAACGATCGGAAAAAATCTCATGAAAACGGGAAAGGACGAGGTCATCCGAACCAAATCCTAGGTTCGGGAGTCGATTACGCAAGGGGAAGGTATGTGCACCCTTCACGTCCGTCGTACTCAACGGGATCCACGCATGTGTTGTCTATCTAAAAGGGTGTATAAACTATCTAGCTAAAGGCTTATGGACAAAAGAAAAAGAACAAAAGACTGAATCGGTAGAGCATCGCCGCTCTGTGCCTACGTACTCCGTCGTGCAATGGGAAAATCAGAGTCAACGTAGTTCGACTAACTACGACTAAAGAAGGGGGGAAGGTTGCTCGCTAATACGTCGCGTCTTATGCCTACGTACTTTCATCTGGTATGAAAGATCAGAGCAAACGTAGTTCGGGCTAACGAAAACACAGGCCGTTTAAAAGTTTTACCCGATTAGGGTTAACAGACAGTTCTAGCAGTTTGGTTCATGCAGCTCGACCATTGGAGACTTAGGCGTTACTGTTTGCGATAGGACTGAAAGTTAACAACACTCTTGTTTAAGATCCCGAAGGATAAAATGGTTTGAAGTGTTTTTGTGTTTTTTAGAAAAGAAGTATTTTGAATTAGAGTGTTCATAATGTATGTTGTAACAAAGTCTAAAACCTAGAATCGAATGCATCGCATATCGTCCTAAGGACGTATACTAAACACTCTAGGCAATTGAGAGGTAACCACTCAATCACCATTTCCCAAGTATAAGGCTCATGGCACAACATTCATTATCTTTATTAAGTGGATTGAAGTTGTTTGAAGATGAGGAGAGAAAGGGACAAACTAAAGTTGGACTAGACCAAACCCTAGAAGTTTTCATACAAAGTACACCTAAAGTTGGGATTACAAAGGGGAAACACCTACCTAATGTTGTCATGCATGGTTAGAACCCTAATGTATATCATAACCTCTCTTAAACAAGAGAGATTAGAAATCCTAAGGGAAGGAAGCCAAAAAAAGAAGAAAGAACAAAATAAAACATGCCAATAAGGGAATGCATACATGGAATGCACAAGTAGGATGAAAGTGGGAGGAAAACATGTGTGGGGAAGTAGCCACCATAAGCTCATCTCAACCAATCATGCATATGAGGATGCAAAGAGAAAAAGAGAGAGATGCATCAAAGGCCAACAAACAAGTGTGGCAAAAACAATGAGAAAAAGTTCTCATGGATTCATCACTTTAGGTAAGCTTCCTGTTCCTCCTAAGGAGGGACCAAGCTACCTTAAATGACACCCAAGGTCATTGGACAGAATGGAGGATGAGGAAAGAGTGCACAAATGCAAAAGCAAACACATCACAAGAGAAAGCAAGCATATGCATAAAGGAAAAGCAAGAAAGCTCCACATGGAAACCCTAATCAAAAGACTCAAGAAATGAACACAAATGAGCAAGCAAAAAGAATTGTCATGACCTAAAATTGAACCAAAAACATCCTTAACATGTTTTCAACATGAATTACAAGGCATTGAAAGCTCAAGGGATCCAAAAATGTCATATCCAAGTCAAACTAGGTCAAGATGTGTGTGGGAACCTCCCTTGGAGATGACTTAACTTGTAAGTCATCTCAAAATTAGGAAAAAGGCTCAACAAATACCAAATAAAATGCACAAGATAGCCAAACAAGTTGGCAAACAGAAACCAAGGGCACAAGGCCAATATCCCCTTAAAGCACCATTAAAAGAAAATTAAATTCAAGATGTACCACTTTGAAATGGGAAAATCGAGGGTCAAAAGGAAAGCACCAAAAGTCAACCTTGAAGTCAACCAACCAGGGGCAAAATGGTCCTCAAGAATTGTTCAACTCATCAAGAGTATGACGAACAATTTTCATTCATTGGACCAAAGGGGAAAGGGAGAAACAGTTAAAAGATCACACAATGTCATAATTTTATTCAAATAAAACCTCCAATTAATTAATTCATTTTTAAATGAAAAATAATCTGAAAAAATAAAATAAAAAGTCTATAAAATAAAAAGTCTATAAAATAAAAGACATTTTAAAGAGCCTGAAAAGTATTTTTGATGAATTTTATTAATTGGAGATTATTTTTAAATGAATTAAATTGAAACAAGAACAAAACAAAAAAAATAAAAGAAAATAAAAAGAAATGAATCCCTGCCACTTCGGGTGATCGCTCCTGCTCCCACAACATTCTCTGCTGACTCCACAGGAAGACTCTTCAAATCTATCTTCTGACCATTACAATACACCTCAGCTCCGTAGTTCCACGGAATCGCTTTGGTGCTCTCATAAGGCACAGGTCCTGCTTTGGTGATAGTGATTGTTGGTGGCCTAGGAGGCGCTGAGATAGTTATAGTCTTATATGGGATCGAGATTGCAGTGACCTCGTCCCTCTCTTCACTTACTTCCTCAACAGGTTTCTTTTTCGCGGTTCATTCAAACTGGAACGTCCCATCATCTATCATTCCTTGGATACACCTTCACAAATCAATGCATCCCTCAGGATGACTTAAGCAATCAACGCAGTCCTCACTGCAGCCTGGGAATACACCTCCTCCCAGTAATTTGTCTTTCACAAACTTCAATGGAGTTTTCAACTCGTTCACATCCATTATCAAGTCTAAATCCTCCTCCACCAAAATAGCACCAACCCTAGCCTGTCCATGGTTTGGCATAGGGTTCTGCACAACTTTAGGTGCATCATGAGAAAATTTTATTGCTTTGCTGTCAATGAGGTCTTGCAGCTTGTGTTTAAAAGCCTTGCAATCGTCAATAGAGTGACCAGGCGCCCCAGAGTGAAACTCGGAATGAGCACTTGCGTCATAGCCAGGTGGGGGAGGACCTGCCAAAGGAGCTAGAGTCCTTTTCTGAATTAATTGCAGCTGTAATAAAGTCTGAAGCACCTGAGAGTATGGCATCGGTGGAGTGTCAAATACTCTATTCAGCCTAGCCCTATCAGGGTACCTCCTAAAACCTTGATGGTTTTGTTGTTGTGGCTGATACTGTCTTTGCTGTTATCGTTGTTGCGATTGCTGTTGTTGTGGCACAGGAATAGTAACACTGGCAACTTGCTGTTGGCGATAATGGTTTTGTGACTGACCCCTTCCTCTTCCTCTAGAACTTGTCACTGAGTTAACTTCACCTTCACGCTTCTTGTTCCCAAATACCTTCTTTCCTCCCCCTCCAGTTGAGGCTACTTCTCCCGCCTGAATCTTTCCGAGCTTGATGTCGTTTTCCACCCTTTCACCGGTGATTATCAAGTCTGAAAAACTTCCCGACATACTGCTAATCAGTTTTTCATAGTACACCCCCGGTAAAGTAGCAACAAACATGTCAACGAGCTCACGCTCTACCATGGGAGGTTGCACTCTAGCAGCAATCTCTCGCCACCTCTGGGCATACTCTTTAAAGCATTCGTTATTCTTTTGGGAAAGATTCTACAACTGGACTCTATTTGGTGCAAGGTCACTGTTGTACTGATAGTGCCTTACAAATGCTTCGGCTAGGTCTTTCCAGCTGCGGACGTTAGTGGGCTCCAGCCCCATGTACCACCTAAAGAGGGACCGGACAGGCTGTCCTGGAAAAAGTGCATCAAGAGTTTTTCATCATTCGAGTACGCGGACATCTTTCTATAATACGAGCGCAGGTGAACCCCCAGGTTAGACATATCCAGCCCCATAGAGTTTTGGCATTCAAGAGATCTCATCTTCTCTTCAATCATTTTAATCCTTCTATCAGCCTCAGAAGGTACTTCAGCAGTTATAAATCTTGGCGAGAACAAATCCTCCTGCCTATCCTCATTCCAGGTGTGGTTCATGCTACCATGTACAGCACCTGTGGTGTTGAGGCCAAAGCCGTTTCCATTTCCATTACCCTCATTAGCAAAACCAGCATGATTAAGACCTGTCGCAGTTCCAACACCAGCAGCGTGACCACCCCCTCCAGCACTAGGGATGACTAAAGTTGGCATAGAATTGTCTGCACGAGGAGTTTCTATATAAGGAGGGTTAGAAGCAATACCACCGTGTAACACTTCATCATTATCAACTCGTGCAATCAGAGGTTGCACTAAAGTCTGAAGTTGCGCCTGGCCATTAGCTACCCCTTGCAAGACCTCTATCAGTTGCGCCATAGGATCTCTCATCTCTTGTATTTCTACCTGCATCTGATCCATCAGCCTTTTCTGGTTTCCTCTGGTACCATAGTGGTGAGTTATCTGATCTGCAATCCTGAAACACTAGTGGCACAAGAAACGAGATAAGGTTAATAGTTCCTATGCACTTGCAAATGCGAGAAACATGCTAAAATGAAAACATGTATATATGAAAACAAGGAAATTTACCCCATGATTCTAGTTTCGGGGTAACAACCGAGACGATTGAGAGCCCCACAGACAAGCATAGAATAAAAACTCCTCATATATACAAACATAAGCGCACAGGAAAAGTACAAACATCAAATAAGTACGCACAGAAAAGGACCTCAACCAACAGGTCTGGTGATGGTCTAAACAAGAAGTCTAAGCTACAGAATACAAAGGAAAAGATCAGGTTGGGTGGCGAGACTGGAACTCCCTCAGCAACGCCTGTGTCTTCGGATGGTTTGGCCTAGTGAGCAAACCACGTATGAGCAACTCCTGCTGACTGATGGTGGACTGAAGATCCTCGACCGAGTCCTCCTTCCCAAAAACCTCCTCAAGTCTACGGCTCTTGGCATTAGCTCCATCTCTATGCTCCTCCAAGGTTGCAAGCGCTTCATATAGTTTGTAGTCACTATGTTTCCTGAGCAAAGCATCCTTTGAGATCTCCTCATCTTTAGCTCTGAGCTGAGCCTTCAGCTTGTTGATCTGTGACTTCAACTGGTCTTCACGTTGCTTGTTGTTGGACATGGCAGCATTCCATTGAGCCTCAAACTTGGAAATCCGCAAATAGGCTCTATTCAGCTCTTGCTTTTTAGTAGCAAGCACACTACTAACAGCATTTATGTCTAAACCCAACCGTTCTTTATCGCTCATCTCCTTAGTCAAGTCTGTTCCTAACTGGTTCACCAGCTCAGTTTGCTTCTTCAAAGAATAAGTTGCTTCGTTCCTCTCACTTCTGAGTTAAGCAATCTCATTCTCCAACTCTTTGTTTGTTTTCTGCAACTCTTCTTTTTCACGACATACCTGATTATACCTTTGGATGTCCACTGTAGTAGGCTCCTCAATCACGGGAGGGCAAACAGGCTCCACTGGAGGATATGTCATCAAGAACTTCATGGCCCTCTCATGAATCCAAGCCACATAAGGGTCATATGCCTGACTATTGCTCTTTCCTAATAATGCTTTGCCTCTCCTATGGATACTTCGCCAAGCACGTTCAAGTCTGATCAAATCATCACCCTGTAACAAACCCGTGAGATACAGAGATTCCTGTATCTCTTCCTCTTTTGGAGCGTCTCTGAGAGCATATCCGAACTGTCGTACCAACAGAGAAGGGTTATAGTTGACGCACCCTTCAGCCATAGAAATCAGACTCCTCAAAGAACTGACATCTGGGGTAGGAAACCTGTAAGCAACTGTCCTTTTCAAGGGCTCCATGTCAAGAACGAAGAACATAACCTCTAGAATCAGGAGGGAAATATGCACCTGCAACATAAATAAATGTTAATGAAGAGATGCAAATGCAACAGAGGATCAAGCTTGTTGTGTTGTATCTTGAGAAGAACTCGCGCTTCGCTTTAGTACCGACAAATCACTGACATAAGAACCATTTTGTACCATGAACACAGGTTCACACTATAAAGAACCGGGTAGTTTGGAGGTCAAGGTTTCTTGCATAACCCACCCACTCACAGGTATGGACCTATCCACTAACAAGGTTCGGCATCCTATGTGTTCATCAGCGTCACAGACTTTCGAAAAATGATGATACGTTCACCATCTCTGGTTTGGCATCATCACCCCTTGAAGAGGCCTCACTTAGCTGAATCCCAAATGATCGGTCCCCAGAGTCGACAACCCTCAAATCCAAATTCCAGTCGGATCCTAAGGATCGGAAAGGAACTCGTCAAAGAGAATCTCGTCCGAGCGTGAATTTCATGGGGAACTTTGTCTGCTAAGCAAACAGGTCCACCCACTAGTCTCCACTACTAATACTAGGTTTATACTCAAGCCCAGGTCCGGCTTATCTCTCAATGGAACTTCCCTCCCCACAACACAGCAAGTATGATACAATGTGGAAAGTAAAATGCGGAAGTAAATAAAGATAAAGCACATATATACGCACACCCAAAAGAAAACACACAAGCGCTAGGATTGACTCGCATAGTGGATATTCCTGTCCCCAGCAGAGTCGCCAACTGTCGCTACAGCGAAAAAAGGAGGTCGACAATGACTAACAGAGTCGCCACCTATCGTTATTTATACCAAAGAGGGGAATGGAAACGATCGGAAAAAACCTGACAAAAACGGGAAAAGACGAGGTCATCGCAACCAAGTTCTAGGTTCGGGAGTCGATTACGCAAGGGGAAGGTATAAGCACCCCTCACGCATGTAGTACTCGACGGGATCCGCGCATTTGTTGTCTATCTAAAAGGGTGTATAAACTATCTAGCTAAAGGCTTATGGAAAAAAGAAAAAGAACAAAAGACTAACTCGGCAGAGCATCGCCGCTCTGTGCCTACGTACTCCCTCGTGCAATGGGAAAATCAGAGTCAACGTAGTTCGACTAACTACGGCTAAAGAACGGGGGAAGGTTGCTCGCTAAGACGTCGCATCTTATGCCTATGTACTTTCATATGGTATGAAAGATCAGAGCAAACATAGTTCGAGCTAACGAGAACATAGGCTGTTCAAAAGTTTTACCTGAGTTGGGTTAACAGACAATTCTAGCAGTTTGGTGTATGCAGCTCGACCATTGGAGACTTAGGCGTTACCGTTTACGATAGGACTGAAAGTTAACAACACTCTTGTTTATAAAATGGTTTGAAGTGTTTTTGTGTTTTTTAGAGAAGAAGTATTTTGAATTAGAGTGTTCATAATGCATGTTGTAACAAAGTCTAAAACCTAGGTTCGAAAGCATCGCATAATGCCTCACCGTCAGGGATCTGTTAAACAAACAGGCATCGAACATGAAGGTCGGCTCAACCCGAAGTTGAGAAGAACATCTTACCTCGCTGTCAGGCATCTGTTAAACAAACAGGCATCGAATTTGATGGTCGGCTCAACCCAAAGTTGTGAAGAACTTCTTACCTCTCCGTCAGGCTTCTGTTAAACAAACAGGCATCGAACCCGACGGTCGGCTCAACCCGAAGTTGAGAAGAACATCTAACCTTGCCGTCAGGAATATGTTAAACAAAGAGGCATCAAACCCGAAAGGAGGCTCAACCCGAAGTTGAGAAGAACATCTGACCTCGCTGTCAGGCATCTATTAAACAAACAGGCATCGAACCTGTAGGCTGGCTCAACATGAAGTTCATAGGAATATCTGACCTCGCTGTCAGGCATCTATTAAACAAATAGTCATCGAACACGAAGTCCCGCTCAACATGAAGTTCATAGGAATATCTGACCTCGCCGTCAGGGATCTGTTAAACAAACAGGCATGTAACACGAAGGTCGGCTCAACCCGAAGTTGAGAAGAACATCTGACCTCGCTGTTAGGCATCTGCTAAACAAACAGGCATCGAATTTGATGGCCGGCTCAACTCGAAGTTGTGAAGAACTTCTGACCTCTTTGTCAGGCTTCTGTTAAACAAACAGGCATCGAATCCGACGGCCAGTTCAACCCGAAGTTGAGAAGAACCTCTGACCTTGCCGTCAGGCATCTGTTAAACAAACAGGCATCGAACCCGAATGTCGGCTCAACACGAATTTTAAAAGTACATCTGACCTCGCCGTTAGGGATCTATTAAACTAAAAGGCATCAAACCTGGATCAACCTGAAGTTGAGAAGAGCATCTGACCTCGCTATCAGGCATCTGTTAAACAAACAGGCATCGAATTTGATGGCCGGCTCATCCCAAAGTTAAGAAGAACATCTGAACGCATTGTCAGGCATTAGTTAAGCAAACAGGAATCGGACCCGAAGGACGGCTCAACCCGAAGTTGAGTAGAACATCTGACCTCGCCGTCAGGCATCTGTTAAACAAATAGGCATCGAACCCGAAGACCGGCTCAACTTGAATTTGGGAGGAACATCTGACCTCGTCGTCAGGCATTAGTTAAACAAACAGGCATCGAACCCGAAGGACGGCTCAACACGAAGTTGAGAAGATCATCTGGCCTCTCCATTAGGTATCTGTTAAACAAACAGGCATTGAACCCGAAGGGGGGCTCAACACGAAGTTCATAGGAATATCTGACCTCGAAGTAGGCATCGAACACGAAGTCCCGCTCAACACGAAGTTGAGAGCAACATCTGACCTCGCTGTCAGGTATCTGTTAAATAAACAGGCATCGACCCCGAAGGCCGGCTCAACACGAAGTTGAGAGGAACATTTGACCTCACCGGCAGACATCTGTTAAACAAACAGGCATCGAACCCGAAGTGCGGCTCAACCCGAAGTTGAGAAGAACATATGTTCGCGTTGTTAGGCATCTGTTAAACAAACAGGTATCAAACCCGAAGGCCGACACAACACGAAGTTTAGAGGAACAACTAACCCGAAGGCCGGCTCAACACGAAGGTCATAGGAATATCTAACCTTGCCGTCAGGGATCTGTTAAAAAAAAGGCATCGAACACGAAGGCCGGCTCAACCCGATGTTGAGAAGAACATGTGACCTCGCTGTTAGGCATCTGTTAAACAAACAGGCATCGAATTTGATGGTCGGCTCAACCCGAAGATGAGAACAACATCTAACCTCTCTGTCAGGCATATGTTAAACACACAGGCATTGAACCCGACGGCCGGCTCAAGCCGAAGTGTAGAAGAACATCTGACCTCGCCGTTAGGCATCTGTTAAACAAACAGGCATCGAACCCGAAGGCCGGCTCAACACGAAGTTGAGAAGTACATCTGACCTTGCTGTCAGGGATCTGTTAAACAAAAAGGCATCAAACCCGGAGGCCGGCTCAACCTGAAGTTTATAAGAGCATCTAACTTTTCTATCAGGCATCTGTTAACAATCAGGCATCGAATTTGATGGCAGGCTCAACCCAAAGTTGAGAAGAACATCTGAACTCATTGTCACGCATCAGTTAAACAAACAGGAATCAAACCCGAAGGCCGGCTCAACCCGAAGTTTAGAAGAACATCTGGCCTCATTGTCAGGCATCTGTTAAACAAACAGGCATCGAACCCGAAGGTGGACTCAACACGATGTTGAGAAGTACATCTGACCTCACCGTCAGGCATATGTTAACGAAACAGGAATCGAACCCGGAGGCCGGCACAACACGAAGTTGAGAAGAACATCTAACCTCGCCATCAGGTATCTGTTAAACAAACAGGCATCGAACCTAATGGTTGGCTCAAAATGAAGTTGAGAAGAACATCTGACCTCGCCGTCAAGTATCTGTAAAATAAAAAGGCATCGAACCCGGAGGCCGACTCAACACGAAGATGAGAGGAACATTTAACCTCATCGTGAGGCATCTACCTAACAAACAGGCATCGAACCCGAAGGGCGGCTCAACCAGAAGTTGATAAGAACATTAGACCTCGCCGTCAGGAATCTGTTGAACAAACAGGCATCGAACCCGAAGGCCGGCTCAACACGAAGTTGAGAGGAACATTTGACCTCGGCATCAGGCATCTGTTAAACAAAAAGGCATTGAAGCCGAATGGGGGATCAACCCGAAGATGAGAAGAACATCTCGCCTTGCTCTCAGGCATCTGTTAAACAAACAAGCATCGATCCCGAAGGTCGGCTCAACACGAAGTTCATGGGAATATCTGACCTCGCCGTCAGGCATCTATTAAACAAATAGGCATCGAACACGAAGTCCCGCTCAACACGAAGTTGAGACCAACATCTGACCTCGCCGTCAGGCATCTGTTAAACAAACAGGCATCGAACCCGAAGGCCGGCTCAACACGAAGTAGAGAGGAACATTTGACCTCGCAATTAGACATCTATTAAACAAACAAGCATCGAACCTGAAGGCTGCCTCAACACTAAGGTCATAGGTATATCTGACCTTCGCACCAAGGATCTATTAAACAAACAGGCATCAAACACGAAGGCCGACTCAACCTGATGTTGAGAAGAACATTTAACCTCGTTGTCAGGCATCTATTAAACGAACAGGCATCGAACCCGAAGGCCGACTCAACACGAAGTTCATAGGAATATCTCACCTCGCCATCAGGGATCTATTAAACAAACAGGCATCAAACACGTAGGCCAGCTGAACACGAAGTTCATAGGAATATCTGATCTCGCCGTCAGCCATCTATGAAACAAACAGGCATCGAACCCGAAGGTCGGCTCAACGAGAAGTCGAGAGGAACATCTGACCTCGCCGTCAAGCATATGTTAACAAAACAGGCATCGAACCCGAAGACCAGCATAACACGAAGTTGGGAGGAACATTTGGCCTCACCATCAGGAATTTGTTAAACAAACAGGCATCGAACCCGAAGGGCGGCTCATCCCGAAGTTGAGAAGAACATCTGACCTCGCCGTCAGGCATCTGTGAAACAATCAGACATCGAACCCGAAGGCCGACTCAACACGAAGTTGAGAGGAACATCTGACCTCGCCGTCAAGCATATGTTAACCAAACAGGCATCGAACATGTAGGCCGGCACAACCAAAAGTTGAGAAGAACATATGAGCTCGCCGACAGGCATCTGTTAAACAAACAGGCATCGAACCCGAAGGCCGGCTCAACCTGAAGTTGAGAAGAACATCTGACCTTACCGTTAGGTATCTGTTAAACAAACAGGCATCGAACCCGAAAGCCAGCTCAACACGAAGTTGAGAGGAACATTTGACCTCGCCGTCAGGGATTTGTTAAACAAACAGGCATCGAACCCGTAGGGCAGCTCAACCTGAAGATGAGAAGAACATTTGACATCATTGTCAAGCATATGTTAAACAAACAGGCATCGAACCCGAAGGCCATCTCAACACAAAGTTCATAGGAATATCTGACCTCGCCGTCATGCATCTGTTAAACAAATATGCATCAAACACGAAGTCTCGCTCAACACGAAGTTCATAGGAATATCTGACCTTGCCGTCAGGGATATGTTAAACAGACAGGCATCGAACACGAAGGTCGGATCAACCCGAAGTTGAGAAGAACATCTGACCTCGCTGTCAGGCATCTGTTAAACAATCAGGCATCGAATTTGATGGTCGGCTCAACTTTAAGTTGAGAAGAACATATAACCTCTCCGTCACACATCTGTTAAACAAATAGGCATTGAACCCGACGGCCGGCTCAACCCGAAGTTGAGAAGAACATCTGACCTCGCCGTCAGGCATCTGTTAAACAAACAGGCATCGAACCCGAATACCAGATCAACACGAAGTTGGGAAGTACATATCACCTCGCCGTCAGGGATCTGTTAAACAAAAAGGCATCGAATCCGGAGGCCAGCTCAACCTGAAGTTGAGAAGAACATATGACCTCGCTATCAGGCATCTATTAAAACGACAAGCATCGAATTTAATGGTCGGCTTAACCCGAAGTTGAGAAGATCATCTGAGCTCATTGTTAGGCATCAGTTAAACAAAGAGGAATCGAACCCGAAGGCCGGCTCAACCCGAAGTTGAGAAGAACATCTGACCTTGTCGTCAGGAATCTTTGAAACAAACAGGCATCGAACCCTAAGGCTGGCTCAACACGAAGTTGAGAAGTACATCTGACCTCGCCTTCAGGCATCTGTTAAACAAACTAGCATCGAACCTGGAGGCCGGCTCAACACGAAGTTGTGAAGAACATCTGACCTTGCTATCAGGCATCTGTTAAACATACAGGCATCGAACCCGAAGGCCGGCTCAAAATTAATTTGAGAAGAACATCTGACTTCGCCGTCCGGTATCTTTTAAACAAACGGGCATCGAACCCGAAGGCCGGCTCAACTAGAGGTTGATAAGAACATTAGACCTCATCGTCAGGAATCTGTTAAAGAAACAGGCATTGAACCTGAAGGTCGGCTCAACACGAAGTTGAGAGGAACATTTGACCTTGCTGCCAGACATCTGTTAAACAAACAGGCATCGAACCCGAAGGGGGGCTCAACCCGAAGTTGAGAAGAACATCTGACCTCGCTGTCAGGCATCTCTTAAAGAAACAGGAAACGAACCCAAAGGCCGGCTCAACACGAAGTTCATAGGAATATCTGACCTCGCCGTCAGGCATCTGTTAAACTAACAGGCATCGAACCCGAAGGCCGGCTCAACACGAAGTAGAGAGGAACATTTGACCTCGCCGTTAGACATCTATTAAATAAACAAGCATCGAACCTGAAGGCCGCCTCAACACGAAGGTCATAGGTATATCTGACCTCACCGTCAAGGATCTATTAAACAAACCGGCATCGAACACGAAGGCCGACTCAACCCGATGTTGAGAAGAACATTTGACCTCGTTGTCAAGCATCTGTTAAACGAACAGGCATCAAACCCGAAGGCCGAATCAACACGAAGTTCATAGGAATATCTCACCTCGCCATCAGGGATCTATTAAACAAACAGGCATCGAACACGTAGGCCGGCTGAACACGAAGTTCATAGGAATATCTGACCTCGCCGTCAGCCATCTATGAAAGAAACAGGCGTCGAACCCGAAGGCCGGCTCAACATGAAGTTGAGAGGAACATCTGACCTCGCCGTCAAGCATATGTTAACCAAACAGGCATCGAACCCGAAGACCGGCATAACACGAAGTTGGGAGGAACATTTTGCCTCTCCATCAGGAATTTGTTAAACAAACAGGCATCGAACTCGAAGGGCGGCTCATCCCGAAGTTGAGAAGAACATCTGACCTCGCTGTCAGGCATATATTAAACAAACAGGCATCGAACCCGATGGCCGGGTCAAAACCAAGTTCATAGGAATATCTGACCTCACTATCAGGGATCTGTTAAACAAACAGGCATCGAACACGTAGGCCGGCTCAACACGAAGTTCATAGGAATAATCATCGAACACGAAGTCCCGCTAAACACGAACTTGGGAGCAATATCTGACCTCGCCGTCAGGCATCTATGAAACAATTAGACATCGAACCCGAACGCCGACTCAACACGAAGTTGAGAGGAACATCTGACCTCGCCGTCAAGCATATGTTAACCAAACAGGCATCGAACCCGAAGGCCGGCACAACCAAAAGTTGAGAAGAATATATGAGCTCGCCGACAGGCATCTATTAAACAAACAGGCATCAAACCCGAAGGTCGGCTCAACTGAAGTTGAGAAGAACATCTGACCTCACCGTAAGGTATCTGTTAAACAAACAGGCATCGAACTCGAAGGCCAGCTCAACACAAAGTTGAGAGGAACATTTGACCTCGCTGTCAGGGATTTGTTAAACAAACAGGCATCGAACCCGAAGGGCGGCTCAACCCGAAGATGAGAAGAACATTTGACATCATTGTCAGGCATATGTTAAACAAACAGGCATCGAACCTGAAGGCCGGCTCAACACGAAGTTCATAGGAATATCTGACCTCGCCTTCAGGCATCTGTTAAACAAATATGCATCAAACACGAAGTCTCGCTCAACACGAAGTTCATAGGAATATCTGACCTTGCCGTTAGGGGTATGTTAAACAGACAGGAATCGAACACGAAGGCCGGATCAACCCGAAGTTGAGAAGAACATTTGACCTCGCTGTCAGGCATCTGTTAAACAATCAGGCATCGAATTTGATGGTCGGATCAACTCGAAGTTGAGAAGAACGTATGACCTCTCCGTCACACATCTGTTAAACAAATAGGCATCGAACCCGACGGTCGGCTCAACCCGAAGTTGAGAAGAACATCTGACCTCGCCGTCAGGCATCTGTTAAACAAACAGGCATCGAACCCGAATACCAGATTGACACGAAGTTGGGAAGTACATATTACCTCGCCGTCAGGGATCTGTTAAACAAAAAGGCATCGAATCCGGAGGCCAGCTCAACCTGAAGTTGAGAAGAACACCTGACCTCGCTATCTGGCATCTGTTAAACAAACAGGAATCAAACCCGAAGGCCGGCTCGACCCGAAGTTGAGAAGAACATCTGACCTTGCTGTCAGGAATATTTTAAACAAACAGGCATCGAATCCTAAGGCTGGCTCAACACGAAGTTGAGAAGTACATCTGACCTCGCCTTCAAGCATCTGTTAAACAAACTGGCATCGAACCTGGAGGTCGGCTCAACACGAAGTTGTGAAGAACATCTGACCTCGTTGTCAGGCATCTGTTAAACATACAACCATCGAACCCGAAGGTCGGCTCAAAATTAATTTGAGAAGAACATCTGACTTCGCCGTCCAGTATCTTTTAAACAAGCAGGCATCGAACCCGAAGGCCGGCTCAACTAGAGGTTGATAAGAACATTAGACCTCGCCATCAGGAATCTGTTAAAGAAACAGGCATCGAACCTGAAGGTCGGCTCAACACGAAGTTGAGAGGAACATTTGACCTTGCTGTCAGGCATCTGTTAAACAAACAGGCATCGAACCCGAAGGGGGGCTCAACCCGAAGTTGAGAAGAACATCTGACCTCGCCTTCAAGCATCTGTTAAACAAACTGGCATCGAACCTGGAGGTAGGCTCAACACGAAGTTGTGAAGAACATCTGACCTCGTTGTCAGTCATCTGTTAAACATACAACCATCGAACCCGAAGGCCGACTCAAAATTAATTTGAGAAGAACATCTGACTTCGCCGTCCGGTATCTTTTAAACAAACAGGCATCGAACCCGAAGGCCGGCTCAACTAGAGGTTGATAAGAACATTAGACCTCGCCATCAGGAATCTGTTAAAGAAACAGGCATCGAACCTGAAGGTCGGCTCAACACGAAGTTGAGAGGAACATCTGACCTCGCTGTCAGGAATCTCTTAATCAAACAGGCATCGAACCCAAATGCCGGCTCAACACGAAGTTCATAGGAATATCTGACCTCGCCGTCGGGCATCTGCTAAACAAATAGGCATCGAACACGAAGTCCCGCTCAACACAAAGTTGAGAGCAACATATGACCTCGCTGTAAGGGATTTATTAAATAAACAGGCATCGAACACGAAGGCCGGCTCAACCCGAAGTTTAGAAGAACATCTGACCTCGCTGTTAGGCATCTATTAAACAAACATGCATCGAATTTGATGGTCGGTTCAACCCGAAGTTAAAAAGAACATATAACCTCTCCGTCAGGCATCTGTTAAACCAACAGGCATCGAACCTTACGGCCGGCTCAACCCGAAGTTGAGAAGAACATCTGACCTTGCCGTCAGGCATATTTTAAACAAACAGGCATCGAACCCGAATTCCGGCTCAACACGAAGTTGACAAGTACATCTGGCCTTGCCATCAGGGATCTGTTAAACAAAAAGGCATCGAACCCGAAGGCCTGCTCAACCTGAAGTTGAGAAGAATATCTGATCTCGTTGTCAGGCATCTATTAAATAAACAGGTATTGAACCCGAAGGCAGGCTCAACCCGAAGTTGAGAAGAACATCTGACCTTGCCGTCTGGCATTTATTAAACAAACTGGCATCGAACCCGAAGGCCGGCTCAACACGAAGTTGAGAAGTACATCTGACCTTGCCGTCAGGTATCTATTAAACAAACAGTCATCGAACCCGAAGGCCGGATCAAAATGAAGTTGAGATGAACACCTGACCTCGCCGTCAGGTATCTGTTAAACAAACAGGCATCGAACCCGAAGCCTGGTTCAAGACGAAGTTGAGAGGAACATTCGACCTCGCCGTCAGGAATCTATTAAACAAACAGGCATTGAACCTAAACGGGGGCTCAACCCGAAGTTGAGAAGAACATCTGACCTCGCTGTCAGGCATCTGTTAAACAAACAGGCATCGAACCCGAAGGCCGGCTCAACACGAAGTTCATAGGAATATCTAACCTTGCCGTCAGGCATCTGTTAAACAAATAGGCATTGAGCACGAAGTCCCGCTCAACACGAAGTTGGGAGCAACATCTGACCACGCCGTTAGGCATCTGTTAAACAAAGAGGCATCGAAACCGAAGGCCGGCTCAACACGAAGTTGAGAGGAACATTTGACCTCGTCGTCAGACATCTGTTAGACAAACAGGCATCGAACCCGAAGGGTGGCTCAACCCGAAGTTGAGAAGAACATATGACCTCACTGTTAAGCATCTATTAAACAAACAAGCATCGAACCCGAAGGTCGGCACAACACGAAGTTTAGAGGAATATCTAACCTTGCTGTCAGACGTATATTAAACAAACAAGCATCGAACCCGAAGGCCGGCTCAACACGAAGGTTATAGGAATATCTGACCTCGCCGTCAGGCATCTATTAAACAAATAGGCATCGAACATGAAGTCCCGCTCAACATGAAGTTCATAAGAATATCTGACCTCGCCGTCAGGGGTTTGTTAAACAAATAGGCATCGAAAACGAAGGTCGGCTTAACCCTATGTTTAGACGAACATCTGACCTCGATGTCAGGTATCTGTTAAACAAACAGACATCGAATTTGATGGTCGGCTCAACCCGAAGTTGTGACGAACTTCTGACCTCTCCGTCAGGCTTCTGTTAAATAAACAGGCCTTGAACCCGAAGGCCGACTCAACACGAAGTTCATAGGAATATCTGACCTCGCCGTCAGGCATCTGTTAAACAAATATGCATCAAACACGAAGTCTCGCTCAACACGAAGTTCATAGGAATATCTGACCTTGCCGTCAGGGATATGTTAAACAGACAGGCATCGAACACGAAGGCCGGCTCAACCCGAAGTTGAGAAGAACATCTGACCTCGCTGTCAGGCATCTGTTAAACAATCAGGCATCGAATTTGATGGTCGGCTCAACTCTAAGTTGAGAAGAACATATAACCTCTCTGTCACACATCTGTTAAACAAATAGGCATTGAACCCGACGGCCGGCTCAACCCGAAGTTGAGAAGAACATCTGACCTCGCCGTCAGGCATTTGTTAAACAAACAGGCATCGAACCCGAATACCAGATCAACACGAAGTTGGGAAGTACATATTACCTCGCCGTCAGGGATCTGTTAAACAAAAAGGCATCGAATCCGGAGGCCAGCTCAACCTGAAGTTGAGAAGAACATATGACCTCGCTATATGGCATCTATTAAAACGACAAGCATCGAATTTAATGGCCGGCTCAACCCGAAGTTGAGAAGAACATCTGAGCTCATTGTTAAGCATCAGTTAAACAAAGAGGAATCGAACCCGAACGCCGCCTCAACCCGAAGTTGAGAAGAACATCTGACCTTGCCGTCAGGAATCTTTGAAACAAACAGGCATCGAACCCTAAGGCTGGCTCAACACGAAGTTGAGAAGTACATCTGACCTCGCCTTCAGGCATCTGTTAAACAAACTGGCATCGAACCTGGAGGCCGGCTCAACACGAAGTTGTGAAGAACATCTGACCTTGCTATCAGGCATCTGTTAAACATACAGGCATCGAACCCGAAGGCCGGCTCAAAATTAATTTGAGAAGAACATCTGACTTCGCCGTCCGGTATCTTTTAAACAAACGGGCATCGAACCCGAAGGCCGGCTCAACTAGAGGTTGATAAGAACATTAGACCTCATCGTCAGGAATATGTTAAAGAAACAGGCATCGAACCTGAAGGTCGGCTCAACACGAAGTTGAGAGGAACATTTGACCTTGCTGCCAGACATCTGTTAAACAAACAGGCATCGAACCCGAAGGGGGGCTCAACCCGAAGTTGAGAAGAACATGTGACCTCGCTGTCAGGCATCTCTTAAAGAAACAGGAAACGAACCCAAAGGCCGGCTCAACACGAAGTTCATAGGAATATCTGACCTCGCCGTCAGGCATCTGTTAAACAAACAGGCATCGAACCCGAAGGCCGGCTCAACACGAAGTAGAGAGGAACATTTGACCTCGCCGTTAGACATCTATTAAATAAACAAGCATCGAACCTGAAGGCCGCCTCAACATGAAGGTCATAGGTATATCTGACCTCACCGTCAAGGATCTATTAAACAAACAGGCAACGAACACGAAGGCCGGCTCAACCCGATGTTGAGAAGAACATTTGTCCTCGTTGTCAAGCATCTGTTAAACGAACAGGCATCAAACCCGAAGGCCGAATCAACACGAAGTTCATAGGAATATCTCACCTCGCCATCAGGGATCTATTAAACAAACAGGCATCGAACACGTAGGCCGGCTGAACACGAAGTTCATAGGAATATCTGACCTCGCCGTCAGCCATCTATGAAACAAACAGGCATCGAACCCGAAGGCCGGCTCAACACGAAGTTGAGAGGAACATCTGACCTCGCCGTCAAGCATATGTTAACCAAACAGGCATCGAACCCGAAGACCGGCATAACCCGAAGTTGGGAGGAACATTTTGCCTCTCCATCAGGAATTTGTTAAACAAACAGGCATCGAACTCGAAGGGCGGCTCAGCCCGAAGTTGAGAAGAACATCTGACCTTGCTGTCAGGCATATATTAAACAAACAGGCATCGAACCCGATGCCCGGGTCAACACCAAGTTCATAGGAATATCTGACCTCACCATCCGGGATCTGTTAAACAAACAGGCATCGAACACGTAGGCCAGCTCAACACGAAGTTCATAGGAATAATCATCGAACACGAAGTCCCGCTAAACACGAACTTGGGAGCAATATCTGACCTCGCCGTCAGGCATCTATGAAACAATTAGACATCGAACCCGAAGGCCGACTCAACACGAAGTTGAGAGGCACATCTGACCTCGCCGTCAAGCATATGTTAACCAAACAGGCATCGAACCCGAAGGCCGGCACAACCAAAAGTTGAGAAGAATATATGAGCTCGCCGACAGGCATCTATTAAACAAACAGGCATCAAACTCGAAGGTCGGCTCAACTGAAGTTGAGAAGAACATCTGACCTCACCGTAATGTATCTGTTAAACAAACAGGCATCGAACTCGAAGGCCAGCTCAACACAAAGTTGAGAGGAACATTTGACCTCGCCGTCAGGGATTTGTTAAACAAACAGGCATCGAACCCGAAGGGCGGCTAAACCCGAAGATGAGAAGAACATTTGACATCGTTGTCAGGCATATGTTAAACAAACAGGCATCGAACCTGAAGGCCGGCTCAACACGAAGTTCATAGGAATATCTGACCTCGCCTTCAAGCATCTGTTAAACAAATATGCATCAAACACGAAGTCTCGCTCAACACGAAGTTCATAGGAATATCTGACCTTGCCGTTAGGGGTATATTAAACAGACAGGAATCGAACACGAAGGCCGGCTCAACCCGAAGTTGAGAAGAACATCTGACCTCGCTGTCAGGCATCTGTTAAACAATCAGGCATCGAATTTGATGGTCGGCTCAACTCGAAGTTGAGAAGAACATATGACCTCTCCGTCACACATCTGTTAAACAAATAGGCATCGAACCCGACGGTCGGCTCAACCCGAAGTTGAGAAGAACATTTGACCTCGCCGTCAGGCATCTGTTAAACAAACAGGCATCGAACCCGAATACCAGATCAACACGAAGTTGGGAAGTACATATTACCTCACCGTCAGGGATCTGTTAAACAAAAAGGCATCGAATCCGGAGGCCAGCTCAACCTGAAGTTGAGAAGAACATCTGACCTCGCTATCTGGCATCTGTTAAACAAACAGGAATCAAACCCGAAGGCCGGCTCGACCCGAAGTTGAGAAGAACATCTGACCTTGCTGTCAGGAATATTTTAAACAAACAGGCATCGAATCCTAAGGCTGGCTCAACACGAAGTTGAGAAGTACATCTGACCTCGCCTTCAAGCATCTGTTAAACAAACTGGCATCGAACCTGGAGGTCGGCTCAACACGAAGTTGTGAAGAACATCTGACCTCGTTATCAGGCATCTGTTAAACATACAACCATCGAACCCGAAGGCTGGCTCAAAATTAATTTGAGAAGAACATCTGACTTCGCCGTCCGGTATCTTTTAAACAAACAGGCATCGAACCCGAAGGCCGGCTCAACTAGAGGTTGATAAGAACATTAGACCTCGCCATCAGGAATCTGTTAAAGAAACAGGCATCGAACCTGAAGGTCGGCTCAACACGAAGTTGAGAGGAACATTTGACCTTGCTGTCAGGCATCTGTTAAACAAACAGGCATCGAACCCGAAGGGGGGCTCAACCCGAAGTTGAGAAGAACATCTGACCACGCCTTCAAGCATCTGTTAAACAAACTGGCATCGAACCTGGAGGTAGGCTCAGCACGAAGTTGTGAAGAACATCTGACCTCGTTGTCAGGCATCTGTTAAACATACAACCATCGAACCCGAAGGCCGACTCAAAATTAATTTGAGAAGAACATCTGACTTCGCCGTCCGGTATCTTTTAAACAAACAGGCATCGAACCCGAAGGCCGGCTCAACTAGAGGTTGATAAGAACATTAGACCTCGCCATCAGGAATCTGTTAAAGAAACAGGCATCGAACCTGAAGGTCGGCTCAACACGAAGTCGAGAGGAACATCTGACCTCGCTGTCAGGCATCTCTTAATCAAACAGGCATCGAACCCAAATGCCGGCTCAACACGAAGTTCATAGGAATATCTGACCTCGCCGTCGGGCATCTGCTAAACAAATAGGCATCGAACACGAAGTCCCGCTCAACACAAAGTTGAGAGCAACATATGACCTCGCTGTAAGGGATCTATTAAACAAACATGCATCGAATTTGATGGTCGGCTCAACCCGAAGTTGAAAAGAACATATAACCTCTCCGTCAGGCATCTGTTAAACCAACAGGCATCGAACCTGATGGCCGGCTCAACCCGAAGTTGAGAAGAACATCTGACCTTGCCTTCAGGCATATTTTAAACAAACAGGCATCGAACCCGAATTCCGGCTCAACACGAAGTTGAGAAGTACATCTGGCCTTGCCATCAGGGATCTGTTAAACAAAAAGGCATCGAACCCAAAGGCCTGCTCAACCTGAAGTTGAGAAGAATATTTGATCTTGTTGTCAGGCATCTATTAAATAAACAGGTATTGAACCCGAAGGCAGGCTCAACCCGAAGTTGAGAAGAACATCTGACCTCGCCGTCTGGCATTTATTAAACAAACTGGCATCGAACCCGAAGGCCGGCTCAACACGAAGTTGAGAAGTACATCTGACCTTGCCGTCAGGTATCTATTAAACAAACAGTCATCGAACCCGAAGGCCGGATCAAAATGAAGTTGAGATGAACACCTGACCTCGCCGTCAGGTATCTGTTAAACAAACAGGCATCGAACCCGAAGCCTGGTTCAAGACGAAGTTGAGAGGAACATTCGACCTCGCCGTCAGGAATCTGTTAAACAAACAGGCATTGAACCTAAACGGGGGCTCAACCCGAAGTTGAGAAGAACATCTGACCTCGCTGTCAGGCATCTGTTAAACAAACAGGCATCGAACCCGAAGGCCGGCTCAACACGAAGTTCATAGGAATATCTAACCTTGCCGTCAGGCATCTGTTAAACAAATAGGCATTGAGCATGAAGTCCCGCTCAACACGAAGTTGGGAGCAACATCTGACCACGCCGTCAGGCATCTGTTAAACAAAGAGGCATCGAAACCGAAGGCCGGCTCAACACGAAGTTGAGAGGAACATTTGACCTCGTCGTCAGACATCTGTTAGACAAACAGGCATCGAACCCGAAGGGTGGCTCAACCCGAAGTTGAGAAGAACATATGACCTCGCTGTTAAACATCTGTTAAACAAACAGGCATCGAACCCGAAGGCCGGCACAACACGAAGTTTAGAGGAATATCTAACCTCGCTGTCAGACGTATATTAAACAAACAAGCATCGAACCCGAAGGCCGGCTCAACACGAAGGTCATAGGAATATTTGACCTCGCCGTCAGGCATCTGTTAAACAAATAGGCATCGAACATGAAGTCCCGCTCAACATGAAATTCATAGGAATATCTGACCTCGCCGTCAGGGGTTTGTTAAATAAATAGGCATCGAAAACGAAGGTCGGCTTAACCCTATGTTTAGACGAACATCTGACCTCGATGTCAGGTATCTGTTAAACAAACAGACATCGAATTTGATGGTCGGCTCAACCCGAAGTTGTGACGAACTTCTGACCTCTCCGTCAGGCTTCTGTTAAATAAACAGGCCTTGAACCCGACGGCCGGCTCAACCCGAAGTTGAAATGAACATCTGACGTTGCCGTCAGGCATCTATTAAACAAACAGGAATCGAACCCGAAGGGCGGCTCGACCCGAAGTTGAGAAGAACATCTGACCTCGCTGTCAGGCATCTATTAAACAAACAGGCATCAAACCCGAAGGCCGACTCAACATGAAGTTCATAGGAATATATGACCTCGCCGTCAGGCATCTATTAAACAAATAGGCATCGAACACGAAGTCCCGCTCAACATTAAGTTCATAGGAATATCTGACCTCGCTGTCAGGGATCATTTCATTAATTAGGCATCGAACACGAAGGCCGGCTCAACCCAAAGTTGAGAAGAACATCTGACCTCGTTGTCAGGCATCTCTTAAACAAACAAGCATCGAATTTGATGGCCATCTCAACCCGAAGTTATGAAGAACTTCTGACCTCTCTGTCAGGCTTCTCTTGAACAAACAGGCATCTAACCCGACGGCCGGCTCAACCCGAAGTTGAGAAGAACATCTGACCTCACTGTCAGGCATCTGTTAAACAAACAGCCAACGAACCCGAAGGCTGGCTCAACACGAAGTTGGGAAGTACATATGACCTCGCTGTCTGGGATGTGTTAAACAAAAAGGCATTGAAACCAGATGCCGGATCAGCCTGAAGTTGAGAAGAACATCTGAACACGCTATCAGGCATCTGTTAAACCAACAGGCATCGAATTTGATGGCCGACTCAACCCGAAGTTGAGAACAACATCCGAACACATTGTCAGGAATTAGTTAAACAAACAGGAATCAAACCCGAAGGCCGGCTCAACCCGATGTTGAGAAGAACATCTGACCTCGCCGTCAGGAATCTGTTAAATAAACAGGCATCAAACCCGAAGGCCGGCTCAACAGGAAGTTAAGAAGTACATCTGACCTCGCCGTCAGGGATTTGTTAAACAAACAGGCATCGAACCGGAAGGGCAGCTCAACGCGAAGTTGAGAAGAACATCTGACCTCGTTGTCAGGCATATGTTAAACAAACAGGCATCAAACCCGAAGGCCGGCTCAACACGAAGTTCATAGGAATATCTAACCTCGCCGTCAGGCATCTGTTAAACAAATATGCATCAAACACGAAGTCTCGCTCAACACGAAGTTCATAGGAATATCTGACCATGACGTCAGGGATATGTTAAACAGACAGGCATCGAACGCGAAGGTCGGCTCAACCCGGAGTTGAGAAGAACATCTGAACTCGCTGTCAGGCATCTGTTAAACAAACAGGCATCGAATTTGATGGTCGGCTCAACTCGAAGTTAAGAAGAACATATGACCTCTCTGTCACGCATCTGTTAAACAAACAGACATCAAACCCGATGGCCAGCTCAACTCGAAGTTGAGAAGTACATTTAACCTCGCCGTCAGGAATCTTTTAAACAAACAGGCATTGAACCCGAAGGCCGGCTCAACAGGAAGTTAAGAAGTACATCTAACCTCGCCGTCAGGGATTTGTTAAACAAACAGGCATCGAACCCGAAGGGCGGCTCAACCCGAAGTTGAGAAGAACATCTGACCTCGTTGTCAGGCATATGTTAAACAAATAGGCATCGAACCCGAAGGTCGGCTCAACACGAAGTTCATAGGAATATCTGACCTCGCCGTCAGGCATCTGTTAAACAAATATGCATCAAACACGAAGTCTCACTCAACACGAAGTTCATAGGAATATCTACTTGCCGTCAGGGATATGTTAAACAGACAGGCATCAGACACGAACGCCGGTGCAACCCGAAGTTGAGAAGAACATCTGACCTCACTGTCAGGAATCTTTTAAACAAATAGGCATCGAACCCTAAGGCCGGCTCAACACGAAGTTGAGATTTACATCTGACCTCGCCTTCAGGCATCTGTTAAACAAACAGGCATCGAACCCGGAGGCCGGCTCAACACGAAGTTGTGAAGAACATATGACCTCGCCGCCAGGCATCTTTTAATCAAACAGGCATTGAACCCGAAGGCCGGCTCAAAATTAATTTGAGAAGAACATCTGACTTCGCCGTCAGGTATCTATTAAACAAACAGGCATCGAACCCGAAGGCCTACACAACACAAAGTTGAGAGGAACACTTTACCTCGCCGTGAGGCATCTACTAAACAAACAGGCATCGAACCCGAAGGCCGGCACAACACGAAGTTTAGAGGAATATCTAACCTCGCTGTTAGAGGCATATTAAACAAACAAGCATCGAACCCGAAGGCCGGCTCAACACGAAGGTCATAGGAATATCTGACCTCGCCGTCAGGCATCTGTTAAACAAATAGGCATCGAACATGAAGTCCCGCTCAACATGAAGTTCATAGGAATATCTGACCTCGCCGTCAGGGGTTTGTTAAACAAACAGGCATCGAAAACGAAGGTCGGCTTAACCCTAAGTTTAGACGAACATCCGACCTCGATGTCAGGTATCTGTTAAACAAACAGACATCGAATTTGATGGTCGGCTCAACCCGAAGTTGTGACGAACTTCTGACCTCTCCGTCAGGCTTCTGTTAAATAAACAGGCCTTGAACCCGACGGTCGGCTCAACCCGAAGTTGCGATGAACATCTGACGTTACCGTCAGGCATCTATTAAACAAACAGGAATCGAACCCGAAGGGCGGCTCGACCCGAAGTTGAGAAGAACATCTGACCTCGCTGTCAGGCATCTATTAAACAAACAGGCATCAAACTCGAAGGCCGACTCAACATGAAGTTCATAGGAATATATGACCTCGCCGTCAGGCATCTGTTAAACAAATAGGCATCGAACACGAAGTCCCGCTCAACATGAAGTTCATAGGAATATCTGACCTCGCTGTCAGGGATCATTTCATTAAACAGGCATCGAACACGAAGGCCGGCTCAACCCAAAGTTGAGAAGAACATCTGACCTCGCTGTCATACATCTGTTAAACAAACAAGCATCAAATTTGATGGCCAGCTCAACCCGAAGTTGTGAAGAACTTCTGACTTCTCTGTCAGGCTTCTCTTAAACAAACAGGCATCTAACCCGACGGCCGGCTCAACCCGAAGTTGAGAAGAACATCTGATCTCACCGTCAGGCATCTGTTAAACAAACAGCCATCGAACCCGAAGGCTGGCTCAACACGAAGTTGGGAAGTACATATGACCTCGCTGTCTGGGATGTGTTAAACAAAAAGGCATTGAACCCAGATGCCGGCTCAGCCTGAAGTTGAGAAGAACATCTGAACACGCTATCAGGCATCTGTTAAACCAACAGGCATCGAATTTGATGGCCGACTCAACCCGAAGTTGAGAACAACATCTGAACACATTGTCAGGAATCAGTTAAACAAACAGGAATCAAACTCGAAGGCCGACTCAACCCGATGTTGAGAAGAACATCTGACCTCGTCGTCAGGAATCTGTTAAATAAACAGGCATCGAACCCGAAGGCCGGCTCAACAGGAAGTTAAGAAGTACATCTGACCTCGCCGTCAGGGATTTGTTAAACAAACAGGCATCGAACCGGAAGGGCAGCTCAACGCGAAGTTGAGAAGAACATCTGACCTCGTTGTCAGGCATATGTTAAACAAACAGGCATCAAACCCGAAGGCCGGCTCAACATGAAGTTCATAGGAATATCAGACCTCGCCGTCAGGCATCTGTTAAACAAATATACATCAAACACGAAGTCTCGCTCAACACAAAGTTCATAGGAATATCTGACCATGACGTCAGGGATATGTTAAACAGACAGGCATCGAACGCGAAGGTCGGCTCAACCCGAAGTTGAGAAGAACATCTGAACTCGCTGTCAGGCATCTGTTAAACAAACAGGCATCGAATTTGATGGTCGGCTCAACTCGAAGTTGAGAAGAACATATGACCTCTCTGTCACGCATCTGTTAAACAAACAGACATCAAACCCGACGGCCACCTCAACCCGAAGTTGAGAAGTACATTTAACCTCGCCGTCAGAAATCTTTTAAATAAACAGGCATCGAACCCGAAGACCGGCTCAACAGGAAGTTAAGAAGTACATCTAACCTCGCCGTCAGGGATTTGTTAAACAAACAGGCATCGAACCCGAAGGGCGGCTCAACCCGAAGTTGAGAAGAACATCTGACTTTGTTGTCAGGCATATGTTAAACAAATAGGCATCGAACCCGAAGGTCGGCTCAACACGAAGTTCATAGGAATATCTGACCTCGCCGTCAGGCATCTGTTAAACAAATATGCATTAAACACGAAATCTCACTCAACACGAAGTTCATAGGAATATCTACTTGCCATCTGGGATATGTTAAATAGACAGGCATCAGACACGAACGTCGGCGCAACCCGAAGTTGAGAAGAACATCTGACCTCACTGTCAGGAATCTTTTAAACAAATAGGCATCGAACCCTAAGGTCGGCTCAACACGAAGCTGAGATTTACATCTGACCTCGCCTTCAGGCATCTGTTAAACAAACAGGCATCGAACCCGGAGGCCGACTCAACACGAAGTTGTGAAGAACATATGACCTCGTCGCCGGGCATCTGTTAAATAAACAAGCATTGAACCCGAAGGCCGGCTCAAAATTAATTTGAGAAGAACATCTGACTTCGCCGTCACGTATCTGTTAAACAAACAGGCATCGAACCCGAAGGCCTACACAACACAAAGTTGAGAGGAACACTTTACCTCTTCGTGAGGCATCTACTAAACAAACAGGCATCGAACCCGAAGGGCGGCTTAACTAGAAGTTGATAAGAACATTAGACCTCGCCGTTAGGAATCTGTTAAAGAAATAGGCATCGATCCTGAAGGTCGGCTCAACACGAAGTTGAGAGGAACATTTGACCTCGCTGTCAGGCATCTATTAAACAAACAGGCATCGAATTTGATGGTCGGCTCAACCCGAAGTTGAGAATAACATATGACCTCTCCGTCAGGCATCTGTTAAACAAACAGGCATCGAACCCGATTGCCGGCTTAACCCGAAGTTGATAAGAACATCTGACCTCTCCGTCAGGCATCTGTTAAATAAATAGGCATCAAACCCGAATTTCGGCTCAACACGAAGTTGAGAAGTACATCTGACCTTGCCGTCAGGGATCTGTTAAACAAAAAGGCATCGAACCCGGAGGCCTGCTCAACCTGAAGTTGAGAAGAACATCTAACCTCGCTGTCAGGCATCTATTAAATAAACAGGCATTGAACTCGAAGCCAGGCTCAACCAGAAGTTTAGAAGAACATCTGACCTCGCCGTCTGGAATCTATTAAACAAACTGGAATCGAACCCGAAGGCCGGCTCAACACGAAGCTGAGAAGTACATCTGACCTTGCCGTCAGGTATCTGTTAAACAAACAATCATCGAACACGAAGGCCAGATCAAAATGAAGTTGAGAAGAACACCTGACCTTGCCGTTTGGTATCTGTTAAACAAACAGGCATCGGACCCGAAGGCCGGTTCAACACGAAGTTGAGAGAAACATTAGACCTCGCTTTCAAGCATTTATTAAACAAACAGGCATCGAACCCGAACAGGGGCTCAACCCGAAGTTGAGAAGAACATCTGACCTCGCTGTCAGGCATCTGTTAAACATACAGGCATCGAACCCGAAGGCTGGCTCAACACGAAGTTCATAGGAATATCTGACCTTGCCGTCAGGCATCTGTTAAACAAATAGGGATTGAACATGAAGTCTCGTTCAACACGAAGTTGAGAGAAACATCTGTCCTCGCGGTCAGGCATCTGTTAAACAAATAGGCATCGAACCCGAAGGCCGGCTCAACACGAAGTTGAGAGGAACATTTGACCTCGTCGTCAGACATCTGTTAGACAAACAGGCATCGAACCCGAAGTGCGGCTCAACACGAAGTTGAGAAGAACATATGACCTCGCTGTTAAGCATCTGTTAAACAAACAGGCATCGAACCCGAAGGCCGGCACAACACGAAGTTGAGAGGAACATCTAACCTTGCCGTCAGTAATATATTAAACAAACAAGCATCGAACCCGAAGGCCGGCTCATCACGAAGGTCATAGGAATATCTGACCTCGCCGTCAGGCATCTAATAAACAAATAGGCATCGAACAGGAAGTCCCGCTCAACATGAAGATCATAGGAATATCTGACCTCGCCGTCATGGGTCTGTTAAACAAACAAGCATCGAAAACGAAGGCCGGCTCAACCCGAAGTTGAGAAGAACATCTGACCTCGCTGTCAGGCATCTATTAAACAAACAGGCATCGAATTTGATGGCCGGCTCAACCCGAAGTTGTGAAGAACTTATGACCTCTCCGTCAGGCTTCTATTAAATAAACAGGCATCGAACCCGATGGCCGGCTCAACCCGAAGTTGAGAAGAACATCTAACCTCGCCATTAGGTATCTGTTAAACAAACAGGCATCGAACCCGAAGGGCGGCTCGACCCGAAGTTGAGAAGAACATCTGACCTTGCTGTCGGGCATCTATTAAACAAACAGGCATCGAACCCGAAGGCCGGCTCAACATGAAGTTCATAAGAATATATGACCTCGCCGTCAGGCATCTGTTAAACAAATAGCCATCGAACAAGAAGTCCTTCTCAACATGAAGTTCATAGGAATATCTGACCTCGCCGTTAGGGATCAGTTAATTAAACAGGCATCGAACACGAAGGTCGATTCAACCCGAAGTTGAGAAGAACATCTGACCTCGTTGTCAGGCATCTGTTAAACAAACAAGCATCGAATTTGATGGCCGACTCAACCCGAAGTTGTGAAGAACTTTTGACCTCTCTGTTAGGCTTCTCTTGAACCAACAGGCATCTAACCCGACGGTCGGTTCAACCCGAAGTTGAGAAGAACATCTGACCTCGCCGTCAGGCATCTGTTAAACAAACAGGAATCAAACCCTAAGGTCGGCTCAAAACAATGTTAGGAAGTACTTATGACCTCGCCGTCAGGGATGTGTTAAAAAAAAGGCATCGAACCCGGATGCCGGCTCAACCTGAAGTTGAGAAGAACATCTGACCTCGCTATCAGGCATCTGCTAAACAGAAATGCATCGAATTTGATGGCCGACTTATCCCGAAGTTGAGAAGAACATCTGAACTCATTATCAGGCATCAGTTAAACAAATAGGAATCAAACCCGAAGGCCGGCTCAACCCGATGTTGAGAAGAACATCTGACCTCGCCGTCAGGAATCTGTTAAACAAACAGGTATCGAACCCGAAGGCCGGCTCAACACGAAGTTAAGAAGCACATTTGTCCTTGCCGTCAGGCATATGTTAAACAAACAGGCATATAACATGAAGGCCGGCTCAACACGAAGTTGAGAAGTACATCTGACCTCGCCGTCAGGTATATGTTAAACAAAGAGGCATCGAACCCAAAGGCAGGCTCAAAATGAAGTTGAGAAGAACATCTGACCTCGCCGTCAGGTATCTGTTAAAAAAACAGGCATCGAACCCGAAGGCCTGCTCAACACGAAGTTGAAAGGAAAATTTGACCTCGGCGTCAGGCATCTGTTAAACAAACAGGCATCGTACCCGAAGGGGGGTTCAACCCGAAGTTGAGAAGAACATCTGACCTCGCTGTCAGGCATCTAATAAACAAACAGGCATCGAACCCGTAGGCCGGCTCAACATGAAGTTCATAGGAATATATGACCTCGCCGTCAGGCATCTGTTAAACAAATAGCCATCGAACAAGAAGTCCTGCTCAACATGAAGTTCATAGGAATATCTGACCTCGCCGTCAGAGATCAGTTAATTAAACAGGCATCGAACACGAAGGTCGGCTCAACCCGAAGTTGAGAAGAACATCTAACATCACTGTCAGGCATCTATTAAACAAACAAGCATCAAATTTGATGGCCGACTCAACTCGAAGTTGTGAAGAACTACTGACCTCTCCGTCAGGCTTCTCTTGAACAAACAGGCATCTAACCCAATGGGCGGTTCAACCCGAAGTTGAGAAGAACATCTGACCTCGCCGTCAGGCATCTGTTCAACAAACAGGCATCAAACCCGAAGATCGGCTCAACACGAAGTGTGGAAGTACTTATGACCTCGCCGTTAGGGATGTGTTAAAAAAAGGCATCGAACCCGGATGTCGGCTCAACCTGAAGTTGAGAAGAACATCTGACCTCACTATCAGGCATCTGTTAAACAAACAGGCATCGAATTTGATGGCCGGCTCATCCCGAAGTTGAGAAGAACATCTGAACTCATTATCAGACATCAGTTAAACAAACAGGAATCAAACCCGAAGGCCGGCTCAACCCGATGTTGAGAAGAACATCTGACCTCGCCGTCAGGAATCTGTTAAACAAACAGGCATCAAACCCGAAGGTCGGCTCAACACGAAGTTAAGAAGTACATCTGTCCTTGCTGTCAGGCATATGTTAAACAAACAGGCATATAACCCGAAGGCCTTCTCAACACGAAGTTGAGAAGTACATCTGACCTTGCCGTCAGGTATATGTTAAACAAAGAGGCATCGAACGCAAAGGCCGACTCAAAATGAAGTTGAGAAGAACATCTGACCTCGCCGTCAGGTATCTGTTAAAAAAACAAGCATCGAACCCGAAGGCCGGCTCAACACGAAGTTGAGAGGAACATTTGACCCCGGCGTCAGGCATCTATTAAACAAACAGGCATCGAACCCGAATGGGGTTTCAACCCGAAGTTGAGAAGAACATCTGATCTCGCTGTGAGGCATCTGTTAAAGAAACAGGCATCGAAACCGAAGGCCGGCTCAACACGAAGTTCATAGGAATATCTGACCTCGCCATCAGGCATCTGTTAAACAAATAGGCTTCGAACACGAAGTTGGGAAGTACGTATGACCTCGCCGTCAGGGATCTATTAAACAAAAAGGCATCGAACCCGGGGGCCGGCTCAACCTGAAGTTGAGAAGAACATCTGACCTTGCTATCAGTCATCTGTTAAACAAACAGGCATCAAATTTGATGGACGGCTCAACCCGAAGTTGAGGAGAACATCTGAACTCATTGTCAGGCATCACTTAAAGAAACAGGAATAAAAACCTAAAGGATGGCTCAACTCGATGTTGAGAAGAACATATGACCTCGCCGTCGGGAAACAGTTAAACAAACAGGCATCGAACCCGAAGGCCGGCTCAACACAAAGTTGAGAGGAACATTCGACCTCGTCGTGAGGCATCTGTTAAACAAATAGACATCGAACCCGAAGGGGGACTCAACCCGAAGTTGAGAAGAACATTTGACCTTGCCATCAGGCATCTGTTAAACAAACAGGCATCGACCCCGAACGCCGGCACAACACGAAGTTCATAGGAATATCTGACCTCGGTGTCAGGCATCTGTTAAACAAGTAGGCATCGAACACGAAGTCCCGCTCAACACGAAGCTGAGAGCAACATCTTACCTCGTCGTCAGGCATCTGTTAAATAAACAGGCATTGAACACGAAGTCCTGCTCAACACGAAGTTGAGAAGAACATCTGACCTCGCCGTTTGGTGATCCGCGGTCGCTCGCGGATCAAAAACGAGTAATTTTAGGAAAAATGCAATATAGCGACAAATGACTCAAAATATCGTTCTCACAAGGATTCTTGTATTATTTCAACCAACTAAAGAAAATGTTTATGGGGGTTTTAAGTTTTGATTTATAAAATAAGAGGAAAAAAAGTGATTAAAAAAAGTGATTATCAGATAAACTAAAACGGCTAATCCTACTGATTCGGGTTCCGACTTATCATTGGTTATTATAACATCAATCCCTAAGCGGTACCAATCCTATTCGATTATGATATTAATCAGACAAGCGCTTATCAACATCAAATGAATTATGTTCCTGTTTACCGAATTAAGCAAACGGTTAAGAATATGACGAATTAACGAATTAAGAAACGATAATACGCAATTAAATTTAGGAACATGCATACAAGCGAATTTAACCAATTCTATCCTATGAACAACAATTGAATTAAGCAAACAATTGGAATCAAATTAAGCAGATGACTTCATACAAAAGGATTGAAAGGAATCAGAGTAAATTGACATAATAATAACCTCAAAGTGT
This sequence comes from Lathyrus sativus, assembly GCA_963859935.3. Lineage (NCBI taxonomy): Eukaryota > Viridiplantae > Streptophyta > Magnoliopsida > Fabales > Fabaceae > Lathyrus > Lathyrus sativus. The sequence continues at coordinate 361,032,942 of OZ012735.1, forward strand.
TGAAACCGTACACAGCAGAATTTTCCCGGAGGTATTAGTTCTCCATGAGTTCTTCTCAAAGGTTTTTTTTTTATTTTTTCGTGAATAGTGAATAGGATTTTTCTCGCGAAAGCTGCTAAAGCTGAAAAATAAATACGAAAAACAATTAAATGCAAAAATAAAATAAAATATAAAAACACGTTAAAACATAAAAATAAATAAATAAAATCAAAGAAATGCTTGAGTACAAACATGGAAGAACGTGCATCAAAATACACTGATCAAATTCCCCCACACTTGAACTTTTGCTCTCCGAGCAAAATGAAAATAAAACAAAACAAAGAAAGTACAAACACATCAACAATTACTCATTCCAAGTTGTATGTCTTCTTCGGTTAAGTTTGCATCGATAGGTACTAATCTTACACATTAAGGATATCGTAGGAACACTAATCCACAATTGTGCAGACATAAACCTCCTGAATATACAAATCAACTTGAATCATGTTATTATGCTGAAGCCTAACTTACTCTTCCTCCTTTTTTCTCTTTTTCATTCAGGCGCAATCACATTAAGCCCGTTATCTCCATACACTCATAGCAAGGCGACCGGTTAGTGACTCTGATCCTTTTTGTTTTGAGTTCTGGTACTTACGTGGCATAACCCTTTTCTTACTTAATTGTAGTTGCGGGGGATCGAACCGTAATCCGCCCTACCAAGTTCAGCACCAGAAACCGCTGAACCAACTAACGAGTAATAAAATTTTTTCAACTTTTTCTTTTCTTTTCTTTTCTTTTTTTCTTCTTTTTATTTTTTTTCTTTTCAATTTGATCACTCACTTATATTCATCGGCTTCCCTGCGTAGAATGTGTATGAGATGGTGCTGACTGCTGAAATAAACTACTCAAGAGCTGTCAGAGAATGAAAATTCAAGGCTAAACCATAATAAGAATTCAAATCAATTTCCATAAGCAGGAGACTTACGTTGTTAAGACGATACCGATCTTGTGAATTTTTCTCAGGTCTCCGTAAACTAATCTCAAATTAGACTATAGCCTCAAACTTTCAAGAAGATGCATTTTTTTATTTGACTGAAAACAAATAAAACACTAACAAAAACAAGGAAAACAAACAAAACAAAGAAATTATTCTCTCCCCCACACTTAAAACATACATTGTCCTTAATGAAAGAACAAAAATATAAAATAAAAGTGAGGAGAGATAGGAAAGGACACACCCGAGGAGTCAAGGTGGATAGATGATTGCATAAGCAGTATTTCCTAAAGAGAGCTCTTCTACAGTATCCTCTTCCAAAGTGGGGCTCTCATGGAGTAGCTTTGGGCAGTGACCATTATTTTTGAAATTTTTAGTGATGTCTTCGTCTTTTATTCTAGGATCAAAGAAGTTCCTTCGATACGTAAGCGTGTCGAATGGGCACGTGAACATGATCTCATTTTTCACGTCAAGAATAAAAGGATTAAGGGGTTGTCTCACTAATTTAGCTCCTTCTTTAAGCAGAATCTGATGCATGCACCTGAAAGGGCTAATACCGGGAATGTCCGCCAAGGTCCACCCTATTTCCTTTTTGTGCCTCTTTAAAACCTGCAAAAGCCTACTTTCTTGATTGAAATCAATGTTAGCTAAAATAATAATAGGATGCTTATCATTTATGTCTAAGAAGGCATATTTGATATTTTCTAAGAGAGGTTTGAGTTCTAAAGAAGGGGGCTGCTCAATAGATGGGATGGTCGGGGCAGCAGGAACGTCTAGAGCCTCAACCGCATAAACCACTTCATCGATAACCTTATCCCCTGCAAAATATCAGTCCGCAATGCAACATTTATCTCGGCACAAGTAGAGCAAACATTAGTGTTAGTGCATACATCACAGGAGAAAATATCATCATAGTTTAGTAAAGACGGGAAATCAGATAAAAACTCGGGAAGTGTATCGTCTACTAAGTCAGAAAGTAACTCAATCTGAAACACTGAATGCTCTTCCATGGGATGTCTCATTGCATCAAAGATTATGGTCAGGATTGCAAATGCAGCAACAAATACGATAATTCCCACAATTTCCCTATAGGTCAGAATCAAACTCAAAGAAGGAAGATGGTTAAAATAAAATTGAAAAAATCTAAAAACACAAAATTCAACCTAATTAGATCAAATAAGAATTTTGGAAATTTTTTTGGATTTTTTTGAGATAGTGAAAACAGTAAAAAATTAATTAAAAATAGAAAAAAGAGGAATTGGCGATTCGAGGGGCCAACACTTATAACTCTTCTAGAGTTAAGGATTTTTGATCGCACGATTTTTCTGCTTCAAGTTCACGAAACAGATCTCAAAAAGAAGGCGATTTGCCCTAAATCTGTTTTTTTCTTTTACTTGGTCTGACCAGAAACAGGACGGCCGAACGCGAAAACGCAAGAAAATACACAAAAATGCAGAAAATTAAAACAAACAAAACCTAAAACTAGACTATTGGCTAAATCAACAAGAATCCCCGGCAACGGCGCCAATTTGATCCGCGGTCGCTCGCGGATCAAAAACGAGTAATTTTAGGAAAAATGCAATATAGCGACAAATGACTCGAAATATCGTTCTCACAAGGATTCTTGTATTATTTCAACCAACTAAAGAAAATGTTTATGGGGGTTTTAAGTTTTGATTTATAAAATAAGAGGAAAAAAAGTGATTAAAAAAAGTGATTATCAGATAAACTAAAACGGCTAATCCTACTGATTCGGGTTCCGACTTATCATTGGTTATTATAACATCAATCCCTAAGCGGTACCAATCCTATTCGATTATGATATTAATCAGACAAGCGCTTATCAACATCAAATGAATTATGTTCCTGTTTACCGAATTAAGCAAACGGTTAAGAATATGACAAATTAACGAATTAAGAAACGATAATACGCAATTAAATTTAGGAACATGCATACAAGCGAATTTAACCAATTCTATCCTATGAACAACAATTGAATTAAGCAAACGATTGCAATCAAATTAAGCAGATGACTTCATAGAAAAGGATTGAAAGGAATCAGAGTAAATTGACATAATAATAACCTCAAAGTGTTGAAACCGTACACAGCAGAATTTGCCCGGAGGTATTAGTTCTCCATGAGTTCTTCTCAAAGGTTTTTTTTTATTTTTTCGTGAATAGTGAATAGGATTTTTCTCGCGAAAGCTGCTAAAGCTGAAAAATAAATACGAAAAACAATTAAATGCAAAAATAAAATAAAATATAAAAACACGTTAAAACATAAAAATAAATAAATAAAATCAAAGAAATGCTTGAGTACAAACATGGAAGAACGTGCATCAAAATACACTGATCAAATTCCCCCACACTCGAACTTTTGCTCTCCGAGCAAAATGAAAATAAAACAAAACAAAGAAAGTACAAACACATCAACAATTACTCATTCCAAGTTGTATGTCTTCTTCGGTTAAGTTTGCATCGATAGGTACTAATCTTACACATTAAGGATATCGTAGGAACACTAATCCACAATTGTGCAGACATAAACCTCCTGAATATACAAATCAACTTGAATCATGTTATTATGCTGAAGCCTAACTTACTCTTCCTCCTTTTTTCTCTTTTTCATTCAGGCGCAATCACATTAAGCCCGTTATCTCCACACACTCATAGCAAGGCTACCGGTTAGTGACTCTGATCCTTTTTGTTTTGAGTTCTGGTACTTACGTGGCATAACCCTTTGCTTACTTAATTGTAGTTGCGGGGGATCGAACCGTAATCCGCCCTACCAAGTTCAGCACCAGAAACCGCTGAACCAACTAACGAGTAATAAAATTTTTTCAACTTTTTCTTTTTTTTTCTTTTCTTTTTTTCTTCTTTTTATTTTTTTTCTTTACAATTTGATCACTCACTTATATTTATCGGCTTCCCTGCGTAGAGTGTGTATGAGATGGTGCTGACTGCTGAAATAAACTACTCAAGAGCTGTCAGAGAATGAAAATTCAAGGCTAAACCATAATAAGAATTCAAATCAATTTCCATAAGCAGGAGACTTACGTTGTTAAGACGATACCGATCTTGTGAATTTTTCCCAGGTCTCCGTAAACTAATCTCAAATTAGACTATAGCCTCAAACTTTCAAGAAGATGCATTTTTTTTATTTGACTGAAAACAAATAAAACACTAACAAAAACAAGGAAAACAAACGAAACAAAGAAATTATTCTCTCCCCCACACTTAAAACATACATTATCCTCAATGAAAGAACAAAAATATAAAATAAAAGTGAGGAGAGATAGGAAAGGATACACCCGAGGAGTCAAGGTGGATAGATGATTGCATAAGCAGTATTTCCTAAAGAGAGCTCTTCTACAGTCTCCTCTTCCAAAGTGGGGCTCTCATGGAGTAGCTTTGGGCAGTGACCATTATTTTTGAAATTTTTAGTGATGTCTTCGTCTTTTATTCTAGGATCAAAGAAGTTCCTTCGATACGTAAGCGTGTCGAATGGGCACGTGAACATGATCTCATTTTTTACGTCAAGAATAAAAGGATTAAGGGGTTGTCTCACTAATTTAGCTCCTTCTTTAAGCAGAATCTGATGCATGCACCTGGAAGGGCTAATACAAGGAATGTCCGCCAAGGTCCACCCTATTTCCTTTTTGTGCCTCTTTAAAACCTGCAAAAGCCTACTTTCTTGATTGAAATCAATGTTAGCTGAAATAATAATAGGAAGCTTATCATTTATGTCTAAGAAGGCATATTTGATATTTTCTAAGAGAGGTTTGAGTTCTAAAGAAGGGGGCTGCTCAATAGATGGGATGGTCGGGGCAGCAGGAACGTCTAGAGCCTCAACCGCATAAACCACTTCATCGATAACCTTATCCCCTGCAAAATATCAGTCCGCAATGCAACATTTATCTCGGCACAAGTAGAGCAAACATTAGTGTTAGTGCATACATCACAGGAGAAAATATCATCATAGTCTAGTAAAGACGGGAAATCAGATAAAAACTCGGGAAGTGTATCGTCTACTAAGTCAGAAAGTAACTCAATCTGAAACACTGAATGCTCTTCCATGGGATGTCTCATTGCATCAAAGATTATGGTCAGGATTGCAAATGCAGCAACAAATCCGATAATTCCCACAATTTCCCTATAGGTCAGAATCAAACTCAAAGAAGGAAGATGGTTAAAATAAAATTGAAAAAATCTAAAAACACAAAATTCAACCTAATTAGATCAAATAAGAATTTTGGAAATTTTTTTGGATTTTTTTGAGATAGTGAAAACAGTAAAAAATTAATTAAAAATAGAAAAAAGAGGAATTGGCGATTCGAGGGGCCAACACTTATAACTCTTCTAGAGTTAAGGATTTTTGATCGCACGATTTTTCTGCTTCAAGTTCACGAAACAGATCTCAAAAAGAAGGCGATTTGCCCAAAATCTGTTTTTTTCTTTTACTTGGTCTGACGAGAAACAGGACGGCCGAACGCGAAAACGCAAGAAAATACACAAAAATGCAGAAAATTAAAACAAACAAAACCTAAAACTAGACTATTGGCTAAATCAACAAGAATCCCCGGCAACGGCGCCAATTTGATCCGCGGTCGCTCGCGGATCAAAAACGAGTAATTTTAGGAAAAATGCAATATAGCGACAAATGACTCGAAATATCGTTCTCACAAGGTCTCTTGTATTATTTCAACCAACTAAAGAAAATGTTTATGGGGGTTTTAAGTTTTGATTTATAAAATAAGAGGAAAAAAAGTGATTAAAAAAAGTGATTATCAGATAAACTAAAACGGCTAATCCTACTGATTCGGGTTCCGACTTATCATTGGTTATTATAACATCAATCCCTAAGCGGTACCAATCCTATTCGATTATGATATTAATCAGACAAGCGCTTATCAACATCAAATGAATTATGTTCCTGTTTACCGAATTAAGCAAACGGTTAAGAATATGACAAATTAACGAATTAAGAAACGATAATACGCAATTAAATTTAGGAACATGCATACAAGCGAATTTAACCAATTCTATCCTATGAACAACAATTGAATTAAGCAAACGATTGCAATCAAATTAAGCAGATGACTTCATAGAAAAGGATTGAAAGGAATCAGAGTAAATTGACATAATAATAACCTCAAAGTGTTGAAACCGTACACAGCAGAATTTGCCCGGAGGTATTAGTTCTCCATGAGTTCTTCTCAAAGGTTTTTTTTTTATTTTTTCGTGAATAGTGAATAGGATTTTTCTCGCGAAAGCTGCTAAAGCTGAAAAATAAATACGAAAAACAATTAAATGCAAAAATAAAATAAAATATAAAAACACGTTAAAACATAAAAATAAATAAATAAAATCAAAGAAATGCTTGAGTACAAACATGGAAGAACGTGCATCAAAATACACTGATCAAATTCCCCCACACTTGAACTTTTGCTCTCCGAGCAAAATGAAAATAAAACAAAACAAAGAAAGTACAAACACATCAACAATTACTCATTCCAAGTTGTATGTCTTCTTCGGTTAAGTTTGCATCGATAGGTACTAATCTTACACATTAAGGATATCGTAGGAACACTAATCCACAATTGTGCAGACATAAACCTCCTGAATATACAAATCAACTTGAATCATGTTATTATGCTGAAGCCTAACTTACTCTTCCTCCTTTTTTCTCTTTTTCATTCAGGCGCAATCACATTAAGCCCGTTATCTCCACACACTCATAGCAAGGCGACCGGTTAGTGACTCTGATCCTTTTTGTTTTGAGTTCTGGTACTTACGTGGCATAACCCTTTGCTTACTTAATTGTAGTTGCGGGGGATCGAACCGTAATCCGCCCTACCAAGTTCAGCACCAGAAACCGCTGAACCAAATAACGAGTAATAAAATTTTTTCAACTTTTTCTTTTCTTTTCTTTTCTTTTTTTCTTTTTATTTTTTTTCTTTTCAATTTGATCACTCACTTATATTCATCGGCTTCCCTGCGTAGAGTGTGTATGAGATGGTGTTGACTGCTGAAATAAAATACTCAAGAGCCGTCAGAGATATGTTAAATAAAAAGGCATCAAACCTGGTGGCCGACTCAACCCGAAGTTGAGAAGAACATCTGACCTCGCTGTCAGGCATCTGTTAAACAAACAGGCATTGAATTTGATGGCCAACTCAACCCAAAGTTAATAAGAACATTAGACCTTGCCGTCAGGCATCTGTTAAAAAAATAAGCATCGAACCCGAAGGCCGGCTCAAAAAGATGTTGAGAGGAACATTTGACCTCACCGTCAGGCATCTGTTAAACAAACTTGCATCAAACCCGAAGGCTGGCTCAACCCGAAATTAAGAAGAACATCTAACATCACCTTGAGGCATCTGTTAAACAAACAGGCATCGAACCCGAAGGCCGACTCAACACGAAGTTGTGACGAACATCTGACCTCGTCGTCAAGCATATGTTAAATAAACAGGCATCGAACCCGAAGGCCGGCTCAACCAAAAGTTGAGAAGAATATTCGACCTCGCCGTCAGGCACCTGTTAAATAAATAGGTGTCGAACTCGAAGGTCGGCTCAACCCGAAGTTGAGAAAAACATCTGACCTCACCGTCAGGTATCTGTTAAAGAAACAGGCATCGAACCCAAAGGCCGGATTAACACAAAGTTGAGAGGAACATTTGACGTCCCCGTCAGGCATCTGTTAAACAAATAGGCATCGAACAAGAAGGGCGGCTCAACCCGAAGTCGAGAAGAACATCTAACCTTGCCGTCGGGTATCGTTTAAACAAACATGCATCAAATCCGAAGGCTGGCTCAACCCGAAGTTGACAAGAACATCTAACCTCACCGTGAGGCATATTTTAAATAAACAGGCATCGAACCCGAAGGTAGTCTCAACCCGTAGTTGAGAAAAACATTTGACTTAGCAGTCAGGCATCTGTTAAACAAACAGGCATCGAACCCGAAGGCCGGCACAACACGAAGTTCATAGGAATATCTGACCTCACCATCAGGGATCTGTTAAAAAAACAGGCATCGAACACGAAGGCCGGCTCAACCCGAAGTTGAGAAGAACATCTGACCTCACTGTCAGGCATCTGTTAAACAAACAGGCATCGAATTTGATGGCCGGCTCAACCCGAAGTTGATAAGAACATTAGACCTCGCCGTCAGGCATCTCTTAAACAAGAAGGCATCAAACCCGAATGGCGGCTCAACACGAAGTTGAGAAGTCATTTGGCCTTGCCGTCAAGGATCTGTTAAACAAACAGGCATCGAACCCGGAGTCCGGCTTAACCCGAAGTTGAGAAGAACATCTGACCTTGCTGTCAGGTAACTATTGAACAAACAGGCATCGAGATTGATGCCCGACTTATCCCGAAGTTGAGAAGAACATCTAACCTCGTTGTCAGGCATCAGTTAAACAATCAGGAATCGAACCCGAAGGCCGGCTAAAACCGAAGGTGAGAAGAACATCTGACCTCGCCGTCAGGCATCTGTTAAACGAATAAGCATCGAACACGAAGTCCCGCTCAACACGAAGTTGAGAGCAACATCTGACCTCGCTGCCAGTCATGTATTAAACAAACAGACATCGAACCCCAAGGCCGGCTCAACAAGAGGTTGAGAGGAACATTTGACCTCGCCGTCAGGCATCTGTTATACAAACAGGCATCAAACTCGAAGGGCGGCTCAACCCTAAGTTGAGAAGAACATATGACCTCACTGTCAGGCATCTGTTAAACAAATAGGCATCGAACCCGAAGATCGGCTCAACACGAAGTTCATACGAATATCTAACCTCGCCGTAAGGCATCTGTTAAACAAATAGGCATCGAACACGAAGTTCAGCTCAACACGATGTTGAGAGCAACATCTGACCTCGCCGCCAGGCATTTGTTAAAAAAACGGGCATCGAACTTGAAGGCCGGCTCAACACGAAGTTGAGAGGAACATCTGACCTCATTGTCAAGCATATGTTAAACAAACAAGCATCGAACCCGAAGGCCGGCTCAACCAAAACTTGAGAAGAACATTTGACCTCGCCGTCAGACATCTGTTAATCAAACAGGCATCGAACCCAAAGGTCGGCTCAACCAGAAGTTGAGAAGAACATATGACCTCGCCGTTAGGTATCTGTTCAACAAACAGGCATCGAACCCGAAGGCCGGCTCAACCTCAAGTTGATAAGAACATTAGACCTCCCCGTCAGGAATCTATTAAACAAACAGGCATCGAACCCGAAGGCCGGCTCAACCTGAAGTTGAGAAGAACATCTGACCTCGCAGTCAGGCATCTGTTAAACAAACATGCATAAAACCCGAAGGATGGCTCAATCTGAAGTTTAGAAGAACATCTAACCTCACCGTGAGTCATCTATTAAACAAACAGACATCAAACCCAAAGGTCCTCTCAACCCATAGTTGAGAAAAACATTTGACCTAGTAGTCAGGGATCTGTTAAACAAACAGGCATCAAACACGAAGGCTGGATCAACCCGAAGTTGAGAAGAACATCTGACCTCGCTGTCAGGCATCTGTTAAACAAACAGGCATTGAAATTGATGGCCAACTCAACCAAAAGTTGATAAGAACATTAGACCTCGCCGTCAGGCATCTATTAAACAAACAAGCATCGAACCCGAAGGCCGACTCAAAAAGATGTTGAGAGGAACATTTGACCTCACCGTCAGGCATCTGTTAAACAAACTTGCATCAAACCCGAAGGCTGGCTCAACCCTAAATTAAGAAGAACATCTAACATCACCCTGAGGCATCTGTTAAACAAATAGTCATCGAACCCGAAGGCCGGCTCAACACGAAGTTGTGAGGAACATCTGACCTCGCCGTCAAGCATATGTTAAATAAACAGGCATCGAACCCGAAGGCCGGCTCAACCAAAAGTTGAGAAGAACATTCGACCTCGCCGTCAGGCATCTGTTAAACAAACAGGTGTCGAACTCGATGGTCGGCTCAACCCAAAGTTGAGAAGAACATATGACCTCACCGTCAGGTATCTGATAAAGAAACAGGCATCGAACCCAAAGGTCGGCTTAACACAAAGTTGAGAGGAACATTTGACGTCCCCGTCAGGCATATGTTAAACAAACAGGCATCGAACCCGAAGGTAGTCTCAACCCGTAGTTGAGAAAAACATTGGACCTAGCCGTCAGGCATCTGTTAAACAAACAGGCATCGAACCCGAAGGCCGGCACAACACGAAGTTCATAGGAATGTCTGACCTCACCATCAGGGATCTGTTAAACAAACAGGCATCGAACACGAAGGCCGGTTCAACCGGAAGTTGAGAAGAACATCTGACCTCACTGTCAGGCATCTGTTAAACAAACAGGCATCGAATTTGATGGCCGGCTCAACCCGAAGTTGATAAGAACATTAGACCTCGCCGTCAGGCATCTCTTAAACAAGCAGGCATCAAACCCAAATGGCGGCTCAACACGAAGTTGAGAAGTCATTTGACCTTGCTGTCAAGGATCTGTTAAACAAACAGGCATCGAACCCGGAGTCCGGCTTTATCCGAAGTTGAGAAGAACATCTGACCTTGCTACCAGGCAACTATTGAACAAACCGGCATCAAGATTGATGCCCGACTTATCCCAAAGTTGAGAAGAACATCTGACCTCGTTGTCAGGCATCAGTTAAACAATCAGGAATCGAACCCGAAGGCCGGCTAAAACCGAAGGTGAGAAGAACATCTGACCTCGCCGCCAGGCATCTGTTAAACAAATAAGCATCGAACACGAAGTCCCGCTCAACACGATGTTGAGAGCAACATCTGACCTCACTGCCAGGCATCTATTAAACAAACTGGCATCGAACCCCAAGGCCGGCTCAACAAGAGGTTGAGAGGAACATTTGACCTCGCCGTCAGGCATCTGTTATACAAATAGGCATCGAACTCGAAGGGCGGCTCAACCCTAAGTTGAGAAGAACATATGACCTCACTGTCAGGCATTTGTTAAACAAATAGGCATCGAACCCAAAGATCGGCTCAACAAGAAGTTCATACGAATATCTGACCTCGCTGTAAGGCATCTGTTAAACAAATAGGCATCGAACACGAAGTTCAGCTCAACACGACGTTGAGAGCAACATCTGACCTCGCCGCCAGGCATTTATTAAACAAACGGGCATCGAACTTGAAGGCCGGCTCAACACGAAGTTGAGAGGAACATCTGACCTTGTTATCAAGCATATGTAAAATAAACAGGCATCGAACCCGAAGGCCGGCTCAACCAAAACTTGAGAAGAACATTTGACCTCGCCGTCAGACATCTGTTAATCAAACAGGCATCCAACCCGAAGGTCGGCTCAACCAGAAGTTGAGAAGAATATATGACATCGCCGTTATGTATCTGTTCAAGAAACAGGCATCGAACCCGAAGGCCGGCTCAACCTGAAGTTGATAAGAACATTAGACCTCCCCGTCAGGCATCTGTTAAACAAACAGGCATCGAACCCGAAGGCCGGCTCAACCTGAAGTTGAGAAGAACATCTGACCTCGCCGTCAGGCATCTGTTAAACAAACATGCATAAAACCCGAAGGCTGGCTCAATCCGAAGTTTAGAAGAACATCTAACCTCACCGTGAGGCATCTATTAAACAAACAGGCATCAAACCCAAAGGTCCTCTCAACCCATAGTTGAGAAAAACATTTGACCTGGCAGTCAGGGATCTGTTAAACAAACAGGCATCAAACACGAAGGCCGGATCAACCCGAAGTTTAGAAGAACATCTGACCTCGCTGTCAGGCATCTGTTAAACAAACAGGCATTGAATTTGATGGCCAACTCAACTAAAAGTTGATAAGAACATTAGACCTTGCCATCAGGAATCTGTTAAACAAACAAGCATCGAACCCGAAGGCCGGCTCAAAAAGATGTTGAGAGGAACATTTGACCTCACCGTCAGGCATCTGTTAAACAAACTTGCATCAAACGCGAAGGATGGCTCAACCCGAAATTAAGAAGAACATCTAACATCACCCTGAGGCATCTGTTAAACAAATAGTCATCGAACCCGAAGGCCGGCTCAACACGAAGTTGTGAGGAACATCTGACCTCGCTGCAAGCATATGTTAAATGAACAGGCATCGAACCCGAAGGCCGGCTCAACCAAAAGTTGAGAAGAACATTCGACCTCGCCGTCAGGCATCTGTTAAACAAACAGGTGTCGAACTCGAAGGTCGTCTCAACCCGAAGTTTAGAAGAACATCTGACCACACCGTCAGGTATCTGTTAAAGAAACAGGCATCGAACCCAAAGGCCGGCTTAACACAAAGTTGAGAGGAACATTTGACGTCCCCGTCAGGCATATGTTAAACAAACAGGCATCGAACAAGAAGGGCGGCTCAACCCGAAGTCGAGAAGAACATTTGACCTCGCCATCGGGTATCATTTAAACAAACATGCAACAAATCCGAAGGCTGACTCAACCCGAAGTTGACAAGAACATCTATCCTCACCGTGAGGCATATGTTAAACAAACAGGCATCGAACCCGAAGGTAGTCTCAACCCGTAGTTGAGAAAAACATTGGACCTAGCTGTTAGGCATCTGTTAAACAAACAGGCATCGAACCCGAAGGCCGGCACAACACGATGTTCATAGGAATGTCTGACCTCACCATCAGGGATCTGTTAAACAAACAGGCATCGAACACGAAGGCCGGCTCAACCCGAAGTTGAGAAGAACATCTGACCTCACTGTCAGGCATTTGTTAAACAAACAGGCATCGAATTTGATGGACGACTCAACCCAAAGTTGATAAGAACATTAGACCTCGCCGTCAGGCATCTCTTAAACAAGCAGGCATCAAACCCGAATGGCGGCTCAACACGAAGTTGAGAAGTCATTTGACCTTGCCGTCAAGGATCTGTTAAACAAACAAGCATCTAACACGAAGTCCCGCTCAACACGAAGTTGAGAGCAACATCTGACCTCACTGCCAGGCATCTATTAAACAAACAGGCATCGAACCCCAAGGCCGGCTCAACAAGAGGTTGAAATGAACATTTGACCTCGCCTTCAGGCATCTGTTATACAAACAGGCATCGAACTCGAAGGGCGGCTCAACCCTAAGTTGATAAGAACATATGACCTCGTTGTCAGGCATCTGTTAAAAAGATAGGCATCGAACCCGAAGATCGGCTCAACACGAAGTTCATACGAATATCTGGCCTCGCCATAAGGCATCTGTTAAACAAATAGGCATCGAACACGAAGTTCAGCTCAACACGACGTTGAGAGCAACATCTGACCTCGCCGCCAGGCATTTATTAAACAAACGGGCATCGAACTTGAAGGCCGGCTCAACACGAAGTTGAGAGGAACATCTGACCTCGTTGTCAAGCATATGTTAAATAAACAGGCATCGAACCCGAAGGACGGCTCAACCAAAACTTGAGAAGAACATTTGACCTCGCCGTCAGACATCTGTTAATCAAACAGGCATCCAACCCGAAGGTCGGCTCAACCAGAAGTTGAGAAGAATATATGACATCGCCGTTAGGTATCTGTTCAAGAAACAGGCATCGAACCCGAAGGCCGGCTCAACCTGAAGTTGATAAGAACATTAGACCTCCCCGTCAGGCATCTGTTAAACAAACAGGCATCGAACCCGAAGGCCGGCTCAACCTGAAGTTGAGAAGAACATCTGACCTCGCCGTCAGGCATCTGTTAAACAAACATGCATAAAACCCGAAGGCTGGCTCAATCCGAAGTTTAGAAGAACATATAACCTCACCGTGAGGCATCTATTAAACAAACATGCATCAAACCCAAAGGTCCTCTCAACCCATAGTTGAGAAAAACATTTGACCTAGCAGTCAGGGATCTGTTAAACAAACAGGCATCAAACACGAAGGCCGGATCAACCCGAAGTTGAGAAGAACATCTGACCTCGCTGTCAGGCATCTAATAAACAAACAGGCATTGAATTTGATGGCCAACTCAACCCAAAGTTGATAAGAACATTAGACCTCATCGTCAGGCATCTGTTAAACAAACAAGCATCAAACCCGAAGGCCGGCTCAAAAAGGTGTTGAGAGGAACATTTGACCTCACCGTCAGGCATCTGTTAAACAAAGTTGCATCAAACCCGAAGGCTAGCTCAACCCGAAATTAAGAAGAACATCTAACATCACCCTGAGGCATCTGTTAAAAAAATAGGCATCGAACCCGAAGGCCAGCTCAACACGAAGTTGTGAGGAACATCTGACCTTGCCGTCAAGCATATGTTAAATAAACAGGCATCGAACCCGAAGGCCGGCTCAACCAAAAGTTGAGAAGAACATTCGACCTCGCCGTCAGGCATCTGTTAAACAAACAGGTGTCGAACTCGAAGGTCGGCTCAACCCGAAGTTGAGAAGAACATCTGACCTCACCGTCAGGTATCTGTTAAAGAAACAGGCATCGAACCCAAAGGCCGGCATAACACAAAGTTGAGAGGAACATTTGTTGTCCCCGTCAGGCATATGTTAAACAAACAGGCATCGAACAAGAAGGGCGGCTCAACCCGAAGTCGAGAAGAACATTTGACCTCGCCGTCGGGTATCGTTTAAACAAACATGCATCAAATCCGAAGGCTGACTCAACCCGAAGTTGACAAGAACATCTATCCTCACCGTGAGGCATATGTTAAACAAACAGGCATCGAACCCGAAGGTAGTCTCAACCCGTAGTTGAGAAAAACATTGGACCTAGCCGTTAGGCATCTGTTAAACAAACAGGCATCGAACCCGAAGGCCGGCACAACACGATGTTCATAGGAATGTCTGACCTCACCATCAGGGATCTGTTAAACAAACAGGCATCGAACACGAAGGCCGGCTCAACCCGAAGTTGAGAAGAACATCTGACCTCACTGTCAGGCATTTGTTAAACAAACAGGCATCGAATTTGATGGACGACTCAACCCAAAGTTGATAAGAACATTAGACCTCGCCGTCAGGCATCTCTTAAACAAGCAGGCATCAAACCCGAATGGCGGCTCAACACGAAGTTGAGAAGTCATTTGACCTTGCCGTCAAGGATCTGTTAAACAAACAAGCATCTAACACGAAGTCCCGCTCAACACGAAGTTGAGAGCAACATCTGACCTCACTGCCAGGCATCTATTAAACAAACAGGCATCGAACCCCAAGGCTGGCTCAACAAGAGGTTGAGATGAACATTTGACCTCGCCTTCAGGCATCTGTTATACAAACAGGCATCGAACTCGAAGGGCGGCTCAACCCTAAGTTGAGAAGAACATATGACCTCGTTGTCAGGCATCTGTTAAAAAGATAGGCATCGAACCCGAAGATCGGCTCAACACGAAGTTCATACGAATATCTGACCTTGCCGTAAGGCATCTGTTAAACAAATAGGCATCGAACACGAAGTTCAGCTCAACACGATGTTGAGAGCAACATCTGACCTCGCCGCCAGGCATTTATTAAACAAACGGGCATCGAACTTGAAGGCCGGCTCAACACGAAGTTGAGAGGAACATCTGACCTCGTTGTCAAGCATATGTTAAATAAACAGGCATCGAACCCGAAGGTCGGCAAAACCAAAACTTGAGAAGAACATTTGACCTCGCCTTCAGACATCTGTTAATCAAACAGGCATCGAACCCGAAGGTCGGCTCAACCAGAAGTTGAGAAGAACATATGACCTCGCCGTTAGGTATCTGTTCAACAAACAGGCATCGAACCCGAAGGCCATCTCAACCTGAAGTTGATAAGAACATTAGACCTCCCCGTCAGGCATCTGTTAAACAAACAGGCATCGAACCCAAAGGCCGGCTCAACCTGAAGTTGAGAAGAACATCTGACCTCGCCGTCAGGCATCTGTTAAACAAACATGCATAAAACCCGAAGGCTGGCTCAACCCCAAGTTTAGAAGAACATCTAACCTCACCGTGAGGCATCTATTAAACAAACAGGCATCAAACCCAAAGGTCCTCTCAACCCATAGTTGAGAAAAACATTTGACCTAGCAGTCAGGGATCTGTTAAACAAACAGGCATCAAACACGAAGGCCGGATCAACCCGAAGTTGAGAAGAACATCTGACCTCGCTGTCAGGCATCTAATAAACAAACAAGCATTGAATTTGATGGCCAACTCAACCCAAAGTTGATAAGAACATTAGACCTCATCGTCAGGCATCTGTTAAACAAACAAGCATCAAACCCGAAGGCCGGGTCAAAAAGATGTTGAGAGGAACATTTGACCTCACCGTCAGGCATCTGTTAAACAAACTTGCATCAAACCCGAAGGCTAGCTCAACCCGAAATTAAGAAGAACATCTAACATCACCCTGAGGCATCTGTTAAAAAAATAGGCATCGAACCCGAAGGCCGGCTCAACACGAAGTTGTGAGGAACATCTGACCTTGCCGTCAAGCATATGTTAAATAAACAGGCATCGAACCCGAAGGCCGGCTCAACCAAAAGTTGAGAAGAACATTCGACCTCGCCGTCAGGCATCTGTTAAACAAACAGGTGTCGAACTCGAAGGTCGGCTCAACCCGAAGTTGAGAAGAACATCTGACCTCACCGTCAGGTATCTATTAAAGAAACAGGCATCAAACCCAAAGGTCGGCTTAACACAAAGTTGAGAGGAACATTTGACGTCCCCGTCAGCCATCTGTTAAACAAACAGGCATCGAACAAGAAGGGCGGCTCAACCCGAAGTCGAGAAGAACATCTGACCTCGCCGTCGGGTATCTGTTAAACAAACATGCATCAAACCCGAACGTTGGCTCAACCCGAAGTTGACAAGAACATCTAACCTCACCGTGAGGCATCTGTTAAACAAACAGGCATCGAATCCGAAGGCCGGCTCAACACGAAGTTCATAGGAATGTCTGACCTTGCCATCAGGGATCTGTTAAACAAACATACATCGAATACGAAGGCCGTCTCAACCCGAAGTTGAGAAGAACATCTGACCTCACCGTCAGACATCTGTTAAACAAACAGGCATCGAATTTGATGGCCGGCTCAACCCAAAGTTGATAAGAACATTAGACCTTGCCGTCAGGCATCTGTCTAACAAACAGGCATCAAAACTGAAGGGCAGCTCACCATGAAGTTGAGAAGCACATTTGACCTCGCTGTCAGGGATCTGTTAAACAAACAAGCATCGAACCCGAAGGCCGGCTCAATCCGAAGTTGAAAAGAACATCTGACCTCGCTGTCAGGCATCTAGACTGATGATCTGCTCATCCCGAAGTTGAGAAGAATATTTGACCTTGTTGTCAGGCATCAGTTAAGCAATCAGGAATCGAACCCGAATGTCGGCTCAAATCGAAGGTGAGAAGAACATCTGACCTCGCCGCCAGGCATCTGTTAAACAAATAAGCATCGAACACGAACTCCCGCTCAACAAGAAGTTGAGAGCAGCAACTTACCTCTCCGTCAGGCATATGTTAAACAAACAGGCATCGAACCCCCAGGCCGGCTCAACACGAAGTTGAGAGGAACATTGACCTTGCCGTCAGGCATCTGTTAAACAAACAGGCATCGAACCCGAAGGGCGGCTCAACCCGAAGTTGAGAAGAACATCTGACCTTGCTGTCAGGCATCTGTTAAACAAATAGGCATCGAACACGTAGTTCCGCTCAACACGAAGTTGAAAGCAACATCTGACCTCGCCGCCAGGCATTTGTTAAACAAACAGGCATCGAAATTGAAGGTCGGCTCAACAAGAAGTTGAGAGGAACATCTAACCTCGCCGTAAAGCATATTTTAAATAAACAGGCATCAAACCCGAAGGCCGGCTCAACCAAGATTTGAGAAGAACATTTGACCTCGTCGTCAGGCATCTTTTAATCAAACAGGCATCGAACCCGAAGGTCAGCTCAACTCGAAGTTGAGAAAAACATCTGACCTCGCTGTCAGGTATCTGTTAGACAAACAGGTATCGAACCCGAAGGGCGCCTCAACCCGAAGTTGAAAAGAACATTAGACCTCCCCGTCAGGCATCTGTTAAACAAACAGGCATCGAACTCAAACGTCGTCTCAACCCGTAGTTGAGAAAAACATTTGACCTAGCCGTCAGGCATCTGTTAAACAAACAGTCCTCGAACCCGATGGCTGGCTCAACCCGATGTTAAGAGGAACATGTGAACTCGGTGTCAGACATCTATTAAATAAACAGGCATGGAACCCGAAGGCCGGCTCAACACGAAGTTCATAGGAATACTTGACCTTGCCATCAGGGATCTGTTAAATTAACAGGCATCGAACACGAAGGTCGGCTCAACTCGAAGTTTAGAAGAACATCTGACCTCCTCTCAGACATCTGTTAAACAAACAGGCATCGAACCCGAAGGCCGGATCAACCAGAAGTTGAGAGGAACATTTGACCTCGCCGTCAGGCATCTGTTAAACAAACTTGCATCAAACCCGAAGGCTGGCTGAGCTCGAAGTTGAGAAGAAGATCTGACCTTACTGTAAGGCATGTGTTAAGCAAACAGGCATCGAAACTGAAGGCAGGCACAACACGAAGTTGAGAGGAACATCTGACCTCTCCGTCAGGCATATATTAAACAAACAGGCATCGAACCCGAAGGCCGGCTCAACACGAAGTTCATAGGAATATATGACCTCGCCATCTGGGACCTGTTAAACAAACAGGCATCGAACACGAAGGTCGGCTTAACCCGAAGTTGAGAAGAACATCTGACCTCGCTTCATGCATCTGTTAAACAAACAGGCATCAAATTTGACGGGCGGCTCAACCAGAAGTTGATAAGAATATTAAACCTTGCTGTTAGGCATCTATTAAATAATCAGGCATCGAACTCGAAGGGCGGCTCAACGCGAAGTTGAGAAGTACATCTGACCTCGCAGTCAGGGATCTGTTAAACAAACAGGCATTGACCCCGAAGGCCGGCTAAACCCGAAGTTGAGAAGAACATCTGTCCTCGCTGTCAGGCATCTGTTAAAGAAACAGGCATCGATATTGATGGTCGGCTCATCTCGAAGTTGAGAAGAACATCTGCCCTAGTTATCAGACATCAGTTAAACAAACAGGAATCGAACCCGAAGTCCGGCTTAAATCGAAGGTGAGAAGAACATCTGACCTCGCCGCCGAGAATCTGTTAAACAAATAGGAATCGAACACGAAGTCCCGCTCAACACGAAGTTGAGAGCATCGTCTGACCTCGCCGTAAGGCATCTGTTAACCAAATAAGCATCAAACACGAAGTCCCGCTCAACACGAAGTTGAGAGCAACATCTGACCTCACCGTCAGGCATTTGTTAAACAAACGGGCATCGCACCCGAAGGCCGGCTCAACACGAAGTTGAGAGGAACATCTGACCTCGCCATCAAGCTTATGTTAAATAAAAGGCATCGATCCCGAAGGCCGGCTCAAACAAAATTTGAGAAGAACATTTGACCTCGCCGTCAGGCATCTGTTAAACAAACAGGCATCGAACCCGAAGGTCGGCTCAACCCGAAGTTGAGAAGAACATTTGACCTCGCCTTCAGGTATCTTTTAAACAAACGGGCATCGAACTCGAAGGCCGGCTCAACACCAAGTTGAGAGGAACATTTGACGTCCCCGTCAGGCATCTGTTAAACAAACACCCATCGAACCCGAAGGTCGGCTCAACACGAAGTTCATAGGAATATCTAACCTCACCGTCCTGGATCTATTTAACAAACAAGCATCGAACACGAAGGCCAGCTCAACCCAAAGTTGAGAAGAACATCTGATCTTATTGTCATGAATCTGTTAAACAATCAAGCATCGAATTTTATGGCCAGCTCAACCCGAAGTTGATAAGAACATTAGATCTTTCCGTCAGGCATTGTTAAACAAACAGGCATCGAACCTGAAGGCCGGCTCAACCCGAAGTTGAGAAGAACACCTGACCTAGCCGTCAGGCATTTGTTAAACAAACATGCATCAAACTCGAAGGCTGGCTCAACCCGATATTGAGAAGAACATCTAACCTCATCGTGAGGCATCTGTTAAACAAACAGGCATCGACCCGAAGGTCATCTCAACCCGTAGTTGAGAAAAACATTTGACCTAGCCTTTAGGCATATGTTAAACAAACAGGAATTGAACCCGAAGGCTGGCGCAACATAAAGTTGAGAGGAACATATGACCTCGCTGTCAGACATCTATTAAGCAAACAGACATCAAACTCAAGGGTCGGCTCAACACGAAGTTCATAGGAATATCTGACCTCGCCGTCTGGGATCTGTTTAACAAACAGGCATCGAACACGAAGGCCAACTCAACCCAAAGTTGAGAAGAACATCTGACCTCGCTGTTAGGAATCTATTAAACAAACAAGCATCAAATTTGATGGCCAACTCAACCCGAAGTTGATAAGAACATTAGATCTCGCTGTCAGGCATCTGTTAAACAAACAGGCATCGAACCCGAAGGCCGGCTCAACAAGAAGTTGAGAGGAACATTTGACCTTGCCGTCAGGCATATGTTAAACAAACAGGCATCGAACCCGAAGGGAGTCTCAACACGAAGTTCATAGGTGCATCTGACCTCGCTGTAAGGGATATGTTAAACAAACAGGCATCGACCCCTGAGGCCGGCTCAACCCGAAGTTGAGAAGAACATCTGACATCATTGTCAGGCATCTGTTAAACAAACAGACATCAAGATTGATGGTCAGCTCATCCCGAAGTTGAGAAGAACATCTTACTTCGTTGTCAGGCAGCAATTAAACAAACAGGAATCGAACCCGAAGGCCGGCTCAAATCCAAGGTGAGAAAAACATCTGACTTCGCCGTCAGGCATCTGTTAAACATATAGGCATCGAACCCCAAGGTCGGCTCAACACGAAGTAGAGAGGAACATTTGACCTCAATGTCAGGCATCTGTTAAACAAACAGGCATCAAACCCAAAGGGCGGCTCAACCCGAAGTTGAGACAAACATCTAACCTCGCTGTCAAGCATTTGTTAAACAAACAGGCATCAAACACGAAGGCCGGCTCAACACGAAGTTCATAAGAATATCTGACCTCGCCATAAGGCATCTGTTAAACAAATAGGCATCGAACACAAAGTCCCGCTCAACACGAAGTTGAGAGCAACATTTGACCTCGCCGCCAGGCATTTGTTAAACAAACGGGCATCGAACCCGAAGGTCGGCTCAATACGAAGTTAAGAGGAACATATGACCTCGCCGTCAAGCATATGCTAAATTAACAAGCATCGAACCCAAAGACCGGTTCAAACGAAAGTTGAGAAGAACGTTTGACCTTGCCGTCAGGCATTTGTTAAACAAACATGCATCAAACCTGAAGGTCGGCTAAACCCAGAGTTGAGAAGAACATCTGATCTTGCCGTCAGGTATCTGTAAAACAAACAGGCATCGAAACTAAAGGTCGGCTCAACAAAAAGTTGATAGGAACAATTGACGTCCCAGTAAAGCATCTGTTAAACAAACAGGCATCGACCCAGAACGGCGGCTCAATACGAAGTTGAGATGAACATCTAACCTCGCTGTCAGGCATCTGTTAAACTAATATGCATCAAACCCGAAGGCTGGCTCAACCCGAAGTTGAGAAGAACATCTAGCCTCACCATGAGGCATTTGTTAAACAAACTGACATCGAACCCGAAGGGCGTCTCAAACAGTAGTTGAGAAAAACATTTGACCTAGTCGTCAGGCATCTGTTAAACAAACAGGCATCGAACCTGAAGTCTGGCACAACACGAAGTTAAAAGGAACATCTGACCTCGCCGTCAGACATCTATTAAACAAACAAGCATCGAACCCGAAGGCCGGCTCAACACGAAGTTCATAGAAATATCTGACCTCACCGTCAGGGATCTATTAAACAAACAGGCATCGAACACGAAGGCCGGCTCAACTCAAAGTTGAGAAGAACATTTGACCTTGCTGTCAGGCATCTGTTATACAAACAAGCATCGAACTTGATGGCCAGCTCAATACGAAGTTTAGAAGTACATCTGACCTCGCCGTCAGGGATCTGCTAAAGAAACAGGCATCGAACCCGAAAGCCGGCTCAACCCGAAGTTGAGAAGAACATCTGACCTCGCTCTCAGGGATCTGTTAAACAAACAGGCATCGAGATTGATGGTCGACTCATCCCAAAGTTGAGAAGAACATCTGACCTCGTTGTGAGGCATCAGTTAGACAAACTGGAATCGAACCCGAACGCCGGCTCAAACTGAAGGTGAGAAGAACATATGACCTCGCCGTCAGGCATCTGTTAAACATTTAAGCACCGAACACGAAGTCCCACTCAACATGAAGTTGAGAGGAACATTTGACCTCTCCGTCAGGCGTCTGTTAAACAAACAGGCAACGAACACAAAGGGCGGCTCAACCCGAAGTTGAGAAGAACATCTGACCTCGCTTTCAGGCATTTGTTAAACAAACATGCATCGAACTTGAAGGTCGGCTCAACACAAAGTTCATAGGAATATCTGACCTCGCCGTAAGGCATCTGTTAAACAAACAGGCATCGAACCCGAAGGCCGACTCAACACGAAGTTGAGAGGAACATCTGACCTCGCCGTCAAGTATATATTAAATAAACAAGCATCGAACCCAAAGGCCGCCTCAACCAAAAGTTGAGAAGAACATTCGATCTCGCTGTCAGGCATCTGTTAAATAAACAGGCATCGAACCCGAAGGTCGGCTCAACCCGAAGTTGAGAAGAACATCTGACCTCAACGTCAGGTATCTGTTAATCAAAGAGGCATCGAACCCGAAGGCCGACTCAAAACAAAGTTGAGAGGAACATTTGACATCCCCGTCAGGCATCCGTTAAACAAACAGGCATCGAACCAGAAGGGAAACTCAACCCGAAGTTGAGAAGAACATCTGACCTCGCTGTCAGGCATCTGTGAAACAAACATGCATCAAACCCGAAGGCTGGATCAACCCAAAGTTGAGAAGAACATATAACCTCACCGTGAGGCATCTGTTAAACAAACAGGCATCTAACTCGAAGGCTGTCTCAACCTGTAGTTGAGAAAAACATTTGACCTAGCCGTCAGGCATCTGTTAAACAAACATGCATCAAACCCGAAGGCTGGCACAACATGAAGTTGAGAGGAACATTTGACCTCATCGGTAGGCATTTATTAAAGAAACCGGCATCGAACCCAAAGGCCGGCTCAACACGAAGTTCATAGGAATATCTGACCATGCAGTCAGAGATCTGTTAAACAAACAGGCATCGAACACGAAGGCCGGCTCAACCCAAAGTTGAGAAGAACATATGACCTCGCTGTCAAACATCTGTTAAACATACAGGCATCGAACCCGAAGGCCGGCTCAACACGAAGTTCATAGGAATATCTTACCTCGCCGTCAGGGATCTGTTAAACAAACAGGCATCGAACACGAAGGCCGACTCAAACCGACGTTGACAAGAACATCTGACCACACTGTCAGGCATCTGTTAAACAAACAGGAATTGAATTTGATGGACAGCTCAAACCAAAGTTGATAAGAACATTAGACCTTGCTGTCAAGCATCTGTTAAACAAACAGGCATCAAATCTGAAGGTTGGCTCAACAAGAGGTTGAGAGGAACATTTGACCTCACTGTCAGGCATCTGTTAAACAAACGGGCATCGAACTCGAAGGGCGGCTTAACACGAAGTTGAGAAGTACATCTGACCTCGCCGTCAGGGATCTATTAAACAAATAGGCATCGAACACGAAGTCTCGCTCAACACAAAGTTGAGAAGAACATTTGAACTCGTTGTCAAACATCAGTTAAACAGACAGGCATCGAACCCCAAGGCAGGCTTAACACGAAGTTGAGAGGAACATTTGACTTCGCCGTCAGGCATCTGTTAAACAAATAGGCATCAAACTCGAAGGGAGGCTCAACCCTTAGTTGAGAAAAACATTTGACCTAGTCGTCAGGCATCTGTTAAACAAAAAGGTATTGAACCCGAAGGCTGGCACAACACGAAGTTGAGAGAAACATCTGACCTCTTTGTCAGACATCTATTAAACAAACAGACATCGAACCCGAAGGTCGGCTCAACACGAAGTTCATAGGAATATATGACCTCGCTGTCAGGGATCTGTTAAACAAACAGGCATCGAACACGAAGGCCGGCTCAACCCGACGTTGACAAGAACATCTGACCTCGATGTCAGGCATTTATTAAACAAACAGGCATCGAATTTGATGGCCAGCTCAAACCGAAGTTGATAAGAACATTAGACCTCGCTGTCAGGCATCTGTTAAACAAACAGGCATCGAACCCGAAGGCCGGCTCAACTCGAAGTTGAGAAGGACACCTGACCTCGTCGTTAGGGATCTGTTAAACAAACAGGCATCGAACCCGGAGGTCGGCTCAACCCGAAGTTAAGAAGAACATCTGACCTCGTTGTCAGACATCAGTTAAACAAACAGGAACCGAACCCGAAGGCCAGCTCAAACCGATGATGAGAAGAACATCTGACCTCGCCGCCAGGCATCTATTAAACAAATAGGCATCGAACACGATGTACCGTTCAACACGAAGTTGAAAGCAACATCTGACCTCGCCGTCAGGCATCTGTTAAACATACAGGCATTGAATCCCAAGGTCGGCTCAACATGAAGTTGAGAGGAACATTTGACCTCGCCGTCACGCATCCGTTAAACAAAAAGGCATCGAACCCCAAGGACGGCTCAACACAAAATTCATAGGAATGTCTGACCTCGCCGAAGGTATCTTTTAAACAAATAGGCATCGAACACGAAGTCCTGCTCAACACGAAGTTGAGGGAAACATCTGACCTCGCCGCCAGGAATTTGTTAAACAAACGACCATCGAACCCGAAGGCCGGCTCAACACGAAGTTAAGAGGAACATCTGACCTCGCCGTCAAGCATATGTTAAAGAAACAAGCATCGAACCCGAATGCCAGCTCAACCCGAAGTTGAGAAGAACATTCGATCTCGCCGTCAGGCATCTGTTAAACAAACAGGCATCGAACCCGAAGGTCAGCTCAACCCGAAGTTGAGAAGAACATCTGACTTCACCGTCAAGTATCTGTTAAAAAAAACAGGCATCGAACTCGACGGCCGGCTCAACACGGAGTTGAGAGGAACATTTGACGTCCCCGTCAGGCATCTGTTAAACAAAAAAGTGTTGCACCCTAAAATTTGACCAACCGGGTCCCGTATTTGGTCCTATGTTTCGACGCATAACCGCATTCGCATCTGCATATTGCATACAGTGCATTTTTCATTTGTTTTGATTTTATTGGGATCACAGCTCTCGTCTCGTGTTTCAGGTGTTTTTTTATCAGGTAGAATCGTTTTTTGGGATATTTCGGTGCCCGTTTATTTTTACCGGCTATTTTGGTGCGCTCTCGCGGTGTTATGTGTCGTGCGGTGCTTATTTTGTTCTTCTGGGAATTATTGTGATTTTTCTGGATTTTATTGGCATTTTTTAGGGTTTAAATAGCTTTTAAATCATTTTTAGGATTTAATAGGATTTTTAATAGTTTAATTCTTTTTAAATAGATTTTAAATCATTTTTAGATTTTTTAGAAATTTTTAGAATATTAATAGTTTTTAAATAGTTAATAGCTTTTTTTTAATCTTTTAATATAGTTTTTTTCTTATTAAATAAATGAGTTTTTGTTAATAGAAAATTGATTATTTTTAATTTTAGATATAGAGATTAATAGATTTTTTTCTTTTATTAGTTAATAGAGTTAATAGATTTTTCTTTTATTTTCTTTTATAGAATTGAAATAGGTAATATAGTTTTTTTAATAGTTTTATTAGAATTTTATTAGAGTGTTATTAGTTTAGCAATTAATTGAGTTTAGTTCAGTAATTAGTTTGATAGTTTAATTAGATTTTAATTGGTCCATTAGTTAGTATTAATCCATTTTTTAAAGTCATTAATCCATTCAGTTTTTGTTTTGTTTGATTTTTGTTTTGGGCCCAGTTCATGCGCAGCCCAGTTTGCAGCCAGCAAAGCCCAATTCGTTCAGCTTCAATCCAGAAATTGTCCAAGCATCAGTCCAAAATCCATTGTCCAGAATTTTTTCCAGCGTTTTCCAGTATATTCCAGAAGGTTCCAGTAATCTCTCAGCCTTTAAATGCAAGCTCGCCACGTGTAATGAAAAGGCTGGCCCCACGTTACATGCTCCACGCACGCCACCTCACGCCATGCACGCCCTCTCTCTCTGCCACACCACCCAACAGGTGGCAGCCATGCACGCCACCATTCCACCATCTCCACCACGTGTTACACCACCAGCCTCTCACCGTGAAACCTCACCGGCCGGCCTGCATGGCCGACGGCCACCCTGAATCTCACCGGAGTCACCCAAAACCCAGATTCCGGTCATACCTCCACCGCACCCTTCACCGGAAATGCAAAATCTCCAGACTCCGATTATCCTTCATCTCCTACCTCCGTCCTCCTCTCATCACCACCATTCATCTTCCTCCCACCTCCGATCAACCTCCATCACCACTAATGATTACCGTCTCCAATCATCGTCCTCCTCACCAAAACGCCCAGAAACATCCCAGAAATCACCATCTTCAAGTTCCTTCAACCAATCTAGAAACCATCAATCATCAACCTTCAAGCGTACAACCTAAACCATCAAACCTCCATCTCGACCATCAACAAACTCCCAAACAAGTTTCCAGAAATTCGACAGATCCATCAAGATCTCCAAAGACCTAAACGTTTTCATTCAAGAACGTTCATCTTCAGTTTTCTCCAGAAACATGCAACAATCATCGCCAATCCTTCAACACTCCAGAAAGCTTCAACTCGTTAACTCTTCAAGAACGTTCAAGCGAGTATCCATGTTTTTTCCAGAGTTATGGTTTGTTCGTCATCTGAGATCCTTCTTGTTCGTCACAAATCTTCACCGCAAGTCAAGAATACGAGTAAATCTCCAGCGAAGAAATATTCAAGAACGAGCTTCATCTCAGTTCTCCAGCCTCAACGAACTTCATCAAGTTCAGAAATCATCAGAGCATTCGGATCCAGATCCAGGTTAGACTTCAACGAATCTTCCTCGGACTTCCTTCAAGCATTTGCAACAAGATCTTCAAAACCTCTGTAATCCTTCTGAGTTTGACGAATCGAGCAAGAGAAACAGAAGATTGAGGACTGCATAAGATTCTTCAGTTTTTTCTGAGGGTGATATTGAGTTGCGACGAAGAAATGAGATGAAGATGGAGATTGAGACTGAGAAAAGGTATGAGAAGAGGGAGTTCTGGGATGGAAAACGGCGGCGCCATTAGGGTTTGCAAGGGGAGACGGTGAACAGTGAAAGGGGGGAATTGAGAGAAGGTTAGGGTTAGGGTTTGGTGTTTCTGAGTGGAAGTTAGGGTCGGGTTTGGGCTTGGTATTGCGAGGCCCAGTGTGCCTTTTTTTCATCCCACCGTTTTTGGCAGCAAATAATTGGGCTGGGCCCAATTCATCAGTTTTTTATTTTATTTTCTTGTACACCCCTGTAAACTACAATGTACCCCCCTCCCTTTGTATTTTGTGTTTTTTCTTCTTATTTTCTTTGAAGTAAAAAGAAAAGAATATTATGAAAAATAATAGAAAAAGAATTTGGAAAAAGGAAAAAGAAAAGAAATACAATAGAGAAAAATAAAGAGAAAAAAATATTAGAAAATATATTGAAAAAGTGAGGAAAATATAGAGAAAAAAGGACACAAAAGAAAGTATTTGAAAAAATAGACAAAGAAAATAGAGAGAAAAAGATTATGAGAAAAGAATAAAAGAGAAAATATTATGAAAAATAGTGAGAAAAAAGAGGAGAAAAGTATAGAGAAAAAATATGTTGAAAAGAAAAGAAGAAAAAAGAGAAAAATATTAGTATAGACTTAATATTTTTTAAGTACATTTTCTTTTAGGGTATTTTTTCATAGAAATTCTTTTATACTTTTAGGATAGTTTAGAAGCCCACTTGTTAGGGGGCTATTTTCCATTCGATTTTTTAGGATAGAATAGGATAGCATTTCCTAGGAGATTTATTTTCAGTATTCACCCATTGTAATCATTTTTCAGAAGATTAATAAAACGAGATTTGAGCTGTGGTCCCGATAGTAGCCGAACTACAGCTGCTCTGATTTCTCGTACCAGACGAGAATATGTAGGCATAGGATGCGATATCCTAGCGAGCACACTAACGACTAACTTTTGTTCTCTCGCGGCTGTGCGATCGAGACTTTCCCGCTGACGATTAATTGTTACCCTTTTTCTCTCTTACCCAAGTGCATTTGAGACCAAGCCCTAGTTTTGCCCATAGGTTCCCGACCCTGTGAAACCAGTTGTTTTTCTCACTGCTGTGTGAGAATGTTTTGTTTAGCTGTAGTTAGTCTGAACTACGTAAAGCTCTGATCTTCCATGCAGTGGAAGTACGTAGGCACAAGACGCGAGGTCTTGGCGAGCCAATTTTCCCTGTAGTCCCGAACTACGTTGACTCTGACTTTCTCTCTCTTGAGAATACGTAGGCATAGAGTGCGATGCTCTATCGAGTCAATTCCCTTCCGTTTAGATTTAGCAGCCGTAGATAGATTGTTTTGCATCCTTTAGACAACCCAAGCAAGCGTGGATCCCGTCGAGTACGACGGACGTGAGGGGTGCTAATACCTTCCCCTTGCGTAACCGACTCCCAAACCCAGGTTTTGGTTGCGATGACCATACCTTTTCCCCATTTTTTGTGAGGTTTACTTCGAGCGTTTCCTTTCCCGCTCTGAGGGATAAATAACGCACGGTGGCGACTCTTCTGTCAGCCGGCGCCGATTTTCGCAGTAGCGACAGCTGGCGACTCTGCTGGGGACTGCGATAGTTCCCCATGCATGTGGGATCCAACGTCCCTTAAGAGAGTCAATCCTAGCACTTGTTTGCTTGTCTATTTGGGGCTTATTTATCGATATTATCTGTTGCTGCTGGGGTGTTACGGGTGTTCTATGATTGAGATAAGTCGGACCTGGGCTTGAGTATGAGTATGCACCTAGATATAGTTGCGGAGAAGTAGTAGACGAACCTGTCTGCTGAGCAGGCACAGTTCCCTACGAAAATTCGCACTCAGACGAGGTTCTCGCAGAGGTGCTCCTTTCCGGTCCTGAGGATCTGAGGGGAGTCCAGACATGAGGATTGTCGACTCTGGGAACCGATCATTTGGAAGTTAGCTAAGTGAGGCCTCTTCATGAGATGACGATGCCACTCCTTCTGGGAATCGTATTGTTCCTCATGAAAGTCTGTGACGCTGACGACCGCATAGGATGCCGTACCTTGTCAGATATAGGTCCACACCTGTGAGTGGGGGGTTTTTTTTTGTGCAGGAAACTTGACTTCCAACCTACCCGTTATTCTGGTCTTCTCTTCAGAGCAACCGTACTCCGTCATCAGTGCAGCAGTATTTAGATTGTGTGGGGGCTGTGATCCCGTGTTTGTTGCATTGCATTTGCATAGGCATCTTTGCATCATAGTGCATATCATTCGCCGGCTAGCCAGAGTTCTGATCCAGCCTTTGTTTCCTGAAGGTGAGTACCCGAAGTTTGGATTGAGCAACTGTTGCTCGTCAGAGGACGACCAAGGGGTTGAAGCAGATTTAAAGCAGATCAGAGTCAGGCAGCTGACAGTTGTTGGTAGCTATGTTAGAGAGCAGCTTCCAGTTTGTTGATACCTCGTCAGGTTTCACCGTGACGTCCAATCCTCTGTATGGATCTCCGCACGACGAAGACTTTCCGCAAGTGAACAACCTTACTGCAGCTCAGCTTGTGCAGCCATCTGTTGAAGACCAAGGTCTGCGTGAGCAGTTTGTTCTCCGAGGTGAACGTTCTCCTTCTGTTGATGTCTCAGACTACCAGGGTTTTGCCTTCCCTGTGCCAAAACCCCGAAGAGAGGTCCCGACGGCAAAGAATGAAGACCCATTAGCTCCCGTGTATGCTGAAAGGTTTCGTGCATTAGATGAGAGATTCAAAGCCTTGAAAGGTAAAGACGCTGTTACTCCTAGTGCTGCAGATATGTGTCTGGTTCCTGGCCTAGTGTTACCTCTGAAGTTCAGAATGCCGAGGTTTGAAAGGTACAAAGGAGATAGTTGCCCGAAGCAACATTTGGTGATGTTCTGCCGAAGAATGACTTCATTTGTGCACAACGACAAGCTGATGATTCATTGCTTTCAAGATAGTCTGACTGGGGCACCTCTGAGTTGGTATATGCAGTTAGAGCGTGATCAGATCCGATCATGGATGGACTTAGCCAATGCCTTTCTGAAGCAGTACGACTATAATCTTGATGAAGCTCCTATTCGCATGCAGCTGCAAGAATTGTCTCAAGGGAACAATGAATCTTTCAGAAAGTATGTTCAGAGATGGAGAGAATTTGCTGGTAGAGTGCAACCACCGCTCCTAGACCAAGAGCTGAAAGGCATGTTCGTAAACTCCTTGCAGAGCCCGTACTTCGAAAGAATGCTTGGAACCGCACCAAATTTCTCTGAGTTGGTAAGGACGGGAGAGCACATCGAGTATGGCGTAAAGACTGGAAGAATCCCGAATATTTCAAGAGGTCAGGCCAGTGAAACTGAATCTCTCTGTAGCTCTCAAGCTGAAGATGAAACTATGATCAATGCGGTCCTGACAGATGTTGGATATCCTCAAGTCGAATCGGTGAAATCTGTTGGTTCTTCGTCTTCTCAGCGATCAGTATCTTCTGTGTCTCGTTATTCTGGACAGACAGCCGTGCCTGGAGCACCATATCAGGAACCTTATGTCGCTTCCATTGCAAATCAGCGAACTCGTGGCCGAGGTTATCAGAATCAGCGTCAGAATCAGAACAGACCTCGTAATAACTTGGAACGAAGGAAAGCTCCTTTTCACCCAGTGCCGATGCCGTATAGCCAGTTGCTACCATCTCTGATCCAGAAGTCTTTGGTGGAACCTAAAGCTCTTAAGCCAGTCCCAGAACCTTACCCTCCTGGGTACAATCCCCACGTTCAGTGTGGTTATCATGGTGGCTCTCCAGGGCATTCGACAGAAGATTGTAAAGCATTCCAGGCGAAGGTACAGCAGTTGATTGATCAGGATCGCATTTCCTTTCGAGAAGGATTTCTGTTTGTTCATCCCAACCGTTCAGCTGTCTAAGCTCGTAGACTCGGAAAGTATTCCCCAGCAAAGAAGCCAGTGGTTCAGACAAGCAGGCGCCTCAGCGTTGGCAGTCCTCAGACCTTTACATCATTTGCATTTGTAGTTTCTTTTTCTGTTAGTTACTACCTGCTTTAAACATTGTATGTTTCGAATGGTGATAATAATAAAGTGACTATGCATTTTTCTGAATTAGTCATGTCGCTGTCGCTCATTTACTGCATTGCACTGACACTTGCATTTTATTCACTCCACTTTTTCACTGTGACTAGCAAAGATTGGAGGGAGGATGATGAAACTAAACTCATAACCAATGATCGTATGCTTTCAGATAAGACCGTACCGATGACGTACGAGGCATTGTTTCAAATCCCCTAAACACTGGAGATATAAGGAGTTAGTCCCTTGTTAACCACTTCGAGCCGAGAAGTAGAAGTTTTTTCGGACTTTTAAACCCTTACATCTTAACCCGGGGCAGGGTAGTTGTCAGTTAGCTTGACCAAGCGTTCAAGTCTTACAGAGGAGTGTTGTCTTTCGAGGACCAATCAGCTTATACCTTTCAAGAGGTCAAACCTCACCAATCAGGAGTGAGACAGTTATAATCCTTTCGGAGCAATCAAGACAACCAGTGTCACACGACTTTGTTCCAAAAGAAAGAAAGAAAGAAAGCCCGCTAAGTAAAAAGAAAGAAAAAGCTGAGAAAGCTAATACTTAGGCAAAAATCAGGGCATCCCGCTGGACTTCAAAAGAAAATGAAAAATCGAAAGAACTCAAAATGAGTCAGTCCAGGCAAAAATTAGGGCATCCCGCTGGACTTCAAAAGAAATCGAAAAATCGAAAAGAACTCAAAATGAGTCAGTCCAGGCAAAAGTTAGGGAATCAAAAGAACGAAAAAGAAGGGATAAAAAGAAATTTTTCCCTAGCAAATCACAAAGTCGTGTACACAGACACCGAAAGCGAAGAAGGAGTAACTATCACTCTAGAAGAAAGCATTGTGAATTCCTTAGCTGTGGGTCTTACCAGTTCAACAATACCTCTCGAAGAGGCGAGCGCTTGTGCCAAGTTAACTGAACCTTAGGATCGGAGATCATCACGTAGACGGGGTGGGTACAAATCAAAATTTGAGCCAAATATCCTTTGTTTCACGAACCGTGAACCCGACCACGATACAACCCTTAAAAGACCTAATTGAGGTAGGGTTAGTTTGAAGCGCATTACGATAAGGTTGAGTAACCTGACTCCTTCTTGACTTGCTAGTCACATCTTTGTTGTATTTTTCACTGACCACGTAAGCACTACGTTTGAACTTCGGTTCACTCGTCACTCACAATCATTGCATGTAAATGAGTGACAGCTCAAATTTTTCAAAATCTGCATAACCACTGCATTAAGATTACCATTCGTAGACAGACGATTCTAATCGCAGGTTAGTAGTTGGCATAGAAGAAATTCCAGCAGGAGTAATCGAACAGGACTGAGTAATTCAGCAGTCTGAACCAGAAGGGTGTATGTTGTGAAGCCCAATGAATCAGGGGCATTATCTTCCAGTAAGTTCAGAATCAGTTAGTCTGAGGACAAGCCCTGAAGCTTCAATTGACCAGGGGCAGTTTGTTTGAGAAGCAGTTGATCAGAAATGAGTCTTTTCGAGACCCAATCAGGGGCAATTATGCAGAAGGCGGATATTTGAAAGCAGATACTTCCAGTGGATAATCAGATCGGGTTAAGACGCTAGAACGCTCATTCAGGGGCAAGTCATCGCAGAGAACGTTGAAATCAACTGGGTTGTTGGGTGTTTAATTGGAGATTGAATAATTTTGTCGTACAGATACCGGGGCAAATATTCTCGAAGTCTTCTCGTAGCAAGCTGTTCAGAGCAGGTATTCCCAAGAGTTAGATTGAGGCAAGTTGATTGCACTGGGGCAAATTGTTCGAGCCAGTCTTGTTATCCCCAGCTGAGTGTACTGGGGCAAGTTGTTCAAACCAGCCTGTTTATCCCCCAGCCGGAGTTGAGTATCGGGGAATCATGTCATTACCCTTACCAAAAACCTTAACCTCCTAAGAAGATCTTGCTGTCGTTGGATCATTATCCTGCAGTTCAAACCTGTTGCGTGTCAGTAACCAGTCGTTTCCAAAGTCCAGTTCTCGCCTGGCAAACCGGTAACCAGTTCTCGTCTGGCCCACCTTCCGTAAGTATCAGTTCCCGTCTGATGCAGTTTATTGTAAGCATCAGTTCTCGTCTGGTGCATTTTATTGTAACCAGTTCTCGCCTGGTCACCGTTTCTTCAAGTGTTGTATCAGTTCTCGTCTGGTACATGACGTCGCGTAACCAGTTCTCGTCTGATCATCGTGTGTTTTAACCTATGTGGTATACCAGTTCTCGTCTGGTGTACGTGAGCTTTCAGCCAGTTCTCGCCTGGTTGTCTATATCTCAGTCTCTTATCCAGTCAGCCCCGTCTGACGTTCAAAACACAAAAAAATCAAGTTGCGTTCAATTTTCCTAACCTATTTTCCTACCAGTTCTCGCCTGGTAGTCTACCTTTGAATGCTAGTTCTCGTCTAGTATTTCTTATATCTTCCACTGTGTACATAGTCCATGTTTATACTAAAAAAAAAAAAAAAACTAAAGGTATCTGACACAGTAATTCCCAATGACCCGCATGTTGTCATGTTCCCCGATACGAAGCTCGACGGATGCCAGCGCTCCGAGTGATGTTTGAATTCCTCGTGGATGTTGTTAAAACAGAATTACCACTCTTCAGCAGATGAAAGTTGCCTATTACCCCCGGAAGAGTCGAGATTGTCTTTTACCCCGTATCAGAGTAGGATCAGAAGGATCCTCGGCAGATTAAGATCAACATCCTTGATAGTAGGGGCATTTCCGGCAGTGTGCCGCGCGCAATCAACCTCAGTTCAGGTCAATCCCCGCAGAGCAATCAGTTGCCAATGGTTTGAAGAGAGCATCCCCAAGCAGAGTTGTTCTTTTTCTCCCCAGTGAAGTCTCCAAGCAGGGTTACCTTTCCATTTCTCCGGCAGGACAGTTATCC
The DNA here is from genome assembly GCA_963859935.3 of Lathyrus sativus. NCBI lineage: Eukaryota > Viridiplantae > Streptophyta > Magnoliopsida > Fabales > Fabaceae > Lathyrus > Lathyrus sativus. The sequence continues at coordinate 361,067,074 of OZ012735.1, forward strand.
CCAGCGGATTTGGTGTCCCGTTTCCAGCATTTATTTTGCTGAGACAATTCTGTGACTTCAGTTCATCCCCAGTAGAGTTGGCGTTACCTTCGGCATTTATTTTGCCAAGTGGTTTTCAGACCTGGTGTTCTCTGGCAGCTCAAGCCTGCATTAGCATTTGCATATATAGTCATTGCATCTATCAAACACATAACATATCCATGTCGTCTGGGCATCGCATTTTCAAACAAAACGCATAGCATTTACATGTCATATAGGACAATGCATCATTATCAAGCATACGCATGTCGAAACATGAACCAGGATGGTTACATATTGGATTTCGAACTTGTTCACCTACAGAGTTGTTTGGTTCAGCTTCTCGACTTCCCCAGCAGAGTGATTCTTCATTTGGTTGTTACGTCAGCATCGGAAAAAAAACAACAACAAGGAGAGATTGACATATATCAAACTTCTGAAGCTGCCCCCTTCGTCAAAATAGGTGCCAGGCAGTTCCATTCAGAATTCCCCAGGAGAATTGTCCTCAAGTTCGCAGTGAACTGTGAGTTGACCAGATTTGATCCCATGAGAGAGATGGGAATCAAGGTGTTTGCTTTGCGAAGCATTATTTCAATGCTTGTGGCGTCACACAGGTGTTGAAAAGGAGAAGAAAATTTTATCAGAAAATCGACCAGTTGTTGCCGTGACAACCAAACTTCAGTTTATTGGAAGCTATTTCTCAAGCAGCTTTGCAGTATATTCTTGCGGTTGGCAAATTTCAGGGTTCCATTTGTATTCAACCGTCATCTACCTTGAATGTTTGAAGGCTGAGCGCTCTTCACCCATTCAGGTCGAAGCCGCTTGAATAGGGGCAGCTGTTGCACCCTAAAATTTGACCAACCGGGTCCCGTATTTGGTCCTATGTTTCGACGCATAACCGCATTTGCATCTGCATATTGCATACAGTGCATTTTTCATTTGTTTTGATTTTATTGGGATCACAGCTCTCGTCTCGTGTTTCAGGTGTTTTTTTATCAGGTAGAATCGTTTTTTGGGATATTTCGGTGCCCGTTTATTTTTACCGGCTATTTTGGTGCGCTCTCGCGGTGTTATGTGTCGTGCGGTGCTTATTTTGTTCTTCTGGGAATTATTGTGATTTTTCTGGATTTTATTGGCATTTTTTAGGGTTTAAATAGCTTTTAAATCATTTTTAGGATTTAATAGGATTTTTAATAGTTTAATTCTTTTTAAATAGATTTTAAATCATTTTTAGATTTTTTAGAAATTTTTAGAATATTAATAGTTTTTAAATAGTTAATAGCTTTTTTTTAATCTTTTAATATAGTTTTTTTCTTATTAAATAAATGAGTTTTTGTTAATAGAAAATTGATTATTTTTAATTTTAGATATAGAGATTAATAGATTTTTTTCTTTTATTAGTTAATAGAGTTAATAGATTTTTCTTTTATTTTCTTTTATAGAATTGAAATAGGTAATATAGTTTTTTTAATAGTTTTATTAGAATTTTATTAGAGTGTTATTAGTTTAGCAATTAATTGAGTTTAGTTCAGTAATTAGTTTGATAGTTTAATTAGATTTTAATTGGTCCATTAGTTAGTATTAATCCATTTTTTAAAGTCATTAATCCATTCAGTTTTTGTTTTGTTTGATTTTTGTTTTGGGCCCAGTTCATGCGCAGCCCAGTTTGCAGCCAGCAAAGCCCAATTCGTTTAGCTTCAATCCAGAAATTGTCCAAGCATCAGTCCAAAATCCATTGTCCAAAATTTTTTCCAGCGTTTTCCAGTATATTCCAGAAGGTTCCAGTAATCTCTCAGCCTTTAAATGCAAGCTCGCCACGTGTAATGAAAAGGCTGGCCCCACGTTACATGCTCCACGCACGCCACCTCACGCCATGCACGCCCTCTCTCTCTGCCACACCACCCAACAGGTGGCAGCCATGCACGCCACCACTCCACCATCTCCACCACGTGTTACACCACCAGCCTCTTACCGTGAAACCTCACCGACCGGCCTGCATGGCCGGCGGCCACCCTGAATCTCACCGGAGTCACCCAAAACCCAGATTCCGGTCATACCTCCACCGCACCCTTCACCGGAAATGCAAAATCTCCAGACTCCGATTATCCTTCATCTCCTACCTCCGTCCTCCTCTCATCACCACCATTCATCTTCCTCCCACCTCCGATCAACCTCCATCACCACTAATGATTACCGTCTCCGATCATCGTCCTCCTCACCAAAACGCCCAGAAACATCCCAGAAATCACCATCTTCAAGTTCCTTCAACCAATCCAGAAACCATCAATCATCAACCTTCAAGCGTACAACCTAAACCATCAAACCTCCATCTCGACTATCAACAAACTCCCAAACAAGTTTCCAGAAATTTGACAGATCCATCAAGATCTCCAAAGACCTAAACGTTTTCATTCAAGAACGTTCATCTTCAGTTTTCTCCAGAAACATGCAACAATCATCGCCAATCCTTCAACACTCCAGAAAGCTTCAACTCGTTAACTCTTCAAGAACGTTCAAGCGAGTCTCCAGGTTTTTTCCAGAGTTATGGTTTGTTCGTCATCTGAGATCCTTCTTGTTCGTCACAAATCTTCACCGCAAGTCAAGAATACGAGCAAATCTCCAACGAAGAAATCTTCAAGAACGAGCTTCATCTCAGTTCTCCAGCCTCAACGAACTTCATCAAGTTCAGAAATCATCAGAGCATTCGGATCCAGATCCAGGTTAGACTTCAACGAATCTTCCTCGGACTTCCTTCAAGCATTTGCAACAAGATCTTCAAAACCTCCGTAATCCTTCTGAGTTTGACGAATCGAGCAAGAGAAACAGAAGATTGAGGACTGCATAAGATTCTTCAGTTTTTTCTGAGGGTGATATTGAGTTGCGACGAAGAAATGAGATGAAGATGGAGATTGAGACTGAGAAAAGGTTTGAGAAGAGGGAGTTCTGGGATGGAAAACGGCGGCGCCATTAGGGTTTGCAAGGGGAGACGGTGAACAGTGAAAGGGGGGAATTGAGAGAAGGTTAGGGTTAGGGTTTGGTGTTTCTGAGTGGAAGTTAGGGTCGGGTTTGGGCTTGGTATTGCGAGGCCCAGTGTGCCTTTTTTTCATCCCACCGTTTTTGGCAGCAAATAATTGGGCTGGGCCCAATTCATCAGTTTTTTATTTTATTTTCTTGTACACCCCTGTAAACTACAATGTACCCCCCTCCCTTTGTATTTTGTTTTTTTTCTTCTTATTTTCTTTGAAGTAAAAAGAAAAGAATATTATGAAAAATAATAGAAAAAGAATTTGGAAAAAGGAAAAAGAAAAGAAATACAATAGAGAAAAATAAAGAGAAAAAAATATTAGAAAATATATTGAAAAAGTGAGGAAAATATAGAGAAAAAAGGACACAAAAGAAAGTATTTGAAAAAATAGACAAAGAAAATAGAGAGAAAAAGATTATGAGAAAAGAATAAAAGAGAAAATATTATGAAAAATAGTGAGAAAAAAGAGGAGAAAAGTATAGAGAAAAAATATGTTGAAAAGAAAAGAAGAAAAAAGAGAAAAATATTAGTATAGACTTAATATTTTTTAAGTACATTTTCTTTTAGGGTATTTTTTCTTAGAAATTCTTTTATACTTTTAGGATAGTTTAGAAGCCCACTTGTTAGGGGGCTATTTTCCATTCGATTTTTTAGGATAGAATAGGATAGCATTTCCTAGGAGATTTATTTTCAGTATTCACCCATTGTAATCATTTTTCAGAAGATTAATAAAACGAGATTTGAGCTGTGGTCCCGATAGTAGCCGAACTACAGCTGCTCTGATTTCTCGTACCAGACGAGAATATGTAGGCATAGGATGCGATATCCTAGCGAGCACACTAACGACTAACTTTTGTTCTCTCGCGGCTGTGCGATCGAGACTTTCCCGCTGACGATTAATTGTTACCCTTTTTCTCTCTTGCCCAAGTGCATTTGAGACCAAGCCCTAGTTTTGCCCATAGGTTCCCGACCCTGTGAAACCAGTTGTTTTTCTCACTGCTGTGTGAGAATGTTTTGTTTAGCTGTAGTTAGTCTGAACTACGTAAAGCTCTGATCTTCCATGCAGTGGAAGTACGTAGGCACAAGACGCGAGGTCTTGGCGAGCCAATTTTCCCTGTAGTCCTGAACTACGTTGACTCTGACTTTCTCTCTCTTGAGAATACGTAGGCATAGAGTGCGACGCTCTATCGAGTCAATTCCCTTCCGTTTAGATTTAGAAGCCGTAGATAGATTGTTTTGCATCCTTTAGACAACCCAAGCAAGCGTGGATCCCGTCGAGTACGACGGACGTGAGGGGTGCTAATACCTTCCCCTTGCGTAACCGACTCCCGAACCCAGGTTTTGGTTGCGATGACCAAACCTTTTCCCCGTTTTTTGCGAGGTTTACTTCGAGCGTTTCCTTTCCCGCTCTGAGGGATAAATAACGCACGGTGGCGACTCTTCTGTCAGCCGGCGCCGATTTTCGCAGTAGCGACAACAAGCATCGAACCCGAAGGCTGGCATAACACGAAGTTGAGAGGAACATCTGACCTCGCCGTCAGACATCTATTAAACAAACAGGAATCAAACTCGAAGCCCGATTCAACACGAAGTTCATAGGAATATTTGACCTCCCCGTCAGGGATCTGTTAAACAAACAGGCATCGAACACGAAGGTCGGCTCAACCCGATGTGGAGAAGAACATCTGACCTCGCTATCAGGCATCTGTTAAACAAACAGGCATCGAATTTGATGGCCAGCTCAATTCGAAGTTGATAAGAACATTAGACCTTGCCGTTAGGTATCTGTTAATCATACATGCATCGAACCCGAAGGCTGGCTCAACAAGAAGTTGAGAGGAATATTTGACGTCGCCGTCAGGCATCTGTTAAACAAACAGGCATGGAACCGGAAGGGCGGCTCAACACGAAGTTGAGAAGTACATCATACCTCGCCGTTAGGGATCTGTAACACAAACAGGCATCGAACCCGGTGGCCGACTCAACCCAAAGTTGAGAAGAACATCTGACCTCGCTGTCAGGCATCTATTAAACAAACATGCATCTAGATTGATGGTCGACTCATCCCAAAGTTGAGAAGAACATCTGACCTCGTTGTCAAACATTAGTTAAACAAACAGGAACCGAACCTGAAGGCTGGCTCAAAGCGAAGGTGAGAAGAACATCTAACCTCCACACCAGGCATCTGTTAAACAAATATGCATCGAACACGAAGTCCTGCTCAACACGAAGTTGAGAGCAACATATGACCTCGTCAGCAGGCATCTGTTAAACAAACAGGCATCGAAGCCCTAGGTCGGCTCAACACGAAGTTGAGAGGAACATTTGACCTCACCGTCAGGCATCTGTTAAACAAACAAGCATCGAACCCGATGGGCGGCTCAACCCGAAGTTGAGAAGAACATATGAAATCGCTGTCAGGAATCTGTTAAACAAACAGGCATCGAATCCGAAGGCCGGCTCAACCCGAAGTTCATAGGAATATCTGACATCGCCGTAAGGAATCTTTTAAACAAATAGGCATCGATCACGAAGTCCCGCTTAACACGAAGTTGAGAGCAACATCTGACCTCGCCGCCGGGCATTTGTTAAACAAATAGGCATCGAACCCGAAGGCCGGCTCAACACGAAGTTGAGAGGAACATCTGACCTCGCCGTCAAGCATATGATAAATAAACAAGCATCGAACCCAAAGGCCGGCACAACCAAATGTTGAGAAGAACATTCGATCTCGCTGTCAGGCATCTGTTAAATAAACAGGCATCGAACCCGAAGGTTGGCTCAACCCAATGTTGAGAAGAAAATGTGACCTCAACGTCAGGTATATGTTAAACAAAGAGGCATCGAACCCGAAGGCCGGCTCAAAACAAAGTTGAGAGGAACATTTTACATCCCCGTCAGGCATCCGTTAAACAAATAGGCATCGAACCAGAAGGGAGACTCAACCCGAAGTTGAGAAGAACATCTGACCTCGCTGTCAGGCATCTGTGAAACAAACATGCATCAAACCCGAAGCCTGGATCAACCCAAAGTTGAGAAGAACATCTAACCTCATCGTGAGGCATCTGTTAAACAAACAGGCATCTAACTCGAAGGTTGTCTCAACCTGTAGTTGAGAAAAACATTTGACCAAGCCGTCAGGCATCTGTTAAACAAACATGCATCAAATCCGAAGGCTGGCACAGCACGAAGTTGAGAGGAACATCTGACCTTGTCGGTAGGCATCTATTAAATAATCAGGCATTGAACCCGAAGGCCGGCTCAAGACGAAGTTCATAGGAATATCTGACCATGCAGTCAGAGATCTGTTAAACAAACAGGCATCGAACATGAAGGCTGGCTCAACCCGAAGTTGAGAAGAACATATGACCTCGCTGACAGGCACTGTTAAACAAACTGGCATCGAATTTGATTTCCATCCCAACCCGATGTTGATAAGAACATTAGACCTCGCTGTCTGGCATCTGTTAAACAAATAGGCAACGAACCCGAAGGACGGCTCAACAAGAAGTTGAGAGGAATATTTGACGTCGCCGTCAGGCATCTGTTAAACAAACAGGAATCGAACCCGAAGGGAGGCTCAACACGAAGTTGAGAAGTACATCATACCTCGCCGTTAGGGATCTGTAACACAAACAGGCATCGAACCCGGTGGCCGGCTCAACCCGAAGTTGAGAAGAACATCTGACCTCGCTGTCAGGCATCTATTAAACAAACATGCATCTAGATTGATGGTCGACTCATCCCAAAGTTGAGAAGAACATCTGACCTCGTTGTCAAACATTAGTTAAACAAACAGGAACCGAACCTGAAGTCTGGCTCAAAGCGAAGGTGAGAAGAACATCTAACCTCCATGCTAGGCACCTGCTAAACAAATATGCATCGAACACGAAGTCCCGCTCAACACAAAGTTGAGAGCAACATCTGACCTCGCCGTCAGGCATCTGTTAAACAAACAGGCATCAAAGCCCTAGGCCGGCACAACACGAAGTTGAGAGGAACATTTGACCTCACCGTCAGGCATCTGTTAAACAAACAGGCATCGAACCCGAAGGGCGGCTAAATCCGAAGTTGAGAAGAACATATGAAATCGCTGTCAGTCATCTGTTAAACAAACAGGCATCGAATCCGAAGGCCGTCTCAACCCGAAGTTCATAGGAATATCTGACCTCGCCGTAAGGAATCTTTTAAACAAATTGGTATCGATCACAAAGTCCCGCTTAAAAAGAAGTTGAGAGCAACATCTGACCTTGCAGCCGGGCATTTGTTAAACAAACAGGCATCGAACCCGAAGGCCGGCTGAACACGAAGTTGAGAGGAACATCTGACCTTGCCGTCAAGCATATGTTAAATAAACAAGCATCGAACCCAAAGGCCGGCTAACCTAAATGTTGAGAAGAACATTCGATCTCGCTGTCAGGCATCTGTTAAATAAACAGGCATCGAACCCGAAGGTCGGCTCAACCCGATTTTGAGTAGAACATCTGATCTCAACGTCAGGTATCTGTTAAACAAAGAGGCATCGAACCTGAATGCCAACTCAAAACAAAGTTGAGAGGAACATTTTATATCCCCGTCAGGCATCTGTTAAACAAACAGACATCGAACTAGAAGAGAGACTCAACCCGAAGTTGAGAAGAACATATGACCTCGCTGTCAGGCATCTGTGAAACAAACATGCATCAAACCCGAAGGCTGGATCAACCCAAAGTTGAGAAGAACATCTAACCTCACCGTGAGGCATCTGTTAAACAAAAAAGCATCTAACTCGAAGGCCGTCTGAACTCGTAGTTGAGAAAAACATTTGACCTAGCCGTCAGGCATCTGTTAAACAAACATGCATCAAACCTGAAGGCTGGCACAACACGAAGTTGAGAGGAACATCTGACCTCACCGGTAGGAATCTATTAAATAAACAGGCATCGAACCCGAAGGCCGGCTCAACACGAAGTTCATAGGAATATCTAACCACGCAGTCAGATATCTGTTAAACAAACAGGCATCGAACACGAAGGCCGGCTCAACCCGAAGTTGAGAAGAACATCTTACCTCGCTGTCAGGCACTGTTAAACAAACTGGCATCAAATTTGATGGCCATCCCAACCCGATGTTCATAAGAACATTAGACATCGTTGTCTGGCATCTGTTAAACAAACAGGCAACAACCACGAAGGACGGCTTAACAAGAAGTTGAGAGGAACATTTGACCTCGCCGTCAGGCATCTGTTAAACAAACAGGTATAGAACCCGAAGGGCGGCTCAACACAAAGTTGAGAAGTACATCTGACCTCGTTGTCAAGGATCTGTTAAACAAACCGGCATCAAACTCGGAGGCCGACTAAACCTGAAGTTGAGAAGAACATTTGACCTCGCTGTCAAGCATCTGTTAAACAAACAGGTATCGAACCCGAAGGGCGGCTCAAACCGAAGTTGAGAAGAACATATGAAATTGCTGACAGGCATCTGTTAAACAAACAGGCATCGAATCCGAAGGCCGGCTCAACACGAAGTTCATAGGAATATCTTACCTCGCCGTAAAGCATCTTTTAAACAAATAGGCATCGTACATGAAGTCCCGCTCAACACGAAGTTGAGAGCAACATCTGACCTCGTCGCCGGGCATTTGTTAAACAAACAGGAATCGAACCCGAAGGCCGGCTCAACACGAAGTTGAGAGGAACATCTGACCTCGCCGTCAAGCATATGTTAAATAAACAAGGATCGAACCCAAAGGCCGGCTCAACCAAAAGTTGAGAAGAACATTCGATCTCGCTGTCAGGCATCTGTTAAATAAACAGACATCGAACCCGAAGGTCGGCTCAACCCGAAATTGAGAAGAACATCTGACCTCCATGCTAGGCACCTGCTAAACAAATATGCATCGAACACGAAGTCCCGCTCAACACAAAGTTGAGAGCAACATCTGACCTCGCCGTCAGGCATCTGTTAAACAAACAGGCATCAAAGCCCTAGGCCGGCACAACACGAAGTTGAGAGGAACATTTGACCTCACCGTCAGGCATCTGTTAAACAAACAGGCATCGAACCCGAAGGGCGGCTAAATCCGAAGTTGAGAAGAACATATGAAATCGCTGTCAGGCATCTGTTAAACAAACAGGCATCGAATCCGAAGGCCGTCTCAACCCGAAGTTCATAGGAATATCTGACCTCGCCGTAAGGAATATTTTAAACAAATTGGTATCGATCACAAAGTCCCGCTTAAAACGAAGTTGAGAGCAACATCTGACCTCGCCGCCCGGCATTTGTTAAACAAACAGGCATCGAACCCGAAGGCCGGCTCAACACGAAGTTGAGAGGAACATCTGACCTCGCCGTCAAGCATATGTTAAATAAACAAGCATCGAACCCAAAGGCCGGCTCAACCAAATGTTGAGAAGAACATTCGATCTCGCTATCAGGCATCTGTTAAATAAACAGGCATCGAACCCGAAGGTCGGCTCAACCCGATGTTGAGTAGAACATCTGATCTCAACGTCAGGTATCTGTTAAACAAAGAGGCATCGAACCTGAATGCCAACTCAAAACAAAGTTGAGAGGAACATTTTACATCCCCGTCAGGCATCTGTTAAACAAACAGACATCGAACTAGAAGAGAGACTCAACCCGAAGTTGAGAAGAACATATGACCTCGCTGTCAGGCATCTGTGAAACAAACATGCATCAAACCCGAAGGCTGGATCAACCCAAAGTTGAGAAGAACATCTAACCTCACCGTGAGGCATCTGTTAAACAAAAAAGCATCTAACTCGAAGGCCGTCTGAACTCGTAGTTGAGAAAAACATTTGACCTAGCCGTCAGGCATCTGTTAAACAAACATGCATCAAACCTGAAGGCTGGCACAACACGAAGTTGAGAGGAACATCTGACCTCACCGGTAGGAATCTATTAAATAAACAGGCATCGAACCCGAAGGCCGGCTCAACACGAAGTTCATAGGAATATCTAACCACGCAGTCAGATATCTGTTAAACAAACAGGCATCGAACACGAAGGCCGGCTCAACCCGAAGTTGAGAAGAACATCTTACCTCGCTGTCAGGCACTGTTAAACAAACTGGCATCAAATTTGATGGCCATCCCAACCCGATGTTCATAAGAACATTAGACATCGTTGTCTGGCATCTGTTAAACAAACAGGCAACAACCACGAAGGACGGCTTAACAAGAAGTTGAGAGGAACATTTGACCTCGCCGTCAGGCATCTGTTAAACAAACAGGTATAGAACCCGAAGGGCGGCTCAACACAAAGTTGAGAAGTACATCTGACCTCGTTGTCAAGGATCTGTTAAGCAAACCGGCATCAAACTCGGAGGCCGACTAAACCTGAAGTTGAGAAGAACATTTGACCTCGCTGTCAAGCATCTGTTAAACAAACAGGTATCGAACCCGAAGGGCGGCTCAACCCGAAGTTGAGAAGAACATATGAAATTGCTGACAGGCATCTGTTAAACAAACAGGCATCGAATCCGAAGGCCGGCTCAACACGAAGTTCATAGGAATATCTTACCTCGCCGTAAAGCATCTTTTAAACAAATAGGCATCGTACACGAAGTCCCGCTCAACACGAAGTTGAGAGCAACATCTGACCTCGCCGCCGGGCATTTGTTAAACAAACAGGAATCGAACCCGAAGGCCGGCGCAACACGAAGTTGAGAGGAACATCTGACCTCGCCGTCAAGTATATGTTAAATAAACAAGCATCGAACCCAAAGGCCGGCTCAACCAAAAGTTGAGAAGAACATTCGATCTCGCTGTCAGGCATCTGTTAAATAAACAGGCATCGAACCCGAAGGTCGGCTCAACCCGAAATTGAGAAAAACATCTGACCTCAACGTCAGGTATCTGTTAAACAAAGAGGCATTGAACCCGAAGGCCGGCTCAAAACAAAGTTAAGAGGAACATTTGACATGCCCGTCAGGCATCCGTCAAACAAACAGGCATCGAACCAGAAGGGAGACTCAACCCGAAGTTGAGAAGAACATCTGACCTCGCTGTCAGGCATCTGTGAAACAAACATGCATCAAACCCGAAGCCTGGATCAACCCAAAGTTGAGAAGAACATCTAACCTCACCGTGAGGCATCTTTTAAACAAGCATGCATCTAACTCGAAGGCTGTCTCAACCCGTAGTTAAGAAAAACATTTGACCTAGCCGTCAGGCATCTGTTAAACAAACATGCATCAAACCCGAAGGCTGGCACAACACGAAGTTGAGAGGAACATCTGACCTCGTCGGTAGGCATCTATTAAATAAACAGGCATCGAACACGAAGGCCGGCTCAACACGAAGTTCATAGGAATATCTGACCATGCAGTCAGAGATCTGTTAAACAAACAGGCATCGAACACGAAGGCCGGCTCAACCCGAAGTTGAGAAGAACATATGACCTCGCTGACAGGCACTATTAAACAAACTAGCATTGAATTTGATGGACAGCCCAACCCAATGTTGATAAGAACATTAGATCTCGCTGTTTGGCATCTGTTAAACAAACAGGCAACGAACCCGAAGGACGGCTCAACAAGAAGTTGAGAGGAATATTTGACGTCGCCGTCAGGCATCTGTTAAACAAACATGCATCGAACCCGAAGGGCGGCTCAACACGAAGTTGAGAAGTACATCATACCTCGCTGTTAGGGATCTGTAACACAAACAGGCATCGAACCCGGTGGCCGGCTCAACCCGAAGTTGAGAACAACATCTGACCTCGCTGTGAGGCATCTATTAAACAAACATGCATCTAATTCGAAGGCTCTCTCAACCCGTAGTTGAGAAAAACATTTGACCTAGCCGTCAGGCATCTGTTAAACAAACAGGCATCGAACCCGAAGGGCGGCTCAACACGAAGTTGAGAAGTACATCATACCTCGCTGTTAGGGATCTGTAACACAAACAGGCATCGAACCCGGTGGCCGGCTCAACCTGAAGTTGAGAAGAACATCTGACCTCGCTGTCAGGCATCTATTAAACAAACATGCATCTAGATTGATGGTCGACTCATCCCAAAGTTGAGAAGAACATCTGACCTCATTGTCAAACATTAGTTAAAAAAACAGGAACCGAACCTGATGGCTGGCTCAAAGCGAAGGTGAGAAGAACATCTAATCTCCACGCCAGGCATCCGTTAAACAAATATGCATCGAACACTAAGTCCCTCTCAACACGAATTTGAGAGCAACATATGACCTCGCCATCAGACATCTTTTAAACAAACAGGCATCGAACCCCTAGGCCGACTCAACACGAAGTTGAGAGGAACATTTGACCTCACCGTCAGGCATCTGTTAAACAAACAGGCATCAAACCCGAAGGGCGGCTCAACCCGAAGTTGAGAAGAACATATGAAATCGCTGCCAGGCATCTGTTAAACAAACAGGCATCGAATCCGAAGGCCGGCTCAACACGAAGTTTATAGGAATATCTTACCTCGCCGTAAGGAATCTTTTAAACAAATAGGCATCGTACACGAAGTCCCACTCAACACGAAGTTGAGAGCAACATCTGACCTCGCCGCTGGGAATTTGTTAAACAAACATGCATCGAACCCGAACGCCGGCTCAACACGACGTTGAGAGGAACATCTGACCTCGCCATCAAGTATATGTTAAATAAACAAGCATCGAACCCAAAGGCCGGCTCAACCAAAAGTTGAGAAGAACATTCGATCTCGCTGTCAGGCATCTGTTAAATAAACAGGCATCGAACCCGAAGGTCGGCTCAACCCGAAATTGAGAAAAACATCTGACCTCAACGTCAGGTATCTGTTAAACAAAGAGGCATTGAACCCGAAGGCCGGCTCAAAACAAAGTTGAGAGGAACATTTGACATGCCCGTCAGGCATCCGTTAAACAAACAGGCATCGAACCAGAAGGGAGACTCAACCCGAAGTTGAGAAGAACATCTGACCTCGCTGTCAGGCATCTCTGAAACAAACATGCATCAAACCCGAAGGCTGGATCAACCCAAAGTTGAGAAGAACATCTAACCTCACCATGAGGCATCTGTTAAACAAACATGCATCTAACTCGAAGGCTGTCTCAACCCGTAGTTGAGAAAAACATTTGACCTAGCCGTCAGGCATCTATTAAATAAACAGGCATCGAACCCGAAGGCCGGCTCAACACAAAGTTCATAGGAATATCTGACCACGCAGTCAGAGATCTGTTAAACAAACAGGCATCGAACACGAAGGCCGGCTCAACCCGAAGTTGAGAAGAACATCTGACCTCGCTGTCAGGCACTGATAAACAAACTGGCATCGAATTTGATGGCCAGCCCAACCCGATGTTGATAAGAACATTAGACCTCGCTGTCTGGCATCTGTTAAACAAACAGGCAACGAACCCGAAGGACGGCTCAATAAGAAGTTGAGAGGAACATTTGACCTCGCCGTCAGGCATCTGTTAAACAAACAGGCATAGAACCCGAAGGGCGGCTCAACACAAAGTTGAGAAGTACATCTGACCTCGCTGTCAGGGATCTGTTAAACAAACCGGCATCAAACCGGGAGGCCGGCTAAACCCGAAGTTGAGAAGAACATCTGACCTCACCGTCAGGCATCTGTCAAACACACATGAATCGAACACGAAGTCCCGCTCAACACGAAGTTGAGAGAAACATCTGACCACGCCGTCAGGCATCTGTTAAACAAACAGGCATCGAACCCCTAGGCCGGCTCAACACGAAGTTGAGAGGAACATTTGACCTCACCGTCAGGCATCTGTTAAACAAACAGGCATCGGATCCGAAGGGCGGCTCAACCCGAAGTTGAGAAGAACATATGAAATTGTTGTCAGGCATCTGTTAAACAAACAGGCATCGAATCCGAAGGCCGGCTCAACACGAAGTTCATAGGAATATCTAACCACGCAGTCAGATATCTGTTAAACAAACAGGCATCGAACACGAAGGCTGGCTCAACACGAAGTTGAGAGGAACATCTGACCTCGCCGTCAAGCATATGTTAAATAAACAAGCATCGAACCCAAAGGCCGGCTCAACCAAATGTTGAGAAGAACATTCGATCTCGCTATCAGGCATCTGTTAAATAAACAGGCATCGAACCCGAAGGTCGGCTCAACCCGATGTTGAGTAGAACATCTGATCTCAACGTCAGGTATCTGTTAAACAAAGAGGCATCGAACCTGAATGCCAACTCAAAACAAAGTTGAGAGGAACATTTTACATCCCCGTCAGGCATCTGTTAAACAAACAGACATCGAACTAGAAGAGAGACTCAACCCGAAGTTGAGAAGAACATATGACCTCGCTGTCAGGCATCTGTGAAACAAACATGCATCAAACCCGAAGGCTGGATCAACCCAAAGTTGAGAAGAACATCTAACCTCACCGTGAGGCATCTGTTAAACAAAAAAGCATCTAACTCGAAGGCCGTCTGAACTCGTAGTTGAGAAAAACATTTGACCTAGCCGTCAGGCATCTGTTAAACAAACATGCATCAAACCTGAAGGCTGGCACAACACGAAGTTGAGAGGAACATCTGACCTCACCGGTAGGAATCTATTAAATAAATAGGCATCGAACCCGAAGGCCGGCTCAACACGAAGTTCATAGGAATATCTAACCACGCAGTCAGATATCTGTTAAACAAACAGGCATCGAACACGAAGGCCGGCTCAACCCGAAGTTGAGAAGAACATCTTACCTCGCTGTCAGGCACTGTTAAACAAACTGGCATCAAATTTGATGGCCATCCCAACCCGATGTTCATAAGAACATTAGACATCGTTGTCTGGCATCTGTTAAACAAACAGGCAACAACCACGAAGGACGGCTTAACAAGAAGTTGAGAGGAACATTTGACCTCGCCGTCAGGCATCTGTTAAACAAACAGGTATAGAACCCGAAGGGCGGCTCAACACAAAGTTGAGAAGTACATCTGACCTCGTTGTCAAGGATCTGTTAAACAAACCGGCATCAAACTCGGAGGCCGACTAAACACGAAGTTGAGAGGAACATTTGACCTCACCGTCAGGCATCTGTTAAACAAACAGGCATCAAACCCGAAGGGCGGCTCAACCCGAAGTTGAGAAGAACATATGAAATCGCTGCCAGGCATCTGTTAAACAAACAGGCATCGAATCCGAAGGCCGGCTTAACACGAAGTTTATAGGAATATCTTACCTCGCCGTAAGGAATCTTTTAAACAAATAGGCATCGTACACGAAGTCCCGCTCAACACGAAGTTGAGAGCAACATCTGACCTCGCCGCCGGGCATTTGTTAAACAAACAGGAATCGAACCCGAAGGCCGGCTCAACACGAAGTTGAGAGGAACATCTGACCTCGCCGTCAAGTATATGTTAAATAAACAAGCATCGAACCCAAAGGCCGGCTCAACCAAAAGTTGAGAAGAACATTCGATCTCGCTGTCAGGCATCTGTTAAATAAACAGGCATCGAACCCGAAGGTCGGCTCAACCCGAAATTGAGAAAAACATCTGACCTCAACGTCAGGTATCTGTTAAACAAAGAGGCATTGAACCCGAAGGCCGGCTCAAAACAAAGTTGAGAGGAACATTTGACATGCCCGTCAGGCATCCGTTAAACAAACAGGCATCGAACCAGAAGGGAGACTCAACCCGAAGTTGAGAAGAACATCTGACCTCGCTGTCAGGCATCTGTGAAACAAACATGCATCAAACCCGAAGCCTGGATCAACCCAAAGTTGAGAAGAACATCTAACCTCACCGTGAGGCATCTGTTAAACAAGCATGCATCTAACTCGAAGGCTGTCTCAACCCGTAGTTAAGAAAAACATTTGACCTAGCCGTCAGGCATCTGTTAAACAAACATGCATCAAACCCGAAGGCTGGCACAACACGAAGTTGAGAGAAACATCTGACCTCGTCGGTAGGCATCTATTAAATAAACAGGCATCGAACACGAAGGCCGGCTCAACACGAAGTTCATAGGAATATCTGACCATGCAGTCAGAGATCTGTTAAACAAACAGGCATCGAACACGAAGGCCGGCTCAACCCGAAGTTGAGAAGAACATATGACCTCGCTGACAGGCACTATTAAACAAACTAGCATTGAATTTGATGGACAGCCCAACCCAATGTTGATAAGAACATTAGATCTCGCTGTTTGGCATCTGTTAAACAAACAGGCAACGAACCCGAAGGACGGCTCAACAAGAAGTTGAGAGGAATATTTGACGTCGCCGTCAGGCATCTGTTAAACAAACAGGCATCGAACCCGAAGGGCGGCTCAACACGAAGTTGAGAAGTACATCATACCTCGCTGTTAGGGATCTGTAACACAAACAGGCATCGAACCCGGTGGCCGGCTCAACCCGAAGTTGAGAACAACATCTGACCTCGCTGTGAGGCATCTATTAAACAAACATGCATCTAATTCGAAGGCTCTCTCAACCCGTAGTTGAGAAAAACATTTGACCTAGCCGTCAGGCATCTGTTAAACAAACAGGCATCGAACCCGAAGGGCGGCTCAACACGAAGTTGAGAAGTACATCATACCTCGCTGTTAGGGATCTGTAACACAAACAGGCATCGAACCCGGTGGCCGGCTCAACCTGAAGTTGAGAAGAACATCTGACCTCGCTGTCAGGCATCTATTAAACAAACATGCATCTAGATTGATGGTCGACTCATCCCAAAGTTGAGAAGAACATCTGACCTCATTGTCAAACATTAGTTAAAAAAACAGGAACCGAACCTGATGGCTGGCTCAAAGCGAAGGTGAGAAGAACATCTAATCTCCACGCCAGGCATCCGTTAAACAAATATGCATCGAACACTAAGTCCCTCTCAACACGAATTTGAGAGCAACATATGACCTCGCCATCAGACATCTTTTAAACAAACAGGCATCGAACCCCTAGGCCGACTCAACACGAAGTTGAGAGGAACATTTGACCTCACCGTCAGGCATCTGTTAAACAAACAGGCATCAAACCCGAAGGGCGGCTCAACCCGAAGTTGAGAAGAACATATGAAATCGCTGCCAGGCATCTGTTAAACAAACAGGCATCGAATCCGAAGGCCGGCTTAACACGAAGTTTATAGGAATATCTTACCTCGCCGTAAGGAATCTTTTAAACAAATAGGCATCGTACACGAAGTCCCACTCAACACGAAGTTGAGAGAAACATCTGACCTCGCCGCTGGGAATTTGTTAAACAAACATGCATCGAACCCGAACGCCGGCTCAACACGACGTTGAGAGGAACATCTGACCTCGCCATCAAGTATATGTTAAATAAACAAGCATCGAACCCAAAGGCCGGCTCAACCAAAAGTTGAGAAGAACATTCGATCTCGCTGTCAGGCATCTGTTAAATAAACAGGCATCGAACCCGAAGGTCGGCTCAACCCGAAATTGAGAAAAACATCTGACCTCAACGTCAGGTATCTGTTAAACAAAGAGGCATTGAACCCGAAGGCCGGCTCAAAACAAAGTTGAGAGGAACATTTGACATGCCCGTCAGGCATCCGTTAAACAAACAGGCATCGAACCAGAAGGGAGACTCAACCCGAAGTTGAGAAGAACATCTGACCTCGCTGTCAGGCATCTGTGAAACAAACATGCATCAAACCCGAAGCCTGGATCAACCCAAAGTTGAGAAGAACATCTAACCTCACCGTGAGGCATCTGTTAAACAAGCATGCATCTAACTCGAAGGCTGTCTCAACCCGTAGTTAAGAAAAACATTTGACCTAGCCGTCAGGCATCTGTTAAACAAACATGCATCAAACCCGAAGGCTGGCACAACACGAAGTTGAGAGAAACATCTGACCTCGTCGGTAGGCATCTATTAAATAAACAGGCATCGAACACGAAGGCCGGCTCAACACGAAGTTCATAGGAATATCTGACCATGCAGTCAGAGATCTGTTAAACAAACAGGCATCGAACACGAAGGCCGGCTCAACCCGAAGTTGAGAAGAACATATGACCTCGCTGACAGGCACTATTAAACAAACTAGCATTGAATTTGATGGACAGCCCAACCCAATGTTGATAAGAACATTAGATCTCGCTGTTTGGCATCTGTTAAACAAACAGGCAACGAACCCGAAGGACGGCTCAACAAGAAGTTGAGAGGAATATTTGACGTCGCCGTCAGGCATCTGTTAAACAAACAGGCATCGAACCCGAAGGGCGGCTCAACACGAAGTTGAGAAGTACATCATACCTCGCTGTTAGGGATCTGTAACACAAACAGGCATCGAACCCGGTGGCCGGCTCAACCCGAAGTTGAGAACAACATCTGACCTCGCTGTGAGGCATCTATTAAACAAACATGCATCTAATTCGAAGGCTCTCTCAACCCGTAGTTGAGAAAAACATTTGACCTAGCCGTCAGGCATCTGTTAAACAAACAGGCATCGAACCCGAAGGGCGGCTCAACACGAAGTTGAGAAGTACATCATACCTCGCTGTTAGGGATCTGTAACACAAACAGGCATCGAACCCGGTGGCCGGCTCAACCTGAAGTTGAGAAGAACATCTGACCTCGCTGTCAGGCATCTATTAAACAAACATGCATCTAGATTGATGGTCGACTCATCCCAAAGTTGAGAAGAACATCTGACCTCATTGTCAAACATTAGTTAAAAAAACAGGAACCGAACCTGATGGCTGGCTCAAAGCGAAGGTGAGAAGAACATCTAATCTCCACGCCAGGAATCCGTTAAACAAATATGCATCGAACACTAAGTCCCTCTCAACACGAATTTGAGAGCAACATATGACCTCGCCATCAGACATCTTTTAAACAAACAGGCATCGAACCCCTAGGCCGACTCAACACGAAGTTGAGAGGAACATTTGACCTCACCGTCAGGCATCTGTTAAACAAACAGGCATCAAACCCGAAGGGCGGCTCAACCCGAAGTTGAGAAGAACATATGAAATCGCTGCCAGGCATCTGTTAAACAAACAGGCATCGAATCCGAAGGCCGGCTCAACACGAAGTTTATAGGAATATCTTACCTCGCCGTAAGGAATCTTTTAAACAAATAGGCATCGTACACGAAGTCCCACTCAACACGAAGTTGAGAGCAACATCTGACCTCGCCGCTGGGAATTTGTTAAACAAACATGCATCGAACCCGAACGCCGGCTCAACACGACGTTGAGAGGAACATCTGACCTCGCCATCAAGTATATGTTAAATAAACAAGCATCGAACCCAAAGGCCGGCTCAACCAAAAGTTGAGAAGAACATTCGATCTCGCTGTCAGGCATCTGTTAAATAAACAGGCATCGAACCCGAAGGTCGGCTCAACCCGAAATTGAGAAAAACATCTGACCTCAACGTCAGGTATCTGTTAAACAAAGAGGCATTGAACCCGAAGGCCGGCTCAAAACAAAGTTGAGAGGAACATTTGACATGCCCGTCAGGCATCCGTTAAACAAACAGGCATCGAACCAGAAGGGAGACTCAACCCGAAGTTGAGAAGAACATCTGACCTCGCTGTCAGGCATCTCTGAAACAAACATGCATCAAACCCGAAGGCTGGATCAACCCAAAGTTGAGAAGAACATCTAACCTCACCGTGAGGCATCTGTTAAACAAACATGCATCTAACTCGAAGGCTGTCTCAACCCGTAGTTGAGAAAAACATTTGACCTAGCCGTCAGGCATCTATTAAATAAACAGGTATCGAACCCGAAGGCCGGCTCAACACAAAGTTCATAGGAATATCTGACCACGCAGTCAGAGATCTGTTAAACAAACAGGCATCGAACACGAAGGCCGGCTCAACCCGAAGTTGAGAAGAACATCTGACCTCGCTGTCAGGCACTGATAAACAAACTGGCATCGAATTTGATGGCCAGCCCAACCCGATGTTGATAAGAACATTAGACCTCGCTGTCTGGCATCTGTTAAACAAACAGGCATCGAACCCGAAGGACGGCTCAATAAGAAGTTGAGAGGAACATTTGACCTCGCCGTCAGGCATCTGTTAAACAAACAGGCATAGAACCCGAAGGGCGGCTCAACACAAAGTTGAGAAGTACATCTGACCTTGCTGTCAGGGATCTGTTAAACAAACCGGCATCAAACCGGGAGGCCGGCTAAACCCGAAGTTGAGAAGAACATCTGACCTCACCGTCAGGCATCTGTCAAACACACATGCATCGAACACGAAGTCCCGCTCAACACGAAGTTGAGAGAAACATCTGACCACGCCGTCAGGCATCTGTTAAACAAACAGGCATCGAACCCCTAGGCCGGCTCAACACGAAGTTGAGAGGAACATTTGACCTCACCGTCAGGCATCTGTTAAACAAACAGGCATCGGATCCGAAGGGCGGCTCAACCCGAAGTTGAGAAGAACATATGAAATTGTTGTCAGGCATCTGTTAAACAAACAGGCATCGAATCCGAAGGCCGGCTCAACACGAAGTTCATAGGAATATCTAACCACGCAGTCAGATATCTGTTAAACAAACAGGCATCGAACACGAAGGCTGGCTCAACCCGAAGTTAAGAAGAACATCTGACCACGCAGTCAGATATCTGTTAAACAAACAAGCATCGAACCCGAAGGCCGGCTCAACACGAAGTTGAGAGGAACATCTGACCTCGCCGTCAAGCATATGTTAAATAAACAAGCATCGAACTCAAAGGCCGGCTCAACCAAAAGTTGAGAAGAACATTCGATCTCGCTGTCAGGTATCTGTTAAATAAACAGGCATCGAACCCGAAGGTCGGCTCAACCCGAAGTTGAGAAGAACATATGACCTCAACGTCAGGTATTTGTTAAACAAAGAGGCATTGAACCCGAAGGCCGGCTCAAAACAAATTTGAGACAAACAGGCATCTGTTAAACAAACAGGCATCGAACCAGAAGGGAGACTCAACCCGAAGTTGAGAAGAACTTCTGACCTCGCTGTCAGGCATCTGTGAAACAAACATGCATCAAACCTGAAGGCTGGATCAACCTAAAGTTGAGAAGAACATCTAACCTCACCATGAGGCATCTGTTAAACAAACAGGCATCTAACTCGAAGGTCGTCTCAATCCTTAGTTGAGAAAAACATTTGACCTAGCCGTCAGGCATCTGTTAAACCAACATGCATTAAACCCGATGGCTGGCACAACACGAAGTTGAGAGGAACATCTGACCTCGCCGGTAGGCATCTATTAAATAAACAGGCATCAAACCCGAAGGTCGGCTCAACACGAAGGACATTAGACCTCGCTGTCTGGGATCTGTTAAACAAACAGGCAACGAACCCGAAGGACGGCTCAACAAGAAGTTGAGAGGAACATTTGACCTCGCCGTCAGGCATCTGTTAAACAAACAGGCATAGAACCCGAAGGGCGGCTCAACACAAAGTTGAGAAGTACATCTGACCTCGCTGTCAGGGATCTGTTAAACAAACCGGCATCAAACCCGGAGGCCGGCTAAACCCGAAGTTGAGAAGAACATCTGACCTCGCTGTCAGGCATCTATTAAACAAACAGGCATCGAACCAGAAGGGCGGCTCAAGACGAAGTTGAGAAGAACATCTGACCTCGCCGTCAGGCATCTATTAAACAAACATGCATCAAACCCGAAGGTTGGCTCAACCCAAAGTTGAGAAGAACATCTAACCTCACCGTGAGGCATCTGTTAAACAAACAAGCATCGAACCCGAAGGCTGTCTCAACCCACAGTTGAGAAAAATATTTGACCTAGCCTTCAGGCATCTGTTAAACAAACAGGCATCGAACCCGAAGGCTGGCTCAACACGAAGTTGAGAGAAACATCTGACCTCGTTGTCAGACATCTATTAAACAAACAGGCATCGAACCCGAAGGCCGGCTCAACACGAAGTTCATAGGAATATCTGACCTCGCCGTCATGGATCTGTTAAACAAACAGGCATCGAACACGAAGGCCGGCTCAACCCGACGTTGACAAGAACATCTGACCTTGCTGTCAGGCATCTATTAAACAAACAGGCATCGAATTTGATGGTCAGCTCAAACCAAAGTTGATAAGAACATTTGACCTTGTTGTCAAGCATCTGTTAAACAAACGGGCATCGAACCCGAAGGGCGGCTCAACACGAAGTTGAGAAGTATATCTGACCTCGCCTTCAGGGATCTGTTAAACAAACACGCATCGAACCCGGAGGCCGGCTCAACCCGAAGTTGAGAAGAACATTTTACCTCGTTGTCAGACATCAGTTAAACAAACAGGAACCAAACCCGAAGGCCGGCTCAAACCGAAGGTGAGAAGAACATCTGACCTCGCCACCAGGCATCTATTAAACAAATAGGCATCGAACACGAAGTCCCGCTCAACATGAAGTTGAGAGCAACATCTGACCTCACCGTCAGGCATCTGTTAAACAAACAGGCATCAAACCCCAAGGCCGACTCTGCACAAAGTAGAGAGGAACATTTGACCTCGCCGTCAGGCATCTGTTAAACAAACAGGCATCAAACCTAAAGCCTGTTACAACACGAAGTTAAGAGAAACATCTGACCTCTCTGTCAGACATCTATTAAACAAACAGGCATTGAACCCGAAGGCCGGCTCAACACGAAGTTCATAGGAATATCTGACCTCGCCGTCAGCGATCTGTTAAACAAACAAGCATCGAACACGAAGGCCGGCTCAACCCAATGTTGACAAGAACATCTGACCTCGTTGTCAGGCATCTGTTAAATAAACAGGCATCGGATTTGATGGCCGACTCAAACCGAAGTTGATAAGAACATTAGACCTCGCTGTCAGGCATCTATTAAACAAACAGGCATCGAACCCGAAGGTCGGCTCAACAAAAAGTTGAGTGGAACATTTGACCTTGCCGTCAGGCATCTGTTAAACAAACAAGCATCGAACCCGAGGGGCGGCTCAACACGAAGTTGAGAAGTACATTTGACCTCGCCGTCAGGGATCTGTTAAACAAACAGGCATCGAACCCGGAGGCCGGCTCAACCCAAATTGAGAAGAACATATGACCTCATTGTCAGACATGAGTTAAACAAACAGGAATCGAATCCGATGCCTGGCTCAAACCGAAGATGAGAAGAACATCTGACCTCGCCTCCAGGCATCTATTAAACAAATAGGCATCAAAAACGAAGTGCCGCTCAACTTGAAGTTGAGAGCAACATCTGACCTCGCCATCAGGCATCTGTTAAACAAACAGGCATCGAACTCCAAGGCCGGCTCAACACGAAGTTGAGAGGAACATTTGACGTTGCTGTAAGGCATCTGTTAAACAAACAGGCATCGAACCCGAAGGGCGGCTCAACACGAAGTTCATAGGAATATCTGACCTCGCCGTAAGGTGTTGCACCCCAAAATTTGCCCAACCTCTTCTTTACTTGTTTTATGTTTCATTACATTGTTCTAGCATTTGCATTGCATAGTATTTATTCTCGAGGCAGGGGATCAAGGCATTCAGGTGGCTCCAGGTGCAACTTTCAATGCAAGAGGCTAAACAACAAACATCAGAGGCTTCAACATTTGTTTTGCCCAGCAATCGCGTGACCGATTTTATTTTATTTTTGTAGGGGATTTTTCATGTCATAAGTAGCATTCAGGTTATGTACAGTGTTCCCATGGTCAGAGCAATCAAGAATGAATTTCAGCAGCTAAACAGAGTTCAGAACGGCAGGAAACGGGCAAAGGGGAAGGTTTCCCTCCAAAAGGCGCCAAATTCAAATTTTTGAATGTGTTAATCGATTAACACATAGGGTTAATCGATTAACCATTGGAAAATCAGTCCATATTTGAATTTTTAATAGTGTTAATTGGTTAACCTATATGGTTAATTTATTAACCACAGCAGGTTTTGCCTTGCACGTGAATTTTCAAGTCCAGCCACTTTTGGGGTCCAATTTTGGTCATTTAAATTGCATTTTCACACTTGGGAAGGATCTAGAACACTATTAAATTTCATTTTCCCTCCAAATGCCCAAACCTCATTCCATACCATATTTTCCAAGCCATTTTCCAATCCTTGCTTTGGATCCAAACCAAGAGTGTATATATTTGATTCACTCCAAACCTCACAAAAAAGAAAATCCTCATAATTCACTCTCATTTTCAGAATTGCTCTCAATTTTCTCTCAATTCTCTCTCAATTTTCAAATCTCAAAAACCTCATTCAAAGCTCTTCTCCTTGAGATCATTGATTCTTCATTGGAATCATTGATTTCTAAGAGCTAAACCTCGATTAGTTCACTCCATCAATTCCTTTTCATCATCCAATTTCCGTGCACTAGCAAATCTGAATTTTGAAGTGTTCTTGGAAGTGATTATTTGGCTTATTTTGAGTTGTTCTTGGTGGATCTACATTGCTACTACAAGAATTGGTGTGGATCTTGAAGAATTCTGGGTTTCTTTGCTTAGATCTACTTATTTACAGTTGAATCAACAATTACCGGATCAAGTCTCCGATCCGAAGGTTGGAATTCTGATCCGATTTTGTTTTCGAACTTATTTGCACAATTTGCATGTGGATCTTTGCATTTGATTGAATATGTTCATTTTGATCTATGATCTTGTTGTGTTATTGTGTTTACGTGATGTTTAAATCAATGTTTGCTGGTTTAAATTCGTGCATGATCAATCACATGACAATTGGAGTGTTTGCTTAAGTGATAAGCTGCTGAAAAGTGATTCTGAACTGCTGTTTTTCACCTCTGGCATAGTGTTAATCAATTAACCTATATGGTTAATCGATTAACCAACTCAAATATTCAAATTTTCAAGCTTTTTTCAATGGTTAACCGATTAACCCCTGGCGTTAATCGATTAACACTGTAACAGAGGGCCTGTTTTGCTGTTTTGCTTGCTTGTTCGCGTGCTGGTTCGATCCGAATCATCATAGATCATTGTGTTGCATTAGGATTGAATTATTTTGGATATTTTTGTTGATTTTTTTTCTAGTGATTAGAATAGAATTAGGAGGAGATCTTTTGCTGGCTGTTAGTAGACATATTGATGTTCCCTTAGAATTTTTTGTTAGAATTTTAGAACAAATTTAGGTTCTGTTTTAGGTGTTGAGATTAGAGCCTTCCCAAACTTGTGGATAATCTTGATACCTTTCAACTTAAAATTATTTAGATGACTTAGAAGTTGAATTAGGCTTTAATATTTTAACCCTAGATTGGTCAAACATGCATGTTCCCCTAGGAAATTTATTAGAATTTTACAACTTTGTTTTCTATTTTTAGTTGTACTGTGCAAGTTGCTTGTGCTTGTGGTGTTCTATCTTTAGTGCTCTTGTTTGTTTGGTCTTGTTGGTTACTTTGGAGCTGGATTTTCTTGGATTCCTTCTTGGAAGGTCTTCTAGATTTGGTGTAGCTGCTGTGGCTTGAAGCTTGGAGCTTGGAGTTGAAGCTTTCTTCTCTTTTAGGAGCTTTTCAGGAGCTTAGGAAATTAGGGTTTTAGGAAGAGCCATTAAGACTAGTTTTGATTCTTTCATCAAACATAGAATGCATCGTGTTCTTCTATTATATCCAATGATGTAAATTCCTCCTAGGGAAACTCCATTTCTCCTTTGGAGGGATGTGTGTTATGCCCATAGTTGAGTAGAACTTTGAGGATGCCTTTCCATTTAAATGTTGGTACTTGATGATTTCCTTTGGTTTTCATTTAGTTTTCAACATTGCAACCTCGATCTTAGTGATTAATCCTCTGCTTGGAGTGTGCTTTCTAGAGCTTGAAGATGAAGTTTGACGAAGTTTGAAGATAGAAGCTAGCTTGTAGATGAAGCCTTTTTGCTGTCAACCTTGCTGTCAAGAGGATTTGCTGTTTAAAGCTGCTGTTGAGTATTGAAGTTGCTGAAGACTGTTGATGCTGCTCGGGTTGCTTCCTCTGCTTCTTTTCTTTTGTTGTTTTGTCTGTTTGCTTGTGTTTCCTACCTTTAGGTTTGAGGTGGAGCTTTTCTCCCCTTGCCTGTTGTTTTCTTAGGTTTGAGGTTGAGTCGGACTCCCTTGCCTCGCTTGTACTGTTGCATAGCATGCATTTTACTGTTTACTATTTACTGCTTGTTTTCTTTTGCTGTTCTCCCCTAGGATCTCTGATTTCCTCTGTGTAAGAGGGAATTATGACAGACATTAGGTTTTTAAACCATGCATGATAACTGTAGGTAGATTCCCTTTCAACCATAGTTTTAGGGCGTCTTTCTTTTCTCATCTCAAAATAATTCAAAAATACAGTAATAAGGGTAATTGAAGTCGTACGTTACGAGCCTTAAGATATCTGGGAAAAGGTTGGTGGAGGGTCTCTCTCTAGTAATCTGGATGTTAGTGTGGTACCCTTTTGGTGACATACGAAGCGTTCACTCCTGGGTCATAGTCTCTAATGCGACTGAGATTGCAAACATCCTAAAAAACAGTTCTTTCGTAAAAAAACTCAAACAAACATTCAAACTCTATTTTTGTCCTCTTGGACCTTTAATCAGGAAAACCCTTTCATAAGGAGATAAAAAAACTGTCAGACAAACTTGTGTCGTCCGTAGCCCGAACTACGTTTGCTCTGATCTTTCATGCCGTATTAAAGTACGTAGGCACGAGATGCGACATCTCGGCGAGCAACCTTCCCCCCATAACCCGTAGTTAGGCGAACTATGTTGACTCTAATTTCTCGTTCCAGACGGGAATACGTAGGCATAAAGTGTGATACTTTGCCGAGTCATTTTATTTTCTTTTTAAACCAGACCTTTAGAATAGATATATAAATATACCCTAGATAGAAAACAAGCGTGGATCCCGTCGAGTACGACGGACGTGAGGGGTGCTAATACCTTCCCCTTGCATAACCGACTCCCGAATCCAGAATTTGGTTGCAATGACCATTCCTTTCCCACTTTGCGTTAGGTTTACTCTGAGCATTTCCTTTCCCTCTTTTGGGATAAATAACGCACGGTGGCGACTCTTCTGTCATAGCCGGCGCCGATTTTCGCAGTAGCGACAACTGGCAACTCTGCTGGGGACTCCAACGGTTCCCTATGCGAGTCAATCCTAGTACTTGTTTTCCCGTCTGGGGTTTTGTATGTATTTATGTTTCTGTCTTTACTTTCAGTACTGTATATTATTGTTATTGTGCTGTGGGTAGAGGGTTATTTTGAGAGATAAGCCAGACCTGGGCTTGAGTGTACATAAACTTAGAAGTAGGGAGTAGTGGTTAGCCTGCTTTCTTTGCTCGCACCAGCTAGCTACAAAATTTACACTCAGAAGAGATTCTCTTTGATGGCATCTTGCCTGGCCCTTTGGGCTCGACAGGTTGTTGGATTTGAGGATTGTCGACTCTGGGGACCTATCAATTGGGATTCGGCTAAGTGAGGCCTCTTCAAGGGATGATGATGCCACACCTTCTGGGTATCGTATCATCACTCTTGAAAGTATGTGACGCTGATGCCCGCATAGGATGCCGTACCTCGTCTGCGAGTTAAGTACATACCTGTGAGGGGTAGGTGGGTCTTTTTGCAGGAAAACTTTAGCCTCAGAACACCTGTTAGTGAGAATTGGTTACAAGGGTCCTTTTGAGTGGTTGGTTTGGTTTGAAGCGAAGCTCTGGTTATTCTCGAGCTACAGTACATCAAACTTCTCAAGCTACAGCAGTGATCTTGATCCCTTGTGTGTGCATTTTGCATTTTACATTTCTGTTTGCATTTGCATTTCATTTTGCATATTCATCCTCAGCCGGAACAGGGAGCTTACCCGTTTTTTGTCCGCTTCGTTAGTTGATTTCCTGACATTCGCATTGGAGTTAAGTTAGCTTTTGGGAAAGGATAATGGATTCAGAAGAGCAGAACTTGGTTGTTACTCGGGCGGAGTTTGAATTGTTGAAGAACCAGTTGAGTCAGTTCATGAAATCCATAACAGCTGTGAATAAAGGAGAAAACAACGTTCGAAGAACTCCGGTGAACAATGTAGTTCAGTCTGTGCAAACCCCTATCAGAGCTCCATTGTCTCTCAATGACACAGAGTATCAGAGTTTCACTTTCTCTACGCCAGTTTCTCCAAGGATTGTTCCACCTCCAAGAGTTGTTCCGCAGGTTAATATTCAGGACCCAAGGACTGTTGAGTATATGAGAAGACTTCAGATGTTGGAAGATCAGATCGCTGCCCTGATGAGTAAGAATACTCTCAACATGAATGCTGCGAGCATGTGTTTGGTGCTAGGCCTTGTGCTGCCTCTGAAGTTCAAGACGCCTAATTTTAAGAAATACAAAGGGGATAGCTGTCCAAACTACATTTGGTTATGTTCTGCAGAAGGATGACTTTACATGTCACCAATGACAAGCTCATGATTCACTGTTTCCAAGATAGTTTGATCGGAGCATCCTTGGATTGGTACATGTAGTTGAAGAGTGATAGTATCAAATCATGGTCGGATTTAGCCAATGCCTTCGTGAAGCAATACAACTACAACCTGGATATGGCTCCTAGTCGCGTGCATTTGCAAGAGTTATCTCGGGCGGATAATGAATCCTTTAGAGGGTATGTGCAAAGATGGAGAGAATTGGCTGCCAGTATTCAACCACCGCTTGTGGAGAGAGAAATGCTTGACCTCTTCTTGGGTACTCTGGAAGGCCGTTATTATGACATAATGTTCAGTTGTACAAGCTTTGCGGGCTTGATAAGAATAGGAGAGCTTGTTGAGAGAGGACTCAGGAATGGAAAGATTCGAGATACTCCTTATATCCCAGTTGATAAGAATGAATCAGTTGTCATACCTCAAGAGGAGTGGGAAGGAGGAAATGGTGTTGTCTCAGAATCCCTAGCATCTTAAGCTCAGTTTGCAGACGCTTCAAGTGTTCAAAGTCAACGGTCATATTATCGTCAGCCGCGTCAGCACACCCGACAAAGACCAAGGAAGCCTGAAAGGCAGTTTACTCAGCTATCGGTGTCGTACAGCCAGTTGTTACCAGATTTGGTCGAAAGTGGATTGATAGTGCCGAAAAAGACTAATTCAATGATCTCACCGTATCCTCCAGGTTTTGATGCTAGCGCCCGCTGTGAGTACCATGTTGGGACACAGAGGCATTCAACAGATGATTGTAAGGTGCTTAGAAGTCAAGTTCAGAATCTGTTAGACTCTAACAAGATCTTCATCACACCTCAGGGTTTTGTTCAGATTAATGATTCTCCTTCATCCAGTTGTGTGGGTTCGTCAGTTAATGTCATGGAAGACTCCACCAAAAGTGTGTGTTTGGAAGAATGTCAAACTGAGAGCTCAGTTGAATATGGAGGAAGTTGCTAGAGGTTTCTGTGCCGGGTGTCGCATCTATTTTCTCTGCTGACCTATTTAGCTTTTGTGCATTGTTGTTTGCTGACCATCACCAGGCTTGTTGGCTGAGGTCATTGTATTCGTACTCATGTGTGCTTATATGATGATTTTGATGGTTTTACATATTTGTGTGAGGTGTTTATCTATGTGCTTATAGCTTGGGTTTCTCCTTATCTTGTTGTGAATATGTGTTTTCTTTCGGAATTGCATTCTCACATAACAGGTACCTCAGAACCGTGGGTCTTATTTCCTGTTCTTCACTAGTTTGTTGCAGGAATTCTCTCTGAGTTATAGAACAGAATCAGGCTGAATTGATTGAGGTTCGAAGCCAGCTAGGGAAGATGATGAGAGACATGCAAGAGATGCGTCTAGACCAGAAGACGCTCAAAGAGGAAAACAATCAGCTGAAGACCCAAGTGGGCTTGATTATGGAAGTGTTAAAGAGTGTGCTTAGGAAGGAGGGTGATCAGCTACCTGAAGCCGCAGTAAAGAAGCTTGTTCCACTTGTGCCTGTGGAACCTGTGCCTGTGAAACCTGTGCCAAAGGTTGATAAATCTCAGATGTCTCGTGGATGACGAGGACCTTCGTATTTTGCTCTCCAGCGGATTGCTGATCGGGAAATTTAGGTGCCCAAGAGAGGCAGAGTTTATGACCAGATTCATATGACATACGCTCAGGCGTTGCAAGTTTTGCTTCAATTTCAATTGGTCAAACATTGGACTTTGGATCCACCTAAGGGTAGCCTACCAACATGTTTTGACGTGAACGCTCATTGCGACTTCCACTCTGGAGCGCCGGGGCATAGCCTTGAGAATTGTCATGCTTTTAAGCACAAGGTTCAAGATTTGATTAACGCAAAAGCTATTGAATTCACGCCGAGCGGCGTAACTGTACCTGATGGTCCTACCCCAGTTGTTGCTAAAATGATGGATATTCCCGAAGCTGCAGCAGATCAGAAGTATAGTCTGTAATCATTGGTGTCAGAACCCCCTTGTCCCCAGTTGTTGCCGGTACCTAGACCAAGCCTGAGGATGAAAGCGCCTGAACAAAAGAAGTCCCTGATAATTCAGACTCGACCTCCAAGTGGTTCAACTGCTCAAGGTCAACAATCTGTCCAATCTTTGCAATAGACGTCAGCTCCTCTCCAGAGTCAGCAGCCTTATCGTTATCAGTCAAACATGTGTGCTAAGCAAAACCCAATGAGGTCAGAGAGACAATTCACCCGGTAGCCGTTTTAAGCAGAATGGTTTTAATAAGCAACTTTGGAGATGGCTGGTTCAGCAGCGAATCAGATGTGAAAGCCCGGTTCTCGGAAGCTGGCATTTTCCTTTGTTTTATCTTGTCATTGTTTGTAGTTTCTTTCATGTTTAAATTGCAATCTTGTTTGTAAAACTTGTTGTTTCCATTGATGATAATGAAATGAGTATGCATGTTTTGATTAAATCCATTCGTGTTCACTAATTGATTTTTACAGATATCCAACGCTTGGTTAAGCGGAACCCGGGGAGGATGACGAAAATGAACGACATGCAAGCTTCCGATATTGTATGCTTTTGAAATAAAACCTGCTGATGATGTACAGGCATTGTTTCAAATCCCTAAACACCAGAGATATAAGGAAGATAATCCCTTGTCAACCCCTTTGAGCCTAGTAGTAGGAGTTCTTTCTAAAAACGAAAAACCCTCAATCTTAACCTGGGGCAGGGTAGGTGTTAGCTAATTTGACCAAACGTCCAAATTACAAAAGGAGTGTCCGTTCGAGGATCAATCACACCTCTAGAGGTCGTGCCTAAAAAACCACAAGGGTTAAATTTCAAAAGTGAAACAGTCACATTGTTCCCCAAAGAGTCAGACAACCAGTGTCACACGATTTGTTCAAAAAAATAGGAAGGAAAAAGAATCAAAAGCCCGCTAAGTCAAAACTTGAAAACAAACGACTTAGGCAAAAATAAGGGCATCCCGCTGGACTTGAAAATCAAAAGAAACTCAAAAGAGTCAGTCCAGACAAAAGTTAGGGAAAGAAAAAGAAAAATGAAAGGATTGCAAAAGAAAAATCCTCAAATGAAATACGTGTCGTGTGACCCCAAGTGTCAAAGACGAAGATCGAGTGGCTGTCACTCCAAAAATTCATGGTTTCTCGAACTATCACTCCTATCCTTTAACTTCTGAGAAGTGAGCACTAAGGTCGAATTAGCTAAACGTAGGATTGGAGAACATCAAGGTGAACGGGTGGGTGAAAATAAATTTTGAGCCTTTATCCTTTATTTCAAAACCGTGAACCTGACCACGTTACAACTAGAAAAAATCCTAATTGAAGCAGGGTTTGTTTCGAAGGCATACATCGGTAAAGGTCGCGTCGAAGCTGACTCCTAAAAGGGTTCTTCTAACCATGTTGGTACTGATGTTCATATTCTGATAGATGATTTGTGCATTATATGCCCTAAACAATTTTTCTTTTTTCCAGTGAACAGATTGGATGTCAAAACTGTCATATGCGTTGCATTAATATATCTTTTATGCAGAACAACTTGTTTTACTTTCGAGTAAGCGCTTGACAGCAGGAAAGTTTCCTACAGTGGAAAGTCCGATCATGATAGAATGCAGAATGCCCGAATGCTCCGTAAGCCGGGGCAAGCTATATCAAGTGACCCCAGTGAGGTCAGCCATCCAAAGTCAGTTATTTTGGGGAAATCAGGTCGAGATTCGATATATCTCTCGTAGTCAGAGGCACTACTCTGAACCAGCCAATCAGGGGCAAAGTCATTGCATACTGGGGAAGGCCACCCTAAGAGCACAAAAGTTATTCCATATCCGAGGGGCAATTGATCTGAAGCATCTCTCTGAGGTTCAGAGTGCTGAGGCAGTTCATATCAGACCATCAGGGTACAGATTTTCAAATTTCCTTTTGAGGAGTATCCCCCACAGATCCCACAGGCTGGGACAATATCAGAAGCGAAGGAATTGTTCTTCTCCGAGTCATCAGAGTTACTCAGAGCTATTTGAGCAGATTCAGCCGATCTTCAAGTTTGAGACGAATGTCGGGAAGTCGTGTTACCGTCCCTTGACTCTTCAACCAGAAACCATGAATTCATACATGAGGTTGTCTAGCGTCAGTTATATATGACCCCTCACGGATAGCCTAAAACCCAATCCTTATTAGTGCACCATTCCTAAAGCCCAATCCATATTGGCAATCATCGTGAGGCCCAATCCGTGTTGGCGCATCATTTCAAAATCCGACCTTCATTGGTACGCAGGAAGACTCCGTCTGTTTTCCCCAGCAAAAGTCCAATTTTTATTGGCACGGGTAAGCTATCCCTGACAGAAGTCCAATCATACTTGGCATGTTCGGTTATCCCCAGCGGAGTTGGCTTCACCTTTCCAGCATTTATTTTGCTGGAATAATTCTGTGATACCCGGTTATCCCCAGCAGAGTTGGTTTTGTCTTCAGCATTTATTTTGCTGAAACGGTTTTCTGTATCCAACTTCTCCAACGACCCGAGCCTGCATTTGCATCTTGCATATATCATCATATTTGCATCATATTTGCATTTCATCCTCAAATGCGTAGCATTTCCATCCTATATGGAGCACTACGCCATAGAAAAATTCAAACATATGCATATGCATACGAAGCATAAGCCAGTTTTTGTATCAGCCTTCAGTGGCAACATGAATCACTCTGTAATCAGTTCAGGGGCATTTATCCAGCAGCTTTATTCGGACATCTCATTGGTTTATTTGATTTTTAGATCATACGACAGTTATGCTTTGCTCATCAGTCATCTGATATCGACAGACTTCTCTTCATGTCAATTCCTATTGACGATGTGTTTCTCCAGCAAGTGGTTTTCTCCGTCTATCTTTAGACGTCGCGAGTTTGGGTATGGTTTTTTTTCCGTCTATCTTTAGGCGATGTGAAGTTTCAATGTTGTTTCTCTGTCTATCTTTAGACGTCATGAGTTTGGATATGGTTTTCTCCGTCTATCTTTAGACGTCGCGAGTTTGGGTATGGTTTTTTTTCCCGTCTATCTTTAGGCGATGTGAAGTTTCAAAGTTGTTTCTCCGTCTATCTTTAGACGTCATGAGTTTGGATATGGTTTTCTCCGTCTATCTTTAGATGTCGCGAGTTTGGATATGGTTTTCTCCGTCTATCTCTAGACGTTGTGAGTTTGAGCAGGTGATTTTTCAGCAGGTTTCTACCGTCAGTTCATATTGACGATGTGTCTCCCCAGCGAGTTTTCTCAGTCTATCATTAGACGTTGTGAGCTTGGATATGGTTTTCTCCGTCTATCTTTAGACGTTGAGAGGTTTCAAGGCGATCTTTCAGATATTGGCTTTCTTTCTGTTTATCGGATGAGATGACATTTCAAGAGGGGTTTTTCTGACCGTCGATCCTTATTGACGTCGAGGCTCTTTGAAGAATGTTTGGTTTTCCTAGTTGATGATCCTTATCGACGACATGGCTCTTTGAAGGTGGTTTTTCTTCCTGTCGGTTCTTACTGATGATATGGCCCCTTTGAGGATATTGTTCTTTCCATCAATTCCTGTAGACGAAA
This sequence comes from Lathyrus sativus, assembly GCA_963859935.3. Taxonomy (NCBI): domain Eukaryota; kingdom Viridiplantae; phylum Streptophyta; class Magnoliopsida; order Fabales; family Fabaceae; genus Lathyrus; species Lathyrus sativus. The sequence goes on from OZ012735.1 coordinate 361,100,940, forward strand.
GGATTCCGAAATTTGATGGGTGGTGTTGAAGTTCGTAGGGTTTTCTTTCCGCTAGTTCTTACTGGCGATGTGGTTCTTCGAACAAGTTTTCTTTCTGTCTACCTTTAGACAATGTGACAAGATCAAGGGCATGTTGATCTGGCCTTCGGGATGATTTTTTCCGTCTATCTCTAGACGATGTGAGTATATTTCTCTTCCTGTCTATCATTAGACGATGTGAGAGGACAAAGTGCATGTTGATCCAACCTTCGAGTTTGTTATCTGTGGCGTCACGCAGGTAACTGGTGTTAAAGTCAAGTTCTTTATCAGATGATTGATCAGTTTGTTGCCGTAACAACTGGATTCAGTTTTTTGGATATTTCCCCCAAGCAGTTTTAGCAGCTTATTTCTGCAGTTGGCAAATTTTCGGGTTTCTTGGTATTCAACCGTCTTCTACCTCGATTGTTTGAAGGTCGTCCGCTCTTCACCCAGTCAGGTCCAAGCCGTTTGAATAGGGGCAGCTGTTGCACCCCAAAATTTGCCCAACCTCTTCTTTACTTGGTTTATGTTTCATTACATTGTTCTAGCATTTGCATTGCATAGTATTTATTCTCGAGGCAGGGCATCAAGGCATTCAGATGGCTCCAGGTGCAACTTTCAGTGCAAGAGGCTAAACAACAAACATCAGAGGCTTCAACATTTGTTTTGCCCAGCAATCGAGCGACCGGTTTTATTTTATTTTTGCAGGGGATTTTTCATGTCAGAAGCAGCATTCAGGTTATGTATAATGTTTCCATGGTCAGAGCAATCAAGAATGGATTTCAGCAGCTAAACAGAGTTCAGAACGGCAGGAAACGGGCAAAGGGGCAGGTTTCCCTCCAAAAGGCGCCAAATTCAAATTTTTGAATGTGTTAATCGATTAACACATAGGGTTAATCGATTAACCATTGGAAAATCAGTCCAGATTTGAATTTTTAACAGTTTTAATCGGTTAACCTATATGGTTAATTGATTAACCACAACAGGTTTTGCCTTGCACGTGAATTTTCAAGTCCAACCACTTTTGGGGTCCAATTTTGGTCATTTAAATTGCATTTTCACACTTGGGATGGATCTAGAACACTATTAAATTTCATTTTCCCTCCAAATTCCCAAACCTCATTCCATACCACATTTTCCAAGCCATTTTCCAATCCTTGCTTTGGATCCAAACCAAGAGTGTATATATTTGATTCACTCCAAACCTCAAAAAAAGAAAATCCTCATAAAAAAGAAAATCCTCATAATTCACTCTCATTTTCAGAATTGCTCTCAATTTTCTCTCAATTCTCTCTCAATTTTCAAATCACAAAAACCTCACTCAAAGCTCTTCTCCTTGAGATCATTGATTCTTCATTGGAATCATTGATTTCTAAGAGCTAAACCTCCATTAGTTCGCTCCATCAATTCCTTTTCATCATCCAATTTTCGTGCACTAGCAAATCTGAATTTTGAAGTGTTCTTGGAAGTGATTATTTGGCTTATTTTGAGTTGTTCTTGGTGGATCTACATTGCTACTACAAGAATTGGTGTGGATATTGAAGAATTCTGGTTTTCTTTGCTTAGATCTACTCATTTACAGTTGAATCAACAATTACCGGATCAAGTCTCCGATCCGAAGGTTGGAATTCTGATCCGATTTTGTTTTCGAACTTATTTGCATAATTTGCATGTGGATATTTGCATTTGATTGAATATTTTGATTTTGATCCATGATCTTGTTGTGTTATTGTGTTTACGTGATGTTTAAATCAATGTTTGTTGGTTTAATTTCGTGCATGATCAATCACATGACAATTGGAGTGTTTGCTTAAGTGATAAGCTGCTGAAAAGTGATTCTGAACTGCTGTTTTTCACCTCTGGCAGAGTGTTAATCGATTAACCTATATGGTTAATCGATTAACCAACTCAAATATTCAAAGTTTCAAGCATTTTTCAATTGTTAACCGATTAACCCCTGACGTTAATCGATTAACACTGTAACAGAGGGCATGTTTTGCTGTTTTGCTTGCTTGTTCGCGTGCCGGTTCGATCCGAATCATCATAGATCATTGTGTTTCATTAGGATTGAATTATTTTGGATGTTTGTCACTATTTTTGGCTGTTTAATCATGATCTTGTATGCATTTCCACTCGCATGTTTGCATTTGCATGTTGCTTGTTTTCTCTTCTTCTTTCGTAATTCTTCCCTCTTTTTGTTGATTTTTGTTCTAGTGATTAGAATAGAATTAGGAGGAGATCTTTTGCTGGCTGTTAGTAGACATATTGATGTTCCCTTAGAATTTTTTGTTAGAATTTTAGAACAACTTTAGGTTCTGTTTTAGGTGTTGAGATTAGAGCCTTCCCAAACTTAAAAGTTGAGTTAGGCTTTAATATTTTAACCCTAGATTGGTCAAACATGCATGTTCCCCTAGGAAATTTATTAGAATTTTACAACTTTGTTTTCTATTTTTAGTTGTATTTTGCAAGTTGCTTGTGCTTGTGGTGTTCTATCTTTAGTGCTCTTGTTTGTTTGGTCTTGTTGGTTACTTTGGAGCTGGATTTTCTTGGATTCCTTCTTGGAAGGTCTTTTAGATTTGGTGTAGCTGTTGTGGCTTGAAGCTTGGAGCTTGGAGTTGAAGCTTTCTTCTCTTTTAGGAGCTTTTCAGGAGCTTAGGAAATTAGGGTTTTAGGAAGAGCCATTAAGAGTAGTTTTGATTCTTTCATCAAACATAGAATACATTGTGTGCTTCTATTCTATCCAATGATGTAAAGTCCTCCTAGGGAAACTCCATTTCTCCTTTGGAGGGATGTGTGGTATGCCCATAGTTGAGTAGAACTTTGAGGATGCCTTTCCATTTCAATGTTGGTACTTGATGATTTCCTTTGGTTTTCATTTGGTTTTCAACATTGCAACCTTGATCTTAGTGATTAATCCTCTGCTTAGAGTGTGCTTTCTAGGGCTTGAAGATGAAGTTTGACGAAGTTTGAAGATAGAAGCTAGCTTGAAGATGAAGCCTTTTTGCTTTCAACCTTGCTGTCAAGAGGATTTGCTGTTTAGAGCTGCTGTTGAGTATTGAAGTTGCTGAAGACTGTTGTTGTTGCTTGGGCTGCTTCCTCTGCTTCTTTTCTTTTGTTGTTTTGTCTGTTTGCTTGTGTTGCCTACCTTTAGGTTTGAGGTGGAGCTTGTCTCCCCTTGCCTGTTGTTTTCTTAGGTTTTAGGTTGAGCCGGACTCCCTTGCCTCGCTTGTACTGTTGCATAGCATGCATTTTACTGTTTACGGTTTACTGTTTATTTTCTTTTGTTGTTCTCCCCTAGGATCTCTGATTTCCTCTGTGCAAGAGGGAATTATGACAGGCATTAGGTTTTTAAACCATGCATGATAACTGTAGGTAGATTCCCTTTCAACCATAGTTTTAGGGCGTCTTTCTTTTCTCATCTCAAAATAATTCAAAAATACAATAATAAGGGTAATTGAAGTCGTACGTTACGAGCCTTAAGCTATCTTGGAAAAGGTTGGAGGAGCCTTAAGCTATCTTGGGTGACATACGAAGCGTTCACTCCTGGGTCATAGTCTCTAGTGCGACTGAGATTGCAAACATCCTAAAAAACAGTTCTTTCATAAAAAACCTCAAACAAACATTCAAACTCTGTTTTTGTCCTCTTGGCATAAAGTGTGATACTTTGCCGAGTCACTTTCTTTTCCTTTTAGACCAGACCTTTAGAGTAGATAGATAAACATACCCTTAGACAGAAAACAAGCGTGGATCCCGTCGAGTACGACGGACGTGGGGGGTGTTAATACCTTCCCCTTGCATAACCGACTCCCGTATCCAAGATTTGGTTACGATGACCATTCCTTTCCCGCTTCGTTAGGTTTACTCTGAGCGTTTCCTTTCCCTCTTTTGGAATAAATAACGCACGGTGGCGACTCTTCTGTCATAGCCGGCGCCGATTTTCGCAGTAGCGACATAAGGCATCTTTTAAACAAATTGGCATCGAACACGAAGTCCCGCTTAAAACGAAGTTGAGAGCAATATCTGACCTCGCTGCCAGGCATTGAAACCGAAGGTCAGCTCAACCGAAGTTGAGAGGAATATCTGACCTCGCTGCCAGGCATCAAACACGAAGGCCGGCTCAAACAAAAGTTGAGAAGAACATTTGACGTCCCTGTCAGGCATCTGTTAAACAAACAGGCATCGAACCCGAAGGCCATCTCAACCCGTAGTTGAGAAAAACATTTGACCTAGCCTTCAGGCATCTGTTAAATAAACAGGCATCGAACCCGAAGGCCGGAACAACACGAAGTTGAGAGAAACATCTGACCTCGCCGTCAGAGATCTATTAAACAAACAGGCATTGAACCCGAAGACCGGCTCAACACGAAGATCATAGAAATATCTGATCTCGCCGTCAGGGATGTTTTAAACAAAAAGGCATCAAACACGAAGGCCGGCTCAACCGACATTGACAAGAACATCTGACCTTCCTGTCAGGCATCTGTTAAACAAACAAGCATCGAATTTGATGGCCAGCTCAAACCGAAGTTGATAAGAACATTAGACCTCGCTGTCAGGCATCTGTTAAAAAAACAGGCATCGAACCCGAAGGCCGGCTCAACAAGAAGTTGAGAGGAACATTTGACCTCGCCTTCAGGCATCTGTTAAACAAACAGGCATCGAATTCGAAGGGCGGCTTAACACGAAGTTGAGAAGTACATCTGACCTCGCCGTCAGGGATCTGTTAAATAAACAGGCATCGAACTCGGAGGCTGGCTCAATCCGAAGTTGAGAAGAACATCTGACCTCGTTGTCAGACATTAGTTATACAAACAGGAACCGAACCCGAAGGCCGGCTCAAACCGAAGGTGAGAAGAACATCTGACCTCGCCTCCAGGCATCTATTAAACAAATAGGCATCAAACACAAAGTCCCGCTCAACACGAAGTTTAGAGCAACATCTGACCTTGCCGCCAGGCATTTGTAAAACAAATGGGCGTCGAAACCGAAGGTCAACTCAACACGAAGTCGAGAGGAACATCTGACCTCACCGTCAAGCATTTGTTAAATAAACAGGCATCGAACCCGATGGTCGGATCAAATAAAAGTTGAGAAGAACATTTGACCTCGCCATCAGGTATCTGTTAAACAAACAAGCATCGAACCCGAAGGTTGGCTCAACCCGAAGTTGAGAAGAACATCTGACCTCGCCGTCAGGCATCTGTTAAACAAACATGAATCACACCTGAAGGTTGGCTCAACCCGAAGTTGAGAAGAACATCTAACCTCACCGCGGGGCATCTGTTAAACAAACAGGCATCGAACCCGAAGGCCGACTCAACCCGTAGTTGAGAAAAAATTTGGCCTAGCCTTCAGGTATCTGTTAAACAAACAGGCATCGAACCCGAAGGCTGGCACAACACGAAGTTGAGAAAAACATCTGACCTCGCCGTCAGACATCTATTAAACAAAAGGCATCGAACCCGAAGGCCGACTCAACACGAAGTTCATAGTAATATCTGACCTCTCCAGCAGGGATCTGTTAAACAAACAGGCATCGAACACGAAGGCCGGATCAACCCAACGTTGACAAGAACATCTGACTCACTGTCAGGAATCTATTAAACAAACAGGCATCGAATTTGATGGCAAACTCAAACCAAAGTTTATAAGAACATTAGATCTCGCCGTCAGGCATCTGTTAAACAAACAAGCATTGAACCCGAAGGCCGGCTCAACACGAAGTTGAGAAGTACATCTGACCTCGCCGTCAGGGATCTGTTAAACAAACAAGTATCAAAACCGGAGGCCGGCTCAACCCGAAGTTGAGAAGAACATCTGACCTCGTTGTCAGACATCAGTTTAACAAACAGGAACCAAACCCGAAGGCCGGCTCAAACCGAAGGTGAGAATAACATCGGACCTAGCCGCCAGGCATCTATTAAACAAATAGGCGTCGAACACGAAGTCCCGCTCAACACAAAGTTGAGAGCAACATCTGACCTCGCCGCCAGGCATTTGTAAAACAAATGGGCATCGAAACCGAAGGTCAGCTCAACACGAAGTCGAGAGGAAAATTTGACCTCGTCGTCAAGCATTTGTTAAATAAACAGGCATCGAACCCGATGGCCGGATCAAACAAAAGTTGAGAAGAACATTTGACCTCACCGTCAGGTATCTGTTAAACAAAATGGCATCGAACCCGAAGGTCGGCTTAACCCGAAGTTGAGAAGAACATCTGACTTCACTGTCAGGCATCTGTTAAACAAACATGCATCACACCTGAAGGTTGGCTCAACCCGAAGTTAAGAAGAACATCTAACCTCACCGTGAGGCATCTGTTAAACAAACAGGCATCGAACCCGAAGGCCGTCTCAACCCGTAATTGAGAAAAAATTTGACCTAGCCTTCAGGTATCTGTTAAGCAAACAGGCATCGAACCCGAAGGCTGGCACAACACGAAGTTGAGAAAAACATCTGAACTCGCTGTCAAACATCTATTAAACAAAAGGCATCGAACCCGAAGGCTGGCTGAACACGAAGTTCATAGTAATATCTGACCTCTCCGTCAGGGATCTGTTAAACAAACAGGCATCGAACACGAAGGTCGGCTCAACCCGATATTGACAAGAACATCTGACCTCGCTGCCAGGCATCTGTTAAACAAACAGGCATCGAATTTGATGGCAAACTCAAACCAAAGTTGATAAGAACATTAGACCTCGCCGTCAGGCATCTGTTAAAAAAATAGGCATTAAACCCGATGGCCAGCTCAACACGAAGTTGAGAAGTACATCTGACCTCGCTGTCAGGGATCTGTTAAATAAACAAGCATCGAAACAGGAGGCTGGCTCAACCCGAAGTTGAGAAGAACATCTGACCTCGTTGTCAGACATCAGTTTAACAAACAGGAACCAAACCCGAAGGCCGGCTCAAACCGAAGGTGAGAATAACATCGGACCTCGCCGCCAGGCATTATTAAATAAATAGGCATCGAACACGAAGTCCCGCTCAACACGAAGTTGAGAGCAACATCTGACCTCGCCGTCTGGAATCTGTTAAACAAACAGGCCTCGAACCCCAAGGCCGGCTCAACACGAAGTTGAGAGGAACTTTGACCTCGCCGTCAGGCATCTGTTACACAAACATGCATCAAACCCGAAGGTCGGCTCAACCCATAGTTGAGATAAACATTTGACCTAGCCTTCAGGCATCTGTTAAATAAACAGGCATCGAACCCGAAGGCTGGCACAACACGAAGTTGAGAGAAACATTTGACCTCGCCGTCAGACAACTATTAAACAAACAGGCATCGAACCCGAAGGCCGGCTCAACACGAAGTTCATAGGAATATCTGACCTCCCCGTCATCTATCTGTTAAACAAACAGGCATCGAACACGAAGGCCAGCTCAAACCGAAGTTGATAAGAATATTAGACCTTGCTGTCAGGCATCTTTTAAACAAACAGGCATCGAACCCGAAGGCCGGCTCAACAAGAAGTTGAGAGGAATTGACCTCGCCGTCAGGCATCTGTTAAACAAACAGGAATCGAACACGAAGGGCGGCTCAACACGAAGTTGAGAAGTACATCTGACCTCGCCTTCAGGGATCTGTTAAACAAACAGGCATCGAAATTGGAGGCCGGCTCAACCCGAAGTTGAAAAGAACATCTGACCTCGTTGTCAGACATCAGTGAACAAACAGGAACTGAACCCGAAGGCCGACTCAAACCGAAGGTGAGAAGAACATCGGACCTCACCGCCAGGCATCTATTAAACAAATAGGCATCAAACACGAAGTCCCGCTCAACACGAAGTTGAGAGCAACATCTGACCTCGCCATGAGGCATCTGTTAAACAAACAGGCATCGAACCCTAAGGCCGGCTCTACACGAAGTTGAGTGGAACTTTGACCTCGTCGTCAGGCATCTGTTAAACAAACAGTTATCGAACCCGAAGGCCGGCTCAACCCGTAGTTGAGAAAAACATTTGACCTAGCCTTCAGGCATCTGTTAAACAAACAGGCATCGAACCCGAAGGCTGGCACAACACAAAGTTGAGAGAAACATCTGACCTCGCCGTTAGACAACTATTAAACAAACAGGCATCGAACCCGAAGGCCGGCTTAACACAAAGTTCATAGGAATATCTGACCTCACCGTCATCTATCTGTTAAACAAACAGGCATCGAACACGAAGGCCGGCTCAACCCTACGTTGACAAGAACATCTGACCTCGCTGTCAGGTATCTATTAAACAAACAGGCATCAAATTTGTTATCCAGCTCAAACCGAAGTTGATAAGAACAATAGAACTTACTGTCAGGCATCTTTTAAACAAACAGGTATCGAACCCGAAGGCCGGCTCGACAAGAAGTTGAGAGGAATTGACCTCGCCGTCAGACATGTGTTAAACAAACAGGCATCGAACCCGAAGGGCAGCTCAACACGAAGTTGAGAAGTACATCTGACCACGCCGTCAGGGATCTGTTAAACAAACAGGCATCGAAACTGGAGGCCGACTCAACCCAAAGTTGAGAAGAACATCTGACCTCGTTGTCAGACATCAGTTAACAAACAGGAACCGAACCCGAAGGCCGACTCAAACCGAAGGTGAGAAGAACATCGGAGCTCGCCGCCAGGCATCTATTAAACAGATAGGCATCGAACACGAAGTCTCCCTCAACACGAAGTTGAGAGCAACATTTGACCTCGCCTCAGGCATCTGTTAAAAAAAAGGCATCGAACCCTAAGGCCGGCTCAACACGAAGTTGAGAGGAACTTTGACCTCGCCGTCAGGCATCTGTTAAACAAACAGGCATCGAACCCGAAGGCCGGCTCAACCCGTAGTTGAGAAAAACATTTGACCTAGCCTTCAGGCATCTGTTAAACAAACAGGCATCGAACCCGAAGGCTGGTGTCGCTACCGCGAAAATAAGATGCCGGCAAAACAGAAGAGTCGCCACCTTTCGTTATTTATCCCTCAGAGCGGGAAAGGAAACGATCGGAAAAACCTGACGGAAAAGGTATAAGACAAGGTCATCGCAACCAATGTCTGGGTTCGGGAGTCGGTTACGCAAGGGGAAGGTATTAGCACCCCTCACGTCCATCGTACTCGATGGGATCCACGCTTGTTGTGTTTATCTGACGGGTTGGTTTTACTATCTACCTATCAAGGCTGGTCTGAAAAGAAAAGAAAATGACTCGGCAAAGCGTCGCACTTTATGCCTACGTATTCTCATCAGAGAAAATCAGAATCGACGTAGTTCGGCTAACTACGATGTACGGGGAAGGTGGCTCGCCAATACGTCAGTATTGTGCCTACATACTCTCAACAGGTATGAGAGATCAGAGCTTACGTAGTTCGGGATAATACGGATTACGGGGATTCAAATTCATCTGTTTTTTCGAGTAGGGTTAACAAACGGTTCCAGTAGTTTGGCATACGCAGCTCGACCCTTGGAGACTCAGGTGTTACCATTTGCGGTAGAACTGGGAGTTAACGACACTCTTTTCTTTAGAAAAGCTCCCTTTGAATTATGGGCCCACGGGACAAAAAGGTTTGAAGTTTGTTTTCTGTCTTTTACGGAAGAACTGTTTTTTATGGTTGTTTGTAACTAATATTGCACTAGAGACTATGACCTGAGAGTGAATGTGTCGTATGTCACCCAAAGGATGCCATACTAAACATCCAAGTTGTCGAAAAGAAACTCTCCGACAACCCTTTCTCAGATAGCTTAAGGCTCGTAACGTACGACGTCAGTTAACCTTTATTACTGTATTTTGATTTGTTTTAAGATAAGAAGAGAACGAACAGGTTAAACTAAGGGGAGACTATCAAGTCCTAACAGTTTTCATGCCAAGGATTCATCCTATGGTTGAGGTTTGAAACAGGGAACTCCTAGAAGTTATCATGCATAGGTTTCAACCTAAAGTTCTATCATCACTTCCTTATCAAAGGAAGTGAGATTCCTAGGGAATCATGTCAATGGTATACAGAAACAGATAAAGCATCACCTTAAACAGTAAACAGTAAACGACTGTAAAATGCATGCAATGCAAGTGAGGGAGGAAATGTGTATGAGGTATCATCCTCCACAAGCTCATCTCAACCTCAAGCCAGATATGAATAATTGCAATCATACAGGAGAAATAACATGCTATCAAGCAAAATACAAACCACATAGGCAAGGGAGCTGGGCTCTACCGAATACCCGCAAGCAAAGCCATACAGTAAAAATACAAGCAGAGGGAGAAACTCAACCTCTAGTGCAATCATGCTCCTAGCTTAAATCAATCTAAATATGAACTTATTCTAATGCATCAAACAAGTCACATCAATACAGTTGCACAGAAAGAAAACAGACAGGAAAAGAAAGCAGATAAACCACCCCTACAACTTTACAGCAAAGCAACCTTCTGACAGCATTTCATTCGTCAGACTTCAACAGCTCCTCCAAGATTATCATCTTCAATATCAAGTGGACACTTGCTTCTTTAAGCTTCCAACACATCAAACATAAGTATCAACTTATTCTCTCTTCCTCAACTTCAAGCTTCAGCTCTCCAGTCAATTCCACCTTCAGGCTTCACTCCTAATATCAAGTATTAACTTGGCTCCTTCAGGCTCTCAATGCATCCCACACAAGTATCAACGTGTACTCCAACTTCAAGCCTCAACTCTTTCCCCAATTTCAATTTGATCTCCTTCACAAGTGTCAACTTGGTCTTCAAGCTTTAGCTCTCTCCTCTTTCCCAGTATCAACTTGTTCTTCTTTATCTACAAGCTTCAGCTCCTAAGGGTAATCTTCAAACACAAAGAAGTATCAACTCCTATCCCTCAATCTCTTCAAGCAAGGAACTCCATCCTCTAGCAAGGGAGAAAGATTCATCTAACAAGAGCAAAGTTTGGATGATTGACAGCAGAGTGAAGACCAAAGGTCACCACTAAGCATCCTATCATCAAAGAAAGGGACCCTCAAAGGTTCTACCAACTTGTAAAGAGCCACACATCCTACCAAAGGAGGGATGACGCCTTTACAAGGGAACCTTACATCATAGGGAAGAATGGAAGTGATCAACATCTTCCATGTTTATGAAGGAAGAGAATCTATCTAGAAGCTCTGCCTACAAACCCTAATCTTAACACCTAATCAATACTACACCAAAAGAAGGGAAGATCTTCACATCAAACTTCTTCAACCACTCCATTTCATCTTCAACTTGCCTCCATCATCACCCAAGAACAAGAGAAACAAAACCCTAATCTAAGGGAACTAAAGAAGTCATTCTAGTTGAATTAGTGCATTAGAATCATCTAAAGTTAGCATCTAAACTAAAATTAAACAAAAATAGTAAACTACATTGTAAATTCCTACAAACATTCCTAAGGGATCCTAATTCAATCATGAATCTACCATACAAAAATCAGAGGTTGAATCGTCCACCAAGTTCTAGATATAAAACCTAAATCATAAGGTATTAACCATAAACCCTAAAAATGGAGCTCCTAAAGTTTCAACCTAGAACTACCACCTACTTTCATCACAAAAATGTGAGAAAAATCTAGGGGGATCATGCATATCTATGCTAACTACTCACAAAAAATAAAGGCCAAAATCATCATCACATGAGCAAACCAAATTCAACAAAATCAAGCATCAACCATGATTATTTTAATGTCAATTAAAATGTAAAAATGCACATAAAATCAGAAAATGCATGGAATATTAATATTTTTTACCTAAAAAATACTAGATTCAATCATGAATCCATGGCAAAAAGAATGGGATTAATTGAGTTATTTTTCCATTTTTTATGAATTTTCCAATATCCATGAATAAAAGGAAAAATAAAATGAAAATCAAAATAAAATGAGAAACGCGTGGTGTGAATAGCATAAGAAATCAGTTCAACATCCAAACTGGGCCATAAGGGGGGTGTGGTTATCAACTAATGACTGAGCCCAAAACCAATACTTAAGTGAAACGCTGTGTTTCACATTATTCAGAGTCCTTCACAAACTCAAATCAATACGTGGCCGTTGGATCCTCATCTGGTCAAAGGTCTCAGCTCCATCCAATGGCTCTAAGGTTGTCTTCAACCTTTTGAATCTCTGAAACTCGCGCGTAGCCATGGCCACCGCCGGTGGTTCTCCGGTCATCACTCTCAACCCTAGCTCTCTCCATAGGCCTCCATTCCAAGAGGTCTCTACATGAATCTTACCCCAATTTTCACAAGGAATCTTCCTATGGCATTTAATCATGCTAACAGTTCAAGAATCCCAGAATAACAATCTCAACCGAAAATTGGAACAACCCTAATTGGTCACTAATCTTCAAATTTATGATCCAGAAATCTTCCTACACCATTCTACTATGCATCTACCATAACAATTCCTCTTAATTCTACTCAATTGAAGCCATAGGACAAGAACTGCATACCTGGTAAACTCGAGCAAACAGAGTGGTTGAATCTTCAAATCAACCCTCAAGAACTTGCAGAATCCTTCACTAGCCTCCAATCAATCTTCTGTATGCAATGAAAAGAGTTGAAATGCTCTGGATTCTTGAAACCAATTCTGAGTTGCAGATGGAAAATTTTAATGGCTATCACACGATTCTTCACCAATCTTGCTCAATTCTCTATCTGGAATCATCCACCAATGCTAGAGCAAGCTTCTGAGATCAAAATCTTGGATTGAAATGGCTTCAAACCTTGTAACCGATTTTGATTTGCAATGAGAAATTTCAAAGTGCAATCTCACTCTCCTCTCTCAATTCTCACCAACCTCCCTTCTAAACCCCTTCTAAATCATATATAGAACATGTATGGATGATCTAGAAAGTTCTAGATCCCTCTATTGAGAAATTCAATATCTCATGTCATGGAAAGTTCCATCTCATGGTGTGTTCATAACAGCTCATGTTGGCAGCTTGTATTCACCCTCATTCTCTTCCAATTTCTCTCCTAATGGTATTTTGGATGTGTTTGGGTTGAAAGGAGCCTTGGTTATGCCTTAAATATTGGTTTGGCAATTGTTACTTAAGATGCAAGTAATCACTTTTCAAAGCAAGTCCCCAAATTAACCCTCAAGTCAAAATTGTGGCAATACCAATGTTCTTAAAATGTGTTTTAAAATCAAATTGGTATGTCATATGGCTTGGTTTGGACATGTAAATCAAAAATCCCAATTTCCATCTTTGGTTCATTTGAAATTCACCCTTATTTTAGGCCATTTTTGTGGTTTTGAGCTACAAATAATTCCAACCTCTCATGACCACTTGGATAGCTTTAAAACATCATTTTGAACAAGTTTGATGTTGAACATTTTCCTATTTGAAGCTTGCAAATAGGAGTTATGGCCTTATGATTGAAATGACCTGTAATCTCCAAATGACCAAAATACCCTTGACTTGTCAAAGCCATAACTTGAGTTCTACAAATCCTATCAAGGACTTATAGTACTCCCTAGAAAGCTAATAGGATAAGGAACAACATTCATTTTGACCAAAAGTTCATAGGAATCCTCCTTCTAGGGCAAACGTTTCATGCAAGTTGGATAACTTTCAAGCTCCAAATTCACATGCCTCAAATGACCTGTAACTTGCCTAAGTCATAACTTGAGTTCTACAAATCCTATCAAGGACTTCTAGCACTCAAATTAAAGCTAATATCATGCTATACAACAATCATGTTGGGGGAAAGATGAGATGACAACCACATCTTGAGCTAAACTGCCTTGAAGATAGGGGTCAAACTAGGGGATTTTACACTGTCAAGCCTTAGAAACCCTAGCTTGAAACTTCTCAAACTCCTCAATAATGATGAGTTGACCTTGGAATCATCCTTAGAACATCTCAATGTACCAATCCATGATCACATGGCTCTTGTATTAGGTCTCAACCTTCTTCAAATCATCAGTTGACTTAGGGTTGACCCAATCAAACCCTAGCTGCACCAATCATGGCTGAGTCCTCTTAATCTTGCACAATGACCTGTCTAGGCCTCAAAATGATCTTCAACACTTCTCATGTGCTCTCTCAAGACCTCAAGTCTAACTTCATGGCTTCAGAATCATCTGATGACTTCCCACAACTCTCAAGTTAGGAGACCTACACACTCTTGGCACCAATCACTCTCTCTGAGGATCTTTTAACTTCTCTGACAAGGATATCAACCCTTGAACACCTGAATAACCTTCTTATCTAGCTTCATAGTCTTGTATAGCTCTTGATTGGTAATCATACCTCTTGAAATGTTGGTCAAACGGCTTGGACCTGACTGGGTGAAAAGCGAACGACTCTCAAACAATCAAGGTGAAAGACGATTGAATACCAACAAACCCGGAAATTTGCCAACTGTACAAGTATACGGTACTCTGATGGGAACACATCTTCAGAAACTGAAATGATAGCTGCACGACAACTAGCTGAAGAAATACAGATTTGAACCTCCGTCAGGCTGATTCTCTGATTTATCTAATATCATTGCATCCTCAAATCATCAAGGGATCACTGGTTACACGGTAACAGGCGATCTGCCACCGCCAAGGTAAACGATACTTTGATTGGTAGGCACATCTTCAAAAACTGAACGTGCCAGTTGCGTGGCAACTTGCTGGGGAATTGGTCACACGGTGACTGGTGATACCCGGTCGACCATGCCGTCAGGCATCAGGATTCCTCGGGACTCATCAGGTCAACAATCAAGTTAATCATGCCATCGGGCACTCAAAGAAGTTTTTTGGGCGTCAGCCGAGCTTCGTCAGTAAGTCGGGAATAGAATTCTCGGTCAATCATGAACCAAAATAGGGGTATCTAAGCCATTGCTATCAGGCACTCCGCGTCAGCTGAGATGACTGCTTTGACCTTGTAGTTAGACTTCATCACTAAGTCAGGGGTTTTGGCACTACTGCCAGACTTCAATCATCAAGTCTTCAAGGGGAAGTTTCAACTTCGCTGTTCAGAACCTGCTGGGGACGACGCACCTCCGCCAAGGATTTTGGAGAAATATCACGTAACTCTGCTTCAGTGATCCAGAGATCATTCTGGGTGAATCAACTCTACTGAGGACTTCAAGAATCATATTGGAAAAATAACTCCGTCGGGGACTTCAAGAATCATCCTGAACAAATAACTCTGCTAGAGATTTCAGGAGTCATCCTGAGCAATAACTCTGCTGGAGATTTCAGGAATCATCCTGAGCAAACACTCTACCGGGGATTTCAGGAATCATCCTGAGCAAACCTCTCTAGTGACTTCCTTGGGATTTTAAGAACCATCTTAAGCAATAACTTCGATGGGGAGTTCAAGAATCATCTTGGGCGAACGACTTTGCTGGGGAGAATTCAAGAATCATCTTGATCAAACCATTCGGAGGAGGAACACCTGCAAAACAAGAACGGTAACGCCCTAGCTCATGTTTCATATGCACATGATCGACAATGGCGCAATGCTCCACAAGGTGGAAATGCTACGCGTTCAGGGTAAATGATATGCAATCATGCAAAATGCTTCGACCCCATCAGCAAAATAAATGCTGAAGGGAAAAAGCCTCCTGTCAAGGAGAAAGAACCACTCTGGTGGGGGAAGGACTCATCCTGCCGAGGAGAAGAAGTCACGCCAATCTCAATTGGATTCCGCCTGGGGAAACGAACTTTAGTCGACTGCTGTAGGGGAACAAAGTTCTGCGAGGACCTGAACCCGCTCCACTGGGCATACGACCCACAACTGCTGAGGAAAACAATGTCAATCACAGAAATAAACTGCACGACCTTCGCGGCTAAAACTTTCCTGGAGATAACGACTCCGGCGGGGAAATACAGCATCAGCTATTCAACACTCTACTTGGGAAAACCACTCGTGGCCTGAACGCGTTCCAAGGACTCGGCTCTCTTGGAGAACTGCACACTCGGTTGAGGAAGAAGGAATCGTCCTGCTTACTGGGGAGAATACAACTCTGTGGGGAATCTCAATTCCGCTGGAGACTTCATTCTTGAACTATTAATTGCTGCACACTTCAGTATATGACTCAGCTGGGGAAGCGACGATCCTTCAGGGTACATCTGATTCGGGAGAGAACCTTCTCCACCTGGGGAGACACATATCAATGCTTACGATCCCCTGTTCAAACTCCACGGGGAGGTGCTGCGGAACCTTGCTGGAGGAGGAGGAATCATCCTGCTTGGGGGGCATACGGCATATTGCCTGGAGTATGCTATACCTGTGACAACACAAACAAACAGACAAGATACCCTTCTCAAAGGGACCCATCAAGGTTATCATCTTATGACAATGTTCAAGTAAGTCTTTGTTTCAACAATCAGTGGCCTAGGCCAGTAAGTTTATGTATGCGCATTATGTCAAAAACATCGGCATTCTTTTTCGCAAACAAAACAGATAAATGCTAAACAAACAAACAGAATTGCTGAATAGTATACACTTTATTGATAACGAACCCCTGAATGGGTAAAAATGTTTTACAACAGATGCAAGCTCCTGGAATGAGGCAGCTGCGCAAATATAAAACATAAATATACATCAGTATGTACACATGTCGACAATGAGGCGTAGATGAACACCATGAGTTGATCCCTCTATGACCCACTCGACTTCGATACTTCTTCGACGCTTCAGCTTCAGAAGAGATTGATTCGGATAAACGGCCCTCAGGTCTTCCAAACCACTAAACAATGAAAGTCCACACGCGGAATGCAGTCATTTGCTTTTTCAAATTCCTAACTTTTGCCTGAATCGCCCTTTCGGGTTTTCGATTCACCGGGATACCCTTTTTTTCCCAAAGTCGCCCTTCCGGGTTTTCGACTTTGCGGGTGTACATTCTTTTCTTTTATATCCCTAATTTTTGCCCGAACCTTTTTCCTTTTTTATGGTTCGCCAGGATGCCCCATTTTTGCCTGGATATTCTTTTTCTTTCCAGCGGGTCATTTTTTAAGCAAAGTATTTTTTAACTGCGTCCGCGTTCACCGGGGATACAAAATTTTCGCCATCCAACGTGGATAACAACAAGGCTCCTCCCGAGAAGACCTTGCTGACGACGTACGGACCTTCATAATTGGGAGTCCACTTGCCCCGGTGATCAGAGTATGGAGGAAGAATCTTCTTCAGGACGAGATCACCCGTCTGAAAGCTTCTAAGATGCACCTTCTTATCATAAGCTTTCTTCATTCGGCTTTGGTACAGATGACCATGTGCAATCGATGCTAACCTCTTCTCGTCCATCAGGCTGAGTTGGTTTAGTCGGTTCTTAATCCATTCTGCCTCATCGAGTTTCACATCAACCAAAACTCGCAAAGAAGGGATCTCCACTTCTAACGGTAGGACAACTTCCATACCATACACCAAGGAGAAAGGAGTTGCCACAGTTGATGTACGTACCGTGGTACGATAACCGTGTGTTGCACCCCAAAATTTGCCCAGCATTTCTTTACCTAGCTTATGTTTCATTTCATTCACATTAGCATTATCATTTGCATTTCATTGACATATGTGTAGGAGATCAAGAGGTATGATTACCAATCAAGAGCTACACAAGAGTTTGAAGCTAGCTAATAAGGTTATTCAAGTGTTCAAGGGTTGATATCCTTGTCAGAGAAATTAAAAGATCCCCAGAGAGACTGGTTGAAACCAAGAGTGTGTGCCTCCCAACTTGAGAGTTGTGGGAAGTCATCAGATGATTCTGAAGCCATGGAGTTAGACTTGAGGTCTTGAGAGAGTTCATGAGAAGTGTTGAAGGTCACTTTGAGGCCTAGACAGGTCATTGTGCAAGGTTAAGAAGACTCAGCCATGAGTGGTGCAATTAGGGTTTGACTGGGTCAACCCTAGGTCAACTGATGATTTGAAGGAGGTTGAGACCTAACTCAAAGGCCATGTGATCATGGATTGATGCATTGAGATGCTATAAGGATGATTCCAAGGTCAACTCATCATGATTGAAGAGTTTGATAAGTTTTAAGCTAGGGTTTCTAAGGCTTGACAGTGTAAAATCCCCTAGTTTGACCCCTATCTTCAAGGCAGTTTAGCTCAAGATGTGATTGTCATCTCATCTTGCCCCCAACATGAATGTTGTAGAGCTTGATCGTAGCTTTAATTTGAGTGCTAGAAGTCCTTGATAGGATTTGTAGAACTCAAGTTATGACTTTGACAAGTTACAGGTCATCTGAGGTATGTGAATTTGGGGGATTGAAAGTTACCCAACTTGCATGAAACGTTTGCCCTAGAAGGATGATTCCTATGAGCTTTTGGTCAACATGAATGTTGTTCCTTATCCTCTTATATTTCTAGAGAGTACTATAAGTCCTTGATAGGATTTGTAGAACTCAAGTTATGGCTTTGACAAGTCAAGGGCATTTTGGTCATTTGGAGATTATAGGTCATTTCAACCATAAGGCCATAACTCCTATTTCCAAGCTTCAAATGGGAAAATGTTCAGCATCAAACTTGTTCAAAATGATGTTTTAAGGCTAGTCAAGAGGTCATGAGATGTTGGATTTGCTTGTAGCTCAAAGTTGAAAAAATGACCTAAAATGAGGGTATAAGTTAAATGAACCAAAGTTGGAAGTTGATACTTTTGATCTACACAGCCAAACCAAGGCATGTAATAGGTCATTTCGACTCTAAAAAGCAGTTTAAGAACATTGGTTTAGCCACATTTTTGAATTGAGGTCTAATTTGTGGAGTTGCTTTGAAAAGTAGTTACTTACATCTTAAGTAACATTTGCAAAACCAAAATGCAAGGCATAATCAAGGTCCCTTGCAAGCCAAACACTTCCAAAATGTCACTAGGGGAGAAATTGGAAGGGAATGGGATTGATTTCAAGCTGTTAACAGAATTATGCACACCATGGCATATAAGTGAACTTCTCATGTCATGAGAGATTGAATTTCTCCTTGGAAGGATCTAGAGGGTTCTAGATCATCCCTACACACTCTATATATGGAATAGAAGTGGTTCAGATCATTTTTTGGTGATGATTGAGAGAGAAAACTGAGCTTGCACTTTGAACTTTCTCATTGCAAATCCAAATCGGTTATAAGGTTAGAGGCCATTTCAGTCCAAGAAATTGATCTCAATAGCTTGCTCTGAGGTTGGTGATCAACTCCAGATCAAATTCAAGGAACTGTGGTGGAAGAATCGTGAAGTAGCCATTGGAGAGTGGAGCTTGCAACTCAGAATCGGATTTGATAATTCAAGAATATTCAACTCTTTTCTTTGCATACAGAAGATTGATTGTGATTCAGTGAAGGATTCTGCAAGTTCTTGAAGGCTGATTTGAAGATTCAACCCTTCTGTTTGTTCAAATTTACCAGGTATGCAACTCTTGTTCTATGGCTTAAATTAGGTAGAATTAAGATGAATTGTTATGTTAGAAGCATAGTAGGATGGTATAGGAAGATTTTTGGATCATCATTTGGAGATTAGTGACCAATTAGGGTTCATGGAATTTTCGGTTGAGATTGGTATCCTTGGATTCTTGAACTGTTAGCATGATTAAATGGCATAGGAAGATTCCTTGTGAAAATTGGAGTGAGTTTCATGTAGAGACCTTTTGGAATGGAGGCCTGTGGAGAGAGTTAGGGTTGGGGACGATGACCGGAGTACCACCAGCTGTGGTCGTGGCTGCGCGCGAGGTTCAGAGATTCAAAACGAAGAAGATGACTTTAGAGCCATTGGATGGAGTTGAGACCTTTAACCAGATGAAGATCCAACGACCACATATTAATTTCATTTTGTGAAGAATCTGAACTAATGTGAAATGCGGCGTTTCACTTAAGTTGTGTTTTTGGGCTTAGTGCAATAACTGATAACCACACACCCCTGATGGCCCAATCCATAAAATGAATTGACTTTGTTTACTATCTGCACCGTGCATGTGTTCATTTTATTTGGATTTTCTTTATTTTTTCATTTTATTCATGGTTCTTGATAAAATCATAAAAAATGGAAAAATGATCCAATTGACCCCATTCTTTTTGCATTAGATTCATGATTGAATCTAGTATTGTTTATGGGAATTTTTACATTTTAATTGATATTAAAATAGTCATGTTTGATACTTGATTTTGTGGAATTTTGTGTGATCATGTGTTGATGATTTTGATCTTTATTTTTTGTGAGTGGATAGCATAGATATGCATGATCCCCATAGATTTTTCTCACATTTTTGTGATGAGCATAAGTGGTAGTTTAGGTTGAAACCTTTAGAAGCTCCATTTTTAGGGTTTATGGTTGATACCTTTGGATTTAGGACTTAATTTTAGGACTTAATAGATGATTTAGTCCCTGGTTTTTGTATGAGGCATTCTTAATTGAATTAGGATCCTTTAGGAATTTTTGTAGAAATTTATAACATAGTTTACTATTTTTGATTGATTTTAGTTCGAGTGCTAGTTTTAGGTGATCCTAGCTTGCTAATTCAACAAGATTAACTTCTTTAGTTCCCTTAGATTAGGGTTTTGCTTTGCTTGTTCTTGGATGATGATGGAGGCAAGTTGAAGATGCATTGGATTGCTTGAGGAGGCTTGGATGTGAAGATCTTCCCTTCTTTTGGTGTAGTGTTGATTAGGTTAAGATTAGGGTTTTGTAGGCAGAGCTTCTAGATAGTTCTCTTCCATCATAAACATGGATGATGTTGATCACTTCCATTCTTCCCTATGATGAAAGGTCCCTTTGTAAAGGCCTCATCCCTCCTTTGGTAGGATGTGTGGCTCTTTGCAAATTGGTAGAACCTTTGAGGGTCCTTTTCTCTGATGACAGGATGCTCAGTGGTGACCTTTGGTCTTCACTCTGCTAGCAATCATCCCAACTTTGCTCTTGATAGATGAGTCTTTCTCCCTTGTTAGAGGATGGAGTTTCCTGCTTGAAGAAGATTGAAGGATGAAGTTGATACTTCCATGTGATTGAAGATTACCTTGAGAACCTAAAGCTTGTATATGAAGAGGACCAAGTTGATATTGGTAAAGAAGAGAGAGCTGAAACTTGAAGGCCAAGAAGAACAAGTTGATACTTGTGAAGAAGATCCAATTGAGATTGAGTAAAGAGCTGAGGCTTGAAGAATAAAGGATAAGTTGACACTTATGTTGATGCATTGATAACCTTGGAGGAGCAAGTTAATACTTGTTATTGAGGATGATAGCCTTGAAGGGTGATTGAAGTCTGAACACTGAACTGCTGTCAGAAGATTGCTTTGCTGTGAAGCTGTGGGAGTGGTTGATCTGCTTGTCTGTTTTCTTTTCTGTACTGATGTGCCTTGTTTGACTTGCTTGATGCATTAGAATAAGTCCATATCTAGACTGACTTTAAGCTAGGAGCATGATTGCACTAGAGGTTGAGTTGCTCCCTCTGCTTGTATTTTTACTGTATGGCTTTGCTTGCTGGTATTCGGTAGAGCCTAGCTCCCTTGCCTATGTGGTTGGTGTTTGCTTGATAGCATGTTTAATTCCTCTGTATGATTGCAGTTACTCTGTTTTGCTTGATAGCTTGTTATTTCTTCTGTATGATTGCAGTTATTCATATCTGGCTTGAGGTTGAGATGATCTTGTGGAGGCTGATGCCCCACACACATTTCCTCCCTCACTTGCATTGCATGCATTTTACAGTCGTTTACTGTTTACTGTTTAAGCTGATGCTTTATCTATTTCTGTTTATCATTGACATGATCCCCTAGGAATCTCACTCCCTTTGATAAGCAAGTGATGATTAGAACTTTAGGTTGAAACCTATGCATGATAACTTCTAGGAGTTCCCTGTTTTAAACCTCAACCATAGGATGAATCCTTGGCATGACAACATCAGGACTTGATAGTCTCCCCTTAGTTGAGCCTGCTCTCTTCTCATCTCAAAACAAATTAAAATACCGTAATAAAGGTTAACTGACGTCGTACGTTACGAGCCTTAAGCTATCCGAGAAAGGGTTTTCAGAGAGTTTCTTTTCGACAGCTTGGATGTTTAGTATGGCACCCTTTGGGTGACATGCGATGCATTCACTCTCAGGTCATAGTCTCTAGTGCGATACTAGTTGCAAACATCCATAAAAAACAGTTCTTCCGTAAAAGACAGAAAACAAACTTCAAACCTTTTTGCCCCGTGGGCCCATAATTCAAAGGAGGCTTTTCTGAAGAAAAGAGTGTCGTTAACTCCCGGTTCTACCGCAAACGGTAATGCCTAAGTCTCCCAGGGTCGAGCTACATACGCCAAACTGCTGGAACTGTTTGTTAACCCTACTCGATAAAACAGATGAATCTGAATTCCCGTAATCCGTATTATCCCGAACTACGTAAGCTTTGATCTCTCATACCTGTTGAGAGTACGTAGGCACAATACTGACGTATTGGCGAGCCACCTTCCCCGTAACCCGTAGTTAGGCGAACTACGTTGACTCTGATTTCTCATTCTCTGAGGAGAATACGTAGGCATAGAGCACGATGCTTTGCCGAGTCATTTTCTTTTCTTTTTAAGCCAGCCTTGATAGGTAGATAGATAAAACCAACTCGTCCAGTAAACACAACAAGCATGGATCCCATCGAGTATGATGGACAGTAGGGGTGTTAATACCTTCCCCTTGCGTAACCGACTCCTGAACCCAAACAATGGTTGCGATGACCTTGTCTTATACCTTTTTCGTCAGGTTTTTCCGATCGTTTCCTTTCCCGTTCTGAGGGATAAATAACGAAAGGTGGCGACTCTTCTGTTTTGCCGACACCTTATTTTCGCGGTAGCGACACCGTGCAGTGCGAACGGCAACATCTCGTGCCAATTATTGTAGGTCACAACCATCTTCTGTACAATCTTCTTAATATTCTTATTGGCCGCTTCAACGGCGCCATTCATCTTCGGCCGGTAAGGAGATGAGTTGTGGTGTTCAATCTTGAAACTCTGGCACAGCTCTTTCATCATCTTGTTATTTAGATTCGAACTATTATCGGTAATGATCCGCTCGGGAATTCCGTAACAACAGATGATGTCCCTCTTTATGAATTTAGCCACCACCTGCTTGGTCACATTAGCATATGAGGCTGCCTCCACCCACTTGGTGAAGTAGTCGATAGCTAATAGAATGAAGCGATGACCGTTAGATGCGGTGGGCTCGACCTTGCCTATCATGTCGATGCCCCACATGGAGAACGGCCATGGGGAGGACATGACATTCAACGGGAACGGTGGTACATGAATCTTGTCAGCATAAATCTGGCATTTATGACATCTCTTCGCGAATTTGAAGCAATCCGACTCCATCGTCAGCCAGTAATATCCTGCTCTCAGGATCTTTCTTGTCATAGCATGCCCGTCGGCGTGCGTACCAAATGTGCCTTCATGGACTTCTTCCATGAGCATACTCGCTTCTTTCTCATCTACACATCTAAGTAGCACGAGATCGTGATTTCTTTTATACAAACCTCCATCAGGATTGAGATAAAAGTTTCCAGACAGCCTCCTCAGAGTCTTCTTATCCTGGGTTGACGCTCCCGCAGGATACTCCTTAGTCATAAGGAAGGTCTGGATATCATGGAACCATGGCTTGCCATCGGAGGCTTCCTCGATCGCAAAGACGAATGCAGGTCTATCAAGACGAGAAAGGACAATCCTTGGGGCTTCATTCCAAAAATTGACTTTATACATCGAAGCCAACGTGGCTAAGGCATCAGCCATTTGATTCTCAGCTCTGGGCACATGATGAAGTTCCACTTGATCAAACAACGGAAGCAACCTTCTGGCATAATTCATGTACGGCACCAAATTCGATTGACGAGTCTCCCACTCCCCTTTAATCTGGTTGATCACAAGTGCTGAGTCACCATATACATCTAGGTTCTTGATTCTCAAATCAATTGCTTCTTCTAGACCCATGATGCATGCTTCGTACTCCACTTCGTTATTGGTGACCGGAAACGCCAGTCTCGCAGTGAACGGGATGTGGGATCCATGGGGAGTTGTGATGATTGCCCCAATGCCACTTCCGTAAGAATTAACCGCCCCGTCAAATATCAATTTCCATTGGGATTTCCTATCTGGACCCTCTTCGGGCAACGGTTCATCACAATCCTTCGCTTTGAGGAACATGATATCCTCATCAGGGAATTCAAATTTCATCGGATGATAATCTTCGATCGGTTTTTCGGCAAGGTATTCAGACAATACGCTCCCCTTAATGGCCTTCTGGGAAACGTACTGAATGTCATATTCCGTCAACACCATTTGCCATCTGGCAATCCTGCCCGAAAGCGCTTGCTTCTCGAAGACGTACTTGATCGGATCCATCTTCGAAATTAGCATGGTTGTATGGTTGAGCAAGTACTGTCGTAAACGTTTGGCTGGCCAGGCTAGTGCGCAACACGTCTTTTCTAGCATCGAGTAACGAGATTCACAATCTGTGAACTTTTTACTCAAGTAGTAAATGGCATGCTCCTTTCTGCCCGTCTCGTCGTGCTGACCGAGAACACACCCCATACTATTCTCAAGAACTGTCAAGTACATGATTAAGGGTCGTCCGGCCACTGGGGGTATCAAGATCGGAGGTTCCTGTAGATACTGTTTTATCTTATCAAAGGCCTTCTGGCAATCCTCGTTCCAGATAATCGCCTGATCTTTCTTTAGCAGTTTGAACATCGGTTCACACGTGGCCGTGAGCTGAGAAATAAACCTTGCAATGTAGTTTATTCTGCCCAGGAAACCACGAACTTCATTTTCAGTTTTTGGCGCTGGCATTTCTTGTATTGCTTTTATCTTTGCAGGATCAACCTCAATGCCTCTTTCACTCACGATAAACCCCAGTAGTTTTCCAGACCGTACTCCGAAAGTACACTTGTTAGGATTCAGCCTCAACCTGAACTTCCTAAGCCTCTCAAAAAGCTTCAGCAAATTGACCAGATGCCCCTCCTCTGTTTGGGACTTCGCAATCATGTCATCAACATAGACTTCAATCTCATGATGAATCATATCATGAAACAAAGTAACCATTGCTCGTTGGTAAGTGGCCCCTGCGTTCTTCATACCGAAAGGCATTACCTTGTAGCAGAATGTTCCCCAAGGTGTAATAAACGTGGTTTTCTCCATGTCCTCTGGCGCCATCTTGATCTGATTGTAGCCGGAGAAGCCATCCATGAACGAAAACACGGAGAACTGAGCTGTATTGTCGACCAACACATCAATATGAGGCAGCGGGAAATCATCTTTAGGGCTCGCCCTATTCAAATCCTGATAATCGACGCACATTCGTACCTTACCGTCCTTCTTCGGTACAGGCACTATGTTAGCAACCCACGTAGGGTAAGTAGTGACCGCTAAAAAGCCAGCATCAAGCTGCTTTTGCACTTCTTCTTTGATCTTAACGGCCATATCTGGTCGCGTCCTTCTAAGCTTCTACTTAACGGGAGGACAATCTTCTCGCAGCGGCAAGTGATGGACGACGATGTCAGTATCAAGTCCGGGCATATCTTCGTATGACCAAGCAAAGATGTCACTATACTCTCTCAGCATCTCGACCAATCTCTACTTGACATCACTCTGCAATGCAGCCCCTATCCTGACGTTCCTGACAAGTTCTTCAGAACCCAGATTCATAATCTCAATCTCTTCTTCGTGAGGCAGAATAACTTTCTCTTCTTGTTTCAACAAGCGGGCCAACTCTTCGGGAAGGTCTTCGTCTTCATCACTCTCTTCTTCGGCTTGATAGATCGGGCAATCGAAGTCGAAGTGAGTCATAGAAGGTCCAGAGTCGATGTCATCTGCTATGTGGATCAGGCAATAACAAGGGTTAAGCTTAAGACAAGGATATGCAGGTTAGCACAAACACCATTGCCATTTTACTATTTTTCAAAACAAATGTAAAACAGGAATAACAGAGATCACAACATTTGAATACGAAGAAAAACGCCTTCTGATTTATTGATAAAATGCATGTACATAATCAAACAAGGCCCTGACAATAAAACCACTATGCCCCGGGTAGGACATAGGGTTGTACAACGATTGGAAAAAGTAAATCATTACTCTTTGTCTGTCATTTAGATGATATCCCTGACGGACCAGTTGTTGAGGCTCTCGCCTGGTTTGCTTGGCTGGATCCAAGAGTCTAGGTCGCAGTCACTGTCTTCGCCATCTTCAGACACTGCGTAGACACTTTCAAATATCACCCCGCCACTGGTAAACTGGATCGGCCCTTTACCTCGCGACGCACTGCTAGAAGAGGAGGAGGCTTCAGCCGCGGGAGAATATCCCAACCCAAACTTGTCTTGCTTGTTAGGTATCTCCAGAATTCGCCCCCAGCCTGGGGTAGATCCGACTTGAACAACGGCCTGGGCTTCCTTGAAGGAAGAGAGAGTCATCTCCGGTTTCTCAGTGATTGCAGGAGCTACGCTCTTGACTTTAACAACTTCGAACGCTTGACATAGGGTTTCGTGGATTTCCCCATCCATCTCAACATACTTGAAGGATGACAAATGGCTCACCATTATGTCTTCCTCGCCACATACAGTCACGGTGCTACCTCCGACGGCATACTTGAGCTTCTGGTGCAACGTGGAGGTTACGGCGCCAGCCGAATGGATCCATGGCCGGCCTAGGAGACAGTTATAGGCAGGCATGATGTCCATAATATAGAAGACTGCGTCGAACGTTTCCGGCCTAACTTGGATTGGTAAGGTCACTTCCCTGAAAACATGACGTTTGGTTCCATCGAACGCTTTCACAACCAGATCACTGGGTGTGCAAATCAATCCGCGAGTATCTAACTTCATCAATGCTTTCTTTGGAATAACATTGAGCGACGACCCCATGTCCACCAACACGTGAGACATAACCGTTCCCCTACACTCTATCGAGATGTGCAGGGCGCTATTGTGGTTCCTCCCCTTCGGCGTCAGCTCCAGGTCACTGAACCCTAACCCATTTCCAGCATTCAGGTGGGCTACGACCCCTTCCAACTGGTTGACCGATATTTCCTGCGATACATACGTGGCGTTCAACACCTTCAACAGCGCGTTGCGATGCACCTCAGAACACAACAAAAATTCAGGATGGAAATTTTCGAGGGTGTTTGATGGAGATGATCCACGATCTTGTAGTCACTCTTCTTAATCAGTCTCATAAATTCTTCGGCGTCTTTAACAAGTAAGTCTTTTTCTACCCCACGAGGGGTTTCTTCAACGACTTTAATCTTTCCTTTATTAATTACATCAACTTTGTCCGCTTTGTCCGCCACGATCTCAGGTGGAGCAAATACTCTCCCGCTACGAGTGATTCCGCCAATGCCCACTAGGTTATCCACAGACGACCCAGATGGTTCCAGTTCCAACTTTTGTCCGTAGCAGTAGACGTCTGCCCCATAGTGCCATGGGACAGCGTTGGTGCTTTCAAAAGGTATCGGCCTAGCTTTGGTGATGGTAATCGTGGGCGGCCTGGGTGCAGAAATATTTATCGTCCGACGAGGGATGGTGATGGTGGCAACCTCATCATCTTGCTTCAGCATTACCTCTCTCGATCCGCTTTCGGCCCTTCAGCTAAACTGCAGGATTCCTTCGGTCATCAGACTTTGAATCCCCTCTATCAACTATTCACATCCATCAGGACTAGTCGCACAGCCCATACATAGCTCTCCGCAGCCCGGGAAGAAACCTTTTTTCATCAGCTTGGCTTTAACGAAGCTAAGCGGTGTCTTCAGATCTCTGACGTCAGTCAATAAATCCAAGCTCTCGTCTTCAATAATGGCATTTACTCCACCTCCCCTATGATTCGGCATAGGGTTCTTCGTGACGTTTGGCACATTATCTGAGAAATTGATGATCTTAGCATCCACCATATCCTGCACCTTGTGCTTGAAGGCTTTGCAGTTTTCTATTGTGTGGCGTGGTGCCCCTGAGTGAAATTCGCAAGTCGCATTCGCATCATAACCTGGCGGAGGTGCCCCTGTCAAGGGAGCCAGGGTTCTCTTCTGGATTAGCTGTAACTGGAGCAAAGTCTGTAACAGCTGAGCATAGGACATGGGCGGTGTCTCGAGGTGACGGCTCGACAGAGGTGCCCTGTTCTGATACTTTTTGTACCCTTGTTGATTCGGCTGCGGCTGCTGCTGCTGCTGCTGCTGCTGTGGCTGGGGTTGTTGGACAGCGGGGATAGTTATACTGACCACCTGCTGGTGAGGGCCTTTACCCTTCCTTCGAGCGTTGGACACGACGCTCGTCTCTCCTTCCCGTCTTTTGCCACCATACGGTTTCTTTCCTCCTCTAGACGAGGACAGATCACCTTGAATTTTCCCCAATTTGATCCCATTTTCAACGTGCTCACCCGTGATAATGAGATCTGAGAAGCTTCCAAACATACTGCTGACCAATTTCTCGTAATAAACCCCTGGGAGGGTGGCTACGAACATTTCAACAAGCTCCCGCTCAACCATCGGCGGCTGAACCCTAGTTGCCAATTCACGCCACCGCTGGGCGTACTCCTTGAACCCTTCATTGTTCCTCTGTGACAATTTCTGCAGTTGGACTCGGTTCGGAGCCAAGTCACTGTTA
The DNA here is from genome assembly GCA_963859935.3 of Lathyrus sativus. NCBI lineage: Eukaryota > Viridiplantae > Streptophyta > Magnoliopsida > Fabales > Fabaceae > Lathyrus > Lathyrus sativus. The sequence goes on from OZ012735.1 coordinate 361,129,459, forward strand.
TATTGGTAGTGGTGCACGAATGCTTCAGCAAGTTCCTTCCACGTGCGCACACTGGTAGGTTCCAGACTCATGTACCTCTCCAAGGATGGCCCAGACAAGCTATCCTGAAAGAAGTGCATCAGCAACTTCTCGTCTTCAGAGTGAGATGACATTTTCCGGTAGTATGATCTCAGGTGGACACGAGGGCAAGTGGTGCCCTTGTACTTTTCAAAGTCGGGTACCTTGAACTTGGGAGGCACCTTGAAATCAGCAATCAGTCCCAACTTGGACATGTCAACACCCATGGTGTTCTGGTTCTCGAAATTCCTCATCTTGTCCTCGAGTGCCTTAAACCTTAGTCGTGCTTCAGCAGTCAGCTCCCCTTCAGCATCTCTCTGTGAGAACACATCGTCTTGACGGTCTTCTAACCATGGCGGAGGCCCATACAGATTTCCAACACCTGCATTGTCGTTGCCCAACCCAACATTGACATTAGCTTCAAAATTCCCATTACCGACGCCAGTCGTATTACCGTTGAGTCCCATGTTAGCGATTACATTGCCGTTGCCACTGCCATTTTCCCCGGTCACGGGGACGCCATTCTAAGGAGTTTCAACTGGTGGAGGGGTTGGCACAGTCCCACCATGGAGTACACCATTGCTGTCGACCCTTGAAATCAGAGGCTGAACCAAGGTTCTGAGCTGATCCTGGCCGTTGGCGACCACTTGCATGAGCTCCATGAAGCGGTCCATCCTTTCTCGGAGTTCTTGAACGTCAGTTTGCATTTGCTCCATAATTCTGGCTTGATTTGCTCTGGTCGAATAGCAGTGGACAGGTCTCTGATCAATCCTGGAACCACCTGAAACAACCTGTATACACAAAAGGGTTAGAAGAAACAACAAAGTGCTCGTTATGCAGATGCTTCAGGCAAATGCAAACGTGTGTCTGTGCGTTAGGGAGGTATCCCCCGATCCTAGTTCCTGAGTGCCAGTGCCGATAATAAGAAGTCTGAGTCCGGTCATGGAAATAACATCTCATATATACAAAGAAAGCCCATCCAGGCGGTATACAATGTTACTGAGTACAAGTAGAATCAATAGCATGACCTCAAACCAACAAGCCTGGTGATGGTCAGCATACAACAATGATCAACACAAAAGGATTACAAATAGTCAAGCACGGCCACGGGCGCGGAACTCTTCTAACAACCCCTTCGTTTCTGGATGGTCAGGCCGAGTGAGCAACCTTTTGACGAGTAACTCTCTCTGCATAATAGTGTACTGGAGACCTTCAACTGAGTCTTCCCATGCTCCTTCGCCGAAACAATCTTCTAACTTCCGCTTCTTGGACTCAAACGTCAGCTTGCGCTCCTTCAGGTTAGCAAGAGCTTTGTTGAGCTGGCCTTCAGCGGCATATTTGCGAGCGGTTTCTTCATCAAACCTCTTCTCACTAGCCTTTACCTGGGCTTTCAGCTTGGAGATCTGTTGCTTCAGCTTATCCTCCCGTTCCTTGCCGTTGGCTAGGGTGGCCTTCCAATGCTGTTTGAACTTGGATATTCTCCGGTACGCTTCATCCAAGTGCTGCTTCTTAGTGGCCAGTACATCATTGACAGCCTTGAAGTCTCGACCCATGCGCTCGCGCTCGGCTATTTGCTTAGTCAAATCTGTCCCTAACTGGTTTACCAGCCCCGTTTGCCTCTTGAAGGAATGGACGGCTTCGCTTCTCTCGCTTCTGAGTTGAGCCAATTCTTTCTCCAGTTCTTCATTTGCCTTCTTCAGCTCATCTCTCTCTGCTAACACCTAATTGTGCTGCTGAATAGGCACAGTGGTAGGCTCTTCAATCACTGGAGGGCTTTCTGGCTGGGCAAGTGGAAACGGCATCCATATAGCATCTTCTCTGGCTCTGATCCAAGTCACATATGGAGCGTAGGCTTAGCTATTACTCTTTCCCAGCAACGACTTTCCCCACTTACTGATACCATTCCAAGCGTGCTGAAGCTTAGATAACATATCCCCCTCTAGAAGACCCGTGAGGTACAGAGATTCTTGCACCTCTTCATCCTTCGGCAGAGCTCTCAAAGCATAAGCAAACTGTCGGACCAGTAGAGATGGATTATAGTTGATACAACCCTTCCTGCCTATCAAAGGCACATTCGGAAACCCGCTGCAGTTGAAAATAATATCAGTACCCAATCTATCTCTATCAAACCAGGCAATATCCTCCACAGAAAAACTCATCAAACGCTCAAACCACTCAGATGTGGCTACAGTCGAAGCAAAAGGACCCTTCTTGGGTAGATAACTATCAAGCCATCTATAGAGCAGGGGTACACAGCATGAGACATTCTTGCCCCTTCGGTTCTCGTTCTTGTAGTGGACGGAATGATAGACATCTCCTATCAAGGTAGGGACTGGATTCCCTGATGCGAAGATGTGAAATGCGTCGGAGTCTACGAAGTCGGGCATATTGGGGAACAGAATGATGCCATATATGCACAGAGCGAGGATGGCATTGAACACGACCCAACATCCGTCTTTGGCGCACTGTTGAGCCTTTCCCACTAAGAACTGCAAGGAGAAACTAGGAACCCTGTTCCAACTAGACACAACCAACTTGGAGGCATCTAGATGAAGTGAGGGAGCTAGACTAGCCAGATTAGGTTTAGCATCCATATGAACAAAGGGCATCTGACTCTTGATAGGCACACGTAACAAATCAACATACTCCTCTAGTGTGGGTGCGAGAACGAAGTCCCGAAAAGTAAAGCATCTCAACGGAGGGTCGTAGAACTGCAGCAGGGCGTGCAACCCATTCAACTCAAACACAGAGGGTTTACGAACCAAACTGAGCAGTTTACCGTAAGACTTTCTGAATTCATCTCTCACAGAATCATCTGCTAAAGCAATCAAACCAGTCAGCTGAACAACATCAGGAGTGGGGAGTTTGAAAGCCACGGTCTTCCTCAGAGAACCCATGATAGCACAATAGAAGGCAAGAAATCCTGAATCGGGGGAAACGGTACCTGCAACACATACACACGTTAATGAAATGCAAATGGGTATGCAAAGCAATGTAAAATGCAATCATGCAGCAGGAGATCAAGGTGACTGTGCTGTTGAGGTGATGAAGGTGAAGATTCTGTATCAATAAAACCACAATACTGCTCTGTCAAGAACAACGATATCTCTGATGATAAGAAAACCCTGATATCGGGCCATAAATCTGCTCTGTCAAGAACAACCACACATCTGATAATAAGGACCTCTGATACAGGACCATAAATCTGCTCTGTCAAGAACGAACATCTGATGATGAGAACCTCTGATACCAACAAAACTGATTCATTATCAAGAAAACCAGGTAGTCTGAAGGTTAAGGTTTCCTGCAACAAACCCAACCCTGCTCACAGGTATGGACCTATACTGACACAAGTTCGGCATCCTGTGCGGTCATCAGCGTCACAGACATTCAAGAGGGGTGATACGATACCCAGAAGGTGTGGCATCACCGTCTCCTGAAGCGGCCTCACTCAGCTGAATTCCAAATGATCGGTCCCTAGAGTCGACAATCCTCCAAACCAACAACCCCCTCAACCCAAAGGTTTGAAAAGGAAGTCAACCGGGAGAACCTCGTCTGAGCGTGGATTTCATGAGACACTAGTGCCTGTAAACCAAGCACGCGCCCACTAATTTCCACAACTAATGCTAGGTACACTCAAGCCTGGGTTTGGCTTCTCACTCATCAGAATGCCCCTCCCACAACAGCACAGATAAACATATCATACTAAAAAATAAAGTGCGGGAAATAAAATGCGATAAATAAAAACAACCCAACAAGTAATCATACAAGCGCTAGGATTGACTCTCGTAGGGGACGTTGGATCCCCAAACTGACTCGCATAAGGGACGTTGGATCCCTAGGAAACTATAAACTCCCCAGCAGAGTCACCAGCTGTCGCTACCGCAAAAATAAGGTGCCGACAAAACAGAAGAGTCGCCACCTTTCGTTATTTATCCCTCAGAGCGGGAAAGGAAACGATCGGAAAAACCTGACGAAAAAGGTATAAGACAAGGTCATCGCAACCAATGTCTGGGTTCGGGAGTCGGTTACGCAAGGGGAAGGTATTAGCACCCCTCACGTCCATCGTACTCGATGGGATCCATGCTTGTTGTGTTTATCTGACGGGTTGGTTTTACTATCTACCTATCAAGGCTGGTCTGAAAAGAAAAGAAAATGACTCGGCAAAGCGTCGCACTTTATGCCTACGTATTCTCATTAGAGAAAACCAGAGTCGACGTAGTTCGGCTAACTACGGGGTACGGGGAAGGTGGCTCGCCAATATGTCAGTATTGTGCCTACGTACTCTCAACAGGTATGAGAGATCAGAGCTTACGTAGTTCGGGATAATACGGATTACGGGGATTCAGATTCATCTGTTTTTTTGAGTAGGGTTAACAAACGGTTCCAGCAGTTTGGCGTACGCAGCTCGACCCTTGGAGACTCAGGCGTTACCGTTTGCGGTAGAACTGGGAGTTAACGACACTCTTTTCTTCAGAAAAGCTTCCTTTGAATTATGGGCCCACGGGACAAAAAGGTTTGAAGTTTGTTTTCTGTCTTTTACGGAAGAACTGTTTTTTATGGTTGTTTGCAACTAATATCGCACTAGAGACTATGACCTGAGAGTGAATGCGTCGTATGTCACCCAAAGGGTGCCATACTAAACATCCAAGCTGTCGAAAATAAACTCTCTGACAACCCTTTCTCAGATAGCTTAAGGCTCGTAACGTACGACGTCAGTTGACCTTTATTACTGTATTTTGATTTGTTTTGAGATAAGAAGAGAACGAACAGGTTCAACTAAGGGGAGACTATCAAGTCCTAACAGTTGTCATGCCAAGGATTCATCCTATGGTTGAGGTTTGAAACAGGGAACTCCTAGAAGTTATCATGCATAGGTTTCAACCTAAAGTTCTATCATCACTTCCTTATCAAAGGAAGTGAGATTCCTAGGGGATCATGTCAATGGTATACAGAAACAGATAAAGCATCAGCTTAAACAGTAAACAGTAAACGACTGTAAAATGCATGCAATGCAAGTGAGGGAGGAAATGTGTATGGGGTATCAGCCTCCACAAGCTCATCTCAACCTCAAGCCAGATATGAATAACTGCAATCATACAGGAGAAATAACATGCTATCAAGCAAAATACAAACCACATAGGCAAGGGAGCTGGGCTCTACCGAATACCCGCAAGCAAAGCCATACAGTAAAAATACAAGCAGAGGGAGCAACTCAACCTCTAGTGCAATCAATGTCCTAGCTTAAATCAATCTAAATATGAACTTATTCTAATGCATCAAACAAGTCACATCAATACAGTTGCACAGAAAGAAAATAGACAGGAAAAGAAAGCAGATCAACCACCCCTACAACTTTACAGCAAAGCAACCTTCTGACAGCATGTCAGTCTTCAGACTTCAACAGCTCCTCCAAGATTATCATCTTCAATAGCAAGTGGACACTTGCTTCTTCAAGCTTCCAACACATCAAACATAAGTATCAACTTATTCTCTCTTCCTCAACTTCAAGCTTCAGCTCTCCAGTCAATTCCACCTTCAGGCTTCGCTCCTAATATCAAGTATTAACTTGGCTCCTTCAGGCTCTCAATGCATCCTACACAAGTATCAACCTGTTCTCCAACTTCAAGCCTCAGCTCTTTCCCCAATTTCAATTTGATCTCCTTCACAAGTGTCAACTTGGTCTTCAAGCTTCAGCTCTCTCCTCTTTACCAGTATCAACTTGTTCTTCTTTATCTTCAAGCTTCAGCTCCTAAGGGTAATCTTCAAACACAAAGAAGTATCAACTCCTATCCCTCAATCTCTTCAAGCAAGTAACTCCATCCTCTAGCAATGGAGAAAGATTCATCTAACAAGAGCAAAGTTTGGATGATTGACAGCAGAGTGAAGACCAAAGGTCACCACTAAGCATCCTATCATCAGAGAAAGGGACCCTCAAAGGTTCTACCAACTTGTAAAGAGCCACACATCCTACCAAAGGAGGGATGAGGCCTTTACAAGGGGAACTTACATCATAGGGAAGAATGGAAGTGATCAACATCTTCCATGTTTATGAAGGAAGAGAATCTATCTAGAAGCTCTGCCTACAAACCCTAATCTTAACACCTAATCAATACTACACCAAAAGAAGGGAAGATCTTCACATCAAACTTCTTCAAGCACTCCATTGCATCTTCAACTTGCCTCCATCATCACCCAAGAACAAGAGAGACAAAACCCTAATCTAAGGGAACTAAAGAAGTCATTCTAGTTGAATTAGTGCATTAGAATCATCTAAAGTTAGCATCTAAACTAAAATCAAACAAAAATAGTAAACTACATTGTAAATTCCTACAAAAATTCCTAAGGGATCCTAATTCAATCATGAATCTATCATACAAAAATCAGAGGTTGAATCATCCACCAAGTTCTAGATATAAAACCTAAATCATAAGGTATTACCCATAAACCCTAAAACTGGAGCTCCTAAAGTTTCAACCTAGAACTACCACCTACATTCATCACAAAAATGTGAGAAAAATCTATGGGGGTCATGCATATCTATGCTAGCTACTCACAAAAAAACAAGGCCAAAATCATCATCACATGATCAAACCAAATTCAACAAAATCAAGCATCAACCATGATTATTTTAATGTCAATTAAAATGTAAAAATGCACATAAAATCAGAAAATGCATGGAATATTAATATTTTTTATCTAAAAAATACTAGATTCAATCATGAATCCATGGCAAAAAGAATGGGATTAATTGAGTTATTTTTCCATTTTTTATGAATTTTCCAATATCCATGAATAAAAGGAAAAATAAAATGAGAAACGCGTGGTGTGAATAGCATAAGAAATCAGTTCAACATCCAAACTGGGCCATAAGGGGGGTGTGGTTATCAACTATTGACTGAGCCCAAAACTAATACTTAAGTGAAGCACTGCGTTTCACATTATTCAGAGTCCTTCACAAACTCAAATCAATACGTGGCCGTTGGATCCTCATCTGGTCAAAGGTCTCAGCTCCATCCAATGGCTCTAAGGTTGTCTTCAACCTTTTGAATCTCTGAAACCCGCGCGCAGCCATGGCCACCGCCGGTGGTTCTCCGGTCATCACTCCCAACCCTAGCTCTCTCCACAGGCCTCCATTCCAAGAGGTCTCTACATGAATCTTACCCCAATTTTCACAAGGAATCTTCCTATGCCATTTAATTATGCTAACAGTTCAAGAATCCCAGAATAACAATCTCAACCGAAAATTGGAACAACCCTAATTGGTCACTAATCTTCAAATTTAAGATCCAGAAATCTTCCTACACCATTCTACTATGCATCTACCATAACAATTCCTCTTAATTCTACTCAATTGAAGCCATAGGACAAGAATTGCATACCTGGTAAACTCGAGCAAACAGAGTGGTTGAATCTTCAAATCAACCCTCAAGATCTTGCAGAATCCTTCACTAGCCTCCAATCAATCTTCTGTATGCAATGAAAAGAGTTGAAATGCTCTGGATTCTTGAAACCAATTATGAGTTGCAGATGGAAAATTTCAATGGCTATCACATGATTCTTCACCAATCTTGCTCAATTCTCCATCTGGAATCATCCACCAATGCTAGAGCAAGCTTCTGAGATCAAAATCTTGGGTTGAAATGGCTTCAAACCTTGTAACCAATTTTAATTTGCAATGAGAAATTTCAAAGTGCAATCTCACTCTCCTCTCTCAATTCTCACCAACCTCCCTTCTGAACCCCTTCTAAATCATATATAGAACATGTATGGATGATCTAGAAAGTTCTAGATCCCTCTAATGAGAAATTCAATATCTCATGTCATGGAAAGTTCCATCTCATGGTGTGTTCATAACAGCTCATGTTGGCAGCTTGTATTCACCCTCATTCTCTTCCAATTTCTCTCCTAATGGTATTTTGGATGTGTTTGGATTGAAAGGAGCTTTGGTTATGCCTTGAATATTGGTTTGGCAATTGTTACTTAAGATGCAAGTAATCACTTTTCAAAGCAAGTCCCCAAATTAACCCTCAAGTCAAAATTGTGGCAATACCAATGTTCTTAAAATGTGTTTTAGAATCAAATTGGTATGTCATATGGCTTGGTTTGGACATGTAAATCAAAAATCCCAATTTCCATCTTTGGTTCATTTGAAATTCACCCTTATTTTAGGCCATTTTTGTGGTTTTGAGCTACAAATAATTCCAACCTCTCATGACCACTTGGATAGCCTTAAAACATCATTTTGAACAAGTTTGATATTGAACATTTTCCTATTTGAAGCTTGCAAATAGGAGTTATGGCCTTATGATTGAAATGACCTGTAATCTCCAAATGACCAAAATACCCTTGACTTGTCAAAGCCATAACTTGAGTTCTACAAATCCTATCAAGGACTTCTAGTACTCCCTAGAAAGCTATGAGGATAAGGAACAACATTCATGTTAACCAAAAGTTCATAGGAATCCTCCTTCTAGGGCAACCGTTTCATGCAAGTTGGACAACTTTTAAGCTCCAAATTCACATGCCTCAGATGACCTGTAACTTGCCTAAGTCATAACTTGAGTTCTACAAATCCTATCAAGGACTTATAGCACTCAAATTAAATCTAAGATCATGCTCTACAACAATCATGTTGGGGGAAAGACGAGATGACAATCACATCTTGAGCTAAACTGCCTTGAAGATAGGGGTCAAACTAGGGGATTTTACACTGTCAAGCCTTAGAAACCCTAGCTTGAAACTTCTCAAACTCCTCAATCATGATGAGTTAACCTTGGAATCATCCTTATAACATCTCAATGTACCAATCCATGATCACATGGATCTTGGATTAGGTCTCAACCTTCTTTAAATCATCAGTTAACTTAGGGTTGGCCCAGTCAAACCCTAGCTGCACCAATCATGGCTGAGTCCTCTTAATCTTGCACAATGACCTGTCTAGGCCTCAAAATGATCTTCAACACTTATCATGAGCTCTCTAACGACCTCAAGTCTAACTTCATGGCTTCAGAATCATCTGATGACTTCCCACAACTCTCAAGTTAGGAGACCTACACACTCTTGGCATCAATCACTCTCTCTGAGGATCTTTTAATTTCTCTGACAAGGATATCAACCCTTGAACACCTGAATAACCTTCTTATCTAGCTTCATAGTCTTGTATAGCTCTTGATTGGTAATCATACCTCTTGAAATGTTGGTCAAATTTTGGGGTGCAACAGCTGGCATAACACGAAGTTGAGAGAAACATCTGACCTCGCCGTCACACAACTATTAAACAAACAGGCATCGAACACGAAGCTCGGCTCAACACAAAGTTCATAGGAATATCTGACCTCGCCATCTTCTATATGTTAAACAAACAGGCATCGAACACGAAGGCCGGTTCAACCCGACATTGACAAGAACATCTGACCTCACTGTCAGGCATCTATTAAACAAACAGGCATCGAATTTGTTGGCCAGCTCAAATCGAAGTTGATAAGAACATTAGACCTCGCTGTCAGGCATCTGTTAAACAAATAGGCATCGAACCCGAAGGCCGGCTTAACAAGAAGTTGAGAGGAATTGACCTCTCCGTCAGGCATCTGTTAAACAAACAGGCATCGAACTCGAAGGGCGGCTCAACACGAAGTTGAGAAGTACATCTGACCTCGCCGTCAGGGATCTGTTAAACAAATAGGCATCGAACCCGTAGGCCGGATCAACCCGAAGTTGAGAAGAACATCTGACCTCGTTGTCAGACATCAGTTAAACAAACAGGAACTGAACCCGAAGGCCGGCTCAAACCGAAGGTGAGAAGAACATATGACCTTGCCGTCAGGCATCTATTAAACCAATAGGCATCAAACACGAAGTTCCGCTCAACACGAAGTTGAGACCAACATCTGACCTCGCCGTCAGGCATTTGTTAAACAAACAGGCATCGAACCCCAAGGGCGGCTCAACTCGAAGTTGAGAAGAACATATGGCATTGGTGTCAGGCACCTGTTAAACAAACAGGCATCGAACCTGAAGGTCGGCTCAACACGAAGTTCATAGGAATATCTGACCTCGCCATAAGGCATCTTTTAAACAAATAGACATCTAACACGAAGTCCCGCTCAAGACGAAGTTGAGAGCAACATCTGACCTCTCTGCCAGGCATTTATTAAACAAACGGGCATCGAACCCGAAGGCCGGCTCAACACGAAGTTGAGAGGAACATCTGACCTCGCCGTCAAGCATATGTTAAAGAAACAAGCATTGAACCCGAAGGCTGGCTCAACCAAAAGTTGAGAAGAACATTCGATCTCGCCGTCAGGCATCTGTTAAACAAACAGGAAACAAACCCGAAGGTCAGCTCAACCTGAAGTTGAGAAGAACATCTGACCTCACCGTCGGGTATCTGTTAAACAAACAGGCATCGAACTCGACGTCCGGCTCAAAACGAAGTTGAGAGAAACATTTGACGTCCCCGTCAGGCATCTGTTAAACAAACAGGTATCGAACCTGAAGGCTGGCACAACACGAAGTTGAGAGGAACATATGACCTCTCCGTCAGACATCTATTAAACAAACAGGAATCAAACTCGAAGGCCGGCTCAACACGAAGTTCATAGTAATATCTTACCTCCCTGTCAGGGATCTTTTAAACAAACAGGCATCGAAAACGAAGGCTGGCACAACCCGAGGTTGAGAAGAACATCTGACCTCACTGTCAGGCATCTGGGAAACAAACAGGCATCGAATTTGATGGCCAGCTCAACCCGAAGTTGATAAGAACATTAGACCTCGCCGTTAGGCATCTGTTAAACAAACATGCATCGAACCCGAAGGCCGGCTCAACAAGAAGTTGAGAGGAACATTTGACCTTGCGGTCAGGCATCTGTTAAACAAACAGGCATCAAACCCGAAGGGCGGCTCAACACGAAGTTGAGAAGTACATCTGACCTCGCCGTCAGGGATCTGTTAAATAAACAGGCATCGAGATTGATGTTCGGCTCATCCCAAAGTTGAGTAGAACATCTGATCTCGTTGTCACACATTAGTTAAACAAACAGGAACCGAACAAGAAGGCTGGCTCAAAGCGAAGGTGAGAAGAACATCTGACCTCGCCGCTAGGCATCTGTTAAACAAACAGGCATCGAACACGAAGTCCCGCTCAACACGAACATGAAAGCAACATCTGACCTTGCCGTCAGGCATCTGTTAAACAAACAGGCATCGAACCCGAAGGGCGGCTCAACACGAAGTTGAGAAGTACATCTGACCTCGCCGTCAGGGATCTGTTAAACAAACAGGCGTCGAAACCCTAGTCCGGCTCATCCCGAAGTTGAGAGGATCATTTGACTTCGCCGTCAGGCATCTGTTAAACAAACAGGCATCGAACCCGAAGGGCGGCTCAACACGAAGTTGAGAAGTACATCTGACCTCGCCGTCAGGGATCTGTTAAACAAACAGGCGTCGAACCCCTAGTCCGGCTCATCCCGAAGTTGAGAGGATCATTTGACTTCGCCGTCAGGCATCTGTTAAACAAACAGGAATCGAACCCGAAGGCCGGCTCAACACGAAGTTCATAGGAATATCTAACCTCATCGAAAGGCATCTGTTAAACAAATAGGCATCGAACACGAAGTCCCGCTCAACACGAAGTTAAAAGCAATATCTGACCCTTCCGCCAGGCATTTGTTAAACAAACAGGGATCGAACCCGAAGGCCGGCTCAACACGAAGTTGAGTGGAACATCTGACCTTGCCGCCATGCATTTGTTAAACAAGCGGGCATCGAACCCGAAGGCCGGCTCAACCAAAAGTTGAGGAGAACATTCGATCTCGCCGTTGGGCCTCTGTTAAACAAAGAGGCATCGAACCCGAAGGTCGGCTCAACCCGAAGTTGAGAAGAACATCTGACCTCACCGTCAGGTATCAGTTAAACAAAAAGGCATCATACCTGAAGGCCGGCTCAACAAGAAGTTGAGAGGAACATTTGACGTACCCGTCAGGCATCTGTTAAACAAACATGCATCGAACCAGAAGGGCGGCTCAACCCGAAGTTGAAAAGAACATCTGACCTCGCCGTCAGGCATTTGTTAAACAAACATACATCAAACCCGAAGGCTAGCTTAACCCGAAGCTGAGAAGAACATCTAACCTCATTGTGAGGCATCTGTTAAACAAACAGGCATCGAACCCGAAGGCCGTCTCAACCCGTAGTTGAGAAAAACATTTCACCTAGCCGACAGGCGTCTGTTAAACAAACAGGCATCGAACTCGAAGGCTTGCACAACATGAAGTTGAGTGGAACACCTGACCTCACAGTCAGGCATCTATTAGATAAACATGCATCGAACCCGAAGGCCGGCTCAACACGAAGTTCATAGGAATATCTGACCTCGCCGTCAGAGATCTGTTAAACAAACTAGCATCGAACACGAAGGCCGGCTCAACCCGAAGCTAAGAGGAACATCTGACCTCTCTGTCAGGAACTGTTAAATAAACAAGCATCGAATTAGTTGGCCAGCTCAACCAGAAGTTGATAAGAACATTAGACCTTATCGTCTGGCATCTGTTAAATAAACAGGCATCGAACCCAAAGGCAGGCTCAACAAGAAGTTGAGAGGAACATTTGACCTCACCGTCAGGCATCTGTTAAACAAACTAGCATCGAACCAGAAGGCCGGCTCAACCAAAAGTTGAGAAGAACATTCGATCTCGCCGTCAGGCAGCTGTTAAACAAACAGGCATAGAACCCGAAGGTCGGCTCAACCCGAATTTGAGAAGAAATCTGACCTCATCGTCAGTTATCTGTTAAACAAACAGGCATCGACCCGAAGGCCGGCTCAACATGAAGTTGAGAGGAACATTTGACGTCCCCGTCAGGCATCTATTAAACAAACAGGCATCGAACCCGAAGGATGGCACAACACGAAGTTGAGAGGAACATCTGACCTCGCCGTCAGACATCTATTAAACAAACAGGCATCAAACTCGAAGGTCGGCTCAACACGAAGTTCATAGGAATATCTGACCTCCTCGACAGGGATCTGTTAAACAAACAGACATCGAACACGAAGGTCGGCTCAACCCGACGTTGAGAATAACATCTGACCTCGCTGTCAGGCATCTGTTAAACAAACATGCATCGAATTTGATGGCCAGCTTAACCCAAAGTTGATAAGAACATTAGACCTCGCCGTCTGGCATCTGTTAAACAAACAGGCATCGAACCTGAAGGACGGCTCAATAAGAAGTTGAGAGGAACATTTGACCTCGTCGTCAGGCATCTTGTAAACAAACCGGCATCGAACCCGAAGGGCGGCTCAACGCGAAGTTGAGAAGTACATCTGACCTCGCCGTCTGACAAAAACAATGAGAAAAAGTCCTCATGGATTCATCACTTTAGGTAAGCTTCAAGTTCCTCCTAAGGAGGGACCAAGCCACCTTAAATGACACTCCAAGGTCATTGGACAAAATGGAGGATGAGGAAAGAGTGCACAAATGCAAAAGCAAACACATCACAAGAGAAAGCAAGCATATGCACAAAGGAAAAGCAAGAAAGCTCCACATGGAAACCCTAATCAAAAGACTCAAGAAATGAACACAAATGAGCAAGCAAAAAGAATTGTCATGACCTAAATTTGAACCAAAAACATCCTTAACATGTTAGCAACATGAAATAAAAGGCATTCAAAGCTCAAGGGATCCAAAAATGTCATATCCAAGTCAAACTAGGTCAAGATGTGTGTGGGAACCTCCCTTGGAGATGACTTAACTTGCGAGTCATCTCAAAATTAGGAAAAAGGCTCAACAAATACCAAATAAAATGCACAAGATAACCAAACAAGTTGGAAAACAGAAACCAAGGGCACAAGGCCAATATCCCCTCAAAGCACCATCAAAAGAAAATTAAATTCAAGATGTACCACTTTGAAATGGGAAAATCGAGGGTCAAAAGGAAAGCACCAAAAGTCAACCCTAAAGTCAACCAACCAGGGGCAAAATGGTCCTTAAGAATTGTTCAATTCATCAAGAGTATGAGGAACAATTTTCATTCATTGGACCAAAGGGGAAAGGGAGAAACAGTTAAAAGATCACACAATGTCATGATTTAATTCAAATAAAACCTCTCCAATTAATTAATTCATTTTTAAATGAAAAATAATCTGAAAAAATAAAATAAAAAGTTTATGAAATAAAAGACATTTTAAAGAGCCTGAAAAGTATTTTTGATGAATTTTGTTAATTGGAGATTATTTTTAAATGAATTAAATTGAAACAAGAACAAAAATAGAAAAAATAAAAGAAAATAAAGAGAAATGAATCCCTGCCACTTCGGGTGATCGCTCCTGCTCCCACAACATTCTCTGCTGACTCCATAGGAAGACTCTTCAAATCTATCTTCTGACCATTACAATACACCTCAGCTCCGTAGTTCCACGGAATCGCTTTGGTGCTCTCATAAGGCACAGGTCCTGCTTTGGTGATAGTGATTGTTGGTGGCCTAGGAGGCGCTGAGATAGTTATAGTCTTATATGGGATCGAGATTGTAGCGACCTCGTCCCTCTCTTCACTTACTTCCTCAACAGGTTTCTTTTCTGCGGTTCATTCAAACTGCAATGTCCCCTCATCTATCATTCCTTGGATACACCTTCTCAAATCAACGCATCCCTCAGGATGACTTAAGAAATCAACACTGTCCTCATTGCAGCCTGGGAATACACCTCCTCCCAGCAATTCGTCTTTCACAAACTTCAATGGAGTTTTCAACTCGTTCACATCCATTATCAAGTCTAAATCCTCCTCCACCAAAATAGCACCAACCCTAGCCTGTCCATGGTTTGGCATAGGGTTATGCACAACGTTAGGTGCATCATGAGAAAAATTTATTGCTTTGCTGTCAATGAGGTCTTGCAGCTTGTGTTTAAAAGCCTTGCAATCGTCAATAGAGTGACCAGGCGCCCTAGAGTGAAACTCGCAATGAGCATTTGCGTCATAGCCAGGTGGGGGAGGACTTGTCAAAGGAGCTAGAGTCCTTTTCTGAATTAATTGAAGCTGTAATAAAGTCTGAAGCACCTGAGAGTATGGCATCGGTGGAGTGTCAAATACTCTATTCGGCCTAGCCCTATCAGGGTACCTCCAATAACCTTGTTGGTTTTGTTGTTGTGGCTGATATTGTCTTCGCTGTTGTCGTTGTTGTAGTTGCTGTTGTTGTGGCATAGGAATAGTAACACTGGCAACTTGCTGTTGGCGATAATGGTTTTGTGATTGACCCCTTCCTCTTCCTATAGAACTTGTCACTGAGTTAACGTCACCTTCAGGCTTCTTGTTCCCAAATACCTTCTTTCCTCCCCCTCCAGCTGAGGGTACTTCTCCCGCCTGAATCTTTCCGAGCTTGATGCCGTTTTCCACCCTTTCACCGGTGATTATCAAGTCTGAAAAACTTCCCGACATACTGCTAATCAGTTTTTCATAGAACACCCCCGGTAAAGTAGCAACAAACATGTCAACAAGCTCATGCTCTACCATGGGAGGCTGCACTCTAGCAGCAAGCTCTCGCCGCCTCTAGGCGTACTCTTTAAAGCATTCGTTATTGTTTTGGGAAAGATTCTGCAACTGGACTCTATTTGGTGCAAGGTCACTGTTGTATTGGTAGTGCCTTACAAAAGCTTCGGCTAGGTCTTTCCAGCTGCGGACGTTAGCGGGCTCTAGCCCCATGTACCACTCCAAAGAGGGGCCGGACAGGCTGTCTTGGAAAAAGTGCATCAAGAGTTTTTTATCATCCGAGTACGCGTACATCTATTTATAATACGAGCGCAGGTGAACCCTCTAGCAAGTAGTGCCTTTGTACTTATCGAAGTCAGGCACTTTGAATTTGTGAGGCACTCTCAAGCCTGGAATCAGCCCCAGGTTAGACATATCCAGCCCCATAGAGTTTTGGCATTCAAGAGATCTCATCTTCTCTTCAATCATTTTAATCCTTCTATCAGCCTCAGAAGGTACTTCAGCAGTTATAAATCTTGGCGAGAACAAATCCTCCTGCCTATCCTCATTCCAAGTGTGGTCCATACTACCATGTACAGCACCTGTGGTGTTGAGGCCAAAGCCGTTTCCATTTCCATTACCCCCATTTGCAAAACCAGCATGATTAAGACCTGCCACAGTTCCAACACCAGCAGCGTGACCACCCCCTCCAGCAGTAGGGATGACTAAAGTTGGCATAGAATTGTCTGCACGAGGAGTTTCTATATGAGGAGGGTTAGAAGCAATCCCACTGTGTAACACTCCATCATTATCAACTCATGCAATCAGAGGTTGCACTAAAGTCTGAAGTTGCGCCTGGCCATTAGCTACCCCTTGCATGACCTTCATCAGCTGCGCCATACGATCTCCCATCTCTTGAATTTCTACATGCATCTGATCCATCAGCCTTTTCTGGTTTCCTCTGGTACCGTAGCGGTGAGTTATCTGATTTGCAATCCTGAAGCACTAGTGGCACAAGAAACGAGATAACAGTTTCGATGCACCTGCAAATGCGAGAAACATGCTAAAATGAAAACATGTATATATGAAAACAAGGAAATTTCCCCCATGATTCTAGTTTCGGTGTACACACAGAAAAGGACCTCAACCAACAGGTCTGGTGATGGTCTAAACAAGAAGTCTAAGCTACAGAATACAAAGGAAAAGATCAGGCTGGGTGGCGAGACTGGAACTCCCTCAGAAACGCCTGTGTCTCCAGATGGTCTGGCCTAGTGAGCAAACCACGTATGAGCAACTCCTGCTGACTGATGGTGAATTGAAGATCTTCGACCGAGTCCTCCTTCCCAAAAACCTCCTCAAGTCTATGCCTTTTGGCATTAGCTCCATCTCTATGCTCCTCCAAGGTTGTAAGCGCTTCATATAGTTTTCAGTCACTCATCTTTAGCTCTGAGCTGAGCCTTCAGCTTGTTGATTTGTGACTTCAACTAGTCTTCACGCTGCTTACTGTTGGACATGGCAGCATTCCATTGAGCCTCAAACTTGGAAATCCGCAAATAGGCTCTATTCAGCTCTTACTTTTTAGTAGCAAGCACACTACTAACAAAATTCATGTCTAAACCCAACCGTTCCCTATCGCTCATCTCCTTAGTCAAGTCTGTTCCCAACTTATTCACCAGCTCAGTTTGCTTCTTCAAAGAATAAGTTGCTTCGTTCCTCTCACTTCTGAGTTGAGCAATCTCATTCTCCAACCCTTCGTTTGTCTTCTGCAACTCTTCTTTTTCACGACATACCTAATTATACCTTTGGATGTCCACTGTAGTAGGCTCCTCAATCACGGGAGGGCAAACAGGCTCCACTGGAGGATATGGCATCAAGAACTTCATGGCCCTCTCATGAATCCAAGCCACATATGGGTCATATGTCTGACTATTGAACTTTCCTAATAACGCTTTGCCTCTCCTATGAATCTAAGCCACATAATGATAAACGTCTCCTAGGAGTGTAGGGACTTGGTTCCCTGAGGCTAGCAGGTAGACCATATGACGTCGCTGTCAGGCATCCGTTAAACAAACAGACATCGAACCCGAAGGCCGGCTCAACACGAAGTTCATAGGAATATCTGACCTCGCCGTAATACATCTATTAAAGAAATAAGCATCGAACACAAAGTCCCGCTCAACACGAAGTTGAGAGCAACATCTGACCTCACCACCAGGCATTTGTTAAACAAACGGGCATCGAACCCAAAGGCCGGCTAAACACGAAGTTGAGAGGAACATCTAACCTCGCCGTCAAGCATATGTTAAATAAACAGGCATCGAACCCGAAGGCCGGCTCAACCAAAAGTTGAATGAACATTTAATCTCGCCTTCAGGCATCTGTTAAACAAACAGGCATCGAACCCGAAGGTCGGCTTAACCCGAAGTTGAAAAGAACATTTGACCTCACCATCAGGTATTTGTTAAATAAACAGGCATCGTACCCGAAGGCCGGCTCAACACAAAGTTGAGAGGAACATTTGACGTCTCTGTCAGGCATCTGTTAAACAAACAGGCATCGAACCAGAAGGGCGGCTCAACCCGAAGTTGATAAGAACATTAGACCTCGCCGCCAGGCATATGTTAAACAAACAGACATCGAACCCGAAGGCTGGCTCAATAAGGAGTTGAGAGGAACATTTGACCTCGCCGTCAGGCATCTGTTAAACAAATAGGCATCGAACCCGAATGGCGGCTCAACACGAAGTTGAGAAGTACATCTGACCTCGCCGTCAGGGATCTGTTAAACAAACAGGCATCGCACCCAGAGGCCGGCTCAACCCGAAGTTGAGAAGAACATCTAACCTTGCTGTCAGGCATCTGTTAAACAAACAGGCATTGAGATTGATGGTCGGCTCATCCCGATGTTGAGAAGAACATCTGACCTCGTTGTCAGACATCAGTTAAAAAAATAGGAATCGAACCCGAAGGCCGGCTCAAACCGAAGGTGAGAAGAATATCTGACCTTGCCGCCAAGCATCTGTTAAACAAATAGGCATCGAACACGAAGTCTCGCTCAACACGAAGTTGAGAGCAACATCTGACCTCGCGGTCAGGCATCTGTTAAACAAACAGGCATCGAACCCCATGGCCGGATCAACAGGAAGTTGAAAGGAACATTTGACCTCGCCGTCAGGCATTTGTTTAACAAACAGACATCAAACCCGAAGGGCGGCTCAACCTGAAGTTGAGAAGACCATCTGACGTCGCTGTCAGGCATCTGATAAACAAACAGGCATAGCACCCGAAGGACGGCTCAACACGAAGTTCATATGAATATTTGACCTCGCCGTAAGGCATCTGTTAATAAAATAAGCATCGCACACGAAGTCCCGCTTAACACGAAGTTGAGAGCAACAACTGACCTTGCCGCCAGGCATTTGTTAAACAAACGGCCATCGAACCTGAAAGTCGGCTTAACACGAAGTTGAGAGGAACATCTGACCTCGCCGTCAAGAATATGTTAAATAAACAGGCATCGAACCAAAAGGCTGGCTCAACCAAAAGTTGTGAAGAACATTTGATCTCGCCGTCAAGCATCTGTTAAACAAACAGGCATCGAACCCGAAGGTCGGCTCAACCCGAAGCTGAGAAGAACATCTGACCTCACCGTCAGGTATCTGTTAAAAAAACAGGCATCGAACCCGAAGGTCGGCTCAATACGAAGTTGAGAGGAACATTTGACGTCCCTGTCAGGCATCTGTTAAACAAACAGGCATCAAACCAGAAGGGCGGCTCAACCCGAAGTTGAGAAGAACATCTGACCTCGTGGTCAAGCATAAGTTAAATAAACAGGAATCGAACCCGAAGTCCAGCTCAAACCGAAGGTGAGAAGAACATTTGACCTCGCCGCCAGGCATCTGTTAAACAAATAATCATCGAACCCCAAGGCCGGCTCAACAGAAAGTTGAGAGGAACATTTGACCTCGCCGTCAGGCATTTGTTAAACAAACAGGCATCGAACCCGTAAGGCAGCTTAACCCGAAGTTGAGAAGACCATATGACGTCGCTCTCAGGCAACTGTTAAACAAACAGACATCGAACCCGAAGGTCGGCTCAACGCGAAGTTCATAGGAATATCTGACCTTTCCGTAATGAATCTGTTAAAGAAATAGGCATCGAACACAAAGTCACGCTCAACACGAAGTTGAGAGCAACATCTGACCTCACCGCCAGGCATTTGTTAAACAAAAGGGCATCGAACCCAAATGTCGGCTAAACACGAAGTTGAGAGGAACATCTGACCTCACCGTCAAGCATATATTAAATAAACAGGCATCGAACCCGAAGGCCAGCTCAACCAAAAGTTGAGAAGAACATTTAATCTCGCCATCAGGCATCTGTTAAACAAACAAGCATCGAACCCGAAGGCCAGCTCAACACAAAGTTGAGAGGAACATTTGACGTCTCTATCAGGCATTTGTTAAACAAACAGGCATCGAACCAGAAGGGCGGCTCAACCCGAAGTTGATAAGAACATTAGACCTCGCCGCCAGGCATATGTTAAACAAATAGGCATCGAACCCGAAGGCCGGCTCAACAAGAAGTTGAGAAGAACATTTGACCTCGTCGTCAGGCATCTGTTAAACAAATAGGCATCGAACCCGAAAGGCGGATCAACACGAAGTTGACAACTACATCTGACCTCGCCGTCAGGGATCTGTTAAACAAACAGGCATCGCACCCGGAGGCCGGTTCAACCCGAGGTTGAGAAGAACATCTAACCTTGTTGTCAGGCATCTGTTAAACAAACAGGCATCGAGATTGATGGTCGGCTAATCCCGATGTTGAGAAGAACATCTGACATCGTTGTCAGACATCAGTTAAACAAACAGGAATCGAACCCGAAGGACGGCTCAAACCGAAGGTAAGAAGAATATCTGACCTTGCCGCCAGGCATCTGTTAAACAAATAGGCATCGAACACGAAGTCTTGCTCAACACAAAGTTGAGAACAACATCTGACCTCGCGGTCAGGCATCTGTTAAACAAACAGGCATCGAACCCCAAGGCCGGCTCAACCAAAAGTTAAGAAGAACATTTAATCTCGCCGTCAGGCATCTCTTAAACAAACAGGCATCGAACCCGAAGGTCGGCTCAACCCGAAGTTGAGAAGTACATCTGACCTCGCCGTCAGGGATCTGTTAAACAAACAGACATCGAACCCGGAGGCCGGCTCAACCCGAAGTTGAGAAGAACATCTAACCTTGCTGTCAGGCATGTGTTAAACAAACATGCGTCAAGATTGATGGTCGGCTCATCCCGATGTTGAGAAGAACATCTGACCTCGTTGTCAAACATCAGTTAAGCAAACAGGAATCGAACCCGAAGGTCGGCTCAAACCGAAGGTGGGAAGAATATCTGACCTCGCCGTAAGGCATCTGTTAAACAAACAGGCATCGAACACGAAGTCCCGCTTAACACGAAGTTGAGAGCAACATCTGACCTTGCCGCCAGGCATCTGTTAAACAAACGGGCATCGAACCTGAAGGTTGGCTCAACACGAAGTTGAGAAGAACATCTGACCTCGCCGTCAAGCATATGTTAAATAAACATGCATCGAACCTGAAGGCTGGCTCAACCCATAGTTGAGAAGAACATTTGATCTCGCCGTCAGGCATCTGTTAAACAAACAGGCATCGAACCCGAAGGTCGGCTCAATCCTTAGTTAAGAAAAATATTTGACCTAGCTGTCAGGCATCTGTTAAACAAACAGGCATCAAACCCGTAGCTCGGCTCAACACGAAGTTGAGACGAACATTTGACCTCGCCATCAGGCATCTATTAAACAAACAGGCATCGAACCCGAAGGACGGCTCAACACGAAGTTCATAGGAATATCTGACCTCGCTGTCAGGGATCTCTTAAACAAACAGGCATCGAGCATGAAGGTCGGCTCAACCCGAAGTTGAGAAGAACATTTGACCTCGTTGTCAGGCACTATTAAACAAACAGGTATCGAATTTGATGGCCAGCTCAAGCCGAAGTTGATAAGAACATTAGACCTCGCCGTCTGCCATATGTTAAACGAAATGGCGTCGAACCCGAAGGCCGGCTCAACAAGAAGTTTAGAGGAACATTTGACCTTGTCGTCAGGCATCTGTTAAACAAACAGGCATCGAACCTGAAGGGAGGCTCAACACAAAGTTGACAAATACATCTGACCTTCCCATCAGCGATCTTTTAAACAAACAGGCATCGAACACAGACGCTGGCTCAACCCGAAGTTGAGAAGAACATCTGACCTCGCTGTCAGACATCTATTAAACAAACAGGCATCGAGATTGATAGTCGGCTCATCCCGAAGTTGAGAAGAACATCTGACCTCGTGGTCAGGCATAAGTTAAACAAACAGGAACCGAACCCGAAGGCCGGCTCAAACCGAAGGTGAGAAGAACATCTGACTTCGCCACCAGGCATCTGTTAAACAAATAGGCATCGAACCCCAAGGTCGGCTCAACACGAAGTTGAGAGGAACATTTGACCTCGTCGGCAGGCATGTGTTAAACAAACAGGCATCGAACCCGAAGGGCGGCTCAACCCGAAGTTGAGAAGAACATCTGACGTCGCTGTGAGGCATCTGTTAAACAAACAGGCATCGAACTCGAAGGCAGGCTAAACACGAAGTTCATAGGAGTATCTGACCTCGCCGTACGGCATCTGTTAAACAAATAGGCATCGAACATGAAATCCCGCTCAACACGAAGTTGAGAGAAACATCTGACCTCGCCGCCAGGAATTTGTTAAACAAACGGGCATCGAACCTGAAGGACGTATCAACACGAAGATTAGAGGAACATCTGACCTTGCCGTCAAGCATATGTTAAATAAACAGGCATCGAACGCGAAGGCCGGATCAACCAAAAGTTGAGAAGAACATTTGATCTCGCCGTCAGGCATCTGTTAAACAAACAGGCATCGAACCCGAAGGTCGGCTCAACCCGAAGTTGAGAAGAACATCTGACCTCCCCGTCAGGTATCTGTTAAACAAACAGGCATCGAACCCGAAGGTCGGCTCAACAAGAAGATGAGAGGAACATTTGACGTCCCCGTCAGGCATCTGTTAAACAAACAGGCATCAAACCAGAAGGGCGGCTCAACCCGAAGTTGAGAAGAACATCTGACCTCTCGGTCAGGCATCTGTTAAAGAAACATGCATCAAACCCGAAGGCTGGCTCAACCCAAAGTTGAGAAGAACATCTAACCTCACCGTGAGGCATCTGTTAAACAAACAGGCATCGAACCCGAAGGCCGTCTCAACCCGTAGTTAAGAAAAACATTTGACCTAGCTGTCAGGCATTTGTTAAACAAATAGGCATCGAACCCGAAGGCTGGCAATACACTAAGTTGAGAGGAACATCTGACCTCGGTGTCAGGCATCTATTAAACAAACAGGCATCGAACCTGAAGGTTGGCTCAACACGAAGTTCATAGGAATATCTAACCTCGCCGTTAGGGATCTCTTAAACAAATAGGCATCGAGCACGAAGGCCGGCTCAACCCAAAGTTGAGAAGAACATATGACCTCGCTGTCAGGCACTGTTAAACAAACAGGCATCAAATTTGATGGCCAACTCAAGCCGAAGTTGATAAGAACATTAGACCTCGCCGTCTGGCATATGTTAAACAAACAGGCATCTTAACTGAAGGCCGGCTCAACAAGAAGTTGAGAGGAACATTTGACCTCGCCGTCAGGCATCTGTTAAACAAACAGGCATCGAACCTAGACGGCGGCTCAACACAAAGTTGTGAAGTACATCTGACCTTGCCCTCAATGATATGTTAAACAAACAGGACTCAAACCTGGAGGTCAGCTCAACCCGAAGTTTAGAAGAACATCTGACCTAGCTGTCAGGCATCTTTTAAACAAACAGGCATCGAGATTGATGGTCGGCTCATCTCGAAGTTGAGAAGAACACCTGACCTTGTGGTCAGGCATAAGTTAAATAAACAGGAACTGAACCCAAAGGCCGGCTCAAACCGAAGGTAAGAAGAACATCTGACCTCGCCGCCAGGCATCTGTTAAACAAATAGGCATCGAACCCCAAGGCCGGCTCAACACGAATTTGAGAGGAACATTTGACCTCGTCGGCAGGCATGTGTTAAACAAACAGGCATCGAACCCGAAGGGCGGCTCAACCCGAAGTTGAGAAGAACATCTGACGTCGCTGTCAGGCATATGTTAAACAAACAGGCATCGTACCCGAAGGCCGGCTCAACACGAAGTTCATAGGAATATCTGACCTCTCTGTAAGGCATCTGTTAAAAAAATAGGCATCGAACACGAAGTCCCACTCAACACGAAGTTGAGAGCAACATCTGACCTCGCCGCCAGGAATTTGTTAAACAAACGGGCATCGAACCCGAAGGCTGGCTCAACACGATGTTGAGAGGAACATATGACCTTGCCGTCAAGCATATGTTAAATAAACAGGCATCGAACCCGAAGGCCGGCTCAACCAAAAGTTGAGAAGAACATTTGATCTCGCCGTCAGGCATCAGTTAAACAAACAGGAATCGAACCCGAAGGCCGGCTCAAACCGAAGGTGAGAAGAACATGTGACCTCGCCGCCAGGCATCTGTTAAACAAATAGGCATCGAACCCCAAGGCCGGCTAAACACGAAGTTGAGAGGAACATTTGACCTCGCCGTTAGGCATCTGTTAAACAAACAGGCATCGAACCCGAAGGGCGGCTCAACCCGAAGTTGAGAAGAATATCTGACCTCGCTGTCAGGCATCTGTTAAACAAACAGGTATCGAACCCGAAGGCCGGCTCAACACGAAGTTCATAGGAATATCTGACCTCGCTGTCAGGGATCTGTTAAACAAACAGGCATCAAGCTCGAAGGCCGGCTCAACCCGAATCTGAGAAGAACATTTGACCTTGCTATCTGGCACTATTAAACAAACAGGCATCGAATTTGATGGCCAGCTCAAACCGAAGTTGATAAGAACATTAGACCTTGCCGTCTGGCATATGTTAAACAAACAGACATCAAACCCGAAGGCCGGCTCAACAAGAAGTTGAGAGGAACATTTAACCTCGCCGTCAGGCATCTGTTAAACAAACAGGCATCGAACTTGAAGGGCGACTCAACCAAAAGTTGAGAAGAACATCTGACCTCGTGGTCAAGCATCAGTTAAACATAAAGGAATTGAACCCGAAGGCCGGCTCAAACCGAAGGTGAGAAGAACATCTGACCTCGCCGCCATGCATCTGTTAAAAAAATAGGCATCGACCCCCAAGGCCGGCTAAACACGAAGTTGAGAGGAACATTTGACCTTGCCGTTAGTGTCGCTACTGTGAAAATCGGCGCCGGCTATGACAGAAGAGTCGCTACCGTGCGTTATTTATCCCATAAAAGGGAAAGGAAACGCTAAGAGAAAACCTAAGGCAAAGAGGAAAAGGAATGGTCATCGCAACCAAATCCTGGATTCAGGAGTCGGTTACGCAAGGGGAAGGTATTAGCACCCCTCACGTCCGTCGTACTCGACGGGATCCACGCCTGTTTTCTGTCTAAGGGTATGTTTATCTATCTACTCTAAAGGTCTAGTCTAAAAGGAAAAGAAAGTGACTTGGCAAAGTATCGCACTTTATGCCTACGTATTCCCGTCTGGAACGAGAAATCAGAGTCAATGTAGTTCGCCTAACTACGGGTTAAGGGGGGAAGGTTGCTCGCCGAGACGTCGCATCTCGTGCCTACGTACTTTCATACAACACGAAAGATCAGAGCAAACGTAGTTCGGGCTACGGAAGACACAAGTTTGTCTCACATTTTTTTATCTCCTTATGAAAGGGTTTTCCTGATTAAAGGTCCAAGAGGACAAAATAGAGTTTGAATGTTTGTTTGAGTCTTTTACGAAAGAACTGTTTTTTAGGATGTTTGCAATCTCAGTCGCACTAGAGACTATGACCCAGGAGTGAACGCTTCGTATGTCACCCAAGGGGTACCACACTAAACATCCAGATTACTGGAGAGAGACCCTCCACCAACCTTTTCCCAGATAGCTTAAGGCTCGTACCGCACGACTTCAATTAACCTTATTACTGTGTTTTTGAATTGTTTTGAGATGAGAAGAGAAAGACGCCCTAAAACTATGGTTGAAAGGGAATCTACCTACAGTTATCATGCATGGTTTAAAAACCTAATGTCTGTCATAATTCCCTCTTGCACAGAGGAAATCAGAGATCCTAGGGGAAAATAGTAAAATAAAGCAAGCAGTAAACAGTAAACAGTAAAATGCAAGCTATGCAACAGTACAAGCGAGGCTGGGGAGTCCGGCTCAACCTCAAACCTAAGAAAACAACAGGCAAGGGGAGACAAGCTCCACCTCAAACCTAAAGGTAGGCAGCACAAGCAAACAAACAATACAACAAAAGAAAAACAGAGGAAGCATCCCAAGCAGCAGCAACAATCTTCTACAGACAGCAACTTCAGCCTTCAACAGCAGCTCTTGTCAGCAAAGTTGAATTGACAGCAAAGAATATTCATCTTCAAGCTAGCTCCTATCTTCAAGCTTCTTCAATTCTTCATCTTCAAAATCTAGCAAGCTCCACAAGAAGAGAAATCATCATTGAGATCAAGTTACAATGTTAGGAAACCTGATAAAAACCAAAGGAATTCATCAGGAACCAACATGAAAAGAAAGTGCATCCTCAAAAGTTCTACTCACTAAGGCATGCCACTCATCCCTCCAAAGGAGAGATGTAGCTTCCTTAAGAGTACTTTTCATCATAGGGTATAATAGAAGCAAACAAGGCATTCTATGTTTGATGAAAGAAGAAAGACTAGTTCTAATGGCTCTTCCTAAACCCTAATCTTATAAGCTCCTAAAAAGCTCCTAAAAGAGGAAGAAACCTTCAACTCCAAGCTCCACAAGCCAAGCCACAACAGTTACAAGATGTCCAGAAGCTCCTCCAAAAAGGAATCCAAGCACTTCAAGCTCCAAAGCCACCAACAAGACAAAACAAAGCAAGGTACCAAAGATGGAACACCACAAGCAACACATACTTGCAAATTCTACCTAAAATAGAAAACTAAGTTATAAAATTCTAATAAATTTCCTAGGGGAAC
The DNA here is from genome assembly GCA_963859935.3 of Lathyrus sativus. Lineage (NCBI taxonomy): Eukaryota > Viridiplantae > Streptophyta > Magnoliopsida > Fabales > Fabaceae > Lathyrus > Lathyrus sativus. The sequence continues at coordinate 361,156,093 of OZ012735.1, forward strand.
ATGCATGTTTTAACATTCTAGGGTTCAAATATCAAAGCCTAAATCAACTTCTAGGTCCACTAAACAATTCCTAAGTTGAAACATGTCAAGGTAAACCACAAGTTTGGGAAGGCTCTAAACATCTCACCTAAAACAGAACCTATAATAGTTGAAAAAATCTAATAAAAATCCTAAGGTAGCATGCTCATCTAACCTATAACATACTCAAAAATCACAGCCAGATTCAATACCAAAAGGTCACACCAAAATCAACAAAACAGATGAACAATTATGCAAAAATTAAAGAAATAAACAAAATGAGAAAAATCAAATAAAATTGAAAAATGCATGGAAATGCAATTTATTGAATCCAGAAAATCACAAATTTAATCAGGAGCATGGAGATATTTTTAAATTATTTTTTGGATCAAAAATGGATTTATTGTGATTTTTGGAATCAATTTGCATTAAAAATAAAACAAAATGAATAAAAATAAATCAAAGCTCGGGAAAATAAGAGAGCCATTGGATGCATGGACTGGTCAGCTGATCTGATGCTTGAGGGAGTGCCACCTCATTTAATGAAACAACCGCGTTTCAGTCTTTAGAAGTCAACAAAAACAAATAAAATGTGGCCGTTGGATGCGTGGACTGGTCGTTGGTCAAGGCTTGATCTGATGGCTCCTAGTCATCTTCTCCATTCAAATGCCAAAACAGAGGGAACTCAGGTGTGGTGGTCGGAGAAAACTTCCGATCGTCTTCTCCGGCGAGCAAATACTCACAGGCAACCAAAATTCATCAATCCTTACATCAAACTCATCAGAAACTCACAAGGATCTCAAATATCCTATCCAAATTCTCTAGATCAGGCTATGTCTTAAAACACGATTCAAGTTTCAGAAATCACACTCAAATTGATCATCACCAAATCAAAATCTAATTGCATAGAAATGATCCTCACACTTCATACATTAACCTGATCTATCCAATTCGTGTTCTAGCCTTAAGATCAGGTCAAACCGTGCTCAAATACAAATCATATATCACCTAAGTTTGTCTCTAATTGTCCAAAATTCTGTCCAGAAACGATCTACTCCTTAACTAGATCCTAACCACATATGCAAATTGATCTACATCTTCCTATAATTATGAGAAACTTGAAGTTTACATACCTGGTGTAGATCTATGAATAGAGGTATCTAGAGCACGGATCAAGCTTCAAAACTCTCCAGAATCACTCAAGGATGCAAGAGAAAGATGTTGAAACCTTCAATTTGTTCTGAATTGGCTTGGAACTCAAAACCCGATCTGCACTTGCTTGCTTGAAAATGAACTTGCTATCTCTTCTTCAGCCACGAAAATTGCACCAAAATTATTCTGAAATCATCAAAGGACTTAAATAGAAAATGTCTATGGGCTTTTTGAATCCAATTGGAGCCCAATCCAGCCATTTCAATTTTCTGTTTTTCTCCTCAAAATCTCCATGTGACAGTCACGAATTTTGCCATGGAGCTTGCTCTAGAAGCTTCTAATCACTTGCAAATTGCCTTGTGAATGCATTCAGATCAAAAGGAACACTTGAAATGCCTTGGTGAATGTTTTGGATATGTAACTTGCAGATGAAGCAACACCATTATAACTTGTGAAAATTGGCCTAAACTCAAAAATCCACCAATGTCATTGTGCTTGAAATGAAATTTCCAATCAAAATGAGCACTTATTTGACATGTTTTGGTCACTTAACCATTAATTTGGATATTTCAATTTTGAATCCTTTGAAAATCTCCCTTTTTAAGCCATTTCAAACCAAATCTTGATATGGGCCCAATCAAGCCATCATGACTTCTTGGTTAGCCTAAAAACCATATTTTGAACAAGTTTCATGTTGAACAAAAATCCATTTGACAAGTGCAAGTTGGAGATTTTGACCTATGATTGAAAATGGTCTATAATCTCACTTTCCCAAAATACCCCTGACTTGTAGACCTCATAACTTTAGTTCTACAAATCAGATGGTAGACTTCTAGTACAATTTAGAAAGCTAAGATCATGAGGACCAACTGTTATGTTGGACAAAAGTTCAGGTAAACCCTCCTTCTAAGTCAAAAATAGCTTTGAAGTCATATGATTTTCATAGACAAATTTCAGAGGCATCTGAGGACTTGTAACTTGTCTGGACCATAACTTGACACAATGACTTAATTGAACTCTCCCATGGCCCTCTAGGAATTCTATGAGCTCCATACACATCCTCTTCTCATATTCAAAACCTCACATCCCTCTAATGGTCTTCAATTGATCCTCAAGTTAGGAGAAAATCCACATGCAAGCATCTAAACCCTTAGGAACTCAAACCACCTCCTGATGACTTTGATAACTTCTCAATCTTGAATAAGACCTCTTGCTAGGCTTCTCTTGATAAAAATCACACTTGATCCCCTTCTATATGAATGATATCATGATATGCAAATGATATAACTATGCAAATGTTAATGGAATGAAACATAAACCAAGTAAGAAAAGAAGTTGGGCTAATTTTGGGGTGCAACAACTGCCCCTATTCAAACGTCTTGGACCGGACTGGGTGAAAAGCGAACGACTTTCAACCAATCGAGTTAGAAGACGGTTGAATACCAAGAAACCCGGAAATTTGCCAACCACAGAAATAATCTGCGAAAACTGCTTGGGGGAACAACATTTGTTACACTGAGCCCAGTTGTTACGGCAACAACTGATCAATCATCTGATAAAACATTGGATTTCAACATCAACCCCTTGTGTGACGCCACATGCATCGAATTAACTTTGCAAGGAACAACCCCGTCCACAACTGGATTAAACTTCGTCAACACGAGGAGAGACTCCATCACCATGGGTACAACTCCGTCCATAACTGGACTAAATTCGTCAACACGAATAACAATCTCTGTCAATCACAGGTAACGACTCCGTCAACACGGATAATAATCATTGGGGACAACTCCGTCAATCACGGGAAACGATTTCGTCAACACGGGTAACAATCACTGTCAACATAGGTACAATTTCGTCAACACAGATAACAATCACCGTCAATACGGGTAACAATTCCGTCAACACGGATAACAATCTCTGTCAACACAGGTAACCATTCCGTTAACACGGGTAACAATCACTGTCAATCACAGGTAACAATTCCATCAACACGGATAATAATCTCTGTCAATACAGGTAACCATTCCGTCAACACAGATAACAATCTCTGTCAATCACACGTAAAAATTCTGTCAACACGGATAACAATCTCTGTCAATCACAAGTGACAATTCCGTCAACACGGATAATAATCTCTGTCAATACAGGTGACCATTCCGTCAACACGGATAACAATCTCTGTCAATCACAGGTAACAATTCTGTCAACACGGATAACAATCACTATCAATCACAGGTGACAATTCTGTCAACACGGATAATAATCTCTGTCAATACAGGTAACCATTCCGTCAACACGGATAACAAGCTCTGTCAATCACAGGTGACAATTCCGTCAACACGGATAATAATCTCTGTCAATACAGGTAACCATTCCGTCAACACGGATAACAAGCTCTGTCAATCACAGGTAACAATTTCTGTCAACACAGATCCGTTTGAATAATACTTTGCTGGGGAATACGAGAAACTTAACCAAACCACTCTGTGGGGGAAATTTTCACTGGGGAAATCACTGGTGACAACTCTGAAAATTTAAGCCATGAAACCTTTTAACGCTGACGTAACAACAATCTTAGAAGAATTCCGCTGGGGACGAAGAGAAACTTAACCAAGCAACTCTGTTAGGGGACAAACGTTATCATCACCTATCTCACGCTGAGAACATGAATATCTAGAAATCTTTCTGAGCAAGAATCTCACTCCTCTACCGGGAATAACGCCTGAAAACAAAGAGGTAACCAACCTGGCTTATGTTTCAAAATGCGTATGTTTGACAATGGCGTAATGCTCCATACGGCATGGAAATGTTACGCGTTTGGGTATATGCAAATATGATGTTATATGCAAAATGCAAAGATGCCACGAGGCGCTTCAGCAAAATAAATGCTGAAGACAAAACCATATCCGCTGGGGATAACCAGGTACCACAGACATATTCTAGCAAAATAAATGTTGGACAGGTGAAACCAACTCCGCTGGGGATAACCATCCTGTTGGGGAACGGCTCACAAGCTTGAAATTACGAACTCTGCTAATGATGTTCATCTTGTCGGAGGAAAAACAACCTGCTGGGGAGAAGGAAAAACAGTCTCGCGCTGGGGATAATCCTTCTGAACCAAAGACGACTTGGTTATATTCTGCGGGAGTTACCCATGCTGGGTATTGAGTGTGTACATACTCATTGCTGAGAATGCACCTTTTGTTGGGGACATCAAGATCCACTAAGGATACTCTGTTGGCAGCTTTCCTGGGGAATACTCTTCTGGGGAGGACAACCCCACATCCAGTCGGGATAAGTGCCATCTCAAATCTCTCTGGGATAAGACGTGACCTCCATCTGCTGAGAAGTGATACAATCACTATGTCACGGGACTCTGGCTGGGGAAACACAAATTCCTTGACTGTTTGCTTCAAAGGTGAGAATCCTGCAAAACACAAACGAGACAAAACAAATCTATACAAAAAGATCTATCCCGGTTAGTATCTGTGACATTCATTCAGTCAATTTGAAGTTTTAGCAATTATCGGCAAGGGCCAGCAAGTTTATGTACATGCAAGTTCATCAAAAACATCGGCGTTTTTCACAAACAAAATAGTAAAGAACAAGCATCAAATACTGAATAATATGCTTTATTGATAACGGGCCTATAAATAGGCAAAATTTTGTACACTGGATGCAACTCCTGAAAAGAGGAAGTTACGCACAAGCAAAATACAAATATTACAGAAGCACAAAGAAAATTTTGTATACGTGTCGGCAACGTGGTGCAGACGAACACCATGAGCTGATCCTCCTATGACTCGCCTGACTCTGACGCTTTCCCGATACTCGATCTTCGGAAGAGATTGTTTTGGATATACGACCCTCAGGTACTCCCAAACCACCAAGCAACGCAGTATCAAACTCGGACCGCAGTCATTTGCTTTTTCAAATCCCTAACTTTTGCGTGAACCTCCCTTTGCGGGTTTTCAATTCACCGGGATACCCTTTTTTTCCGAAGTCGCCCTTTTCAGGTTTTCAACTTCGCGGGTGTACATTTTTTCAATTTTAGCCCTAACTTTTGCCCGAACATTTATTTTCTTTTTTATGGTTCGCCGGGATGCCCCATTTTTTCCTGGATATTCTTTTTCCGTCCAGCGGGTCTCTTTAAGCAAAGTATTTTTTAACTGCATCCGAGTTCACAGGGGATGTAAAATCCTCACCATCCATGGTGGATAACAATAAGGCTCCTCCAGAGAAAACCTTTCTAACGACATATGGACCTTCATAGTTGGGATTCCATTTGCCCCTATGATCTGATTGTGGTGGGAGAATCTTTTTCAGCACAAGATCGCCCGTCTGAAAGCTTCGAGGGCACACCTTCTTATCATAAGCTTTCTTCATCCGGCTCTGATACAGCCGACCATATGCTAGAGAAGCCAGTCTCTTCTCATCCATTAAACTGAGCTGATTCAGTCTATCTTTTACCCATTCCGCCTCATCAAGTTGGACATCACGCAAAACCCTCAAAGAAGGAATCTCAACCTCCAATGGTAGGACAACCTCCATACCATATACCAATGAAAAAGGAGTTGCCCCGGTTGATGTGCGTACCATCGTACGATAACCGTGTAGAGAAAAAGGCAACATCTCATGCCAGTCCTTGTAGGTCACAACCATCTTCTGAACGATCTTCTTTATGTTTTTATTGGCCGCTTCAACAGCGACATTCATCTTGGGCCGATAAGGAGAAGAGTTCTGATGTTCAATCTTAAAATTTTGGCACAATTCCTTCATCATTTTGTTATTCAAATTCAAACCGTTGTCCGTGATAATCCGCTCCGGGATTCCATATCTGCAGATAATATCCTTCTTGATAAATCTGGCTACCACCTGCTTGGTAACATTAGCATACGATGCCGCTTCGACCTATTTGGTGAAGTAATCAATAGCTACCAAGATGAAACGATGTCCGTTGGATGCCGTGGGCTCAACCTTCCCAATCACATCAATTCCCCACATGGAAAAAGGCCAAGGTGATGACATAACATTCAGAGGGCTCGGGGGCACATGAATCTTATCTGCATAAATCTGGCATTTATGACACTTCTTTGCAAATTTGAAACAATCTGTTTCCATTGTCAGCCAGTAATACCCTGCTCGTAATAACTTTCTCGTCATTGCATATCCGCCGGCATGCGTGCCAAATGTGCCCTCGTGGATCTCTTCCATGAGCAACTTAGCCTCTTTCTCATCCACACGCCGCAACAACACCAAGTCATGGTTCCTCTTGTACAAAACACCATCCGGATTTAAATAGAAATTGCCAGCCAATCTCCTAAGAGTCTTCTGATCACGACTGGATGCCCCAGCCAGATACTCTTGGTTCTTCAGGAAATTCTGGATATCATAGTACCACGGTTTACCATCGGAAGCTTCCTCAATGGCAAATATGAAAGCGGGCCTATCAAGGCGAGAGATAACTATCCTGGGAGCCTCATTCCAGAAGTTAACTTTATACATTGAAGACAACGTCGCGAGAGCGTCTGCCATCTGATTTTCTGTTCGTGGTACATGGTGCAATTCCACCTTGTCAAAGAAAGGTAACAACCTCCTTGCATAATTCATATAAGGTATCAGATTGGGCTGACGAGTCTCCCACTCTCCCTTGATCTGGTTCACAACTAGAGCAGAGACTCCGTACACGTCAAGATTTTTAATTCTTAGATCAATAGCTTCTTCGAGTCCCATAATGCACGCTTCATATTCGGCCTCATTGTTGGTAACTGGAAAGGTCAATCTGGCAGTGAATGGGATGTGCGACCCATGGGGAGTAGTAATGATTGCCCCTATTCCACTTCCATATGAGTTAACAACACCGTCAAATATCAATTGCCATTTGGAACCCAGCTCTGGACCTTCATCAGGCAACGGCTCCTCACAGTCCTTCATTTTTAAGTACATGATATCCTCGTCAGGAAAATCAAACCTCATCGGCTGGTAATCATCAATTGGCAACTCAGCTAGGTATTCTGACAGAACGCTACCTTTAATAGCCTTTTGAGAAACGTACTAAATATCGTATTCTGTCAATACCATCTGCCATCGGGCAATCCTTCTGGAAAGTGCTTGCTTTTCAAACACGTGTTTGATTGGATCCATCTTTGAAATTAGCATGGTTGTATGATTTAGCATGTATTGCCTCAAACGTTTAGCAGCCCAGGCTAGCGCACAACACGTCTTTTCGAGCATTGAGTAACGGGACTCACAATCTGTGAACTTTTTACTCAAGTAGTAAATCGCATGCTCTTTACGTCCAGTCTCGTCATGTTGACCGAGAACGCAACCCATACTTTTCTCAAGAACCGTCAAATACATAATCAATGGTCTCCCGGCTACTGGGGATATCAATATTGGAGGTTCCTGTAAATATTCTTTTATTTTTTCAAACGCCTTTTGACAATCTTCATTCCAGGTCACAGCCTGATCTTTTTTCAATAACTTGAATAATGGCTCGCACGTGGCCGTTAGATGAGATATGAACCGAGCAATGTAATTCAATCTCCCTAAAAAGCCACGAACCTCTTTTTCTGTTTTCGGCGTTGGCATTTCTTGTATTTCTTTTATCTTAGCAGGATCAACCTCAATTCCTTTTTCGCTAACCATAAACCCCAATAGCTTACCGGATCTCACCCCGAAGGTGCACTTGTTAGGATTCAGCCTCAGCCTGAATTTCCTAAGCCTCTTAAACAATTTCAGAAGATTGACCAGACGCACTTCCTCCGTCTAGGATTTGGCAATCATATCGTCAACATATACTTCGATCTCTTTATGCATCGTGTCATGAAAGAGTGTTGTCATAGCTCGCTAATATGTTGCCCCGGCGTTCTTCAAACCAAAGGGCATCACTTTGTAGCAGAACGTTCCCCACGGGGTAATAAAAGTTGTTTTCTCCATATCCTCCGGTGCCATCTTTATCTGATTATAGCTCGAAAAGCCGTCCATGAAGGAAAACACGGAGAATTGAGTGGTGTTGTCGACCATCACATCAATATGAGGAAGCGGGAAGTCGTCCTTTGGGCTCACCCTATTCAAATCTCGATAGTCCATGCACATCCGCACCTTACCATCTTTCTTTGGTACAGGTACTATATTGGCGACCCATGAGGGATAAGTTGTAACAGCCAGAAAACCAGCGTCCCATTGTTTCTGAACATCCTCTTTAATTTTCACGGCCATATTTGGTCTAGTTCTTCTGAGTTTTTGCTTAACCGGCGGACATTCCTCACGCAATGGCAAACGGTGAACCACCATATCAGTATCCAAACCAGGCATGTCTTCGTAAGACCAAGCAAAGATATCACTATACTCTCGAAGCATTTCGATCAAACTTTGCTTGATATCACTTTGCAGTGCAGCCCCTATCCGGATATTCCTGACAACGTCTTCGGACCCCACATTGATAATTTCAATTTCCTCCTGATGAGGCAGAATGATTCTCTCTTCTTGTTTCAAAAGTCGAGTCAGCTCTTCTGATAAGTCATTATCCTCAACAATCTCTTCTTCTGCTTGAAATATCGGGTACTCGAAGTCGACGCGAGTCATAGGAAGTTCGTGATCGGTGTTGTCTGAAATATGAATCCTGCAATGAGAATGGTTAAATGTTTCAAATAATGCAAACAAAGCACATAACCACGTTGCCATTTTATTGTTAAAGCCAAAAAACAGGAAAAACAAGGATCACAAAATTTGCATGAGAAAAACGCCTTTATTAATGATTAAACAAAGTACACACATAAGCAAGTAGCCCTAAAAACAGAATCATTATGCCCCGGGTAGGACACAGGATTATACAATAATCGAGAAAACAAATCATTACTATTTTGTAGTCACTTGGACAAGTTCCTGGATAGACCAGTTGCATAGGCTCTGTCCTGGCACGCTGGGCTTGATCCACGAGTCCATATAGCAGTCACTATCTCCGTCTTCGGCATCGGAAACAACATTAATTGTTTCATAACAGACTCCACCTGGAGTTATCACCACTGGCCCTTTGAACTTTGGCACGCCTGATGCGGAAGATGACGATGTCGGGCGATACCCCAACCCAAACTTGTCCATCTTGACAGGAGTTTCCAAGACTTGGCCCCATCCTTTGGTTGCTCCAGCCTGTACCACTACCTGAGCGTCTTTGTACAAAGACATGGCCACCTCTGGCCCTTTGCTGGGAACATGAGACTTGTCCTTGATCTGCAACCCTTCAAAGGCCTGGCATGGAGTCTCATGGATCTCCCCATCCACTTCGACGTACTTGAATGACGATAGATGACTAACCAGAATGTCCTCCTCTCCGCAAATAGTAACAATACTGTCACCGACAATGTATTTAAGCTTTTGATGCAGCGTGGACGTCACAACCCCTGCAGAATGTATCCATGGTAGCCCAAGTAAACAGTTGTAAGCTGGATGTATGTCCATGATGTAGAACACAGTGTCAAACAAGTCACTTGGCGTGCATATGATTCCTCGGACATCTAGCTTCATCATAGCCTTCTTAGGCAACACATTCAAAGATGATCCGGTGTCTACAAGAACATGCGACATAACAGTGCTCCGACATTCCACTGAAATGTGCAAAGCCATATTATGATCCCGACCTCTAGGCATCAAATCAAAGTCAGTAAATCCCAGGCTGTGTCCGGCATTCACATGCGCCAGTACCCCCTCAAGCTGATTAACAGTTACTTCCTGGGGTACAAAAGATGTGTTCAAGATTTTCAACAAGGAATTCCGATGAGCCTCGGAACAAAGCAACAAAGATAGGATTGAAATTTTGGAGGGCGTCTGCTGCAAGTGCTCCACAATCTTATAGTCGCTTTTGCGAATCAACCTCATACACTCTTCTACATCCTTGATCGATGTTTCTTTCTCTTTCACCTGGGAAGGTCCTCCTTCATTCACTTTGGCTTTGCCTTTAGCAATCCTCTCAGCCTCGATTTCAGGTTAAGTGAAAATTCTACCACTGCGGGTTATGCCTCCCGCTCCAACAAGACTGACCACTGTTGCACCCCAAAATTTGCTCAACCTTTTCTTGCCTGATTTATGTTTCATTGCATTTCATTTGCATAGTTACATCATTCACATAGTCCAATCATTTGCATATCATAGCATATCACTCATCCAACAGGGGTCCAAGTGTGTCTATCAAGAGAAGAGCCTAGCAAGAGGTGTTATCCAAGTATGAGAGATCATCCAAGCCATCAAGAAATGATTTGAAGTCTTGTGAAGTTTGAGTGCCTACATGTGGGTTTTGCTCCTATATTGAGGAATATTGGGAATCATCAGTGGGATATGAAACATGGAATGTGAATTTGAGGTGTGTATGGATCTCATGGAGTGCCTAGAGGGCCATATTGAAGCTGAGACAAGTCATTGATTCAAGTATGAGAGCCACATTTGAGGTGCAGTCAACTAGGGTTTGATATGGGTCTACCCTAGGTCAATTGCAAATTGGAGAGCATCAAAGCCTGCTTTGAAGTCATGGGGTTCATGGATTGATATGTTGATACATGTGGGGTGTTGTGCCAAGGTTAAGCAAAGAAGAATCAAGGATGTGGGAAGTTGCTAAATTAGGGTTTCAGTGTAAAATTCCTTGTTTAGTGCATAACTTCAAAGCCACATAAGTCAAAATACAAGTTTCAAATGGATCTTTGGCTAACATGGAACTTGTATAGCATCTCAATACCTTCAATTTGAGTACTAGAAGTCCTCAAGGGGATTTATAGAACTCAAGTTATGGTCCTTACAATTTACAGGTCATCAGATGACTATGAAATTTATCTGTGAAAGTCACTTGACTTCCAAGCAACTTTTGCCCTTCAAGGAATTTTCAAATGGATTTTTGGCCAACATGAGAGTTGTAGGTCTTGATCTTAGCTTTCCTTAGAGTACTAGAAGTCCTTGATAGGAGTTGTGGAAATCAAGTTATGATCTTTGCAAGCCAGGGGTATTTTGGGTATTGGTGATTATAGGTCATTTGTGATCATAGGTCCATAACTCCAACTTGCAAGCTTCAAATGGAAACTTTTTCAACATGAAACTTGTTCAAAATGATGTTTTGAGTGCAAACAAGTCGTCATGAGAGTTTGGATTGGCTTGAAACACAAATTCATTTGAAATGGCTTTGAAAAGGAACTTTAATACACCTTAAAAGGCCAAAATTTGGGGGAAATTGTTTGGTGGCCAAATTGAACAAAGTTATATGTCATTTTGATCAGAAAGTGCATTTGGAGAAGGTTGGAAATAGCAAATTTTGGATTTGAGGTCATTTACACACAATTCCCATTTGTAACTTAAGGATGAAGCAACACTTCAATTCACCACCATGGGATCAAAAGCAAGGCAATTACCATCCCCATTCAATTCTAAATGTCATAAGAGGAGAAATTCAAGTGAAATCAGGCTGAAAACCAGAGCAATTCACCAACTGTGCACATGAGATTTTGAAGGAGAATGAGAAATTGAAATTCTCATTTGGAGAATTACAGAAAGTTCTAGAGGTTTCCAACAGCTTCTATATATTCATAGCAACTGATTCAGATCATTTTTTTGGGCAAGCATTGAAGGGAATCGAGGGAGAGCAACTGAAAATTTCTCAAGTGCATCAAGAATCGGATTTTGAGATAGAGGTGGTTTCAAAGCAAATTGTTGATTGAAGAAGCTTGGGGAGTGATTCTTGAGTGATTCTGGAAAGAATTGGAGCTTGATTCGAAGGAAAACCTACTCTGTTCATCCATTTTTACCAGGTTTGCATTCTTCAAATTTCAGCATAATTGGTAGTGAATTGATTAGGATTTGATATGTGGATAGGTTATAGATGATGCTAGGATGGATTTAGGCACAAGAATTGGACAATTAGAGACCAAATTAGGTGCATCACCATTTTTGTTGAGGAGTAGAACTCTTGGTTCTTGATGAGTTAAGCATGTTTGAATAGCAAGTTTTGATCAGTGAAAGGTGTAGATGAGTTTAGGATCATTAATTTCAAGAATCGTGACAATTGAAGTTGGATGAATTTCTGAACTTTCAGTCGTATTTTGAGATAGAGCATGAATCAATGATTTTAGAGGTTGGAATTGAACTCAGGGGATGATTTTGAGTAGGATAGGATGTTTAGTTTGGCGTTTGATGCATTTTATGGAGGCCTCACCGGAGACGACGGTGGCGCTGTAACTCAGGCCACCGTCCTGAACCTTCCCTCTCATATTTGAATTTTGGAGAAGATGAAGTATTAACCCTAGGATCATGTTTTGACTTTGACTGAAACCTAGATCCAAAGGCCACAATTGTGTTTCAAGTTCTGAAGAGAAAGTGAGTTGATGAAACTCACTGTTTCATTAAACTGAATTGGGTGGGCTTAATCACTTTCTTGCTAACTACACCCTGCACTAAGGCCCAATGAGAAAACACACGTGAAGGAGTTGCTATTTGCCACAAGTTTTTTCTATTTTCCATTTCTTTTTTCTGATTTCTTTTAATTGGTTTTTGGGCTTAAGTCAACTTGATACGCGCACCCCCCTTCTGGGCCCAACCTGGTAGATAACATGATTTAATTGCTAATTGTCACGCAGTTTTCTTTATTTTCATTATATTTTCTTTTATTTCATATTTTCATATAGTTTAGGATTAAATTCACAATAAATAGGAAAATTAACATTTTTAGGCTAGGTTTTTTTTCCCTGACTCCTTAAAGAGTCTAGAATTTAATAGGGTTGAGAAATTATTAATTCATGCATTTTATAATTTAATTGTATTTTTTGAAGTTTAATTGCTTTTATTTTGAATATGTTTGATGCTTGATCTTGCTGATTTTAGTATGGGTGTTTGGTGTTGATTTTTGGAGTGATTCTTTTTGGACTAGATATCTTAGATATGCATGTACCCCTAGTAATGTTCTCATAATTTTGTGAGAGAATTTTAGGCTAGTTTGAACATTGAACATTAGGTGTTGTAGTTTTAGGGTTTTAGGATAGTACCCTTAGGTTTAGGGTATAGTTTTAGGACTTAATGGTTGATTAACCCCCTGGTTTTTGTATGGAGTGATTCATAAGAGGTTTAGGAACCCTTAGAATTTTTTATAGGATTTTACAATCATTTTTGGTATTTTAATTAGATTTAGTTTTAAGACTAACATTTAGGTGTTTCTAACACACTAATTTGACTAGTTTAACTCAATAGTTCCCCTTAGATTAGGGTGGTGGTGCTCTTTTGCTTGCATGAAGATGAAGAACAATTGAAGATGCTTTGGAGTGCTTGAAGAAGCTTGGAGTTGAAGCCTTGTCCTTTGGTGGAGTGCTTGTCAGGAGCTTAGGGAAACTAGGGTTTTAGGAAGAGCATTAGAGTAGTTTTGCTTGTTTCTTCAAACATGGAGTATATTGTTCATCTCCATTCAATCCAATGACATAAAGTCCTCTTAAAGAAGTCACATCTCTCCTTTGGAGGGATGAATGGCATGCTTTAAGAGTAGAACTTTGAGGATGCCATTCTCTTATAATGTGAAGTTCTTAGTGGCTTCCTTTGGTTGTCATTAAGCTACTTAACATTTCAACTTGATCTTGATAATTGACTCTCCCTTGGAGGTGCTTGTTGAAGCTTGGTAAAGAGAAAGTTTAGTGCTTGTTGAAACTTGTTGAGAATGAAGTTTGTGCTTGTTGAAGCTGGTTGCTTGTTGAAGCTAGGGTTTTGCTGCTTGTGAAGATGAAGCTGTTTGCTAGGGTTTAAGCTGGTTGCTTGTTGGAGTTTGAAGCCTGTTGAAGCTTAGTGCTTGTTGAAGAGTGAAAGTTTATTTAAGCTTGAGGATAGGGGCTATTCATGAAGATCAACTTGTTGCTGTCAGAGCTGCTGCTTGTGCTGGTTGCTGTAAGAGTTTGGTGTTGCTGCTTGGGCTGCCTCCTCTGTTTATTTTGGGTTTTATCTGTATTGTTTGTTGGCTTGTGTAGCTTTCCCCATAGGTTTGAAGTGAATGTTGATTCACTTTGCCTGTTGTTTTCCCAGGTTCGAGGTTGAGTGGGACTCCATTGCCTCGCTTGTATTGTTGCATTGCATGCATTTTACTGTATTTGCTTGCTTTCTTTTCTGTTTATCCCCTAGGATCTCTGATTTCCTCTGTGCAGGAGGGAATTATGACAGACATTAGGATTCTTATCCATGCATGACAACATTAGGTTAGTTTTATTCCCTTTTCAACCCTAGGCTTTTTAGAGCTTCTTTATCTTCTTATCTCAAAACAACTCAAAAAAATACAGTAATAAGGTTTAATCGATGTCGTACGTCACGAGCCTTAAGCTATTTGAGAAAGGGTTGCTGGAGAGCTTCTTTCCAATAGTTTGGCTGCTTAGTGTGGTACCCTTTGGGTGGCACGCGACGTAGTCACTCTCAAATCATAGTCTCTAGTGCGTCAGAGATTGCAAATAAACTAAAAAACACTTCTTTCATAAAAGATTCAAAACAAACATCAAAGTGTCATTTTTCGTCCGCTTGGACTCTTAATGAAGAAAAACCCTTTCATAAGGTAATAAAAAAAAGTCAGACAAGCTTGTGTCTTCCGTAGCCCGAACTACGTTTGCTCTGATCTTTCATGCTGTATGAAAGTACGTAGGCATAGGATGTCGTATCCTAGCGAGCAACCTTCCCACCTTCATCCGTAGGTAGGCGAACTACGTAGACTCTGACTTTCCCATTGCACGAGGGAATACGTAGGCATAGAGCGGCGAAGCTCTATCGAGTCTCTTTTCTCTTTTCTTTCCTTTTGTCCTTTGACCTGTAGAGTGGATAGAATAACAATTCGTACTAGAAAACAAGCGTGGATCCCGTCGAGTACGACGGACGTGAGGGGTGCTAATACCTTCCCCTTGCATAATCGACTCCTGAATCCAGGGATTTGGTTGCGACGACCATTCCTTTCCCATTTTGCGTTAGGTTTACTCTGAGCGTTTCCTTTCCCTCTGGTGGGATAAATAACGCATGGTGGCGACTTTTCTGTCATAGCCGGCGCCGATTTTGGCAGTAGCGACACCCACTGCCCCTGCTGGCTGGCTATCCACATTAATCTTTTCCCCGTTGCAAAAAGCTTCCAACCCATAATTCCATGGAATGGCTTTCGTACTTTCATAAGGAATGGGCCCTGCTTTCGTTATCGTGATAGTTGGCCGCCTGGCGGGCGCTGATATCGTAATAGTCTTTCATGGAATTGTAACTGTTGCGACCTCACCTTGCTTTACAAATCTTACCTCACCAGGTTTCTCAACAGCAGTGCGGTCGAATTGTAAAGTTCCCTCATCAATCATGGCCTGAATACCTCTCTTCAAATCAATACAACCCTCTGGTCGGGTCCAACAATCCAAACAGTACTCATCACATCCGGGGAAGACCCCTCCTTTCAACAATCTGCTTTTAACATAGCTTAAAGGTGTCTTTAGATCATTTACGACCATAACCAAATCCAAATCTTCTTCTGTCAGAATAGCATTCGCTCCATGATTCGGCATTGGTTGTTGTACAATATTGGGACCATCATGACTGAAGTTAATGACTTTACTATCAATCAAATCTTAGACTTTGTGTTTAAAAGCATGACAACTCTCGATATCATGTCCGGGTGCCCCAGAATGAAATTCACAATGCTTACTATTATCATACCCGTAAGGAAGCGCTCCTGTGGGCGAGTCCAACGTTCTCTTCTCAACTAGATTCAAACTTAACAGCGTTTGAAGCAATTCTGCATACATTGACGGAGGTGTATCAAATACCCTCTTTGGCTTCCCATTCTGAATCCTTCTCTAAGCAGGATTATGCCTTTGTTGTTGTTGCTGCTGTTGTTATGGTTGTTGTCGTTGTTGTGGTATAGGGATCGTCATACTAGCAACCTGTTGTTGAATATACTGATTCCTACCTCTACCTCGTCCTCGACCACCATACACTGCGATGGCGTCTCCTTGTCTTTTACCACCAAAGACCTTTTTTGCACCTCCTGTTGAGGTCGATTCACCGACTTGAATCTTACCAATTTTAATGCCATTTTCAATCCGTTCTCCCATGAGTACCATGTCAGAGAAACTACCCATCGAGCAATTGAGCAATTTATCATAATACATTCCAGAGAATGTTCCAACAAAAATATCAATCAATTCCCTTTCAACCATAGGTGGGTATACCCTTGCCGCCACATCACGCCAACGCTGGGCATACTCCTTGAAACTCTCTCCATTCTTCTGTGAAAGACTTTGAAGCTGAACCCTATTTGGCGCAAGGTCACTGTTGTATTGGTAATGTCTGACGAAAGCATCAGCCAATTCTTTCCAACTTTCGATCTGTGCAGGCTCTAGTCCCATGTACCATTCCAGCGATGGTCCTGACAAACTATCTTGGAAAAAATGCATAAGCATCTTCTCATCATCAGAGTAAGCTGACATCCTCCGGTAATATGAACGCACATGAACCCGTGGGCATGTATCCCCTTTATATTTATCGAAAGTGGGAGCTTTGAACTTCAATGGCACCCTCAGCCCAGGAACCAGCCCCATGGTGGCCATGTCCAAACCTGCAGAATTTTGATTGGCTATACCTCTTATCTGCTCTTCCAGCATTTTAATCCCCCGATCATTATCAGTGGGACCCTCAAAGCCCATGCCTTTCCCAGAAAAGGCATCTTCCTGACGATCTCTGTCCCAGTACGGACCCTCATTACCATACCCGTCATAAGCAGCATTACGACCATGACCATGACCACTTTGGAAAAACCTGGGGTCATACCTCAGATTGCCAAGGTCTTGATTAGCAGCCGCTGTCCCAAAGCCAGTATTGAAAGGACCCATCCCAGCACCATTGGTATTCACATTGCCAAACCCAGCATTGTCGTAGCCATTATTACCATAACCTTAATTGTTATCACCAAACCCTTCGTTGCCGAAGCCCTGATTATTAAAGCCATCATTGCCATCGCGATTGCCAAAGCCAAAACCCTGATTATTGTCACCGAAACCAGTATTGATACCAACATTCCTGTTGGTTTCCACGTTCCCATTACCATTATCAGCATTTCTGTTACCAGCGTTGTCGTTGCCATTGCCAGTACCAGTCTCATTTGGTATGACTTCCTCCCTGCGAGGGGTCTCAACACGAGCAGAGTTAAATTCAGTATTACCAGCCGCTCGCGCCAGCAGCGGTTGCACCAGAGTTTGAAGATGTTCCTGGCCTTTGGCCACAGCCTCCATAGTCTGCATGAATTGGGCCAACCTATCTCGGATCTCCTGCATCTCAGACTGTACCTGATCCATATTCTTCTTACTGTTGCTTCTTGTAGCGTACCGGTGAGTTCTCTGTTCTTCAATCTTGAAATAACCTGAAAGACGTAGGAGATAAGATTCGAGCTCAAAAAAGTACCTGTCATGCAATATGAAGATGCAAATGCACACATGTAAATATGCAACAGGTTAATTCCCCCCCCCCCCCCCCCCCGATTCTAATTCCGGAGAAGAAGCCATAACGACTATGGAGTCCCAAGTAAGCAAGCGCAGAATCAGAAATCTCATACATAAACAAATGCCAAAAGGCAGAGTACAAAGATACAACTGAAAAGACCTCGGCTAACAAGCCTGGCGATGGTCAAAATACAAGCACGAAATAACAAACTACAAGAGAAAAACAAAGATAATTAGGATGGATGGCGCGCCCGGACATCTCCGAATAGCCTCAACGTCTCCGGATAACCTGATCTGGAGAACAGTTCCTGTATCAGTAATGTGTGTCACCTAACAGTGGATCTCAGCTTTTTGGCGTCCTCTACACAGGCTCCCTTGCCAAAACACTCATCAAGCCTGCATCTCTTGAAGCCAGCCTTCAGTTCACAACCCCTCATTTCTTTGACTATGTTGCTCACTCTAAACTCAGCGTCACGTCTAAGAGATGCCTCTTCAGCATTCTTCGCATCCTTAGCGCTGAGCTGCTCCTCTAACCGGGAAATCTGCAGCTTCAACTCATCTTCACGCTCCTTCCGGCTAGTAAGCGTGGCATTCGACAAAAATTCCCATTTGGGAAGTCGAGAATAAGCCTTATTCATAAGCTCTTTCTTAGTAGCAAGCACACTACTAACACCATTCAAGGCTACTCCCACCTTCTCTCTCCTACTGGTTTCTTCAGTCAAATCTGAACCCAACCTGTTAATCATCTCAGTCTGCTTCTTCAAAGTGAAGGTTGCCTCACTCTTCTCATGCCGAAGCTGGAAAATATCTTTCTCTAACTCTTCATTTGCTCTTTGCAATTCTTCCTTTTCAACCAGCAGCTTGTTATACTTCTCAATCTCCACTGAAGTAGGTTCCTCAATCACTAGAAGATACAAAGGCTCTACAGCAGGATATGGCATCAAAGAAGTCCTAACACTCTCATGGATCCAGAGTCGATAAGGATTATAAGCTCGATTGTTACTCTTACCAAGCAATGTATTTCCTCTTCTGTGAATATTACCCCAAGCATGCCTCAATCTGGCCAAAACATCTCCATCTAATAAACTTGTGAGATACAGAGATTCCTGTATCTCGTCTTCAACCGGAGAATTCCTCTAAGCATAGCCAAACTGTCTCACAAGCAGAGAAGGGTTATAGTTAATACAAACTTTCCGTCCAGTCAAAGGAACGTTCGGAAAGCCACTGCAACTATATATAATATTCACTCCGAGCAGGTTCCGATCAAACCAAACAATGTTCTCAGCACACAATCCCATCAATCTGGAAGACCAATCTAAAGTACCAGCAGTATCAACAAAAGGTCCCGTCTTAGGAAGATGTCCCTGAAACCACTTGTATAGAAGAGGTACACAGCAAGAAACATTCTTTCCCCGATGCTTCTCATTCTTATAGTGAATAGAATGATAAACGTCACCCAAGAGAGTAGGCACCGGATTCTTCGTGGCAAGAATAAAGAAAGCATCTGAGTCAACAAAATCAGGCAAGTTGGGGAACAATACAATCCCATAAATGCAAACAACCAGAATAGCACTGAAGACAATCCAACATCCATCCTTCGCACATTGCGTAGCCTTCTCAACCAAGCAAGAAAGATGAAAACCATAAAATCCATTCAGCTTGACCAAACCTTCGGGGAACTCAGAAGTATCTAAACCGACAATCTCAGCAAGCTTAGCTAACTCAGGCTCAGTATCCTCGTGAATAAAAGGCATCTGATCTAACACAGGAACTCCTAGCATATAAGAATACTCCTCCAAAGTAGGGGCCAAAATAAAATCAGGGAACAAGAAGCATCTCAACTGTGGCTCGTAAAACTGCATCAAGGTATACAATCCAGTCATCTCAAACACAGAAGGTCTGCACAACAAACTGAGCAGTTTCCCATAAGACTCTCTAAACTCAGCCTTCACTCTCTGATCTGCTAGAGCAACCAACCGCAACAAGGAACTGATATCTGGAGAAAGCAATCTGTAAGCAACTATCCTCTTCATGGACTCCATGTCTGGCAAGAAGAACACTAGAATCTGAGGGGAAAAAGCACACCTGCAACATAAATACACGTTAATGAAATGCAAACATGAAAATGCAAATGCATATGCAGACAGGGGATCAAGTGCAATAATGAAGAACTATGTTGTGCTGTACTGCAACTTGAGAACCATCAGATCTTCTCCTTAAACCAAACCAACCACAAAAGAACCCTCATAACCAATTCTCACTGACAGAGACAAACTAGGTGTTCTGAGGCCAGAGTTTTCCTGCAAAAAAACCCACCTACCCCTCACAGGTACGTACTTAACTCGCAGACGAGGTACGACATCCTATGCGGTCATCAGCATCACAGACTTTCAAGAGCGATGATACGATACCAAGAAGGTGTGGCATCATCATCCCTTGAAGAGGCCTCACTTAGCCGAATCCCAAATGATAGGTCCCCAGAGTCGACAACCCTCAAATCCAACAACCTGTCAAGCCCAAAGGGCTAGGCAAGATGATATCAAAGAGAATCTCGTCTGAGTGCAGATTTCATAGCTAGCTGGTGCGAGCAAAGCAAGCAGGCTAACCACTACTTTCTACTTCTAAGTCTATGTGCACTCAAGTCCAGGTTCGGCTTATCTCTCAAACTAACCCTCTACCCACAGCACAATAACAATAATATACAGTATTGAAAGTAAATACAGAAAGATAAATACATACAAAACCCCATACGGGAAAATAAGCGCTAGGATTGACTCGCATAGGGAACCGTTGGAGTCCCCAGCAGAGTCGCCAGCTGTCGCTACTGCGAAAATCGGCGCCGGCTATGACAGAAGAGTCGCCACCGTGCGTTATTTATCCCAGAAGAGGGAAAGGAAATGCTCAGAGAAAACCTAACGCAAAGAGGGAAAGGAATGGTCATCGCAACCAAATCCTAGATTCGGGAGTCAGTTACGCAAGGGGAAGGTATTAGCACCCCTCACGTCCGTCGTACTCGACGGGATCCACGCTTTTTTTCTGTCAAAGGGTATGTTTATCTATCTACTCTAAAGGTATGGTCTAAAAGGAAAAGAAAGTGACTCAGCAAAGTATCGCACTTTATGCCTACGTATTCCCGTCTGGAACGAGAAATCAGAGTCAACGTAGTTTGCCTAACTACGGGTTAAGGGGGGGAAGGTTGCTCGCCAAGACGTTGCATCTCTTACCTACGTACTTTCATACGGCATGAAAGATCAGAGCAAACGTAGTTCAGGCTACAGAAGACACAAGTTTGTCTGACAGTTTTTTATCTCCTTATGAAAGGGTTTTCCTAATTAAAGGTCCAAGAGGACAAAACAGAGTTTGAATGTTTGTTTGAGTCTTTTACGAAAGAACTGTTTTTTAGGATGTTTGCAATCTCAGTCGCACTAGAGACTATGACCCAGGAGTGAACGCTTCGTATATCACCCAAGAGGT
The DNA here is from genome assembly GCA_963859935.3 of Lathyrus sativus. Classification (NCBI taxonomy): domain Eukaryota; kingdom Viridiplantae; phylum Streptophyta; class Magnoliopsida; order Fabales; family Fabaceae; genus Lathyrus; species Lathyrus sativus. The sequence goes on from OZ012735.1 coordinate 361,177,200, forward strand.
ACCACACTAAACATCCAGATTACTGGAGAAAGACCCTTCACCAACCTTTTCCCAGATAGCTTAAGGCTCGTACCGTACGACTTCAATTAACCTTATTACTGTGTTTTTGAATTGTTTTGAGATGAGAAGAGAAAGACACCCTAAAACTATGGTTGAAAGGGAATCTACCTACAGTTATCATGCATGGTTTAAAAACCTAATGTCTGTCATAATTCCCTCTTGCATAGAGGAAATCAGAGATCCTAGGGGAAAACAGCAAAAGAAAGCAAGCAGTAAACAGTAAACAGTAAAATGCATGCTATGCAACAGTACAAGCGAGGCAAGGGAGTCCGGCTCAACCTCAAACCTAAGAAAACAATAGGCAAGGGGAGACAAGCTCCACCTCAAACCAAAAGGTAGGCAACACAAGCAAACAGACAATACAACAAAAGAAAAACAGAGGAAGCAGCCCAAGCAGCAGCAACAATCTTCTACAGACAGCAACTTCAGCCTTCAACAGCAGCTCTTGTCAGCAAAGTTGAATTGACAGCAAAGAATCTTCATCTTCAAGCTAGTTCCTATCTTCAAGCTTCTTCAATTCTTCATCTTCAAACTCTAGTAAGCTCCACAAGAAGAGAAATCATCATTGAGATCAAGTTACAATGTTAGGAAACCTGATGAAAACCAAAGGAATTCATCAGGAACCAACATGAAAAGAAAGTGCATCCTCAAAAGTTCTACTCATTAAGGCATGCCACTCATCACTCAAAAGGAGAGATGGAGCTTCCTTAAGAGTACTTTGCATCATAGGATATAATAGAAGCAAACAAGGCATTCTATGTTTGATGAAAGACGAAAGACTAGTTCTAATGGCTCTTCCTAAACCCTAATCTTATAAGCTCCTAAAAAGCTCCTAAAATAGGAAGAAACCTTCAACTCTAAGCTCCACAAGCCAAGCCACAACAGCTACAAGATGTCCAGAAGCTCCTCCAAAAAGGAATCCAAGCACTTCAAGCTCCAAAGCCACCAACAAGACCAAACAAAGCAAGGTACCAAAGATGGAACACCACAAGCAACACATACTTGCAAATTATACCTAAAATAGAAAACTAAGTTGTAAAATTCTAATAAATTTCTTAGGGGAACATGTATGTTTTAACATTCTAGGGTTCAAATATCAAAGCCTAAATTAACTTCTAGGTCCACTAAACAATTCCTAAGTTGAAACATGTCAAGGTAAACAACAAGTTTGGGAAGGCTCTAAACATCTCACCTAAAACAGAACCTATAATTGTTGAAAAAATCTAATAAAAATCCTAAGGGAGCATGCACATCTAACTTATAACATACTCAAAAATCACAGCCAAATTCAATACCAAAAGGTCACACCAAAATCAACAAAACAGATGAACAATTATGCAAAAATTAAAGAAATAAACAAAATGAGAAAAATCAAATAAAATTGAAAAATGCATGGAAATGCAATTTATTGATCCCATAAAATCACAAATTTAATTAGGAGCATGGAGATATTTTTAAAATATTTTTTGGATCAAAAATGGATTTATTGTGATTTTTGGAATCAATTTGCATTAAAAATAAAACAAAATGAATAAAAATAAATCAAAGCGCAGGAAAATAAGAGAGCCATTGGATGCATGGACTGGTCAGCTGATCTGATGCTTGAGGAAGTGCCACCTCATTTAATGAAACAACAGAGTTTCAATCTTCAAAAGTCAACAAAAACAAATAAAACGTGGCAGTTGGATGCATGGACTGGTCGTTGGTCAAGGCTTGATCTGATGGCTCCTAGTCATCTTCTCCATTCAAATGCCAAAACACAAGGAACTCAGGTGTGGTGGTCGGAGAAGACTTCTGGTCGTCTTCTCTGGTGACCAAATACTCACAGGCAACCAAAATTCATCAATCCTTACATCAAACTCATAAGAAACTCACAAGGATCTCAGATATCCTATCCAAATTCTCTAGATCAGGCTATGTCTTAAAACACGATTCAAGTTTCAGAAATCACACTCAAATTGATCATCACCAAATCAAAATCTAATTGCATAGAAATGATCCTCACACTTCATACATTAACCTGATCTATCCAATTCGTGTTCTAGCCTTAAGATCAGATCAAACCGTGTTCAAATACAAATCATATATCACCTAGGTTTGTCTCTAATTGTCCAAAATTTTGTCCAGAAACGATCTACTCCTTAACTAGATCCTAACAATATATGCAAATTGATCTACATCTTCCTATAATTATGAGAAACTTGAAGTTTACATACCTGGTGTAGATCTATGAACAGAGGTATCTAGAGCACGAATCAAGCTTCAAAACTCTCCAGAATCACTCAAGGATGCAAGAGAAATATGTTGAAACCTTCAATTTGATCTGAATTGGCTTGGAACTCAAAACCCGATCTGCACTTGCTTGCTTGAAAATGAACTTGCTATCTCTGCTTCAGCCACGAAAATTGCACCAAAATGATTCTGAAATCATTAAAGGACTTAAATAGAACATGTCTATGGGCTTTTTGAATCCAATTGGAGCCCAATCCAGCCATTTCAATTTTTTTGTTTTTCTCCTCAAAATCTCCATGTGACAGTCACGAATTTTGCCACGGAGCTTGCTCTAGAAGTTTCTAATCACTTGCAAATTGCCTTGTGAATGCATTCAGATCAAAAGGAACACTTGAAATGCCTTGGTGAATGCATTCAGATCGAATTTGATGGCCAGCTCAACCCGAAGTTGACAAGAATATTAGACCTCGCCGTCAGGCATCTGTTAAACAAACAAGCATCGAATCCGAAGGCCGACTCAACCCGAAGTTAAGAGGAATATTTGACCTCGCTGTCAGGCATCTGTTAAACAAATAGACATCGAACCCGAACGTCGTCTCAACCCGTAGTTGAGAAAAACATTTGACCTAGCCGTCAGGCATCTATTAAACAAACAAGCATCGAACCCGAAGGCTGGCACAACACAAAGTTGAGAGGAACATCTGACCTCGCCGTCAGGCATCTATTAAACAAACAGGCATCGAACCTGAAGGCCGGATAAACACGAAGTTCATAGGAATATCTGACCTCGCCGTTAGGGATCTGTTAAACAAATAGGCATCGAGCACGAAGGTCGGCTCAACCCGAAGTTGAGAAGAAAATATGACCTCGCTGTCAGGCACTGTTAAACAAACATGCATCGAACTTGATGGCCAACTCCACCCAAAGTTGAGAAGAACATCTGACCTCGCCGTCTGGAATCTGTTAAACAAGCAGGCATCGAACCCGAATGCTGGCTCAACACAAAGTTGAGTGGAACATTTGACCTCGTCGTCAGGAATCTGTTAAACAAACACGCATCGAACCCGAAGGGCGGCTCAACCTGAAGTTGAGAAGAACATCTGACCTTGCTGTCAGGCATCTATTAAACAAACAAGCATCGAACACGAAGTCCCACTCAACACGAAGTTGAGAGGAACATCTGACCTTGCCGCCAGGCATTTGTTAAACAAACGGGCATCGAACCCGAAGGCCGGCTCAACACGAAGTTGAGAGGAACATTTGACCTCAACCAAGCATCAAACTCGAAGGCCGGCTCAACCAAAAGTTGAGAAGAACATTTGATCTCACCGTCAGGCATTTGTTAAACAAACACGAACCCGAAGGCCGGCTCAACACGAAGTTGAGAGGAACAGTTTACATTCCCGTCAGGCATCTGTTAAACAAATAGGCATCGAACCTGAAGGCCGGCACAACACGGAGTTGAGAGGAACATTTGACGTCCTCGTCCGGCATCTGTTAAACAAACATGCATCAAACCCGAAGTCTGGCTCAACCCAAAGTTGAGAAGAACATCTTACCTCACCGTAAGGCATCTTTTAAACAAATAGGAATCAAACCCGAATGTCGTCTCAACCCGTAGTTGAGAAAAACATTTGACCTAGCCGTCAGGCATCTGTTAAACAAAGAGGCATCGAACCCGAAGGCTGGCACAACACAAAGTTGAGAGGAACATCTGACCTCGCCGTCAGGCATATATTAAACAAACAGGCATCGAACCCGAAGGCCGGCTCAACACAGAGTTCATAGGAATATCTGACCTCGCCGTCAGGTATCTGTTAAACAAACAGGCATCGAGCACGAAGGCCGGCTCAACCCGAAGTTGAGAAGAACATCTGACCTCGCTGTCAGGCACTGTTAAACAAACATGCATCGAACTTGATGGCCAGCTCAACCCGAAGTTGATAAGAACATTAGACCTTGCCGTCTGGCATATGTTAAACAAACAGGCATCGAACCCGAAGGCCGGCTCAACAAGAAGTTGAGAGGATCATTGGACCTCGCCGTCAGGAATCTGTTAAAGAAACAGGCATCGAACCCGAAGGGCGGCTCAACACAATTTGAGAAGTACATCTGACCTTGCCGTCAGGGATCTGTTAAATAAATAGGCATCCAACCCGGAAGCCGGCGCAACCCGAAGTTGAGAAGAACATCTGACCTCGCTGTCAGGCATCTGTTAAACAAACAGGCATCGAACTCGAAGGCCGACTAAACACGAAGTTCATAGGAATATCTGACCTCGCTGTAAGGCATCTGTTAAACAAATAGGCATCGAACACGAAGTCCAGCTCAACACGAAGTTGAGAGCAACATCTGACCTCGCCGCCAGGCATTTGTTAAACAAACGGGCATCGAACCCGAAGGCCGGCTCAACACAAAGTTGAGTGGAACATTTGACCTCTTCGTCAAGCATATGTTAAATAAACAGGCATGGAACCCGAAGTCCGGCTCAACCAAAAGTTGAGAAGAACATTTGATCTCGCCGTCAGGCATCTGTTAAACAAACAGGCATCAAACCCGAAGGCTGGCTCAACACGAAGTTGAGAGGAACATTTGACGTCCCCGTCAGGCATCTGTTAAACAAACAGGCATCGAACCTGAAGGCCAGCACAACACGAAGTTGAGAGGAACATTTGACGTCCCCGTCAGGCATTTGTTAAAGAAACATGCGTCAAACCCAAAGGCTGGCTCAACCCAAAGTTGAGAAGAACATCTTACCTCACCGTGAGGCATCTTTTAAACAAACAAGAATCGAACCCGAACGCCGTCTCTACCCGTAGTTGAGAAAAACGTTTGACCTAGCCGTCTAGCATTTGTTAAACAAACAGGCATCGAACCCGAAGGCTGGCACAACATGAAGTTGAGAGGAACATCTAACCTCGCCGTCAGGCATCTATTAAACAAACAGGCATCCAACCCGAAGGCCAGCTCAACACGAAGTTCATAGGAATATCTGACCTCGCCGTCAGGGATCTGTTAAACAAACAGGCATCGAGCACGAAGGCCGGCTCAACCCGAAGTTGAGAAGAACATCTGACCTTGCTGTCAGGCACTGTTAAACAAACAGGCATCGAATTTGATCACCAGCTCAACCCGAAGTTGATAAGAATATTAGACCTCTCCGTCTAGCATATGTTAAACAAACATGCATCAAACCCGAAGGCCGGCTCAACAAGAAGTTGAGAGGAACATTTGACCTCGCCGTCAGGCATCTGTTAAACAAACAGGCATCGAACCCGAAAGGGCGGCTCAACACAAATTTGAGAAGTACGTCTGACCTTGCCGTCAGGGATCTGTTAAACAAACAGGGATCCAACCCGGAGGCCAGCTCAACCTGAAGTTGAGAAGAACATCTGACCTTGCTGTCAGGCATTTGTTAAAAAAACAGGAATCGAACCTGAAGGCCAGGTCAACCCGAAGTTGAGAAGAACATCTGATGTCGCTGTCAGGTATCGGTTAAACAAATAGGCATCGAACCCGATGGCCGGCTCAACACGAAGTTGAGAAGTACATATGACCTTGCCGTCAGGCATCAGTTAAACAAACAGGCATAGAACCCGAAGACCGGTTTAACACGAAGTTCATAGGAATATCTGACCTTGCCGTAAGGCATCAGTTAAACAAAAGAGCATCGAACACGAAGTCCCGCTCAACACGAAGTTGGGAGCAACATCTGACCTCGCCGCCAGGCATTTGTTAAACAAACGGGAATCGAACCTGAAGGCCGGCTCAACACGAAGTTGAGAGGAACATCTGACCTTGCCGTCTAAAATATGTTAAATAAACAGGCATCGAACCCAAAGGCCGGCTCAACCAAATGTTGAGATGAACATTTGACCTCGCCGTCAAGCATCTGTTAAACAAACAGGCATCGAACCAGACAGTCGGCTCAACACGAAGTTTAGAGGAACATTTGACCTCGCTGTAAGGCATCTACTAAAAAACCAAGCATCGAACCCGAAGGGCGGCTCAACCAGAAGTTGACAAGAACATTAGACCTCGCCGTCAGGAATCTGTTAAACAAACAGGCATCGAACCCGAAGGTCAGCTTAACACGAAGTTGAGAGGAACATTTGACCTCGCCATCAAGGCATCTGTTAAACAAACACGCATCGAACCCGAAGGTCGGCTCAACCGGAAGTTGAGAAGAACATCTGACCTCGCTGTTAGGTATCTGTTAGACAAACAGGCATCAAACCCGAAGGCCGACTTAAGACAAAATTGAAAAGAACATTTGACGTCGCCGTCAGGCATCTGTTAAACAAACAGGCATCGAACCAGAAGGGCGGCATGTAATACCCCCTTTCTATACCCCCAAATTAATACAAATAAATCAATTAGGCACTTAGAAAATTTATTTCATCAGAGTTTAATTAAAACATGGTATATAAGAGGCGCATCACATTATCATGAAATTAAACATATACGATACCTGCTCACAATAGATATGCAACAATGGGTAACCCACATCTCAATATTTAGAATAAAAGCGGAAACATCCAAATATTGAATCGATCGCATACATAAAAGTATATACAACCATCAGTTAATTCATGCTTTACAATATATCCACAGCAGATACATACACCTATGTATCACAAAAGAATCAAAACAAAATAGCTTCAAAAGAGTCAAAGGCTTCCTAACTACCCAGATGTTACATATCAGAGCCATTGACCAAAAAGAATGAAGACATCGCTTCACAAAAAGAACCTCCAGCTTCCTACTCTGCAATGCCTCATAGAGCATTATAAAACAGCAGAAGGGTGAGAAACAATATCATAACAGTTAATGTATAAAATTGTATATATACATATACTCATATTTGTACAAGTTATACTCAAATTATGTTCTCACCACATTAAGCATATACAATTAATCATGTCTCTACACATACACATGAACATTTACTATATATTTCTCCCAACAATCATATATAACATACACAGTTATATTCATACAACCAATGCATCATACACAGATGACTCATGCAACTCATAGAGACCGACACACGACCCTATGCAGATGCAAATGCGGTACCGACTCATTTCAACAAATTCCCTAAGGAATCGAGTATTCAGCAGATCCTCCACGAGATCAAGTATTCAGCAGATTCTCCACGGAATCAAATATTCATCAGATTCTCCACGGAATCGAATATTCAGCAGATTCTCCACGGAATCAAATACTCAGCAGTTTCTCCACGGAATCAAATACTCTAGTCAATCCTCCAAGGGATTACATGTTATGACCGATTCTCTAAGGAATCACACAATGCAACCGATTCTCCAAGGAATCTAATGTAACCATCGTATCATACGAGGTTCTGCAAATCCTCCGAGGGATCAATCAACACACAAATGCATACTAAGATGCTTCACAATGCAAATCCTCCGAGGGATCATTCAACACAAAAATGCATACTATGTTCACAAATATACTCATTGCATTTATCACGTACATCGCATATATCTATCATGCATTCACATTATGCACCATTTCACACATGGTTTGCACACATATCAGCCTATCAATGCGTTTCTATTCAATTCAAGCAAATACACAAGGTTATCAAACGTTCAAGATTCACCACTGGCTCTACAATCTAGGATTCACGCCTTTCGGCCACCCACAGCACGACACGTCGAAACAGTTCACACATCAATCGTTCATATAGGCATTAATCATAATTTAATCAACCAAACATCATGCTATGAACAAACAGCAAAACAAATAACACTGCCAGGTTCGCCAACCTTCGCCTGGCGAAGTCACGCAGTGAATGCTCGCTGGCCTTCGCCTGGCGAACTCCCCAGCGAAGTCCACTGGGGGTAATTCTGGAATTACTCGCTGAGGCTCGCTACACACTCGCCTGGCAAACCTTCGCCAACTAACCACGCCTGGCGAACTTGCCAACGAAGACAGGGTATTAGCTTCTGACTTGCTTCGCTACAGCTCGCTGGGCTTCGCCTGGCGAAGCTTCGCTGCCATTCGCCTGGCGAGCCTGCGAAGACAGAACCCCCATGGCTATTCCAAAGCCCAAACTCCACACAACCAACCGATTAAATCCAAACCATTCTCAGTGGCACAACCGAACCATCACCCGACTAAACTACATCGTCTAATCCGAGTTCTAACCGATTAAAACCTCATTATACTCACAAAACCAACTTCTAACCTAAGTGGAAAAAGAGTAGAAGCTCTACAAAATCCAAACACATACACATACAATCATACACATTAAAGAGATGATGGAGTTTCACACCCTTACCGATCGATTGCAAGCTTTGGTGATGATCCCTTGATGATTCTAGGTTTTCCTCTCCACTTTCTCTTCTCTTTCTCTTCTCCTCTTTTCTTTCTCTTGTTTTTTTCTTCTTATGTTACTATCTTTCTTTCTTTTCCTCTCTTATTCTATTTCTATCTCTATTTCTTTCCTCTCAAGTTCTTTCCAACACTTACCAATCAATTCTCACACTAAATTGCTAAATGTCTAAAATGCCCTTTTTACTCTAATTCCCCGAAAACTCTCCGAATCGGTAAAAATAGATAAAATAAGCAAACACCACATAGTAATATATAATTTTTCAATTTAAAACAAACATCAATTAAATAAATTAAAAGACTCAACAATTAATGGGAATTTAGAATCGGGGCGTTACAACTCTCCCCCATTTTAGAAATTTTCGTCCTCGAAAATATTACCTTATTCAAACAACTCTGGATGCGATTCTCGCATCTTGCTCTCCAATTCCCAAGTCATGTTGCCTTCCGCGGAACCTCCCCAGGACACTTTCACAAGCGCAATATCCTTGCCTCTTAGTTTCTTAACTTCACGGTCCAAAATACTAACCGGTAAAACTTCAACTGTAAGGTTATCTCTTACTTCAACTTCATCCATTGGGATAACATGTGACGGATCCGGAACATACTTCCGAAGTTGCGAGACATGGAATACATCATGCAAATTCGAAAGGTTCGGAGGCAACGCCACACGATAAGCCACAGCACCAACTCGTGCGATAATCTGATACGGGCCAATAAAACGAGAAGTCAACTTTCTCGACTTCAAAGCACGACCCACACCCGTAACCGGTGTAACTCTAAAAAACACATGGTCGCCCTCTTGAAACTCGAGATCCTTTCTCCTTTTATCATGATAACTTTTCTGTCTACTCTGACAAGCTCTCATCTTTTCCTGAATAAATTTCACCTTTTCCGTCGTTTGCTGTACCGTTTCCGGACCAACTACCGACCTTTCACCGGTCTCATGCCAACACAGAGGTGTTCGACATCTCCGACCATATAAAGCCTCAAATGGCGCCATACCAATACTCGAATGGAAACTGTTATTATAGGTGAACTCAATCAACGCTAAATAACCGTCCCACGCACCACCTTGTTCAAGCACACAAGCATGCAACAAATCTTCTAACGATTGAATCGTCCTCTCGGTTTGACCATCTGTTTGCGGATGATATGCCGAACTCAATCTCAACTTAGAACCCAAGGCACTTTGCAAACTCTCCCAAAATCTTGAAGTAAATCTAGGATCTGTATCCGACACAATACTCTTAGGAACTCCATGAAGCTTCACAATAGTGCCAACATAAATCTCGGCCAACCTTTCCAAAGAATAAGTAATATCAATCGGAATAAAGTGAGCCGATTTAGTAAGCCTATCAACAATCACCCAAATAGCATTATGTCCTCTTTGCGTATTCGGCAATCCCGTAACAAAATCCATCGATATACTATCCCATTTCCATTCCGGAATATCCAACGGTTGCATCAATCCACTAGGCTTCTGATGCTCCACCTTAGACTTCTGGCAAATCAAACACGAGTACACAAAACGAGCAACATCGCTTTTCAATCCAGACCACCAAAAGATCTTCTTCAAATCCTGATACATCTTATTCGCTCCCGGATGAATACTCAAGTTACTCCGATGTCCCTCTTCCAATATCATCTTTTTCAAATCCGCATCATCGGGAATACAAATACGACCTCGAAACCTCAAAACTCCTAATTCATCAACTTTGAAATCTTCATTTCCATTCGTCATCAAATCCACAAATTTCAAATCCAACTTTTTCTTTTCACACACCGTAGCAAGGAAATCATTCGTGACATGCAACATACCCAGCCTCACACTACTCGGTGTTAACTCACAAACCAAACTCAAATCTCTAAAGCTCTCCAAGAGTTCCCACTCTCTAACCATTAAAGTAGACACGTGCAACGACTTCCGACTTAAGGCATTGGCTACCACATTCGCCTTACCCGGATGATAATTTAAACCAAAATCATAGTCCTTCAAAAGTTCTAGCCATCTCCTTTGCCTCATATTCAATTCTTTTTGATCAAACAAATACTTCAAACTCTTGTGATCGCTAAAAACTTCAAATCTTGCACCATAAAGATAGTGCCTCCAAATTTTCAAAACGAACACTACGGCCGCTAACTCCAAATCATGAGTAGGATAATTCTTTTCATGTACTCTCAACTGTCTAGAAGCATACGCCACGACCTTCCCATCTTGCATCAATACACCACCCAATCCTGACAAAGAAGCATCGCAATAAACCACAAAAGGTTCCGTAGGATTCGGCAAAATCAAAACTGGCGCTGTCATTAACCTTCTCTTTAATTCCATGAAACTCTCTTCACAATTAACATCCCAAATAAAAGCCTTTCCTTTACAAGTCAACTGCGTTAACGGAAGTGCTAACTTTGAAAATCCTTCGATAAACCTCCGGTAGTAACCGGCCAAGCCCAAAAAGCTTCAAATTTCCGTAACTGATCTTGGAGTCTCCCATTGCATTACCGCATCGATCTTGGATGGATCCACACTAATACCATTTCCGGAAATAATATGTCCAAGAAAACTCACCTTCGATAAACAAAACTCACACTTAGACAACTTTGCGTACAACTTCTTCTCTTTCAAAATCCGCAACACAATCCTTAAATATTCTTCGTGTTCCTCTCGAGACTTAGAATAAATCAAAATGTCGTCGATAAACACTACCACAAAACGATCCAACTGCTCGTGGAAGATACGGTTCATATATTCCATGAAAACACCCGGCGCATTAGAAACTCCGAATGGCATCACCGTATACTCATAGTGACCATATCGTGTTCTAAAAGCCGTCTTCGAAATATCTTCTTCCTTAACCCGAATCTGGTGATAACCGGATCTCAAATCAATCTTACTAAAAACACGGGCTCCAACTAATTGATCCATCAAATCATCGATTCTTGGAAGCGGATACTTGTTCTTAATTGTCACCTTATTCAACTGCCGATAATCAATACACAATCGCATACTACCATCCTTCTTCTTTACCAACAATACCGGCGCACCCCAAGGAGAAACACTTGGTCTTACAAATCTCTTATCCAACAAATCATTCAACTGCTTCTTCAATTCCACCAACTCCGATGCCGACATCCGATACGGGGCCATCGAAATCGGTCTAGTACCCGGAACTAGATCAATAGAAAATTCAACCTCTCTCTTTGGCGGCACATCCGCAACATCTTCCGGAAACACTTCAGGAAACTCACAAACCACAGGAAACACGTCGAGCTCAACTTTGCTCTCCACCGACAATGATGCAAATAAACCAAACAACTGAGCTTCGTCCGCTAAAAGTTTCTTCAACTCTTTAGTGGAAAGAAAACTCTCGTTCTCACCATCTTCCAAAGAAGGAAACCTTACTAACTTGTGATAGCAATCCAGATGAACTCTATTAAATTGCAACCAGTTCATACCCAGGATTACGTCCAAACCTTCCAACGGCAAACACACTAAATCCATAACGAAGTCCTTACCATACATGGTCAAAGGACAACTTGTACACACCAAAGAAGTAGTTACCGACCCCGAAGCGGGAGTCCCAATAACCATACCACTACTCAAAGAAACCATACACAAATCCAACCGCTTAGCACACGCAAGAGAAATGAACGAGTGAGTCGCTCCAGTATCAATAATAGCAACTAAAGGCATATCATTAATAAAGCATGTACCTTTAATCAAACGATCCGCCGCATTAGTAGCGTCTGAACCTGCTAATGCGAATACTTTTCCGCCCGCCGGAGCTTGCTTCGGTTTGGTACAATTCGGACTAATGTGACCCACCTCGCCACAATTAAAACACTTCACATCATTCTTTCTACACTCCGCTGCATCATGTCCAAGGAGCCCACAGTTGGAACACTTCGCCTTGAACTTTCCACAATCATAAGACTTGTGGCCCATCACGCCACACTTAAAACATTTGATCGCACCGGAACCTCCTCCGGGTCTCCTATCAAAGTTTCCCCTATGTTTGCCCTTATCAGCAGGCGTCACAGAAGGTTCGCTTCGTACTTGCTGCTTCCCTCTCCTCTCGCTCAAACCCTTATAATGAGTAGAACGAGCTCTACTGTCCTCTTCATAAATCCTACAGCACTCGGTCAAATCCGAAAATCTTCGTATTCTTTGATAACCCACCGCTTGCTTTATCTCAGGACGCAAGTCATTCTCATACTTGATACATTTGGAAAATTCCGCCGTAACCGCATCATAGTGAGGGTGAAACTTCACTAACTCAGTAAACTTAGCGGTGTAGTCCACCACCGACATATTACCTTGTTTCAACTCTAGAAATTCCATTTCTCTCTTCCCTTTAACACTTTCGGGATAATACTTCCTTAGAAACTCAGTACGAAATAAATCCCACGTAATCTCCTCATCGTCGACCTCAAGAACTTGGCTCACGCTGACCCACCAGTCATCAGCCTCTTCTCTCAGCATGTGAATTCCTAGTCTCACCTTGTTCCCTTCAGCATAATCCATCACCCTAAAGATCCTCTCAATTTCCTTTAACCATATCTGAGCACCATCCGGATCAAATCTCCCTTTGAACACCGGTGGTTGGTTCTTCCTGAACTCATCGTTCGCATTCACGTTAGGTGCACCCTGCACAGCTCTGGCCATAGCCTCTAACGCCGCTGCCATAGCATTGTCATTACGACCTGCCATATTCTGAGGATTCCCAAAAATAACAACAAGGTTAAACAACCGTTCAACCAACACAACAACAAGACAGACACGACTGACTCAACACTGGCTCTGATACCACTTAATGTAACACCCCCTTTCTATACCCCCAAATTAATACAAATAAATCAATTAGGCACTTAGAAAATTTATTTCATCAGAGTTTAATTAAAACATGGTATATAAGAGGCGCATCACATTATCATGAAATTAAACACATACGATACCTGCTCACAATAGATATGCAACAATGGGTAACCCACATCTCAATATTTAGAATAAAAGCGGAAACATCCAAATATTGAATCGATCGCATACATAAAAGTATATACAACCATCAGTTAATTCATGCTTTACAATATATCCACAGCAGATACATACACCTATGTATCACAAAAAAATCAAAACAAAATAGCTTCAAAAGAGTCAAAGGCTTCCTAACTACCCAGATGTTACATATCAGAGCCATTGACCAAAAAGAATGAAGACATCGCTTCACAAAAAGAACCTCCAGCTTCCTACTCTGCAATGCCTCATAGAGCATTATAAAACAACAGAAGGGTGAGAAACAATATCATAACAGTTAATGTATAAAATTGTATATATACATATACTCATATTTGTACAAGTTATACTCAAATTATGTTCTCACCACATTAAGCATATACAATTAATCATGTCTCTACACATACACATGAACATTTACTATATATTTCTCCCAACAATGATATATAACATACACAGTTATATTCATACAACCAATGCATCATACACAGATGACTCATGCAACTCATAGAGACCGACACACGACCCTATGCAGATGCAAATGCGGTACCGACTCATTTCAACAAATTCCCTAAGGAATCGAGTATTCAGCAGATCCTCCACGGGATCAAGTATTCAGCAGATTCTCCACGGAATCAAATATTCATCAGATTCTCCACGGAATCGAATATTCAGCAGATTCTCCACGGAATCAAATACTCAGCAGATTCTCCACGGAATCAAATACTCTAGTCAATCCTCCAAGGGATTACATGTTATGACCGATTCTCCAAGGAATCACACAATGCAACCGATTCTCCAAGGAATCTAATGTAACCATCGTATCATACGAGGTTCTGCAAATCCTCCGAGGGATCAATCAACACACAAATGCATACTAAGATGCTTCACAATGCAAATCCTCTGAGGGATCATTCAACACAAAAATGCATACTATGTTCACAAACATACTCATTGCATTTATCACGTACATCGCATATATCTATCATGCATTCACATTATGCACCATTTCACACATGGTTTGCACACATATCAGCCTATCAATGCGTTTCTATTCAATTCAAGCAAATACACAAGGTTATCAAACGTTCAAGATTCACCACTGGCTCTACAATCTAGGATTCACGCCTTTCGGCCACCCACAGCACGACACGTCGAAACAGTTCACACATCAATCATTCATATAGGCATTAATCATAATTGAATCAACCAAACATCATGCTATGAACAAACAGCAAAACAAATAACACTGCCAGGTTCGCCAACCTTCGCCTGGCGAAGCCACGCAGCGAATGCTCGCTGGCCTTCGCCTGGCGAACTCCCCAGCGAAGTCCACTAGGAGTAATTCTGGAATTACTCGCTGAGGCTCGCTACACACTCGCCTGGCGAACCTTCGCCAACTAACCTCGCCTGGCGAACTTGCCAGCGAAGACAGGGTATTAGCTTCTGACTTGCTTAGCTACAGCTCACTGGGCTTCGCCTGGCGAAGCTTCGCTGCCGTTCGCCTGGCGAGCCTGCGAAGACAGAACCCCCATGGCTGTTCCAAAGCCCAAACTCCACACAACCAACCGATTAAATCCAAACCAGTCTCAGTGGCACAACCCAACCATCACCCGACTAAACTACATCGTCTAATCCGAGTTCTAACCGATTAAAACCTCATTCTACTCACAAAACCAACTTCTAACCTAAGTGGAAAAAGAGTAGAAGCTCTACAAATCCAAACACATACACATACAATCATACACATTAAAGAGATGATGGAGTTTCACACCCTTACCGATCGATTGCAAGCTTTGGTGATGATCCCTTGATGATTCTAGGTTTTCCTCTCCACTTTCTCTTCTCTTTCTCTTCTCCTCTTTTCTTTCTCTTGTTTTTTTCTTCTTATGTTACTATCTTTCTTTCTTTTCCTCTCTTATTCTATTTCTATCTCTATTTCTTTCCTCTTAAGTTCTTTCCAACACTTACCAATCAATTCTCACACTAAATTGCTAAATGTCTAAAATGCCCTTTTTACTCTAATTCCCCGAAAACTCACCGAATCGGTAAAAATAGATAAAATAAGCAAACACCACATAGTAATATATAATTTCTCAATTTAAAACAAACATCAATTAAATAAATTAAAAGACTCAATAATTAATGGGAATTCAGAATCGGGGCGTTAGACGGCACAACACAAAATTGAGAAGAACATCTGACCTCGTCATCAGGCATCTATTAAACAAACATGCATCAAACCCGAAGGCCGACTCAACCCAAAGTTGAGAAGATCATCTAACCTCGCCGTGAGGCATCTGTTAAACAAACAGGCATCGAACCCGAAGGTCGTCTCAACACGTAGTTGAGAAACACATCTGACCTCGCCGTCAGGAATCTGTTAAACAACCAGGCATCGTACCCGAAGGCCGGCATAACACGAAGTTAAGAGGAACATCTGACCTTGCGGTTAGGCATCTCATAAACAAACAGGCATCGAACCCAAAGACCGGCTCAACACGATGTTCATAAGAACATCTGACCTCGCTATTATTCATCTGTTAAACAAACAGGCATCGGATTTGATGGCCGGCTCAACCCAAAGTTGAGAAGAACATCTGACCTCACCGTCAGACATCTGTTAAACAAACCGGCATCGAACCCGAATGCCGACTCAACCTGAAGTTCATAGGAATATCTGACCTCGCCTTAAGGCATCTATTAAACAAATAGGCATCGAACACTAAGTCCCGCTCAACACAAAGTTGAGAGCAACATCTGACCTCGCCACCAAGCATTTGTTAAACAAACAGGCATCGAACCCTAAGGTCGGTTCAACACGAAGTTGATAGGAGCATATGACCTCGCCATCAAGCATATGTTAAATAAAAAGGCATAGAACCCGAAGGTCGGCTCACCCAAAAGTTGAGAAGAACATTTGACCTCGTCGTCAGGCATATGTTAAACAAACATGCATCGAACCCGACGGTCGGCTCAACCCAAAGATGAGAAGAACATCTGACTTCGCCGTCAGGCATCTGTTAAACAAACAAGCATCGAACCCAAAGGCTGGCTCAACATGATGTTCATAGGAATATCTGACCTCGCTGCCAGGGACACGTTAAATAAACATGCATCAAACACGAAGGCCGGCTCAACCCGAAGTTGAGAAGAACATCTGACCTCGTTGTCACGCATCTGTTAAACAAACAGGCGTTGAATTTGATGGTTGGATCAACCCAAAATTCAGAAGAACATCTGACCTCGCTGTCTGGCATCTGTTAAATAAACACGCATCGAACCTGAAGGCCGGTTCAACCCGAAGCTGAGAAGAACATCTGACCTCGCCGTATGGAATCTGTTAAACAAACAGGCATTGAACCCGAAGGCCGGCTCAACCCAAAGTTGAGAAGTACATCTGACCTTGCCATCGGAGATCTGTTAAACAAAAAGGCATCGACCTCGGTAGGTCGGCTCAATCCGAAGTTGAGAAGAACATCTGACCTCGCTATCTGGCATCTGTTAAACAAACAGGCATCGAATTTGTTGGTCGGCACAACCCAAAGATGAGAAGAACATCTGAACTTGTTGTTAGATATCTGTTAAAAAAACAGGAATCGATCCCGAAGGCCAGGTCAACCCGAAGTTGAGAAGAACATCTGATCTCGCCGTCAGGTATCTGTTAAACAAACATGCATCGAACCCGAAGGCCGGCTCAACACGATGTTAAGAAGTACATATGACCTTGCCGTCAGGCATCAGTTAAACAAACAAGCATAGAACCCGAAGACCGGTTTAACACGAAGTTCATAGGAATATCTGACCTCGCTGTAAGGCATCTGTTAAACAAATAGGCATCGAACACGAAGTCCCGCTCAACATGAACTTGAGAGAAACATTTGACCTCGCCGCCAGGCATTTGTTAAACAAATGAGCATCGAACCGGAAGGCCGGCTCAAACACGAAGTTGAGAGGAACATCTGACCTCGCCGTCAAGCATATGTTAAATAAACAGGCATCGAACCCAAAGGCCGGCTCAACCAAATGTTGAAAATAACATTAGACCTCGCGGTCAAGCATCTGTTAAACAAACAGGCATCGAACTAGAAATTCGGCTAAACTCGAAGTTGAGAAGAACATCTGACCTCGCCGTAAGGAATCTGTTAAACAAACAAGCATTGAACCCGATGGTCGGCTTAACACGAAGTTGAGAGGAACATTTGACCTTGCCGTCAAGGCATCTGTTAAACAAACACGCATCGAACCCGATGGCCGGCTCAACACGAAGTTGAGAGGAACATCTGACGTCACCGTCACGCATATGTTAAACAAACAGGCGTCGAACCCGAAGGCCGGCTCAACCAAAAGTTGAGTAGAACATTTGACCTCGCCGTCAGGAATCTGTTAAATAAACAGGCATCGAACCCGAAGGCCGGCTCACCCAAAAGTTGAGAAGAACATTTGACCTCATCGTCAGGCATATGTTAAACAAACAGGCATCGAACCCGACAGTCGGCTGAACCCGAGATGAGTGGAACATCTAACCTCGCCGTCAGGCATGTGTTAAACAAACAGGCATCGAACCCGAAGGCTGGCTCAACACGATGTTCATAGGAATATCTGACCTCGCCGTCAGGGATCTGTTAAACAAACATGCATCAAACACGAATGCCGGCTCAACCCGAAGTTGAGAAGAACATCTGACCTCGCTGTCACGGATCTATTAAACAAACAGGCATTGATTTTGATGGTCGGCTCAACCCAAAATTGAGAAGAACATCTGACCTCACTGTCTGGCATCTGTTAAATAAACCCGCATCGAACTTGAAGGCCGGGTCAACCCGATGTTGAGAAGAACATCTGACCTCGCCGTCTGGAATCTATTAAACAAACAGGCATTGAACCCGAAGGTCGGCTCAACCCGAAGTTGAGAAGTACATCTGACCTCGCCATCAGAGATCTGTTAAACAAAAAGGCATCGACCTCGGTAGGTCGGCTCAACCCGAAGTTGAGAAGAACATCTGACCTCGCTATCTGGCATCTATTAAACAAACAGGTATCGAATTTGATAGCCGACTCAACCCAAAGCTGAGAAGAACATCTTAACTTGTTGTTAGATATCAGTTAAAAAAACAGGAATCGAACCCGAAGGCCAGGTCAACCCGAAGTTGAGAAGAATATCTGATCTCGCCGTCAGGTATCTGTTAAACAAACATGCATCGATCCCGAAGGCCGGTGCAACACGAAGTTGAGAAATACATATGACCTTGCCGTCAGGCATCAGTTAAACAAACAGGCATAGAACCCGAAAACCGATTTAACAAGAAGTTCATAGGAATATCTGACCTCGCCGTAAGGCATCTGTTAAACAAATAGGCATCGAACACGAAGTCCCGCTCAACATGAAGTTGAGAGCAACATCTGACCTCGCCGCCAGGCATTTGTTAAACGAACGAGCATCGAACCCGAAGGCCGACTCAACACGAAGTTGAGAGGAACATCTGACCTCACCGTCAAGCATATGTTAAATAAACAGGCATCGAACCCAAAGGCCGGCTCAACCAAATGTTGAGAAGAACATTTGACCTCGCCGTCAAGCATTTGTTAAACAAATAGGCATCGAACCAGAAGGTCGGCTCAACCCGAAGTTGAGAAGAACATCTGACCTCGCCGTCAGTAATCTGTTAAACAAATAGGCATTGAACCCGAAGGTCGGCTTAACACGAAATTGAGAGGAACATTTGACCTCGCCGTCAAGGCATCTGTTAAACAAAAATGCATCGAACCCGGTGGCCGACTCAACACGAAGTTGAGAGGAACATCTGACGTCACTGTCACACATATGTTAAACAAACAGGCGTCGAACCCGAAGGCCGGCTCAACCAAAAGTTGAGTAGAACATTTGACCTCGCCGTCAGGAATCTGTTAAACAAACAGGCATCGAACCCGAAGGTCGGCTCAACTTGAAGTTGAGAAGAACATCTGACCTCGTCGTTAGGTATCTGTTAAACAAACAGGCATCAAACCCGAAGGCCGACTCAAGAAGAAGTTGAGTGGAACATTTGACGTCGCTGTCAGGCATCCGTTAAACAAACAGGCATCGAAGCAGAAGGACGGCTCAACCCGAAATTGAGAAGAACATCTGACCTCGTCGTCAGGCATCTGTTAAACAAACATGCATCAAACCCGAAGGCCGGCTCAACCCAAAGTTTAGAAGAACATCTAACCTCGCCGTGAGGCATCTGTTAAACAAACAGGCATCGAACCCGAAAGTCGTCTCAACACGTAGTTGAGAAAAAAAATATGACCTTGCCATCAGGCATCTGTTAAACAACCAGGCATTGAACTCGAAAGCCGACATAACACGAAGTTAAGAGGAACATCTGACCTCGCGGTTAGGCATCTCTTAAACAAACAGGCACCGAACCCAAAGGTCGGCTCAACACAATGTTCATAAGAACATCTGACCTCGCTGTTAGGCATCTGTTAACCAAACAAGCATCGGATTTGATGGTCGGTTCAACTCGAAGTTGAGAAAAACATCTGACCTCGCCGTCAGGCATCTGTTAAACAAACAGGCATCGAACCTAAAGTTGAGAAGAACATCTGACGTCGCCGTCGGGTATCTGTTAAACAAACAGGCATCGAACCCGAAGGTCGGCTCAACATGTAGTTGAGAGGAACATTTGACCTCACCGTGAGGCATCTACTAAACAAACAGGCATCGAACCTGAAGGGCGGCTCAACCAGAAGTTGATAAGAACATTAGACATCTCCGTTAGGAATTTGTTAAACAAACAGGCATTGAACCCGAAGGGTGGCTCAACCCAAAGTTGAGAAGAAAATCTGACCTTGCTGTCAGGCATCTCTTAAACAAACAGGCATTGAACCCGAAGGCCGGCTCAACCCGAAGGTCGTAGGAATATCTGACCTCGCTATCAGGCATTTGTTAAACAAATAGGCATCGAACCCGAAGGCCGTCTCAACCCGAAGTTGAGAAAAAAATTTGACCTAGCCGTTAGGCATCTGTTAAACAAACAGGCATTGAACCCGAAGGCTGGCACAACACGAAATTGAGAGGAACATTTGAACTCACCGTCAGGCATCTTTTAAACAAACAGGCATCGAACCCGAAGTTGAGAAGAAAATCTGACCTCAGTCAGGCATCTGTTAAACAAGCAGACATCGAACCCGAAGGCCGGCTCAACACGAAGTTCGTAGGAATATCTGACCTCTCCGTAAGGCATCCGTTAAACAAATAGGTATCGAACACAAAGTCCCGCTCAACACGAAGTTGTGAGAAACATATGACCTCGCAGTCAGGCATCTGTTAAACAAACAGGCATCGAACCCGAAGGCCGACTCAACACGAAGTTGAGTGGAACATCTGACCTCGAAGTCAAGCATTAGTTAAATAAACAGGCATCGAACCCGAAGGCCGGCTCAAACAAAAGTTGAGAAAAACATTTGACCTCGCCGTCAGGCATCTGTTAAACAAACAGGCATCGCAGCCGAAGTTCGGCTTAACCCGAAGTTGAGAAGAACATCTGACCTCACCGTCAGGTATCTGTTAAAGAAACAGGCATCGAACCCGAAGGCCGGCTCAAAACGAAGTTGAGAGGAACATTTGACGTCTTCGTCAAACATCTTTTAAACAAACAAGCATCGAATAAGAAGGGCGGCTCAACCCGAAGTTGAGAAGAACTTCTGACCTCGCCGTCAAGTATCTGTTAAACAAACATGCATCAAACCCGAAGGGTGGCTCAACTCGAAATTGAGAAGAACATCTAACCTCACCGTGAGACATCTGTTAAACAAACAGGCATCGAACCCGAAGGCCGTCTCAACCCGTAGTTGAGAAAAAAATTTGCGCTAGCTGTCAAGGATCTGTTAAACAAACAGGCATCGAACCCGAAGGCTGGCACAACACGAAGTTGAGAGGAACATCTGACCTCGCTGTCAGGCATCTATTAAACAAATAGGCATCGAACCCCAAGGCCGGCTCAACATGAAGTTCATAGGAATATTTGAGTTCGCCATCAGGGACCTGTTAAACAAACAAGCATCGAACACAAAGGCAGGATCAACCCGAAGTTGAGAAGAACATATGACCTTGCTATCAGGCATCTGTTAAACAAACATGCATCGAATTTGATGGCCGGTTCAACCCGAAGATGATAAGAACATTAGACCTCGCCGTCAGGCATCTGTTAAACAAACAGGCATCGAACTCGAAGGCCGGCTCAACAAGAAGTTGAGAGGAACATTTGACCTTGCTGTCAGATATCTATTAAACAAACAGACATCGAACTCGATGATCGGCTCAACACGAAGTTGACAATTACATCTGACATCACTGTCAGGGATCTGTTAAACAAACAGGCATCGAACCCGGAGGCCGGCTTAACCAAAAGTTGATAAGAACATTAGACCTTGCCGTCAGTCATCTATTAAATAAACAGACTTCGAACCCGAAGGCCGGCTAAACACGAAGTTGAGAGGAACATTTGACCTAGCCATCAAGCATTTGTTAAACAAATAGGCATCGAACCCGAAGGCTGGTTCAACACGAAGTTAAGAAAAACATTTTACCTCGCCGTCAGGCATCTGTTAAACAAACAGGCATCAAACCCGAAGGCCGGCTCAACCCAAAGTTGAGAAGAACATCTGACCTCGCCGTCAGGCATCTGTTAAACAAACAGGCATCGAACCCGTAGGGGGGTTCAACACGAAGTTCATAGGAATATCTGACCTCGCCGTAAGGCATCTGTTAAACAAATAGGCATCTAACATGAAGTCCCGCTCAACACGAAGTTAAGAGCAACATTTGTCCTCGCTGCCCGACATTTGTTAAACAAACGGGCATTGAACTTGAAGGCCGGATCAACACGAAGTTGAGAGGAACACCTGACCTCATCGTCATGCATATGTTAAACAAATAGGCGTCGAACTCGAAGGTAAGCTCAACCCGAAGTTTAGAAGAACATCTGACCTCACCGTCACGTTACTGTTAAACAAACAGGCATCGAACTCGAAGGCCGACTAAACACGAAGTTGAGAGGAACATTTGACCTAGTCGTCAAGCATCTGTTAAACAAACAGGCATCGAACCCCAAGGCCGGTTCAACACGAATTTTAGAGGAACATTTTACCTCGCCGTGAGACATCTACTAAACAAACAGGCATCGAGCCCGAAGGGTGGCTCAACACGATGTTCATAAGAACATCTGTTAAACAAACAGGCATCGGATTTGATGGTCGGCTCAACCCGAAGTTGAGAAGAACATCTGACCTCACCGTCAGGCAGCTGTTAAACAAACAGGCATCGAACCCGAATGCCGGCTCAACCTGAAGTTCATAGGAATATTTGACGTCGCCGTCAGGCATCTGTTAAACAAACAGGAATCGAACCAGAAGGGCGGCTCAACCCTAAATTGAGAAGAACATCTGACCTCGTCGTCAGTCATCTGTTAAACAAACATGCATCAAACCCGAAGGCCGGCTCAACACGAAGTTGAGAAGTACATATGACCTTGCCGTCAGGCATCAGTTAAACAGACAGGCATAGAACCCGAAGACCGGTTTAACACAAAGTTCATAGGAATATCTGACCTCGCCGTAAGGCATCTGTTAAACAAATAGGCATTAAACACGAAGTCCCGCTCAACACGAAGTTGAGAGCAACATCTGACCTCGCCGCCAGGCATTTGTTAAACAAACGAGCATCGAACCCGAAGGCCGGCTCAACATGAAGTTAAGAGGAACATCTGACCTTGCCGTCAAGCATATGTTAAATAAACAGGCATCGAACCCAAAAGCCGGCTCAACCAAATGTTGAGAAGAACATTTGACCTTGCGGTCAAGCATCTGTTAAAGAAACATGCATCGAACCAGAAGGTCGGCTCAACCCGAAGTTGAGAAGAAGATCTGACCTCGCCATTACGTATCTGTTTGTCGCTACCGCAAAAATAAGGTGCCGGAAAAACAGAAGAGTCGCCACCTTTCATTATTTATCCCTCAGAACGGGAAAGGAAACGATCGGAAAAACCTGACGAAAAGGTATAAGACAAGGTCATCGCAACCATTATCTGGGTTTGGGAGTCGGTTACGCAAGGGGAAGGTATTAGCACCCCTCACGTCCATCGTACTCGATGGGATCCACGCTTGTTGTGTTTATCTGACGGGTTGGTTTTATCTATCTACCTATCAAGGATGGTCTGAAAATAAAAGAAAATGACTCGGCAAAGTGTCGCACTTTATGCCTACGTATTCCCATCAGAGAATGAGAAATCAGAGTCTATGTAGTTCGGCTAACTACGGGTTACGGGGAAGGTGGCTCGCCAATACATCAGTATTGTGCCTACGTACTCTCAACAGGCATGAGAGATCAGAGCTTACGTAGTTCGGGATAATACGAATTACGGGGATTCAGATTCATCTGTTTTATCGAGTAGGGTTAACAAACAGTTCCAGCAGTTTGGTGTACACAGCTCGATCCTTGGAGACTTAAGCGTTACCGTTTGCGGTAGAACTGAGAGTTAACGACACTCTTTTCTTCAGAAAAGTTTTCCTTTGACTTATGGGCCCATGAGGAAAAAAGTTTGAAGTTTGTTTTCTGTCTTTTACGAAAGAACTGTTTTTTAGGGATGTTTGCAACCAATATCGCACTAGAGACTATGACCTGAGAATGAAACCGAGAACCCTGTTCCAACTAGACAAGACCAACTCGGAGGCATCCAGATGAAGTGAAGGGGCTAGACTAGCCAAATTAGGCTCAGCATCCATATGAACAAAGGGCATATGACTCTTGATAGGCACACCTAACAAATCAGCATACTCCTCTAGTGTAGGTGCGAGAATAAAGTCTGGGAAGGTAAAGCATCTCAAAGGAGGATCATAGAACTGCAGCAAGGCGTGCAACCCATTCAACTCAAACACAGAGGGTTTACGAACTAGGCTGAGCAGTTTCCCATAAGACTTTCTGAATTCACGTCTCACGGAATCATTTGCCAAAGCAATCAAACCAGTCAGCTGAACAACATCAGGAGTGGGGAGCTTGTAGGCCACAGTCTTCCTCAGAGAACCCATAGTAGCACAATAGAAGGCAAGAAAACCTGAACCGGGGGAAACGGTACCTGTAACACAGACACACGTTAATGAAATGCAAATGAGTATGCAAAGCTGTGCAAAATGCAATCATGCAGCAGGAGATCACGACGACTGCGCTGTTGAAGAGATGAAGGTTATGTATCAACAAAACCACAATACTGCTCTGTCAAGAACAACCCTATCTTTGATGAGAAGAAAACCCTGGTATCAGACCATAAACCTGCTCTGTCAAGAACACACATATATCTGATGATGAGGAGAAACCCCTGATGTCAGACTATAACTCTGCCCTGTCAAGAACACACATACATCTGATAATAAGGACCTCTGATACAGGACCATAACTCTGCTCTGTCAAGAACAAATACACATCTGATGATGAGAAGCCCTGATGTCGGGCTATAACTCTGCTCTGTCAAGAACAAATACATTGCTGAAGATAAGGACCTCTGATACAGGACCATAACTCTGCTCTGTCAAGAACAAACACACATCTGATAATGAGAACCTATGATACCAACAAAACCGATTCACTATCAAGAAAACCAGGTAGTCTAAAGGTTAAGGTTTCCTGCAACAAACCCGACCCTGCTCACAGGTATGGACCTAAACTGACACAAGTTGGGCGTCCTATGCGGTCATCAGTGTCACAGACATTCAAGAGGGGTGATACGATACCCAGAAGGTGTGGCATCACCATCTCCTAAAGCGGCCTCACTCAGCTGAATTCCAAATGATCGGTCCCCAGAGTCGACAATCCTCCAAACCAACAACCCCTCAAGCCCAAAGGGCCGAAAAAGAAGTCAACCGGGAGAACCTCGTCTGAGCGTGGATTTCATGAGACACTAGTGCCTGCAAAGCAAGCACGCGCCCACTAATTTCCATAACTAATGCTAAGTACACTCAAGCCTGGGTCTGGCTTCTCACTCATCAGAATTCCCCTCCCACAACAGCACAGATAATCATATCATACTGAAAGTAAAATGCGGGAAATAAAATGCGATAAATAAAACCCAACAGGTAAACACACAACCGCTAGGATTGACTCGCACAGGGGACGTTGGATCCCCATATTGACTCGCATAAGGGACGTTGGATCCCTAGGAAACTATCAATTCCCCAGCAGAGTCGCCAGTTGTCGCTACCGTGAAACTAAGGTGCCGGCAAAACAGAAGAGTCGCCACCTTTCGTTATTTATCCCTCAGAACGGGAATGGAAACGATCGGAAAAACCTGACGAAAAGGTATAAGACAAGGTCATCGCAACCATTGTCTGGGTTCGGGAGTCGGTTACGCAAGGGGAAGGTATTAACACCCCTCACGTCCATCGTACTCGATGGGATCCATGCTTGTTGTGTTTATCTGACGGGTTGGTTTTATCTATCTACCTATCAAGGCTGGTCTGAAAAGAAAAGAAAATGACTCGGCAAAGCGTCGCGCTTTATGCCTACGTATTCCCATCAGAGAATGAGAAATCAGAGTCTACGTAGTTCGGCTAACTACGGGTTACGGGGAAGGTGGCTCGCCAATACTTTAGTATTGGGCCTACGTACTCTCAACAGGCATGAGAGATCAGAGCTTACGTAGTTCGGGATAATACGGATTACGGGGATTCAGATTCATCTGTTTTATCGAGTAGGGTTAACAAACAGTTCCAGCAGTTTGGTGTACACAGCTCGACCCTTGGAGACTTAAGTGTTACCGTTTACGGTAGAACTGAGAGTTAACGACACTCTTTTCTTCAGAAAAGTTTTCCTTTGACTTATGGGCCCACGGGGCAAAAAGTTTGAAGTTTGTTTTCTGTCTTTTACGAAAGAACTGTTTTTTAGGGATGTTTGCAACCAATATCGCACTAGAGAATATGACCTGAGAATGAATGCGTCGCATGTCACCCAAAGGGTGCCATACTAAACATCCAGACTGTTGAAAAAAACTCTCCAACAACCCTTTCTCAGATAGCTTAAGGCTCGTAACGTACGACGTCAGTTAACCTTTATTACTGTATTTTAATTTGTTTTGAAATGAGAAGAGTGAACGAACAGGTTCAACTAAGGGGAGACTATCAAGTCCTAATGTTATCATGCCAAGGATTTATTCTATGGTTAAGGTTTGAAACAGGGAACTCCTAGAAGTTATCATACATAGGTTTCAACCTAAAGTTCTAATCATTACTTCCTTATCAAAGGAAGTGAGATTCCTAAGGGATCATGTCAATGATAAACAGAACCAGATAAAGCATCAGCTTAAACAGTAAACAGATATACAGTAAACAGTAAATGACTGTAAAATGCATGCAATGCAAGTGAGGGAGGAAATGTGTGTGGGGCAGCAGCCTCCACAAGCTCGTCTCGACCTCCAGCCAGATATGAACAACTGTAATCATACAGAGGAAGTAATATGCTATCAAGAAAAATATAATAACTACAATCGTACAGAAGAAATGAAATAAAATTCCATCAAGCAAATCACAAACCAGATAGGCAAGGGAGCTGGGCTCTACCAAATACCAGCAAGCAAAGCCATACAGTAAAAATACAAGCAGAGGGAGCAACTCAACCCCTAGTGTAATCATGCTCCTAGCTTAAATCAATATAAACATGAACTTATTCTAATGCATAAAGCAAATCAAACAAGTCACATCAATACAGTTGCACAGAAAGCAAACAGACAAGAAAGAAAGCAGGTCAACAGCTTCGACAGCTTCACAGCAAAGCTCTCCTGACATTAGTTCAGTACTCAGTCTTCAACAGCTCTTCAAGACTATCCTCTTCAATAGCAAGTGTCAACTTGCTTCTTCAAGCTTTCAATACATCCAACATAAGTATCAACTTATCCGTCTTCTTCAAGCCTCAGCTCCAAAGTAGACTCCACCTTCAGGCTTCAATCCCAATTGCAAGTATCAACTTGTTCCTTCAGGCACTCAATGCATTAATCACACAAGTATCAACCTGTTCTCCAACTTCAAGCTTCAGCTCTTTCTTCAATCTCAGCTGGATTCCCTTCACAAGTGTCAACCTGTTCTTACTGGTCTTCAAGCTTCAGCTTCAATGGCAGTCTTCACATACTGGGAAGTAGCAACTTCTAACATCTTCAATCTTCTAGCAAGGAACTCCATCCTCTAGCAAGGGAGAAATATTCATCTAACAAGAGCAAGGTTTGGATAATAGACAGCAGAGTGAAGACCAAAGGTCACCACTAAGCACTCCATCATCAGAGAGAGGGACCCTCAAAGGTTCTACCAACTTGTGAAGAGCCACACATCCTACCAAAGGAGGGATGATGCCTTCACAAGGGGACCTTATATCATAGGGAGGAATGGAAGTGATCAACACCTTCCATGTTTATGAAAGAAGAGAATCTATCTAGAAGCTCTGCCTGCAAACTCTAATCTTAACACCTAAACAAAACTACTCCAAAGGGAAGAGAAAGCTTCACATCCAAGCTTCTTCAAGCATTCCTCAGCAACCCAAGCTTGTCTTCAACGTCATCCAAGAGCAAGCAAAGCAAAACCCTAATCTAAGGGAACTAAAGAAATCAATCTAATTGAATTAGCATGTTAGGATCACCAAAACCCTAGTGCTAAAGTTAATCCTAACTAAAATACTAAAATCAATTGTAAAATCCTACAAAAATATCCTGCTCCACATGTTGATGCCCCACATGGAGAACAACCATGGGGAGGACATGACATTCAACGGGCACGACGGTACATGAATCTTATTAGCATAAATATGGCATTTATGACATCTCTTCGCGAATTTGAAGCAATCTGATTCCATCGTCAGCCAATAATATCCTGCTCTCAGGATCTTTCTTGTCATAGCGTGCCCGCCGGCTTGCGTACCAAATGCGCCCTCATGGACTTCTTCCATGAGCATACTCGCTTCTTTCTCATCTACACATTTGAGTAGCACGAGATCGTGGTTTCTTTTATACAAAACTCCATCAGGATTGAGATAAAAATTTCCAGACAGCCTCCTCAGAGTCTTCTTATCCTGGGTTGACGCTCCCGCAGGATACTCATTAGTCATCAGGAAGGTTTGAATGTCATGGAACCATGGCTTGCCATCGGAGGCTTCCTCGATCGCAAAGACGAATGCAGGTCTATCAAGACGAGAAAGGACAATTCTTGGAGCTTCATTCCAAAAATTGACTTTATACATCGAAGCCAACATGGCTAAGGCATCAGCCATCTGGTTTTCAGCTCTGGGCACATGATGGAGTTCCACTCGATCAAAGAACGGAAGCAACCTTCTGGCATAGTTCATGTACGACACCAAATTCGATTGACGAGTCTCCCACTCCCCTTTAATCTGGTTGATCACAAGCGCCGAGTCACCATATACATCTAGGTTCTTGATTCTCAAATCAATTGCCTCTTCTAGACCCATGATGCATGCTTCGTACTCCGCTTCGTTATTGGTGACCGAAAACGTCAGTTTAGCAGTGAACGGGATGTGGGATCCATGGGGAGTCGTGATGATCTCCCCAATGCCACTTCCATAAGAGTTAACCGCCCCGTCAAATATCAATTTCCATTGGGATTTCCTATCTGGCCCCTCGTCGGGCAACGGTTCATCACAATCTTTCACCTTGAGAAACATAATATCCTCATCAGGGAATTCAAATTTCATCGGCTGATAATCCTTGATCGGCTGTTCGGCAAGGTATTCAGACAATACGCTGCCCTTAATGGCCTTCTGGGAAATGTACTGAATGTCATATTCCGCAATACCATTTGCCATCTGGAAATCCTGCCCGAAAGCGCTTCCTTCTCGAAGACGTACTTGATCGGATCCATCTTCGAAATTAGCATGGTTGTGTGATTGAGCATGTACTGTCGTAAACGTTTGGCAGCCCAGGCTAGTGCACAACACGTTTTCTCCAGCATCGAGTAACGAGATTCACAATCCGTGAACTTTTTACTCAAGTAGTAAATGGCATGCTCCTTTCTGCCCGTCTCGTCGTGCTGACCGAGAACACACCCCATACTATTCTCAAGAACTGTCAAGTACATGATTAAGGGTCTTCCGGCCACTAGGGGTATCAAGATTGGAGGTTCCTGTAGATACTGTTTTATCTTATCAAATGCCTTATGGAAATCCTCGTTCCAGATAATCGCCTGATTCTTCTTTAGCAGTTTGAACATCGGTTCACACGTGGTCGTGAGCTGAGAGATAAACCTTGCAATGTAGTTTATTCTGCCCAGGAAACCACAAACTTCTTTTTCTGTTTTTGGCGCTGGCATTTCTTGTATTGCTTTTATCTTCGCAGGATCAACCTCGATGCCTCTTTCACTCACAATAAACCCCAGTAGTTTTCCAGATCGTACTCCGAAAGTACACTTGTTAGGATTCAGCCTCAACCTGAACTTCCTAAGCCTCTCGAAAAGCTTCAGCAAATTGACCAGATGTCCTTCCTCCGTTTGGGACTTCGCAATCATTTCATCAACATAGACTTCAATCTCATGGTGAATCATGTCATCAAACAAAGTAACCATTGCTCGTTGGTAAGTGGCCCCTGCGTTCTTCAGACCGAAAGGCATTACCTTATAGCAAAATGTTCCCCAAGGTGTAATAAACGTAGTTTTCTCCATGTCTTCCGACGCCATCTTGATCTGATTGTAGCCGGAGAAGCCATCCATGAACGAAAATACGGAGAACTGAGCTGTATTGTCGACCAACACATCAATATGAGGGAGCGGGAAATCATCTTTAGGGCTCGCCCTATTCAAATCCCGATAATCAACGCACATTCGTACCTTACCGTCCTTCTTCGGTACAGGCACTATGTTGGCGACCCACAGAGGGTAAGTAGTGACCGCTAAGAAGCCAGCATCAAGCTGCTTTTGCAGTTCTTCTTTGATCTTGACGGCCATATCTGGTCGTGTCCTCCTAAGCTTCTGCTTAACGGGAGGACAATCTTCTCGTAGCGGCAAGTGATGCACCACAATGTCACTATCAAGTCCGGGCATATCTTCGTATGACCAAGCAAAGACGTCACTATACTCTCTCAGCATCTCGACCAATCTCTGCTTGACATCATTCTGCAATGCAACCTCTATCCTGACGTTCCTGACCAGTTCTTCAGAACCCAGATTCACAATCTCAATCTCTTCCTCGTGAGGCAGAATAACTTTCTCTTCTTGTTTCAACAAGAGGGCCAACTCTTCTGGCAGGTCTTCGTCTTCATCAATCTCTTCTTCGGCTTGATAGATCGGGCAATCGAAGTCGAAGTGAGTCGTAGAAGGTCCATAGTCGATGTCATCTCCTATGTGGATCCTGCAATAACAAGGGTTAAGCTTAAAACAAGGATATGCAGGTTAGCACAAACCCTATTGCCATTTTATTTTTTTTCAAAACAAATATAAAACAGGAATAACAGGGATCACAACATTTGAATACGAAGAAAAACGCCTTTTGATTTATTGGTAAAATGCATGTACATAATCAAACAAGGCCCTGACAATAAAACCACTATGCCCCGGGTAGGACATAGGGTTGTACAACAATTGGAGAAAGTAAATCATTACTCTTTGCCTGTCACGTGGATGGTATCCCTGACGGACCAATCGGTGAGGCTCTGGCCTGGTTTGCTTGGCTGGATCCAAGAGTCTAGGTCGCAATCACTGTCCTCGCCGTCTTCAGACACTGCGTTGACACTTTCGAATATCACCCCGCCCCTGGTAAACTGGATCGGTCCTTTACCTCGCGACGCACTGTGAGAAGAGGAGGCTTCATCCGCCGGAGAGTATCCCAACCCAAATTTGTCATGTTTGTTAGGTATCTCCAGAATTCGCCCCCACCCTAGGGTAGATCCGGCCTGAACAGCGGCCCAGCCTTCCTTGAAGGAAGAGAGAGTCATCTCTGGTTTTTCAGTGATTACAGGAGCTACGTTCTTGACCTTAACGGCTTCGAACGCCTGACATAGGGTTTCGTGGATTTCCCCATCCATCTCAACGTATTTGAAGGACGACAAATGGCTCACCATTATGTCTTCCTCGCCACATACGGTCACAATGTTGCCTCCGACAGCATACTTGAGCTTCTGGTGCAACGTGGAGGTCACGGCGCCAGCAGAGTGGATCCACGGCCGGCCTAAGAGACAGCTGTAGGAAGGCATGATGTCCATGATGTAGAAGACCGCATCGAAGGTTTCCGGCCCGACTTGGATTGGTAACGTCACCTCCCCGAAAACATGACGTTTGGTTCCATCGAACGCTTTCACAACCAGATCACTGGGTGTGCAAATCAATCCTCGAGTATCTAACTTCATCAATGCTTTCTTCGGAAGAACATTAAGTGACGACCCCGTGTCCACCAACACGTGAGACATAATAATTCCTCTACACTCTATCGAGATGTGCAGGGCACTGTTGTGGTTTCTTCCCTTCGGCATCAGCTCCAGGTCAGTGAACTCTAACCCGTTTCCAGCATTCACGTGGGCTACGACCCCTTCCAACTGGTTGACCGATATTTCCTGCGGTACATACGTGGCATTCAAAACCTTTAGCAGCGCGTTGCGATGTGCCTCAGAACACATCAACAAATTCAGGATGGAAATTTTCGAGGGTGTTTGATGGAGATGATCCACGATCCTGTAATCGCTCTTCTTAATCAACCTCATGAACTCTTCAGCGTCCTTGACAAGTAAGTCCTTCTCTACCCCACGAGGGGTTTCCTCAACGACTTTACTCTTTCCTTTATCGGTTACTTTAGTTTTGTCCGCTGTGTCCGCCACAGTCTCAGGTGGAGCAAATACTCTTCCGCTGCGGGTGATTCCACCAATGCCCACTAGGTTATCCACAGATGACCCAGATGGTTCCAGTTCCAATTTTTGTCCGTTACAGTAGACGTCTGCCCCATAATGCCATGGGACAGCATTAGTGCTTTCAAAAGGTATCGGCCCATCCTTGGTGATGGTAATTGTGGGCGGTCTGGGTGCAGAAATGGTGATCGTCCGGCGAGGGATGGTGATGGTGGCAATCTCATCATCTTGCTTCAGCATTACCTCTCCCGATTCGCATTCGGCCCTTCGGCTAAACTGCAAGATTCCTTCGGTCATCAGACTCTGAATCCCCTCTATCAACTGTTCACATCCATCAGGACGAATCGCACAGCCCACACATAGTTCTCCACAGCCTGGAAAGAAACCTCTCTTCATCAGCTTGGCTTTAACGAAGCTAAGTGGTGTCTTCAGATCCTTGACGTCAGTCAACAAATCCAAGCTCTCGTCTTCAATAATGGCATTTACCCCACTTCCCCTATGATTCGGCATAGGGTTCTTTGTGACGTTTGGCACATTATCTGAGAAATTGATGATCTTAGCATCCACCATGTCTTGCATCTTGTGCTTGAAGGCTTTGCAGTTTTCTATCGTGTGTCCTGGTGCCCCCGAGTGAAACTCGCAAGTTGCATTCGCATCATAACCTGGCAAAGGTACCCCTGTCAAGGGGAGCCAGGGTTCTCTTATGGATTAGCTGTAACTGAAGCAGAGTCTGTAACAGCTGAGCATAAGACATGGGCGGTGTTTCAAGGTGACGACTTGATAGAGGTGCCCTGTTCTGATATTTCCTGTACCCTTGCTGATTCGGCTGCTGCTGCTGAGGCTGTGGCTGGGGTTGTTGGACAGCGGGGATAGTTATGCTGGCCACCTGCTGGTGAGGGCCTTTACCCTTCCTTCGAGCGTTGGACACGGCGCTCGTCTCTCCTTCCCGCCTTTTGCCACCATACGGTTTCTTTCCTCCTCCGACTGCGGATAGATCACCTTGAATTTTCCCCAGTTTGATCCCATTTTCAACGTGCTCGTCGGTGATGATGAGATCTGAGAAGCTCCCAGACATACTGCTGACCAATTTCTCGCAATAAACCCCTGGGAGGGTGGCTACAAACATTTCAACAAGCTCCTGTTCAACCATCGGCGGCTGAACCCTAGCTGCCAATTCACGCCACCGCTGGGCGTATTCTTTGAACCCTTCGTTGTTCCTCTGTGACAAATTCTGCAGTTGGACCCGGTTCGGAGCCAAGTCACTGTTATATTGGTAATGGTGCACGAATGCCTCAGCAAGCTCCTTCCACGTGTGCACACACTGGTAGGCTCCAGACTCATGTACCATTCCAAGGATGGCCCGAACAAGCCATCCTGAAAGAAGTGCATCAACAGCTTCTCGTCTTCAGAGTGAGCGGACATTTTCCGATAGTATAATCTCAGGTGAACGCGAGGACAGGTGGTGCCCTTGTACTTTTCAAAGTCGGGTACCTTGAATTTATGAGGCACCTTGAAATCAGCAATCAATCCCAATTTGGACATGTCGACACCCATAGTGTTCAGGTTCTCGAAATTCCTCATCTTGTCCTCGAGTGCTTTAAACCTCAGACGTGCTTCAGCAGTCAGCTCTCCTTCAGCACCTTTCTGTGAGAACAAGTCTTCTTGACGGTCTTCTAACCATGGCTGAGGCCCATACAGGTTTCCAACACCTGTGTTGCCGTTGCCCTGTCCAACATTGACATTAGCTTCAAAATTTCCGTTACCGAAGCCAGTCGTATTACCATTGGGCCCCATGTTAGCGATCACGTTGTCGTTGCCACTACCATTCCCCCCGGTCACGGGGATGCCATTCTGAGGAGTTTCAATAGGTGGAGGGGTTGGGACGCTCCCACCATGGAGTACACCATTGTTGTCAACCCTTGAGATCAGAGGCTGGACCAATGTTCTGAGCTGGTCTTGGCCGTTGGCAACCACTTGCATGAGCTCCATGAAGCGGTCCATCCTCTGTCGGAGTTCTTGAACGTCAGTCTGCACTTGTTCCATTGCTCTAGCTTGATTTTCTCTGGTCGGATAGCGGTGGATTGGTCTTTGATCAATCCTGGAACAACCTGAAACAACCTGCATACACAAAAGGGTTAGAAAAAACGACAAAGTGCTCGTTATGCAAATGCTTCATGCAAATGCAAGCGTGTGTATGTGCGTTAGGGAGATATCCCCCCGATCCTAGTGCCTGAGTGCCAGTGCTGATAATAAGAAGTCTGAGTCCAGTCATGGAAATAACATCGCATATATAAAGAATGCCCATCAAGGCAGTACCCAACATCACTGAGTACAGGCAGAATCAATAGCATGACCTCGACCAACAAGCCTGGTGATGGTCAGCATACAACAATGATCAAAACAAAAGGATTACAAATATATTCAAGTACGGCCACGGCCTCAGAACTCTTCTAACAGCTTCCTCGTTTCTGCATGATCAGGCCGAGTGGGCAACCCTTCGACGAGTAACTCCCTCTGCGTAATAGTGTATTGAAGTCCTTCAACTGAGTCTTCCCATGCTCTTTCGCCGAAACAATATTCTAACTTCCGCTTCTTGGATTCAAACGTCAGTTTGCGCCCCTTCAGGTTAGCAAGAGCCTTGTTTACCAGGCCTTCAGCAGCATATCTGCGAGCGGTTTCTTCATCAAACCTCTTCTCACTAGCCTTCACCTGGGCTTTCAACTTGGAGATCTGTTGTTTCAGTTTATCCTCCCGTTCCTTGCCGTTGGCTAGGGTGGCCTTCCAATGCTGATTAAACTTGGATATTCTCCGGTACGCTTCATCCAAGTGCTGCTTCTTAGTGGCCAGTACGTCATTGACAGCTTTGAAGTGCCGACCCAAACGCTCGCGCTCAGCCATCTGCTTAGTCAAATCCATCCCTAACTGGTTCACCAGCTCTGTCTGCCTTTTGAAGGAATGGACGGCTTCGCTTCTCTCGCTCCTGAGTTGAGCCAATTATTTCTCCAGTTCTTCATTTGCCTTCTTCAGCTCATCTCTCTCAGCTAACACCTGATTATGCTGCTGAATAGGCACGGTGGTAGGCTCATCAATCACTGGAGGTCAGGAGGAAACGACATCCCTATAATATATGCTCTGGCTCTGATCCAGGTCATATACGGAGCGTAGGCTTGGTTATTACTTTTCCCCAGCAACGGCTTTCCCCGCTTACTAACACCATTCCAAGCGTGCTGAAGCTTAGATAACATATCCCCCTCTAGAAGACCAGTGAGGTACAGATATTCCTGCACCTCTTCATCCTTCGGCGGAGCTCTCAAAGCATAAGCAAACTGTCGGACCAGCAGAGACAGATTATAATTGATACAGCCCTTCCTGCCTATCAAAGGCACATTCGGAAACCCGCTGCAGCTGAAGATAATCTAAGTACCCAACCTATCCCTATCGAACCAGGCAATATCCTCCGCTGACAGACTCATCAGGCGCTCAGACCACTCAGCTGTGGCTGCAGATGAAGCAAAGGGGCCCTTCTTGGGTAGGTGACTATCAAGCCATCTATAGAGCAGGGGTACACAGCATGAGACATTCTTACCCCTTATGTTCTCGTTTTTGTAGTGGACGGAATGATACACATCTCCTATCAAGGTAGGGACTGGATTCCCTGATGCAAAGATGTGAAATGCGTCGAAGTCTACAAAGTCGGGCATATTGGGGAACAGAATGATGCCATATATGCAAAAAAGCAAGAATGGCGTTGAACACGATCCAACGACCGTCCTTGGCACACTGCTGGGCCTTTCCCACTAAGAACTGCAAGGAGAAACTGGGAACCCTGTTCCAACTAGACAAGACCAACTCGGAGGCATCCAGATGAAGTGAAGGAGCTAGACTAGCCAGATTAGGCTCAGCATCCATATGAACAAAGGGCATCTGACTCTTGATTGGCACACCTAACAAATCAGCATACTCCTCTAGTGTAGGTGCAAGAATGAAGTCCGGGAAAGTAAACCATCTCAAAGGAGGATCGTAAAACTGCAGCGAGGCGTGCAACCCATTCAACTAAAACACAGAGGGTTTACGAACCAAGCTGAGCAGTTTCCCATAAGACTTTCTGAATT
The DNA here is from genome assembly GCA_963859935.3 of Lathyrus sativus. Classification (NCBI taxonomy): domain Eukaryota; kingdom Viridiplantae; phylum Streptophyta; class Magnoliopsida; order Fabales; family Fabaceae; genus Lathyrus; species Lathyrus sativus. The sequence goes on from OZ012735.1 coordinate 361,213,841, forward strand.
CACCTCTTACAGAATCATTTGCCAAAGCAATCAAACCAGTCAGCTAAACAACATCAGGAGTGGGGAGCTTGTAGGCCACAGTCTTCCTCAGAGAACCCATAGTAGCACAATAGAAGGCAAGAAAACCTGAACCGGGGGCAACGGTACCTGCAACACAGACACACGTTAATGAAATGCAAATGAGTATGCAAAGCAATGTGAAATGCAATCATGCAGCAGGAGATCAAGACAACTGTGCTGTTGAAGAGATGAAGGTGAAGATTCTGTATCAACAAAACCACAATACTGCTCTTGTCAAGAACAACCCTATCTCTGATGAGAAGAAAACCCTAATATCAGACCATAAATTCTGCTCTGTCAAGAACGAACACACATCTGATAATAAGGACCTCTGATACAGGACCATAAATCTGCTCTATCAAGAACAATCATATATCTGATGATGAGAACCTCTGATACCAACAAAATTGATTCACTATCAAGAAAACCAGGTAGTCTGAAGGTTAAGGTTTCCTGCAACAAACCCGACCCTGCTCACAGGTATGGACCTAAACTGACATAAGTTCGGCATCCTATGCGGTCATCAGCGTCACAGACATTCAAGAGGGGTGATACGATACCCAGAAGGTGTGGCATCACCATCTCCTGAAGCAGCCTCACTCAGCTGAATTCCAAATGATCGGTCCCCAGAGTCGACAATCCTCCAAACCAACAACTCCTCAGGCCCAAAGGGCCAGAAAAGAAGTCAACCGGGAGAACCTCGTCTGAGCGTGGATTTCATGAGAACGAGTGCTTGCAAAGCAAGCACGCGCCCACTAATTTCCACAACTAATGCTAAGTACACTCAAGCCTGGGTCTGGCTTCTCACTCATCAGAATGCCCCTCCCACAACAGCACAGATAATCATATCATACTGAAAATAAAATGCGGGAAATAAAATGCGATAAATAAACACAACCCAACAAGTAATCATACAAGCGCTAGGATTGACTCTCGTAGCGGACGTTGGATCCCCAAACTGACTCGCATAAGGGACGTTGGATCCCTATGAAACTATCAGTCCCCAGCAGAGTCTCCAGTTGTCGCTACCGCGAAAATAAGGTGCCGGTAAAACAGAAGAGTCGCCACCTTTTGTTATTTATCCCTCAGAACGGGAAAGGAAACGATCTGAAAAACCTGACGAAAAGGAATAAGACAAGGTCATCGCAACCATTGTCTGGGTTCGGGAGTCGGTTACACAAGGGGAAGGCATTAGCACCCCTCACGTCCATCGTACTCGATGGGATCCACGCTTGTTGTGTTTATCTGACGGGTTGGTTTACTATCTACCTATCAAGGCTGGTCTGAAAAGAAAAGAAAATGACTCGGCAAAGCGTCGCACTTTATGCCTACGTATTCTCATCAGAGAATGAGAAATAAGAGTCAACGTAGTTCGAATAACTACGGGTTACGGGGAAGGTGGCTCGCCAATACGTCTGTATTGTGCCTACGTACTCTCAACAGGCATGAGAGATCAGAGCTTACGTAGTTCGGGATAATACGGATTACGGGAATTCAGATTCATCTGTTTTATCAAGTAGGGTTAACAAACAGTTCTAGCAGTTTGGTGCACGCAGCTCGACCCTTGGAGACTTTGGCGTTACCGTTTGCGATAGAACTGAGAGTTAACGACACTCTTTTCTTCAGAAAAGTTTTCCTTTGAATTATGGGCCCACGGGGCAAAAAGGTTTGAAGTTTGTTTTCTGTCTTTTACGGAAGAACTGTTTTTTATGGACGTTTGCAACCAATATCGCACTAGAGACTATGACCTGGGAGTGAATGTGTCGCATGTCACCCAAAGGGTGCCATACTAAACATCCAAGCTGTTGAAAAGAACTCTCCAACAACTCTTTCTTAGGTAGCTTAAGGCTCGTAACGTACGACATCAGTTAACTTTTATTACTGTATTTTAATTTGTTTTGAGATGAGAAGAGAGAACGAGCAGGCTCAACTAAGGGGGAGACTATCAAGTCCTAATGTTGTCATGCCAAGGATTCATCCTATGGTTGAAGTTTGAAACAGGGAACTCCTAGAAGTTATCATGCATAGGTTTCAACCTAAAGTTCTAATCATCACTTCCTTATCAAAGGAAGTGAGATTCCTAGGGGATCATGTCAATGATAAACAGAAACAGATAAAGCATCAGCTTAAACAGTAAACAGTAAACAGCTTTAAAATGCATGCAATGCAAGTGAGGGAGGAAATATGTGTGGGGCATCAGCCTCCACAAGCTCATCTCAACCTCAAGCCAAGTTAGAATAACTGTAATCATACAGAAGAAATGACATAAAGTGCCGTCAAGCAAAACACAAACCACATAGGCAAGGGAGCAGGGCTCTACCGAATACCAGCAAGCAAAGCCATACAGTAAAAATACAAGCAGAGGGAGAAACTCAACCTCTAATGCAATCATGCTCCTAGCTTAACATAATCTAAACATGAACTTATTCTAATGCATCAAGCAAATCAAACAAGTCACATCAATACAGTTGCACTGCAAGCAAACAGACAGGAAAGAAAGCAGATCAACAGCTTCCCCAGCCTCACAGCAAAGCAATCTTCTGACAGCAGTTCAGTCCTCAATCTGTAACTATTCTTCAAGGCTCTCATCTTTAATGGTAAGTATCAACTTGCTTTTTCAAGCTTTCAATGCATCAGACACAAGTATCAACTTGTTCTTCACCAGCTTCAAGCTTCAGCTCTTTCTTCAATCTCAATTTGATCTTCTTCACAAGTGTCACCTTGTTCTTCTTGATCTTCAAGCTTCAGCTCCAAAGGCAGTCTTCAAACAAAGGGAAGTAGCAACTTCTAGCCTTCAATCTTCTTCAAGCAAGGAACTCCATCCTCTAGCAAGGGAGAAAGATTCATCTAACAAGAGCAAAGTTTGGATGATTGGTAGCAGAGTGAAGACCAAAGGTTACCACTAAGCATCCTATCATCAGAGAAAGGGACCCTCAAAGGTTCTACCAACTTGTAAAGAGCCACACATCCTACCAAAGGAGGGATGAGGCCTTTACAAGGGGACCTTGCATCATAGGGAAGAATGGATGTGATCAACACCTTCCATATTTATGAAAGAAGAGAATCTATCTAGAAGCTCTGCCTACAAACCCTAATCTCAACACCTAATCCATACTACACCAAAAGAAGGAAGGTCTTCACATCCAAGCTTCTTCAAGCACTCCATTGCATCCTCAACTTGCCTTCATCTTCCACCAAGGGTAAAAACAACACAAGCTTACACTAAGGGAACCTAAGGGGTTAATCTAGTCAGATTAGTGCATTAGAATCATCTAAAGTTAGCACCTAAACTAAAATCAAGATAAAATATTAAAATACATTATAAATTTCTACAAAAATTCCCAAGGGACCCTAATTCAATCATAAATCTACCATATCAAATTCAGAGGTTGAATCATCCACCAAGTCCTCGAAATAAACCCTAAATCATAAGGTACTAACCATAAACCCTAAAACTAGGGCACCTAAAGTTTCAACTTAAAACTAGCCGTAAACTTCTTCACAAAAATGTGAGAAAATTAATAAGGGAGCATGCATATCTATTCTAGCTACACAAAAAAAATCAAGGCAAGAATCATCACCAAATGATCAAACCAAATTCATCAAAACAAGGTATCAACCATGGTTATTTTAATATCAATTAATATTCAACAAATGCAAATAAAATCAAAAATGCATGAATTATTAATATTTTTTATCTAAAAAATTATAAATTCAATCATGAATCAATGGAAAAAAGAATGGAATTAATTGAGTTAGTCTTCAATTTTTTATGAATTATTTACTAAGCTATGTAAAATGATGAAAAATAAAACAATAAAATGAAATTGATTAAATCAGCGTGGCAAATAGCAAAAATAACTAGTTCAATTCAATGTTTGGGCCAGAAAGGGGGTGTGAAGAGCAAGTGCTTCATAGGCCCAGGCGCTTGGATCCATTTGCATTTCTTCAGCAATTAGAATGAGAAAAAAAACATACACACACCATGGTTCGAACTCGTACCCTCTGGTCCACGCAGCGAAACTCATCAGGCTACTAAACAAAACGACGCGTTTAAGGGGAGGGGGTATGTGGCACAACGAGGGACGTTGGTTCCAGGTCTCAGTCAAAGTCTTCTTCATGAATGAACGCCCGAGATTATATCTTCCCCAATTCAAATTTCTGAAGCTTCTCAACCTGCGCGCGCGAAGGTCACCGCCGGTGGCTTTTCCGATCACCATCAAGCAACCCTAACTCCCTCTACAGACCACCATTTCACATGATTTCTACATGAATCTTGCCCTAAATTTCACCAGGAATCCAACTATACTAACCAATCGTGCTAAAAACGCCAGGATCAAAAAATATCCATCTCAACCGAAGATGGCATCATCCCTAAATTGTCACTAATCTTCAAATTAACTATCCAGAAAGCTTCTAGCAATGATCTTCAATGATTCTAACCTATCAAAACCTAGCCAAACTAAATGGATCATGCTACACGACGAGAATTACATACCTGCAAATTTTGAATGCACAGAGCACTGAAACCTTCAAATCAACCTCCAAGAATCTCCAGATACCTTCACTAACACCAAAGGAAGCTTCTGTATGCAACAAATTGGATTGAAACTCTCTGAATCCTTGAATTCGATTTTGACTTGCAAGCTATGAACTCAAGGTGCTCTCTCACGATTTTGCTATGATTCCGGCTTGAATCCTATCTGGAATCACTCATACACTCAAGAGGAAGATGTTGAAAGCAAGAATTTGGACTGAAATGGATCAAAACCGTGTAACTGAATTTGATTTGCAAGAAGAAAATTCAGTTTGCAATCTCTCTATTCTCTCTCAATTTCCACCAACCTTGGCCTTGATCCAGTTCTAAAGCTTATATAGAACCAGTAGGAATGATCTAGAAGTTCCTAGAACCATCTATATGAGATATCCAATATCTCTTGCTCTTGAATTTCTCATCTCATGCTCATCCATAACACTTCTGCTTTGGCTTGTTGCAGCCCCTCATTCTCACCCAAATTCTCCTCAAATTACATTTTGAATGTGTTGGGATGGATTGGAACCTTGGTTTTGATCTTGTGCATAGTTTGACATATGTAACTTACATCATAAGCTACCAAATGAAAACCATTGAATTGGGACTCAGATGAAAAAACCAACATTGCCATTGTCTTTAAAATGTATTTTCCAATCAAAATGACCTATAAGTTTGTCTCATTTGGTCACCAAATGAATTATTTGAATTTTTGACCATTAAATCCTTTTAATTCTTCCTTTTTCCAAAATTTCTTGAACCAAGTCTCTCCTTGAGCCATTTCAATGTCTCCATGATGCATGGTAAAGGTTAAAACCCCATTTTAAGCAACTTTCTAGTTGAACAAAACTTCATTTGAAGCCTCTAAGTTGGTGAAAATAGCCTATGATCACAAATGACCTATAATCACCAAATGTCCAAAATACCCTTGACTTGTCAAAGCCATAACTTGAGTTATACAAATCCTATCAAGGACTTCTAGTACTCTATATAAAGCTAAGAGAATAAGGAACAACATTAATGTTGACCAAAAGTTCATAGGAATCATCCTTCTAGGGAAAAAGTTTCATGCAAGTTGGGTAACTTTCAAGCTCCAAATTCACATTCCTCAGATGACTTGTAACTTGTCAAAGCCATAACTTGAGTTCTACAAATCCTATCAAGGACTTCTAGAACTCAAATTAAAGCTAAGATCATTCTATACAACAATCATGTTGGGGGTAAGATGAGATGACAATCACATCTTGAGATAAATTGCCTTGAAGATAGGGGTCAAACTAGGGGATTTTACACTGTCAAGTCTTAGAAACCCTAGCCTGAAACTTCTCAAAATCCTCAATCATGATGAGTTAACCTTGGAATCATCCTTAGAAAATCTCAATGTATCAATCCATGATCACATGGCTCTTGAATTAGGTCTCAACCTCCTTCAAATCATCAGTTGACTTAGGGTTGAGCCAGTCAAACCCTAATTGCACCACTCATGGCTGAGTCTTCTTAATCTTGCACAATGACCTGTCTAGGCCTCAAAGTGATCTTCAACACTTCACATGAGCTCTCTCAAGACCTCAAGTCCATCTCTATGACCTCAGAATCATCTGATGGCTTCCCACAACTCTCAAGTTAGGAGACATACACACTTGGATTCAACCACTCTCTCTGAGGCTCTTTCAACTTTTCTGACAAGGATATCAACCCTTGAACACTTGAATAACCTTCTTAGCTAGCCTCACAGTCTTGTATAGCTCTTGATTGGTAATCATACCTCTTGATCTCCTGCATACATGTCAATGAAAGGCAAATGATAATGCTAATGTGAATGAAATGAAACACAAGCTAGGTAAAGAAATGTTGGGCAAATTTTGGGGTGCAACACTCGCTGTTATGCATCTGTTAAACAAACAGGCATCGGATTTGATGGCCGGCTCAACCCGAAGTTGAAAAGAACATCTAACCTCACCGTCAGGTATCCGTTAAACAAACAATCATCGAACCCGAATGTCGGCTCAACCTGAAGTTCATAGGAATATCTGACCTCGTCTTAAGGCATCTATTAAACAAATAGGCATCGAACACTAAGTCCCGCTCAACACAAAGTTGAGAGCAACATCTGACCTCACCGCCAGGCATTTGTTAAACAAATAGGCATCAAACCCGAAGGCCGGTTCAACACGAAGTTGATAGGAGCATCTGACCTCGCCATCAAGCATATGTTAAATAAACAGGCATAGAACCCGAAGGCCGGTCACCCAAAAGTTGAGAAGAACATTTGACCTCGTCGTCAGGCATATGTTAAACAAACAAGCATCGAACCCGACGGTCGGCTGGACCCAAAGATGAGAAGAACATCTGACCTCGCCGTCAGGCATCTGTTAAACAAACAAGCATCGAACCCGAAGGTTGGCTCAACACGATGTTCATAGGAATATCTGACCTCGCCGTCAGGGATCTGTTAAACAAACATGCATCAAACACGAAGGCCGGCTCAACCCAAAGTTGAGAAGAACATCTGACCTCGCTGTCACACATTTGTTAAACAAACAGGCATTGAATTTGATGGTCGGCTCAACCCAAAATTGAGAAGAACATCTGACCTCGCTGTCTGGCATCAGTTAAATAAACACGCATCGAACCTGAAGGCCGGGTCAACCCGAAGTTGAGAAGAACATCTGACCTCGCCGTCTGGAATCTGTTAAACAAACAGGCATTGAACCCGAAGGCCGGCTCAACCCGACGTTGAGAAGTACATCTAACCTCGCCATCAGAGATCTGTTAAACAAAAAGGCATCGAACATGAAGGTGGGCTCTACACGAAGTTGAGAGGAACATTTGACTTAGCCATGAGGCATCTAATAAAAAAACAGGCATCGAACTCGAAGGGCGGCTCAACCAGAAGACGACAAGAACATTAGACCTCGCCGTCAGGAATCTATTAAACAAACAGGCATTGAACCCGAAGGTCGGCTTAACACGATGTTGAGAGGAACATTTGACCTTGCCGTCAAGGCATCTGTTAAACAAACACGAATTGAACCTGGTGGCCGGCTCAACACGAAGTTGAGAGGAACATCTGACGTCACTGTCACGCATATGTTAAACAAACAGGCATCGAACCCGAAGGACGGCTCAACCAAAAGTTGAGAAGAACGTTTGACCTCGCCGTTAGACATCTGTTAAACAAACAGACATTAAACCCGAAGGTCGGCTCAACCTAAAGTTGAGAAGAACATCTGACCTCGTCATTAGGTATCTATTAAACAAAGAGGCATCAAACCCGAAGGCCGGCTCAAGACGAAGTTGAGAGGAACATTTCACGTCGCCGTCAGACATCTGTTAAACAAACAGGCATCGAACCAGAAGGGCGGCTCAACCCAAAATTGAGAAGAACATCTGACCTCGTCGTCAAGCATCTGTTAAACAAACATGCATCAAACCCAAAGGCCGGCTCAACCCAAAATTGAGAAGAACATCTAACCTCGCCGTGAGGCATCTGTTAAACAAATAGGTATCGAACCCGAAGGTCGTCTAAACACGTAGTTGAGAAAAACATCTGACCTCGCCCTCAGGCATCTGTTAAACAACCAGGCATCGAACCCAAAGGCCGACATAACAAGAAGTTAAGAGGAACATCTGACCTCGCGGTTAGGCATCTCTTAAACAAACATGCATCGAACCCAAAGGTCGGCTCAACACGATGTTCATAGGAACATCTGACCTCGCTGTCATTCATCTGTTAAACAAACAGGCATCAGATTTGATGGTCGGCTCAACTCGAAGTTGAGAAGAACGTCTAACCTCACCGTCAGGCATCTGTTAAACAAATAGGCATCGAACCCAAATGCCGGCTCAACCTGAAGTTCATAGGAATATCTGGCCTCGCCTTAAGGCATCTATTAAACAAATAGGCATCGAACACTAAGTCCCGCTCAACAAAAAGTTGAGAGCAACATCTGACCTTGCCGCCAGGCATTTGTTAAACAAACCGGCATCGAACCCGAAGGCCGGTTCAACACGAAGTTGATAGGAGCATCTGACCTCGCCATCAAGCATATGTTAAATAAACAGGCATAGAACCGGAAGGCCGGCTCACCCAAAAGTTGAGAAGAACATTTGACCTCTTCGTCAGATATATGTTAAACAAACAGGCATCGAACCCGACGGTCGGATGGACCCGAAGATGAGAAGAACATCTGACCTCACCGTCAGGCATCTATTAAACAAACAAGCATCGAACTCGAAGGCTGGCTCAACACGATGTTCATAGGAATATCTGACCTCGCCGTCCGGGATCTGTTAAACAAACATGCATCAAACACGAAAGCCGGCTTAACCCGAAGTTGATAAGAACATCTGACCTCGCTGTCACGCATCTGTTAAACAAACAGGCATTGAATTTGATGGTCGGCTCAACCCAAAATTGAGAAGAACATCTGACCTCGCTGTCTGGCATCTGTTAAATAAACACGCATCGAACCTGAAGGCCGGGTCAACCCAAAGTTGAGAAGAACATCTGACCTCGCCGTCTGGAATCTGTTAAACAAACAGGCATTGAACCTGAAGGCCGTCTCAACTCGAAGTTGAGAAGTACATCTGACCTTGCCATCAGAGATCTGTTAAACAAAAAGGCATCGACCTCGGTAGGTCGGCTCAACCCGAAGTTGAGAAGAACATCTGACCTCGCTATCTGGCATCTGTTAAAGAAACAGGCATCGAATTTAATGGCTGGCTCAACCCAAAGGTGAGAAGAACATCTAAACTTGTTGTTAGATATCAGTTAAAAAAATAGGAATCGAACCCGAAGGCCAGCTCAACCCGAAGTTGAGAAGAACATCTGATCTCGCCGTCAAGTATCTGTTAAACAGACATACATCGAACCCGAAGGCCGGGTCAACACGAAGTTGAGAAGTACATATCACCTTACCGTCAGGCATCAGTTAAACAAACAGGCATAGAACCCGAAGACTGGTTTAACACGGAGTTCATAGGAATATCTGACCTCGCCGTAAGGCATCTGTTAAACAAATAGGCATCGAACATGAAGTTCCGCTCAACACGAAGTAGAGAGCAACATTTGACCTCGCTGCCAGGCATTTGTTAAACAAACAAGCATCGAACCCGATGGCCGGCTCAACACGAAGTTGACAGGAACATCTGACCTCGCCGTCAAGCATATGTTAAATAAACAGGCATCGAACCCAAAGGCCGACTCAACCAAATGTTGAGAAGAACATTTGACCTCGCCGTCAAGCATCTGTTAAACAAACAGGTATCGAACCAAAAGGTCGGCTCAACCCGAATTTGAGAAGAACATCTGACCTCGCCGTCAGGAATATGTTAAACAAACAGGCATTGATCCCGAAGGAAGGCTTAACACAAAGTTGAGAGGAACATTTGACCTCGCCGTCAAGGCATATGTTAAACAAACACGCATTGAACCCGGTGGCCGGCTCAACACGAAGTTGAGAGGAACATCTGACGTCGCCGTCACGCATATGTTAAACAAACAGGCGTCGAACCCGAAGGCTGGCTCAACCAAAAGTGGAGTAGAACATTTGACATCGCCGTCAGGCATCTGTTAAACAAACAGGCATCGAACCCGAAGGTCGGCTAAACCTGAAGTAGAGAAGAACATCTGACCTCGTCGTTAGGGATCTGTTAAACAAACAGACATCAAACCCGAAGGCCGGCTCAAGACGAAGTTGAGTGGAACATTTGACGTCGCCGTTAGGTATCTGTTAAACAAACAACATCAAACGCGAAGGGCGGCTCAGCCCAAAATTGAGAAGAACATCTGACCTTTTCGTCAGGCATCTGTTAAGCAAAAAGGCATCGAACCCGAAGGTCGTCTTAACACGTAGTTGAGAAAAACATCTGACTTCGCTGTCAGGCATCTGTTAAACAACCAGGCATCGAACCCGAAAGCCGGCATAACACGAAGTTAAGAGGAACATCTGACCTCGTGGTTAGGCATCTCTTAAACAAACAGGCATCGAACCCAAAGGCCGGCTCAACACGATGTTCATAAGAACATCTAACCTCGCTGTTAGGCATCTGTTAAACAAACAGGCATCAGATTTGATGGCCGACTCAACCCGAAGTTGAGAAGAACATCTGACCCCACCGCCAGGCATCTGTTAAACAAACAGGCATCGAACCCGAATGCCGGCTCAACCAGAAGTTGAGAAGAACATCTGACCTCGCCGTCGGGTATCTGTTAAACAAACAGGCATCGAACCCGAAGATCGGCTCAACATGTAGTTGAGAGGAACATTTGACCTTGCCGTGAGGCATCTACTAAACAAACAAGCATCGAGCCCGAAGGGCGGCTCAACCAAAAGTTGATAAGAACATTAGACCTCGCCGTCAGGAATTTGTTAAACAAACAGGCATTGAAACCGAAGGCCGGCTAAAGAAGAAGTTGAGAGGAACATTTTACCTCGCCGTCAGGCATCTGTTAAAAAAACAGGGATCGAACCCGAAGGCCGGCTCAACCCGAAGTTGAGAAGAACATCTGACCTCGCTGTCAAGCATCTGTTAAACAAATAGGCATCGAACCCGAAGGCTAACTCAACATGAAGTTCATTGGAATATTTGACCTCGCCGTCAGGCATCTGTTAAACAAATAGGCATCGAACCCGTAGGCCGTCTCAACCCGTAGTTGAGAAAAACATTTGACCTAGCCGTCAGGCATCTGTTAAACAAACAGGCATTGAACCCGAAGGCTGGCACAACACGAAATTGAGAGGAACATTTGACCTCAACGTCAGGCATCTGTTAAACAAATAGGAATCGAACTCTAAGGGTGGCTCAACCCAAAGTTGAGAAGAAAATCTGACCTCGCTTTCAGGCATCTGTTAAACAAGCAGACATCGAACCCGAAGGCCGGCTCAAGATGAAGTTCGTAGGAATATCTGACCTCTCTGTAAGGCATTCGTTAAACAAATAGGTATCGAACACAAAGTCCCGATCAACACGAAGTTGAGAGAAACATATGACCTCGCAATCAGGCATGTGTTAAACAAATAGGCATCAAACTCGAAGGCCGACTCAAGACGAAGTTGAGTGGAACATCTGACCTCGCCGTCAAGCATATGTTAAATAAACAGGGATCGAACCCGAAGGCCGGCTCAAACAAAAGTTGACAAAAACATTTGACTTCACCGTCAAGCATCTGTTAAACAAACAGGCATCGAACCCGAAGTTCGGTTTAACCTGAAGTTGAGAAGAACTTCTGACCTCGCCGTCAGGTATCTGTTAAACAAACATGCATCAAAACCGAAGGCTGGCTCAACCCGAAGTTGAGAAGAACATCTAACCTCGTCGTGAGGCATCTGTTTAACAAACAGGCATCGAACCCGAATGCCGTCTCAACCCGTAGTTGAGAAAAACATTTGCCATAGCTGTCAGGGATCTGTTAAACAAACAGGCATCGAACCCGAAGGCCGGCACAACACGAAGTTGAGAGGAACATCTGACCTCTCCGTCAGGCATCTATTAAACAAACAGGCATCGAACACGAAGGCCGACTCAACATGAAGTTCATAGGAATATTTGACTTCGCCATCAGGGATCTTTTAAACAAACAAGCATCGAACACGAAGGCTGGCTCAACCCGAAGTGGAGAAGAATATCTGACCTCGCTATCAGGCATCTGTTAAACAAACATGCATCGAATTTGATGGTCGGTTCATCCCGAAGATGATAAGAACATTAGACCTCGCCGTCAGGCATCTGTTAAACAAACATGCATCAAACTCGAAGGCTGACTCAACAAGAAGTTGAGAGGAACATTTGACCTCGCCGTCAAACATCTGTTAAACAAACAGGCATCGAACCCGAAGGGCGGCTCAACACGAAGTTGACAATTACATCTGACCTCACCGTCAGGGATCTGTTAAACAAACAGGCATCGAACCCGGAGGCCGGCTCAACCAGAAATTGATAAGAACATTAGACATTGTTGTCAGGCATCTGTTAAACAAACAGGCATCGAACCCGATGGCTGGCTAAACACGAAGTTGAGAGGAACATTTGACCTAGCCGTCAAGCATCTGTTAAACAAACCGGCATCAAACTCGAAGGCCGGTTCAACACGAAGTTAAGAGGAACATTTTACCTCGCCGTCAGGCATCTGTTAAACAAACAGGTATCGAACCCGAAGGTCGGCTCAACCCGAAGTTCAGAAGAACATCTGACCTCACCGTCAGGCATCTGTTAAAAAAATAGGCATCGAACCCGAAGGCCGGCTCAACATGAAGTTCGTTGGAATATCTGACCTCGCCGTCAGGCATCTATTAAACAAATAGGCATCTAACCCGTAGGCCATCTCAACCCGTAGTTGAGAAAAACATTTGACCTAGTTGTCGCTTGCGCGAAAATAAGGTGCCGGCATAACAGAAGAGTCGCCACCTTTCGTTATTTATCCCTCAGAGCGGGAAAGGAAACGATCGGAAAAACCTGACGAATAAGGGTAAGACAAGGTCGTCGCAACCATTGTCTAGGTTCGGGAGTCGGTTACGCAAGGGGAAGGTATTAGCACCCCTCACGTCCGTCGTACTCGACGGGATCCTCGCTTGTTTGTTTACTTGAACGGGTCGGTTGTAATCTATCTACCTATCAAGGCTGGCTGAAAAAGAAAAGAAAAATGACTCGGCAAAGCATCGCGCTTTATGCCTGCGTATTCCCGTCTGGAACGAGAAATCAGAGTCAACGTAGTTCGGCCTACTACGGGTGAAGGTGGGGAAGGTTGCTCGCTAGGATATCGCATCCTATGCCTACGTACTTTCATCTGGTATGAAAGAACAGAGCAAACGTAGTTCGGGAAACTACGGGTTATCTCCTAAAAGAAGTGTTTTTTATTGTGTTTGCAATTTCAACCGCAATAGAGACTATGACCTGAGAGTGAATGCGTCGCATGTCACCCAAAGGGTACCATACTAAACATCCAGACTGTGGAAAAGAAACTCTCCCACAATCCTTTCTCAGATAGCCTAAGGCTCGTAACGTACGAAAGAAATCATTCATGATTACTGTATCTTAAACTGCTTCGAGATGAGAAGAGAACAGGCCCAACTAGGAGAGAGACTATCAAGTCCTACTGTTATCATGCCATGGATTCATCCTATGGTTGAGGTTTGAACAGGGAACTCCTAGAAGTTGTCATGCATAGGTTTCAACCTAAAAGTCTATCATCAAATCCTCATTAGAGGAAATGAGAGTCCTAAGGGATCATGTCAATGATACACCAAAACAGACGAAAGCATCAGCTTTAACAGTAAAATGCATGCAATGCAAGTGAGGGAGGAAATGTGTGTGGGGCTTCAGCCTCCACAAGCTCGTCTCGACCTCAAGCCAGTCATGAAATAACAGTAATCATACTGAAATAAGCAACATGCTATCAAGCAAAACAGTAAACTGTAATCATACAGACAGAAAATGAAATCATGCTATCAAGCAAAATAAACACATGGGCAAGGGAGCTGGGCTCTACCGAATACCCGCAAGCAAAGCCAAGCAATAACAATACAATCAGATGCATTCATGCTCTTAGACTGAACTTATTCTGAATGGGCTTAGTCTAATGCAACAGGCAAATCAGACAAAACACACAATACATCAAAGAAAACAGAAGAAAACCTCAGCTCCTCCAGCAGCAACCCAGTCCTCAGACTTCAGAGATCACTTGCTTTCCAGGTATCAACCCTACAACATGAGTATCAACTCATCTTCTCCCTTTGAGCTTCAGCTCCTTTGATCAGCTCTACCTTCAGGCTCCACTATCTTCAGGGATCTTCAGGCATCAATTTGATCTTCACAGAGTCTTCAGACTTCAATAATCTCCAAGGAATCATCCTCTTCAAGGCCTCACCTTCTATCTTCAATGGCTCCAATGCTCCAGCAAACAAGATTCAGTCAACAAGATGAGTGGGGGATGTTACAGTACTCACTGACTTCCAAAGGATGCCATTGAGGACTTAACATCAAAGGAAAGGCTCTCTCAAAGTTCTACCTTATGGGGCAAGGTCACTAATCCCTCCAAAGGAGTGAGGTGAATACCCTTAAGGGACTCTGTGTCATAGAGAAGAAAGGAGGTGAACAAGACACTCCTTGTTTATTGAATGAAAATTAATCTATCTAAGGCTCTACCTATGCTATGATCCTATAAACAAAACAAAACAAAAGCTAAGCTCCTCTGCAAGGTCTTCAAAGCTTCCATGATGATCCAAAAGGTCTTCAACTCAATCCTCAAAGCTCACACACTCACAAGAGAAGGAAAGAAAACACAACAATACAACTTATGCCTTTAAGCAACACACATACTATCCATACATTCAAAAGTCAATGAAAAATACTAAAAAACCATACAATATTCTAGCAAAATTCTAGAGGATTCTATACATACTTACCCTTAACCCATGTGTTCCCCATACACTAATTTGGCCTATAAACCCCAAAACAAATTTTTTCAAGTCTACCTATACAACCTAAAACCCTAATTAGAGCACCTAAATGTCTAACAATCAAACTACATCAAATTTTAATCTACAAATCAAGAGATAAATCCTACATGAAACTAGGGTTCAATACCTAACTATGCCAAAAATAATGGCTCAAAAACCCTAAGGGAAAGTCCTAAAACAATTTATAGAAAATGAGATATCAACTAAAAGAAAATAAATGCACTATTTAAAAGAAAATATCACCAAAAATTCTACATTAAAAATAAAATCCTATTTTTATTTTTATATTTTTCTACACATTATTATCTAAACATAGCAAAAAGAATGAACAAAGAAACATTATTTATCAATTTTTTATGAATTATCAAAGTTTACTAAAAATATAAAACAAAACAAAATATAAAATAATGAAGATGAGGGAGGGGGTGAAAATAGTACATGCGTGCAGTTGGAAATTCAATGGGCCAGAATATGGGGGGTGGGGATAGTGAAAGTCTGCTGAGCCCAGTTTTCTTCATTAAACGAAACGACGGCGTTTCAGTCTTTTTAAATTTTCCCTCCGTTTTCTTCTTTTAATCGTGACCACACGATGGAGTCCTCAGTCAAACATTCCCGCCCCATCCAACGGCCTTCCATCATCGTCCCAAATGGATTAGGGTTTCGCAGCAACACGAGTTCTCACGCAGGAAACTTCCAGTCCTTCTTGCTCTCTCGATTCTCCATGGTTTGCCACGATCCAAAGACTGAAATCACTCTACTCAACACCAGGAATCCAACCATGTTCATAGTTTCTCTTGAGTCGTCTTGTATCATTCAAACAGCATGTGAGAAAACTAGGGTTCCAACATTTTCTTCTGATATCAACATTGATAAAACTCAAATCTAATGGCCTGATTATGTTCTTTATGTTACCCTCATCATAATGAACTATAACATGCTAGCTAACATTCTTGATCCAGCTTGTTCTTTCCAATTAAAGATTCAAGGCCCTGCTATAGAACTCCTCGTATTGCTCCCTATTTCTCAGAATATGGTCTTCTACCCTATCTTAACAGTTCTACACCTATAACTATGACAGAATGCACATAAACTATGAGATTCGAGCAAGATCACCAACCTGTTACACTTTAATGGAGGTTATGGTTTCCTTGCAATTCAGTGCTTGAAACCTTCCTTGTTTGATCCTTAGAGGCCAATATGGATTCTGTATGCAGCAAGAATGATGCACAAGGCTTGAAACTCGAGTTGGACAGCAAAATGCAATTCTTGCAACTTCCTCACAATAGCTTCAAACTGCCATGGATCTCCTTCTATCTCAGCATGTATTCAATCACAATAATCATAAGAATAGGTTTGTGGTGGAGAAGTGAATGGAGATTGAAGAGAATGAAGGTTTGAGATCAAATTTCCAATGGAAGAATCTTGCTTTTCACACTCTAATCTCACCTCTCATCAACAATGATCACCAACCATTTACCCTCCCTGATTCACTCTTTAAATAATGATCAATGGAAGCTCTTGGATTCATCTAGAAAGATCTAGAAAGTATTGAAAATCTCATGTGATGGTAACTTGAATATCTCATGCACCATGCATTAATCCTTGCAAAATGGCCTTAAAATGTCATCATAGGAGATATTGGAGAGATATGAACAAATACAATGCTTTTCCTTGCCTTGTGTTGAGATTTCCAAAGATGACTTATAATGCAAGTTTCAAATTAACAAAGCATCACCCATTTTAAAGCCTCAAATCAAAATTCTATCTAAACCAATTTTCTCAAAATGATGTTTCCAATCAAAATGATATATTGGATGACCTATTTTGGATTTCTAGATCCTCCAAACCAATTTCCAATTTCAACTTTTTAAACTTATAAGCCATTTCTAGTTCATTTTTGACCAATCATGCAAATCCATGCTATGATATTTTCCAACAATTCATGACCTTCTTTCTAGACTTAAAATCACATTTTGAACAACTTTCATGTTTTGAGTTTTTCCATTTGAGGCTTGGAAATAGGAGATATGGCTTTTGCTTAAAAATGACCTATAACTGACAAATGACCAAAATACCCCTGTCTTGTTCAAACCATAAGTTGAGTTCTACAAATCCTATCAAGGACTTCTACCACTAAAATTAGAGATAAGAAAATGCTCTTCAACATTCATGTTGACCAAGAAATCATAGGAATCATCCTACTAGGGCAAAAGTTGTCTGCAAGTTGGGTGACTTCCAAGGACCCAGATTCACACACCTCAGCTGACCTGTAATTTGCCAAAACCATAACTTGAGCTCTGTAACTCCTATCAAGGACTTCCACCACTCAAATTAAAGCTAAGAACAAGATCTACAACATTCTTGTTGTGGGGAAGATGAGATATCAATCACATCTAGAGCTAAAACTGCCTGGAAGATAGGGGTCAAATTAGGGTTTTTCCACTGACAATCCTCAGAAATCCTAACTCAAAACTTCCCAAACTCCTCAATCATGATGAGTTGGTCTAGGAATCATCTCTATAACATCTCCATGCATCATTCCATGATCTCATGGCCCTTGGATTAGGTCTCAACCTTCTCCAAATCTTCAGTTATCCTAGGGTTGACCCCGTCAAAACCCTAATTCTACCATTCATGGTTGAATACTCTGAACTCTTGCACAATGACTTCTCTGGGCTTCATGATGGCTGTCAAGACATCTCATAGGCTTTCTCAAAACATCAAGTTCATTCTCAAAGTCTCAGAATCATCTGAGGGGCACCCACAACTCTCAAGCTATGAAGCACACAACCTTGGTTTCAACCCACTCCTCTGAGGATCTCTTGAACTTTCTGATGAAGGTATCCATTTTCAAACACTCAATGAATAAATAAATGTTGGTCAAATTTTGGGGTGCAACAGCTGCCCCTATTCAAACGGCTTGGACCTGACTGGGTGAGAAGCGAACAGCTCTCAACCAATCGAGGTGCGAGACGATTGAATATCGGTAAACCCGAAAATTTGCCAACTGCGCGAGCACACGGTACTCTGCGGGGAACAAATCTTTGAATACTGCAACACTAGCCGCACGACAACTAGCTGGAGAAATATCGATCTGACGTCACCGTCAGTTATCCACATTAAATTCTTCTGATATTGCCTTCAGACAACCACCACACCCAACATCGCCGCTGGAGAAAATACATCTCTGAACAAAGTACCCCGCATCGCTGCTGGAGAAACTAGAAGGATCTGCATCACCTAACATCGCCGTTAGAAGACTGGATCACCTTGACATGCCCAACATCGCCGCTGGAAAACTGAATCTGACGTCATCGTCGGAAACAAACATCCTCTTAGAGACACTCGACATCACCGACGTTCAAACATCATCTCTACTGGGGATTCACAGAGTCTGACCTCGCCATCAAACAAACATTCAGCCTCTCCGTCGACCACAAACCCGGTCCGGGAATCCGAAGTATGCATCTCAAAGGTACAAAACTTGAGCCTGGGAGCAAACACATCCAAAGGTACTAAACCTGAGCTTGGAAGCAAACACATCCAAAGGTACTAAACCTGAGCTTGGAATCAGACGCATCCAAAGGTACTAAACCTGAGCTTGGAATCAAACACATCCAAAGGTACTAAACCTGAGCTTGGAAGCAAACGCATCCAAAGGTACTAAACCTGAGCTTGGAAGCAAACACATCCAAAGGTACTAAACCTGAGCTTGGAATCAGACGCATCCAAAGGTACTAAACCTGAGCTTGGAAGCAAACATATCCAAAGGTACGAAACCTGAGCTTGGAATCAAACACATCCAAAGGTACTAAACCTGAGCTTGGAATCAGACGCATCCAAAGGTACTAAACCTGAGCTTGGAAGCAAACACATCCAAAGGTACTAAACCTGAGCTTGGAAGCAAACATATCCAAAGGTACGAAACCTGAGCTTGGAATCAGACGCATCCAAAGGTACTAAACCTGAGCTTGGAATCAGACGCATCCAAAGGTACTAAACCTGAGCTTGGAAGCAAACATATCCAAAGGTACGAAACCTGAGCTTGGATTCAAACTTATACGCTGCTATTCTCTTGACATCTGGTCAGGTCGTTGCTAAATAAAAGCAAACACGCCGGGTCACCGGACATAATCATCAAGTTAACAGCTCTGTTGAGGAGAGAGGAATGAGGGTTCACCCAAACAATCCTGACGACTCACTGGGGAAAAGGAAGAAGGGGTCACCCAAACAACCTTTGTAGACTTTGCTGCAGAAAGACGGGAGAGTTCACCCCACCGACTTCAACAACTGCTGGAGAATAACGAAAGAGCTCACTCCGACGATTCCTACCAACTTTATTGGGGAGCAAGTACTTCTGCACGGGGAAGCGATAAATGCTCTGAACGGCTTCCTGGGGGAACGACCCTTCTAGGGAACATAGCCTTCGGGCTATAAGACACTCATGTCATTAAGTCCTCAAACTCGCGGGGATAAACAAACTTCGGCTTGCTGGGCAATCCTTCAGGATCCGCCTGGGGAAACATTCCATCTGCCAATCATGACTGTGCTCGGCTGGGGGATATCAATCTACCTGCCTGCTGCTGGGGAAATGCCCGTCACTCTGCTGGGGAATTCCAAGAATTATTCTGGGCAACTCTTGCTGGGGATGCTACTGGGAAGCCCAAGAATCATCCTAAGCAAACCACTCGGGGAACTTGCGATGAGGTCTTAAGAATCATCTTAAGCAAACGACTCTGCTGAGGAATTCGAGAATCATCTCGAACTGAAGACTTCATCGGGGTTCTCAAAAATCATCTTGAGCGAGCGACTGTGGGGATTACACCGGGGTCTTAAGAATCATCTTAAGAAAGCGACCTTGTTGGAGAGAATATCAGGAATCATCCTGAGCAACCGATCCTTCGGCCGAACACCTGTAAATAATGACCTAGATCATGCTTATGATGCATATGCTTCTGCGCTATGCCCCACACGGTGGGAATGATATGCGTTTATGCTAAATGCCATGCAATTATGCACAATGCTATGCAACGTTAAATGCTATGCAGTGTTAAATGCTATGCAGTCATGCACAATGATGCGATCCCGTCAGCAAAATAAATGCTGGGGGGAGGAAATCCTCTTGTCGAGGAGACCAGAACTGCTCAGGTAGAGGAATCATCCTGTTGAGGAGAACGTGGACATGCCAACATCAATTGGACTCCGCCTGGGGAATTGATCTTCCGGTTGACTGCTGCAGGGCAGACAAATTCAGCCGATTTCTGCAGGGGAACGAAGCTCTACGAGAACTTGGACCTGCTGATATCAATCGCGAGAATGAACTGCGCGGCCGTCTCGGCTACTCTTCTGGGGGGGATAACTCTGTGGGGAAACAACTTCAGCTGCTCCACACTCCACTGGGGAAAAACCAATCATGATCTGATCAACTTCCAAGGACTCGGCTCTCTTGGGCATCTGCAAACTCGGCTGAGGAAGGAGAAGTCATTCTGCTTCATTGGAGAGTACGACTCTGGGGAGATACAGCATCAGTTGTTCAACCTCTGCTAGGAAAACCACTCATGGTCCCAACTGCTTCCAAGGATTCTGCTTTTCTGCGGACTCAGCCGGGGAGAGAAATCATTCCACTTCACTGGAGAGTACGACTCTGGTGCGGAATTTCAATTTCGCTAGGGAAGAAAGAATCATCTGACTTCGGGGGGAGAGTACAACTCTGCCGGGGAATACATCATCAGCCATTCCAACACTCTACTGGGGAAGAGGGAACCGTCCGTCTTCAGGAGAGAGCATGACTCTGGTGGGGGAACCTCAATTCCGCTGGAGACTTTACTGGGGAAACACGAGCTTCGGCATCCGAACACTTCTATGAAATCTGCACTTGTGACCCGGTGCTGGGGAAAGAGCGTCTGCTTGGGGAAGAGAATCATCTCTGCGTGGGGAGACAGATCAACACTCACTGCTCTGCATTTAGATTCTACGGAGGAGAGACTACTGAACTTTGCTGGAGAAGGAGGGCTCGCCCTGCTTCGGGGATGTGCACGGCACATCTTACACCTGCAACCACACAAACAAACAACCAGACAAGATACCCTCCTCAAAGGGGCCTATCCAGGTTATTATCTCGTGACAATATTCAGTTAATTAATTGTCTCAACAATCGATGGGCCTAGGCCCGTGAGTTTATGTATGCGCATTTTATTAAAAAGCATCGGCGTTTTCATTCGCAAACAAAACAGATAAATGCTAAACAGACGAGTAGAATTGCTGAATAATGTGCATTTTATTGATGGTGAACCCCTGAATGGGCAAAAACGTTTTACAACAGAGGCAAGCTCCTGGAATGAGGAAGCCGCACAAAAAGAAAACATAAATATACATCGGTATATACAAATGTCGGCAACGAGGCGTAGACGAACACCATGAGTTGATCCCTCTAAGACCCACTCGACTTCGATACTTCTCCGATGCTTCAGCTTCGGAAGAGATTGATTCAGATAAACGGCCCTCAGGTATTCCAAACCACTAAACAATGAAAGTCCACATGCGGAACGCAGTCATTTGCTTATTCAAATCCCTAACTTTTGCGTGAACCGCCCTTTACGGGTTTTCAGTTCACCGGGATACCCTTTTCTGCCGAAGTCGCCCAGTGTAGGTTTTTGACTTCGCGGGTGTACATTTTTCCAATATATCCCTAATTTTTGCCCGAACCTTTTATTCTGTTTTTGGTTCGCCGGGATGCCCCTTTTTTGCCTGGACTCTTTCTTTTTTGTCCAGCGGGTCTCTTTCAAGCAAAGTATTTTTTAACTGCGTCCGCGTTCACCGGGGATGCAAAATCTTCACCATCCATCGTGGATAACAATAAAGCTCCTCCTGAGAAGACCTTGCTGACGACATACGACCCTTCGTAATTCGGAGTCCACTTGCCCCGGTGATCGGAGTGTGGCGGAAGAATTTTCTTCAGGACGAGATCACCCGTCTGAAAGCTTCTAGGACGCACCTTCTTATCATAAGCTGTCTTCATTCGGCTTTGGTACAGACGACCAAATGCAATCGATGCTAACCTCTTCTCGTCCACCAGGCTGAGTTGGTTCAAGCGATTCGTAATCCATTCTGCCTCGTCGAGCTTTACGTCAACCAAAACTCGCAAAGAGGGAATCTCCACTTCTAACGGTAGGACAACTTCCATACCGTACACCAAGGAGAAAGGAGTTGCCCCGGTCGACGTACGCACCGTAGTACGATAACCGTGCAAGGCAAATGGCAACATCTCGTGCCAATCTTTATACGTCACAACCATCTTCTGAACAATCTTCTTGATGTTCTTGTTGGCCGCTTCAACAGCGCCATTCATCTTCGGCCGGTAAGGAGATGAGTTGTGGTGTTCAATCTTGAAGCTCTGGCACAGCTCCTTCATCATCTTGTTATTCAAGTTCGAACCATTGTCAGTAATGATCCGCTCGGGAATTCCATAGCGACAGATGATGTCCCTCTTTATGAATTTAGCTACCACCTGTCTGGTCACATTAGCGTACGAGGCTGCCTCCACCCATTTGGTGAAGTAGTCGATAGCTACCAGAATGAAACGGTGACCATTGGATGCAGTGGGCTCGATCTTGCCTATCATGTCGATGCCCCACATGGAGAACAGCCAAGGGGAGGACATGACATTCAATGGGCACGGCGGCACATGAACTTTATCAGCATAAACCTGGCATTTATGACATTTCTTCGCGAATCTGAAGCAATCCGACTCCATAGTCAGCCAGTAATACCCCGCTCTCAGGATCTTTCTCGTCATGGCATGCCCGCCGGCGTGCGTGCCAAATGTGCCCTCATGGACTTCTTCCATGAGGATACTCGCTTCTTTCTCATCTACACATCTGAGCAGCACGAGATCGTGGTTTCTCTTATACAGCACTCCATCAGGATTGAGATAAAAGTTTCCAGATAGCCTCCTTAAAGTCTTCTTATCCTGGGTTGACGCACCCGCAGGATATTCCTTAGCCATGAGGAAGGTCTGGATGTCGTGGAACCATGGCTTACCGTCATTGGCATCCTCGATTGCAAAGACAAATGCCGGTCTATCAAGACGCGAAAGCACAATTCTTGGAGCCTCATTCCAATAATTGACTTTATACATTGAAGCCAGCGTGGCTAAGGCATCAGCCATCTGATTTTCAGCCCGGGGTACATGATGAAGTTCCACCCGATCGAAGAATGGAAGCAGCCTCCTGGCGTAATTCATGTACGACACTAAATTCGCTTGACGAGTTTCCCACTCCCCTTTAATCTGATTGATTACAAGCGCTGAGTCACCATATATGTCTAGATTCTTGATTCTCAAATCAATTGCCTCTTCTAGACCCATAATACATGCTTCATACTCGGCTTCATTGTTGGTAACTGGAAACGTCAGTCTCGCAGTAAACGGGATGTGGGATCCGTGAGGAGTCGTGATGATAGCCCCGATACCACTTCCATAGGAATTAACCGCTCCGTCGAATATCAACTTCCACTGAGACTTCCTATCTGGCCCCTCATCGGGCAATGGCTCATCGCAATCCTTTGCTTTGAGAAACATAATGTCCTCGTCTGGGAATTCAAACTTCATCGGCTGGTAGTCTTCGATTGGTTGTTCGGCAAGATAATCAGACAATACGCTTCCCTTAATGGCTTTCTGAGAAACATACTGAATATCATATTCTGTTAACACCATTTGCCACCTAGCAATCCTGCCCGAAAGAGCCTGCTTCTCGAAGACGTACTTGATCGGATCCATCTTCGAAATTAGCATGGTGGTGTGATTGAGCATATACTGTCGTAGACGTTTGGCAGCCCAAGCTAATGCACAACACGTCTTCTCCAGCATCGAGTATCGAGATTCACACTCAGTGAACTTTTTACTCAAGTAATAAATGGCATGCTCTTTCCTGCCCGTCTCGTCGTGCTGACCGAGAACACACCCCATGCTATTCTCCAGAACCGTCAGGTACATGATCAATGGTCGTCCAGCCACTGGGGGTATCAAGATTGGGGGTTCTTGAAGATACTGCTTTATTTTGTCGAATGCCTTCTGGCAATCCTCATTCCAAGTAACTGCCTGATCTTTCTTCAACAGCTTGAACATCGGTTCACAAGTGGCCGTGAGCTGAGAGATAAACCTTGCAATGTAGTTTATTCGGCCCAAGAAACCACGAACTTCTTTCTCTGTTCTCGGCGCTGGCATTTCTTGGATAGCTTTTATTTTTGTAGGATCAACTTCAATACCTCGTTCACTAACGATAAACCCCAATAACTTTCCGGACCGCACTCCGAAAGTGCACTTGTTAGGATTCAGCCTCAGCCTGAACTTCCTAAGCCTTTCAAACAGCTTCAACAAATTGACCAGATGCTCTTCCTCCGTTTGGGACTTTGCAATCATGTCATCAACATAGACCTCGATCTCATGATGAATCATATCATGAAACAAAGTGACCATTGCTCGTTGGTAAGTGGCCCCTGCGTTCTTCAGACCGAAGGGCATTACCTTATAGCAAAATGTTCCCCAGGGGGTGATGAACGTTGTTTTCTCCATGTCCTCCGGTGCCATCTTAATCTGATTGTAACCGGAGAAGCCATCCATGAACGAAAACACGGAAAACTGGGCTGTGTTGTCGACCAACACATCGATATGAGGCAACGGGAAATCATCCTTAGGGCTCGCCCTATTCAGGTCCCGGTAATCGACGCACATGCGTACCTTACCGTCCTTCTTCGGTACAGGCACTATGTTGGCGACCCACGGAGGGTAAGTGGTAACGGCTAGAAATCCTGCGTCCAACTGCTTCTGGACCTCTTCTTTGATTTTTACAGCCATGTCTGGTCTCGTCCTCCTAAGCTTCTGCTTGACTGGGGGGCAATCTTCTCGCAACGGCAAGCGATGAACCACGATATCAGTGTCGAGCCCGGGCATATCTTCATATGACCAAGCAAAGACGTCACTATACTCTCGAAGCATCTCGACCAGTCTATGCTTGACATCATTCTGCAACGCAGCCCCTACTCTGACATTCCTGACGAGCTCCTCAGAACCCAGATTTATGATCTCAATATCCTCCTCGTGAGGCAGAATAACCTTCTCCTCTTGTCTCAACAAGCGGGCCAACTCTTCCGGGAGGTCTTCGTCTTCATCAATCTCATCCTCGGCTTGATAGATCGGGCAATCAAAGTCGTAGTGAGCCGTAGAGGGTCCAGAGTCGATGTCATCTGTTACGTGGATCCTGCAATAACAAGGGTTAAGTTTAAAGCAAGAATATGCAGGTTAGCACGAACCTCGTTGCCATTTTGCTGTTTTTCGAAATAAACATAAAATAGGAATAACAGAGAACACAATATTTGATTACGAAGAAAACGCCTTTTATTTATTAACAAAATGCATACACATAATCCAACAAGGCCCTGACAGTAAAACCACTATGCCCCGGGCAGGACATAGGGCTGTACAAAGATTGTAAAAAGCAAATCATTACTCTTCACTTGTCAGCTTGATAATCTCCTTGATGGTCCAATTGTGGAGGCGCTCGCCCGGCTTGCTCGGTTGAATCCAGGCGTCAAGATCACAATCACTGTCTCCGCTGTCCTCCGACGCAGCGTTGATGCTCTCGAAAATTACTCCCCCCTTGGTGAATAAGATCGGCCCTTTCCCACGAGACGAACTGCCAGAAGAAGATGAAGCTTCAGCTTCAGGAGAATATCCCAATCCAAACTTATCCTGTTTGATTGGTATATCCAAGACATGCCCCCAGCCTGGGGTGGAACCGGCTTCGACAACGGCCCGAGCTTCCTTAAACGAGGAGAGGTTCAACTCTTGCTTCTCTGCGACGACGGGAGCTACCTCCTTTACCTTGACGGTTTCAAATGCTTGGCAAAGAGTCTCATGGATCTCGCCATCCATTTCAACGTATTTAAAGGACGACAGGTGGCTCACCATGATGTCCTCTTCTCCACAGACGGTTACTATGCTGCCCCCAACAGCATATTTAAGCTTCTGATGCAGCGTGGACGTCACGGCACCAGCAGAATGGATCCATGGCCGACCTAAGAGGCAACTGTAGGCGGGCATGATATCCATGATATAGAAAACCGTATTGAACGTCTCTGGACCAACTTGAATCGGCAGGGTCAACTCTCCAAAGACGTGGCGCTTGGTCCCATCAAAGGCTTTCACGACCAGATCACTGGGCGTGCACAGCAATCCACGGGTATCCAACTTCATTAGTGCCTTTTTCGGAAGCACGTTAAGCGAGGAACCCGTATCCACCAGGACATGTGACATAATTGTGCCTCTGCACTCTATTGAGACGTGCAAGGCGCTATTGTGATCTCTTCCCTTAGGAGTCAGCTCCAGATCTGTAAATCCCAGCCCATTACCAGCATTAACATGGGCCACTACCTCCTCGAGTTGATTTACTGATATCTCCTGCGGCACGTATGTGGCATTCAATACCTTCAGTAACGCGTTGCGGTGCGCCTCAGAGCACAGCAACAAGTTAAGAATCGAGATCTTTGACGGAGTCTGATGAAGATGATCTACAATTTTGTAGTCACTCTTCTTGATTAGTCGCATGAACTCTTCAGCATCTTTAACCAGCAAGTCCTTCTCTGCCCCTGCAGGGACCTCTTCACCAGCTTTACCTTTACCCTTATCCACGGCATCAGCTCGGACCACTTTCTCTGCTGCAACCTCTGCTGGCGCAAACACTCTACCGCTTCTAGTGATACCACTGACTTCGGTAAGATTCTGCGCAGTCGATCCGAATGGCTCAAGCTCTATCTTCTGACCATTGCAGTAAACTTCGGCGCCATAATGCCATGGAACAGCATTAGTACTCTCGAATGGGATTGGTCCGGCCCTGGTGATGGTGATAGTAGGCGGACGAGGCGCAGAAATAGTAATAGGGTGACAAGGAATAGTAATGGTAGCAACTTCATCTGCCTGCTTCAGCACGACTTCCCCTGATGCACTCTCAACGCTCCGGCTGAACTGTAAAATACCCTCAGACATCAGACTTTGGATACCCTCGATCAGCTGCTCACACCCATCAGGAAGCGTAGCACAAGCCATACATAACTCTCCACATCCAGGAAAGAAGCCCCTCTTCAGCAACTTAGCTTTGACAAAACTCAACGGCGTCTTCAAATCTTTGACATCAGTCAGCAAGTCCGCACTCTCCTCAGTGATAACAGCATTTACTCCGCCGCCCTTATGATGAGGCATTGGGTTCTTGGTAACGTTGGGCACGTTGTCAGAAAAGTTGATAACCTTGGCGTCCACCAAGTCCTGGACTTTATGCTTAAAAGCTTTACAGTTCTCAATCGTATGGCCAGGTGCCCCAGTGTGAAATTCACAAGTAGCATTGGCATCATACCCCGGTGGTGGTGCCCCTGTTAAGGGAGCCAACGTCCTCTTTTGAATTAATTGAAGTTGAAGCAACGTTTGCAGAAGCTGTGCATACGACATAGGTGGAGTTTCAAACTGACGATTTGTCATAGGAGCCCGATTCTGATATTTCCTATACCCCTGCTGATTCTGCTGGTGAGGCTGCTGCTGCTGCTGCTGCGGTGGAGCAGCTGGGATATTTATGCTAGCAATCTGAGACTGGGGGCCCTTGCCCTTTCTCCTAGCATTAGTGACAGCACTGGCGTCTCCCTCTCGACGCTTGCCAGTATAGGGTTTCTTGCCACCTCCTCCAGCTGAGGATGATTCGCCCTGGATTTTTCCAATCTTTATACCGTTCTCAACATGCTCGCCCAAAGTGATAAGAGCCGAGAATGTTCCAGACATGCCACTGACCAGCTTTTCATAATAGATTCCAGGAAGGGTAGCCACGAACATTTGCACCAACTCACGCTCAACCATCGGTGGTTGAACCCGAGCAGCCAATTCACGCCACCGCTGGGCGTACTCTTTGAAGCTTTCATTGTTCCGCTGTGAGAGATTCTGAAGCTGGACTCGGTTGGGAGCCAAGTCGCTATTGTATTGATAGTGGAGAACAAACGCTTCCGCAAGATCTTTCCAGGTACGCACAGTAGCGGGCTCCAAACCCATATACCATTCGAGCGATGGACCAGAAAGACTGTCCTGAAAGAAGTGCATCAGCAGCTTCTCATCGTCAGAACAAGCGGACATCTTTCTATAATAAGATCGGAGGTGAACACGGGGGCAGGTAGTACCCTTATACTTCTCGAAGGTAGGCACCTTGAACTTGTGAGGTACTTTAAAGTCAGCAATCAACCCGAGGTTGGACATGTCAACGCCCAATGCGTTCTGATTTTCTATGCTTCTCATCTTGTCTTCCAGCGCCTTGAACCTGAGTCGAGCTTCAGCATTCAACTCTGCTTCTACACCTCTCTGAGAAAATATGTCATCCTGATGGTCCTCCAGCCACGGTTGAGGCACCAACAGATTTCCTGCACCAGCATTGCCGTTGACCGGCCCTATGTTAACATTGGCTCCCAAACTACCATTGCCGACGCCAGCCGCATTGAGCCCGATATTAGTCATCAGATTGCCGTTAGCACTGCCGTTGCCCCCGGCAGCAGGAACAACGTTCTGTGGAGTATCCCCTGGAGGAGGAGTAGGCACGGCCCCTCCATGAAGTATGCCATTACTGTCAACCCTGGAGATCAAAGGTTGAACCAGAGTACGAAGCTGGTCTTGCCCATTCGCAACTACTTGCATCAGCTCCATAAAACGATCCATCTGTTCACGAAGCTCTTGAACATCTGACTGTACCTGGTCCATGATTCTCGTCTGATTAGCGCGATTTGAATAGCGGTGGATGAGTCTTTGATCAATCCTGGAGATCGAAAGCAGCTCGGAACCTGAAAAACCTGTTAACAATAAAGGTTAGGAAAAGCAATAAGACATACACCATGCAAATATGCTTCATGCACATGCATGCGTGTGTCTGTGTGCGTGGGAGGTTTTCCCCGATCCTAGTGCCTTAGTGCCAGTGCTGATAATAATAAGAGGAAGAAGAAATCCGAGCCCGATCATGGAAACATCAATCTCATATATAAATGGAAAGGCCTGTCAAGGCAGTACACAGTATCAGCGAGTACAAATCAACAGCATGACCTCAGCCAACAAGTCTGGTGATGGTCAGCATACATCAAAGATCAAAAACAACAGGGATATAACTAGTCAAGTACGGCCACGGGCGCGATACTCTGCTAATAACTCCTTTGTCTCTGAATGATCTAGCGAAGTGAGCAACCCCTCGACGAGTAGTTCCCTCTGCCTGATAGTATGCTGAAGCCCCTGAACTGAACTCTCCCAAGCGTCTTCGCCAAAGCAATCCTCCAGCTTCCGCTTCTTAGACTCAAACATCAGCGTATGCTCCTTCAGGCTAGCAATGGCTTTGTTGAGACGGGCTTCAGCGGAGTACCTGCGGGCGGTCTCTTCATCAAACCTCCGCTCACTGTCCTTCACTTCGGTCTCTAGCTTAGAAATCTGCAGCATCAACTTATCTTCTCGCTCCTTCCTGGTGGCCATGGAAGTCTTCCAATGCTGGTCGAACTTAGATATTCTCCGATATGCTTCCTCTAAATGCAGCTTCTTCGTAGCTAGCACATCATTAGCAGCTCTGAAGTCTTGACCTAAGCGTTCCCGATCAGCAATCTGCTTTGCCAAGTCTGCACTCAGCTGGTTCACCGACTCAGCTTGCTTTTTGAGAGCATGCACGGCTTCGTTCCTCTCACTTCGAAGCTGAGCTAACTCCTTCTCTAATTCTGCATTTGCCCTCTTCAGTTCATCACGCTCGGCTAATACCTGGTTGTGCTGATGAATGGACACAGTGGTAGGTTCTTCAACTGATGGAGGACTCTCTGGTCTGACATGAGGGAATGGCATCCCTATAGCGCTGGCTCTGGCTCTGATCTAATCTGAATAAGGAGGGTAGGCCTGGCTGTTGCTCTTCCCCAACAAAGGCTTTCCTCTCGTGCTGATGTTGTTCCACGCATACTGAAGCTTGGACAACAAATCCCCCTCTAGAATACCCGTGAGGTACAAAGATTCCTGTACCTCTTCTTCCTTTGGTGGAGCCCTCAAAGCATATGCAAACTGACGAACTAGCAATGATGGATTGTAGTTGATGCAACCCTTCCTACCTATCAAAGGTACGTTAGGAAACCCACTACAACTGAAGATCACCTCGGTGCCTAACCTGTCTCTGTCAACGAACCAATCAATGTCTTCTGCCGACAAACTTATCAGACGCTCAGGCCACTCAGCTGTGGCTGCAGACAAGACAGAAGAACCCTTCTTAGGCAAATGACTATCAAACCACTTGTACAACAACGGTACGCAGCATGAAACATTCTTCCCTCTCCGGTTCTCATTTTTGTAATGCACTGAGTGGTAAACGTCTCCGATCAGAGTAGGGACTGGATTCCCTGAGGCAAAGATATGGAATGCATCAAAATCTACGAAATCAGGCATGCTGGGAAATAGGATAATGCCATATATGCATAAGGCAAGGATGGCGCTGAAGGCGTCCCAACATTTGTCCTTAGCACACTGCTGAGCCTTAGCTATCAGAAACTGCAGAGAGAACCCTGGGACCTTGTTCCAACTCGTCACTACTAACTCAGAAGCGCTCAAATGGAGTGAAGACGCCAAACCAACCAGATCAGGTTCAGCATCCATGTGGACAAAAGGCACTTGCCTTTTGATAGGCGCACCCAGCATATCAGCATACTCTTCCAATGTCGGCGCGAGAACGAAGTCATGAAAAGTGAAACACCTCAAGGGAGGGTCATAAAACTGCAGAAGAGCATGTAACCCATTCAACTCGGACGTAGAAGGTTTGTAAACCAGGCTAAGCAACCTGCCATAAGACTTCCTGAACCTATCCTTCACAGAATCCCCTGCCAGGGCTATCAAACCAGTCAGCTTCGACACATCGGAGGTCGGGAACTTGTATGCAACAGTCTTTCTGAGAGAAGCCATGATAGCAGCAGAAGACGAGAAATCCGGGATCGGGGAAACGGTACCTGTAACACAGACACACGTTAATGGAATGCAGATGAATGTGTAAACTAATGCAAAATGCAGGTATGCAATAATATATCCAGGTGGCTGCTGCGGAGATTCGGTATCAACAGTCACTGATGAGAGGGAAACCCCGGTGTAAGACCACTAATCTGGTCTGCTGAGAATAACCATCCGATAGGACCGAGATCAAAATTCTGTTCTGACAAGAGTGAGTGACTGATAATAAGGACCCCGGGTGCAAGATCAAGGAACATCTGTTGATGAAGTCTTCAGACCCCAAATCAAAAATCTGCCCTATCAAGAACAAACACACAGCCGCTGATGAGATCTTCAGACCCCCCTCAAAATCTGCTCCATCCAGAACAAACCACTGATGATAACATACTGATCAAAGCCTGCTCTATCAAGAACAGACATACACCCGATGATAAAATCCTCTGATCAGAAACTTCTTGCTCTATTAAGAGCATGTCTGCAACTGAGAACCCAACATAACTGATTTACTGTCAAGAAAACCAGGTAGTCTGAAGGTCTAAGTTTCCTGCAATAAACCCAGTCCCACTCACAGGTATGGACCTCGACGGACTCAAGGTACGTCATCCTATGCGTTCATCAGCGTCACAGACTTTCAAAACTGATGATACGATTCCCAGAAGGAGTGGCATCATCAAGTCCTGAAGAGGCCTCACTTAGCTGAATCACAAATGATCGGTCCCCAGAGTCGACAATCCACCAAACCAGCAACCGTCTCAACCCAAAGGGTTGAAAGTGAAGCCAACCGGATGAACCTCGTCTGAGCGTGGATTTCATGAGACACTAGTGCCTGCAAAGCAAGCACGCGCCCACTAATTTCCACTCTAAGTCTATGGTGCACTCAAGCCTGGGTCTGGCTTCTCACTCAATCAGAACTCCCATCCCACAACAGCACAAATAATCATATTTTACTGAATATAAAATGCGGGAAAATAAAGTGCGAGAAGTAAAAATGCGATAAATAAACGCAACCCAACAAGCAAACACACAAACGATAGGATTGACTCGCACAGGGAACCGTTGGGGTCCCCAGCAGAGTCGCCAGCTGTCGCTTGCACGAAAATAAGGTGCCGGCATAACAGAAGAGTCGCCACCTTTCGTTATTTATCCCTCAGAGAGGGAAAGGAAACGATCGGAAAAACCTGACGAATAAGGGTAAGACAAGGTCGTCGCAACCATTGTCTAGGTTCGGGAGTCGGTTACGCAAGGGGAAGGTATTAGCACCCCTCACGTCCGTCGTACTCGACGGGATCCTCGCTTGTTTGTTTACTTGGATGGGTCGGTTGTAATCTATCTACCTATCAAGGCTGGCTGAAAAAGAAAAGAAAAATGACTCGGCAAAGCATCGCGCTTTATGCCTACGTATTCCCGTCTGGAACGAGAAATCAGAGTCAACGTAGTTCGGCCTACTACGGGTGAAGGTGGGGAAGGTTGCTCGCTAGGATATCGCATCCTATGCCTACGTACTTTCATCTGGTATGAAAGATCAGAGCAAACGTAGTTTGGGAAACTACGGGTTATCTCCTAAAAGAAGTGTTTTTTATTGTGTTTGCGATTTCAACCGCACTAGAGACTATGACCTGAGAGTGAATGCGTCGCATGTCACCTAAAGGGTACCATACTAAACATCCAGACTGTGGAAAAGAAACTCTCCCACAATCCTTTCTCAGATAGCCTAAGGCTCGTAACGTACGAAAGAAATCATTCATGATTACTGTATCTTAAACTGCTTCGAGATGAGAAGAGAACAGGCCCAACTAGGAGGGAGACTATCAAGTCCTACTGTTATCATGCCATGGATTCATCCTATGGTTGAGGTTTGAACAGGGAACTCCTAGAAGTTGTCATGCATAGGTTTCAACCTAAAAGTCTATCATCAAATCCTCATTAGAGGAAATGAGAGTCCTAAGGGATCATGTCAATGATACACCAAAACAGACGAAAGCATCAGCTTTAACAGTAAAATGCATGCAATGCAAGTGAGGGAGGAAATGTGTGTGGGGCTTCAGCCTCCACAAGCTCGTCTCGACCTCAAGCCAGTCATGAAATAACAGTAATCATACTGAAATAAGCAACATGCTATCAAGCAAAACAGTAAACTGTAATCATACAGACAGAAAATGAAATCATGCTATCAAGCAAAATAAACACATGGGCAAGGGAGCTGGGCTCTACCGAATACCCGCAAGCAAAGCCAAGTAATAACAATACAATCAGATGCATTCATGCTCTTAGACTGAACTTATTCTGAATGGGCTTAGTCTAATGCAACAGGCAAATCAGACAAAACACACAATACATCAAAGAAAACAGAAGAAAACCTCAGCTCCTCCAGCAGCAACCCAGTCCTCAGACTTCAGAGATCACTTGCTTTCCAGGTATCAACCCTACAACATGAGTATCAACTCATCTTCTCCCTTTGAGCTTCAGCTCCTTTGATCAGCTCTACCTTCAGGCTCCACTATCTTCAGGGATCTTCAGGCATCAATTTGATCTTCACAGAGTCTTCAGACTTCAATAATCTCCAAGGAATCATCCTCTTCAAGGCCTCAGCTTCTATCTTCAATGGCTCCAATGCTCCAGCAAACAAGATTCAGTCAACAAGATGAGTGGGGGATGTTACAGTACTCACTGACTTCCAAAGGATGCCATTGAGGACTTAACATCAAAGGAAAGGCTCTCTCAAAGTTCTACCTTATGGGGCAAGGTCACTAATCCCTCCAAAGGAGAGAGGTGAATACCCTTAAGGGACTCTGTGTCATAGAGAAGAAAGGAGGTGAACAAGACACTCCTTGTTTATTGAATGAAAATTAATCTATCTAAGGCTCTACCTATGCTATGATCCTATAAACAAAACAAAACAAAAGCTAAGCTCCTCTGCAAGGTCTTCAAAGCTTCCATGATGATCCAAAAGGTCTTCAACTCAATCCTCAAAGCTCACACACTCACAAGAGAAGGAAAGAAAACACAACAATACAACTTATGCCTTTAAGCAACACACATACTATCCATACATTCAAAAATCAATGAAAAATACTAAAACACCATACAATATTCTAGCAAAATTCTAAGGGATTCTATACATACTTACCCTTAACCCATGTGTTCCTCATACACTAATTTGGCCTATAAACCCCAAAACAAATTTGTTCAAGTCTACCTATACAACCTAAAACCCTAATTAGAGCACCTAAATGTCTAACAATCAAACTACATCAAATTTTAATCTACAAATCAAGAGATAAATCCTACATGAAACTAGGGTTCAATACCTAACTATGCCAAAAAGAATGGCTCAAAAACCCTAAGGGAAAGTCCTAAAACAATTTATAGAAAATGAGATATCAACTAAAAGAAAATAAATGCACTATTTAAAATAAAATATCACCAAAAATTCTATATTAAAAATAAAATCCTATTTTTATTTTTATAATTTTCTACACATTATTATCTAAACATAGCAAAAAGAATGAACAAAGAAACATTATTTATCAATTTTTTATGAATTATCAAAGTTTACTAAAAATATAAAACAAAACAAAATATAAAATAATGAAGATGAGGGAGGGGGTGAAAATAGTACATGCGCGCAGTTGGAAATTCAATGGGCCAGAATATGGGGGGTGGGGATAGTGAAAGTCTGCTGAGCCCAGTTTTCTTCATTAAACGAAACGACGGCGTTTCAGTCTTTTTAAATTTTCCCTCCGTTTTCTTCTTTTAATCGTGACCACACGATGGAGTCCTCAGTCAAACATTCCCGCCCCATCCAACGGCCTTCCATCATCGTCCCAAATGGATTAGGGTTTCGCAGCAACACGAGTTCTCACGCAGGAAACTTCCAGTCCTTCTTGCTCTCTCGATTCTCCATGGTTTGCCACGATCCAAAGACTAAAATCACTCTACTCAACACCAGGAATCCAACCATGTTCATAGTTTCTCTTGAGTCGTCTGGTATCATTCAAACAGCATGCGAGAAAACTAGGGTTCCAACATTTTCTTCTGATATCAACATTGATAAAACTCAAATCTAATGGCCTGATTATGTTCTTTATCTTACCCTCATCATAATGAACTATAACATGCTAGCTAACATTCTTGATCCAGCTTGTTCTTTCCAATTAAAGATTCAAGGCCCTGCTATAGAACTCCTCGAATTGCTCCCTATTTCTCAGAATATGGTCTTCTACCCTATCTTAACAGTTCTACACCTATAACTATGACAGAATGCACATAAACTATGAGATTCGAGCAAGATCACCAACCTGTTACACTTTAATGGAGGCTATGGTTTCCTTGCAATTCAGTGCTTGAAACCTTCCCTGTTTTATCCTTAGAGGCCAATATGGAATCTGTATGCAGCAAGAATGATGCACAAGGCTTGAAAGTCGAGTTGGACAGCAAAATGCAATTCTTGCAACTTCCTCACAATAGCTTCAAACTGCCATGGATCTCCTTCTATCTCAGCATGTATTCAATCACAATAATCAGAAGAATAGGTTTGTGGTGGAGAAGTGAATGGAGATTGAAGAGAATGAAGGTTTGAGATCAAATTGCCAATGGAAGAATCTTGCTTTTCACACTCTAATCTCACCTCTCATCAACAATGATCACCAACCATTTACCCTCCCTGATTCACTCTTTAAATAATGATCAATGGAAGCTCTTGGATTCATCTAGAAAGATCTAGAAAGTATTGAAAATCTCATGTGATGGTAACTTGAATATCTCATGCACCATGCATTAAGCCTTGTAAAATGGCCTTAAAATGTCATCATAGGAGATATTGGAGAGATATGAACAAATACAATGCTTTTCCTTGCCTTGTGTTGAGATTTCCAAAGATGACATATAATGCAAGTTTCAAATTAACAAAGCATCACCCATTTTAAAGCCTCAAATCAAAATTCTATCTAAACCAATGTTCTCAAAATGATGTTTCCAATCAAAATGATATATTGGATGACCTATTTTGGATTTCTAGATCCTCCAAACCAATTTCCAATTTCAACTTTTCAAACTTATAAGCCATTTCTAGTTCATTTTTGACCAATCATGCAAATCCATGCTATGACCTTTTCCAACAATTCATGACCTTCTTTCTAGACTTAAAATCACATTTTGAACAACTTTCATGTTTTGAGTTTTTCCATTTGAGGCTTGGAAATAGGAGATATGGCCTTTGCTTAAAAATGACCTATAACTGACAAATGACCAAAATACCCCTGTCTTGTTCAAACCATAAGTTGAGTTCTACAAATCCTATCAAGGACTTATACCACTCAAATTAAAGATAAGAAAATTCTCTTCAACATTCATGTTGACCAAGAAATCATAGGAATCATCCTACTAGGGCAAAAGTTGTCTGCAAGTTGGGTGACTTCCAAGGACCCAGATTCACACACCTCAGCTGACCTGTAATTTGCCAAAACCATAACTTGAGCTCTGTAACTCCTATCAAGGACTTCCACCACTCAAATTAAAGCTAAGAACAAGCTCTACAACATTCATGTTTTGGGGAAGATGAGATATCAATCAAATCTAGAGCTAAAACTGCCAGGAAGATAGTGGTCAAATTAGGGTTTTTCCACTGACAATCCTCAGAAATCCTAACTCAAAACTTCCCAAACTCCTCAATCATGATGAGTTGGTCTAGGAATCATCTCTATAACATCTCCATGCATCATTCCATGATCTCATGGCCCTTGGATTAGGTCTCAACCTTCTCCAAATCTTCAGTTATCCTAGGGTTGACCCCGTCAAAACCCTAATTCTACCATTCATGGTTGAATACTCTGAACTCTTGCACAATGACTTCTCTGGGCTTCATGATGGCTGTCAAGACATCTCATAGGCTTTCTCAAAACATCAAGTTCATTCTCAAAGTCTCAGAATCATCTGAGGGGCACCCACAACTCTCAAGCTATGAAGCACACAACCTTGGTTTCAACCCACTCCTCTGAGGATCTCTTGAACTTTCTGATGAAGGTATCCATTTTCAAACACTCAATGAATAAATAAATGTTGGTCAAATTTTGGGGTGCAACACTAGCCGTCAGGCATCTGTTAAACAAACAGGAATTGAACCCGAAGGCTGGCACAACCTGAAATTGAGAGGAAAATTTGACCTCACCGTCAGGCATCTGTTAAACAAATAGGCATCGAACCCGAATGCCGGCTCAACCTAAAGTTCATAGGAATATCTGGCCTCGCCTTAAGGCATCTATTAAACAAATAGGCATCGAACACTAAGTCCCGCTCAACAAAAAGTTGAGAGCAACATCTGACCTTGCCGCCAGGCATTTGTTAAACAAACAGGCATCGAACCCGAAGGACGGTTCAACACGAAGTTGATAGGAGCATCTGACCTCGCCATCAAGCATATGTTAAATAAACAGGCATAGAACCCGAAGGCCGACTCACCCAAAAGTTGAGAAGAACATTTGACCTCGTCGTCAGGCATATGTTAAACAAATAGGCATCGAACCCGACGGTCGGCTGGATCCGAAGATGAGAAGAACATCTGACCTCGCCGTCAGGCATCTGTTACACAAACAAGCATCGAACTCGAAGGCTGGCTCAACACGATGTTCATAGGAATATCTGACCTCGCCGTCCGGGATCTGTTAAACAAACATGCATCAAACACGAAGGTCGGCTTAATCCGATGTTGATAAGAACATCTGACCTCGCTGTCACGCATCTGTTAAACAAACAGGCATTGAATTTGATAGTCGGCTCAACCCAAAATTGAGAAGAACATCTGACCTCGCTATCTGGCATCTGTTAAATAAACATGCATCGAACCTGAAGGCCGGGTCAACCCGAAATTGAGAAGAACATCTGACCTCGCCGTCTGGAATCTGTTAAACTAACAGGCATTGAACCTGAAGGCCGGGTCAACTCGAAGTTGAGAAGTACATCTGACCTTGCCATCAGAGATCTGTTAAAGAAAAAGGCATCGACCTCGGTAGGTCGGCTCAACCCGAAGTTGAGAAGAACATCTGACCT
The DNA here is from genome assembly GCA_963859935.3 of Lathyrus sativus. Lineage (NCBI taxonomy): Eukaryota > Viridiplantae > Streptophyta > Magnoliopsida > Fabales > Fabaceae > Lathyrus > Lathyrus sativus. The sequence goes on from OZ012735.1 coordinate 361,251,966, forward strand.
CGCTATCAGGCATCTGTTAAACAAACAAGCATCGAATTTGATGGCTGGCTCAACCCAAAGTTGAGAAGAACATCTGAACTTCTTGTTAGATATCAGTTAAAAAAACAGGAATCGAACCCGAAGGCCAGCTCAACCCGAAGTTGAGAAGAACATCTGATCTCGCCGTCAAGTATCTGTTAAACAAACATACATCGAACCCGAAGGCCGGGTCAACACGAAGTTGAGAAGTACATATCACCTTACCGTCAGGCATCAGTTAAACAAACAGGCATAGAACCCAAAGACCGGTTCAACACGGAGTTCATAGGAATATCTGACCTCGCCATAAGGCATATGTTAAACAAATAGGCATCGAACACGAAGTCCCGCTCAACACGAAGTAGAGAGCAACATTTGACCTCGCCGCCAGGCATTTGTTAAACAAACAAGCATCGAACCCGATGGCCGGCTCAACACGAAGATGACAGGAACATCTGACCTCGCCGTCAAGCATATGTTAAATAAACAGGCATCGAACCCAAAGACCGGCTCAACCAAATGTTGAGAAGAACATTTGACCTCGCCGTCAAGCATCTGTTAAACAAACAGGTATCGAACCAAAAGGTCGGCTCAACCCAAATTTGAGAAGAACATCTGACCTCGCCGTCAGGAATATGTTAAACAAACTGGCATTGATCCCGAAGGAAGGCTTAACACAAAGTTGAGAGGAACATTTGACCTCGCCGTCAAGGCATATGTGAAACAAACACGCAACAAACCCGGTGGCCGGCTCAACACGAAGTTGAGAGGAACATCTGACGTCGCCGTCATGCATATGTTAAACAAACAGGCGTCGAACCCGAAGGCTGGCTCAACCAAAAGTTGAGTAGAACATTTGACCTTGCCGTCAGGCATCTGTTAAACAAACAGGCATCGAACCCGAAGGTTGGCTAAACCTGAAGTAGAGAAGAACATCTGATCTCGTCGTTAGGGATCTGTTAAACAAACAGACATCAAACCCGAAGGCCGGCTCAAGACGAAGTTGAGTGGAACATTTGACGTCGCCGTCAGGCATCTGTTAAACAAACAACATCAAACGCGAAGGGCGGCTCAACCCAAAATTGAGAAGAACATCTGACCTCTTCGTCAGGCATTTCTTAAGCAAACAGGTATCGAACCCGAAGGTCGTCTTAACACGTAGTTGAGAGAAACATCTGACTTCACCGTCAAGCATCTGTTAAACAACCAGGCATCGAACCCGAAAGCCGGCATAACACGAAGTTAAGAGGAACATCTGACCTCGTGGTTAGGCATCTCTTAAACAAACAGGCATCGAACCCAAAGGCCGGCTCAACACGATGTTCATAAGAACATCTGACCTCGCGGTTAGACACCTGTTAAACAAACAGGCATCAGATTTGATGGCCGACTCAACCCGAAGTTGAGAAGAACATCTGACCTCACCGCCAGGCATCTGTTAAACAAACAGGCATCGAACCCAAATGCCGGCTCAACCAGAAGTTGAGAAGAACATCTGACCTCGCCGTCGGGTATCTGTTAAACAAACAAGCATCGAACCTGAAGATCGACTCAACATGTAGTTGAGAGGAACATTTGACGTCGCCGTGAGGCATCTACTAAACAAACAGGCATCGAGCCCGAAGGGCGGCTCAACCAAAAGTTGATAAGAACATTAGACCTCGCCGTCAGGAATTTGTTAAACAAACAGGAATTGAAACCGAAGGCCGACTAAACACGAAGTTGAGAGGAACATTTTACCTCGCCGTCAGGCATCTGTTAAAAAAACAGGCATCGAACCCGAAGGCCGGCTCAACCCGAAGTTGAGAAGAACATCTGACCTCGCTGTCAGGCATCTGTTAAACAAATAGGCATCGAACCCGAAGGCCAGCTCAACATGAAGTTCATTGGAATATTTGACCTCGCCGTCAGGCATCTGTTAAACAAATAGGCATCGAACCCGTAGGCCGTCTCAACCCGTAGTTGAGAAAAACATTTGACCTAGCCGTCAGGCATCTGTTAAACAAACAGGCATTGAACCCGAAGGCTGGCACAACACGAAATTGAGACGAACATTTGACCTCAACGTCAGGCATCTGTTAAACAAATAGGCATCGAACTCGAAGGGCGGCTGAACCCGAAGTTGAGAAGAAAATCTGACCTCGCTTTCAGGCATCTATTAAACAAGCAGACATCGAACCCGAAGGCCGGCTCAACATGAAGTTCGTAGGAATATCTGACCTCTCTGTAAGTCATTCTTTAAACAAATAGGTATCGAACACAAAGTCCCGCTCAACACGAAGTTGAAAAAAACATATGACCTTGCAGTCAGGCATGTGTTAAACAAACAGGCATCGAACTCGAAGGCCGACTCAAGACGAAGTTGAGTGGAACATCTGACCTCGCCGTCAAGCATATGTTAAATAAACAGGGATCGAAATCGAAGGCCGGCTCAAACAAAAGTTGACAAAAACATTTGACTTCGCCGTCGAGCATCTGTTAAACAAACAGGCATCGAACCCGAAGTTCGGTTTAACCCGAAGTTGAGAAGAACTTCTGACCTCGCCGTCAGGTATCTGTTAAACAAACTTGCATCAAACCCGAAGGTTGGCTCAACCCGAAGTTGAGAAGAACATCTAACCTCGTCGTGAGGCATCTGTTTAACAAACAGGCATCGAACGCGAAGGCCGTCTCAACCCGTAGTTGAGAAAAACATTTGCCCTAGCTCTCAGGGATCTGTTAAACAAACAAGCATCGAACCCGAAGCCCGGCACAACACGAAGTTGAGAGGAACATCTGACCTCGCCGTCAGGCATCTATTAAACAAACAGGCATCGAACACGAAGGCCGACTCAACATGAAGTTCATAGGAATATTTGACTTCGCCATCAGGGATCTGTTAAGCAAATAAGCACCGAACACGAAGGTTGCCTCAACCCGAAGTGGAGAAGAACATCTGACCTCGCTATCAGGCATCTGTTAAACAAACATGCATCGAATTTGATGGCCGGTTCAACCCGAAGATGATAAGAACATTAGACCTCGCCGTCAGGCATGTGTTAAACAAACACGGATCGAACTCGAAGGCCGACTCAACAAGAAGTTGAGAGGAACATTTGACCTCGCCGTCAGACATCTGTTAAACAAACAGGCATTGAACCCGAAGGGCGGCTCAACACGAAGTTGACAATTACATCTGACCTCACCGTCAGGAATCTGTTAAACAAACAGGCATCGAACCCGGAGGCCAGCTCAACTAGAAGTTGATAAGAACATTAGACCTTGCCGTCAGGCATCTGTTAAACAAACAGGCATCGAACCCGAAGGCCGGCTAAACACGAAGTTGAGAGAAACATTTGACCTAGCCGTCAAGCATCTGTTAAACAAACCTGCATCAAACTCGAAGGCCGGTTCAACACGAAGTTGAGAGGAACATTTTACCTCGCCGTCAGGCATCTGTTAAACAAACAGGCATCTGTTAAACAAATAGGCATCGAACCCGAAGGCCGGTTTAACACGAAGTTGAGAGGAACATTTGACCTAGCCTTCAAGCATCTGTTAAACAAACAGGCATCAAACCCGAAGGCCGGTTCAACACGAAGTTGAGAGGAACATTTTACCTCGCCGTCAGGCATCTATTAAACAAACAGGCATCGAACCCGAAGGCCGGCACAACCCGAAGTTGAGAAAAACATCTGACCTCGCCGTCAGGCATCTGTTAAAAAAATAGGCATCAAACCCGAAGGCCGGCTCAACATGAAATTCATTGGAATATCTGACCTCGCCGTCAGGCATCTATTAAACAAATAGGAATCGAACCCGTAGGCCGTCTCAACCCGTAGTTGAGAAAAACATTTGACCTAGCCGTCAGGCATCTGTTAAACAAACAGGCATTGAACCCGAAGGCTGGCACAACACGAAATTGAGAAGAACATTTGACCTCACCGTCAGGCATCTGTTAAATAAACAGGCATCGAACTCGAAGGGCGGCTCAACCCAAAGTTGAGAAGAAAATCTGACCTCGCTGTCAGGAATCTGTTAAACAAGCAGACATCGAACCCGAAGGCCGGCTCAACACGAAGTTCATAGGAATATATGACCTCTCCGTAAGGCATCCGTTAAACAAATAGGTATCGAACACGAAGTCCCGCTCAACACGAAGTTGAGAGAAACATATGACCTCGGAGTCAGGCATCTGTTAAACAAACAGGCATCGAACTCGAAGGCCGACTTAAGACGAAGTTGAGTGGAACATCTGACCTCGCCGTCAAGGATATGTTAAATAAACAAGCATCAAACCTGAAGGTTGGCTCAAACAAAAGTTGACAAAAACATTTGACCTCGCCGTCAGGCATCTGTTAAAAAAACAGGCATCGAACCCGAAGTTCGGCTTAACCCGAAGTTGAGAAGAACATCTGACCTAACCGTCAGGTATCTGTTAAAGAAACAGGCATCGAACCCGAAGGCCGGCTCAACACGAAGTTGAGAGGAACATTTGACGTCCCCGTCAGACATCTGTTAAACAACAGGCATCGAACCCGAAGGGCGGCTCAACACGAAGTTGACAATTACATCTGACCTCGCCGTCAGGTATCTGTTAAACAAAAATGCATCAAACCCGAAGGCTGACTCAACCCGAAGTTGAGAAGAACATCTAACCTCGCCACGAGGCATCTGTTTAACAAACAGGCATCGAACCCAAAGGCCGTCTCAACCCATAGTTGAGAAAAACATTTGCCCTAGCTGTCAGGGATTTGTTAAACAAACAGGCATCGAACCCGAAGGCCGGCACAACATGAAGTTGAGAGGAACATCTGACCTCGCCGTCAGGCATCTATTAAACAAACAGGCATCGAACACGAAGGTCAGCTCAACATGAAGTTCATAGGAATATTTGACTTCGCCATCAGGGATCTGTTAAACAAACAAGCATTTCGAACACGAAGGCTGGCTCAAACCGAATTGGAGAAGAACATCTGACCTTGCTATCAGGCATCTGTTAAACAAACATGCATCGAATTTGATGGTCGGTTCAACCCGAAGATGATAAGAACATTAGACCTCGCCGTCAGGCATCTGTTAAACAAACAGGCATTGAACCCGAAGGCTGGCACAACACGAAATTGAGAGGAACATTTGACCTCACCGTCAGGCATCTGTTAAATAAACAAGCATCGAACTCGAAGGGCGGCTCAACCCGAAGTTGAGAAGAAAATCTGACCTCGCTGTCAGGCATCTGTTAAACAAGCAGACATCGAACCCGAAGGCCGGCTCAACACGAAGTTCGTTGGAATATCTGACCTCTCCGTAAGGCATCCGTTAAACAAATAGGTATCGAACACGAAGTCCCGCTCAACACGAAGTTAGGAGAAACATATGACCTCAGAGTCAGGCATCTGTAAACAAACAGGCATCGAACTCGAAGGCCGACTCAAGACGAAGTTGAGTGGAACATCTGACCTCGCTGTCAAGCATATGTTAAATAAACAAGCATCGAACCCGAAGGCCGGCTCAAACAAAGGTTGACAAAAACATTTGACCTCGCCGTCAGGCATCTGTTAAACAAACAGGCATCGAACCCGAAGTTCGGCTTAACCCGAAGTTGAGAAGAACATCTGACCTAACCGTCAGGTATCTGTTAAAGAAACAGGCATCGAACCCGAAGGCCGGCTCAACACGAAGTTGAGAGGAACATTTGACGTCCCCGTCAGACATCTGTTAAACAACAGGCATTGCACAAGAAGGGCGGATCAACCCGAAGTTGAGAAGAACTTCTGACCTCGCCGTCAGGTATCTGTTAAACAAACATGCATCAAACCCGAAGGCTAACTCAACCCGAAGTTGAGAAGAACATCTAACCTCGCCGTGAGGCATCTGTTTAACAAACAGGCATCGAACCCGAAGACCGTCTCAACCCGTAGTTAAGAAAAGCATTTGCCCTAGCTGTCAGGGATTTGTTAAACAAACAGGCATCGAACCCGAAGGCCGACACAACACGAAGTTGAGAGGAACATCTGACCTCGCCGTCAGGCATCTATTAAACAAACAGACATCGAACACAAAGGCCGACTCAACATGAAGTTCATAGGAATATTTGACTTCGCCATCAGGGATCTGTTAAACAAATAAGCATCGAATACGAAGGCTGGCTCAACCCGAAGTGGAAAAGAACATCTGACCTCGCTATCAGGCATCTGTTAAACAAACATGCATCGAGTTTAATGGCCGGTTCAACCCGAAGATGATAAGAACATTACACCTCGCCGTCAGGAATCTGTTAAACAAACAGGCATTGAACAAGAAGGGCGGCTCAACCCGAAGTTGAGAAGAACTTCTGACCTCGCCGTCAGGTATCTGTTAAACAAACATGCATCAAACCCGAAGGCTAACTCAACCTGAAGTTGAGAAGAACATCTAACCTCGCCGTGAGGCATCTGTTTAACAAACAGGCATCGAACCCGAAGACCGTCTCAACCCGTAGTTGAGAAAAACATTTGCCCTAGCTGTCAGGGATTTGTTAAACAAACAGGCATCGAACCCGAAGGCCGGCACAACACGAAGTTGAGAGGAACATCTGACCTCGCCGTCAGGCATCTATTAAACAAACAGGCATCGAACATGAAGGCCGACTCAACATGAAGTTCATAGGAATATTTGACTTCGCCATCAGGGATCTGTTAAACAAACAAGCATCGAACACGAAGGATGGCTCAACCCGAAGTGGAAAAGAACATCTGACCTCGCTATCAGGCATCTGTTAAACAAACATGCATCGAGTTTGATGGTCGGTTCAACCCGAAGATGATAAGAACATTACACCTCGCCGTCAGGAATCTGTTAAATAAACAGGCATCGAACTCGAAGGCCGGCTCAATAAGAAGTTGAGAGGAACATTTGACCTCGCCGTCAGACATCTGTTAAATAAACAGACATCGAACCCGACGGGCGGCTCAACACGAAGTTGACAATTACATCTGACCTCACCGTCAGGGATCTGTTAAACAAACAGGCATCGAACCCGGAGGCCGGCTTAACCAGAAGTTGATAAGAACATTAGACCTTGCCGTCAGCCATCTATTAAACAAACATGCATTGAACCCGAAGGCCGGCTAAACACGAAGTTGAGAGGAACATTTGACCTAACCGTCAAGCATCTGTTAAACAAACAGGCATCAAACCCGAAGGCCGGTTCAGCACGAAGTTGAGAGGAACACTTTACCTCGCCGTCAGGCATCTGTTAAATAAACAGGCATCGAACCCGAAGGCTGGATCAACCCGAAGTTGAGAAGAACATCTGACCTCGCCGTCAGGCATCTTTTAAACAAATAGGTATCGAACCCGAAGGCCGGCTCAACATGAATTTCATTGGAATATCTGACCTGCCGTCAGGTATTTGTTAAAAAAATAGGCATCGAACCCGTAGGCCGTCTCAACGCGTAGTTGAGAAAAACATTTGACCTAGCCGACAGGCATCTATTAAACAAACAGGCATTGAACCGGAAGGCTGGCACAACTCGAAATTGAGACGAACATTTGACCTCACCGTCAGGCATCTGTTAAACAAACAGGCATCGAACTCGAAGGGCGGCTCAACCCGAAGTTGAGAAGAAAATCTGACCTCGCTGCCAGGCATCTGTTAAACAAGCAGACATCGAACCCGAAGGCCGGCTCAACACGAAGTTCGTAGGAATACATGACCTCTCCGTAAGGCATCCCTTAAACAAATAGGTATGAAACACGAAGTCCCGCTCAACACGAAGTTGAGAGAAACATATGACCTCACAGTCAGGCATCTGTTAAACAAACAGGCATCGAACTCGAAGGACGATTCAAGACGAAGTTGAGTGGAACATCTGACCTCGCCGTCAAGCATATGTTAAATAAACAGGCATCGAACCCGAAGGTCGGCTCAAACAAAAGTTGACAAAAACATTTGACCTCGCCGTCAGGCATCTGTTAAAGAAACAGGCATCGAACTCGGAGGTCAGCTCAACCCGAAGTTGAGAAGAACATCTAACCTCACCGTCGGGTATCTGTTAAAGAAACAGGCATCGAACCCGAAGGCCGGCTCAACATGAAGTTAAGAGGAACATTTGACGTCCCCGTCAGACATCTGTTAAACATACAGGCATCGAACAAGAAGGGCGGCTCAACCCGAAGTTGAGAAGAACTTCTGACCTCGCCGTCAGGTATCTGTTAAACAAACATGCATCAATCCCCCGAAGGCTGACTAAACCCGAAGTTGAGAAGAACATCTAACCTCGCCGCGAGGCATCTGTTTAACAAACAGGCATCGAACCCGAAGGCCGTCTCAACCCGTAGTTGAGAAAAACATTTGCCCTAGCTGTCAGGGATTTGTTAAACAAACAGGCATCGAACCCGAAGGCCGGCACAACATAAAGTTGAGAGGAACATCTGACCTCGCCGTCAGGCATCTATTAAACAAACAGGCATCGAACACGAAGGTCAGCTCAACATGAAGTTCATAGGAATATTTGACTTCGCCATCAGGGATCTGTTAAACAAACAAGCATCAAACACGAAGGCTGGCTCAAACCGAAGTGGAGAAGAACATCTGACCTTGCTATCGGGCATCTGTTAAACAAACATGCATCGAATTTGATGGCCGGATCAACCCTAAGATGATAAGAACATTAGACCTCGCCGTCAGGCATCTGTTAAACAAACAGGCATTGAACCCGAAGGCTGGCACAACACGAAATTGAGAGGAACATTTGACCTCACCGTCAGGCATCTGTTAAATAAACAAGCATCGAACTCGAAGGGCGGCTCAACCCGAAGTTGAGAAGAAAATTTGACCTCGCAGTCAGGCATCTGTTAAACAAGCAGACATCGAACCCGAAGGCCGGCTCAACACGAAGTTCATTGGAATATCTGACCTCTCCGTAAGGCATCCGTTAAACAAATAGGTATCGAACACGAAGTCCCGCTCAACACGAAGTTGAGAGAAACATATGACCTCGGAGTCAGGCATCTGTAAACAAACAGGCATCGAACTCGAAGGCCGACTCAAGACGAAGTTGAGTGGAACATCTGACCTCGCCGTCAAGCATATGTTAAATAAACAAGCATCGAACCCAAAGGCCGGCTCAAACAAAAGTTAACAAAAACATTTGACCTCGCCGTCAGGCATCTGTTAAACAAACAGGCATCGAACCCGAAGTTCGGCTTAACCCGAAGTTGAGAAGAACATCTGACCTAACCGTCAGGTATCTGTTAAAGAAACATGCATCGAACCCGAAGGCCGGCTCAACACAAAGTTGAGAGGAACATTTGACGTCCCCGTCAGACATCTGTTAAACAACAGGCATTGAACAAGAAGGGCGGCTCAACCCGAAGTTGAGAAGAACTTCTGACCTCGCCGTCAGGTATCTGTTAAACAAACATGCATCAAACCCGAAGGCTAACTCAACCCGAAGTTGAGAAGAACATCTAAACTCGCCGTGAGGCATCTGTTTAACAAACAGGCATCGAACCCGAAGAACGTCTCAACCCGTAGTTGAGAAAAAAATTTGCCCTAGCTGTCAGGGATTTGTTAAACAAACAGGCATCGAACCCGAAGGCCGGCACAACACGAAGTTGAGAGGAACATATGACCTCGCCGTCTGGAATCTATTAAACAAATAGGCATCGAACACAAAGGTCGGCTCAACATGAAGTTCATAGGAATATTTGACTTCGCCATCAGGGATCTGTTAAACAAACAAGCATCGAACACGAAGGCTGGCTCAACCCGAAGTGGAAAAGAACATCTGACCTCGCTATCAGGCATCTATTAAACAAACATGCATCGAGTTTGATGGCCTGTTCAACCCGAAGATGATAAGAACATTACACCTCGCCGTCAGGAATCTGTTAAACAAACAGGCATCGAACTCGAAGGCCGGCTCAACAAGAAGTTGAGAGGAACATTTGACCTCGCCGTCAGACATCTGTTAAACAAATAGGCATCGAACCCGACGGGCGGCTTAACACGAAGTTGACAATTACATCTGACCTCACCGTCAGGGATCTGTTAAACAAACAGGCATCGAACCCGGAGGCCGGCTTAACCAGAAGTTGATAAGAACATTAGACCTTGCCGTCAGCCATCTATTAAACAAACATGCATCGAACCCGAAGGCCGGCTAAACACGAAGTTGAGAGGAACATTTGACCTAGCCGTCAAGCATCTGTTAAACAAACAGGCATCAAACTCGAAGGCCGGTTCAACACGAAGTTGAGAGGAACGTTTTACCTCGCCGTCAGGCATCTGTTAAACAAATAAGCATCGAACCCGAAGGCCGGCTCAACCCGAAGTTGAGAAGAACATCTGACCTCGCCGTCAGGCATCTGTTAAACAAATAGGTATCGAACCCGAAGGCCGGCTCAACATGAATTTCATTGGAATATCTGACCTCGCCGTCAGGCATCTGTTAAAAAAATAGCCATCGAACCTGTAGGCCGTCTCAACCCGTAGTTGAGAAAAACATTTGACCTAGCCGACAGGCATCTATTAAACAAACAGGCATTGAACCGGAAGGCTGGCACAACTCGAAATTGAGACGAACATTTGACCTCACTGTCAGGCATCTGTTAAACAAACAGGCATCAAACTCGAAGGGCGGCTCAACCCGAAGTTGAGAAGAAAATATGACCTCGCTGTCAGGCATCTGTTAAACAAGCAGACATCGAACCCGAAGGCCGGCTCAACACGAAGTTCGTAGGAATATATGACCTCTCCGTAAGGCATCCCTTAAACAAATAGGTATCAAACACGAAGTCCAACTCAACACGAAGTTGAGAGAAACATATGACCTCACAGTCAGGCATCTGTTAAACAAACAGGCATCGAACTCGAAGGACGATTCAAGACGAAGTTGAGTGGAACATCTGACCTCGCCGTCAAGCATATGTTAAATAAACAGGCATCGAACCCGAAGGTCGGCTCAAACAAAAGTTGACAAAAACATTTGACCTCGCCGTCAGGCATCTGTTAAAGAAACAGGCATCGAACTCGGAGGTCAGCTCAACCCGAAGTTGATAAGAACATCTAACCTCACCGTCGGGTATCTGTTAAAGAAACAGGCATCGAACCCGAAGGCCGGCTCAACATGAAGTTAAGAGGAACATTTGACGTCCCCGTCAGACATCTGTTAAACATACAGGCATCGAACAAGAAGGGCGGCTCAACCCGAAGTTGAGAAGAACTTCTGACCTCGCCGTCAGGTATCTGTTAAACAAACATGCATCAAACCCGAAGGCTGACTAAACCCGAAGTTGAGAAGAACATCTAACCTCGCCGTGAGGCATTTGTTTAACAAACAGGCATCGAACCTGAAGGTCGTCTCAACTCGTAGTTGAGAAAAACATTTGCCCTAGCTGTTAGGGATCTGTTAAACAAACAGGCATCGAACCCGAAGGCCGGCACAACACGAAGTTGAGAGGAACACCTGACCTCGCCTTCAGGCATCTATTAAAGAAACAGGCATAGAACACGAAGGTCGGCTCAACATGAAGTTCATCAGAATATTTGACTTCGCCATCAGGGATCTGTTAAACAAACAAGCATCGAACACGAAGGTTGGCTCAACGTGAAGTGGAGAAGAACATCTGACCTCGCTATCAGGCATCTGTTAAACAAACATGCATCGAATTTGATGTCCGGTTCAACCCGAAGATGATAAGAACATTAGACCTCGCCGTCAGGCATCTGTTAAACAAACAGGCATCGAACTCGAAGGCCGGCTCAACAAGAAGTTGAGAGGAACATTTGACCTCGCCGTCAGACATCTGTTAAACCAACAGGCATCGAACCCGAAGGGTGGATCAACACGAAGATGACAATTACATCTGACCTCACCGTCAGGGATCTGTTAAACAAACAGGCATTGAACCCGGAGGCCGGCTCAACCAGAAGTTGATAAGAACATTAGACCTTGCCGTCAGGCATCTATTAAACAAACATGCATCAAACCCAAAGCCTGGCTAAACACGAAGTTGAGAGGAACATTTGACATAGCCATCAAGCATCTGTTAAACAAACAGGCATCAAACCCGAAGGCCGGTTCAACACGAAGTTGAGAGGAACATTTTACCTCGCCGTCAGGCATCTGTTAAACAAACAGGCATCGAACCCGAAGGCCGGATCAACTCGAATTTGAGAAGAACATCTGACCTCGCCGTCAGGCATCTGTTAAACAAATAGGTATCGAACCCGAAGGCCGGCTCAACATGAATTTCATTGGAATATCTAACCTCGTTGTCAGGCATCTGTTAAAAAAATACGCATCGAACCCGTAGGCCGTCTCAACCCGTAGTTGAGAAAAACATTTGACCTAGCCGACAGACATTTGTTAAACAAACAGGAATTGAACCCGAAGGCTGCCACAACTCGAAATTGAGAGGAACATTTGACCTCACCGTCAGGCATCTGTTAAACAAACAGGCATCGAACTCGAAGGGCGGCTCAACCCGAAGTTGAGAAGAAAATCTGACCTCGGTGTCAGGCATCTGTTAAACAAGCAGACATCGAACCCGAAGGCCGGCTCAACACGAAGTGCGTAGGAATATCTGACCTCTCCGTAAGGCATCCGTTAAACAAATAGGTATCAAACACGAAGTCCCGCTCAACACGAAGTTGAGAGAAACATATGACCTCACGGTCAGGCATCTGTTAAACAAACAGGCATCGAACTCGAAGGCCGACTCAAGACGAAGTTGAGTGGAACATCTGACCTCGCCGTCAAGCATACGTTAAATAAACAGGCATCGAACCCGAAGGTCGGCTCAAACAAAAGTTGACAAAAACATTTGACCTCGCCGTCAGGCATCTGTTAAACAAACAGGCATCGAACCCGGAGGTCAGCTCAACCCGAAGTTGAGAAGAACATCTGACCTCACCGTCGGGTATCTGTTAAAGAAACAGGCATCGAACCCGAAGGCCGGCTCAACACGAAATTAAGAGGAACATTTGACGTCCCCGTCAGACATCTGTTAAACAAACAGGCATCGAACAAGAAGGGCGGCTCAACCCGAAGTTGAGAAGAACTTCTGACCTCACCGTCAGGTATCTGTTAAACAAACATGCATCAAACCCGAAGGCTGACTCAACCCGAAGTTGAGAAGAACATCTAACCTCGCCGTGAGGCATCTGTTTAACAAACAGGCATTGAACCCGAAGGCCGTCTGAACCCGTAGTTGAGAAAAACATTTGCCCTAGCTGTCAGAGTTCTGTTAAACAAACAAGCATCGAACCCGAAGGCCGGCACAACACGAAGTTGAGAGGAACATCTGACCTCGCCGTCAGGCATCTATTAAACAAACAGGCATCGAACACGAAGGTCGTCTCAACATGAAGTTCATAGGAATATTTGACTTCGCCATCAGGGATCTGTTAAACAAACAAGCATCGAACACGAAGGCTGGCTCAACCCAAAGTGGAGAAGAACATCTGACCTCGCTATCAGGCATCTGTTAAACAAACATGCATCGAATTTGATGGCCGGTTCAACCCGAAGATGATAAGAACATTAGATCTCGCCGTCAGGCATCTGTTAAACAAATAGGTATCGAACTCGAAGGCCGGCTCAACAAGAAGTTAAGAGGAACATTTGACCTCGCCGTCAGACATCTGTTAAACAAACAGGCATCGACCCGAAGGGCGGCTCGACACGAAGTTGACAATTACATCTGACCTCACCGTCAGGGATCTATTAAACAAACAGGCATCGAACCCGGAGGCCGGCTCAACCAGAAGTTGATAAGAACATTAGACCTTGCCGTCAGGCATCTATTAATCAAACATGCATCGAACCCGAAGGCCGGCTAAACACGAAGTTGAGAGGAACATTTGACCTAGCCGTCAAGCATCTGTTAAACAAACAGGCATCAAACCCTAAGGCCGGTTCAACACGAAGTTGAGAGGAACGTTTTACCTCGCCGTCAGGCATCTGTTAAACAAATAAGCATCGAACCCGAAGGCCGGCTCTACCCGAAGTTGAGAAGAAAATCTGACCTCGCCGCCAGGCATCTATTAAACAAATAGCTATCGAACCCGAAGGCCGGCTCAACATGAAGTTCATTGGAATAACTGACCTCGCCGTCAGGCATCTGTTAAACAAATAGGCAATGAACCCGTAGGCCGTCTCAACCCGTAGTTGAGAAAAACATTTGACCTAGCCGTCAGGCATCTGTTAAACAAACAGGCATTGAACCCGAAGGCTGCCACAACACGAAATTGAGAGGAACATTTGACCTCACCGTCGGGTATCTGTTAAACAAACAGGCATCGAACTCGAAGGGCGGCTCAACCCGAAGTTGAGATGAAAATCTGACCTCGCTGTCAGGCATCTATTAAACAAGCAGACATCGAACCCAAAGGCCGGCTCAACAAGAAGTTCGTAGGAATATCTGACCTCTCCGTAAGGCATCCATTAAACAAATAGGTATCGAACACGAAGTCCCGCTCAACACGAAGTTGAGAGAAACATATGACCTCGCAGTCAGGCATCTGTTAAACAAACAGGCATCGAACTCGAAGGCCGACTCAAGACGAAGTTGAGTGGAACATCTGACCTCGCCGTCAAGCATACGTTAAATAAACAGGCATCGAACCCGAAGGTCGGCTCAAACAAAAGTTGAAAAAAACATTTGACCTCGCCGTCAGGCATCTGTTAAACAAACAGGCATCGAACCCGGAGGTCAGCTCAACCCGAAGTTGAGAAGAACATCTGACCTCACCGTCGGGTATCTGTTAAAGAAACAGGCATCGAACCCGAAGGCCGGCTCAACACGAAATTAAGAGGAACATTTGACGTCCCCGTCAGACATCTGTTAAACAAACAGGCATCGAACAAGAAGGGCGGCTCAACCCGAAGTTGAGAAGAACTTCTGACCTCACCGTCAGGTATCTGTTAAACAAACATGCATCAAACCCGAAGGCTGACTCAACCCGAAGTTGAGAAGAACATCTAACCTCGCCGTGAGGCATCTGTTTAACAAACAGGCATTGAACCCGAAGGCCGTCTGAACCCGTAGTTGAGAAAAACATTTGCCCTAGCTGTCAGAGTTCTGTTAAACAAACAAGCATCGAACCCGAAGGCCGGCACAACACGAAGTTGAGAGGAACATCTGACCTCGCCGTCAGGCATCTATTAAACAAACAGGCATCGAACACGAAGGTCGTCTCAACATGAAGTTCATAGGAATATTTGACTTCGCCATCAGGGATCTGTTAAACAAACAAGCATCGAACACGAAGGCTGGCTCAACCCAAAGTGGAGAAGAACATCTGACCTCGCTATCAGGCATCTGTTAAACAAACATGCATCGAATTTGATGGCCGGTTCAACCCGAAGATGATAAGAACATTAGATCTCGCCGTCAGGCATCTGTTAAACAAATAGGTATCGAACTCGAAGGCCGGCTCAACAAGAAGTTAAGAGGAACATTTGACCTCGCCGTCAGACATCTGTTAAACAAACAGGCATCGACCCGAAGGGCGGCTCGACACGAAGTTGACAATTACATCTGACCTCACCGTCAGGGATCTATTAAACAAACAGGCATCGAACCCGGAGGCCGGCTCAACCAGAAGTTGATAAGAACATTAGACCTTGCCGTCAGGCATCTATTAATCAAACATGCATCGAACCCGAAGGCCGGCTAAACACGAAGTTGAGAGGAACATTTGACCTAGCCGTCAAGCATCTGTTAAACAAACAGGCATCAAACCCTAAGGCCGGTTCAACACGAAGTTGAGAGGAACGTTTTACCTCGCCGTCAGGCATCTGTTAAACAAATAAGCATCGAACCCGAAGGCCGGCTCTACCCGAAGTTGAGAAGAAAATCTGACCTCGCCGCCAGGCATCTATTAAACAAATAGCTATCGAACCCGAAGGCCGGCTCAACATGAAGTTCATTGGAATAACTGACCTCGCCGTCAGGCATCTGTTAAACAAATAGGCAATGAACCCGTAGGCCGTCTCAACCCGTAGTTGAGAAAAACATTTGACCTAGCCGTCAGGCATCTGTTAAACAAACAGGCATTGAACCCGAAGGCTGCCACAACACGAAATTGAGAGGAACATTTGACCTCACCGTCGGGTATCTGTTAAACAAACAGGCATCGAACTCGAAGGGCGGCTCAACCCGAAGTTGAGATGAAAATCTGACCTCGCTGTCAGGCATCTATTAAACAAGCAGACATCGAACCCAAAGGCCGGCTCAACAAGAAGTTCGTAGGAATATCTGACCTCTCCGTAAGGCATCCATTAAACAAATAGGTATCGAACACGAAGTCCCGCTCAACACGAAGTTGAGAGAAACATATGACCTCGCAGTCAGGCATCTGTTAAACAAACAGGCATCGAACTCGAAGGCCGACTCAAGACGAAGTTGAGTGGAACATCTGACCTCGCCGTCAAGCATATGTTAAATAAACAAGCATCGAACTCGAAGGTCGGCTCAAACAAAAGTTGAAAAAAACATTTGACCTCGCTGTCAGGCATCTGTTAAACAAACAGGCATCAAACCCGGAGGTCAGCTCAACCCGAAGTTGAGAAGAACATCTGACCTCACCGTCGGGTATCTGTTAAAGAAACATGCATCGAACCCGAAGGCCGGCTCAACACGAAATTAAGAGGAACATTTGACGTCCCCGTCAGACATCTGTTAAACAAACAGGCATCGAACAAGAAGGGCGGCTCAACCCGAAGTTGAGAAGAACTTCTGACCTCACCGTCAGGTATCTGTTAAACAAACATGCATCAAACCCGAAGGCTGACTCAACCCGAAGTTGAGAAGAACATCTAACCTCGTCGTGAGGCATCTGTTTAACAAACAGGCATTGAACCCGAAGGCCGTCTGAACCCGTAGTTGAGAAAAACATTTGCCCTAGCTGTCAGAGTTCTGTTAAACAAACAAGCATCGAACCCGAAGGCCGGCACAACACGAAGTTGAGAGGAACATCTGACCTCGCCGTCAGGCATCTATTAAACAAACAGGCATCGAACACGAAGGTCGTCTCAACATGAAGTTCATAGGAATATTTGACTTCGCCATCAGGGATCTGTTAAACAAACAAGCATCGAACACGAAGGCTGGCTCAACCCGAAGTGGAGAAGAACATCTGACCTCGCTATCAGGCATCTGTTAAACAAACATGCATCGAATTTGATGGTCGGTTCAACCCGAAGATGATAAGAACATTAGATCTCGCCGTCAGGCATCTGTTAAACAAATAGGTATCGAACTCGAAGGCCGGCTCAACAAGAAGTTAAGAGGAACATTTGACCTCGCCGTCAGACATCTGTTAAACAAACAGGCATCGAACCCGAAGGGCGGCTCGACACGAAGTTGACAATTATATCTGACCTCACCGTCAGGGATCTATTAAACAAACAGGCATCGAACCCGGAGGCCGGCTCAACCAGAAGTTGATAAGAACATTAGACCTTGCCGTCAGGCATTTATTAAACAAACATGCATCGAACCCGAAGGCCGGCTAAACACAAAGTTGAGAGGAACATTTGACCTAGCCGTCAAGCATCTGTTAAACAAACAGGCATCGAACTCGAAGGCCGGTTCAACACGAAGTTGAGAGGAACGTTTTACCTCGCCGTCAGGCATCTGTTAAACAAATAAGCATCGAACCCGAAGGCCGGCTCAACCCGAAGTTGAGAAGAACATCTGACCTCGCCGTCAAGCATCTGTTAAACAAATAGCTATCGAACCCGAAGGCCGGCTCAACATGAAGTTCATTGGAATATCTGACCTCACCGTCAGGCATCTGTTAAACAAATAGGCAATGAACCTGTAGTCCGTCTCAACCCGTAGTTGAGAAAAAACATTTGACCTAGCCGTCAGGCATCTGTTAAACAAACAAGCATTGAACCCGAAGGCTGCCACAACACGAAATTGAGAGGAACATTTGACCTCACCGTTAGGCATCTGTTAAACAAACAGGCATCGAACTCGAAGGGCGGCTCAACCCGAAGTTGAGATGAAAATCTGACCTCGCTGTCAGGCATCTGTTAAATAAGCAGACATCGAACCCAAAGGCCGGCTCAACAAGAAGTTCGTAGGAATATCTGACCTCTCCGTAAGGCATCCATTAAACAAATAGGTATCGAACACGAAGTCCCGCTCAACACGAAGTTGAGAGAAACATGTGACCTCGCAGTCAGACATCTGTTAAACAAATAGGCATCGAACTCGAAGGCCGACTCAAGACGAAGTTGAGTGGAACATCTGACCTCGCCGTCAAGCATATGTTAAATAAACAGGCATCGAACCCGAAGGCCGGCTCAAACAAAAGTTGACAAAAACATTTAACCTCGCCGTCAGGCATCTGATAAACAAACAGGCATCGAACCCGAAGTTCGGCTAAACCCGAAGTTGAGAAGAACATCTGACCTCACCGTCAGGTATCTGTTAAAGAAACAGGCTTCGAACCCGAAGGCCGGCTCAACACGAAGTTGAGAGTAACATTTGACGTCCCCGTCAGACATCTGTTAAACAAACAGGCATCGAACAAGAAGGGCGGCTCAACCCGAAGTTGAGAAAACTTCAGACCTCGCCGTCAGGTATCTGTTAAACAAACATGCATCAAACCCGAAGGCTGACTCAACCCGATGTTGAGAAGAACATCTAACCTCGCCGTGAGGCATCTCTTTAACAAACACGCATCGAACCCGAAGGCCGTCTCAATGCGTAGTTGAGAAAAACATTTGCCCTAGCTGTCAGGGATCTGTTAAACAAACAGGCATGGAACCCGAAGGCCGGCACAACACGAAGTTGAGAGGAACATCTGACCTCGCCGTCAGGCATCTATTAAACAACCAGGCATCGAACCCGAAGGCCAGCTCAACATGAAGTTCATAGGAATATTTGACTTCGCCATTAGGGATCTGTGAAACAAACAAGCATCGAACACGAAGGCTGGCTCAACCCGAAGTTGAGAAGAACATCTGACCTCTCTATCAGGCATCTGTTAAATAAACAATCATCGAATTTGATGGCCGGTTCAACCTGAAGATGATAAGAACATTAGACCTTGCCGTCAGGCATCTGTTAAACAAACAGGCATCGAACTCGAAGGCTGGCTCAACAAGAAGTTGAGATGAACATTTGACCTCGCAGTTAAACATCTGTTAAACAAACAGGCATCGAACCCGAAGGGCGGCTCAACAAGAAGTTGATAATTACATCTGACCTCACCGTCAGGGATCTGTTAAACAAACAGGCATCAAACCCGGAGGCCGGCTCAACCAGATGTTGATAGGAACATTTGACCTTGCCGTCAGACATCTATTAAACAAACAGGCATCGAACCCGAAGGCCGGCTAAACACGAAGTTGAGAGGAACATTTGACCTAGCCATCAAGCATCTGTTAAACAAACAGGCATCGAACCAAAAGGCTGGTTCAATATGAAGTTTAGAGGAACATTTTACCTCGCCGTCAGGCATCTGTTAAACAAACAGGCATCGAAACCGAAGGCCGGCTCAACCCGATGTTGAGAAGAACATCTGACCTCGCCGTAAGGCATCTGTTAAACAAATAGCCATCGAACACGAAGTCCCGCTTAACACGAAGTTAAGAGCAACATCTCACCTCGCTGCACGGCATTTGTTAAACAAACGGGAATCGAACCCGAAGGCCGGCTCAACACGAAGTGGAGAGGAACATCTGACCTCATCGTCAAGCATATGATAAATAAACAGGCATCGAACCCCAATACCGGTTCAACACGAAGTTGAGAGGAACATTTTACCTCGCCGTGAGGCATCTACTAAACAAACAGGCATCGAACCCGAAGGGCGGCTAAAACGAAGTTGAGAGGAACATTTGACCTAGTCGTCAAGCATCTGTTAAACAAACAGGCATCGAACCCCAATACCGGTTCAACACGAAGTTGAGAGGAACATTTTACCTCGCCGTGAGGCATCTACTAAATAAACAGGCATCGAACCCGAAGGGCGGCTCAACACGATGTTCATAAGAACATCTGACCTCGCTGTTAGGCATCTGTTTAACAAACATGCATCAGATTTTCTGGCCGGCTCAACCCGAAGTTGAGAAGAACATCTGACCTCACCGTCAGGCATCTGTTAAACAAACAGGCATCGAACCCGAATGCCGGCTCAACCTGAAGTTCATAGGAATATCTGACCTCGCCTTAAGGCATCTATTAAACAAATAGGCATTGAACATTAAGTCCCGCTCAACACGAAGTTGAGAGCAACATTTGACCTCGCCGCCAGGCATTTGTTAAACAAACAGGCATCGAACCCGAAGGCCGGTTCAACACAAAGTTGATAGGAACATAGGACCTCGCCATCAAGCATATGATAAATAAACAGGCATAGAACCCGAAGGCCGGCTCACCCAAAAGTTGAGAAGAACATTTGACCTCGCCGTCAGGCATATGTTAAACAAATAGACATCGAACCCGACGGTCGGCTCAACCCGAAGATGAGAATAACATCTGACCTCGCCGTCAAGCATCTGTTAAACAAACAGGCATCGAACCAGAAGGCTGGCTCAACACGATGTTCATAGGAATATTTGACGTCGCAGTCAGGGATCTGTAAAACAAACATGCGTGAAACACGAAGGTCGGCTCAACCCGAAGTTGAGAAGAACATCTGACCTCGCTGTCACGCATCTGTTAAACAAACATGCATTGAATTTGATGGTCGACTCAACCCAAAATTGAGAAGAACATCTGACCTCGCTGTCTGGCATCTGTCAAATAAACACGCATCGAACCCGAACGTCGGGTCAACCAGAAGTTGAGGAGAACATCTGACCTCGCCGTCTGCAATCTGTTAAACAAACAGGCATTGAACCCGAAGGTCGGCTCAACCCGAAGTTGAGAAGTACACCTGACTTCACCATCAGAGATCTGTTAAACAAAAAGGCATCGACCTCGGTACGCCGGCTCAACCCGAAGTTGAGAATAACATATGACCTCGCTATCAGGCATCTGTTAGACAAACAGGCATCGAATTTGATGGCCAGCTCAACCCATAGTTGAGAAGAACATCTGAACTTGTTACATATCAGTTAAAAAAAGAAGGAATCGAACCCGAAGGACAGGTCAACCCGAAGTTGAGAAGAACATCTGATCTTGCCGTCAGGTATCTGTTAAACAAACAGGCATCGAACCCGAAGTCCGGCTCAACACGAAGTTGAGAAGTACATATGACCTTGCCGTCAGGCATCAGTTAAACAAATAGGCGTAGAACCCAAAGAATGGTTTAACACGAAGTTCATAGGAATATCTGACCTCGCAGTAAGGCATTTGTTAAACAAATAGGCATCGAAGGGCGGCTCACCCCAAAGTTGAGAAGAACATCTGACCTCGTCGTCAGGCATCTCTTAAACAAACATGCATCAAATCCGAAGGTCGGCTCAACCCAAAGTTGAGAAGAACGTCTAACCTCGCCGTGAGGCATCTGTTAAACAAACATGCATCGAACCCGAAGGTCTTCTCAACACGTAGTTGAGAAAAACATCTGACCTCACCATCAGGCATCTGTTAAACAACCAGGCATCGAACCCGAAGGTCGACATAACACAAAGTTATGAGGAACATCTGACCTCGCGGTTAGGCATCTCTTAAACAAACAGGCATCGAACCTAAAGGCCGACTCAACAAGATGTTCATAAGAACATCTGACCTCGCTATTACGCATCTGTTAAAAAAACAGGCATCGGATTTGATGGCCGGCTCAGCACGAAGTTGAGAGGAACATTTGACCTTGCTGTGAGGCATCTACTAAAAAAACAGGCATCGAACCAGAAGGACGGCTCAACCAGAAGTTGACAAGAACATTAGACCTCGCCGTCAGGAATCTGTTAAATAAACAGGCATTGAACCTGAAGGTCGGCTTAACACGAAGTTGAGAGGAACATTTGACCTCGCCGTCAAGGCATCTGTTAAACAAACACGCATCGAACCCGGTGGCCGGCTCAACACGAAGTTGAGAGGAACATCTGACATTGCCGTCACGCATATGTTAAACAAACAGGCATCTAACCCGAAGGTCGGCTCAACCAAAAGTTGAGAAGAACATTTGACCTCGCCGTCAGGCATCTGTTAAATAAACAGGCGTCAAACCCGAAGGTCGGCTCAACCTGAAGTTGAGAAGAACATCTGACCTCGTCGTTAGGTATCTGTTAAACAAACAGGCATCAAACCCGAAGGCCGGCTCAATACGAAGTTGAGAAGAACATTTAAAGTCGCCGTCAGGCATCTGTTAATCAAACAGGCATCGAACCAGAATGGCGGCTCAACCCGAAATTGAGAAGAACACTTGACCTCGTCGTCAGGCATCTGTTAAACAAACATGCATCAAACCCGAAGGCTGGCTCAACCCAAAGTTGAGTAGAACATCTAACCTCGCCGTGAGGCATCTGTTATAGAAACAAGCATTGAACCCGAAGGTCGTCTTAACACATAGTTGAGAAAAACATCTGACCTCGCCCTTAGGCATCTGTTAAACAACCAGGCATCGAACCCGAAGACCGGCATAACACGAAGTTAAGAGGAATATCTGACCTCGCGGTTAGGCATCTCTTTAACAAACAGGCATCGAACCCAAAGGCCGGTTCAACACGATGTTCATAAGAACATCTGACCTCGCTGTTAGGCATCTGTTAAACAAACAGGCATCGGATTTGATGGCCGGCTCAACCCAAAGTTGAGAAGAACGTCTGACCTTACCGTTAGGCATCTGTTAAACAAACAGGCATCGAACCCGAAAGCCGGCTCAACCTGATGTTAAGAAGAACATCTGACCTCGCCGTCGGGTATCTGTTAAACAAACAGGCATCGAACCCGAAGGTCAGCTCAACATGTAGTTGAGAGGAACATTTGACCTCGCCGTGAGGCATCTACTAAACAAACAGGCATCGAACCCGAAGGGCGGCTCAACCAGAAGTTGATAAGAACATTAGACCTTGCCGTCAGGAATCTGTTAAAGAAACAGGCATTGAACCCGAAGGCCGGCTAAATACGAAGTTGAGAGGAACATTAGACCTCACCGCCAGGGATCTGTGAAACAAACATGCATCGAACATGAAGGCTGGCTCAACCCGAAGTTGAGAAGAACATCTGACCTCGCTATCAGGCATCTGTTAAACAAACATGCATCGAATTTGATGGCCGGTTCAACCTGAAGATGATAACAACATTAGACCTTTCCGTCAGGCATCTGTTAAACAAACAGGCATCGAACTCGAAGGCCGGCTCAACAAGAAGTTGAGAGGAACATTTGACCTCGCCGTTAGACATTTGTTAAACAAATAGGCATCGAACCCGAAGGATGGCTCAACACGAAGTTGACAATTACATCTGACCTCACCGTCAGGGATCTGTAAAACAAACAGGCATCAAACCCGGAGGCCAGCTCAACCAGAAGTTGATAAGAACATTAGACCTTGCCGTCAGGCATCTATTAAACAAACAGGCATCGAACCCGAAGGCCGGCTAAACACGAAGTTGAGAGGAACATTTGACCTAGCCGTCAAGCATCTGTTAAACAAACAGGCATTGAACCAGAAGGCTGGTTCAATACGAAGTTGAGAGGAATATTTTACCTCGCCGTCAGGCATTTGTTAAACAAACAGGCATCGAAACCGAAGGCCGGCTCAACTCGAAGTTGAGAAGAACATCTGACCTCGCCGTTAGGCATCTATTAAACAAACAGGCATCGAACCCGTAGGGCGGTTCAACACGAAGTTCATAGGAATATCTGACCTCGCCGTAAGGCATCTGTTAAACAAATAGCCATCGAACACGATGTCCCGCTCAACACGAAGTTAAGAGCAACATCTCACCTCACTGCCCGACATTTGTTAAACAAACGGGCGTCGAACCCGAAGACCGGCTCAACACAAAGTTGAGAGGAACATCTGACCTCATCGTCAAGCATATGATAAATAAACAGGCATCGAACCCGAAGGTCAGCTCAACCCGAAGTTTAGAAGAACATTTGACCTCGCCGTCATGTTACTGTTAAACAAACAGGCATCGAACCCGAAGGCCGGCTAAACACGAAGTTGAGAGGAACATTTGACCTAGTCGTCAAGCATCTGTTAAACAAACAGGCATCAAACCCCAAGGCCGGTTCAACACGAAGTTGAGAGGAACATTTTACCTCGCCATGAGGCATCTACTAAACAAACAGGCATCGAACCCGAAGGGCGGCTCAACACGATGTTCATAAGAACATCTGACCTCGTTGTTAGGCATCTGTTTAACTAACATGCATCGGATTTGATGGCCGGCTAAATCCGAAGTTGAGAAGAACATCTGACCTCACCGTCAGGCATCTGTTAAACAAACAGGCATCGAACCCGAATGCCGGCTCAACCTGAAGTTCATAGGAATATATGACCTCGCCTTAAGGCATCTATTAAACAAATAGGCATCGAACATTAAGTCCCGCTCAACACGAAGTTGAGAGCAACATCTGACCTTGCCGCCAGGCATTTGTTAAAAAACAGGCATCGAACCCGAAGGCCGGTTCAACGCAAAGTTGATAGGAACATCGGACCTCGCCATCAAGCATATGTTAAATAAACAGGCATAGAACCCGAAGGCCGGCTCACCCAAAAGTTGAGAAGAACATTTGACCTCGCCGTCAGGCATATGTTAAACAAACAGACATCGAACCCGACGGTCAGCTCAACCCGAAGATGAGAAGAACATCTGACCTCGCCGTCAAGCATCTGTTAAACAAACAGGCATCGAACCAGAAGGCTGGCTCAACACGATGTTTATAGGAATATTTGACGTCGTAGTCCAGGATCTATAAAACAAACATGCGTCAAACACGAAGGTCGGCTCAACCCGAAGTTGAGAACAACATCTGACCTCGCTGTCACGCATCTGTTAAACAAACAGGCATTGAATTTGATGGTCGGCTCAACCCAAAATTGAGAAGAACATCTGACCTCGCTGTCTGGCATCTGTCAAATAAACACGCATCGAACCCGAACGCCGGGTCAACCCAAAGTTGAGGAGAACATCTGACCTCGCCGTCTGCAATCTGTTAAACAAACAGGAATTGAACCCGAAGGCCGGCTCAACCCGAAGTTGAGAAGTACATCTGACCTCACCATCAGAGATCTGTTAAACAAAAAGGCATCGACCTCGGTACGCTGGCTCAACCCGAAATTGAGAAGAACATATGACCTTGCTATCAGGCATCTGTTAAACAAACAGGCATCGAATTTGATGGCCGACTCAACCCATAGTTGAGAAGAACATCTGAACTTGTTGTTACATATCAGTTAAAAAAAGAAGGAATTGAACCCAAAGGCCAGGTCAACCCGAAGTTGAGAAGAACATCTGATCTTGCCATCAGGTATCTGTTAAACAAACAGCCATCGAACCCGAAGTCCGGCTCAACACGAAGTTGAGAAGTACATATGACCTTGCCGTCAGACATCAGTTAAACAAATAGGCATAGAACCCAAAGACTGGTTTAACACGAAGTTCATAGGAATATCTGACCTCGCAGTAAGGCATCTGTTAAACAAATAGGCATCGAAGGGCGGCTCACCCCAAAGTTGAGAAGAACATCTGACCTCGTCGTCAGGCATCTGTTAAACAAACATGAATCAAATCCGAAGGCCGGCTCAACCCAAAGTTGAGAAGAACGTCTAACCTCGCCGTGAGGCATCTGTTAAACAAACATGCATCGAACCCGAAGGCCGACATAACACAAAGTTATGAGGAACGTCTGACCTCGCGGTTAGGCATCTCTTAAACAAATAGGCATCGAACCCAAAGGCCGGCTCAACACGATGTTCATAAGAACATCTGACCTCACTGTTAGGCATCTGTTATAAAAACACGCATCAGATTTGATGGCCGGATCAACACGAAGTTGAGAGGAACATTTGACCTCGCCGTGAGGCATCTACTAAAAAAACAGGCATCGAACCAGAAGGACGGCTCAACCAGAAGTTGACAAGAACATTAGACCTCGCCGTCAGGAATCTGTTAAATAAACAGGCATTGAACCCGAAGGTCGGCTTAACACGAAGTTGAGAGGAACATTTGACCTCACCGTCAAGGCATCTGTTAAACAAACACGCATCGAACCCGGTGGCCGGCTCAACACGAAGTTGAGAGGAACATCTGACATTGCTGTCACGCATATGTTAAACAAACAGGCATCTAACCCGAAGGTCGGCTCAACCATAAGTTGAGAAGAACATTTGACCTCGCCGTCAGGCATCTGTTAAATAAACAGGCATCAAACCCGAAGGTCGGCTCAACCTGAAGTTGAGAAGAACATATGACCTCGTCGTTAGGTATCTGTTAAACAAACAGGCATCAAACCCGAAGGCCGACTCAATACGAAGTTGAGAGGAACATTTAAAGTCGCCGTCAGGCATCTGTTAATCAAACAGGCATCGAACCAGAATGGCGGCTCAACCCGAAATTGAGAAGAAAATCTGACCTCATCGTCAGGCATCTGTTAAACAAACATGCATCAAACCCGAAGGCCAGCTCAACCCAAAGTTGAGTAGAACATCAAACCTTGCCGTGAGGCATCTGTTATAGAAACACGCATCGAACCCGAAGGTCGTCTTAACACATAGTTGAGAAAAACATCTGACCTCGCCCTCAGGCATCTGTTAAACAACCAGGCATCGAACCCGAAGGCCGGCATAACACGAAGTTAAGAGGAACATCTGACCTCGCGGTTAGGCATCTCTTAAACAAACAAGCATCGAACCCAAAGGCCGGCTTAACACGATGTTCATAAGAACATCTGACCTCGCTGTTAGGCATCTGTTAAACAAACAGGCATCGGATTTGATGGCCGGCTCAACCCAAAGTTGAGAAGAACGTCTGACCTCACCGTCAGGCATCTGTTAAACAAACAGGCATCGAACCCGAATGCTGGCTCAACCTGATGTTAAGAAGAATATCTAACCTCGCCGTCGGGTATCTGTTAAACAAACAGGCATCGAACCCGAAGGTCAGCTCAACATGTAGTTGAGAGGAACATTTGACCTCGCCGTGAGGCATTTACTAAACAAACAGGCATAGAACCCGAAGGGCGGCTCAACCAGAAGTTGATAAGAACATTAAACCTCGCAGTCAGGAATCTGTTAAAGAAACAGGCGTTGAACCCGAAGGCCGGCTAAATACGAAGTTGAGAGGAACATTTGACTTCGTCGTCAGGCATCTGTTAAAAAAACAGGCATCGAACCCGAAGGGTGGCTCAATACAAAGTTGAGAAGAAAATCTGACCTTGCTGTCAGGCATCTGTTAAATAAACAGGCATCGAACCCGAAGGGCGGCTCAACACGAAGTTCATAGGAATATCTGACCTCTCCGTAAGGCATCCGTTAAACAAATAGGAATCGAACACGAAGTCCTGCTCAACACAAAGTTGAGATAAACATATGACCTCGCAGTCAGGCATCTGTTAAACAAACAGGCATCGAACTTGAAGGCCGACTCAACACGAAGTTGAGTGGAACATCTGACCTCGCCGTCATGCATATGTTAAATAAACAGGCATCGAACCCGAAGGTCGGCTCAACCAAAACTTGAGAAAAACATTTGACCTCGCCGTCAGGCATCTGTTAAACAAACAGGCATCGAACAAGAAGGGCGGCTCAACCTAAAGTTGATTAGAACTTCTGACCTCGCCGTCAGGTATCTGTTAAACAAACATGCATCAAACCCGAAGGCTGGCTCTACTCGAAGTTGAGAAGAACATCTAACCTCACTGTAAGGCATCTGTTAAACAAACATACATCGAACCAAAAGGCCGTCTCAACCCGTAGTTGAGAAAAAAATTTGCCCTAGCTATCAGGGATCTATTAAACAAGCAGGCATCGAACCCGAAGGCCGGCACAACACGAAGTTGAGAGGAATATCTGACCTCGCCATCAGGCATCTATTAAACAAACAGGCATCGAACCCGAAGGCCGGCTCAACATGAAGTTCATAGGAATATTTGACTTCACCATCAGGGATCTGTTAAACAAACAAGCATCGAACACGAAGGCCGACTCAACCCGAAGTTGAGAAGGACATCTGACCTCACTATCAGGCATCTGTTAAACAAACATGCATCGAATTTGATGGCCGGTTCAACACCTTCGTGTATTTCCTCCATGAGCAGCTTTGCCTCTTTTTCGTCTACGCAACGCAACAACACCAAGTCGTGGTTTCTTCTGTATAAGACGCCATCCAGATTCAAATAGAAATTACCCGCTAATCTCCTGAGAGTCTTCTGATCTTGACTGGATGCCCCAGCCGGATACTCTTTGTTCTTCAGGAAATTAAGGATGTCAAAATACCACGGTTTGTCATCGGACGCTTCATCAATAGCAAATACATAAGCTGGCCTGTCAAGCCGAGAGATAATGATTCGGGGGGCCTCGTTCCAGAAGTTGACTTTGTACATGGAAGACAAAGTGGCCAGGGCGTCAGCCATTTGATTCTCTGCCCGCGGTACGTGATGCAATTCCACCTTATCGAAGAAAGGCAACAATCTCCTTGCATAATTCATGTAATGTATCAAGTTGGGCTGACGCGTCTCCCATTCCCCTTTGATCTGATTCACCACCAGAGCTGAGTCTCCGTATACGTCTAAATTCTTGATTCGCAAATCAATGGCTTCTTCAAGCCCCATTATACAAGCTTCGTATTCGGCCTCATTATTGGTAACAACAAAGGTCAATCGGGTAGTAAACGGGATGTGCGACCCGTGTGGCGTAGTAATGATTGCCCCTATTCCGCTACCGTAAGCATTCACAGCTCCATCAAATATCATCTTCCATTTAGAACCCAACTCTGGCCCCTCGTCTGGCAACGACTCTTCACAATCTTTCATCTTTAGGTACATGATATCCTCGTCAGGAAAATCAAACCTCATCGATTGGTAATCTTCAATAGGCTGCTCAGCCAAATACTCAGACAGCACACTCCCCTTTATAGCCTTTTGCGAGACGTACTGGATGTCATATTCAGTCAAAACCATCTGCCAACGGGCAATTCTTCCTGACAACGTCTGCTTTTCGAATACATATTTGATAGGATCCATCTTCGAGATGAGCATGGTTGTATGATTCAGCATGTATTGCCTCAAACGCTTGGCGGCCCAGGCTAGCGCGCAACAAGTTTTCTCCAGCATTGAGTATCGAGATTCACAATCTGTAAATTTCTTACTCAAGTAATAGATCGCATGCTCTTTTCTCCCTGTCTCGTCGTGCTGACCGAGAACACAACCCATGCTTCCCTCCAGAACCGTCAAATACATGATCAAGGGTCTCCCTGCTACCAGGGGTATCAAAATAGGAGGCTCCTGCAGATACTGCTTTATTTTATCGAACGCCTTTTGACAATTTTCGTTCCATGTTACAGCTTGATCTTTCTTCAACAACTTGAATAATGGTTCACACGTGGCAGTTAAGTGAGATATGAACCGGGCAATGTAGTTCAGCCTCCCTAAAAACCCGCGCACCTCTTTTTCTGTTTTAGGCGTCGACATTTCTTGGATCGCTTTTATTTTAGCAGGGTCGACCTCTATTCCTCTTTCACTTACGATGAACCCCAGTAGTTTACCCGATCTCACCCCGAAGGTGCATTTGTTAGGGTTCAGCCTCAGCCTGAACCTCCTAAGCCTTTTAAATAACTTCAGCAGATTCACCAGATGATCTTCCTCCGTCTGGGATTTGGCAATCATATCGTCAACATAAACTTCAATCTCTTTATGCATCATGTCATGAAAGAGAGTCGTCATCGCCCGCTGATATGTTGCCCCAGCATTTTTCAAACCAAAGGGCATCACTTTGTAGCAAAATGTTCCCCAAGGCGTTATGAAAGTGGTCTTCTCCATATCCTCTGGCGCCATTTTAATCTGATTATAGCCTGAAAAGCCATCCATGAAGGAGAATACGGAGTATTGAGCAGTATTATCAACTAACACGTCAATGTGAGGAAGTGGAAAATCGTCTTTTGGGCTTGCTTTATTCAAATCTCTATAATCCACGCACATTCGAACCTTGCCATCTTTCTTTGGCACTGGTACGATGTTAGCAACCCATGAGGGATACTTTGTCACAGCCAGGAAACCAGCGTCCCACTGTTTTTGAACTTCCTCTTTGATCTTCACTGCCATATCTGGTCGAGTTCTGCGAAGCTTTTGTTTGACTGGCGGGCATTCTTCTTTCAGTGGCAGACGGTGCACGACCATATCTGTATCGAGCCCTGGCATATCCTCATACGACCAAGCGAATACATCACTATACTCTCGGAGCATTTCAACCAGTCTTCGCTTGATATCACTCTGCAGTGCGGCTCCGATACGAATGTTCTTCTCAACCCCTTCCGACCCTAAGTTGATAATTTCGATGACCTCGTCGTGAGGCAGAATGGCTCTTTCCTCTTGCTTCACCAACCAAGACAGTTCTTCAGGAACGTCACTATCTTCGACAACCTCTTCTTCGGCCTGAAATACCGGATGCTCGAAGTCGGGACGAGTCATAGGTGGTTCAAGGATGTCATCTGAAAATGTCATCCTGCAAAAGGAATGGTTAAGTGCTTCAAAATGCGTATAAAGCGAATAACCACGTTGCCATTTTATTGAAAAATATAAAACAAGAAAGACAGAGATTACAGTATTTGCACATGAAAAAACGCCATTTATTTAATGATCAACATGCAATGTTCATAACAACACAGTCCTAAGCAAATCCTGATGCCCCGGGCAAGACATCAGATTATTCAACAATTAATAAAGCAAAGCATTACTGTTTAAGAGTCACAGGAACAAACTCCTGAATGGACCAGTTGCACAGTCCCTGTCCTGGCGTGCTTGGCTGAATCCAGGCATCCATATCACAGTCGTTGTCTCCTTCGTCAGACTCCGAAGCAGCGTTGATGGTTTCATGACACACTCCACTGGCAGAGATGGTGATTGGCCCTCTGAAACGGGGTGCCCCCGCGGAAGGAGTTGATGACGACGGTTGGTATCCCAGCCCGAACCAGTCCATCTTCACAGGAATGTCCAGCACTTTGCCCCAGCCCTTTGCTTCTCCGGCCTCCACTAGAGCTTGAGCTTCTTTATACGATGAAACGGCTATCTCCGACGCTTTGCTCGGCCCGGGACCTTTGTCCTTGATACGCAAACCTTCAAATGCCTGGCAGGGTGTTTCGTGGATCTCTCCGTCGACCTCCACATATTTAAATGACGACAGATGGCTGACCAGGATGTCTTCTTCTCCGCATACGGTGACTACGCTATCTCCGACCATATATTTTAACTTCTGATGTAGGGTAGACGTGACTGCCCCCGCCCCATGAATCCAGGGTCTTCCAAGCAAGCAGCTGTACGCAGGCTGTATATCCATGATATAAAACTCAGTTGCAAACACCTCCGGCCCCACCTGTAGAGGCAATGTGATTGATCCAAAGACTGTTCTCCACGTGCCGTCAAAGGCTCTAACTACCAAATCACTGGGTGTGCACAGGATTCCTCTGACATCCAGCTTCATCATCGCTTTCTTAGGCATCACATTCAAAGACGATCCGGTGTCGACCAATACATGCGACATTACTGATCCTCTACACTCGACAGATATATGGAGTGCCATATTATGATCTCTCCCTTTCAGGGTCAAATCGAAGTCGGTAAAGCCCAAGCTGTGGCCTGCGTTTACATGTGCCAACACTTCTTCCAACTGATTCACGGAGACGTCTTGGGGTACAAAGGAAGTATCCAGGACTTTCAACAAAGCATTTCTGTGAGCTTCCGAACACAACAGCAATGACAGGATGGATATTTTGGACGGCGTCTGTTGCAGATGCTCCACAATCTTATAATCACTTTTTCGAATCAAGCGCATGAACTCTTCTACATCTTTCGATGCCGATTCTTTTTCGCTTGCCTGCACTGGGACATTCTCAACCACTTTTCCTTTTCCTTTCGCTAGTCTTTCGGCCTCCACTTCAGGTGATATAAAGATCCTACCACTCCTTGTCATACCCCCCGAACCAACAACATTATCCACAGTCTCAGCCGGCTGCTTATTAACATCAATCTTTATCCCGTCACAATACACCTCCAACCCATATGACCAGGGGACTGCCTTCGTGTTCTCGTACGGGATCGGCCCGGCCTTAGTTATGGTGATCGGTGGTCGGTGGGCTGGTGCTGCAATAGTGATTGTCTTTCGGGGAATTGTTACAGTGGCCACATCACTCTGATCATCTGCTACTGCCCTTGCAGGCTCTTCAGTTGCTGCTCGGTCAAACTGCAATGCACCTCCATCAATTAAAGCCTGAATGCCTTTCTTTAAATCATCACACCCCCCAGCTAGGGTCCAGCATTCTAAACAATACTCGTCACACCCTGGATAAACACCCCCTTGCAACAATCTGCTTTTTATCTCGTTCAGCGGCGTCTTCAAATCGTCGACATTCCTAATCAGATTCAACCCTTCCTCAGTCAGAATGGCGTTTGCCCCATGATTAGGCATGGGCTTCTGCACTATATTCGGACCTGCCGTTCCGAAATTAATAGTCTTATTGTCCAAAAGATCCTGCACAACGTGCTTAAAAGCATGGCAACCCTCTATATCGTGGCC
This sequence comes from Lathyrus sativus, assembly GCA_963859935.3. Lineage (NCBI taxonomy): Eukaryota > Viridiplantae > Streptophyta > Magnoliopsida > Fabales > Fabaceae > Lathyrus > Lathyrus sativus. Next base: position 361,284,599 of record OZ012735.1, read on the forward strand.
CGGAGCCCCAGAATGAAACTCACAGTGCCTGCTTGCATCATAACCAAACGGGGGAGCTCCCGTTATCGGTGCCAGAGTTCTCTTCTCTACCAGATTCAATCCCAACAATGTCTGCAGTAAATCGGCATATGCCGTGGGAGGCTTCTCAAACACTCTTCTCGGTTTACCACCCTGGAATCTTCGCTGAGCCTGCTGTGCCCCCTGCTGTGGCTGCTGCTGCTGCTGCATTGGCTGCTGCTGAGACGGTTGTTGTTGTTGAAGTGGTTGTTGCTGATGCGGGATAGTAACACTCGCCACCTGCTGCGGCTGATGATATTGGTTTCGTCCCCTGCCTCGGCCTCGGCCTCGGCCTCTAAACACTGCGCTTGCCTCGCCCTGACGGCGCCCACCAAAATCCTTCCTATTACTACCAGATGCAGTTGATTCCTCAGCCTGGAATTTTCCTTGCTTAATGTTACGCTCGATCTTTTCTCCCATCAGAATTAGGTCTGAAAAACTGGCCAGAGATGTGTGAAACAGCATGTCATGAAACAATCCTGTGAATGTGCCGACGAACATGTCATTCATTTCCTTGTCTTCTACAGGAGGACGGACCCTGGCAGCCATATCGCGCCACCTTTGCGCGTACTCTTTAAAACTCTCCCCCTTCTTCTGTGACAGCCCGGCCAATTGGACCCGATTGGGTGCCAAGTCGCTGTTATACTTATAGTGAGCTACAAATGCCTCTGCCAATTGCTTCCATGTCTTGATATCGGTTGGCTCCAACCCCATATACCACTCTAGGGAAGGGCTTGACAAACTATCTTGAAAGAAATGCATTAGCATTCTCTCATCAGTTGAGTATGCAGACATCTTTCTGTAATAGGCTCGTACATGCACTTTCGGGCATGTGTCCCCTTTATACTTATCAAACGCAGGAGCTTTGAATTTGATTGGCACCCTCAAGCCAGGTACCAGACCCATTGTTGCCATGTCCAAGCCCATAGCACTTTGGTTCAGGACCCCCTCATCTGCTCTTCCAGCATTCTGATCTTCTGGGAGTCATCCATCGGCCCTTCGAAACCCCCGTCGGAGAAAGCGTCCTCCTGCTGATCTTCTTGCCACATACCATTCCCAGCTCCATACCCGTCATATCCATTATTACGTTCAGCCCTGATCTGATTCATCCCCGGACCTCGTCCTCTGTTGTCGTACCCTTGAACACCTCCAGCAGGCCCAAAAGCCATAAACCCAACGCCGTTTCCATTTCCAAAACCTCCGTAGCCCTGATTGGCCACACCATAACCATCTTGCCCAAAGCCTTGGGCATTGAAACCATATTTCCCAGCATTATCGAATCCCTGATCGTTGAATCCGAATCCAGCATTGACAAAGTCGTTGCCTCCCGTATTATCCCCCAAGTTGACATCACCAAGCTCAACGTTATGGACAACAGTCTCATTCCCAACTCCGACGTTACCATTCACAGCAGCGGTAGCGTTGTTGACATTAGCAGCAGGCATGTTGACTACAGGTGGAGCCACTGGCGTGGGAGTGCCGTCTCCATGAACAGTATCGACCCGTACGGACTGATGATCCTCATTACCATGACCAGCATTCCGAGCCAACAGAGGTTGGACCATGGCTTACAAATTCTCCTGACCTTTTGCAATAGCTTCCATGGTCTGCATAAAGAGAGCGAGCTTCTCGCGCACATCTTGCATCTCGTTCTGCATTTGATCCATGATTCTTCGACAGTTGGTGCGGGTAGAATAGCGGTGCGGGTGCTGATCTGCAATCCTGGAAAGTACCTGGTACAGAGCAGGAAATAAGATACCATCCAGTGATTACCTGTAATGCAATATGAATATGAATGCAATGCAATGTGTGTCTGTGCATTAGGGAAATTCATTCCCCGATTCTAGTGTGAAGGTACCGGTGCAGTGACAGTTATATTAATATAAAGATAGGAGCTGAATCACAGAAAGCCTCATATATTGCTGAGAAACCAATAAGCCAAGAATACAATATCACTGAGAGTACAATAAGAGAAGGCATGACCTCAACCAACAGTCCTAGTGATGGTCAGCACTATGCAAATAAAGCATACAAGTTACTACATGAAATGATCAAATCCTCCCATAAGTCTGGTATTCTTCTAACAGCTTCTTGGTCTCCGGATGACTTGGTCGATCAAGCAGCCCTTCAACAAGTTGGTTCCTTTTCTTAAGAACACGTCGCACGTCTTCAGCAGTTTCTTCCCATGCCCCCTCTCCGAAGCAATCTTCTAGTTTACGCTTCTGGGACACAGCTTCGTCTCTCCCTTTGATGGCCTTGTTTAGTGCATTCTGGAGACTATACCGGGTCATCACTTCTTCTTCACACTTCTTGATGCTGGACTTCAACTGCTCTTCGAGGTCGGAAATTTGCTGTTTCAACTTATCTTCCCTCTTCTTATTGTTGGTGAGCGTAGCATTCCAGGTCTTATTGCAAGAAGAGATCTCTCGGTGAGCGATGTCAAGCGCCTTCTTCTTGGATTCAAGCATGTCATGGGAACTTCTGAACTCTTGCCCCAGACGTTCGCGCTTCTTCCTCTCCTCAGTCAACTCATCCCCTAATCTGTTCATTAGCTCAATCTGCTGTTGGAAAGCATACACGGCCTTGTTTTTCTCACTGCGTACCTGGGCTAACTCTTGCTCTAACCCTTCATTGATCTTCATCAAGGCTTCTTTTTCTTTTACAACTTGCTCGTAGGCTTCCCGAGAAACAGTGGTTGGCTCTGCTACCGGAATAGGAACAAGGATTGATACATCTGGGAATGGCATCCGCAACTGACTTGCTCTCTCCTGGACCCAAACTTTGTATGGTGCATAGGCCTGACAGTCATTCTTTCCTAACAACGGCTTCCCTCTGCGGTTAATACGCGTCCAGGCATGCTGCAGCTTGGCCAATAACTCCCCCTTTAAATCACCGGTAAAGTACAGAGATTCCTGTACCTCCTCTTCCTTTGGCGGGTTCTTCAGCGCATATCCGAACTGACGAATGAACAGAGAAGGGTTGTAGTTGATACACCCTTTCCTCCCTATCAACGGAACATTAGGGTACCCAGAACAACTGAATATAAGCTCAGATCCTAGCAGGTCTCGATCAAACCACTCAACGTCTTCAGAAGATAGCCTCATCAGGCGCTCTGACCAGCTAGCTGTGGTTGCACTCTTCACAAAAAATCCCTTCATGGGAAGGTGGCTTTTAAACCACATATCCAGCAATGGTACACAGAAATGAACATTCTTTCCTCTTCCCTTCTCATTCTTATAATGCAGTGAGTGGTAGAAATCCCCGAGCAAGGTCGGTACAGGATTACCAGCGGCAAACAAGTAGAAGGCATCGAAGTTCACAAAATCCGGTACATTGGGAAACAATATTATGCGGTAAATGCACAGAGCCAGTGCAGCATTGAAGGCAATCCAACATCCGCTCTTAGCGTACTCCTGAGCTTTACCGATCAAGAACTGGAGTGAGAAGCCTGGAACTCCGCGGGAAACAGTAGTCAACAGTTCAGAAGCATCCACATGTAAAGCCTTGGCCAAGTCTTCCGGCTTGGGCTTAATGCCAGAATGAATGAATGGAACCTGGTTCTGCACGGGTAACTCAGTAAACTCCACATACTCCTCAATGGTAGGCCCCATAATGAAATCAGTAAACGTAAAACATCTCAACGCGGGATCATAGAATTGCATCAAAGCGTACAACCCGTCTAGCTCTATCTCCGTGGGCTTGCGCACCAATCTCAATAGTCTTCCATAGCTCATTCTGAAGCTCGTACGAACCCCCTCATCAGCCAGAGAGATCAACCCAAGCAGGGGAACAACATCAGGAGTAGGCAATTTGTAAGCAACTGTCCTTCTTAAGCTGGCCATGACCAATCACTCAGGAATCCGGACACTAGAACTCGGGAAATGCAAATGCACCTGCAGCACAGACACACGTTAGTGGGATGCAATGATGATGAGTATGCAAATGCAATGCGAGTAACATGCAACGGGGACCAACTGTCGTAGCTGAATAGCCTGACCCATATCAAGAAGTCTCAGGTAGATTCTCTAGAAGTCCTCAAACCCTGGTCTCAGATAGACCTAACACAGAGATCCAAAAATGGTCTCTGACAGACCCACAGCATAACCCTGGCTGGTCTCTGATAGACTTCAAATCATATCTCCAATAGGTCTCTGACAGACCTCAGAACTCCTCAACTGGTCTTTGACAGACCTCATAACACATCTCCAAAATGGTCTCTAACAGACCTCAGAACTATCCAACTGGTCTCTGACAGACCTCGTAACACATCTCCAAAATGGTCTCTGACAGACCTCAGAACTATCCAACTGGTCTCTGACAGACCTCGTAACACATCTCCAAAATGGTCTCTGAGAGACCTCATAACTCATAAATACCCAGGATCTCTGATCAAGAAATAACCGGTATCTGAAGGTCTAGTTACCTGCATATCCCCAAACCCTCTCACAGGTGGATGTCCTAGTAACTGACAAAGGTATGGCATCCTATGCGGTCATTGGCGTCACAGACTTTCAGGGTTGATGATACGATTCCCAGAAGGAGTGGCATCATCAAATCCTGAAGAGGCCTGACTTAGCTAACTTCCAAATGATCGGTCCCCAGAGTCGACAATTCCACTAACCAGCAACCCACGCCAACCAAAGGAAGGGGCAGGAGGCCAACCAGAGGAACCTCGTCTGAGTGTAGATTTCGCGGGACACCAAAGCAAGCAAAGCAAGCGGGCGCCAACTAATCTCTACTCTAATTCTAGGTGCACTCAAGCCCAGGTCCGGCTTCTCACTCAGTACCAGAACACCCGTCACACCCCAATACAGCAATAATAATCAATACATAGGAAGCTAAAAATAAAGGTCAGAAATATAAATCCATACAAAATCCTCGACGGGAAAACAAGCGCTAGGATTGACTCTCTTAAGGGACGTTGGATCCCAAATGCATAAGAACTATCGCAGTCCTTAGCAGCCAGGGGACGTTGGATCCCCAGCAGAGTCGCCAGCTGTCGCTACTGCGAAAATCGGCGCCGGCTGAACAGAAGAGTCGCCACCGTGCGTTATTTATCCCACGGGAGGGAAAGGAAACGCTCAGAGTAAACCTCGCACAACATGGGAGAGGTATGGTCGTCGCAACCAAAACCTGGATTCGGGAGTCGGTTACGCAAGGGGAAGGTATTAGCACCCCTCACGTCCGTCGTACTCGACGGGATCCACGCTTGTTTTCGGGTATGGATTGTTATTCTATCTAAACTATAGGTCAAGGGTTAAAATGAAAATAAAAATGACTCGGCAAAGTATCGCACTTTATGCCTACGTATTCTCGCCTGGAACGAGAAATCAGAGCCAACGTAGTTCGCCTACCTACGGGAAAGGAGGGGAAGGTTGCTCGCTAGGATATCGCATCCTATGCCTACGTACTTTCATACAGCATGAAAGATCAGAGCAAACGTAGTTCGGGCCACGTACGACACAAGTCTGTCTTGGTTGATTTTATTCCTTCTGAAAAAGGTTTTCCTGCTTACCAGTCCAAGCGGACAAAAATGACGTTTTGATGAGTTCACATTCTTTTACGGAAGAAGTGTCATTTATTGTGTTTGAAATCTTATTGTGTTTTTCTGTTTGTTTTGAGGAAGAAGAGACAGAACTCTAACCTACGGTTACGAAGGGAAACAAACTATCCTAATGTTATCATGCATGGGTTGAGACCTAGTGTCTATCATGCTCCTCTCTTGCGCAGAGAGAAACAGAGATCCTAAGGGAATATACAGCAACAGAAACAATATCAGATATATACAGTAAAACAGTAAAATGCATGAATGCAACAGCACAAGCGAGGCAAGGGAGTCCCACTCAACCTCGAACCTAGAAAACAATAGGCAAAAGTGAACAGACTTCACTTTCAACCCAACAGGGTAATCAGCAAACAATACAATCAGGAAAGCCAATCAATACATCAGAAATGAATTATAGCAAAATAAACAGCCACAGCAGCTCTTCATCAGTATCCATTTTCAAGCCATCTCCAATCAACTACAAGCTTCAGTCAGCAGCAGTCTCTATCTTCACAGTCTTCAGGCAAGGGCTCCGGTTGTCAATCTTCAGTCTACAATGGCTTTTCTTCAAGTCCTATCCTCCAAGCTGAGGGATCAATCACAAGAGTGAATTGGGTGTTAAGCAACTAGTTGACCACCAATGGTGGTAAACCAACTGCTACTAACACATAAGATATTTTCTCTCAAGAGTTCTATCCCTTAGACAGTAGCACCAAGCCTTCCAAAGGAAGGGGGTGAGTGTCTCAGAGAGACTCTGTATCACAGAGAGGAATGGAGGCAGTCAAAACCTTCCATGTTTGAGAATCAAGCTTTCTAACCTAGAGCTCTGCCTAGCTCCTAAACCCTAATCCTCAACAGCTGATGGCAAAAATCTCCTCTCCAACTCTGGAAGTTGGTCTTCAGTCTCTGGATCTCCAATGTCTTCATCATCTTCAGTCTTCAGCTCTCCCACATCCCCAGACAGATCCCAACACCCAAACAAGCAAGCAATAATCCCTAGAGGGCACACCACACCAGTCAATCAGATATATACAGTGTGTTAATAGCAGTAGGGGAATCCTGACTTTTCTAAGGGGATCTAATGACTACCCATAGCCCCTATAGTCCCATAGCTAAACTATTTAATCCCTAAGCCTTAAGGGAAATGAACTGATTCACCTAAGTTATCACTTAAAACCCTAATTTGTTCATGTTGTTTTCACCTAAACTAAACACCTAAAATTAACTCCTAAAAATGGGAACTAAATTGTATCTACAAGTTTAATATCTAAACTAAACAACCTAAAAAGAATGAACAAAAAATATTAAAGCATTGGTTAGAACAAAAATTAACAAATTTATGGATGAAATGAAACTATTTAAAATGCTATTTATTTGGAAAATATGGCAAAAATATCATAAAAAATAAAATGCAATTTTTATTTTTTACAATTTTCTAGACTCTTCAAAGAAAATTATGCAAAAAGAATCATCAAAAAATAATGATTTTTCAATTTTATGTGATTTTTATAAAATGCATGAAAAATAAAAGGAAATTAAAATGAAAATATAAAGAAACTAGAAGGAGGGGTGAGAATAGCAGTTTGCTGCAGTTCATATCCATGGTGGGCTGGAAGAGGGGGGTGCGCATATTAATTGTGTTAGGCCCATAATCGCTCAGAAAATAAATTGGAAAAACCAGAAAAATGAAAAAGAACTTGGTGCATTTAGCAACAATATCACGTGTGTTTAGTGGGCTCATCGATTGAGGGGTGTGTATAGCAAGCTGAGTCCAGGCCCAGAGTTTCATTTTAAATGAAACGCCGCGTTTCATACTAAGTCATTCCCTCCGTTTTCAATTTGAATATGGACCATAGGATTAGAACCCCAGTCAAAGTCAAATTCTCCATCGTGTGGCTCAGACATCGTCTTCCACCTTGAGCAACCCTAGGGTTTCAGAAAACCCTTCCATGCACGCACCTTCGACCACTCTGTTCTCCCTCATCTGACCATGGATTCAATCGACATAAAAAGCAAACTTGGTCTACTCTAATCCCTCTACACAGCCATGATAATAATTTCTCTTAAAACTCAAGCAATAAACTAATTCGATAGAGATAACAGTCATAAGCCACCATGAACACCTGTGATCAACTCCTCCAAAACTCTCCAAATCTTGTCCTAAACTTATCTACAACTCATGCTGATTACCATAAGCCAATAAGCCAAGAATTTCATGCACTGAATCATGAGATATCAATCCAACCAGATTTGATGCACTATGAGCAACCTCCATTAAACCTCTCCAAACTCAGTGAAAATCATCATCTAACCTAACTTAACCATTCTAAGCTATCAAAACCCTATCATGCTAACCAAAAACATACAATTCAAAGAGAGATCCAACCTGGTTTAAAATGGAGATACAGCTATGGAGATCCTTAAATCAATGCCTGCAAGGACTTGAAACTGATCCACACACCACCACTTTGATTCTGTATGCAAGGATTTGGGCTCAATCTTCTTGTATCATGTGATTCTAATTTCTTGAACCTTGAAGGATGAAACTTGTATGGCACTCTCCTTGATTGATTCAGCCAAAAAAATGTGTGAATGGTAATCTATGGATGATGGTGATGAAGTTCAGACCAAGAAGTGTGAGAATTGAGGGAGATTTGAGAGGGTTTGTGAAGCTTATGCAAAATGGAGAAAGTATGTAAAACTTGGGGTTTTGAACAAATGGAATCACCAAACATGGCATGAACTATCTTGCATCAATATATACATGAGGTTAGAACCTCCTAGAAACTAGGAGAAGTTTCCCTTGCATTCTTTCCCTTGAATTTGGTTTATGTTTCTTCCATTGCAAGCAACCATGGATAACTCACAAATTATGAACTAAGATCAAAATTCCACTTTATCCGATGTCTTTAAAATGACCTTTCCATTCAAAATGACCTATAATTTTGCTTCATTTGGCCAAGATATGAAAAATCTCATTTTTAAGGCCATTTTTATTCATTAAATCCAACAATTTTGAAACCTTGTGCTATGAATCTTTCCAACCTCTCATGGTCACTTTTCTAGACTCAAAATGTCATTTGGAACAAGTTTGATGTTGTAAAGTTTTCCATTTGAAGCTTCCTTGTTTGAGTTTTGGGCATAGGTTAAAATGACCTATAATTCACAAATGACCAAAATACCCTTTGCTTGCCAAGACCATAAGTAGAGTTCAACACATCATATGAAGGCATACTATACCATTCTAGAAAGCTAAGACAATAAGGAGCAATTCTTATGCTAACCAGAAATTCATTTGAAATCTCCTTGAGGGGTAAAAATTTCTTGGAAGTCAAGTCACTTTCACAGACAAAATTTCAGATACCTCAGATGACCTGTAACTTGCAAGGACCATAACTTGAGTTCTATAAATCTCCTTGATGTCTTCCACCACTAAAATTAAAGGTATTGAGATCCTCTACAAGTTTCATGTTGGCCAAGGATTCATTTGAAGCTTGCATTTTGACTTATCTTGCTTGGAAATTGGACCTAAACTAGGGGATTTTACATAGAAACCCTAATTTAGAACCTCCTATTCTCCTTGATTTCTCTTGATTTCTTCTTAGCATAACAACATATCCTTATTATCCATGTCAAATGATAAACCCCACATCTCTTCAACAGCCCTCAATGCCCTTCAAACAATCCTTTGACCTAGGGTTGACCCAGGGTTGACCCAGATGAAACCCTAGTTGACTGTCTTCAACTGCAATACTTGTGACTTCACCAATGACTTGCCTCCTTCTTCAAATGACCTTCTGAGTCTTCCAAGATGTCTAGATACTCCCCATGCTCTCACTTCACAGCTCATAATTCCCTTGTTGATCCTCAGCCACCCTCAGTTAGGAGATATACTCAATGCTTGATCCACTGAATTCCCTGCTTTCAAATTCTTTTCTGATGACTGGAATGAGATTGAATTAGGATAATAACCTCTGGATAGGCCTCTAGAGATGAGAATAATGCTTGGTCCCCTGTTGAATGACTTGCTATGCTTATGCTATGCAGATGGTTAGGCTATGTACATGACTCTATATGCAAATGCTAATGATATTGAAATATAAACCAAGTGAATAAGGTTGGGCAAATTTTAGGGTGCAACACTCGCCCCTATTCAAATGACTTGGACCCGATTGGGTGAAGATCCCGGAGCCTTCGGACATTCGCGGTATGAGACGGTTGAATACCAGTGAAACCAGAAATTTGCCAACCGCAGAAACAAACTATGCTCCTGCTTGGGGAACGACATTCGTAGGAAGTTCATAGGAATTTGCCAACCGCAGAAACAAACTGGCATCGAACACGATGGCCGGTTCAACACGAAGTTCATAGGAATATCTGACCTCTCCGTCAGGGATCTATTAAATAAATAGGCATCGAACACGAAGGCCGGCTCAACCCGAAGTTGAAAAGAACGTCTAACCTCACCGTGAGGCATCTGTTAAACAAACAGGCATCGAACCCGAAGGCCGTGTCAACTTGTAGTTGAGAAAAACATTCAACCTAGCCGTTAGGCATCTGTTAAACAAACAGGCATCAAATGTGAAGTCTGGCACAACACGAAGTTGAGAGGAACATCTGACCTCGCTGTCAGGCATTTATTAAAAAAACTAGCATCAAACACGAAGGCCGATTCAACACGAAGTTCATAGGAATATCTGACCAAGCATTCAGGGATCTGTTAAATAAACATGCATTGAACACGAAGGTCGCTCAACCCGGAGTTGAGAAGAACATCTGACCTTGCTGTCAGGCATCTGGTAAACAAACAGGCATCGAATTTGATGGCCAGCTCAACCCGAACTTGATAAGAAAATTAGACCTCGCCGTCAGGCATCTATTAAATAAACAGGCATCGAGCCTGAATGGCGGCTCAACAAGAAGTTGAGAGGAAAATTTGACATTGCCGTCAAGCATCTGTTAAACAAACAGGCATCAAACCCAAAGGCCGTCTCAACCCAGAGTTGAGAAAAACATCTGACCTCTTCGTCAGGCCTCTATAAAACAAACAGACATCGAGATTGATGGTTGGCACATCCCGAAGTTGAGAAGAACATCTGACCTCGTTGTCAGGAATCAATTAAACAAACAGGAATCGAACCTGAAGGTCGGCTCAAACCGAAGTTAAGAAGAACATCTGACCTCCCTGTCTGGCATCTGTTAAACAAACAGGCATCGAACCCGAAGGCCGGCTTAACCAAAAGTTGAGAAGAACATCTGACCTCCCTGTTAGGCATCTATTAAATAAACAGGCATTGAACCCGAAGGCCAGCTGAAAACGAAGTTGAGAAGTACATCTGACCTCGTCGTCAGGCATCTGTTAAACAAAAAGGCATCGAACTCGAAGGCCGGCTCAACACGAAGTTGAGAAGAACATCTAACCTCGCCATCAGGCATCTGTTAAACAAACAGGCATCGAACCCGAAGGCCGGCTCAACCTGAAGTTGAGAAGAACATCTGACCTCGCCGTCAAGTATCAGTTAAACAAACAGGAAGCGAACCCGAAGGGCGGCTCAACCAGAAGTTGATAAGAACATTAGACCTTACCGTCAGGCATCTATTAAACAAACAGGGATCGAACTCAAAGGCTGGCTCAACACGAAGGTGAGAGGAAGATTTGACCTTGTCGTCAGGCATTTGCTAAACAAATAGGCATCGAACCCCAAGGTCGGCTCAACACGAAGTGGAGAGGAACATTTGACCTCGCCGTCAGGCATCTGTTAAACGAACAGGCATCGAACCAGAAGTTCATAGAAATATCTGACCTCGCCGGAAGGCATCTGTTAAACAAAAAGGCATTGAACACGAAGTCCCACTCAAATCGAAGTTGAGAGCAACATCTGACCTCGCTATCAGGCATTTGTTAAACAAACGGGCATCGAACTCGAAGGCCGGCTCAACCCGAAGTTAAGAAGAACATCTGACCTCGCCGTCACATATCTGTTAAACAAACAGGCATTGAACCCGTAGGCCGACTCAACACGAAGTTGAGAGAAACATTTGACATCCCCGTCAAGCATCTGTTAAACAAACAGGCATCGAACCAGAAGGGCGGCTCAACCTGAAGTTGAGAAGAACATTTGACCTCGCTGTCTGGCATTTGTTAAACAAACATGCATCAAACTCGAAGGCTGGCTCAACCCGAAGTTGAAAAGAACATCTAACCTCACCGTGAGGCATCTGTTAAACAAACAGGCATCAAACCCGAAGGCCTTCTCAACCCGTAGTTGAGAAACAAATTTGACCTATTCGTCAAGCATCTATTAAACAAACAGGCATTGAACCCGAAGGGTGGTACAACACGAAGTTGAGAGGAACATCTGACCTCACCGTCAGGAAATTGCTGAGAAAAGATCAAACAGACAGGTGGAATGAAAATTTCCAGAAAGCATTTGAAAGAATAAAAGAATATCTGCAGGAACCTCCAATACTCATGCCTCCAGTTACAGGGAGACCACTGATCATGTATCTCACGATTCTTGAGAATTCAATGGGATGTGTGCTCATGCCATCTACTACCCGAGTAAGAAATTCACCGATTGTGAGTCGAGGTACTCGATGCTGGAAAAAAAATGTTGTGCACTCGCTTGGGCTGCTAAGGGTTTGAGACAGTACATGTTAAACCACACAACCCTATTGATTTCAAACATGGACCCGATCAAATATGTCTTTGAAAAACAAGCACTCTCCGGAAGGATTGCCCGATGGAAAATGGTGTTAACAGAGTATGATATTTAGTAAGTTTCCCAAAAATCCATTAAGGGAAGCATTCTGTCAGAATATCTAGCGGAACAGCCGATTAAAGATTATCAGCCGATGAAGTTTGACTTCCCAGATGAAGACGTCATGTTTCTGAGGATGAAAGACTGTGATGAGCCTTTACCTGACGAGGGTCCTGAGAGGGGATCACAGTGGAAATTGGTTTTCGACGGAGCGGTTAATTTGTATGGTAATGGGATTGGCGCGATCATTACTACTCCTCATGGTTCTCATATACCGTTCACCGCCCGATTGACATTCGCCTGCACCAATAATGAAGCCGAGTATGAAGCTTGCATTATGGGTTTAGAAGAGCTCGTTAATATGAGGATTAAGAATCTTGATGTATACAGTGACTCTGCGTTAGTCGTTAACCAAATCAAAGGAGATTGGGAAACTCGTCAGGCCAACCTGGTGCCTTATAGATATTATGCAAGGAGACTACTGCCTTTCTTTGATAGAGTTGATTTCCATCATATGCCAAGGGCTAAGAATCAGATGGCGGATACCTTGGCCACGCTATCTTCGATGTACAAAGTGAATTTCTGGAATGAAATTCCTGCTATCACTATCATGCGTCTTGATAGACCTGCTTTTGTGTTTGCCGTTGAGAAAGCATCCGATGGAAAGCCTTGATATTTTGATATCAAGCATTTTCTCAAGACTAGGGAGTACCCATCTGGGGAATCCAGTAAAGATATGAAGACTCTGAGGAGGTTAGTTGGAAATTTTTATCTAAACAAGGACGATGTGCTCTACAGGAGAAATTTCAACATAGTCTTGCTGCATTGTGTTGATGAACTTAAAGCAAACCTGTTGATGGAGGAAGCCCATGAGGGTTCTTTCAGTACTCATGCTAATGGACATGCAATCGCTAGAAAATTGTTGAGAGCTGGGTGTTGCACCCCAAAATTTTCCCAACCTTTCTTTACCTAGCTTGTGTTTCATTTCATTCATATTAGCATTATCATTTGCATTGCATTGACATCTTTGCAGGAGATCAAGAGGTATGACTACCAATCAAGGGTTACACAAGGCTATGAAGCTAGTTAAGAGGGTTATTCAAGTGTTCAAGGGTTGATATCCTTATCAGAGAAGTTAAAAGATCCTCAGAGAGAGGGTTGAAGCCAAGTGTGCATATCTCCTAACTTGAGAGTTGTGGGAAGTCATCTGATGATGTTGAAGCCATGAGGTTAGATCTATAGCATTGAGAGAGCTCTTGAGAAGTGTTGAAGTTCATTTTGAAGCCTAGATAGGTCATTGTGAAAAGGATATGAGGAACTACCCAAGATTGATACAACTAGGGTTTCATCTTGTCAACCCTAGGATAACTGAAGATTTGAGGAAGGTTGAGACCTAATTCAAGAGCAATGTGATCATGGATTGATGTGTTGAGATGTCCTAGGGATGATTCCAAGGTCAACTCATCAGGGATCAAGAGTGTGAGAAGTTGCTAAGCTAGGGTTGTTATGCTTGACAATGTAAAATCCCCTGGTTTAGTGCCTAACTTCAAGACCACTTAACTCAAGATGTGATTTTCATCTCACCTTGACCCTAACATGATTGTTTTAGAGCATGATCGTAGCTTTAGTTTGAGTACTAGAAGTCCTTGATAGGGTTTATAGAACACAAGTTATGAGCCAGACAAGTTACAGGTCATCTGAGGCATCTGAATTTGGAGCTTGAAAGTTACCCAACTTGCATGACACTTTTTCCCTATAAGGATGATTCCTATGAACTTTTGGTCAACATGAATGTTGTTCCTTATCTTTTTAGCTTTCTATAAAGTACTAGAAGTCCATGATTGGATTTATATAACTCTAGTTATGAGCTTTACAAGGTAAGGGTATTTTGGATATTTGGAATTACATGTCATATTTGGTTATGGGTCCATTTCACTATCTTAGGCACCTCAAATGAACTTTTGTTCAACTTGAAAGTTGTTCAAAATGGTGTTTTTAGTCTAAACATGATCCAAGCATCCATTGATATGGATTGAATAAGGAAGAGTGTGAAGAAATTTTGAAAAAAGATCATTAAAAGGCATTAATGAAGGAAAAATTCAAAATAAATCACAATTGTGCCAAACTTCACAAGTTTATGCATTTTCTGATTGGAAATGTTGTTTTAAAGAGATTGGCAATTTTACGTTTTTGATTTGAGTCACATCTCATGGACATTGAGTGGATCACTTCATGATGAAGAAACATAACCAATCTTGACCATAGGATCAAACCAAGCTTGCAATCTAAGCCATTCATCTTCACCAAGGATTGTGCAGGCTGTTGAAGCAATAAGTGAGCCAAAACAGAGCCAGTACACGCATATTCCATTGTTGAACTTTTGAAGAAAATGAAATTTTGGATTCTTCAATTTGGGCCATGATTGGCCATGATTGGGCCATGTTAAGATCCAAACAGCTTCTATTTAAGTTCACAATGGTATTCAGATCATTTTTTGGAGATCATTTGGAGCAGAAACCGTTATTGCAGTTAGAGCTTTGAAGCTTTCGAGCAAGAAGTGAATTTGGAGTTTGAGGAAGATTCAAGCATTTTTTCGCTACCGCGAATATAAGGTGCCGGCAAAACAGAAGATTCGCCACCTTTCGTTATTTATCCCACAGAAAGGGAAAGGAAACAATCGGAAAAACCTGACGAAAAGGTATAAGACAAGGTCATCGCAACCATTGTCCGGATTAGGGAGTCGGTTACGCAAGGGGAAGATATTAGCAACCCTCACGTCCATCGTACTCGATGGGATCCACGCTTGTTATGTTTATCTGACGAGTTGATTAATCTATCTACGCTAAAGGTCTGGTCTGAAAAGAAAATAAAATGACTCGGCAAAGCGTCACGCTCTATGCCTACGTATTCCCATTTGGAACGAGAAATCAGAGTTAACGTAGTTCGCTTAACTACGGGTTACGGGAGAAAGGTTGCTCGCCGAGATATCGCATCTCGTGCCCACGTACTTCCACACAGCGCGAAAGATCAGAGCAAACGTAGTTCAGGAAACAATGGAACACAGGTTTGTTCAACTATTTTTTATCCGAGTAGGGTTAACAGACGGTTCCAGCAGTTGGTGTATGCAGCTCGACCATTGGAGACTTAGGCGTTACCGTTTGCGGTAGAACCGGGGGTTAACAAAACTCTCCTTCCGAAAAGGGTTCCTTTGAATTAAAGGTCCAAGAGGATAAAAAGATGTTTGATCTTTGTTTTCTATTTTTTTACGGGAGAAGTGTTTTTTAGTGGTCTGTAGTTTGTACAACACTAGAGACTATGACTTAGGAGAGAATGCGTCGCATATCGTCCAAAGGACATATGCTAAACACTCTAGATGATTGAGAGGAGACCTCTCAATCATTACTTCCCAAGTAGCTTAAGGCTCGTAACGCGCTTTGTACTAACTTGCCTTTATTATGTTTTTTACTGTTGTTTGAGATAAGAAGAGAACAAACTCTATGGGGAACTGTACAGTCCTAATGTGGTCATGCAAAATTAATCCTATGGTTGGGGTTAGGAGTGAGCTACCTAATGTTATCATGCATGGTTAGAACCCTAATGTCTGTCATAACTTCTCTTGAACAAGAGAAGTCAGAGTTCCTAAAGGAACATGGCAATGGCATACAGAAACAGACAAAGCAAATACTATAAAGAAATAATTGTAAGTAAAATGCGTGCAATGCAACAATACAAGCAGAAGGAGACAAGCTCAACTTCTTGATAATCAAGCAAAAAGAAAACAGACAAAACAGACAAGCAGAGGGAGACAGACTCAACCTCTATATGCAAATACGTCAATTAGAAAAAGAAAAACAACATACAAGCAAGGGGAGAACCACCTCAACCCTTAAGGCAAACAAGCAGAGGGAGACCCACTCAACCTCTTAATGCATTCATGCTTCTATAATTAAGCTATACTAAACATGAACTATCCTAATGCAACACACCACTCAAAAATGAATGAGGACAAGGATTTATGACGGATAATGGATTCAATCCACAAGTAGTCAGACAAGGCTTCTATCCTACGGAAAGAAATTGGGGTGTTGGGAGGCAAAGGTAAGGTCCACATGAACTTATCCCAGGCACTCAACCAACTAAAAGAGATTTGGAGGAATCCTAAAGGTTTGGCTCTTTCAATAGATGTGCAACATTCCCCCCACAGGAGGGACTGTGCTACCTCAAGAAGGTTCCTAAAAAGGATTGAATGAGAGAATGTTAGGAGAATGGAGCGGAGAAGCAAGGTAAGTTCCACAGGAACTTGCCACAGACACTCAACCAACTTCATTTCCTCAGAGAGAGCTTTCATAGACTCAACCCCTTTATGATATTGCAATGAAATCCTCCACAGGAGGAATCATGCTCACAAGGAGGATCCCAATCATGCAAGGAAAATTGAAATGGAAACTAACCCTAGGGAAAGATCATCCACCTACTTGAGTCTCTAAAGAACCTCAAATGCTACCTTCTAATGATCATCTATGCTAAGGGTTCAAGGGATCTACAAGAGGTATCTACACTAAAGATCATCCAATGGTCATTTGCAAAACTAATCTATGCACTTAACTAGTTAGGATCACCTAAATTAAGGCCAACTTGTAACATAGGGAACTAAGGGAAAATCATTCCTAAAAATTCTAAGGAAAATACTACATCATCCCATATGTGTCAACATTCTATGGTGAAAAAATCAGGGGCTTTACCTAAACCAAAAGGCTCAAATTAAATCCAAAACCTCAAGGGTACACTAAAGGGATCCAACAAAGGACACTCCTAAACAACTACCCTAAACTCCTATTTAAAATGATCTAAAAAAATCTCAACAAAAATCACATAACATCATTAACATGTCTAAGTGTTCATATGATTTATTTCAGGATTTTATGAAGGGATTTACTATTTTTATTGAATTAAAATGAAACAGCATTAAAACAGAAAATTAAAGAAAAAAAAGTAATTAAAAGCAAAAAAAAAAGCAGGAGGAGGTGCAGATAGTACAAAGTTCATGTGTTACTTGGTTAATGGGCTTCGCGTGGGGATGCGAACAGCGCTGTGCACGCTGGCCCAGCTGAGTTTACAACTCAGCATTTAGTTTGTTAATTGAAACAGGTATGGGGGTGTTGAAGTAAACGTTTTAACGTGTATTTCATGTTGGGCCTGCACGTGAGGGGTGGCGTTAGCGCATTGGAATTAAGCCCAGCAGAACTATTTAAAAAAACTCAGCACTTCACATTTAAGCTAAATGCCACACACGGGATCGAACCCAGGCCGCTAGATGTGATGAAAAGGTCAGCAATCCTACGCGATCGGACGACCACGCGTTGTCTTCCCCACTTCATCTTCTCCAGCTCGCCAGTGAACTCCGACAACCGTCCCCCTACCGTCGGCGGCTGCACGGATACCCCAACTACATGGACCTCTCATTTTTTCACTCTTTCTTACGTTTCTTTAACCGATTTCATGGGATTTTTCGCAAGGAATCCAAATCTACCACTTATTTTAACTTTCTTCCATTAAAACTCAAGAAGCCATGGACATCAAGAATCACCATGAAATTTCAACTCTCACGAAAACTTAAAACGAAACCACTAACCTCTTCCTCTCACTTCCTACATCAATAATATCATGTTCTTTCGCATTCTTAACCATTATCTAGAGAGATAAGCGAACAACAAGCAATGGCGCCATGTCGAAAATTATCGTAAAAATTCACCAAATCCATTCTAAATCCATCTAAGGTCCAATACTAACTTAACTGCATGCTCAAACTAACTTAATTATGCTTAAACTAACAGGAAATTTGAGAAACAAGAACCTGATCGGAAGCTTCGAATTTGATGTTCTTGAGGGCGAATTCTTCCTCCAAAAGGTGCAGATTTCTTCAATGGATGATGCTTGATCAATCTCAATACTCAATTGCTCCTGAAATCACTCCAAATCCCAAATTCAAATTTCACTCCTTCAAGCTCTTTTTCAAATGACTCTAACTGATTCCCCATAGAAAATGGCACTAGAAGCTTCTGAAAATGATCCACAATCAATTTATATTCTGTTTGAAACCCTTGGACGCCCAATCAAAGCCCAATTTGTGATTTCCAAGTTTCAATTTTTTCTCAAAAATCCACTCATGGTATGCACGAATTGGCTCTACTCTTGCTCTCAATTCACCTCAGTTCACTTACTTGAGAGTCATGGAGTGTAAATGAATTGGTTTGCAGCCTTAATTTTAATCTAAGGTGTGTGTTTGAATTGTACCTTCATCATGAAGTAATCCACCAAATGACCATGTTATAAACCTCAATTCAAAAATGTAATGATGCCAAAGTGTTTATAACTTATTTTCCAATCAAAATGAGTACTAATTTGGCTTGAAAACATTCAATTACCAATTGTTTTGAATTTTTCCTTTTTAATTCATTAAAATGGCCTTTTTGAGAAATTTCTTCAACCAATGCTTTCTCAACTCCAAATCAATGCCTCATGGATTCAAGGTTGAACTAAAAACATCATTTTGAGCAACTTTGGTGTTGAACAAAACTCCATTTGAAGCTTGTAAGATAGTGAAATGGACTTATGTTTCAAAATGACTTGTAATTCCAACTACCCAAAATACCCCTGACTTGTAAACCTCATAACTTGAGTTCTACAAATCAGATGGAAGACTTCTAGTACAATTTGGAAAGCTAAGATTAATACCTACAACTTTCCTATTGGCCAAAAGTTGAGGAGAAACATGCTTCTAGGTCAAAAGTGTCCTGGAAGTTGGTTGACTTTTGCAGACAAATTTCACATTCATCTGACGACCTGTAACTTGTCTGGACCATAACTTGAGTTATATAAATCCAATGGAGAACTTATAGTACTAAAATTAAAGCTAAAAGCATGCTCTAAAGGTTTCATGTTGTCCAAAAGTGGAGAATAAACATGTATCTTGAGATAAGCGGTCTTGAAGTCAGGCACTAAATAGGGGATTTTACCCTGAGAACCCTAGTTTAGCAACTCCTCACACTTTGAACTCTTCTTGAATTAATCTTGGAATATCACTTCAATTATCTCAACACAACTTTCCATGATCACAAAGACTTAGAAATAGGTTTTGATCCTCTTCAATTGCAACGTGGACTCAGGTTTGACCAGGCAAAAAACCCTAACTGCAACACCTTCAACTGTGGCTCTTCACACTTAACACAATGGTTTGACTGAGCTCCACCATGACTCACAAGGCCATGAGCTCTATCCACCCACTCTATCCATGATCAAGGCCTCACAACCCACTGATGATCTTCAATTGATCCTCAAGTTAGGAGATTAACCACATACAAACAACTGAACCTCTCAAGAACCCAACCCCCTCCCTGATGACTTGGGTGACCTCTCAAGCTTAAATAAGACCTCTAGATAGGCTCCTCTTGATATAAATCACACTTGATCCCCTGCATAAATGAACAATGCTATGCTATGAAAATGCTAGGACCATGCAATGCTAATGCAAAGAACTATAAGCCAAGTAAGAAAAGGATAGGCAAATTTTGGGGTGCAACACATTTCTGAGCATCAAGAATCATCCAAGAGCATTCAGTGAAGCAATCTGCAGCATTTAAGGCTTGGATTCACACGTGAGAACCACCAATTTCAAGCTTCAGTTCAAGTTGGTAAACTTCAAAATTGCTCTATTTCTAGGCATGTTTAGACTGAAATTGGCATGTGGTTAGGTTGTAGATACAACATAGATCATTTTAGGATCATAATGGTGAAGTTTCGTGATGATTCATGGTAAGGCACAAATTCTGTTTGGACTTATATCTAGATGATTCTTGAGAATTAGCATGAATGGATTAGTAATTCTTGATCTCTGAATAGTGAGGAGCATTTCTGTGTAACCAATTTTGATTTTGATGATGATTATGGAATTGAGTAGTTTTCGGTTCATCTTCGTGTTTGGAGATTCTTGAGGAATTAATGGAAATGGAATGGATATTAGTGATCCTGGTGAGGAGACGAGAAGAATCATATAATTTTCTTTGAGTTTCGTATGATTTGGTTGCAGAGCTTGATGGCTCTCGCCAGAGAAGACGGTGGCGCCCTTCTCCGGCCACTGTGGCTGAGTTCCCTCTTTGTTTCAGTTTAAATTGGGGACGATGAATAGGAAGAGTTGGATTTGATTGAATTGGTTGACTGAGTCTTTGCATCTGAGGGTTGAGGCTTGGTCTAATTAGGGTTTAGTGACTTGGAGTGATCTGGAACATAAGATGAGCATACTTTTATGTTGTATGGATAGGATTAGGCTGCACCATAGGGATTAGTCAACTGAAGCACACTTTGCCACACACCAATACACACCATTTCATTAAATAGGTGGCACGCACGTGGCTGTTAGATCCCTTGACCAGTAATCTCATCTGATGGCTCTAATATTTTCTGGTTTCTTTTAATTCTTTAATTGATTTTTCTATTTTCTTTAATTGGTTTTTCTTGTTTAATTCATTTTAAATAGTTTTAACAATCAGAAAAATATGAGAAAAATATGTAGTTGATCATGGTTGAATTCCTGATTTTTCCATGCCTTTGGATTTTATTTTGATGCCATTTTCAATTTAATGTCCATTTTTCTATTTTTGATAAATGTTTTAAAATGCATAATATGACTATCTTGATTGTTGATTTTATTGCTAGCTCATGATTTAGAATTTGAAGTTGAAACTTTGCATGCTTGTTATAGACTCCTTGATAGGTTGTTATGATTTTTGTTGTGATTTTTAGATGATTCTAAATAGAAGTTTGAGATAGTTCTTTAGGAGCCTTTCTTGATGGATCCCCTTTAGTACACTCTTTGGATTTTGATTTTATTTGAACCTTTAGGATTAGGTTTGGCCCTTGGTTTTTGTACCATAGATACTTAACTCATGTAGGATAATGTAGGATTTTCCTTGAGATTTGTAGGATTGATTTTCTATTAGTTCCCCATTTTACAAGTTGCTTATAGGTTAGGTAACCCTAACTTAGATAACTTCATAAATTAACCTTGTAAATGACCATTAGATGAATCTAAGTAGCATATCCTTTTTTGATAGAATAGTGATTAGGTAGACACCTCATTAGAACCTTGTTGAAGCCTTGATAGAGCTTTTGATTCCCCTAGCTTAGGTGATCCTAGTGGCTAGTCTGTAGGGTTCCTTAGAAGTTGTTGTGTTGCCTTCTTTCCCCTATGTGTTTTCTTCCTTGGGCTTTGCCCCACCCTCTTTATCCACGTCTTGAGGAGGATCCCTCCTGGGAGAGCCTAATCCTTCCTTTGGTTGGATTTTGTGCATTCTTCAGGAGGTTGAGCCTTGAATTGACATTCCCTAGTATAGTACATTCCTTTGGTTTGTACTATCTTTCTCTTTCATGTCTTGAAGAGGATCCCTCCTGGGAGAGCCTAATCTTTCCTTTGGTTGGATTCTGTGCATTCCTCAGGAGGTTGAGCCTTGGATTGACATTCTTGGCATGGTATATTCCCTTGGTTTATATACTGTCATCCATCTCAAAGTCCTTTTCTTAGGATCCCTCTTAGGAGAGCCTAATCCTTCCCTTGGTTGGATTCTGTGCATTCCTCAATAGGTTGAGCCTGAGATGGACACTCTGTGTTGACACACTATAATCAGCTACCCTTAGATTGATATCTAGGACCAATACCCTATTTTATGTCCTATTGACATAGGATCCCTCTTGGAAAAGCCTAATCTTTCCTTTGGTTGGATTCTGTGCATTCCTCAAGAGGTTGAGCCAATGATGGACTCTGGTATTGATACACCTCCAACCTGATGTAGCCTGGGATGACATCCCTGTTGCTCATTGTGGTTTCTCTCCCTTGTTTGAATTGCTTGATGCATTAGAATATGATCATGTTTAGATTATTTTAAGCTAGGAGCATGACTGCTTAGAGGTTGAGTGAGTCTCCCTCTGCTTGTTTGCATTAAGGGTTGAGGTAATCCTCCCCTTACTTGTGTGTTGTTTTTCTTTTTATCTGTGTGTGCATTAGAGGTTTAGCCTGTCTCCCTCTGCTTGTCTGTTTTGATTGTTTTCTTTTTGCTTGATTGCCTAGAGCCTGAGTGAGTCTCCCTCTGCTTGTATTGCTTCATTGCATGTGCATCTTTGTCGTTTTCTTCTGTTTATCTATTTAGCTGATGCTTTTGTCTGTTGTCTATTTCCCATTGACATGATTCCCTAGGAGTCTCACTTCCTTTGATAAGGAAGTGATGATTAGAACTTTAGGTTGAAACCCATGCATGATAACATATAGGAGTTCCCTTGTGATTCATCCTATGGTTCAAACCTCAACTATAGGATGAATCCTTGGCATGACAACATTAGGGCTTGACAGTTTCCCCGTAGAGTTCGTTCTCTTCTCTCTCTAAAACAACAGTAAAAAAACGTAATAAAGGCAAGTTAGTACAAGCGTGTTATGAGCCTTAAACTACTTGGGTAATGATAATTGAGCGGCCTCCTCTCAATCGTCTAGAGTGTTTAGTATACGTCCTTTGGACAGTATGCGACGCATTCGTTCCTAGGTCATAGTCTCTAGAGCTATACGGACTACAAACAACCATAAAAAGCACTTCTTCCACAAAAGACAGAAAACAAACTCCAAACCTTCTTTGCCCCGTGGGCCCATAATTCAAAGGAATGCTTTTCTGAAGAAAAGAGTGTCGTTAACTCTCAGTTCTACCGTAAACGGTAATGCACGAGTCTTTAACGAGCAAGCTGCATACACCAATCTGCTGGGACTGTTTGTTAACCCTACTCGAAAAATAGATGAATCTGAATCCCCGTAATCCGTATTATCCCGAACTACGTAAGCTCTAATCTCTCATATCTATTGAGAGTACGTAGGCACAATACTGACGTATTGGCGAGCCACCTTCCTCCCCCGTAACCCGTAGTTAGTCGAACTACGTTGACTCTGATTTCTCATTCTCTAGGGAGAATATATAGGCATAAAGTGCAATGCTTTGCCGAGTCATTTTCTTTTCTTTTCAGACCAGCCTTGATAGGTAGATAGTAAAACCAACCCGTCAGATAAACACAACAAGCGTGGATCCCATCGAGTAAGATGGACGTGAGGGGTGCTAATACCTTCCCCTTGCATAATCGACTCCCGAATCCAGACATTGGTTGCGATGACCTTGTCTTATACCTTTTCGTCAGGTTTTTCCGATCGTTTCCTTTCCCGTTCCGAGGGATAAATAACTAAAGGTGGCGACTCTTCTGTTTTGCCGGCACCTTATTTTCGTGGTAGCGACAGCTGGCGACTCTGCTGGGGAGGACTCTGGTTCCCTATGTGAGTCAATCCTAGCGCTTGCGTGTTTACTTGTTGGGTTTGTGTTTATTTATCGCATTTTACCTTCCGCGTTTTATTTTCAGTATGATATGATTATTTGTGCTGTTGTGGGAGGGGCATTCTGATGAGTGAGAAGCCAGACCCAGGCTTGAGAGCATATACATAGTATTAGAGTGGATTAGTGGTGGACGTGCTTGATTTGCTTGCATCAGTTCCCATATAATCCACACTCAGACGAGGTTCTCTTTGATGAATTCCCATCGGTCCTTTGGACTCGAGGGGCTGTCAGATTTGAGGATTGTCGACTCTAGGGACCGATAATTTAGGATTCAGCTAAGTGAGGCCGCTTCAAGAGATGATGATGCCACACCTTCCTGGGTATCGTATCATCGTTTCTTGAAAGTCTGGGACGCTAATGAACGCATAGGATGCCGAACCTTTTCCGTGATTAGGTCCATACCTGTGAGCAGGGTCGGGTTATTGCAGGAAACCTTAACCTCCAGACATCCTGGTTTTCTTGACAGTGAATCAGTATTGTGGGTATCAGAGGGTTCTTATCATCAGAGATATGTTTGTTCTTGACAGAGCAGAGTTGTGGTCCTTCTCCTCAACAGCACAGTCACCTTAATCTCCTGCTTCATGATTGCATTTTGCATTGTTTGCATCCTCATTTGCATCTCATTAACGTGTGTCTGTGTTATTTCTCCCCTGGTTCTAGTGATCTTGATCCTCATGGCTGATATGGCATCTCTGAAGAAGACTATGGCTTACAAGCTACCAACGCCTGACATCCGAGTGTTACGGGCTTTGATTTCTTTGGCTGATAAGACAATGATGGAGAATTTCAGAAAGAGTTATGGAAGACTTCTGGGTATTGTGTGTAAGCTTTCGACGTAGGATTTAAATGGCCTCTACGCTCTTCTGCAGTTTTACGACCCGCAACTCAGATGCTTTGTTTTTCCAGACTATGTCCTAGCTCCGACCTTAGAGGAGGATTCTGACTTGTTGGGGGTACCTTTGTTGAATCAGATGCCTTATTACCGTATTGATGGTGAACCTAACTTGGGTAAGTTGACTACCGCTCTTCATGTAGATGATTCAGAGTTGAAGGGGATGGTGTTCAGAAAGATTGGAGTTTATGGTTTCTCTTTGCCTTTCCTGATGGAAAAGGCCCGAAAGTTTGCGAAGAAGGGTCGCTGGGATGTATTCAATGCCTTCTTAGCCCTTTGCATTTATGGGATCGTGCTATCCCGAAGTCATCCAGACTTCATAGGTATGGATGCCTGCCACATATTTGCTTCCGGGAATCCAGTGCCCACTCTCCTCGGAGACGTCTACCATTCAGTTCACAGCAAGAATGAAAACAGAAAGGGGAAGAATGTAGCATGTTGTGCTCCTTTACTGTATAAGTGGTTTGCTAGCCATCTTCCAAAGACGGGTCCGTTCATTGATTCTGCTGAGTCTTCACCCTGGTCTGCATGTTTGATGGGTTTGTCTGCTGATAATATCATCTGGTTTGATAGAGATCTACTGGGAAAAGATATTGTGTATAGTTGTTGTGGCTTTCCCAACGTCCCCCTGGTCGGAAGGAATGGATGTATCAATTACAATCCCTCTATGCTGGTACGAAAATTTGGGTATGCACTACGAGGACCTCCTGAAGAGGAAGAGATACAGGAATCTCTGTATCTCACAGGGTTGCTTGAAGGTGACACTTTCGTTAAGGTACAAAATGCTTGGAGCAAAATTCACCGAAAGGGGAAAGTCTTGCTAGGAAAAAGCAACAACAAGGCCTTTGATCCATATGTGGCCTGGGTCCGAGAAAGAGCCGCCAAATTTCTAATGCCATTTCCTACATTGGAACCATTGTATCCTCCTGTGTACAAAGAGCCTACCACAGTTGATATTCAGAAGTTCAACCAGGTACTCCGAGAGAAAGAAGAGCTACGAAAAGCCAACGAAGAGTTGGAGAAAGAAATGGCTCAACTTCGGAGAGAAAAGAACGAAGCCGTGCACACCTGCAAGAAGCAGACAGAGATGATCAACCACTTGGGTGCTAATTTGACCAAGGAGACTAATTCTAGAGAACGTCTTGGGTTAGACCTGAAGGCAGTGCATGGCGTGTTGACCACCAAAAAGTAGGAGCTGGCAAGTAGCCGAGATAGAAGTCCAGATTGAACTCAAGGACAAGAAAATAGAGGCTGAAGCCTCACTTCGACGAGACATCCAATATAAATTGGTTGAGACTAAGGCGAGTTTACAGGATTGCCAACTCCGAGCTGATGCTAAGAGGAGTAGAGTGTAAAATCGTTCTGAAGAAGGTGTTTATGGGGGCGTTGCCGAGAATCTCCCAGATATCATCAGGCAAAGGGATTTGCTGATCCAGAGTCTGCTTACTCAGCTTGACCATCCCGCTACAAAGAAGTTGTTAGAAGATTTTTGTGCCCATGGCCGCACTTGATCTCTTTGTATTTTCTTTATACCTTTTATGCATTGATATGTTGATCACCACCAGGCCTGTTGGTTGGGGTCATGCCTTGTTGCTTCAGTTGTATGTGATTACAGTTGTACACTGCCCGCGCGGGTTTTTTTCAGATAAATATATGAGGATTTCTTTCCATGATTGGATATTAGACTTTATTTGTCTCGGAAACTAGGATGGGGGGGGGGGAATCTCCCCAAGGCACAGACACACGTTTGCATTTGCATGAATCATTTGCATAACAAGTACCTTGAGCCGTTTTTCTAACGTCTTGTCTTGCGGGATATTTCAGGATTGACCGAAGACAGATCCATCGATACTCTACCAGAGCGAATCAAGCTAGAGAAATGGAACAAGTTCAGACCGACATCCAAGAACTCAGAGAGAGGATGGACCGCTTCATGGAGCTCATGCAAGTGGTCGCTAACGGCCAAGACCAGCTCAGAACTCTGGTGCAACCACTGATCTCAAGGGTTGACAACAATGGTGTGCTTCATGGTGGGAATACTCCCAACCTTCCACTTGTTGAGATCCCTCAGGGTGGCATCCCTGTGACTGGAGGGAATGGAAGTGGTAACGGTAATGTTGTCACTAACATCAGACCTAATGGGAATACGACTGGCGCCGGTAACGGTAACTTTGAAGCCAATGACAACGCTGGTATAGGCCATGGCAACACTGGAGGAACTGGTAATACAGGGAACGCTGGGGCTGGTAATCTGTATGGTATTGATGCTGCTGGGTTTGCTCAGGGTAACCATCCGTGGCAAGAGGATCGCCAAGAGGATTTGTTCTCGTAGAAGGGAGATGAGGGGGAATTGAATTCTGAAGCCCGTTTAAGGTTCAAAGCCCTCGAGGACAAAATGAAGAGTT
This sequence comes from Lathyrus sativus, assembly GCA_963859935.3. Classification (NCBI taxonomy): domain Eukaryota; kingdom Viridiplantae; phylum Streptophyta; class Magnoliopsida; order Fabales; family Fabaceae; genus Lathyrus; species Lathyrus sativus. The sequence continues at coordinate 361,311,673 of OZ012735.1, forward strand.
TTGAGAACTTGAATACTATGGGTGTTGACATGACCAAACTAGGACTGATCTCCGACTTTAAGGTGCCTCCCAAGTTTAAGGTACCCAACTTTGAGAAGTACAAGGGTACCACCTGCCCCCGTGTTCATCTAAGGTCGTACTACCGAAAGATGTCCGCTCATTCTAAAGATGAGAAGTTGCTGATGCACTTCTTCCAAGACAGCCTATCCGGCCTATACTTGGAGTGGTATATGGGTTTGGAACCCACCAGTGTACGTACATCGAAAGACCTTGATGAAGCATTTGTACGCCATTATCAGTATAACAGCAATCTGGCGCCCAACCGGGTTCAACTGCAGAACTTGTCTCAGAAGAACAACGAGTGATTTAAAGAGTACGCCCAGAGATGGTTGAACGAGAACTTGTTGAGATGTTCGTAGATACTCTTCCAGGGGTTTATTATGAGAAACTGGTCAGTGGTATGTCGGAAAGCTTGTCCGATCTCATCATCACTGGAGAGCATGTAGAAAATGGCATCAAACTCGGGAAGATCCAGGGTGTAGATGTATCCTTAGCTGGAGGAGGAAAGAAGCCTTACAGTGGTAAGAGACGTGAAGGTGAGTTGAGCTACGTGTCCAATGCTCGGGGAAAAGGTAAAGGCAAGCGTCAGCAGGTCGCTAGCATTACTATTCCTGCTGTGCAGCAACCTCAGTAGCAGCAGCAGCAGAACCAGCAAGGGTACCGAAGGTATCAGAACAAAGCACCGTTATCAAGTCGTCATCTTGAGACCCCGCCTATGTCGTATGCTCATCTTTTTTAGACTTTGCTTCAGCTTCAGCTAGTTCAGAAGAGAACCTTGGCTCCCTTGACAGGGACACCTCCACCGGGCTACGATGTGAATGCAAGATGTGAGTTTCATTCGGGGGCACCTGGCCACTCGATTGATAACTTTAAGGCATTCAAGCACACGGTGCAAGATATGGTTGACGCCAGAATAATCAACTTTTCTGATAATGTTCCGAATATTACGAAGAACCATATGCCTAACCATGGGGGAGATGGGGTTAATGCCATCCTCGAAGAGGAAGAGTCGGACTTATTGACTAATGTCAAGGACCTGATAACACCACTTGGTTTCGTTAAAGCCAAGCTGATGAAGAAAGGTATTTTTCCAGGCTGTGGAAAGTTGTTTATGGATTCTGCAAATCACTCAAACGGATGTGATCAGTTGATAGCAGGGATTCAGAGTCTGATGACCAAAGGAATTTTGCAGCTTAGTCGGAGGGCTGAGAGCAGATCAGGAGAAGTAATGCTTAAGCAGAATGATGAGAATGCCACCATCACCATCCCTCGAAAAACAATAACCATTGCTGCATCCAGGCCACCTACGATCACCATCACGAAGGTTGGGCCTATACCATTCGAGAGCATTAATGCTGTTCCATGGCACTATGGGGCAGATGTCTATTGCAATGGACAAAAATTAGAGTTGGAGCCATCTGGGCAATCTGTTGACAACCTATTTGGAATTGGCGGGATATCATGCAGCGGAAGAGTGTTCGCTCCACCAGAGATTGTGGTTGACAAGACTGACAAGGATGAGAAGGGTGATAGAGGAAAGGGTAAGGTCGTTGAGGAAAACTCCCGTGGGGTAGAGAAAGACCTGCTGGTGAAAGACGTCGAAGAGTTTATGAGATTGATCAAGAAAAGTGATTATAAGATCGTTGATCATCTTCATCAGACGCCGTCTAAGATCTCCATTCTGAATTTGTTGTTGTGTTCTGAGGCACACCGCAACGCTCTGCTGAAGGTTCTGAATGCAGCGTATGTACCGCAGGAGATCTCTGTCAACCAGCTGGAGGGAGTGGTTGCTCACGTGAATGCTGGGAACGGATTAGGGTTTACCGACCTAGATCTGACACCGAATGGAAGGAACCACAATAATACTTTGCATATCTCAATAGAGTGCCGAGGAACGGTTATGTCCCATGTGTTGGTGGACACGAGATCATCTCTAAATTTTCTCCCAAAGAAAGCCCTGATGATATTGGATACGAGACGGCCAATTTGTACACCCAGTGATCTGGTTGTAAAAGCTTTCGATGGAACTAAGCGGCACGTCTTTGGAGAGGTCACTCTACCCATTCAAGTTGGGCCATAAACCTTTGATGCGGTCTTTTACATCATGGATATCATGCCTGCGTACAACTGTCTATTGGTTCGGCCATGGATTCATTCTGCGGGTGCCGTGACCTCCACATTGCACCAGAAGCTAAAGTATGCTGTGGGGGGCAGTATCGTGACTGTCTGTGGTGAAGAGGACATAATGGTGAGCCATTTGTCATCTTTCAAATATGTTGAGGTGGATGGCGAGATCCACGAAACGTTGTGCCAGGCGTTTGAAGCTGTTAAAGTCAAGGATGTGACTCCAGTGATGATTGAGAAGCCTGAGATGACTCGCTCTTCCTTCAAGGAAGCTCAAGTTGTTGTTCAAGCTGGCTCTGCCTCAGGCTGGGGGCAAGTTCTGGAAATCCCTAACAAACAGGATAAGTTTGGGTTAAGGTATTCTCCTTCTGCTGATGCTTCCTCCTCTCGCAGTGCGCCGTGCGTCAAAGGGCCAATTCAGTTCACAAGAGGTGGGGTGATATTTGAGAATGTCAATGCTGTGTCTGAAGATGACGAAGATAGTGATTGCAACCTGGACTCGTGGATTCAGTCGAGCAAGCCAGGCCAGAGCCTCAACAACTGGTCCGTCCAGGATGTCATCCAAGTGACGCACAAAGTGTAATGCTTTGTCTTTTCCAATTATTGTACAACCTTATGCTTTACCCGGGGCATAACGGTTTTATTGTCAAGACCTTGATAGCTTATGCATGTACATATTATTAATAAATCAAAGGGCGTTTTTCTTTGCATTCAAATTTTGTGATTTCTGTTATTCCTGTTTTTGCTTCTGTTTTGAAAAAACAATAAAATGGCAATACGGTTTGTGCTAACCTGCATGTCCTTGTTTTAAGCGTAACCCTTGTTATTACAGGATTCACATTGCAGATGACATCGACTCTGAACCTTCTACGACTCACTTCGACTTTGATTGCCCGATATATCAAGCTGAAGAAGAGATTGATGAAGACGAAGACCTTCCCGAAGAGTTGGCCCGTTTGTTGAAACAACAAGAAAAGGTCATTCTGCCTCACGAGGAAGAGATTGAGATTGTGAATCTGGGTTCTGAGGAACTTGTCAGGAATGTCAGGATAGGGGCTGCAACAGAGCGATGTTTGTTGCACCCCAAATTTTGACCCCTTAGATCCTCATCATCATTGTAGGATCATATTCACTTGATTAACTAACCTTAACCCATTTTCAAGTTTATCTTTGTTAAGATGTAGATGAATTAGGGTTCCGTACCGTCAAAATAGAGATTTCGCTGGTCTGATCAATCAATGTGTTGGATTGATTCAACTTCAAATAAGTCTCCACATCATCAAGAATACAACATTGGATCAAGTATGGATTCAATTTGAGGTGGTCACCCGGGGATTGAGAACAGTGCAATTTAAGGTACCCGATTAGGGTTTTCGACGAGAAAAAGTCAACTGTAGTTTGACTTTTGGTTTAAAGAATGCTTAAATGGTGGGATCTGGGTCCATTAAGTTCCTATGGACTAGTAAAGTCCATCTAAAGAGTTTCAAGTCCTCAGGATGTCCGGATCATCAACGGTCGACTCGGTAGTCACCGATTGATCGAACGGTTGACCGAAAAGTCAACTCTTCAACAATAAGGAATTTGACTTCAAGATGTGAATCAAAAATGTTTCTTATGTCATATTACACCTCCCCATAAAATTTCATGACCATTGGACCAAGGGTTAAGAAGTAATTGCAAAAAGCGGGAATTAGGGTTTTGAAAGGGGCAAGACCATAACTCCTCAACCACACATCCAAATGAAGTGGTTCAAAGCTCATTGGAAAGCTCTTGACAAATCCTACAAAAGCCTCAAAATGGTCCATGATCAAAAAATGCATAGAATTGGAGTTATGGCAAAATTCATTTTTAGGGAGAAATAACTTAGAAAAATTCTAAGTTATTTAGCACTTTTAAGTGGTTTTTTCAGCAACTTTGAAGGGTTTTTCAACCTAGTTCCATCTAGAATTTGGAAATTTCAAAAACATAAAAGTTATAGAGCTACTTAAGGGATTTCCAAATTATGGTAGAACTCCTCAATAGCATGTTTGAGCAGGAAGTTATGCGTCATAGAAGTTGGGCCTGTCACACTTGAAATCACTTTGTCAAGAATTCTCAAATTTGGATTTTCACAACTTGAACCACTCTCAGCCCTTGGATCTTGATTCAAACTGATAATGTGAGGCATAGATAGAGAGAAAACCATAAAAAAGGATGGTTTTGGTGAACATAGCAAGTGGTTGCAACTTGGCATTATAATATTCAAATGTAAGAAGGAGAGAGAAACTTTTCATGCTAGGACTGTTGCAGCTGGCTCACTCTACCTTCACAGATAATTTCAGTCACTTCATGTCCATATCCACTTGAGTTTTCTGATCTCCTTTGAACTATGGAGCTGATAGGAGAAGATCTTGCAAGATTCACTTGAAAAATCTCATGAAAACTCCCTCCAAAAGTGGTAAAAGACCACGGCTGCCCTCACTCTTGTTTGGCTATAAAAATGAGGCCTCTTATATGAGTTTAAGTACACCAGAGCAATCTCAAGAAACCAGAGAAACCATAACTCTCATTCTCCTCTCATTCCTTAAGAATCTCAAAAATCTCAAAATCCCCATTTTCACCAAAAAGTTGTCTTGAGCAAAACTCTGCTCAAGACCAGTTCTATCATTTCTAAGCCTCTCAAAATCATCCACACAATCCCTAAATATAGTGTAGAAGGTGTCCATACCATCAAACCTCTCAAAAATACCATTTTTCAAAAAGTCAACTTTCACACCAAGAATGTTTGACCACTATACTCAAAACTTGCCAAATCCTTGTCTAGGCTTGTTCTTGCTGTTTTAATCATCCATACACCTCACATATGTCATATTAAAACTATCCAAAGCATTGAAAATAAACTGGGAATCACATAACTACAACTGTCTTGAAGTTTGGTCTTGTTGCTTCAAGAGGAAGCAAGCTTCATCTCTTTGTAAAGGAAGGAGTATCTCTGGGTTTCTAAGCTTTTGGCTTGCTCAAGGCTTGTCTACAAGAGGTATGTGACATTCCAACTCTCTATTTATCATACATTGTCATGTATTATCATTTTGTGTTGATTTTTGTGAAATATGCCATGGCTGCCCTATTGTGGTTCTTTGTCAAGAACTCTAGTTTTCATAGTAATGATACTTGCTTTCATTAATATATTGACATTTGCAAATGATATGTGTTTATTATGTTGCAAGTTCATGCTTAGATACTATTGCTTAACTTGTTTGTAAGGGTTTTGGCCATGTGGTAGATTTAGGATCTAACTTTGAAAGGTTGATGGACTAACCCTAGAACTGTCAAACCTAGCTCATTAGTGAGATATGTGGATAACTTGTAAGTTGCTCATAGATCCTCCCCTTGCCTCTGATCATCTGTGAATCAATGTGGCCCTTGTTTTCATTATGTTATTTTCACGTCTTTCTTGCCTATCATTGTATGGAGTGGTTTTTGAATGGTTATACTCGCTATTTCTTATGCCTCAAGTCTTGGTTTAATGTTTGATCTTGATTCATGATGTATGTCTTGGTAGAGATGTGAAAGATATGAACTTTGCTATTTGGGCTGTCTTGAAGTCTTGTTTTCTTTGCTGTCAAATTGGAGTCAACATGACATTTTTGGTTTGGTGTATTTTTTGCTTAACTTGAAGTGGTGGACTCATTTATTTGCTTATTTTAAGAATGTGTATGGTGTTTTTGTGCTCAAAATTTGCCTAAGTGTTCAAATTGCGTTATCATGCCTCAACTATTGCTTTCTTCAAAACATCATGAGATCAACATATCACATTCTGTTTCAATCATTTTCTACATGATTTGTGTGCATTTTATCATCGTCCTATCCATTTGCAACTTGTGTATGATCCCAAATTCTCCAACTGTCATGGTTATGGCTTGCTGCATATTTAAGTTATTGTTCTTGTATGACATGAGCTTCAAAATGCTAATTTCTGTTTTGGTAAGGATTTCATCCATTTTTCTGAGCTGTACCTCATCTGTTAGCATCATCATGATATGTGTATAACATCTATTTCATTACAGAAATCCTTGCTTTAAAAATGCCCTGTTGTGGTGAATGTATGCCAAGGCAGATTTTTTCAATTTTTACCACAATGCACCAATTTTCATTCTACTTGATATATGCCATTTCTTGAAGTCAAAACACTTATGATATTTATGATGTGTGCACATTGGTTATTTGTGATGTCCTGTTTTGTTTTCACAATTCACCTTCCAATTGCACTTATCCACTAAATCTTCCACAACATACCCAAAATTGTATTTTTGTTTGTATATGCATGATCTTAGAGTTGTAACTCACCCATATGTTATATTCTAAGGTATGTAGATGTTTGGTTTGGTCTAGAATTACCTACATTTTCATTTCACTACCTAATTGCAATTTTGAGCCAAAATGCCATGACCACATACCAAAACCTTGTCTGCTTGCAATATGTTTAATCTCAGAGTGGTAACTCATTCCCCTCTATATTTGTGGTGTGTGTATGTATTGTTTGTTAATGTGAGGTCTTTTTTTTTGCATTTGAACCATGTTTGTATCCCATAGCTGTCAAACTATTTTGGAAAAAAACACTTGTGCTCTTTTATGTTGCCTGCTGCCCTAGGTTTGTAAACCTGCATTGGAGTTGATGTTTAAATTGAATATAGGCATTTTTATGCTAGGTTTCATATTTGTGTCAAGAGCATATTTGTTGTTACATTTTGCTGTCATGGATTTTGCTGCATTGTCTGCCAACCTTGTTCATAATTAAGCATATCAATTGTTATAGCTTTGCTGTCATGGATCTTGTTTGCAAATTGGCACCATTTCAAAGATATTTTTCTTGTGTTTCAAGAAAAAACCTCCTGTGGACTTCTCTTTTGACGTGCATCATGACTGCTTCATTTTTCCTTCAACATGATTCACTGTTTTTCAAATTTGGTAATTATGCTTTGGATTTTGGTTGTGGCTTAGCAATACATCACTGTTATTCTTTTAGGATGACAGTTAGTCTTTTGGTTTTGTTAGGATCTGGTTGTAACCCCTAGCATGTTTAAACATTGGTTTGGCTTGGTATCCTATATGTGCAAGACATAGCAACTCATGTGCCATTTTTTGAATCAGGGCTGTATTGAAATATTTTCTTGCTAGAATACTCTCAATATCATGTTTATGATTTGCTCATGCTATTCAATTCTCCTGTCCACCACTGATTCAGTTTGTGATCATCAAAATGCATTTCAATCACTAAATTTGCAGGTTCCATGTGTTTTTCAAATCCATGTTGTTTGTGAACAAATTTAAGGTTTAGACACACCCTATGTGATATTTTGAGGATGTATGTGTGATTCATTTACTTCAATTTGGCCTGTTTCATAATTTCTCTATCATACTTGCAAGTGTCTTGATTTTTTCTTTCATTTCCATACGACAGTTGGAGTTCTGACTCATGAGTGGTTTGTTTGAATGTATGAACTTGATGTACATGATATTTGAGTTGTGTTTGAGCTCTTTTCCTGATCATAGCATGACTAGTTTGATCATTGGCTTTGTAAATGCATTTTCATCCAATATAGCAACTGCCATCGTGTTTCTTTTTCAAAGCCTCTTTTCAAAATTCCATCTGGACCATCTTTTTCCTTGTTTGAAAACACCCAAGATTGATCTAAGGTTTGCTAAATTTGGCTAAGAATTGAACAAGTTTGACATCAAAACATATTTTGAAAAATGCCTTGTTTTTGCTTCATATTTGCCCAAAAATTCACAAAGTCACGCCCTATATGTTTATGGGGGTGGCTATATCAACGGATGTATAGCCACCCCAGTGGTAAGCAACTTACTCATAATCATGCCTTGCAAAGCCTAGACCTGCGTTCGATCCCTGAGGAGGATCAACCCTTTTGCTTCTTTTTCTTTTTTATTCTTGCACGCGCGTGTTGGGCTGGAGGCGTGGGTTCAACTCCCACCCCATGCATTTTCTTTTTATTTTTACTTGTTAAATGTGTTTTGTACCTTTAATTCCTCAAATTTTCAAAGATTCATAACTCTCTCATTTTTCATCCTTTTTGGTCCTTTCTTTTTGCAATATATTTGTTATAATGTCTATTTTCATATGATATAAGAATATTACATGTTGTTATTAATTGTGATGCCCTTTGGCTATTGGAAATGTGTTCATTTACAAAGATCGTTATCTTACTTGTTGATGATTTCCTTTTAAATGCTTGTTCTTCTTGTGAGATCTCTTGCATCCCATGTTAGTTAACATGCTAGGGTACTCTCCTTTGGTTGTAACTATAATCCTATGTTGTTTCCTCCCAAATTATGAGGTTAAATTGATTTACCTGTGTTTGATTATCATCTATGCATATTGTTGTTACATTTGTTATGCTTTGAACTTATGACATGCTTACTTTCAAATTGTGATTTGTTTATGTGGTTGTTACCTTCATCATGTTTTCAATCTTTGTTAAGATATGTCATCAATCTTTGTTAAGATATGCTCCAATCTTTGTTAAGATATTTGATTATCGGTTGTAACCATTGGTATTATTTGAAGTATCTGCTTATTGTAATATGCATGCTCACTTGTCTTAATCTTATTTCATCTTGCTCAATTATTCATTTGCTTTGTTAAGTACTTCTTCCCCAAGTGATGGAACTTTTTAGTTCTCATCCAAGTTGTCTCTCTCTCTCCTCCCAAAGGAAAAGTCTCTCCATTGACCCTTGTGTCATGGATAGCTCATTTACCCTCCCCTTGACTTTGTGAAGTCATCTCCTACCCTAGCTCAGTTGAGTTAGAACATTTAAACCATTAGACTTTGCTTTAAGTCTAGAAAACCCACCTACACTAGGAGTGTTTCTTCAACTAGAACCCTAGGATAGAGTTTGTAAACTCTATGTAAGGATCATGGTAATGATTACTTAATCCCCTCTTGAGTGTTATAACATAGATTTAGAGAGTTTTGTTAAAATCTATACAAGCATTGTAATGTTTATTCCCCTGTGAACCTTGATCATAATCAAGTGTTCTTCATCCCTAGTGAGGTGAACTACGATTGCTCTGATTCTATCTGTTGCACCCTAAAATTTGCCCAACCTTATTCACTTGGTTTATGTTTCAATATCATTAGCATTTGCATATAGAGTCATGTACATAGACTAATCATCTGCATAGCATAAGCATAGCAAGTCATTCAACAGGGGACCAATCATTATTCTCATCTCTAGAGGCCTATCCAGAGGTTATTATCCTAATTCAATCTCATTCAAGTCATCAAGAAAGAATTTGAAAGCAGGGAGTTCAGTGGATTAAGCACTGAGTATATCTCCTAACTGAGGGTGTCTGAGGATCAACAAGGGAATTATGAGTTGTGAATTGAGAGCATGGGGAGTATCTAGACATCTTGGAGGACTTGGAAAGTCATTTGGAGAAGAAAACAAGTTGTTGATGTGATCACAAGTATTGCAGTTGAAGACAGTCAACTAGGGTTTCATCTGGGTCAACCCTAGGTCAACCCTAGGTCAATTGATTGATTTAAAGGCATTCAGGGCTATTGGAGAGATGTGGGGTTCATCATTTGACATGGAAAACAAGGATATGTTGTTATGCTAAGAAGGATTCAAGAGAAATCAAGGAGAAGAGGGGTTTCTAAATTAGGGTTTCTGTGTAAAATCCCCTAGTTTAGGTCAAATTTCCAAGCAAGGCAAGTCAAAATGCAAGCTTCAAATGGCTTCTTGGCCAACATGAAACTTGTAGAGGATCTCAAGAACTATAATTTGAGTGGTGGAAGACATCAAGGAGATTTATAGAACTCAAGTTATGGTCCTTGCAAGTTACAGGTCATCTGAGGTATCTGAAATTTTGTCTGTGAAAGTGGCTTGACTTCCAAGCAATTTTTACCCCTCAAGGAGATTTCAAGTGAATTTCTGGTCAACATAAGAATTGTTCCTCATTGTCTTAGCTTTCTAGAATGGTATAGCATGCCCTCATATGATGTGTGGAGCTCAACTTATGGTCTTGGCAAGCAAAGGGTATTTTGGTCATTTGTGAATTACAGGTCATTTTAACCTATGTCCAAAACTCATACAAGGAGGCCTCAAATGGAAAAACTTACAACATCAAACTTGCTCCAAATGACATTTTGAGTCTAGAAAAGTGACCATGAGAGATTGGAAAAGTTCATAGCACAAGGTTTCAAAATTGGTGAATTTAATGAAGAAAAATGGCTTAAAAAATGAGATTTTTCATATCTTGGTCAAATGATGCAAAATTATAGGTCATTTTGAATGGAAAAGACATTTCAAAGACAATGGTTCAAGCACTTTTTTGAGTTTAGAAGGAAAAAGAAAAGTTATTTATGGTTACTTGCATTTGAAGAAACATAACCAAAATGGATTCAATTTGGAATGCAAGGGAAGTTGCAAGATGGTTCTAGAAGGTTCATTTGAGCACTATATATTCATGAAATCAGAATTGAGCAAGGGTTGAATCCTCATTTGTGCAAAAACTCCACCAAATTCTCTCATTTTTCTCTCATCCTCCAATTTGCAAATTCATTTCAATTCCACGAATTCTTCATCAATCATCACCAATTTTTGTTTTCATCATACTCAATCATCATCATGGAGTAGGAATCAATCAAGTTCTTGGTAGTTATTACTCAATTTCGTGCACTTTCATCAACAACATTCAAATTGCAATTTCCATTGGAACTCAAGATCCAAGACCAAATTCATCAAGGTGCTGCATACAGAATCAAATATAGCAAGAGTAGATCCAGATCCAAGCATCAAGGCTCTCAGATCCACGAATTTCATCATCATCCACAAGATTTTGCTCCAGGTGCAAATTACTTCCACTTGCTTGATATAGATAGATTTACATTAGTTTGTTAATGATGTAGGATGTTAGTAGAACATTTCTGGTTAATTAGGAGTAGTTTAGTGATAGTTCATAGAAGGTTGTTAGAACTGGTTTGACTTAGAACTCTTAGGATAGGCCATAATAATCTTAGGTTGTTAGTGCAGAATGATCTACGTGAAGTGTAGTTTAAAGAAGTATAGGTTTGGTTAAGAATCTTGAGGATGAGTTGCAGAGTATTTTAATGGAACCAAGGACGTCATGCGCTCGGGTTGAGTGATTTACTGAGTTTCAGTGCAAACTATGATCATAGACTTGTAGAGGGAAAGATTTGGAGTGATTTTCATGTTTGGATCGTGATGTTTCGTGCACTATGGAGAGAGAACAGATTGATGGAAGGTTGGTACGTGCATGTGTTTTCATGGCGGAAACCCTAAGTTCTCACGAGCCAAGGTAGAAGATATAATCATGATCGTCCATTGCGTGTTGGACCATGGACCAAAGAGCCAATCGTGTGGCTGGAGTTCAATTCTGAGTTTTGGAGGGAGTTGAGAGAGGTGCCCTAAACGCACCGTTTCATTTAATGAAACGGGCGGGCCTAGGTGTTTTAATGATATCCCCACCCCCCAGTACTGAGCCCATTGTGAATTGCACGTGAATTCATTTCTTCCCACACCCCCTGCGCTTGCTTCTTTGTTTTTTATTTTTTTAATTAATTTTAACTGAACCATGGGCTTAGTCAGAATTCTATTCATACCACCCACACCTGAGCCCAAGTGGTTTTTGAACATGAATTGCATACTGAATACACCTCCCACCTCCTTGATGGTTTTTTCAGACTCAAGCTGGGCTTAGTAAGAAAGTGCTACGCGCACCCCACCCTTCTGGCCCATCCAAAAACATAACTGAGCGCATCTGCTATTAGTACCCCCCCTCTCATTTTAATTGATTTTTGTTTTTTAATTGCATTTAATTTTTCTTGCTCTTATAAAAAATCATAGAAAATTGAAAAATACTTCTTTTTAGTTGGTTGTTTTTTTCATAGTTTCATATTTCTGTCCAGAAAATTAGTATAGAATAAAATTCCATTTTAGTCGTAATTTTCTATTTTTGGTATATTTTCTTATTAAACAGCTTTTTAATATGTTTTAGTTGATACTTAATTTTGTTGATTTTAGTTTAGGGGCTTCCCCTTAGATTTAGAGCCCATTCTTTTTAGGGTAATTAGTTTAGGATATTAACCTCCCTGTAGGATTTAATCCATAATTTTTAGGTTAAAATTTGATTAGTTTAATTAGGTTGACATTAGAGTTATCCAAATTAGGTTAGAAGTCCCCATAGTTGTCTTGATGGACATAGATCTTGATTCTTTAGGTAGAATTTTGGGGTATGGAATATATGGGCATTAAGGGTAAGTATGTATAGAATCCCCTAGAATTTTACTAGAATATTGCATGGTGTTTTAGTATTTTTCATTGATTTTTGAATGTATGGATAGTATGTGTGTTGCTTAAAGGCATAAGTGTATTGTTGTGTTTTCTTTCCTTCTCTGTTGAGTGTGTGAGCTTTGAAGATTGAGTTGAAGACCTTGTGGATCATCATGGAAGCTTTGAAGACCTTGCAGAGGAGTTTAGCATAGCTTTTGTTTGTTTTGTTTATAGGTTGATAGGTGCATAGGCAGAGCCCTAGATAGAATACTTTGCTCAATAAACAAGGAGTGTCTTGTTCACCTCCTTTCTTCTCTATGACACAGAGTCCCTTAAGGGTATTCACCTCTCTCCTTTGGAGGGATTAGTGACCTTGCCCCATAAGGTAGAACTTTGAGAGAGCCTTTCCCTTGATGTTAAGTTCTCAATGGCATCCTTTGGAAGTCAGTGAGCACTGCAACATCCCCCACTCATCTTATTGACTGAATCTTGTTTGCTGGAGTATTTGAGCCATTGCTTATAGAAGACTGATGATCAAAGCCCTTGCATGAAGGCCATGAAGATGGAGATTGATGCTTGTTGAAGCCTGTAGCTGATTGGAGATTACTTGAAGCTAGATGTTGATTCAGAGCTGCTGATGCTGTTTCTTTTGCTGTTGTATTTCATTGCTGATGTATTGTTTGGATTTCCTGGTTGTATTGTTTGCTGGTTACCCTGTTGGGTTGAAAGTGAAGCCTGTTCACTTTCGCCTATTGTTTTCTAGGTTCGAGGTTGAGTGGGACTCCCTTGCCTCGCTTGTACTGTTGCATCCATGCATTTTACCGCTTTATTATATCTGTTATTGTTTCTGTTTCTGCCTATCCCGTAGGATCTCTGTTTCTCTCTGTGCAAGAGAGGAGCATGATAGACACTAGGTCTTAACCCATGCATGATAACATTAGGTTAGTTTGTTTCCCTTCGCAACCATAGGTTAGAGTTCTATCTCTTCTTCCTCAAAAACAAACAGAAAATACAATAAAATTTCAAACACAATAAAAGACACTTCTTCCGTAAAAGAATGTAAACTCATCAAAACGTCATTTTTGTCCGCTGGGACTGTTAATCAGAAAACCCTTTTTCAGAAGGAATAAAATCAATCAAGGCAGACTTGTGTCGTACGTGGCCTGAACTACGTTTGCTCTGATCTTTCATGCTGTGTGAAAGTACGTAGGCATAGGATGCGATATCCTAGCGAGCAACCTTCCCCTCCTTTCCCGTAGGTAGGCGAACTACGTTGACTCTGATTTCTCGTTCCAGGCGGGAATACGTAGGCATGAAGTGCGATACTTTGCCGAGTCATTTTTTATTTTCATTTTCTTTTCTTTTAACCCCAGACCTTTAGCGTAGATAGAATAACAATCCATACCCGAAAGCAAGCGTGGATCCCGTCGAGTACGACGGACGTGAGGGGTGCTAATACCTTCCCCTTGCGTAACCGACTCCCGAATCCAGGTTTTGGTTGCGACGACCATACCTTTCCCGTGTTGTGCGAGGTTTACTCTGAGCGTTTCCTTTCCCTCCCGTGGGATAAATAACGCACGGTGGCGACTCTTCTGTTCAGCCGGCGCCGATTTTCGCAGTAGCGACAGCTGGCGACTCTGCTGGGGATCCAACGTCCCCTGGCTGCTAAGAACTGCGATGGTTCTTATGCATTTGGGATCCAACGTCCCTTTGAGCGAGTCAATCCTAGCGCTTGTTTTCCCGTCGAGGATTTTGTATGGAGTTATTGTATATTTCTAACCTTGTATTTTCAGCTTTGTATATTGATTATTATTGCTGTATTTGGGGTGTGACGGGTGTTCTGATATTGAGAGATAAGCCGGACCTGGGCTTGAGTGCACCTAGAATTAGCGTAGAAAGTAGTGGGCGCGTGCCGGCTTTGCTTGCATTAGTGTCTCATGAAATCTACACTCGGACGAGGTTCTTCTGGTTGGCTTCTTTTTCTACCCTTTGGGTCGAAGGGGTTGTTGGTCAGCTGAATTGTCGACTCCGGGGACCGATCACTTGGAAGTTGGCTAAGTGAGGCCTCTTCAGGAATTGATGATGCCACTCCTTCTGGGAATCGTATCATCAACCCTGAAAGTCTGTGACGCCGACGACCGCATAGGATGCCGTACCTTGTGCCAGTTATAGGGCCACCCACCTGTGAGGGGATTTGGGGTTATGCAGGTAACCAGACCTTCAGATACCGGTTTGTTCTCGATCAGAGATCCTGGGTATTTATGGAGAGTTATGAGGTCTGTCAGAGACCATTTGGAGATGTGTTCTGAGGTCTGTCAGAGACCAATTGGAGATGTGATTTGAGGTCTACCAGAGACCAGTGGGAGTTATGGTTTGAGGTCCATCAGAGACCAGTAATGGAGCTTTGTTTTAGGTCTATCTGAGACCAGGGTTTGAGGACTTCTATGGAGTCTATCCGAGACTTCTTGATATGGTTCAGGCTATTCAGCCACAGCTTTGGTCCCTGTTGCATGTTACTTGCATTGCATTGCCTGCATATCCATTACCATTTGCATTTCACTAACGTGTGTCTGTGCTGCAGGTGCATTTGCATTTCCCTAGTTCTAGTGCCCGGGCTTCTGAGTATCGATTATGGCTGGTTTGAGGAAAACAGTTGCGTATAAGCTGCCTGCACCTGACATTACCCCTTTACTCGGTCTGATATCTCTTGCTGATGAAGAGGTTAGGAGAAGCTTCAGAATGAGTCATGGGAGATTACTGAGATTAGTCTGTAAGCCCACTGCTGATGAGATGAACGGGCTATACACCTTGATGCAGTTCTATGACCCCGCATTGAGATGTTTTACTTTTGCTGACTTCATTTTAGGACCTACCATTGAGGAGTATGTGGAGTTTACTGAGCTTCCCGTGCAGAACAAGGTTCCCTTTATCCACTCTGCTGCTGAGCCCAAGCTGGAGGACTTAGCCAAAGCCTTGTATATGAATGCTGCTGAGTTGTTAGTGACTTCTTGGCTTGGGGTTTCAGGTTTCTCTCTCGACTTTCTCGTTGGCAAGGCCCAAGAGTACGCCAAGAACGGTTGTTGGGTGGTTTTCAATGCTATTTTGGCTTTATGCATTTATGGAATTGTGCTGTTTCCTAACTTGCCCAACTTTGTGGACCTGGACGCTTTCTATCTGTTTGCTGCAGGCAACCCAGTGCCAACGTTGATCGGAGACTTCTACCACTCATTGCACTACAAGAACGAAAACCGAAGGGGAAAAGTTGTTTACTGCTGTACTCCTCTGTTGAATATGTGGTTCAAAAGTCATCTCCCTATGAAGGGACCCTTCGCAGACAGTGCAACCTCAGCCAGTTGGTCAAAGCGCCTGATGAGGCTATATTCCGAAGACGTTGTGTGGTTTGATCGAGACCTGTTGGGGTCTGAGCTCATCTTTAGTTGTTCTGGGTACCCTAATGTGCCGCTGATAGGAAGAAAAGGGTGTATTAACTACAACCCATCTCTGTTCGTTCGTCAGTTCGGATACGCCCTGAAGAACCCGCCAAAGGAGGAGGAAGTACAGGAATCTCTGTACTTCACCGGAGACGTGAAAGGGGAGTTACTAGCCAAGCTGCAACATGCCTGGACGCGTATTAACCGCAGAGGGAAGCCTTTGTTAGGAAAGAATGACTGTCAGGCCTATGCACCTTATAGAGTTTGGATTCAGGAGAGGGCTAGTCAGTTGAGGATGCCGTTTCCAGATGCGCCAATTCTTGTTCCCATTCCGGTAGCGGAACCAACTACTGTTTCTAGAGAAGTCTATGAACAAGTTGTGAAGGAAAAAGAAGCCTTGATGAAGATTAATGAAGGGTTAGAGCAAGAGTTAGCCCAGGTACGCAGCGAGAAAAACAAGGCCGTATATGCTTTCCAACAACAAATCGAGCTGCTAAACAGGTTAGGGGCTGAGTTGACTGAGGAAAAGAAAAAGCGTGAACGTCTGGGGCAAGAGTTCAGAAGCTCCCATGACATGCTGAAAGCCAAAAAGAAGGCACTCGACGCAGCACACCGAGAAATCTCCTCTTGCAATAAGACTTGGAATGCCACACTCACCAACAATAAGAAGAGGGAAGATAAGCTGAAGCAACAAATTTTCGACCTCGAAGAGAAGTTGAAGTCTAGCATCAAGAAGTGTGAGGAGGAAGTGATGACCCGGTATAGTGTCCAGCATGCACTGAACAAGGCAATCAAATCCAGAGATGAAGCAGTGTCTCAGAAGCGAAAGTTAGAAGATTGCTTCGGAGAAGCAACATGGGAAGAAACTGCTGAAGACGTACGCCGTGTCCTTAAGAGGAGAAACCAGCTTGTTGAAGGGCTGCTTGATCGACCAAGCCATCCGGAGACCAGGAAGTTGATAGAAGAGTACCAGACTTTTGGGAGGATTTGATCATTTCATGTAGTAACTTGTATGCTTTATTTGCATAGTGCTGACCATCACCAGGATTGTTGGTTGAGGTCATGCCTTCTTTGTACTCTCAGTGATTTTGTACCCTGGGCTTATTGATTTTCCCTGCAATATATGAGGCTTTCTACGATTCAGCTCCGATATTCCTATTGTCAACACTATCACTGCACCGGCACCTTCACACTAGAACTGGGGGAATGAACTTCCCTAATGCACAGACACCTTGCATTGCATTCATATTGCATTATAGGTAATCTTTGAATAGTGTCTTATTTCCTGCTTTTCCCAGGTACTTAACAGGATTGCAGATCAACATCCGCACCGCTATTCTACCCGCTCCAATTGTCGAAAAATCATGGACCAAATGCAGAACGAGATGCAAGATGTGCGCGAGAAGCTCGCTCTCTTCATGCAGACCATGGAAGCTATAGCAAAAGGGCAGGAGAATTTGCAGGCCATGGTCCAGCCTCTGTTGGCCCGAAACGCTGGTCATGGTAATGAAGATCAGCAGTCTGTACGGGTCGATACTGTTCATGGAGACGGCACTCCCACGCCAGTGGCTCCGCCTATAGTCAATACACCTGCTGCTAATGTCAACAACGCTACCGCTGCTGTGAATGGTAACGTCGGAGTTGGGAATGAGACTGCTGTCCATAATGCTGGGCTGGGTGATGTCAATTTGGGAGATAATCTAGGAGGCAATGGCTTTGCCAATACTGGATTCGGATTCAACGATCAGGGGTTCGATAACACTGGGAAGTATGGCTTTAATGCTCAAGGCTTTGGGCAAGATGGTTATGGTATGGTCAATCAGGGTTACGGAGGCTTTGGAAACGGAAACGGTACTGGATTTATGGCTTTTGGTCCTGCTGAAGGTGTTCAAGGGTACGGCAACAGAGGCCGAGGTCCGGGGATGAATCAGATCAGAGCTGGACGTAATAATGGATATGATGGGTATGGGGCTGGAAACCGCATGTGGCAAGAAGATCAGCAGGAGGACGCCTTCTCCGGAGGAGGTTTTGAAGGGCCGATGGATGATTCCCAAAAGATTAGAATGCTGGAAGAGCAGATGAAGGGAGTCCTAAACCAGAGTGTTGTGGGTTTGGACATGGCAACAATGGGCTTAGTACCTGGCTTAAGGGTGCCAATTAAGTTCAAAGCCCCTACGTTTGACAAGTACAAAGGAGACACATGTCCAAAAGTGCATGTACGAGCTTATTACAGAAAGATGTCTGCATACTCAACTGATGAAAGAATGCTAATGCATTTCTTTCAGGATAGTCTGTCGGGCCCTTCCCTAGAGTGGTACATGGGGTTGGAGCCAACTGATATCAAGACATGGAAGCAATTAGCAGAGGCATTTGTAGCCCATTACAAGTATAATAGCGACCTGGCACCCAATCGGGTCCAGTTGGCCGGGCTTTCGCAAAAGAAGGGGGAGAGTTTTAAAGAGTACGCGCAAAGGTGGCGCGATATGGCTGCCAGGGTCCGTCCTCCGGTGGAAGATAAGGAAATGAATGACATGTTCGTCGGCACATTCACAGGTCTGTTTCATGATATGCTGTTTCATACGGCTCTGGCCAGTTTTTCAGACCTGATTCTGATGGGGGAAAAGATTGAACGTAATATTAAGCAAGGAAAGTTCCAAGTCGAGGAATCAACTGCATCTGGCAATAATAGGAAAGCTTATGGTGGGCGCCGTCAGGGCGAAGCCAGCGCAGTATTTGGAGGCCGAGGCCGAGGCCGAGGCAGGGGACGAGGTCAATATCGTCAGCCGCAGCAGGTGGCGAGTGTTACTATTCCCTATCAGCAACAACCACTCCAGCAACAACAACCGGTTCAGCAGCAACCAATGCCACAGCAGCAGCAGTCTCAGCAAGGGGCACAGCAAGCTCAGCGAAGATTCCAGGGTAGTAAACCGAGAAGAGTGTTTGAGAAGCCTCCCTCAACCTATGCCGATTTATTGCAGACATTGTTGGGATTAAACCTGGTAGAGAAAAGAACTCTGGCGCCGATAACGGGAGCTCCCCCGTTTGGTTATGATGCAAGCAGGCACTGTGAGTTTCATTCTGGGGCCCCGGGTCACGATATAGAAGGTTGCCATGCTTTTAAGCACGTTGTGCAGGATCTTTTGGACAACAAGACTATCAACTTCGGAACGGCAGGTCCGAATATAGTCCAGAAACCCATGCCTAATCATGGGGCAAACGCAGTTCTGGCTGAGGAAGGGTTGAATCTGATTATGAATGTCGAGGATTTGAAGACGCCGCTGAGCAAGATAAAGAACCGACTGTTACAAGGAGGTGTTTACCCAGGATGTAACGAATATTGCTTAGACTGTTGGACCCTACCTGGAGGGTGTGATGATTTGAAGAAGGGCATTCAGGCTTTAATTGATGAAGGTATATTGCAGTTTGATCAAGCAGCCACTGAAGAACCCGCGGGAGCAGTAGCAGATAATCAGAATGATGTGGCCACGGTAACGATTCCTCGGAAGACGATCACTATTGCGGCACCAGCTCAACGACCACCGATCACCATAACTAAGGCCGGGCCAATCCCGTACGAGAACACGAAAGCAGTCCCATGGTCATATGGGTTAGAGGTGTATTGCGATGGGATAAAGATTGATGTTAACAAACAGCCAGCGGAGATTGTGGATAATGTTGTTGGTTCAGGAGGCATGACGAGGAGTGGCAGGATCTTTATATCTCCTGAAGTGGAGGCTGAAAGGCTAGCGAAAGGAAAAGGGAAAGTGGTTGAAAATGTTCCGGTGCAAGCAAGTGAAAAAGAAGCGGCATCGAAGGATGTAGCAGAGTTCATGCGCTTGATTCGAAAAAGTGATTACAAGATTGTGGAGCATCTGCAGCAGACACCGTCCAAGATATCTATCCTATCATTGTTGTTGTGTTCGGAAGCTCACAGAAACGCTTTGCTGAAAGTCCTGGACACTTCTTTCGTACCCCAAGACGTCTCCGTAAATCAGCTAGAAGGAGTATTGGCACATGTGAATGCAGGCCACAGCTTGGGCTTTACCGATTTTGACTTGACTCCGAAAGGGAGAGATCATAATATGGCATTACACGTATCTGTTGAGTGTAGAGGATCAGTAATGTCGCACGTCTTGGTCGACACCGAGTCATCTTTGAATGTGTTACCCAAGAAGGCGATGATGAAGCTGGATGTTAGAGGAATTTTGTGTACACCCAGCGATTTGGTAGTCAGAGCGTTTGACGGCACGCGGAGAACAGTCTTTGGATCGATTACTTTGCCTCTGCAAGTGGGGCCGGAAGTGTTTGCAACTGAGTTTTATATCATGGACATACAGCCTGCGTACAGCTGCTTGCTTGGAAGACCCTGGATTCATGGGGCAGGGGCAGTCACGTCTACCCTACATCAGAAGTTGAAATATATGGTTGGGGACAGCGTAGTCACCGTGTGCGGAGAAGAGGACATCCTGGTCAGCCATTTATCTTCATTTAAGTATGTGGAAGTCGACGGAGAGATCCACGAAACACCATGCCAGGCATTCGAAGGTTTGCGCATCAAGGACAAAGGTCCCGGGCCGAGCAAAGTGCCAGAGATAGCTGTCTCATCGTATAAGGAAGCTCAAGCTCTAGTAGAAGCAGGAGAAGCCAAGGGCTGGGGCAAAGTGCTGGACATTCCTGTGAAGATGGACCGGTTCGGGCTGGGGTACCAACCGTCGTCATCAACTCCTTCCGTGGGGGCCCCCCATTTCAGAAAGCCAATTACCATCTCTGCCAGTGGAGTATGTCATGAAACTGTCAATGCCGCTTCGGAGTCTGATGAAGGAGACAGCGACTGTGATATGGATGCCTGGATTCAGCCAAGCACGCCAGGACAAGGACTGTGCAACTGGTCTATTCAGGAGCTTGTTCCTGTGACTTTTAAACAGTAATGCTTTGCTTTATTAATTGTTGAATAATCTGATGTCTTGCCCGGGGCATCAGGATTTGCTTAGGGCTGTGTTGTTATAAACATTGCGTGTTAATCATCGATTGAATGGCGTTTTTCATGTGCAAATACTGTAATCCCTGTCTTTCTTGTTTTGTATTTTTCAATAAAATGGCAACGGGGTTATTCGTTATACGCATTTTGAAGCACTTAACCATTCCTTTTGCAGGATAACATTTTCAGATGACATCCTTGAACCACCTATGACTCGTCCCGACTTTGAGCACCCGGTGTTTCAGGCTGAAGAAGAGGTTGTCGAAGATAGCGACGTTCCTGAAGAACTGTCTTGGTTAGTAAAGCAAGAGGAAAGAGCCATTCTGCCTCACGACGAGGTCATCGAAATTATCAATTTGGGGTCGGAAGGGGTTGAGAAAAACATTCGTATCGGAGCCGCGCTGCAGGATGATATCAAGCGGAGACTGGTTGAAATGCTCCAAGAGTATAGTGATGTATTCGCTTGGTCGTATGAGGATATGCCAGGGCTCGATACAGATATGGTCGTGCATCGCCTGCCATTGAAAGAAGATTGCCCGCCGGTCAAACAAAAGCTTCGCAGAACACGACCAGATATGGCAATGAAGATCAAAGAGGAGGTGCAGAAACAGTGGGACGCTGGTTTCCTGGCTGTGACGAAGTATCCTTCATGGGTTGCCAACATCGTACCAGTGCCAAAGAAAGATGGCAAGGTTCGAATGTGCGTGGATTATAGAGATTTGAATAAAGCAAGCCCAAAAGACGATTTTCCACTTCCTCACATTGACGTGTTAGTTGATAATACTGCCCAGTACTCCGTATTCTCCTTCATGGATGGCTTTTCAGGCTACAATCAAATTAAAATGGCGCCAGAGGATATGGAGAAGACTACTTTCATAACGCCGTGGGGAACATTTTGCTACAAAGTGATGCCCTTTGGTTTGAAAAATGCTGGGGCAACATATCAGCGTGCGATGACGACTCTTTTCCATGACATGATGCATAAAGAGATCGAAGTTTATGTTGATGATATGATTGCCAAATCCCAGACGGAGGAAGAGCATCTGGTGAATCTGCTGAAGTTGTTTAAAAGACTTAGGAAGTTCAGGCTGAGGCTGAACCCTAATAAATGCACCTTCGGGGTGAGATCGGGTAAACTGCTGGGGTTTATCGTAAGCGAAAGAGGAATAGAGGTCGATCCTGCTAAAATAAAAGCGATTCAAGAAATGCCGACGCCTAAAACAGAGAAAGAGGTGCGCGGGTTTTTAGGGAGGTTGAACTACATCGCTCGGTTCATATCTCACCTAACTGCTACGTGTGAACCATTATTCAAGTTGCTAAAGAAAGATCAAGCTGTAACGTGGAACGAAAATTGTCAAAAGGCGTTCGATAAAATAAAGAAGTATCTGCAGGAGCCTCCTATTTTGATACCCCCAGTGGCAGGGAGACCCTTGATCATGTATTTGACGGTTCTTGAGGGAAGCATGGGTTGTGTTCTTGGTCAGCATGACGAGACAGGGAGAAAAGAGCATGCAATCTATTACTTGAGTAAGAAATTTACAGACTGTGAATCTCGATACTCAATGCTGGAGAAAACTTGTTGCGCGCTAGCCTGGGCCGCCAAGCGTTTGAGGCAGTACATGCTGAATCATACAACCATGCTCATCTCGAAGATGGATCCTATCAAATATGTATTCGAAAAGCAGGCGTTGTCAGGTAGAATTGCCCGTTGGCAGATGGTCTTGACTGAATATGACATTCAATACGTCTCGCAAAAGGCTATAAAGGGGAGTGTGCTGTCTGAGTATCTGGCGGAGCAGCCTATTGAAGAGTACCAATCGATGAGGTTTGATTTTCCTGACGAGGATATCATGTACCTAAAGATGAAAGATTGTGAAGAACCGTTGCCAGACGAAGGACCAGAGTTGGGTTCCAAATGGAAGATGATATTTGACGGAGCGGTGAATGCTTACGGTAGCGGGATAGGGGCAATCATCACGACGCCACACGGGTCGCACATCCCGTTTACTTCCCGATTGACCTTTGCTGTCACCAACAATGAGGCCGAATACGAAGCTTGTATAATGGGGCTTGAAGAAGCCATTGATTTGCGAATCAAACATCTAGATGTATACGGAGACTCAGCTCTGGTAGTGAATCAGATAAAAGGGGAATGGGAGACACGGAAGCCTAATTTGATACATTACATGAATTATTCAAGGAGATTGTTGCCTTTCTTCGACAAAGTTGAATTGCATCACGTACCGCGGGCAGAGAATCAAATGGCTGACGCTCTGGCCACTTTGTCTTCCATGTACAAGGTCAACTTCTGGAACGAAGCTCCCCGAATCATTATCTCTCGGCTAGACAGGCCAGCTTATGTATTTGCTATTGATGAAGCATCTGACGACAAACCGTGGTATTTTGATATCCTTAATTTCCTGAAGAATAAAGAGTATCCGGCTGGGGCATCCAGTCAAGATCAGAAGACTCTCAGGAGGTTAGCGGGTAATTTCTACTTGAATCCGGATGGCGTCTTATACAGAAGGAATCACGATTTGGTGTTGTTGCGTTGTGTCGACGAGAAAGAGGCAAAGCTTCTCATGGAGGAAATTCACGAAGGTACCTTTGGTACGCATGCTGGTGGGCATGCTATGACGAGAAAGCTGCTGAGGGCAGGTTACTTTTGGCTGACGATGGAAACTGATTGTTTCAAGTTCGCGAGGAAGTGCCACAAGTGCCAAATCTATGCTGACAAGATACACGTGCCTCCGAGTCCTCTAAATGTGATGTCATCTCCATGGCCATTCTCGATGTGGGGAATCGATATGATTGGAAAGATCGAGCCGACGGCTTCTAATGGGCACCGGTTCATCCTAGTAGCAATCGATTATTTCACCAAGTGGGTGGAAGCGGCGTCTTACGCGAATGTAACGAAGCAAGTGGTGGCCAGATTCATCAAAAGAGATATCATTTGCCGATATGGGATCCCCGAGCGGATAATCACGGATAATGGTTCAAATCTGAACAACAAAATGATGAAGGAGCTCTGTCAGAATTTCAAGATCGAACATCACAACTCCTCTCCTTACCGACCCAAGATGAATGGCGCTGTTGAGGCGGCCAATAAGAATATCAAGAAAATTGTTCAGAAAATGGTGGTGACCTATAAGGATTGGCATGAAATGCTACCTTTTGCTTTGCACGGTTATCGTACGACGGTACGCACATCAACCGGGGCAACTCCGTTCTCGTTGGTATACGGAATGGAAGCGGTATTACCATTGGAAGTTGAGATCCCTTCTCTGAGGGTATTGCGAGACGTTCAGCTGGACGAGGCAGAATGGGTAACGAATAGATTGAACCAACTGA
This sequence comes from Lathyrus sativus, assembly GCA_963859935.3. Lineage (NCBI taxonomy): Eukaryota > Viridiplantae > Streptophyta > Magnoliopsida > Fabales > Fabaceae > Lathyrus > Lathyrus sativus. The sequence goes on from OZ012735.1 coordinate 361,335,913, forward strand.
GCTTAATGGACGAGAAGAGGCTAGCTTCCCTAGCATACGGTCGTTTGTACCAGAGCCGAATGAAGAAAGCGTACGACAAGAAGATACATCCGCGAAGCTTTCAGACGGGCGACCTTGTGCTGAAAAGGATTCTCCCGCCGCAAGCAGATCACAAGGGCAAGTGGACCCCCAACTACGAAGGGCCATATGTTGTCAGTAAGGTCTTTTCAGGAGGAGCATTGTTGTTGTCCACCATGGACGGAGAAGACTTCACGTCACCTGTGAATTCGGACGCCGTTAAAAAATACTTTGCTTAAAATAGACCCGCTGGACAGAAAAAGAGAGTCCAGGCAAAAATGGGGCATCCTGGCGAACCAAAAACAGAATGAAAGGTTCGGGCAAAAGTTAGGGATAAAATTGAAAAATGTACACCCGCGAAGTTGAAAACCTACACTGGGCGGCTTCGGCAAAAAAGGGTATCCCGGTGAACTGAAAACCCGTAAAGGGCGGTTCACGCAAAAGTTAGGGATTTGAAAAGCAAATGACTGCGGTCCGGATTGGATAATTGCAATGAGCATCAATGCGGGAGAATATATTTGAGGAGCCAGTTATCGGATACAATCTCTTCAGAAGGGGGGATACCGGAAAAGTATTAGAGTCGGACGAGTCGTAGGAGGATCAGTTTGTGGTGTTCATCTGCGTCCCGTTGCCGACATATGTACAAATTTAAGTTGTCAATATTTATGCTTCTTGCGCATACTTGTATACTTGTATATTTGCTTTGTGTAGCTTCCTCATTTCAGGAGTTACATCCCGTGTACAAAACTCCGCCCATTCAGGGGCCCGATCAATAAAACACGTTATTCAGTATTTGACACTGTTCTTTACTGTTTTGTGCATGATTAACGCCTAAGTTTGATGAAACTAGCATGAGTATAACGTCGCTGGCCCTTGTCAACAGTTGCTAAAGCTTTGAATTAACTGAAAATAACGTCGCTAACCTGAGTTGATTTGGTTGCATAGGCTTGTCTTGTCTTGTTTGTGTTGTTGCAGGTTTCCTAACCGTACGAGAAAGATGATCGAAAGATTGCAATAACGAAAGACTCAGTCTTCACGCAGGTCATGCAGGTTCTTCCTGAAGAAGGATCGAACTCTCCAGCTAGTCGTAGCATGTGCAAAGGGAATTGACGATTCCAAGATCGTAAGGCTGTGTTCAGACAGGTTCATCTTTCCCCGCAGGGTCATGCACTCTCTCCCAGCAGAGTCGGTGGATTTCACCCCGAGAGAATCATCCTCTCCCCCAGTGGAGTCAGTTAATTTTCCCCAAGAGAATCATCCCATCCCCAGCGGAATTCTCTTTGCAAGTGTTTTCATTCCTTCCAGTGGAACTCGAAGATTAAGACTCTCCCAAGCAGAGTTGATGGTGGTTCCTGTCATTTATTTTGTCAGAGATACTGTGTAATATCAGTTCACGTTCCAGCAGAAAGTCCGATCGTACTATGCACATCTGCTATTCCCCAGCAAGGTTATTTTCCCCAGCAGGGGGTTACCTCAACAGGGTGCTCGGTTTGAGTTCCCAATTTCCCAGCAGGGTTGACTTCACCCTTCCAGCATTTATTTTGCTGGAATAATTCTGTAGCATCTGGCTATCCCCGGCGGAGTCGGCATTATCTTCAGCATTTATTTTGCTGAAGCAGTTTCTGTACTCTAGCAGTTCAGGTGGAGAGAACTCTTGCTCAAATGAACTACCAAACATTCAAGATCTCGGCATGAGACATTCAATGATAATGTCAGTTTCGGCAGTATTCCCCACAGAGTTATCAGGATAAGTTTCTCTTTTGTCATCAGGGGTTCCATGAATCAGAATTTCAGAGGCCACCGCCGGTTATCAGAACAGGCGTCCGGTAGTTTGGTTTCCAAATATCCCCAGTAGAGTCCATCTCAAAGTCGCTGTCACGTCAGTGCTAAGAAGTTTGTGGGTTGGGATCAATGGAGAACTAAGTCCTGACATAGACAAGATCTATTCTCTCAGCAGAAAAGATGTAGTCCTTACGTGGACAAATCAAGACGAGATCAGTGTCCTGACGTGGACAAATCAAAGAAATTATTATTCCTAACGTGGAGAAGTGGGTCCTAACGTGGACGATGTAGTCCTTACGCGGACATATCAGAAGAGGATTCCTTACGTGGAAAGAGGTGATTCCTAACGTGGAAAGAGTGGAGTCCTTACGTGGACAGATTAAGATGGCATTCCTTACGTGGAAAAATGTAGTCCTGACGCGGACAAATCGGAAGAAATGGTATTCCTTACGTAGCATTCCTAACGCGGAAAGAAAGATTGATATAGTATTCCTCACGTGGAAAGATTGGGGTTCCTTATGTGGAAAATTTGTGTTTCCTAACGTGGAAAAAGAAAGAGTCCTTACGTGGACAAAGCAAAAGAAGACGTATTCCTTACGTGGAAGAGTTTGACAAAGCAGAGAAAAGTCACCCCTGACGGGGAAAAGCGATGTATTCCTTACGTGGAAAGGTGAGTCCTAACGTGGACAGTATTATTCCTAACGTGGAACGGTTATTCCTTATGTGGAAAGGTGAGTCCTAACGTGGACGGTGGTATTCCTAATGTGGAAGAGTTTATTCCTAACATGGACGATTTATCTCTGACGAGAAGGCAGACGAGCCGTCCCCAGCAAAGTTGTTGAAGTTTTTTCCGAGTTGACAGCAGATAGAGTCCTGACGTGGACAAGCAAAGGACGAAGTTTCCGATGATTCAATCTTTTTCAGGATGATGAGAAGAATCCCCAGCACGGTCGCACGAGATCAGTGGGTTGCCGTAACAGTTAAATTCAGCTGATGAATGTCGTTCCCCAAGCAGTGGCGCAGTTTATTTCTGCGGTTGGCAAATTTCTGGGTTCCTAGTATTCAACCGTCTCGTACCGCGAATGTCTGAAGGCTCCGGGCTCTTCACCCAATCGGGTCCAAGCCGCTTGAATAGGGGCAACTGTTGCACCCTAAAATTTGCCCAACCTTATTCACTTGGTTTATGTTTCAATATCATTAGCATTTGCATATAGAGTCATGTACATAGACTAATCATCTGCATAGCATAAGCATAACAAGTCATTCAACAGGGGACCAATCATTATTCTCATCTCTAGAGGCCTATCCAGAGGTTATTATCCTAATTCAATCTCATTCAAGTCATCAAGAAAGAATTTGAAAGCAGGGAGTTCAGTGGATTAAGCACTGAGTATATCTCCTAACTGAGGGTGTCTGAGGATCAACAAGGGAATTATGAGTTGTGAATTGAGAGCATGGGGAGTATCTAGACATCTTGGAGGACTTGGAAAGTCATTTGGAGAAGAAAACAAGTTGTTGATGTGATCACAAGTATTGCAGTTGAAGACAGTCAACTAGGGTTTCATCTGGGTCAACCCTAGGTCAACCCTAGGTCAATTGATTGATTTAAAGGCATTCAGGGCTATTGGAGAGATGTGGGGTTCATCATTTGACATGGAAAACAAGGATATGTTGTTATGCTAAGAAGGATTCAAGAGAAATCAAGGAGAAGAGGGGTTTCTAAATTAGGGTTTCTGTGTAAAATCCCCTAGTTTAGGTCAAATTTCCAAGCAAGGCAAGTCAAAATGCAAGCTTCAAATGGCTTCTTGGCCAACATGAAACTTGTAGAGGATCTCAAGAACTATAATTTGAGTGGTGGAAGACATCAAGGAGATTTATAGAACTCAAGTTATGGTCCTTGCAAGTTACAGGTCATCTGAGGTATCTGAAATTTTGTCTGTGAAAGTGGCTTGACTTCCAAGCAATTTTTACCCCTCAAGGAGATTTCAAGTGAATTTCTGGTCAACATAAGAATTGTTCCTCATTGTCTTAGCTTTCTAGAATGGTATAGCATGCCCTCATATGATGTGTGGAGCTCAACTTATGGTCTTGGCAAGCAAAGGGTATTTTGGTCATTTGTGAATTACAGGTCATTTTAACCTATGTCCAAAACTCATACAAGGAGGCCTCAAATGGAAAAACTTACAACATCAAACTTGCTCCAAATGACATTTTGAGTCTAGAAAAGTGACCATGAGAGATTGGAAAAGTTCATAGCACAAGGTTTCAAAATTGGTGAATTTAATGAAGAAAAATGGCTTAAAAAATGAGATTTTTCATATCTTGGTCAAATGATGCAAAATTATAGGTCATTTTGAATGGAAAAGACATTTCAAAGACAATGGTTCAAGCACTTTTTTGAGTTTAGAAGGAAAAAGAAAAGTTATTTATGGTTACTTGCATTTGAAGAAACATAACCAAAATGGATTCAATTTGGAATGCAAGGGAAGTTGCAAGATGGTTCTAGAAGGTTCATTTGAGCACTATATATTCATGAAATCAGAATTGAGCAAGGGTTGAATCCTCATTTGTGCAAAAACTCCACCAAATTCTCTCATTTTTCTCTCATCCTCCAATTTGCAAATTCATTTCAATTCCACGAATTCTTCATCAATCATCACCAATTTTTGTTTTCATCATACTCAATCATCATCATGGAGTAGGAATCAATCAAGTTCTTGGTAGTTATTACTCAATTTCGTGCACTTTCATCAACAACATTCAAATTGCAATTTCCATTGGAACTCAAGATCCAAGGCCAAATTCATCAAGGTGCTGCATACAGAATCAAATATAGCAAGAGTAGATCCAGATCCAAGCATCAAGGCTCTCAGATCCACGAATTTCATCATCATCCACAAGATTTTGCTCCAGGTGCAAATTACTTCCACTTGCTTGATATAGATAGATTTACATTAGTTTGTTAGTATAATAATGATGTAGGATGTTAGTAGAACATTTCTGGTTAATTAGGAGTAGTTTAGTGATAGTTCATAGCAGGTTGTTAGAACTGGTTTGACTTAGAACTCTTAGGATAGGCCATAATAATCTTAGGTTGTTAGTGCAGAATGATCTACGTGAAGTGTAGTTTAAAGTAGTATAGGTTTGGTTAAGAATCTTGAGGATGAGTTGCAGAGTATTTTAATGGAACCAAGGACGTCATGCGCTCGGGTTGAGTGATTTACTGAGTTTCAGTGCAAACTATGATCATAGACTTGTAGAGGGAAAGATTTGGAGTGATTTTCATGTTTGGATCGTGATGTTTCGTGCACTATGGAGAGAGAACAGATTGATGGAAGGTTGGTACGTGCATGTGTTTTCATGGCGGAAACCCTAAGTTCTCACGAGCCAAGGTAGAAGATATAATCATGATCGTCCATTGCGTGTTGGACCATGGACCAAAGAGCCAATCGTGTGGCTGGAGTTCAATTCTGAGTTTTGGAGGGAGTTGAGAGAGGTGCCCTAAACGCACCGTTTCATTTAATGAAACGGGCGGGCCTAGGTGTTTTAATGATATCCCCACCCCCCAGTACTGAGCCCATTGTGAATTTCACGTGAATTCATTTCTTCCCACACCCCCTGCGCTTGCTTCTTTGTTTTTTATTTTTTTAATTAATTTTAACTGAACCATGGGCTTAGTCAGAATTCTATTCATACCACCCACACCTGAGCCCAAGTGGTTTTTGAACATGAATTGCATACTGAATACACCTCCCACCTCCTTGATGGTTTTTTCAGACTCAAGCTGGGCTTAGTAAGAAAGTGCTACGCGCACCCCACCCTTCTGGCCCATCCAAAAACATAACTGAGCGCATCTGCTATTAGTACCCCCCCTCTCATTTTAATTGATTTTTGTTTTTTAATTGCATTTAATTTTTCTTGCTCTTATAAAAAATCATAGAAAATTGAAAAATACTTCTTTTTAGTTGGTTGTTTTTTTCATAGTTTCATATTTCTGTCCAGAAAATTAGTATAGAATAAAATTCCATTTTAGTCGTAATTTTCTATTTTTGGTATATTTTCTTATTAAACAGCTTTTTAATATGTTTTAGTTGATACTTAATTTTGTTGATTTTAGTTTAGGGGCTTCCCCTTAGATTTAGAGCCCATTCTTTTTAGGGTAATTAGTTTAGGATATTAACCTCCCTGTAGGATTTAATCCATAATTTTTAGGTTAAAATTTGATTAGTTTAATTAGGTTGACATTAGAGTTATCCAAATTAGGTTAGAAGTCCCCATAGTTGTCTTGATGGACATAGATCTTGATTCTTTAGGTAGAATTTTGGGGTATGGAATATATGGGCATTAAGGGTAAGTATGTATAGAATCCCCTAGAATTTTACTAGAATATTGCATGGTGTTTTAGTATTTTTCATTGATTTTTGAATGTATGGATAGTATGTGTGTTGCTTAAAGGCATAAGTGTATTGTTGTGTTTTCTTTCCTTCTCTGTTGAGTGTGTGAGCTTTGAAGATTGAGTTGAAGACCTTGTGGATCATCATGGAAGCTTTGAAGACCTTGCAGAGGAGTTTAGCATAGCTTTTGTTTGTTTTGTTTATAGGTTGATAGGTGCATAGGCAGAGCCCTAGATATAATACTTTGCTCAATAAACAAGGAGTGTCTTGTTCACCTCCTTTCTTCTCTATGACACAGAGTCCCTTAAGGGTATTCACCTCTCTCCTTTGGAGGGATTAGTGACCTTGCCCCATAAGGTAGAACTTTGAGAGAGCCTTTCCCTTGATGTTAAGTTCTCAATGGCATCCTTTGGAAGTCAGTGAGCACTGCAACATCCCCCACTCATCTTATTGACTGAATCTTGTTTGCTGGAGCATTTGAGCCATTGCTTATAGAAGACTGATGATCAAAGCCCTTGCATGAAGGCCATGAAGATGGAGATTGATGCTTGTTGAAGCCTGTAGCTGATTGGAGATTACTTGAAGCTAGATGTTGATTCAGAGCTGCTGATGCTGTTTCTTTTGCTGTTGTATTTCATTGCTGATGTATTGTTTGGATTTCCTGGTTGTATTGTTTGCTGGTTACCCTGTTGGGTTGAAAGTGAAGCCTGTTCACTTTCGCCTATTGTTTTCTAGGTTCGAGGTTGAGTGGGACTCCCTTGCCTCGCTTGTACTGTTGCATCCATGCATTTTACCGCTTTATTATATCTGTTATTGTTTCTGTTTCTGCCTATCCCGTAGGATCTCTGTTTCTCTCTGTGCAAGAGAGGAGCATGATAGACACTAGGTCTTAACCCATGCATGATAACATTAGGTTAGTTTGTTTCCCTTCGCAACCATAGGTTAGAGTTCTATCTCTTCTTCCTCAAAAACAAACAGAAAATACAATAAAATTTCAAACACAATAAAAGACACTTCTTCCGTAAAAGAATGTAAACTCATCAAAACGTCATTTTTGTCCGCTGGGACTGTTAATCAGAAAACCCTTTTTCAGAAGGAATAAAATCAATCAAGGCAGACTTGTGTCGTACGTGGCCTGAACTACGTTTGCTCTGATCTTTCATGCTGTGTGAAAGTACGTAGGCATAGGATGCGATATCCTAGCGAGCAACCTTCCCCTCCTTTCCCGTAGGTAGGCGAACTACGTTGACTCTGATTTCTCGTTCCAAGCGGGAATACGTAGGCATGAAGTGCGATACTTTGCCGAGTCATTTTTTATTTTCATTTTCTTTTCTTTTAACCCCAGACCTTTAGCGTAGATAGAATAACAATCCATACCCGAAAGCAAGCGTGGATCCCGTCGAGTACGACGGACGTGAGGGGTGCTAATACCTTCCCCTTGCGTAACCGACTCCCGAATCCAGGTTTTGGTTGCGACGACCATACCTTTCCCGTGTTGTGCGAGGTTTACTCTGAGCGTTTCCTTTCCCTCCCGTGGGATAAATAACGCACGGTGGCGACTCTTCTGTTCAGCCGGCGCCGATTTTCGCAGTAGCGACACTATCCTAGTAAGGATACGTAGGCAGAGGACACGATGTCTTTACGAGCAAACTTAGAAACTATCTTTAGGTCTTAACCTACACCCTTACCTAATTCCAATCCTTAGCAAACATTTACCAACTTAGCATGCAAACAAACAAAAGGTTCTTGTAGGGTACTACAGATGTTTAGGATGTGAAATACCTACCCTAGGCATAACCAACCCCCGATCCCCAAATCACTTAGCGTTGTTGTTACATCGCGAAAAGGGTTTTTCTTTCTTTAGACCTTTCTTTTGGATAAATTAAAGTCCGATTTTGAATTTAAGAATTAAGATTCAAGTTAATCAATAGCTTGGTATCACGATTCTCACCGTAACAATGTCAAGCAAAGACTGGTCGAGATGCTTCGAGAGTATAGTGACATCTTTGCTTGGTCGTATGAAGATATGCCCGGACTCGATACTGACATAGTGGTCTATCATCTGCCACTGCGAGAAGATTGTCCTCCCGTTAAGCAGAAACTTAGAAGGACACGACCAGATATGGCCGTTAAGATCAAAGAAGATGTGCAAAAGCAGCTTGATGTTGGCTTTTTAGCGGTCACTACTTACCCTCCGTGGGTCGCCAACATAGTACCTATACCGAAGAAGGACGGTAAGGTGCGGATGTGCATTGATTATCGAGATTTCAATAGGGCGAACCCTAAAGATGATTTGCCGCTCCCTCATATTGATGTGTTGGTCGACAATACAGCTCAGTTTTCCGTGTTTTCGTTCATGGATGGCTTCTCCGACTATAATCAGATCAAGATGGCGTCGGAGGACATGGAGAAAACCACGTTTATCACCCCTTGGGGGATGTTTTGCTATAAGGTAATGCTCTTCGGTCTGAAGAACGCAGGGGCCACTTACCAGCGAGCGATGGTCACTTTGTTTCATGACATGATTCACCATGAGATTGAAGTCTATGTTGATGACATGATTGCGAAGTCCCAAATGGAGGAGGGACATCTGGTCAATAAGCTTTTTGAGAGGCTTAGGATGTTCAGGTTGAGGCTGAATCCTAACAAGTGTACTTTCGGAGTACGGTCTGGAAAACTACTAGGGTTTATTGTGAGTGAAAAAGGCGTTGAGGTTGATCTTGCGAAGATAAAAGCAATACAAGAGATGCCAACGCCAAAGACTGAAAAAGAGGTTCCTGGTTTCCTGGGAAGAATAAACTACATTGCAAGGTTTATATCTCAGCTCACGGCCACGTGTGAAACGATGTTCAAAATACTGAAAAAAGATCAGGTGATTATCTGGAACGAGGATTGCCAGAAGGCATTCGATAAGATAAAACAGTATCTGCAGGAACCTCCAATCTTGATACCCCTAGTGTCTGGAAGACCCTTAATCATGTACTTGACAGTTCTTGAGAATAGCATGGGTTGCATTCTCGGTCAGCACGACGAGACTGGCAGAAAGGAGCATGCCATTTAATACTTGAGTAAAAAGTTCACAGATTTTGAGTCCCGTTACTCAATGCTGGAAAAAACATGTTGCGCACTCGCGTGGGCTGCCAAACATTTACGAGAGTATATGCTCAATCACACGACCATGCTAATTTCGAAGATGGATCTGATCAAGTACATCTTTGAGAAGCAAGTGCTTTCAGGCAGGATTGCCAGATGGCAAATGGTGTTGACGGAGTATGACATTCAGTATGTTTCCCAGAAGGCCATCAAGGGAAGTGTATTGTCTGAATACCTTGTCGAACAGCCCATCGAAGATTACCAGTCAATGAAATTTGAATTCCCTGATGAGGATATCATGTTTCTCAAAGTGAAAGATTATGATGAGTCGTTGCCCGACGAGGGGCCAGATAGGAAGTCCCAGTGGAAATTGATATTTGACAGGGCGGTTAATTCATACGGAAGTGGTATCAGGGCAATCATTACGACTCTCCAGGGATCCCACATCCCGTTTACGTCCAGATTGACTTTCCCAGTCACCAACAATGAAGCAGAATACGAAGCACGCATCATGGGTTTAGAACAAGCTATTGGTTTGAGAATAAAAAACCTAGATGTATATGGTGACTCGACACTCATAGTTGACCAAATTAAAGGGGAGTGGGAGACTCGTCAGTCGAATTTGGTGCCGTACATGAATTATGCCAGAAGGCTGCTTCCGTTCTTTAATCGAGTGGAACTCCATCATGTGCCCAGAGCTGAAAATCAGATGGCTGATGCCTTAGCCACGTTGGCTTCGATGTACAAAGTCAATTTTTGGAATGAAGCCCCAAGAATTGTCATTTCCCGTCTTGATAGACCTGCATTTGTTTTTGCAAACGAGGAAGCCTCCGATGGCAAGCCATGGTTCCATGATATCCAGACTTTCCTTATGACTAAGGAGTATCCGGCGAGTGTGTCAACCCAGGATAAGAAGACTCTGAGGAAGCTGTCTGGAAATTTCTGTCTCAATCCTGATGGAGTTTTGTACAAGAGAAATCACGATCTCGTGCTACTCAGATTTGTAGATGAGAAAGAAGCGAGTTTGCTCATGGAAGAAGTCCATGAAGTCACATTTGGTATGCATGCCAGCGGGCATGCTATAACGAGAAAGATCCTACGAGCAGGATATTACTGGCTGACGATGGAGTCGGATTGCTTCAAATTCGCGAAGAGATGTCATAAATGCCAGACTTATGCTGATAAAATTCATGTGCCGCCGTGCCCGTTAAATGTCATGTCACCCCGTGGTCATTCTCCATGTGGGGCATTGATATGATAGGTAAGATCGAGCTCACTGCATCTAACGGTCATCGCTTCATTTTGGTAGCTATCGACGACTTCACCAAGTGGGTGGAGGCAGCCTCGTATGCTAACGTGACCAAGAAGGTGGTAGCCAGATTCTTAAAGAAGGACATCATTTGTCGATACGGAGTTCCCGAGCGGATCATTACTGATAATGGTTCAAATCTGAATAACAAGATGATGAAGGAGTTATGCCAGAGCTTCAAGATTGAATATCACAACTCATCACCTTACCGGCCGAAGATGAATGGTGCGGTTGAAGCGGCCAACAAGAACATTAAGAAGATAGTACAAAAGATGGTTGTGACCTACAAAGATTGGCATGAGATGTTGCCATTCGCATTTCACGGTTATCATACGACGGTACACACATCAACCGGTGCAAATCCTTTCTCACTAGTGTACGGCATGAAGGCTGTCCTACCGTTGGAAGTTGAGCTTCCTTCTTTGTGAGTTTTGGTTGACGTGAAACTCGATGAGGCAGAATGGATTCAGAATCGATTAAATCAACTCAGTCTAATGGATGAGAAGAGATTAGCATCAATTTCATATGGTCATCTGTACCATAGCCGAATGAAGAAAGCTTATGATAAGAAGGTGCGTCCTAGAAGCTTTCAGACGGGTGATCTCGTCCTGAAGAAGATTCTTCCGCCACACTCCGATCACAGGGGCAAGTGGACTCCTAACTACAAAAGTCCGTATGTCGTCAGCAAGGTCTTCTCGGGAGGAGCCTTGTTGTTATCCGCGATGGATGGCGAAGATTTTGCATCCCTTGTGAACGCGGACGCAGTTAAAAAATACTTTGCTTAAAATGACCCGTTGGAAGAAAAAAGGAATATCTAGGCAAAAATGGGGCATCCCGGCGAACCATAAAAAAGGAAAAAGGTTCGGGCAAAAATTAGGGATATAAATGGAAAAATGTACACCCGCGAAGTCGAAAACTTGGAAGGGCAGCTTTGGAAAAAAAGGGTATCCCGGTGAATCGAAAACCCGAAAGGGCGGTTCAGGCAAAAGTTAGGGATTTGAAAAAGCAAATGATTGTGTTCCGCGTGTGGACTTTCATTGTTTAGTGGTTTGGGAAGACCTGAGGGACGTTTATCCGAATCAATCTGTTCTAAAGCTGAAGCGTCAGAGAAGTATCGAAGTTGAGTGGGTCATAGAGGGATCAACTCATGGTGTTTGTCTACGCCGCATTACCGACATTTGTGTATACTGATGTATATTTATGTTATTATGCTTGCGCAGCTTCCTCATTTCAGGAGCTTGCATCTGTTGTAAAACATTTTGCCCATTCAGGGGCTCGTTATCAATAAACATACTATTTAGTATTTCTGTTTGTTTGTTTAGTTTTTTACCTGTTTTGTTTGCGAAAAAGAACGCCCGATGTTTTTGATAAAATGTGCATACATAAACCTGCTGGCCTAGGCCGATAATTGTTGAAACAATGAATTACCTGAACATTGTCACATGATGATAACCTCGATAGGTCCCTTTGAGAAGGGCATCTTGTCTGTTTGTTCGTGTTGTTGCAGGGACGTCACCCTCCAGGAAGTATGCCGGATGTTGTTCCAAGCAAGATGATTCCTTCTTCCCCAGCGAGTTCAACAGTGTCTCCCCACGGAGCCTGAGCATGGGACCGTGAGCATTGATATAGATAGATTCTCCCCAGTCAGATGTATCCTAGGCAGGATTATCGTATCCCCATATGAGTCATACGCAGAAGTGTATTCCTTCCCAGCAGTGGGTCAACAGGAAGTTTTCTCGTAGAAAGCTATCCGTAAGTGTTCAGCTCTCGATGGTTCAGACTGAAGTCTCCAACGGAATTGAAATTCCCCACAGAGATGTATTCCTCCCGGCAAGTAGGAGTTATCCCAGCGTCTGATTGCCTATCTTCAGCCCAGTGTGCAGTTCCCCAAGAGAGCCGAGTCCTTGGAACCCGTTCTGGCCATGATTGGTTTTCCCAAGTAGAGAGTACTAAATAGTTGATGCTATATTTCTCCATCGGAGTCCGTATCTCCAGGAGGATTCTATCTGCGAAGGTCGTGCAGTTTATTTCTGCAATTGACATCGTATTCCTCAGCAGTTTATGGGTTGTATACCTAGTGGGGCGGGTTCAGGTTCTCGTAGGACTTTATTCCCCCGCAGCAGTCGTCTAGAGTTCGTATCCCCAGGATTAGCCCAATTGAGATTGGTGTGACTTCTTCTCCTGGGCAGGATGATTCTTTCTCTCCACCAGAGTGGTTATTTCTCCTTGACATGAGGATTTTCCCTTCAGCATTTATTTTGCTGATGGGGCTGTAGCATTTTGCATGATTGCATAACATTTACCCTAAACGTGTAACATTTCCACCGTGTGGAGCATTGCGCCCTTGTCAAACATATGCATATGAAACATGAGCTAGGTCGTTATCGTTCTTGTTTTGCAGGTATTCCTCCGCATAATGGTTTGCTCAAGATGATTCTTGAAATCCTCAGCAAAGTTGTGTGCTTGAGATGATTCTTAAAACCCCCCAGTGAAGTAGCCAGAGTTGTTTGCTCAAGATGATTCTTAGAGTTCCCGGCGAAGTTGTTTGTTCAGGATGATTCTTGAATTCCTCAGTAAAGTTTATTTGTCCAGAATGACTTCTGAAGTCCCCGAAGCAGAGCTACTTGATAGTTCTCCAGAATCCTCAGCGGAGATGTGTCATCCCCAGCACGTTCTAAAAAGAGAAGTTGAAATTTCCCTTGAAAACTTACTGATGAAGCCCAACTGCGATGTCGAAGCAGTTCCCTCAGCTGACGCGGAGTGCCCGACGGCAAAAGTTTAGATATCTCAAGTGGTTCATGATTGACTAAGGATTCTATTTCCGACTTACTGACGAAGTCCAGCTGACGCCCGAGATTTTCTTTGAATGCTCGATGGCATAATTATAGAGATTGTCAAAGGTTCCTAATGACCTGATGAGTCCCGAGGACTTCTTCTACTATCGTGCCGCAAAATGCTTGACGGAAATGCCAGCTATGTATCGCTAGTTACCGTGTAACCAGTGATCCCTTGATGACTTGAGGAAGAAGCTGCAGTGAAATCCGATGATCATTCTGATGGAGATTCGGGCCAGTTGCCGTGCAATAACCAGTTCAGACTTCAAAGATTGTCCTACCCACCAAAGTATCGTTTACTTGTGCGGTTGGCAAATCTCCGGTTACCGTGTAACCGATTCCTCAGCAAAGTTGTCGTGCAACTGTCATTCTTGATGTCGAAGATGTTCCTACCAATCAGAGTATCATTTACCTGTGCAGTCGGTAAATCACCAGTTACCGTGTAATCGGCGATCCCTTGATGACTTGAGGACGTGGATGATCATCCTGATGGAGATTTGAGATTAAAATACTTCACCAGTTACCGTGTAACCGGTGATCCCTTGATGATTTGAGGATGAAGATCTACATTAAAATCAGAGAATCATCCTGACGGAGATTCAGATCAGTATTCTCCAGCTAGTTGTCGTGCAGCTACCATTCCAGTTTTCAAAGATTTGTCCCCATCAGAATGTCGTGTACTTATACGGTTGGCAAATTTCCGGGTTTGTTGGTATTCAACCGTCTTTTACCTTGATTGTTTGAGAGTCGTTCAATTCTCACCCATTTAGTTCCAAGCCGTTTGAATAGGGGCAGCTGTTGCACCCCAAAATTTGCCCAACCTTTCTTTACCTAGCTTGTGTTTCATTTCATTCATATTAGCATTATCATTTGCATTGCATTGACATATGTGCAGGAGATCAAGAGGTATGACTACCAATCAATGGTTACACAAGGCTATGAAGCTAGTTAAGAGGGTTATTCAAGTGTTCAAGGGTTGATATCCTTATCAGAGAAGTTAAAAGATCCTCAGAGAGAGGGTTGAAGCCAAGTGTGCATATCTCCTAACTTGTGAGTTGTGGGAAGTCATATGATGAAGTTGAAGCCATGAGGTTAGACCTAGAGCACTGAGAGAGCTCTTGATAAGTGTTGAAGTTCATTTTGAAGCCTAGATAGGTCAATGTGCAAAGGATATGAGGAACTACCCAAGATTGGTACAACTAGGGTTTCATCTAGTCAACCCTAGGATAACTGATGATTTGAGGAAGGTTGAGACCTAATTCAAGAGCCATGTGATCATGGATTGATGTGCTGAGATGTCCTAGGGATGATTCCAAGGTCAACTCATCAGGGATCAAGAGTGTGAGAAGTTGCTAAGCTAGGGTTGCTATGCTTGACAATGTAAAATCCCCTAGTTTAGTGCCTAACTTCAAGACCACTTAACTCAAGATGCGATTTTCATCTCACCTTGACCCCAACATGATTGTTGTAGAGCATGATCCTAGATTTAATTTGAGTACTAGAAGTCCTTGATAGGGTTTATAGAACTCAAGTTATGAACCAGACAAGTTACAGGTCATCTGAGGCATGTGAATTTGGAGCTTGAAAGTTACCCAACTTGCATGGAACTTTTTCCCTAGAAGGATGATGCCTATGAACTTCTGGTCCACATGAATGTTGTTCCTTATCTTCTTAGCTTTCTATAAAGTACTAGAAGTCCATGATTGGATTTATAGAACTCTAGTTATGAGCTTTACAAGGTAAGGGTATTTTGGGTATTTGGAATTACAGGTCATATTTGGTTATGGGTCCATTTCACTATCTTAGGCACCTCAAATGAACTTTTGTTCAACTTGAAAGTTGTTCAAAATGGTGTTAGTAGTTTAACCATGATCCAAGCATCCATTGATATGGATTGAATAAGGAAGAGTGTGAAGAAATTTTGAAAAAAGATCATTAAAAGGTATTAATGAAGGAAAAATTCAAAATAAATCCCAATTGTGCCAAACTTCACAAGTTTGTGCATTTTCTGATTGGAAATGATGTTTTAAAGAGATTGGAAATTTTACATTTTTGGTTTGAGTCACATTTCATGGACATTGAGTGGATTACTTCATGATGAAGAAACATAATCAATCTTGACCATAGGATCAAACCAAGCTTGCAATCTAAGCCATTCATCTTCACCAAGGGTTGTGTAAGCTGTTGAAGCAAAGAGTGAGCCAAAACAGAGCCAGTACATGCATATTCCATTGTTGAACTTTAGAAGAAAATGAAATTTTGGATTCTTCAATTTGGGCCATGATTGGGCCATGTTAAGATCCAAACAGCTTCTATTTAAGTTCACAATGGTATTCAGATCATTTTTTGGAGATCATTTGGAGCAGAAACTATTATTGATGTTAGAGCTTTGAAGCTTTCGAGCAAGAAGTGAATTTGGAGTTTGAGGAAGATTCAAGCATTTCTGAGCATCAAGAATCATCCAAGAGCATTCAGTGAAGCAATCTGCAGCATTTGAGGCCAGGATTCACACGTGAGAACCACCAATTTCAAGCTTCAGTTTAGGTTGGTAAACTTCAAAATTGCTCTAGTTCTAGGCATGTTTAGACTAAAATTGGCATGTGGTTAGGTTGTAGATATAACATAGATCATTTTAGGATCATAATGGTGAAGTTTCGTGATGATTCATGGTGAGGCACAAATTCTGTTTGGACTTATATCTAGATGATTCTTGAGAATTAGCATGAATGGATTAGTAATTCTTGACTCTGAAGAGTGAGGAGCATTTCTGTGTAACCAATTTTGATTTTGATGATGATTATGGAATTTAGTAGTTATGTGTTCGTCTTCGTGTTTGGAGATTCTTGAGGAATTAATGGAAATGGAATGGATATTAGTGATCCTGGTTAGGAGACGAGAAGAATCATATAATTTTCTTTGAGTTTCGTGAGATTTGGTTGCAGAGCTTGATGGCTCTCGCCAGAGAAGAAGGTGGCGCCCTTCTCCGGCCACCGTGGCTGAGTTCCCTCTTTGTTTCAGTTTAAATTAGGGACGATGAACAGGAAGCGTTGGATTTGATTGAATTGGTTGACTGAGTCTTTGCATCTGAGGGTTGAGGCTTGGTCTAATTAGGGTTTAGTGACTTGGCGTGATCTGGAACGTAAGATGAGCATACTTTTATGTTGGATGGATAGGATTAGGCTGCACCATAGGGATTAGTCAACTGAAGCACACTTTGCCACACACCAATATGCACTGTTTCATTTAAATAGGTGGCATGCGCGTGGCTGTTAGATCCCTTGACCAGTAATCTCATCTGATGGCTCTAATATTTCCTGGTTTCTTTTAATTCTTTATTTGATTTTTCTATTTTCTTTAATTGGTTTTTCTTGTTTAATTCATTTTAAATAGTTTTAATAATCAGAAAAAATATGTGGTTGATCCTGGTTGAATTCCTGATTTTTCCATGACTTTGGATTTTATTTTGATGCCATTTTCGTGTTGAGCAGACCTTCGGGATCGATGCCTGTTTGTTTAACAGATGTCTGACAGCGAATTCAGATGTTCTTCTCAACTTCTTGTTGAGCCGGCCTCCGGGTTCGATGCTTGTTTCTTTAACAGATGCCTAACGATGAGGTTAGATGTTCTTATCAACTTCGTGTTGAGCCGCTCTTCAGGTTCGATGCCTGTTTGTTTAAAAGATGCCTCACGGCGAGGTCAGGTGTTCCTCTCAACTTCGTGTTGAGCCGGCCTTCGGGTTTGATGCTTGTTTGTTTAACAGATACCTGATGGCGAGGTCAGATGTTCTTCTCAACTTCAGGTTGAGCCGGGTTTTGGGTTCGATGCCTGTTTCTTTAACAGATGCCTGACGGCAAGGTCAAATGTTCTTTGTAACTTCTAGTTGAGCCGACCTCCGGATTCGATGCCTCTTTTTTCAATAGATGCCTGACGGTGAGGTAAGATGTTATTCTCAACTTCGAGTTGAGCCGACCTTCATGTTCGATGCTTGTTTGTTTAACAGATGCCTAACAGTGAGGTCAGATGTTCTTCTCAACTTCAGGTTGAGCCGGCCTTCGGGTTCGATGCCTGTTTGTTTAACTGATGCCTGCCGACGAGGTCAGATGTACTTCTTAACTTCGGGTTGAGCTGGCCTTCGGGTTCGATTCCTTTTTGTTTAACTGATGCCTGACAGTGAAGTAAGATGTTCTTCTCAACTTCGGGTTGAGCCGGCCTTCAAATTCGATCCCTTTTTGTTTAAAGATGCCTGACGGCAAGGTCAGATGTTTTTCTCAACTTCGGGTTGAACCGACCTTCGGGTTTGATGCCTGTTTGTTTAACAGATGCTTGATGGCGAGGTCAGATTTTCTTTTCAACTTCGTGGTGAGCCACCTTTCGGGTTCGATGCCTATTTGTTTAAAAGATGCCTCACGACGATGTCAGATGTTCCTCTAAACTTCGTGTTGAGTCAGCCTTCGGGTTCGATGCTTATTTGTTTAACAAATACCTGATGGCGAGGTCAGATGTTCTTCTCAACTTCAGGCTGAGCATGGTTTCGGGTTCGATGCCTGTTCCTTTAACAGATGCCTGACGGCAAGGTCAGATGTTCTTCGTAACTTCGGGTTAAGCCAACCTTCGAATTCGATGCTTGTTTGTTTAACAGATGGTCGACAGCAAGGTCAGATGTTCCTCTCAACTTTGTGTCTAGCCGGCCTTCGGGTTCGATGCCTGACAGCGAGGTCAGATATTCTTCTTAACTACGGGTTGAGCCGGCCTTCGGGTTTGATGCTTGTTTGTTTAACAGATGCTTGAAAACGAGATCAATGTTCCTCTCAACGTCGTGTCGAGCCGGCCTTCGGGTTTGATGCCTGGCGGCGAGGTCAGATGTTCCTCTTAAATTCGGTTTGAGCCGGCCTTCGGGTTCGATGCCTATTTGTTTAACAGATTCTTGTCGGCGAGATCAGATATTCCTCTTAACTTCGTATTGAGCGACCTTCAGGATCGATGCCTTTTTGTTTAACAGATGCCTGAGAGCGAGTTCAGATGTTCTTCTCAACTTCGTGTTGAGCCAGCCTCCGGGTTCGATGCCTGTTGGTTTAACAAATGCCTAACGGTGAGGTCAGATGTTCTTATCAACTTCGTGTTGAGCCGCCCTTCGGATTCGATGCTTGTTTGATTAAAAGATGCCGTTACGGAGAGGTCAGATGTTCCTCTCAACTTCGTGTTGAGCCGGCCTTTGGGATCAATTCCTATTTTTTTAAAAGATGCGTGACAGCGAGGTCAGATGTTCTTATTAAATTGTTGTTGAGCTGGCCTTCGGGTTCAATGCTTGTTTGTTTAACAGATGCCTAACGGCGAAGTCAGATGTACTTTTGAACTTCGTATTGAGTCGGCCTTCAGGTTCGATGCCTGTGTGTTTAATAGATGCCTGACGGTGAGGTAAGATGTTCTTCTCAACTTCGAGTTGAGCCGGCCTTCGGGTTCGATGCTTGTTTATTTAACAGATACCTAACGGCGAGCTCAGATGTTCTTCTCAACTTTAGGTTGAGCCGGCCTTCGGGTTCGCTGGCTGTTTGTTTAACTGATGCCTAGCGACGAGGTCATATGTACTTCTCAACTTCGGGTTGAGCTGGCCTTCGGGATTGATTCCTGTTTGTTTAACTGATGACTGACAGCGAGGTAAGATGTTCTTCTCAACTTCGGGTTGATCCGACTTTCAAATTCGATCCCTTTTTGTTTAAAAGATGCCTGACGGCGAGGTCAGATGTTTTTCTCAACTTCGGGTTGAACCGGCCTTCGGGTTTGATGCCTGTTTATTTAACAGATGCTTGATGGCGATGTCAGATTTTCTTTTCAACTTCGTGGTGAGCCACCTTTCGGGTTCGATTCCTATTTGTTTAAAAGATGCCTCACGACGAGGTCAGATGTTCCTCTAAACTTCGTGTTGAGTCGGCTTTCGGGTTCGATGCCTATTTGTTTAACAGATACCTGATGGCGAGGTCAGATGTTCTTCTCAACTTCAGGCTGAGCCTGGTTTTGGGTTCGATGCCTATTTCTTTAACAGATGCCTGACGGCAAGGTCAGATGTTCTTCGTAACTTCGGGTTAAGCCAGCCTTCGAATTTGATGCTTGTTTATTTAACAGATACTTGACAGCGAGGTCAGATGTTCCTCTCAACTTTGTGTCTAGCCGGCCTTCGGGTTCGATGCCTGACGGTGAGGCCAGATGTTCTTCTCAACTTCGTGTTGAACCGGCCATCGGGTTCGATACCTGTTTGTTTAACAGATGTCTTACAGCGAGGTTAGATGTTCTTCTCAACTACGGGTTAAGCCGGCCTTCGGGTTCGATGTCTGTTTGTTTAAAAGATGCTTGAAAACGAGATCAGATGTTCCTCTCAACTTCGTGTCGAGTCGGCCTTCGGGTTTGATGCCTGACGGCGAGGTCAGATGTTCCTCTTAAATTCGTTTTGAGCCACCTTCGAGATCGATGCCTTTTTTGTTTAACAGATTCCTGACAGTGAGTTCAGATGTTCTTCTCAACTCCGTGTTGAGTCGGCCTCCGGGTTCGATGCCTGTTTGTTTAACAAATGCCTAACGGTGAGGTCATATGTTCTTATCAACTTTGTGTTGGGCCGCCTTTCGGATTCGATGCTTGTTTGATTAAAAGATGCCTCACGGCGAGGTCAGATGTTCCTCTCAACTTCGTGTTCAGCCGGCCTTCGGGATCGATGTCTGTTTTTTTAAAAGATGCGTGACAGCGAGGTCAGATGTTCTTCTCAGTTTGCTGTTGAGCTGGCCTCCGGGTTCAATGCTTGTTTGTTTAACAGATGCCAAAAGGTGAGGTCAGATGTACTTCTCAAATTCGTGTTGAGTCGGCCTTCAGGTTCGATGCCTGTGTGTTTAATAGATGCCTGACGTTGAGGTAAGATGTTCTTCTCAATTTCGAGTTGAGCCGGCCTTCGGGTTCGATGCTTGTTTGTTTAACAGATGCCTGACAGCGAGGTCAGATGTTCTTCTCAACTTCAGGTTGAGCCGACCTTCGGGTTCGATGCCTGTTTGTTTAACTGATGCCTGCCGACGAGGTCAGATGTACTTCTTAACTTCAGGTTGAGCTGGCCTTCGGGTTCGATTCCTTTTTGTTTAACTGATGCTTGACAGCGAGGTCAGATGTTCTTCTCAACTTCGGGTTGAGCCGGCCTTCAAATTCGATCCCTTTTTGTTTAAGGATGCTTGACGGCGAGGTCAGATGTTTTTCTCAACTTCGGGTTGAACCGGCCTTCGGGTTTGATGCCTGTTTGTTTAACAGCTGCTTGATGGCGAGGTCAGATTTTCTTTTCAACTTCGTGGTGAGCCACCTTTCGAGTTCGATGCCTATTTGTTTAAAAGATGCCTCACGACGATGTCAGATGTTCCTCTAAACTTCGTGTTGAGTCAGCCTTCAGGTTCGATGCCTATTTGTTTAACAGATACCTGATGGCGAGGTCAGATGTTCTTCTCAACTTCAGGCTGAGCATGGTTTCGGGTTCGATGCATGTTTCTTTAACAGATGCCTAACGGCAAGGTCAGATGTTCTTCATAACTTCGGGTTAAGCCAGTTTTCGAATTCGATGCTTGTTTGTTTAACAGATGATTGGCAGCAAGGTCAGATGTTCCTCTCAACTTCGTGTCTAGCTGGCCTTCGGGTTCGATGCCTAACGGCGAGGTCAGATGTTCTTCTCAACTTCATGTTGAGCCGGCCTTCAGGTTCGATGCCTGTTTGTTTAACGGAATGTCTGACGGCGAGGTCAGATTTTCTTCTTAACTACGGGTTGAACCGGCCTTCGGGTTTGATACTTGTTTGTTTAACAGATGCTTGAAAATGAGATCAGATGTTCCTCTCAATTTCGTGTCGAGCCGGCCTTCGGGTTTGATGCCTGACAGCGAGGTCAGATGTTCCTCTTAAATTCGTTTTGAGCCGGCCTTCGGGTTCGATGCCTGTTTGTTTAACAGATTCTTGACAGAGAGATCAGATATTCCTCTTAACTTCGTATTGAGCGACCTTCGGGATCGATGTCTGTTTGTTTAAGAGATGCCTGACAGCGAGTTTAGATGTTCTTCTCAACTCCGTGTTGAGTCGGCCTCCGGGTTCGATGCCTGTTTGTTTAACAAATGCCTAACGGTGAGGTCAGATGTTCTTATCAACTTCGTGTTGAGCCGCTCTTCGGATTCGATGTTTGTTTGATTAAAAGATGCCTCACGGCGAGGTCAGATGTTCCTCTCAACTTCGTGTTCAGCCGGCCTTCGGGATCGATGCCTGTTTTTTTAAAAGATGCGTGACAGCGAGGTCAGATGTTCTTCTCAATTTACTGTTGAGCTGGCCTCCGGGTTCAATGCTTGTTTGTTTAACAGATGCCTAACAGTGAGGTCAGATGTACTTCTCAACTTCGTGTTGAGTCGGCCTTCAGGTTCGATGCCTGTGTGTTTAATAGATACCTGATGGTGAGGTAAGATGTTCTTCTCAACTTCGAGTTGAGCCGGCCTTCGGGTTCGATGCTTGTTTGTTTAACAAAGGCCTAATGGCGAGGTCAGATGTTCTTCTCAACTTCAGGTTGAGCCGGCCTTCGGTTTCGATTCCTGTTTGTTTAACTGATGCCTGCCGACGAGGTCAGATGTACTTCTTATCTTCAGGGTGAGCTGGCCTTCGGGTTCGATTCCTTTTTGTTTAACTGATGCCTGACAGCGAGGTAAGATGTTCTTCTCAACTTCGGGTTGATCCCGCCTTCAAATTCGATCCCTTTTTGTTTAAAGATGCCTGACGGCGAGGTCAAATGTTTTTCTCAACTTCGGGTTGAACCGGCCTTCGGGTTTGATGCCTGTTTGTTTAACAGATGCTTGATGGCGAGGTCAGATTTTATTTTCAACTTCGTGGTGAGCCAACTTTCGGGTTCGATGCCTATTTGTTTAAAAGATGCCTCACGACGATGTCAGATGTTCCTCTAAACTTCGTGTTGAGTCAGCCTTTGGGTCCGATGCCTATTTGTTTAACAGATACCTAATGGCGAGGTCAGATGTTCTTCTCAACTTCAGGCTGAGCATGGTTTCGGGTTCGATGCCTGTTTCTTTAACAGATGCCTGACGGCAAGGTCAGATGTTCTTCGTAACTTCAGGTTAAGCCAGCCTTCGAATTCGATGCTTGTTTGTTTAACAGATGGTTGACAGCGAGGTCAGATGTTCCTCTCAACTTCGTGTCTAGCCGGCCTTCGGGTTCGATGCCTGACGGAGAGGTCAGATGTTCTTCTCAACTTCGTGTTGAGCCGGCCTTCGGGTTCGATGCCTGTTTGTTTAACAAATGTCTGACGGCGAGGTCAGATTTTCTTGTTAACTACGGGTTGAGCCGGACTTCAGGTTTGGTGCTTGTTTGTTTAACAGATGCTTGAAAACGAGATCAGATTCCCTCTCAACTTCGTGTTGAGCCGGCCTTCGGGTTTGATGCCTGACAGCGAGGTTAGATGTTCATCTTAAATTCATTTTGAGCCGGCCTTCGGGTTCGATGTCTGTTTGTTTAACAGATTCTTGATGGCGAGATCAGATATTCCTCTTAACTTCGTATTGAGCGACCTTCGGGATCGATGCCTGTTTGTTTAACAGATTCCTGACAGCGAGTTCAGATGTTCTTCTCAACTTCGTGTTGAGCCGGCCTCCGGGTTTGATGCCTGTTTGTTTAACAAATGCCTAACAGTGAGGTCAGGTGTTCTTATCAACTTCGTGTTGAGCCGCCCTTCGGATTCGATGCTTGTTTGATTAAAAGATGCCGTTACAGAGAGGTCAGATGTTCCTCTCAACTTCGTGTTGAGCCTGCCTTCGGGATCGATTCCTGTTTTTTTAAAAGATGCGTGAGAGCAAAGTCAGATGTTCTTCTCAAATTGCTGTTGAGCCAGCCTTCGGGTTCAATGCTTGTTTGTTTAACAGATGCCTAACGGCGAGGTCAGATGTACTTTTCAACTTCGTGTTGAGTCGGCCT
Source organism: Lathyrus sativus (assembly GCA_963859935.3). Classification (NCBI taxonomy): domain Eukaryota; kingdom Viridiplantae; phylum Streptophyta; class Magnoliopsida; order Fabales; family Fabaceae; genus Lathyrus; species Lathyrus sativus. Next base: position 361,359,357 of record OZ012735.1, read on the forward strand.
TCAGGTTCGATGCCTGTGTGTTTAATAGATGTCTGACAGTGAGGTAAGATGTTCTTCTCAACTTCGAGTTGAGCCGGCCTTCGGGTTCGATGCTTGTTTGTTTAACAGATGCCGAACGGCGAGGTCAGATGTTCTTCTCAATTTTAGGTTGAGCCGACCTTCGGGTTCGATGCCTATTTGTTTAACTGATGCCTAGTAACGAGGTCAGATGTACTTCTCAACTTCGGGTTGAGCTATCCTTCGGGATTGATTCCTGTTTGTTTAGCTGATGACTGACAGCGAGGTAAGATGTTCTTCTCAACTTCGGGTTGAGCCGACTTTCAAATTCAATCCCTTTTTGTTTAAAAGATGCCTGACGGCGAAGTCAGATGTTTTTCTCAACTTCGGGTTGAACCGGCCTTCGGGTTTGATGCCTGTTTGTTTAACAGATGCTTGATGGCGAGGTCAGATTTTCTTTTCAACTTCGTGGTGAGCCACCTTTCGGGTTCGATGCCTATTTGTTTAAAAGATGCCTCACGACGAGGTCAGATGTTCCTCTAAACTTCGTGTTGAGTCAGCCTTCACGTTCGATGCCTATTTGTATAACAAATACCTGATTGGCGAGGTCAGATGTTCTTGTCAACTTCAGGTTGAGCCTGGTTTTGGGTTCGATGCCTATTTCTTTAACAGATGCCTGACAGCAAGGTCAGATGTTCTTCGTAAGTTCGGGTTAAGTCGGCCTTCGAATTCGATGCTTGTTTGTTTAACAGATGCTTGACAGCGAGGTCAGATGTTCCTCTCAACTTCATGTCTAGCCGGCCTTCGGGTTCGATGCCTGACGCCGAGGTTAGATGTTCTTCTCAACTTCGTGTTGAGCCGGTCATCGGGTTCGATGCCTGTTTGTTTAACAGATATCTAACGGCGAGGTCAGATGTTCTTCTCAACAACGGGTTGAGCCGGCATTCGGGTTTGATGCCTGTTTGTTTAACAGATGCTTGAAAACGAGATCAGATGTTCCTCTCAACTTCGTGTCGAGCCGGCCTTCGGGTTTGATTCCTGACGGAGAGGTCAGATGTTCCTCTTAAATTCGTTTTGAGCCGGCCTTTGGGTACTATGCCTGTTTGTTTAACAGATTCTTGATGGCGAGATCAGATATTCCTCTTAACTTTGTATTGAGCAACCTTCGGGATCGATGCCTGTTTGTTTAACAGATTCCTGACAGCGAGTTCAGATGTTCTTCTCAACTTCGTGTTGAGCCGGCCTTCGGGTTTGATGCCTATTTGTTTAACAAATGCCTAACAGTGAGGTCAGATGTTATTCTCAACTTCAGATTCGATGCCTAACAGTGAGGTTAGATGTTCTTATCAACTTTGTGTTGAGCCGCCCTTCAGATTCGATGCTTGTTTGATTAAAAGATGCCTCACGGCGTGGTCAGATGTTCCTCTCAACTTCGTGTTGAGCCGGCCTTCGGGATCGATGCCTGTTTTTTTAAAAGATGCGTGACAGTGAGGTCAGATGTTCTTCTCAAATTGCTGTTGAGCCGGCCTCCGGGTTCAATGCTTGTTTGTTTAATAGATGCCTAACAGAGAGGTCAGATGTACTTCTCAACTTCGTATTGAGTCGGCCTTCAGGTTCGATGCCTGCGTGTTTAATAGATTCCTGACGGTGAGGTAAGATGTTCTTCTCAACTTCGAGTTGAGCCGGCCTTCGGGTTCGGTGCTTGTTTGTTTAACAGATGCCTAACGGCGAGGTCAGATGTTATTCTCAACTTCAGGTTGAGCCGGCCTTCAGGTTCGATGCCTATTTGTTTAACTGATGCTTGGCGACTAGGTCAGATGTACTTCTCAACTTCGGGTTGAGATGGCCTTCAGGTTCGATTCCTGTTTGTTTAACTGATGCCTGACAGCGAGGTAAGATGTTCTTCTCAACTTCGGGTTGAGTCGGCCTTCAAATTCGATCCCTTTTTGTTTAAAAGATGCTTGACGGGGAGGTCAGATGTTTTTCTCAACTTCGGGTTGAACCGGCCTTCGGGTTTGATGCCTGTTTATTTAAAAGATGCTTGATCGTGAGGTCAGATTTTCTTTTCAACTTCGTGGTGAGCCACCTTTTGGGTTCGATGCCTATTTGTTTAAACGATGCCTCACGACGAGGTCAGATGTTCCTCTAAACTTCGTGTTGAGTCAGCCTTCGGGTTCGATGCCTATTTGTTTAACAGATACCTGATGGCAAGGTCAGATGTTCTTCTGAACTTCAGGCTGAGCCTGGTTTCGGGTTCGATGCCTATTTCATTAACAGATGCCTGACGGCAAGGTCAGATGTTCTTCGTAACTTCGGGTTAAGCCAGCCTTCGAATTCGATGCTTGTTTGTTTAACAGATGGTTGACAGCGAGGTCAGATGTTCCTCTCATCTTCGTGTCTAGCCGGCCTTCGGGTTCGATGCCTGACGGCGAGGTCAGATGTTCTTCTCAACTTCTTGTTTAGCCGGCCATCGGGTTCGATGCCTGTTTGTTTAACAGATGTCTGACGGCGAGGTCAGATGTTCTTCTCAACTATGGGTTGAGGCGGCCTTCGGGTTCGATGCCTGTTTATTTAACAGATGCTTGAAAACGAGATCAGATGTTCCTCTCAACTTCGTGTCGAGCCGGCCTTCGGGTTTGATGCCTGACGGCGAGGTCATATGTACTTCTTAACTTCGTGTTGAGTCAGCCTTCAGGTTCGATGCCTGCGTGTTTAATAGATGCCTGACGGTGAGGTAAGATGTTCTTCTCAACTTCGAGCTGAGCCGGCCTTCAGGTTCGATGCTTGTTTGTTTAACAGATGCCTAACAGCGAGGTCAGATGTTCTTCTCAACTTCAGGTTGAGCCGGCCTTCAGGTTCGATGCCTGTTTGTTTAACTGATGCCTGGCGACTAGGTCAGATGTACTTCTCAACTTCGGGTTGAGATGGCCTTCGGGTTCGATTCCTGTTTGTTTAACTGATGCCTGACAGCGAGGTAAGATGTTCTTCTCAACTCCGGGTTGAGCCGGCCTTCAAATTCGATCCCTTTTTGTTTAAAAGATGCTTGACGGCGAGGTCAGATGTTTTTCTCAACTTCGGGTTAAACCGGCCTTCGGGTTTGATGTCTGTTTGTTTAACAGATGCCTGATGGCGAGGTCAGATTTTCTTATCAACTTCATGGTGAGCCACCTTTCGGGTTCGATGCCTATTTGTTTAAAAGATGCCTCACGACGAGGTCAGATGTTCCTCTAAACTTCGTGTTGAGTCAGCATTCGGGTTCGATGTCTATTTGTTTAACTATTACCTGATGGCGAGGTCATATGTTCTTCTCAACTTCAGGTTGAGTCGGGTTTCGGGTTCGATGCCAGTTTCTTTAACAGATGCCTAACAGCAAGGCCAGATGTTCTTCGTAACTTCGGTTGAGCCGGCCTTCAGATTTGATGCCTGTTTGTTTAATAGATGCTTGACAGCGAGGTTAGATGTTCCTCTCAACTTCGTGTCTATCCGGCCTTCGGGTTCGATGCCCGACGTCGAGGTCAGATGTTCTTCTCAACTTCGTGTTAAGCCGGGCTTCGGGTTCGATGCCTGTTTGTTTAACAGATGTCTGACGGTGAGGTCAGATTCTCTTCTCAACTACGGGTTGACCCGGCCTTCGGGTTCGATACCTGTTTGTTTAACAGATGTTTGACAATGAGATCAGATGTTCCTCTCAACTTCGTGTCGAGTCGGTCTTCGGGTTCGATGCCTGAAGGCAAGGTCAGATGTTCCTCTTAACTTCGTTTTGAGCCGGCCTTCGAGTTTGATGCCTGTTTGTTTAACAGATTCCTGACGGGGAGATCAGATATGCCTCTCAACTTCGTATTGAGCGACCTTCGAGATTGATGCCTGTTTGTTTAACAGATGCGTGACAGCGAGTTCAGATGTTCTTCTCAACTTCATGTTGAGCCGGCCTCCAGGTTCGATGCCTGTTTGTTTAACAAATGCCTAACGGTGAGGTCAGATGTTCTTATCAACTTCGTGTTGAGCCACCCTTCGGATTCAATGCTTGTTTGTTTAAAAGATGCCTCACGGCGAGGTTAGATGCTCCTCTCAACTTCGTGTTGAGCCGGCCTTCGGGATCGATGCCTGTTTTTTTAAAAGATGCGTGACAGCGAGGTCACATGTTCTTCTAAAACTGCTGTTGAGCCGGCCTCCGGGTTCAATGCTTGTTTGTTTAACAGATGCCTAACGGCGAGGTCAAATGTACTTCTCAACTTCGTGTTGAGTCGGTGATCGCGACATTCTATGTCTAATACAACTTAACTGCAAGTGCACAGTCTCTCGTGTAGTAATAAAAGATATCGATCCCACAGGGACTTGTAATTAAACTAGTGTTCTCGGGAGTTACTATGTTTAGTTAGGTAGATAATGTTTAAGGGAATAAGATTGTCACTAAAGGGAACTAAGAATGTTACTTAAATTATAATTACGTGAATCGATATGCAGTAATTATGTTCTTCGGGGATGTGACAAGTTACCGGTATATGAAATATTTTTCATAGTTTATTTAAGCAGAAAATAGTAATCTGAAGACTCTCGTCTCACGATGGTTGTTGACGCTAATCATAATTCTAAGGGCCAAATGTACGCTTTCGTGTCCCATTCGGGGTTAAAACTATTTTTTGGAAATCTCTAAGTTCTAATTCATTTTTAAGTGCTTTCGCTGTTATTAAAACAAATGACTAGTGTTTACTATCTGGTCTTGCCGCAGCTTACGCTTGTTGAGTCGTACCTTAATTAATTTCCCACTTTCGTGGCAAAACTACTTTTAAATAAGTTCTCGCTTTCGCGACGAAGTTTATTCAGTAAATAAATTTAAACACTCAGACCATAAACAACTTTTGAAAAAGAAAGTTTTCAACCGGTTATTATCAAATCCCGTCCGAATTATTATTACATATCGATTACTCTGATTTAGCTAGACATGGATTTGGGAAAGGTAAAACATAAATAAAAACAATAAGTAATAACATGCATCATACTGAAAACTAAAATTACGATTAAAATTTAAAACCTGTAAATATTCCAATTGACCTTTGGGCAGATCCTCCACAAATGTTGGCAGGATTCTGGTCTTTGTGCCAATTGATCGTACAAGGGAAATAGGAATTACAGAAGAAATGAAAGGCAACAAAAAAATAGAAAAAATAAAACTGAACTTTTGCTCTGGAAATGAAATTGGGCAGCACTTCGTTGTCTGAATGCGGCTCCCTTTCTCAGCTCCCCTCCTTCCCCTTTTATAGAAATAGAATTCTAACGGTTATAACTTGAAGAAGGTGGACTTAGAGGCAGAAATATTAGGGAGTAGTGGTCCGCTATTTGGGACTTGGAACTTCCTCTTGCACGTGCATTTGAAGTTGGGCGTTTTTGCCTGCATGACGGTCGTCACGGTGTGTGACGGTCGTCATGGAGCTATGACGGTCGTCACAGCAGCAAAATATGCATTCTGCGTTTTTCATGTTGTTTTCATCCGGTTTTCGTCCATATTTCATCTGTGATTGCTTCTTTTCTTCATATTGCTTTGTTTAGACGTGATTATCAAATACGTGCAAACTATCAGACAAATAACACGGAAATAACCCGAAATCGGATTGAAAACAGTTAAACATCAGTTGAATTATGCATCAATATATATATATATATACGATTTCGTGTTATCAAACTCCCCTAAGCTTGAATCTTTGCTTGTCCTCAAGTAAAACAGGAAAAAGTCGGCAAGCACGAGGCAGCTTCCTCATTCACAAAGTTGGGAAAAACCGGGATTCTTAGTAAGAACAAAACGAGTACGGTGACGACACTGGACTACAAGTCTTCGGAGGTCTCCTTTTTATGCAAATCGGTCCCAGTCATGCTACTGTAGCTTGGTGTCAAGGTTCTCGCGTCAAGTTTACCCTGTTTGTTCTAGCGCAATCACATTAAGCCCGTTGTCCATACAGTTTCATGGCAAGTCGACCTGTTAGTGAATATGATCTCCTTTCTGTTTTGATCTTTTTCATTGCTCATAAGCTTATATCATTGATTTTTCAATGAGTTTTCATGTCGTTGGGCTAAAGGCTCGGGTGAGGAGCACCTAACTTAGAAGGAAACGTGTCTTTATATTCGGGCTATATGGCTTTCTTTTCATGATTTTTCATCTTTTTGGAGATCATACACTTATTTGCATTGGTCGCTCGCTTAGGAGTGTTTTAGGATGGTGCTGACTGCTAGTATAAACTACTTGGGGCTGAGTTTGCGTAGACACTTGAAACTTTGGTACACGTAGGTAGTGAAACCGACTCGCATAAACCGGAGATCTAAGGTGTCAGGACGGTACTGGTTTTGTTAGAATTGTCGTCTCCTTGGAGTTTCAAAACTTGGTTTGAACTTGGGCGCATTCTCGTGATGCTTTTGCTTTTGAGGAATGAACGAAAAATTTTTGTTTACGTCGAATAACATGGGGATGTTTGCGTAACGGAAAAAGAATATATAAACGAGCTTTTATTTGCTAAAACGTGAAAATGTTTGAATAGAAATTACGAAAATAAAAGTACACAGGAATGGGAAATAAACGCTCCGCTTCCACACTATCTCAATCAGTGTCCCCACTGATTTGAAAGAATGCGAGAGGGAGATACAACAGAAATGAAAGTACAAAGAAACTGAAAATATAGTAAACAAATAAGGAAAATGGTAACTAATCACGGCCTCTGCCTCGGTCACGTCCTCGCTCGCGTCCTCTGGCTCTGACTTGGTCGACTCGGTCCTCAAAACTCATTGCTCCGGTATGATAGACATAGTCGCGGAGTCCTTCGAACTGCAAGGTCAGATTCGCCAAGTTCTTAGTAATGGTTTCTTGGCCAGTTTGTAGTTGTTGCATTTGGGTCCGATGTCAAGCTTCGAACTGCTCTGCTCGCTGATTCTGCTGCTGCATCATAGCGAGTATCTGGGCCTGTTGAGCGACAGAGGTCTGCTTCGGAGTAGTCGGGCTCTGGACGATGGCGGCGGCGACGGTAGGATGTACCTTCGGAAGGAAGAGGTTGTGATGCCTCCGGTTGCTCTGGTTTGTCCAACTCAGCTTGGATTTCGTCATCAGAACCTTGGGTGTGGCTCTGAGTTGGAGCAGCGGCAGCAGGAGGGGCATCGAGGTCAAATAGCCAGTTGGTACGATCCTCTGGGTGCATCTGGGTGCGTGATGGAAGGATGATGCTTCGGACGGTTTTGCCACGCATTACCGGGTGGTACTTGCCATCGACTCTGGAACGGATGAGGTGAGAGGCTCTGCAGTGGTCGGTGTCGAGGAACACCGAGGGAATGGTATGGAGGTGCTGGAGGCGGTCACCGAGGTTCGGCCCAAGTGCAATGGCAGTGACAATCCCGCCAAAGTAAAATGGCTTAGAGCCACGGTTACAGTTGGCCTGAATGTGGGCCAGGAGGAATGGAGCGGCGTTGATGATAATTCCCTTATGATTGGGAGTGGGGTGTGAGTTCTTGATGATTGGAAGTTGAAAGGAGATGAGTGGGAGAGAAAACGCAACCCCTGTTATATCAGATAACAGTTTTGGGCTCGTGACGGTCGTCACGTATCTGTGACGGTCGTCACCCGTGTGACGGTCGTCAGGCTCCTGTGACGGTCGTCACACCAGCAAAATCTGCAGAACGCAGAATTTTGCTTTGGGGGTGTTCTTGCAATGCTTTTTAGGCCTATAAATGATATGGCAATGTATTATATCGGCCAATAAACAAAGAATAACGTAAAAACAGAATAAATGAATAAAGACTATAATTGAAATAACAAGTAATTAGAATGATTGAAATGTAATACATAAAGAAATTAACAATGCAAAAATCCAAATGATTGAAAACGGACGGAAAGTAGAAAAACTAAACTAAACCAAACTAAACTAAAACTAATATCTAGTCCTTTCGTGCCTTCAATTCATCGAACTTCCGTGCGTAGTAGTCGAGCTGGTCACAAACTAAGTCCATGAAGACTACGAGTTCACTGTGTATGCCTGCGATGTCGTCTTTTACAGTAGTCAGCGCTGCGTCAACGTTGTCCAATCGGAGCAGAACAGTATCCATTTTGTCAGTGGTCTCCTCAAGAATGGGCTCAGGGTAGGTGTTGTAGTGCGGAGGAGTCGTAGGGTCTACTTCAGCTTCTGATACAGCATCCTCATAGTACATATAATCGTGTGCTCCAGAGATGTGATCACTGTCGTACATGTAGTTCTGTGGTGTTGATTGAGGTGAAGGAGGTCCCATCGGCTCATCCAATTCATAAATCCAGTTATCCTTGTTATGGATACTTGTCCTCTGATGATTTGGCAATGTGAATAGCTGGACAGGTTTTTCATTGATGAGGTACTCGTATGGTCCAGGTCCCATAGTTCTTAAAATGCGCCTGTTAAAGCAGAACTGGATATTTATGGGTCGGATGGTGCCAAAACTAGTGCTTGCATTTAAGTGGAATCTAAGGCCAAGCTCGTGGGCAATCATTGTCACGAGGCCTCCTATTAGAATAGGTGATTGTGGGTCCTGAGTGAGGCGTCGGAAGGATCTCATCATGAAAGGTACTGCATTCACTGTACGTCCCTGAGAAGCACAGAACATGATAAATAACTCTTCTTTAGATACTGTAGTAATATTTTCTTCTTTCTCGAAAAGGGTGTGAGCTAGTATCTTATGAAAGTATCTGAAAGATGGGTTATGAATCTCATCATTATATATTTTGTCTGGTTCAGGGTGATAGTCGCCTGTGATTCTACCCCAGAATTGGTTGAGTTCAAAATCAAGATCATCATCTTCTGCACTAATGAACACATGCGGTCCACTAGGAAATCCTAGGAGGTTGGCTAATGACATCCAGCTATGGGTTTGGTCCATTCCAAACATTCTAAAGGTAATCAGCTCTGTGTTGGATCCAAAACCTTAGTTGGGTAAAAACCTGAAGGAACTAAGGAATTCGTAGGTGAGGTCCTTATAGGTAGCAAAACGGGTTTTCAAAGCAGTGTTCTCCCAGCCCAGTTGATTGAACAGGTATTGGATGCTATCAGTAATTCCTAGTTTCTCCATGGTAGACTTATCATAATACAACGTTAAGGCTATGTCCCTCTCAGTTAATGCTTCAAATCTTGCCTTTTGAGCTAGTCCTCGAAAATGAACCTTTGTGAAGTCGTACGCGGCCATACTCGCAGGTAAGTCGGAGAAAAACAGGAGGAAGGTTTTGAAGACTTTTAAAATCCTAAAAAGTTTAAAACAGAAATTTGAAGTCAGGATTTTAAGAAAAGCGAAAGGCGGTAAAAACAAAAGATAAAAGAAGAATATAAAATAAAAATATGAAAATAAAAGAAAGTAAAAATAGTGGCAATTTTTAGTTTAGAATTTTTGTTAAAGTTTCAAAGTAGAATTTTAAATAAAAATGAAATACAGTAACGAGGAAAAATGCAGGAAAATTGGGTTGCCTCCCAGTAAGCGTTGTTTTTAACGTCTAAAGCCTGACGATAGCTTGGTGACAAGCTATTCGGGTGTTTGAGCTGGAAGCTCAAGCAATGCTATACTGCAGACTTGAGGGTTGTTTTCGTTCTTATTATAATGTTTTAGTTGTTGCTCGTTTACGATAAACGGTGCATTCGTCTTATCGGTAATTTCAATAGCTCCACTCTGAAGTACTTTAGTCACGTCATAAGGTCCGGACCACCTAGATTTTAGTTTACCTGGGAAGAGTTTTAATCTTGAATTAAATAGCAATATGATGTCTCCCACACTGAATTTTTTCTTGACTGATCGTTTATCATGCCACCTTTTAGTTCGTTCTTTGTAGATACGGGCATTTTCGTAAGCGTCTAATCGAAGTTCTTCTAATTCGTGTAAGTTCAAGATTCGTTTCTCTCCTGCCTCAGTGTAGTTGAAATTGAGTGTCTTAATGGCCCAGAAGGCCTTATGCTCTAATTCTACAGGGAGATGGCAGGATTTACCGTAAACTAATTTTTAGGGTGTAGTACCGATTGGTGTCTTAAAAGCGGTCCTATAAGCCCATAAAGCTTCATTTAGCTTTGATGACCAATCTTTCCTTGAGGTAGCGACAGTCTTTTCCAATATCTGTTTTATTTCCGTGTTCGAGACCTCTACTTGTCCGCTAGTTTGCGGATGATAGGGTGTAGCTACTCGGTGTCCATATTTAGAAAGAAGTTTATCAAATATTCGCGATATGAAGTGTGTTCCGCCATCACTAATGACGAGTCTGGGTACACCGAATCTAGGAAAGATTATGTTTTTGAAGAGTTTGATTACTACTCGTGCGTCATTTGTTGGAGCAGCAATGGCTTCTATCTATTTAGACACATAGTCTACAGCGACGAGTATGTAGTTATTACCAAAAGAAGGTGGGAATGGTCCCATGAAATCTATTCCCCATACGTCGAAGATTTCTACCTCTAAGATTCCTTTCTGAGGCATTTCATCGCGTCGTGAGATGTTGCCAGTTCGTTGGCATCTATCGCATTTTAGCACAGCGATGTGAACGTCTTTCCAGAGGTTAGGCCAGAATAAGCCGGCTTGGAGAATCTTAGCGCACGTCTTGGATGTAATAGCATGACCACCATATGGTGCTGAATGGCATTGGGAAATGATATTTTCTATTTCTTCCTCTGGGACACAACAACAGTATATGTTGTCGGCCCCTCTCTTGAAGAGTAGAGGTTCGTCCCAATAATAGTGTTTCAGATCGTGGAAGAATTTATTCTTTTGCAGAAAAGTGAGATCCGGTGGAAGCACGCCTGCAGCTAGGTAATTAACGATGTCAACATACCAAGGTAATGTGACTTGGGCATAGACGGCTTCTACGGCTTTTTCGAATTCTGGATCTTCCGAGATTGAGTTAGGAATGTCACTTTCTAATTTGGCTATCAGATGTTCGTACGGGAAATCGTCATTTATCGGTACTGGTTCATGTTTGATGCCTTCTATTCGGGATAAGTGATTTGCAACAACGTTCTCAGTTCCTTTCTTATCTTTGATTTCTAAGTCATACTCTTGTAATAACAGGATCCATCTCAATAATCTTGGTTTGGCATCCTTTTTGCTTATTAGGTACCTAATGGCAGCATGGTCTGTGTATATGATAATTTTTGCTCCTACTAAGTAAGAACGGAATTTGTCAAGCGCAAATATAACTGCTAGAAGTTCCTTTTCTGTTGTGGCGTAGTTCATTTGGGCAGGATCTAAGGTTCTACTGGCATAGTAGATGGCATGGAGTTTCTTGTCCTTCCTTTGTCCTAGAACTGCGCCTATGGCATAATCACTTGCATCGCACATGATTTCGAACGGTAGTCGCCAATCTGGTGGTTGCATAATCGATGCGGTGATAAGGGCTGATTTTAATGTTTCGAATGCTTTTAGACAGTTGTCGTCGAAGACGAACTCAGCATCTTTCATCAACAGGCCGGTCAAAGGTTTTGTGATTTTTGAAAAATCTTTTATAAATCTTCGGTAGAAACCGGCATGTCCTAGAAAACTCCGTATTTCTCGTACGGATTTTGGAGGTTGGAGATCTTTTATAATCTCTATTTTAGCTTTGTCGACCTCAATTCCTTTATTCGATATGACATGTCCTAGAACTATTCCTTGTCGGACCATAAAATGGCATTTTTTCCAATTTAGGATGAGGTTCACTTTTACACAACGTTCTAATACCATTTCTAAGGTTTGTAGGCATCCTTCGAAACTTAGTCCACATACCGAGAAATCGTCCATAAATACTTCTATGATGTCATCTATGAAATCTGCAAAGATTGCCATCATGCATCTTTGGAAGGTTGCTGGAGCATTACAAAGTCCGAACGGAATTCGACGGTAAGCAAAAGTACCATAAGGACATGTGAATGTAGTCTTTTCTTGGTCATCAGGATGAATGGGAATTTGGAAAAATCCTGAATAGCCATCTAGATAGAAGAAATACGAATGTTTGGCTAATCTTTCCAACATTTGGTCTATGAAGGGTAATGGGAAGTGATCTTTTCGTGTGGCTTTGTTAAGCTTCCTATAATCGATACACATCCTGCTTCTAGTCACGACTCTTTTTGTTACTGATTCGCCTTTTTCGTTCTTAACTACTGTGACTCCTCCTTTCTTCGGTACGACATGAACTGGGTTAACCCATTCACTATCGGAGATTGGATAGATGATTCCTGCATCTAGCAATTTCTTTACTTCATCTCTGACTACAGTGCTTAGGATGGGGTTCAGTCTTCTCTGATGCTCTCTAGAGGTTTTAGAGTCTTCCTCTATTGTAATTCGATGCATACAGATTGAAGGGCTTATACCTTTTAGATCGCTTATGTTATAGCCTAACGCAGTGGGGTACTTCTTTAGGACTTCTAATAGCTTTTCGGTTTCTGGTTGTCCTAAGTCGGCGTTGACTATCACTGGTCTTTTTAGTTCATCGTCTAGGAATTCATATCTAAGCTTTTTGGGTAGTGTTTTAAGTTCTAAAGATGGGTTCTTCGGACCTGGCATATGGTTTGGGGTCAGTGCTAAGCTTTCGCTTAGGCTGTCGTCTTTATACGATTTACGCCAATCATCGTCTTCAGAAATATCGGGTATTTGAATTTTTATTATTTTTGAATACGTGGTCTCTTCATTTTCAAGTTCTCTTATGCATTCGTCAATTTCATCTACTAAATAGCAGGTATCGTCTATGGCTGGTACTTGTAAGAACTTGGTGAGAATGAACTCTATCTTTTCTTCTCCTACTTCGAATGTTAGCCTTCCTTTCTTCACGTCTATAATAGCTCCGGCTGTAGCTAGGAACGGTCTTCCTAGGATAATTGGGGTAACAGAGTCCTCTTTGATGTCCATGATTATGAAGTCGGTTGGGATGTAGAATTGTCCTATGCGTACTGGAACGTTTTCCAGTATTTCGACGGGGTATTTTACTGATCGGTCAGCTAATTGTACGGACATTTTGGTTGGTCTTAGGTCTCCCATATTCAGCTTTTTGCATATAGATAAAGGCATAACATTGATACTGGCTTCTAAATCGCATAGAGCTTTGTCTATTACGAACTTTCCTATGACGCAGGGTATGGAGAAACTACCTGGGTCTTTTAATTTAGGAGGCATGCGGTTTTGAATTATAGCGCTACACTCTGCAGTGAGTGTAACTGTCTCGTTATCCTTGATCTTTCTCTTATTTGACAGGATTTCTTTGAGAAATTTAGCGTATGACGGCATTTGAGTTATTGCTTCTGTAAAAGGAATAGTGATATTCAACTGTTTAAGGAGCTCTACAAATTTCTTAAACTGTCCTGAAGTTTTAGAGTTTATTAATCTTTGAGGATAAGGGATAGGTGGTTTATATGGCGCTGGAAGTGCTTGAGTTTTTTCACTTGCGGTATCCTCCTTCTCGTTGTCTTCCTTCTTCTTTAACTCGGATTCCTTTTCTGCTTGTTCAGTTGGTTTTTGTTGCATGGCTGAGTTTTCGGTCCTTGGATCGATCGGTTCGTCCAATTCTTTTCCACTTCTTAGTATTACAACATTTGCTTGGCCTTTTGGATTCTGTTCGGGTTGTCCAGGAAATGTGCCAGCGGGTGCGGCAGCAGAGGCTTGTTGTTGAGCCACTTGTGATATCTGTGTTTCTAACATTTTGTTGTGGGTGGCTAAAGCGTCTACTTTTCCGGTCAACTATTTAATTTGCTCGCTAGTGTGTATGTTTTGATTCAGGAATTCTTTGTTTGTTTGAGCTTGAGTAGCTATGAATTTTTCCATCATCAACTCGAGGTTTGATTTCCTAGGTGCAGTCTGAGCAGCAGCTGGTTTCTGATATCCTGGTGGAGCAGTAGGCATTTACAATGCATTATCGCTTTTGTAAGAAAAGTTTGGATGATTTCTCCAACCTGGGTTGTAAGTATTTGCGTAGGGATTTCCTTGAGCATAGTTTACTTGGTCTGGTGGGATTCCGGCTAGCAATGGGCATTCGGGTGCATTATGAGTGATACTTCCGCATAACTCGCAGTTTGGAGTTACGGCAGTGACGGTTGTAGTGCGGTTAACGGTCAGACTGTCAATTTTCTGTGCTAGAGCATCTACTTTAGCGTTGAACTTTTCAATGGTGTTGATCTCGTACATCCCACCTTTCGCTGTGGTTTTCTCTGTTGGAGTGCGTTCACCTCCCCATTGGCAGTGGTTCTGAGACATGTTTTCGATTAGTTGATAGGCTTCGTCGTATGGCTTATCCATAAGTGCACCGCCCGCGGCGGCGTCTATTGTTAATCTAGTATTGTATAAAAGCCCATTATAGAAAGTATGGATTGTCACCCAGTCTTCTAGACCGTGGTGAGGACATGTTCTCATCATATCTTTGAATCGTTCCCATGCTTTGTAAAATATTCAGTATCTTTTTGTCGAAATCTGTTGATTTGAGCTCTAAGCATAGCAGTTTTGCTTGGCGGAAAATATCTCGCTAAGAAGACGTTCTTCAACTGTTCCCACGTCGTAACGGAGTTGGATGGTAAAGATTGTAACCATGTCCACGCTCTTTCTCTAAGAGAGAATGGGAAAAGACGAAGTCTTATCGCGTCTGGAGTTACTCCATTTGCTTTCACTGTGTCTGCATATTGTACAAACTTCGTTAAATGTTCGTTTGGGTCCTCAGTTGCATTTCCTGAGAATTGGTTTTGTTGTACAGCTGACAGCAATGATGGTTTCAGCTCAAAATCGTTTCGAGTAATAGCTGGGGCAGCAATGCTACTTCTAGGCTCCATCTGAGAGGGTGTAGAGTATGCCTTCAGCGGTTTGTTTTGAGGTTCTTCATCCATCTTTGGTTTTTCTTCAGATTTGGGAACGGGAGTGAGAGGATCGGGAATGTTATGTTTGAGTTGGTACTCAATGATTCGACTTCTTAAATGTAAGAAGCGCTCTAGTTCTGCGACTGAAGGTTTTAAGATATCGCCTTGTGGGCGATTATATGGCATACAATCGACAGAACTAGTAAAGGAAAAATGAAAATAGTTAACCTAGTCTATACGGCGTAACAGAAGGTTACACTATTGACTAAACGGGTCCCCGGCAACGGCGCCAAAAACTTGATCGCGACTTTCTATGTCTAATACAACTTAACTGCAAGTGCATAGTCTATCGCGTAGTAATAAAAGATATCGATCCCACAGGGACTCGTAATCAAACTAGTGTTCTCGGGAGTTACTATGTTTAGCTAGGTAGATAATGTTTAAGGGAATAAGATTGTCACTAAAGGGAACTAAGAATGTTACTTAAATTATAATTACGTGAATCGATATACAGTAATTATGTTCTTCGGGGATTTGACAAGTTACCGGTATATGAAATATTTTTCATAGTTTATTTAAGCAGAAAATAGTGATCTGAAGACTCTCGTCTCACGATGGTTGTTGACGCTAATCATAATTCTAAGGGCCAAATGTACGCTTTCGTGTCCCATTCGGGGTTAAAACTATTTTTTGGAAATCTCTAAGTTCTAATTCATTTTAAAGTGCTTTCGCTGTTATAAAAACAAATGACTAGTGTTTACTATCTGGTCTTGCCGTAGCTTTCGCTTGTTGGTTCGTACCTTAATTAATTTCCCACTTTCGTGGCAAAACTACTTTTAAATAAGTTCTCGCTTTCGCGACGAAGTTTATTCATGAAATAAATTTAAACACTCAGACCATAAACAACTTTTAAAAAAAAAAGTTTTCAACCGGTTATTATCAAATCCCGTCCGAATTATTATTACATATCGATTACTCTGATTTAGCTAGACATGGATTTGGGAAAGGTAAAACATAAACAAAAACAATGAGTAATAACATGCATCATACTGAAAACTAAAATTACGATTAAAATTTAAAACCTGTAAATATTCCAATTGACCTTTGGGCAGATCCTCCACAAATGTTGGCAGGATTCTGGTCTTTGTGCCAATTGATCGTACAAGGGAAATAGGAATTACAGAAGAAATGAAAGGCAACAAAAAAATAGAAAGAAATAAAACTGAACTTTTGCTCTGGAAATGAAATTGGGCAGCACTTCGTTGTCTGAATGCGGCTCCCTTTCTCAGCTCCCCTCCTTCCCGTTTTATAGAAATAGAATTCTAACGGTTATAACTTGAAGAAGGTGGACTTAGAGGCAGAAATATCAGGGAGTAGTGGTCCACTATTTGGGACTTGGAACTGCCTCTTGCACGTGCATTTGAAGTTAGGCGTTTTTGCCCCCATGACGGTCATCACCCGTGTGACGGTCGTCATGGAGCTGTGACGATCGTCACAGCAGCAAAATATGCATTCTGCGTTTTTCATGTTGTTTTCATCTGGTTTTCATCCATATTTCATCTGTGATTGCTTCTGTTCTTCATATTGCTTTGTTTAGACGTGATTATCAAATACCTGCAAACTATCAGACAAATAACACGGAAATAACCCGAAATCGGATCGAAAACAGTTAAACATCAGTTGAATTATGCATCAATATATATATACGATTTTGTGTTATCAGTCGGCCTTCAGGTTCGATGCCTGTGTGTTTAATAGATGCCTGATGGTGAGGTAAGATGTTCTTCTCAACTTCAAGTTGAGCCGGCCTTCGGGTTCGATGCTTGTTTGTTTAACAGATGCGTAACGGCGAGGTCAGATGTTCTTCTCAACTTCAGGTTGAGCCGGCCTTCGGGTTAGATGCCTGTTTGTTTAACTGATGCCTGGCGACGAGGTCAGATGTACTTCTCAACTTCGGGTTGAGCATGCCTTCGGGTTTGATTCTTGTTTGTTTAACTGATGCCTGACAGCGAGGTAAGATGATCTTCTCAACTTCGGGTTGAGCCGACCTTCAAATTCGATCCCTTTTTGTTTAAAAGATGCCTGACGACGAGGTCAGATGTTTTTCTCAACTTCGGGTTGAACCGGCCTTCGGGTTTGATGTCTGTTTGTTTAACAGATACCTGATGGCGAGGTTAGATTTTCTTATCAAGTTCGTGGTGAGCCACACTTTTGGTTCAATGCCTGTTTGTTTAAAAGATGCCTCACGGCGAGGTCAGATGTTCCTCTCAACTTTGCGTTGAGCCGGCCATCGGGTTCGTTGCCTGTTTGTTTAACAGATACCTGACGGCGAGGTCAGATGTTCTTCTCAACTTCAGGTTGAGCTGGGTTTCGGGTTCGTTGCCAGTTTCTTTAACAGATGCCTGACGGCAAGGTCAGATGTTCTTCGTAACTTCGGGTTGAGCCGACCTTCGGATTCGATGCCTGTTTGTTTAATAGATGCTTGACAGCGAGGTTAGATGTTCCTCTCAACTTCGTGTCTATCCGGCCTTCGGGTTCGATGCCTGACGTCGAGGTCAGATGTTCTTCTCCACTTCGTGTTGAGCCGGCCTTCGGTTTCGATGCCTGTTTGTTTAACAGATGTCTGACGGTGAGGTCAGATGCTCTTCTACACTACGGGTTGAGCCAGCCTTCGGGTTCGACACCTGTTTGTTTAACAGATGTTTGACAATGAGATCAGATGTTCCTCTCAACTTCGTGTCGAGCCGGCCTTCGGGTTTGATGCCTGAAGGCGAGGTCAGATGTTCCTCTTAACTTCGTTTTGAGCCGGCCTTCGGTTTCGATGCCTGTTTGTTTAACAGATTCCTGACGGCGAGGCCAGATATTCCTCTCAACTTCGTGTTGAGGGACCTTCAGGATCGATGCCTGTTTGTTTAACAGATGCATGACAGGGAGTTCAGATGTTCTTCTCAACTTTGTGTTGAGCCGACTTCCAGGTTTGATGCCTGTTTGTTTAACAAATGCCTAACAGTGAGGTCAGATGTTCTTATCAACTTCGTGTTGAGCCGCCCTTCGGATTCGATGCTTGTTTGTTTAAAAGATGCCTCACGGCGAGGTCATATGCTCCTCTCAACTTCGTGTTGAGCCGGCCTTCGGGATCGATGCCTGTTTTTCTAAAAGATGCGTGACAGCGAGGTCAAATGTTCTTCTAAAATTGCCGTTGAGCCGGCTCCGGGTTTAATGCTTGTTTATTTAACAGATGCCTAACAGTGAGGTCAGATGTACTTCTCAACTTCGTGTTGAGTCGGGATTCAGGTTCGATGCCTGTGTGTTTAATAGATGCCTGACGGTGAGGCAAGATGTACTTCTCAACTTCGGGTTGAGCAAGCCTTCAGGTTCGATTCCTGTTTGTTTAATTGATGCTTGACAGTGAGGTAAGATGTTCTTCTTAACTTTGGGTTGAGCCGACCTTCAAATTCGATCCCTTTTTGTTTAAAAGATGCCTGACGATGAGGTCAGATGTTTTTCTCAACTTCGGGTTGAACCGGCCTTCGGGTTTGATGTCTATTTGTTTAACAGATGCCTGATGGCGAGGTCAGATTTTCTTATCAACTTCGTGGTGAGCCACCCTTTTGGTTCGATGCCTGTTTGTTTAAAAGATGCCTCACGGCGAGATCAGATGTTCCTCTCAACTTCGTGTTGAGCCGGCCTTCGGGTTCGTTGCCTGTTTGTTTAATAGATACCTGACGGCGAGGTCAGATGTTCTTCTCAACTTCAGGTTAAGCCGGGTTTCGGGTTCGATGCCAGTTTCTTTAACAGATGCCTGACGACAAAGTCAGATGTTCTTCGTAACTTCCGGTTGAGTCGGCTTTCGGATTCGATGCCTGTTTGTTTAATAGATGCTTGAAAGCGAGGTTAGATGTTCCTCTCAACTTCGTGTCTATCCGGCCTTCGGGTTCGATGCCTGACGTCGAGATCAGATGTTCTTCTCAACTTCGTGTTGAGCCAGCCTTCGGGTTCGATGCCTGTTGTTTAACAGATATCTGACGGTGAGGTCAGATGCTCTTCTCAACTACGGGTTGAGCCGGCCTTCGGGTTCGATACCTGTTTGTTTAACAGATGTTTGACAATGAGATCAGATGTTCCTCTCAACTTCGTGTCGAGCCGGCCTTCGGGTTCGATGCCTGAAGGCGAGGTCAGATGTTCCTCTAAACTTCGTTTTGAGCCGGCCTTCGGGTTCGATGCCTGTTTGTTTAACAGATTCCTGACGGCGAGGTCAGATATTCCTCTCCACTTCGTGTTGAGGGACCTTCGGGATCGATCCCTGTTTGTTTAACAGATGCGTGACAGCGAGTTCAGATGTTCTTCTCAACTTCGTGTTGAGCCGGCCTCCGGGTTCGATGCCTGTTTGTTTAACAAATGCCTAACGGTGAGGTCAGATGTTCTTATCAACTTCGAGTTGGGCCACCCTTCGGATTCGATGCTTGTTTGTTAAAAACATGCCTCACGGCGAGTGTTGCACCCTAAAATTTGAC
Organism: Lathyrus sativus; assembly: GCA_963859935.3. Taxonomy (NCBI): domain Eukaryota; kingdom Viridiplantae; phylum Streptophyta; class Magnoliopsida; order Fabales; family Fabaceae; genus Lathyrus; species Lathyrus sativus. The sequence goes on from OZ012735.1 coordinate 361,378,648, forward strand.
CAACATTTCTTTACCTAGCTTATGTTTCATTTCATTCACATTAGCATTATCATTTGCATTTCATTGACATGCATGTAGGAGATCAAGAGGTATGAGTACCAATCAAGATCTATACAAGACTATGAAGCTAGCCAAGAAGGTTATTCAAGTGTTCAAGGGTTGATATCTTTGTCAGAGAAGTCAGAAGATTCTCAGAGAGAGTGGTTGAAACCACAGTTGTGTGCCTCCTAACTTGAGAGTTGTGGGAAGCTCCTCAGATGATTCTGAGGCTATGAAGAAGGACATGAAGCCTTGAGAGGGCTTATGATATGTCTTGAAAGCCATCATGAAGCCTAGACAAGTCATTGTACAAGATTAAGAGGACCTAGCCATGAGTGGTATAATTAGGGTTTGACTGGGTCAACCCTAGGTCAACTGATGATTTGGAGAGGGTTGAGACCTAATCCAAGAGCCATGTGATCATGGATTGATGAATTGAGATGCTATAAGGATGATTTCAAGGTTAACTCCTCATGATTGAAGAGTTTGAGAAGTTTCAAGCTAGGGTTTCTAAGGCTTGACAGTGTAAAATCCCCTAGTTTGACCCCTATCTTCAAGGCAGTTTAGCTCAAGATGTGATTGTCATCTCATCTTTACCCCAACATGAATGTTGTAGAGCTTCTTATTAGCTTTAATTTGAGTACTAGAAGTCCTTGATAGGATTTGTAGAGCTCAAGTTGTGACTTTGACAAGTTACAGGTCATCTGAGGTATGTGAATCTGGGGCCTTGAAAGTCACCCAACTTGCATCAAACATTTGCCTAAGAAGGATGATTCCTATGGACTTTTGGCCAACATGAATATTGTTCCCTATCTTCTTAGCTTTCTAGAGAGTACTAGAAGTACTTGATAGGATTTGTATAACTCAAGTTATGGCTTTGACAAGTCAAGGGCATTTTGGTCATTTGGAGATTACAGGTCATTTCAAGCATAAGGCCATAACTACTATTTCCAAGCTTCAAATGGAATAATCTTCAACATCAAACTTGCTCAAAATGATGTTTTAAGGCTAGTACAGAGGTCATGAGATGATGAAAAGGCTTGTAGCTCAAAGTTGCAAAAATGACCTAAAATAAGGACACAAGTTAAATAAACCAAAGTTGGAAATTGATATTTTTGACCTACACATCCAAACCATGGCATGTAATATATCATTTTGACTCTAGAAGACATTTTAAAAACATTGGTTTAGCCACATTTTTTATTTGAGGTCTATATGGTGGACTTGCTTTGAAAAGCACTTACTTGCATATTAAGCCACATTTGCAAAACCCAAAATCAAGGCATGGGCAAGGGTTTTTGCAAGCTAAACACCTCTAATATCTCACTAGGGGAGAAATTAAGAGTGAATGGGATGAATTCCAAGCTGTTTGCAAGGGTTGTACATGTCATGATAAGTGATTCAAAATCTCATGACATGAGAGGTGGAAATCTCATTGGAAGGATCTAGAGGATTCTAGATCATCCAAACTTCATCTATATATTGAGTAGAATGGATCCATAGCAGAGTTTGGTGATCATTGAAGGATTGAGCATAGTTTGAGTTTGAGTTTTCATAGATTGCAATTGAAATCGGTTTCATCAAATTCCTCAAATTCCATTCATTTTCTTGATTGATTCTTCTTCCATGAGTGCCAAGTAGTGATTTCAGATCATTTTCAAGAAGAATTGGTGGCTAGATCGTGTGGGAGCAAGTGGTTTTCAGCACCTGCAACTCATCATCGTGTTTCAAGATTGAAGCACTTTCCATTGATTCTTTTTCATACAGAAGCAAGAAGAAGGTTCAGTGATCGTGTCCAGAAGATTTGAGAGCTTGAAGTGAAGATTTGGTGCATCTGTTATTCAAGAATTTCCAGGTTGGTAACCTTCTTCCTATAGCATGATTTAGGAAGAATTAGGTTGAATTAAGGTGCTAGATTAGTTGTAGAATGGCCTAGGATGGATTTCAGATGGTTAATTGATCAATTAGAGACAAAATAGGAAGATCACCTTTTTCGGTTGAGATTGGGAGGTGATGATTCTTGAGGTTTCCGAAGAAATTAATGGCATGGTTGAATTCGTGGCAAGATTTGGAATGAGTTTCATGTTTTGACCTCTTGGATTGGAGGCCTCTAGGAAGAACTAGGGTTGAAGGGGATGATCGGAGCTCCATCGGCGGTAGCCGGAGCTGGGCGCGAAGTTCATGCGTTTGAAATGGAGAAGATGAAGTTTTCACCATTAGATCATGGTCTGACCATTGACTAGGAGAGGATCCAATGGCTGTGTTTTAAAGCTGGGTTGTGAAGGATTTTTGATGAAACGATGCGTTTCATTTACTCAGGCGTTTGGGCTTAATGATTTAAGTGTTATCCACACCCCCCAACGAGCCCAACCCATGTTTTTAACTGAAAATGATTACTTCTTGCACCGTGCGCTTCATTATTTTAATTGGATTTTCATTTAATTTCCATTTAATTCATGATTCTTGTAAAAATCATAATTAATTTAATATTAATCCAATCAAACCCATTCTTTTTGCATATTACTCATGATTGAGTCTATTATTTTTTAGAGAAAAAATATTTTCATTTCATGTAATTTCTGATTTAATTGGAATTTTGCATTTTAATTGATATTAAAATGATTATGTTTGATACATATTTTTGTGGAATTTTGTTTGATCTCATGGTGATGATTTTAAGCCTAATTTTTTGTGTGTGATTAGGTTAGATATGTATGATCCCATAGAATTTTTATCACATTTTTGTGATGAAAATAGGTGTGCTTTCTAGATTGATGTTTAGATGCCTCCTTTTTAGGGTTTTAGGTTTGATACCTTAAAGTGTAGAATTTAGTTCTAGGTCTAATTTGATGGTTTGATCTTTGAAACTAATATGGTAGAGTCATGATTGACCTAGGTTCCCATAGTAATTTTTGTAGTATTTTACAATTGATTTTAGTATTTTAGCTAGGACTAACTTTAGTACTAAGTTTTAGGTGATCCTAATTTACTAATTCAACTAGTTTAAGTTCTTTAGTTCCCTTAGATTAGGGTTTGTGCTTTGTTTGCCTTTGATTGAGATTGAAGACAAGTTGAAGACAAGAGGAAGGTGATTGAGGTGGCTTGAAGTTGCTTGGAGCTTTGGATTTGTTGGTGCCTGAAGGTGTCTGATGAAGATTAGGAGATAGGACATAGGGAGAGCCTTATAGTTAGAATGATTTCTTTCACAAACATGGAAAGCATCTGGTGCCTGAAGTCTTTGGAAGGATGAGTGGCTTTATCTGGGAAGTAGAATTTGAGGGAACCAGTCTCTCATAATGATGAACCCTTGCAGGCTTCCTTTGGTTGTCAGTAAGCTGTTTATCATTTCCCCTCATCCTGTTAAGTCAATGGTCTTCTAGTTTGAGTATCTTGAGAGATGTTAGACTTGAATTTGAAGATGAGGACTTCACTGAAGAGTGTGGAAGAGGATGATTCCTTGAGCATTGCCATTACAGCTGAAGCTTGAAGAGCAAGAAGAGCAAGTTGATACTTGAAGATCCAATGGAGATTGAATGAAGAGCTGAGGCTTGAAAGAAAAGTGAATAGTGAAGGTGACACTTCTATGTGATTGAAGACTACTCTGAGAAGCTGAAGCTTGTAAGAGGAGAAGACCAAGTTGGGACTGGTAAAGCTAAGAGAGCTGAACTTGAAGACTGAGTTGATACTTATGAAGAAGATCCAATTGAGATTGAGTGTGGAGCTGAGGCTTGAGGAATAAAAGTGAGTTGATATTTGCACTGATGCATTGAGAGCCTGAAGGAATTAAGTTGATACTTGTGGTTAAGAATGAAGCCTGAAGGTAGAATTGACTGAGGAGCTGAAGCTTGAAGAAGAAAGGACAAGTTGATACTTGTGTTTGATGGATTGAAACCCTGGAGAAGCAAGTTGATACTTGGTATGAAGGGTGATTGAAGTCTGAAGACTAGGTTTGCTGTCAGAAGAGCTGAAGCTTGGAATTCAGAGAGAGTTGTTAATCTACTTTCTTGTCTGTTTTCTTTTCTGTACTGATGTGCCTTGTTTGACTTGCTTGATGCATTAGAATAAGTTCATATCTAGACTGATGTAAGCTAGGAGCATGATTGCACTAGAGGCTGAGTTGCTCCCTCTGCTTGTATTTTTACTGTATGGCTTTGCTTGCGGGTATTCGGTAGAGCCCAGCTCCCTTGCCTATGTGGTTTGTGTCTGCTTGATAGCATTTTATTTCCTCTGTATGATTGCAGTTACTTTTATTTTGTTTGACAGCATGTTATTCCCTCTGTATGATTGCAGTTATTCATATCTGGCTTGAGGTTGAGATGAGCTTGTGGAGGCTGACACCCCACACACATTTCCTCCCTCACTTGCATTGCATGCATTTTACAGTCATTATCTGTTTACCATTTAAGCTGATGCTTTATCTGTTTCTGTGTATCATTGACATGATCCCTTAGGACTCTCATTTCCTTTGATAAGGAAGTGATGATAGAACTTTAGGTTGAAACCTATGCATGATAACTTCTAGGAGTTCCCTGTTTCAAACCTCAACCATAGGATGAATCCTTGGCATGACAACAGTAGGACTTGATAGTCTCCCGTTAGTTGAGCCTGTTCTCTCTTCTCATCTCAAAATAGCTTAAAATACAGTAATCATGAGTTATTTCTATCGTACGTTATGAGCCTTAAGCTATCTGAGAAAGGATTGTTGGAGAGCTTCTTTTCAACAGTTTGGATGTTTAGTATGGCACCCTTTGGGTGACAGGCGACGCATTCACTCTCAGGTCATAGTCTTTAGTGCGATTGAAATTGCAAACACAATAAAAAACACTTCTTCCGTAAAAGACAGAAAACAAACTTCAAACCTTTTTGCCCCGTGGGCCCATAATTCAAAGGAAAGCTTTTCTGAAGAAAAGAGTGTCGTTAAACTTCAGCGCCACCGCAAACAGGCATTGTCCCTAACTACTGGAATTGTTGTTTAACCCTACTCGATAAAACAGATGAATCTGAATCCCCGTAATCTGTATTATCCCGAACTACGTAAGCTCTGATCTCTCATTCTGTTGAGAGTACGTAGGCACAATACTGACGTATTGGCGAGCCACCTTCCCCGTAACCAGTAGTTAGTCGAACTACGTTGACTCTGATTTCTCATTCTCTGATGAGAATACGTAGGCATAAGGCGCGATGCTTTACTGAGTCATTTTTTCTTTTCTTTTAAGCCAGCCTTGATAGGTAGATAGATAAACCAACTCGTCCAGTAAACACGACAAGCATGGATCCCGTCGAGTACGACGGACGTGAGGGGTGCTAACACCTTCCCCTTGCGTAACCAACTCCCGAACCCAGACAATGGTTGCGACGACCTTGTCTTACCCTTTTCGTCAGGTTTTTCCGATCGTTTACTTTCCCGTTCTGAGGGATAAATAACGAAAGGTGGCGACTCTTCTGTTTTGCCGGCACCTTATTTTCGCGGAAGCGACAGCTGGCGACTCTGCTGGGGACTTGATAGTTTCCTGGGATCTGACGTCCCGAATGCGAGTCAGTTTGGGGATCCAACATTCCCTGCGAGAGTCAATCCTAGCGCGTGTATGATTACTTGTTGGGTTGTGTTTATTTATCGCATTTTTATTTCCCGCACTTTATTTTTCAGTATGATATGATTATCTGTGCTGTTGTGGGAGGGGCATTCTGATGAGTGAGAAGCCAGACCCATGCTTGAGTGAACATATCATTAGTTGTGGAAATTAGTGGGCACGTGCTTGCTTGGCAGGCACTAGTGTCTCATGAAATCCACGCTCAGACAAGGTTCTCCCGGTTGGCTTCTTTTTCAACCCTTTGGGTTGAGGGGGTTGTTGGTTTGGAGGATTGTCGACTCTGGGGACCGATCATTTGTGATTCAGCCGAGCGAGGCCGCTTCATGAGCTGGTGATGCCACACCTTCTGGGTATCGTATCACCCCTCTTGAATGTCTGTGACGCTGATGAACGCATAGGATTCCAAACTTGAGTAAGTGTAGGTCCATACCTGTGAGCAGGGTTGGGTTTATTGCAGGAAACTTTGACCTTCAGATTACCTGGTTTTCTTGACAGTGAATCAGTTTTGTTGGTACCGCAGGTTCTCATCATCCGATGTTTGTTCTTGAAAGAGCAGAGTTTTGGTCCTATATCAGAGGACCTTACATTCAGAGATATATATGTGTGTTCTTGACAGAGCAGATTTATGATTGGGGTCTGAGGATCTCATCAGCAGATGTATGATTGTTCTTGATAGAGCAGGTTTTTGATTGGGATCAGAGGTCCTTATTATCAGATGGTTGTTCTTGACAGAGCAGAGTTTTGGTCATGTATCAGAGGTCCTTATCATCAGATGCTTGTTCTTGACAGAGCAGATTTATGGTCCTATGTGTGTGTGTTCTTGACAGAGCAGATTTGTGGTCCGATATCGGGGTTTTCTTCTTATCAGAGATAGTGGTTGTTCTTGATATAGCAGGATTATGGTTTTGTTGATACAGGATCTCCACAACACAGTTGCCTTGATCTCCTGCCGCATGATTGCATTTTACATTGTTTTGCATACTCATTTGCATTTCATTAACGTGTGTCTGTGTTGCAGGTACCGTTTTCCCCGATCCAGGATTTCTTGCCTCCTATTGTATTGTTATGGGTTCTTTGAGGAAGACCGTGGCTTACAAGCTCCCTGCCCATGTTGTGGTTCAGCTGACCGGTTTGATTGCTTTAGCAGATGATTCTGTGAGAGATGAGTCCAGAAAATCTTACGGCAAATTGCTCAGTTTGGTTCGTAAACCTTATGCGTTCGAGTTGAATGGGTTGCACGCTCTGCTGCAGTTCTACGATCCTCCGTTGAGATGCTTTACTTTCCAGGATTTTGTTCTCGCACCCATGCTAGAGGAATATGCTGATTTGTTAGGTGTGCCTATCAAGAGGCAGATGCCTTTTGTTTATATGGATGTTGAGCCTGATTTGGCTAGTCTAGTGTTGCACCCTAAAATTTGACCAACCGGGTCTCGTATCTGGTCCTATGTTTCGACGCATTCTTGCATTCACATCCGCATATCGCATACAGTGCATTTTTCATTTGTTTTGATTTTATCGGGATCGCAGCCCTCGTCTCGCGTATCAGGTGGTTTAATCAGTTCAGATAGGTAGAATCGTATTTTTGGGAAGTCGTGCCTCTCCTAGTGTTTTCAGCTCGCGCTGTTGTTTTTAGGGATATTTCGGTGCCCGTTTATTTTTACCGGCTATTTTGGTGTGCTCTCGCTGTGTTATTTGTCGTTCGGTGCTATTTTTGTTCCTTCGGAAATTATTGTGATTTTTCTGGATTTTATTAGGCATTATTAGGGTTTTATTAGATTTTTTTATCATTTTTAGGATAATATAGAATATTAATAGTTTTAATATTTTTTAATCCATTTTTAGAATATATTAGATATTAAATAGATTTAAATCCTTTTTTAGCCTTTTATAGAGTTTAATAGGTCTTATTAGAATATAGATTTTTTTTCTTTTATTAATAATAGTTTTTTTTAGGATATAATGTTTTAGATAAATAATACAGGAGATTTAATAGGGATTTAATAAATTTTAGATTAGTGGGTTTATTAGAGTTTTTTAATTAGGATTTACTTAGGTTAATTGAGTTGGTGTTAATTAGCTTTTAGTTAGTCAATCTTAATTGAGTCTAATAATCCATTAACCATTTTGTTTTTACTCACGTTAGTGTTAATTCAGCATTTAATTGGTTTGTTAATTAGTTATTAGTCATTAATCCAAGTTTTAATCCATTTCAGTTTTTTTTGGGGTTTTTATCATTTTTTCGTTTGGGACTCAATATCCAATTAGACAAATCCCAATTCATTCAAGGTCCAGAAATTGGTCAAAGTCCTATAAAGAGTCAGCATCCACGTGTAATCCAAAAAGGGGACCCACGTTTTTCATTTCCATCACGCCACATCACTTTCCTCATCACCTCTCTCTCTGCCACGCCTCACAACACGTGGGACACATGCATTAAACCCCTCCACTCACCTCACCACGTGTCCACCGCGGAGACTCCACCGGTTGCATGGCCGGCGGCCATGCAACCACCGCCTAGCCCAGCTCCGGCCACCGTAACAAATCCCACAACTACTTCCGGCCACCATACCAGTCACCGGAAACCCAATTTTTGCCCAGACTTCATCTTCTCCAGTTTTTCTCCTCCGATCCATCTCCATCAATAATCATCAATCATCAATAATCATCAATCTTCGTCTTCATCTTCTTTCTGATCAACATCATCTTCATGAAGATCAACCAAGATCTCCCTCGTCCTGCATCCAAGACTCATCAGTGAAGAACACTCAAGAACACCTTCAAGGTCCTTCATCATATCTCCAGAACAATCATCTGCAATATCACCTGGAAATCGCCAGAAACGCGATGGATCTTCATCGTTCAACAACAAGAACATGCAAGAAATCTCCAGAAATTCATCCGGAATGATGAATATTCATCAGATCTTCATGTTCGTCATCATCTCCAGAAATGGATCAAGAACAATCTCCCAGAAGAAACTGCAAGAACTTCATCTGGTTCATCATCCAAATCCTCCAGATTTTCAACCGTTCACATTCTTCGTCTTCATGGATTTTCCTCGTTTCCAGAAAGGTACATTTTGTTTCCTCCGATTCTTCCGGTGTTCTTTGGAAATCGCCAGAAATGTCATTGGATCTTCGAAGCTTCGCCAGATCGTTGATGATCTTCATCCAGCTTTAAAGATATTCTCCAGAAACTTGCTTCAAGCCTTCATCAATAGTTCCCCGGAGCTCTCGTCGAGTCTTCGTAATCAATCTTCGAGTTTGCAAATCTCCAGATCTACAATGAACGCCATGGATGTTCATCAGAGCTTCAAAGCTTCAAAGCTTACTCAGAATGAGAAATTTTGAGCTTCGTGATTTTGATGATTCAATTTTTAAGGCTTGTTTGCAGGTGATGATAGTGGAAGAAGAGTTGGGAGGAGCAATAGGGAGATTGAGATGTGAAGGCCGAGAACGAAGTACCGGCGGCGGAAGGGGAGAAGAGAGATGAGAGAGGAGCTTAGGGTTTCAGAAGGTGAAGGAAGGGAGGAAGAGATTGGGTTAGGGATTGGGCCTCAGGCCCAACTACGTTTTTTTTGGATCCACACCCCCCCTCCGGTTTTTTGCAGCAAACAGCAGCTGGGCTGGGCCCAGTTTGTTTTTTTTTTGTTTCTGCTTAATTCCCCCTTGTAACTGCAGTGTACCCCCTTTTTTGTATTTTTCTTTTTTTTATTATTTCTTTTGTTTAAAGATTTTAAAAAGAGGAAAAAATATGAAAAGAATGTTTTTGAAAAAGGATTGAAAAAGAAACATGAAAAATAGTATGAAAAAATAGAGAAAAAATATATGAAGAAAATATATTGAAAAAGGAAAAAGAGATGAATAAAAAATAGAGAAAAAGAATGTTTTTGAAAAAAGATTGAAAAAGAAACATGAAAAAAGAATAGAAGAAAATAGTAAGAAAAATAATAAAAAATATTACTTTGCAGATTCAATATTTTTTATAGATATTTTTCATAGGAGTTTATTTTACCAATTTTAGGATAGTTTAGACGTCCATTTGTTAGGGGACTATTTTCCATTTGATTTTTCCATTATAGATGGATAGGATAGGATAGTATTTCCTAGGAGATTATTTTTCAGTATTCAATTAAATGCCTGTTGGTTTAACAGATACCTGTCGGCGATGTCAGTTGTCCTTCTCAACTTCAGGTTGAGCCGGCCTTCGGATTCGATGCCTGTTTGTTTAATAGATGCCTGACATCGAGGTCAGATGTTCTTCTCAACTTCGGGTTGAGCCGGCCTTCGGGTTCGATGCTTGTTTGTTTAACAGATACCTGACAGTGAGGTCAGATGTTCTTCACAACTTCTGGTTGAGCCGACCTTCAGGTTCGATGCCTGCTTGTTTAACAGATGCCTCACGGCGAGGTTAGATGTTCTTCTCAACTTCAGGTTGAGCCAGCCTTCGAGTTCGATGCCTATTTGTTTAACAGATACCTGACGGCGAGGTCATATGTTCTTCTCAACTTCAGGTTGAGCCGGCCTTCGGGTTCGAGGCCTGTTTGTTTAACAAATGCCAGACAGCGAGGTCACATGTTCTTCTCAACTTCGGGTTGAGCCGGCCTTCGGGATCGATGCCTGTTTGTTTAACAGATACCTGACGGCGAGGTCAGATGTTCTTCTTAACTTCTGGTTGAGCCGCCTTCTGTTTTGATGCCTGTTTGTTTAACAGATGCCTGACGGCGATGTCAAATGTTCCTCTCAACTTGGTGTTGAGCCAGCCTTCGGGTTCGATGCCTGTTTGTTTTATAGATGCCTGTCGGGAAGGTCTAATGTTCTTATCAACTTCTGGTTGAGCCGCCCTTCGAATTCGACGCCTGCTTGTTTAACAGATACCTCACGGCGAGGTCAGATGTTCCTCTCAACTTTGTGTTGAGACGGCCTTCGGGTTAAATGCCTGTTTGTTTAACAGATACCTGTCGGCGATGTCAGTTGTCCTTCTCAACTTCAGGTTGAGCCGGCCTTCGGATTCGATGTCTGTTTGTTTAATAGATGCCTGACATCGATGTCAGTTGTTCTTCTCAACTTCAGGTTGAGCCGGCCTTCGGATTCGATGCCTGTTTGTTTAACAGATGCCTGACAGCGAGGTCATATGTTCTTCTCAACTTTGGGTTGAGCCGGCCTTCGGGTTTGATGCTTGTTTCTTTAACAGATACCTGACAGTGAGGTCAGATGTTCTTCACAACTTCTGGTTGAGCCGGCCTTCGGGTTCGATGCCTGCTTGTTTAACAGATGCCTCACAGTGAGGTCATATGTTCTTCTCAACTTCAGGTTGAGCCGGCCTTCGGGTTCGAGGCTTGTTTGTTTAATAAATGCTTGACAGCGAGGTCACATGTTCTTCTCAACTTCAGGTTGAGCCGGCCTTCGGGTTCGATGCCTGTTTATTTAACAGATACCTGACTGCGAGGTCATATGTTCTTCTTAACTTCCGGTTGAGCCGCCTTCGGTTTTGATGCCTATTTGTTTAACAGATGCCTGACGGCAAGGTCGAATGTTCCTCTCAACTTGGTGTTGAGCCGGCCTTCGGGTTCGATGCCTGTTTGTTTTATAGATGCCTGTCGGCAAGGTCTAATGTTCTTATCAACTTCTGGATGAGCCGCCCTTCGAGTTCGATGCCTGCTTGTTTAACAGATACCTCACTGCGAGGTCAGATGTTCCTCTCAACTTCGTGTTGAGCCGGCCTTTGGGTTAAATGCCTGTTTGTTTAACAGATACCTGACGGCGATGTCAGATGTTCTTCTCAACTTCAGGTTGAGCCGGCCTACGGATTTGATGCCTGTTTGTTTAAAAGATGCCTGAGAGGGAGGTCATTAGTTCTTCTCAACTTCGGGTTGAGCCGGCCTTCAGGTTCGATGCCTGTTTGTTTAACAGATACCTGACGGCGAGGTCAGATGTTCTTTACAACTTGTGGTTGAGCCGGCCTTCGGGTTCGATGCCTGTTTGTTTAACAGGTACCTGAAGGCGAGGTCAGATGTTCTTCTCAATTTCAGGTAGAGCCGGCCTTCGGGTTCGATGCCTGTTTGTTTAACAAATGCCTGAACGCGAGGTCACATGTTCTTCTCAACATCAGGTTGAGCCGGCCTTCGGGTTTGATGCCTATTTGTTTAATAGATACCTGACGGCGAGGTCAGATGTTCTTCTCAATTTCCAGTTGAGCCGCCTTCGGTTTCGATGCCTGTTTGTTTAAAAGATGCCTGACGGCGAGGTCAAATGTTTCCCTCAACTTGTTGTTGAGCCAGCCTTCGGGTTCGATGCCTGTTTGTTTAATAGATGCCTAACGGCAAGGTCTAATGTTCTTATAAACTTTTGGTTGAGCCGCCCTTTGGGTTCGATTCCTTCTTGTTTAACAGATGCCTCACGGCGAGATCAGATGTTCTTCTCAACTTCTGGTTGAGCAGACCTTTGGGTTCGATACCTGTTTGTTTAACAGATACGTGACGGCGAGGTTAGATGTTCTTCTCAACATCAGGTTGAACCAGCCTTCGGGTTCGATGCCTGTTTGTTTAACAGATGCCTAACGGCGAGGTCAAATGTTTCTCTCAACTTCGTGTTGAGCCGACCTTCAGGTTCGATGCTTGTTTGTTTAACAGATACCTGACGGTGAGGTCAGATGTTCTTATCAACTTCTGGTTGAGCTGGCATTCGGGTTCGATTCCTTCTTGTTTAACAGATACCTGATGGCGAGGTCAGATGTTCTTTACAACTTGTGGTTGAGCCGGCCTTCGGGTTCGATGCCTGTTTGTTTAACAGGTACCTGAAGGCGAGGTCAGATGTTCTTCTCAATTTCAGGTAGAGCCGGCCTTCGGGTTCGATGCCTGTTTGTTTAACAGATGCCTGAACGCGAGGTCACATGTTCTTCTCAACATCAGGTTGAGCCGGCCTTCGGGTTTGACGCCTGTTTGTTTAATAGATACCTGACGGCGAGGTTAGATGTTCTTCTCAATTTCCAGTTGAGCCGCCTTCGGTTTCGATGCCTGTTTGTTTAACAGATGCATGACGGCGAGGTCAAATGTTTCCCTCAACTTGTTGTTGAGCCAGCCTTCGGGTTCGATGCCTGTTTGTTTAATAGATGCCTAACGGCAAGGTCTAATGTTCTTATCAACTTTTGGTTGAGCCGCCCTTTGGGTTCGATGCCTTCTTGTTTAACAGATGCCTCACGGCGAGATCAGATGTTCTTCTCAACTTCTGGTTGAGCCGACCTTCGGGTTCGATACCTGTTTGTTTAACAGATACCTGACGGCGAGGTCAGATGTTCTTCTCAACTTCAGGGTGAACCAGCCTTCGGGTTCGATGCCTGTTTGTTTAACAGATGCCTAACAGCCAGGTCAAATGTTTCTCTCAACTTCGTGTTGAGCTGGCCTTCAGGTTCGATGCTTGTTTGTTTAACAGATACCTGACGGTGAGGTCAGATGTTCTTATTAACTTCTGGTTGAGCTGGCCTTCAGGTTCGATTCCTTCTTGTTTAACAGATGCCTCACGGCGAGGTCAGATGTTCCTCTCAACTTGGTGTTGAGCCGGCCTTCGGGTTCGATGCCTGTTTGTTTAACAGATACTTGACGGCGAGGTTAGATGTTCTTCGTAACTTCTGGTTGAGTCGTCCTTCGGGTTCGATGCCTGTTTGTTTAACAGAATCCTGACAGCAAGGTCACATATTCTTCTCAACTTCGGGTTGAGCCGGCCTTCGGGTTCGATGCCTGTTTGTTTAACAGATACCTGACGGCGAGGTGAGATGTTCTTCTCAACTTTCGGTTGAGCCGCCTTCAGTTTCGATGCCTGTTTGTTTAACAGATGCCTGACGGCGAGGTCAAATGTTCCTCTCAACTTGGTGTTGAGCCGGCCTTCGGGTTCGATGCCTGTTTGTTTTATAGATGCCTGACGGCAAGGTCTAATGTTCTTATCAACTTCTGGTTGAGCCGCCCTTCGAGTTCAATGCCTGCTTGTTTAATAGTTACCTCACGGTAAGGTCATATGTTCCTCTCAACTTCGTGTTGAGCCGTCCTTCGGGTTAAATGCCTATTTGTTTAACAGATACCTGACGGTGATGTCGGATGTTCTTCTCAACTTCAGGTTGAGCCGGCCTTCGGATTCGATGCCTGTTTGTTTAACAGAATCCTGACAGCGAAGTCAGATGTTCTTCTCAACTTCGGGTTGAGCCGGCCTTCGGGTTCGATGCCTGTTTATTTAACAGTTACCTGACGGCGAGGTCAGATGTTCTTCTTAACTTCCGGTTGAGCCGCCTTCGGTTTTGATGCCTGTTTGTTTAACAGATGCCTGACGGCGAGGTCGAATGTTCCTCTCAACTTGGTGTTGAGCCGGCCTTCGGGTTCGATGCCTGTTTGTTTTATAGATGCCTGTCGGCAAGGTCTAATGTTCTTAGCAACTTTTGGATGAGCCGCCCTTCGAGTTCGATGCCTGCTTGTTTAACAGATACCTCACTGCAAGGTCAGATGTTCCTCTCAACTTCGTGTTGAGCCGACCTTTGGGTTAAATGCCTGTTTGTTTAACAGATACCTGACGGCGATGTCAGGTTTTCTTCTCAACTTCAGGTTGAGCCGGCCTTCGGATTCGATGCCTGTTTGTTTAACAGATGCCTGACAGCGAGGTCATATGTTCTTCTCAACTTTGGGTTGAGCCGGCCTTCGGGTTTGATGCTTGTTTCTTTAACAGATACCTGACAGTGAGGTCAGATGTTCTTCACAACTTCTGGTTGAGCCGGCCTTCGGGTTCGATGCCTGTTTGTTTAACAGGTACCTGAAGGCGAGGTCAGATGTTCTTCTCAATTTCAGGTTGAGCCGGCCTTCGGGTTCGATGCCTGTTTGTTTAACAGATGCCTGAACGCGAGGTCACATGTTCTTCTCAACATCAGGTTGAGCCGGCCTTCGGGTTTGATGCCTGTTTGTTTAATAGATACCTGACGGCGAGGTCAGATGTTCTTCTCAATTTCCAGTTGAGCCGCCTTCGGTTTCGATGCCTGTTTGTTTAACAGATGCCTGACGGCGAGGTCAAATGTTTCCCTCATCTTGTTGTTGAGCCAGCCTTCGGGTTCGATGCCTGTTTGTTTAATAGATGCCTAACGGCAAGGTCTAATGTTCTTATCAACTTTTGGTTGAGCCGCCCTTCGGGTTCGATGCCTTCTTGTTTAACAGATGCCTTACGGCGAGATCAGATGTTCTTCTCAACTTCTGGTTGAGCCGACCTTCGGGTTCGATACCTGTTTGTTTAACAGATACCTGACGGCGAGGTCAGATGTTCTTCTCAACTTCAGGTTGAACCAGCTTTCGGGTTCGATGCCTGATTGTTTAACAGATGCCTAACAGCGAGGTCAAATGTTTCTCTCAACTTCGTGTTGAGCCGGCCTTCAGGTTCGATGCTTGTTTGTTTAACAGATACCTGACGGTGAGGTCAGATGTTCTTATCAACTTCTGGTTGAGCTGGCCTTCGGGTTCGATTCCTTCTTGTTTAACAGATGCCTCACGGCGAGGTCAGATGTTCCTCTCAACTTGGTGTTGAGCCGGCCTTTGGGTTCGATGCCTGTTTGTTTAACGGATACCTGACGGCGAGGTTAGATGTTCTTCGTAACTTCTGGTTGAGTCGGCCTTCGGGTTCGATGCCTGTTTGTTTAACAGATACCTGACGGCGAGGTTAGATGTTCTCCGTAACTTCTGGTTGAGTCGGCCTTCGGGTTCGATGCCTGTTTGTTTAACAGAAGCCTGACAGCAAGGTCACATATTCTTCTCAACTTCGGGTTGAGCCGGCCTTCGGGTTCGATGCCTGTTTGTTTAACAGATACCTGACGGCGAGGTGAGATGTTCTTCTCAACTTTCGGTTGAGCCGCCTTCAGTTTCGATGCCTGTTTGTTTAACAGATGCCTGACGGCGAGGTCAAATGTTCCTCTCAACTTGATGTTGAGCCGGCCTTCGGGTTCGATGCCTGTTTGTTTTATAGATGCCTGACGGAAAGGTCTAATGTTCTTATCAACTTCTGGTTGAGCCGCCCTTCGAGTTCAATGCCTGCTTGTTTATTAGTTACCTCACGGTAAGGTCATATGTTCCTCTCAACTTCGTGTTGAGCCGTCCTTCGGGTTAAATGACGGCGATGTCGGATGTTCTTCTCAACTTCAGGTTGAGCCGGCCTTCGGATTCGATGCCTGTTTGTTTAACAGATGCCTGACAGTGAACTCAGATGTTCTTCTCAACTTCGGGTTGAGCCGCCCTTCGGGATCGATCCCTTTTTGTTTAACAGATACCTGACGACGAGGTCAGATGTTCTTCACAACTTCTGGTTGAGCCGGCCTTCGGGTTTGATGCCTGTTTGTTTAATAGATACCTGACGGCGAGGTCAGATGTTCTTCTCAACTTCCGGTTAGGCCGCCTTCGGTTTCGATGCCTGTTTGTTTAACAGATGCCTAACGGCGAGGTCAAATGTTCCTCTCAACTTGGTGTTGAGCCGTCCTTCGGGTTCGATACCTGTTTGTTTAATAGATGCCCAACGACAAGGTCTAATGTTCTAATTAACTTCTGGTTGAGCCGCCCTTCGAGTTCGATGCCTGCTTTTTTAACAGATACCTCACGGCGAGGTCAGATGTTCCTCTCAACTTCGTGTTGAGCCGGCCTTCGGGTTAAATGCCTGTTTGTTTAACAGATACCCGACGGCAATGTCAATTGTTCTTCTCAACTTTAGGTTGAGCGGCATTCGGATTCGATGCCTGTTTGTTTAACAGATGCCTGACAGGGAGGTCAAATGTTCTTCTCAACTTCGGGTTGAACCGACCTTAGGGTTCGAAGCTTGTTTGTTTAACGGATACCTGACGGTGAGGTAAGATGTTCTTCACAACTTCTGGTTGAGCCGGCCTTCGGGTTCGATGCCTGCTTGTTTAACGGATGCCTCACACCAAGGTCAGATGTTGTTCTCAACTTCAGGTTGAGCCGGCCTTCGGGTTCGATGCCTATTTGTTTAACAGATACCTGACGGCGAGGTCAGATGTTCTTCTCAACTTCAGGTTGAGCCGACCTTCGGGTTCGAGGCCTGTTTGTTTAACAGATGCCTGACAGCGAGGTCACATGTTCTTCTCAACTTCGGGTTGAGCAGGCCTTCGGGTTCGATGCCTGTTTATTTAACAGATACCTGATGGCGAGGTCAGATGTTCTTCTTAACTTCCGGTTGGGCCGCCTTCGGTTTTGATGCATGTTTGTTTAACACATGCCTGTCGGCGAGGTCAAATGTTCCTCTCAACTTGGTGTTGAGCCGGCCTTCGGGTTCGATGCCTATTTGTTTTATAGATGCCTGACGGCAAGGTCTAATGTTCTTATAAACTTCTGGTTGAGCCCCCTTCGAGTTCGTTGCTTTCTTGTTTAACAGATACCTCACGACGAGGTCAGATGTTCCTCTCAACTTCCTGTTGAGCCGGCCTTCGGGTTCAATGCCTATTTGTTTAACAGATACCTGACGACGATGTCAGATGTTCTTCTCAACTTCAGGTTGAGCCGGCCTTCGGATTCGATGTCTGTTTGTTTAAAAGATGCCTGACAGCGAGGTCAGATGTTCTTCTCAACTTCGGGTTGAGCCGGTCTTCAGGTTCAATGCCTGTTGGTTTAACATATACCTGACGGCGAGGTCAGATGTTCTTCTCAATTTCCGATTGAGCCGCCTTCAGTTTCGATGCCTGTTTGTTTAACAGATGCCTAAGGACGAGGTCAAATGTTTCTCTCAACTTGGTGTTGAGCCAGCCTTCGAGTTCGATGCCTGTTTGTTTAATAGATGCCTGACGACAAGGTCTAATGTTCTTATCAACTTCTAGTTGAGCCGCCCTTCGGGTTCGATGCCTTCTTTTTTAACAGATACCTCACGGCAAGGTCAGATGTTCCTCTCAACTTCGTGTTGAGCCGGCCTTTGAGTTAAATGCATGTTTGTTTAACAGATACCTGACGGCGATGTCAGTTATTCTTCTCAACTTCAGGTTGAGCCGGCCTTCGGATTCGATGCCTGTTTGTTTAACGGATGCCTGACAAGGAGGTCAGATGTTCTTCTCAACTTCGGGTCGAGCCGGCCTTCGGGTTCGATGCTTGTTTATTTAACAGATACCTGACGGTGAGGCCAGATGTTTTTCACTACTTCTGGTTGAGCCGGCCTTCGGGTTCGATGCCTGCTTGTTTAACAGATGCCTCACGGCAAGGTCAGATGTTCTTCTCAACTTCTGGTTGAGCCGGCCTTCGGGTTCGATGCCTATTTGTTTAACAGATACTTGACAGCGAGGTCAGATGTTCTTCTCAACTTCCGGTTGAGCCGACCTTCGGGTTCAAGGCCTGTTTGTTTAACAGATGCCTGACAGCGAGGTCACATTTTCTTCTCAACTTCGGGTTAAGCCGGCCTTCGGGTTCGATGCCTGTTTATTTAACAGATACCTGACGGCGAGGTCAGATGTTCTTCTTAACTTCTGGTTGAGCCGCCTTAGGTTTTGATGCCTGTTTGTTTATCAGATGCCTGACGGCGAGGTCAAATGTTCCTCTCAACTTGGTGTTGAGCCGGCCTTCGGGTTCGATGCTTGTTTGTTTTATAGATGCTTGACGGCAAGGTCTAATGTTCTAATCAACTTTTGGTTGAGCCGCACTTCGAGTTCGATACCTGCTTGTTTAACAGATACCTCACGTCGAGGTCAGATGTTCCTCTCAACTTCGTGTTGAGCCGGCCTTGGGGTTAAATGCCTGTTTGTTTAAGAAATACCTGACGGTGATGTCAGATGTTCTTCTCAACTTCAGGT
This sequence comes from Lathyrus sativus, assembly GCA_963859935.3. Lineage (NCBI taxonomy): Eukaryota > Viridiplantae > Streptophyta > Magnoliopsida > Fabales > Fabaceae > Lathyrus > Lathyrus sativus. The sequence continues at coordinate 361,397,076 of OZ012735.1, forward strand.
TGAGCCGGCCTTCGGATTCGATGCTTGTTTGTTTAAAAGATGCCTGACAGCGAGTTCAGATGTTCTTCTCAACTTCAGGTTTAGCCGGCCTTCAGGTTCGATGCCTTTTTGTTTAACATATACCTGACGGCGAGGTCAGATGTTCTTCTCAATTTCCGGTTGAGCCGCCTTCGGTTTCGACGCCTGTTTGTTTAACAGATGCCTGACAGCGAGGTCAAATGTTTCTCTCAACTTGGTGTTGAGGCAACCTTCGGGTTCGATGCCTGTTTTTTTAACAGATGCCTGACGGCGAGGTCAAATGTTTCTCTCAACTTCGGGTTGAGCCGGCTTTCGGGTTCGATGCCTGTTTGTTTAACAGATACCTGAAGATAAGGTCAGATGTTCTTCTCAACTTCTGATTGAACCGGCCTTCGGGTTCGATGCCTGTTTGTTTAATAGATACCTGACGGCGAGGTTAGATGTTCTTCTCAACTTCAGGTTGAACCAGCCTTCGGGTTCGATGCCTGTTTGTTTAACAGATCCCTGACAGCGAGGTCAGATGTACTTCTCAACTTCGTGTTTATCCCCCTTTCGGGTTCGATGCTTGTTTGTTTAACTGGTGCATGACGGCGAGGTCAGATGTTCTTCTAAACTTCGTGTTAGGCCAGCCTTCGGGTCCGATGCCTGTTTGTTTAACAGATGCCTGACGGCGAGGTCAAATGGTCTTATCAACTTCAGGTTGAGCTGCTCTTCAAGTTCTATGCCTGCTTGTTTAACAGATGCCTCACGGCGAGGTCAGATGTTCCTCTCAACTTTGTGTTGAGTCGGCCTTCGGGTTCGATGCCTGTTTGTTTAACTAATGCCTGATGGAAATGTCAGATGTTTCTCTCAACTTCAAGTTGAGCCGGCATTTAGGTTCGTTGCCTGTTTTTATTAAGAGATACCAGACAGCAAGTCAGATGTTCTTCTCAACTTCGGGTTGAGCCGCCTTCGCTTTCGATGCCTGTTTGTTTAACAAATGCCTGACGAAGAGGTCAAATGTTCCTCTGAACTTCGTGTTGAGCTGACCTTCGGGTTCGATGCCTGTTTGTTTAATAGATGCCTGATGGCGAGGTCAGATGTTCCTTTCAACTTGGTGTTGAGCTGGCCTTCGGGTTCAATGCCTGTTTGTTTAACAGATACCTGACGGCGAGGTCATATGTTCTTCTCAACTTCGTGTTGAGCCGGCCTCCGGGTTCGATGCCTGTTTGTTTAACAGATGCCTGACGACAAGGTCAGATGAACTTTTCAACTTCGTGTTCAGCCAGCCTTCGGGTTCGATCCATGGTTGTTTAACAGATGCCTGGTGGCGAGGTCAGATGTTCTTCTCAAATTCGGGTTGAGCCGACAACGAGGTCAAATGTTCTTCTGAACTTCGGGATGAGCCGGCCATGAATCTGGATGTCTGTTTGTTTAACAGATGATTGACAGGGAGGTCATATGTTCTTCTCAACTTCAGGTTGAGTCGGCCTTCGGGTTCGATGCCTACTTGTTTAACAGATGCCATACGGCGAGGTCAGATGTTCTTCTCAATTTCGTGTTGATCCGGCCTCCGGGTTTGATGCCTATTTCTTTAACAGATACCTGATGACGAGGTTAGATATACTTGTCAACTTCGTGTTTAGCCGGCCTTCGGGTTCGATGCCTGTTTGTTTAACAAATGCCTGGTGGCGAGGTCAGATACTCTTCTCAACTTCGGGTTGAGCCGACCTTCGGGTTCAATGCCTGTTTATTTAACAGATGCTTGACGGCGAGGTCAGATGTTCTTTTCAACTTCGGGTTGAGTCTGCCTTCGGGTTCGATGCCTATTTGTTTAACAGATCCCTAACGGCGAGGTTAGATGTTCTTCTCACGTTCGGTTTGACCCGACCTTCGAGTTGGATTCCTGTTTGTCCAACAGATGCTTGACAACGAGGTCAAATGTTCTTCTCAACTTTGGGATGAGTCGGCCACCAATCTCGATGCCTGTTTGTTTAATAGATGCCTGATAGGGAGGTCAGATGTTCTTCTCAACTTCGGGTTGAGCCGGCCTTCGGATATGATGCCTGTTTGTTTAACAGATCCCTGACGGCGAGGTCAGATGTACTTCTCAACTTCGTGTTTATCCGCCCTTCGGGTTCGATGCCTGTTTGTTTAACTGGTGCATGACGGCGAGGTCAGATGTTCTTCTAAACTTCGTGTTAGGCCAGCCTTCGGGTCCGATGCCTGTTTGATTAACAGATTCCTGACGACGAGGTCAAATGTTCTTATCAACTTCAGGTTGAGCTGCTCTTCGAGTTCTATGCCTGCTTGTTTAACAGATGCCTCACGGCGAGGTCAGATGTTCCTCTCATCTTTGTGTTGAGTCGGCCTTCGGGTTCGATTCCTGTTTGTTTAACTAATGCCTGACGTCAAGGTCGGATGTTCCTCACAACTTCAAGTTGAGCCGGCATTTAGGTTCGTTGCCTGTTTGTTTAAGACATACCTGACAGCAAGTCAGATGTTCTTCTCAACTTCGGGTTGAGCCGCCTTTGCTTTCGATGCCTGTTTGTTTAACAAATGCCTGATGGAGAGGTCAAATGTTCCTCTGAACTTCGTGTTGAGCTGACCTTCGGGTTTAATGCCTGTTTGTTTAATAGATGCCTAACGGCGAGGTCAGATGTTCCTTTCAACTTGGTGTTGAGCTGGCCTTCAGGTTCAATGCCTGTTTGTTTAACAGATACCTGACGGCGAGGTCATATGTTCTTCTCAACTTCGTGTTGAGCCGGCCTCCGGGTTCGATGCCTGTTTGTTTAACAGATGCCTAACGACAAGGTCAGATGAACTTTTCAACTTCGTGTTCAGCCGGCCTTCGGGTTCGATGCATGTTTGTTTAATAGATGCCTGGTGGCGAGGTCAGATGTTCTTCTTAACTTCGGGTTGAGCCGACAACGAGGTCAAATATTCTTCTCAACTTCGGGATGAGCCGGCCATCAATCTTGATGCCTGTTTGTTTAACAGATGACTGACAGGGAGGTCAGATGTTCTTCTCAACTTCAGGTTGAGCCGGCCTTCGGGTTCGATGCCTATTTGTTTAACAGATGCCTGACGGCGAGTTCAGATGTTCTTCTCAATTTCGTGTTGAGCCGGCCTCCGGGTTCGATGCCTGTTTGTTTAACAGATGCCTCACGACGAGGTTAGATGTACTTCTCAACTTCGTGTTCAGCCGGCCTTCGGGTTCGATGCCTGTTTGTTTAACAGATGCCTGGTGGCGAGGTCATATATTCTTCTCAACTTCGGGTTGAGCCGACCTTCGGGTTCGATGCCTGTTTGTTTAACAAATGCTTGACGACGAGGTCAGATGTTCTTTTCAACTTCGGGTTGAGTCGACCTTCAGGTTCGATGCCTATTTGTTTAACAAATGCCTGACGGCGAGGTTAGATGTTCTTCTCACCTTCGGTTTGAGCCGACCTTCGAGTTGGATTCCTGTTTGTTCAACAGATGCTTGACAACGAAGTCAAATATTCTTCTCAACTTTGGGATGAGCCGGCCATCAATCTCGATGCCTGTTTGTTTAACAGACGCCTGACAGGGAGGTCAGATGTTCTTCTCAACTTCAGTTTGAGCCGGCCTTCGGGTTCGATGCCTGTTTGTTTAACAGATCCCTGAAGGCGAGGTCAAATGTACTTCTCAACTTCGTGTTTATCCGCTCTTCGGGTTCGATGCCTGTTTGTTTAACTGGTGCATGACAGCAAGGTCAGATGTTCTTCTAAACTTCGTGTTAGTCCAGCTTTCGGGTCCGATGCCTGTTTGTTTAAAAGATGCTTGACGGAGAGGTGAAATGTTCTTATTAACTTCAGGTTGAGCTGCTCTTCGAGTTCTATGCCTGCTTGTTTAACAGATGCCTCACGGCGAGGTCAGATGTTCCTCTCAACTTTGTGTTGAGTCGGCCTTCGGGTTCGATGCCTGTTTGTTTAACTAATGCCTGATGGCAAGGTCATATGTTCCTCTCAACTTCAAGTTGAGCCGGAATTTAGGTTCGTTGCTTGTTTGTGTAAGAGATACCTGACAGCAAGTCAGATGTTCTTCTCAACTTCGGGTTGAGCCGCCTTCGCTTTCGATGCCTGTTTCTTTAACAAATGCCTGACGGAGAGGTCAAATGTTCCTCTGAACTTCGTGTTGAGCTGACCTTCGGGTTCGATGCCTGTTTGTTTAATAGATGCCTGATGGCGAGGTCAGATGTTCCTTTCAACTTGGTGTTGAGCTGGCCTTCGGGTTCAATACCTGTTTGTTGAACAGATACCTGACGGCGAAGTCAGATGTTCTTCTCAACTTCGTGTTGAGCCGGCCTCTGGGTTCGATGCCTGTTTGTTTAACAGATGCCTGACGACGAGGTTAGATGAACTTTTTAACTTCGTGTTCAGCCGGCCTTCGGGTTCGATGCATGTTTGTTTAACAGATGCCTGGTGGCGAGGTCAGATGTTCTTCTCAACTTCGGGTTGAGCCGACAACGAGGTCAAATGTTCTTCTCAACTTCGGGATGAGCCGGCTATCAATCTGGATGCCTGTTTGTTTAACAGATGACTGACAGGGAGGTCAGATGTTCTTCTCAACTTCAAGTTGAGCCGGCCTTCGGGTTTGATGGCTATTTGTTTAACAGATGCCTGATGGCGAGGTCAGATGTTCTTCTCAATTTCGTGTTGAGCCGGCCTCCGGGTTCGATGCCTGTTTGTTTAACAAATGCCTGACGACGAGGTTAGATGTACTTCTCAACTTCGTGTTCATCCGGCCTTCGGGTTCGATGCCTGTTTGTTTAACAGATGCCTGGTGGCGAGGTCAGATATTCTTCTCAACTTCGGGTTGAGCCGACCTTCGGGTTCGATGCCTGTTTGTTTAACAAATGCTTGACGACGAGGTCAGATATTATTTTCAACTTCGGGTTGAGTCGGCCTTCGGGTTCGATGCCTATTTGTTTAACAGATGCCTGACGGCGAGGTTAGATATTCTTCTCACCTTCGGTTTGAGCCGGCCTTCGAGTTGGATTCCTGTTTGTTCAACAGATGCTTGACAACGAAGTCAAATGTTCTTCTCAACTTTGGGATGAGCCGGCCATCAATCTCGATGCCTGTTTGTTTAACAGATGCCTGACAGGGAGGTCAGATGTTCTTCTAAACTTCAGGTTGAGCCGGCCTTCGGGTTCGATGCCTGTTTGTTTAACAGATCCTTGACGGCAAGGTCAAATGTACTTCTCAACTTCGTGTTTATCCGCCCTTCGGGTTCGATGCCTGTTTGTTTAATTGGTGCATGACGGCGAGGTCAGATGTTCTTCTAAACTTCGTGTTAGGCCAGCCTTCGGGTCCGAGGCCTGTTTGTTTAACAGATGCGTGATGGCGAGGTCAAATGTTTTTATCAACTTCAGGTTGAGCTGCTCTTCGAGTTCTATGCCTGCTTGTTTAACAGATGCCTCACGGCGAGGTCAGATGGTCCTCTCAACTTTGTGTTGAGTCGGCCTTCGGGTTCGATGCCTGTTTGTTTAACTAATGCCTGATGGCAAGGTCAGATGTTCCTCTCAACTTCAAGTTCAGCCGGCATTTAGGTTCGTTGCCTGTTTGTTTATGAGGTACCTGATAGCAAGTCAGATGTTCTTCTCAACTTCGGGTTGAGCCGCCTTCGCTTTCGATGCCTGTTTGTTTAACAAATGCCTGACGGAGAGGTCAAATGTTCCTCTGAACTTCGTGTTGAGCTGACCTTCGGGTTCGATGCCTGTTTGTTTAATAGATGCCTGATGGCGAGGTAAGATGTTCCTTTCAACTTGGTGTTGAGCTAGCCTTCGGGTTCAATGCCTGTTTGTTTGACAGATACCTAACGGCGAGGTCAGATGTTCTTCTCAACTTCGTGTTGAGCCGGCCTCCGGGTTCGATGCGTGTTTGTTTAACAGATGCCTGACGATGAGGCCAGATGAACTTTTCAACTTCGTGTTCAGCCGGCCTTCGGGTTCGATGCATGTCTGTTTAACAGATGCCTGGTGGGGAGGTCAAATGTTTTTCTCAACTTCGGGTTGAGCCGACAACGAGGTCAAATGTTCTTCTCAACTTCGGGATGAGCTGGCCATCAATCTGGATGCCTGTTTGTTTAACAGGTGCCTGACGGCGAGGTCAGATGTTCTTCTCAACTTCGTGTTGAGCCGGCCTCCGGGTTCGATGCCTGTTCGTTTAACAGATGCCGGACGACGAGGTCAGATGAACTTTTCAACTTCGTTTTCAGCCGGCCTTCGGGTTCAATGCATGTTTGTTTAACAAATGCCTGGTGGCGAGGTCAGATGTTCTTCTCAACTTCGGGTTGAGCCGACCTTCGGGTTCGATGCCTGCTTGTTTAACAGATGCTTGACGGCGAGGTCAGATGTTCTTTTCAACTTCGGGTTGAGTCGGCCTTCCGGTTCATTGCCTATTTGTTTAACAGATGCCTGGCGGCGAGGTTAGATGTTCTTCTCACCTTCGGTTTGAGCCAGCCTTCAAGTTGGATTACTGTTTTTTCAACAGATGCTTGATAACCATGTCAAATGTTCTTCTCAACTTCAGGATGAGCCGGATGTAATACCCCAAATTTTACCCTTACATTTAGTCCGGCATTTCGCATATCGTCTCCTATGAACATTTGCTAACCACTAACAAGTTGTGGAGGTGTTTGTTTTGCAGATTTGGTTGGTCCCAGGGGTATTTTGGTCATTTCACGCAAATTCTGCTAATTTCTTGAAAACGGGCTGTTATTACGTTCTGAGGTATTTATTTACCATTTGGGTCAAGGTGCCAGTATGTTTTGTCAGAAATATGATTGGACTCGGGGTCGTGCTTTGTTTGATTCTGAAACGTTTCCAAACAGTTTTGTTTCCTTTTATAAAGCTGGGTTGAAAAGGGAGTGGATACTGTTAAGGTTATTTTGAGAAGAGATGTGATCAACGAGGTTTTAATTTGAATATGTTTGGATATAATCATATGGCGGGATATCATTTATAAAAAGCAAAGGAGAGGTTAAGTTTTAATATTTGTGAGCTTTTATTCATGAATGTTCATAAGCTACAAATCAAAGTTGAATTTAAATAAATAATGGATGATTATTCATGGATATTTAAATTCATAATTGAGAAAATAGAAATGAATATTTACTGGATTTTATTTCACACCATCTAGAATTACAAGTTGAAATGGAAGTAATTTGTGGATTTTATTCATGATGATCTTTCATTTACAAAAGGATTATACATTTACAATGGGTATCTATTCTAGGTCCTAAAGTCCTAAAAAGAGATAAAAACTACAAGTTTCTTCATTGGTCCTCTCTTGAGTTCTTCACGCAACCCTTGATCACCTGCACATCAAAGCAGAACAAACCACAGGAAAAGAGGTTAGAAGATTGTTTGACACTCTCAGAACATTATCATCATCGAGTGTCGGGAGGGCACGACTAAAGCCGCATCCTACTCCCGTTACCAATCTGAGCCATCGGCGTCTGATCAGGTAGTTATTGTTCTTATCATAAGGGACTGCCGAGAGAAAGAGAGAGTAAAAGAAGTGGGACTGATTTGATTTGCCATAATTGGATTCGGTTCAAAAACAAATTAAAAACACCATTCCATCAAGTAAATAATTTTTGGGACACTATCAAGTAAACCAAATTTCACAGCTGTATCAACTCTGAACCACACAAGCGAACCCGTGAAAATCAAACACCAAATCTGAACGGAAATAAGCCACGACAGAATTCGCATCAGCATAAGCTCGGTTTCAGCATCAAATCACAATCAGCAGCAGTGTAATAAACCAAATGAGCAAGTCACATTGAAAATTCAAGTATAGAATCCAAGGCTCAGTGTGAACATCATAGCCTAAAAGTCGCAGCCACAAACAGTCGTTCGAAAGACGCACGGGAAAAGAACCAAGTCAAGCAAATCTGTCACCCAAGGTTCAACAAACAAATCATAAGCTGTACAAGGTTGAAAGAAGTAATCTAATTCACAAACATTAGAGCCAAAGCAATTCAATTCAAAAACGAACAAACTCAGAGAAGTTCAAAGAAAAATTATCCAACATCATAGCCTCTTCTCGCACAACAAACAACACAAGTTTTTCCAAACCTGAATTCCCAAAACTGCATCAGCTCTGAAGCCACAATTACACCGAAACAGACTTAGTTCCACAACACAGTTCACATCATGAAAAGCGACATAATTGAGTCAGATGAGATCACAAACTGCACCAACATGAGCTCATAAGCATCATAAAAGAAAAATCGGACAATGCAGCAAACGAATGTGCAAGGCCGAAATCAGAGTAACAAGCTGTATCAGAAAAAAGACAAACCACCATTAATCAACAGCCAGAAAGAGTAATTAGCGATGGTAAGTCACCATGACAAACCAACGTGCCATTCTGCTCACAACGCGAGCAACAAACAAGATCATAGCGTCTTCTCTGAAGGGCTCAGTTCAACATCATTGCCCTAAAACAGAAAGTTGGGGACCTGAAGATTAAAAAATTGAAACAGGTTAGGTTGTCACAAGCATATCAGTTCATAAGATAAACAAGTGCAAAACCATAACAAGTCCCTATCAGTCGTCGCAGCAACAGCGTAAAACCAGGATTGTAATATCCTGCTTCGACGGTTCAGACCATCAAGTCGTCATCACCATCAAACCTTTCTCGGCAGCGACAAAGATTGGCAGTTTCCAAACTTGGAGATGAGCCCTGAAAGAAGAAGAGGAAAAATCAGTTTGGTCTAGAGCAATAATCACAGGCATCTCAGCTTTTGCAAGCAATTGCGACAAAAGTGTATCAACAGGTAAGCTCGTACAAACAACCATAACAGGCATCTCAATAACAGAAGAGATAAGCACATCCTCTAGCAATAACTCATCTGCGTCTATGATCATGACTAAAATGAATGAGACACCCACAGAGAATAACTCTTCTACTTGTGAGGGCTTAACAATTCAAAATATGCAAAATCAAATAGATCACAAATAAGTTTGGTTCCAAAACAGATCAAAATAAGCCCGTTTCTGAAAGCAATTCGAAGCATATCCAATTGAAGCAAACCAGAAATATACACTCCAAATAGGAAAGTTCGAACCAAAATAAGTCATACCAGCAATGAGTCCCAAATCAAATCTGAAAAAGGAAATCAGAACATATCAGAGATAAATCGATATCAAATCCAATCTCAATTTTGAATCCTACCAGAAAAGATAACAGAAATCAAATCAAATCAATTTCAATCAGAATCATATCTCAGTAATGTAAAAAACCCAACAAAAGCCCAAAAGGAGAGATTATAAGAGGACACAACATCACCTCGTAGAAAAGGGGGAGGAAGGCGAAGAAGAGGATCGAGAAACCCTGAAAAACCACCGATTAAAAACCCTAACGGGTTAACGGCGAAAACGAAGAAGGGTCGCAAGCAGAGAACAAGGAACTAACGGAAGAAATCATCAAGTGCATCACTAAAGCGCAGACGAGTCAACCGAAGGAGGTCCACCGGCGCCGTTTCGTACAACAACGGGCAAACCCCCTTGAAGCTCAGACCGTATCGTCCAACGCACAATCTCGCCATCGAAGCATTCGAAGAGTGAGATAAAGATCTGTGTTTAATCATGTTTTCATGTATGTTTCAGGATATTTGAGAAGAACTAAGCATGTAAGTGAAGAACGATGAGAATCGGACATGGAGAAGAATGAGAGGCACAACGGCGCCGTGAAGGGGTTCATAAACCCTAACTCGTTGTTTTGACATACCAGCCCAACCCCTTTTAGTTTTCTCATCTTTTTATTTTATTATTTGTTTTTTTATAATTAATATTATATTAAGTATTTAAAACTGTTTTTTTAAAATAAATAAAATAAAAAAAAAACCTTTTTTTATATATAATAAAAATAAAAACCTTTTTTTTAATAAATAACTTAAAATATTTTTTAAATATAAAATTTAAAGCCCTTTTTTAGATTAAATTTAAAATATTTTTTTTTAACATTACTCTTTCTTCTATAAATTTAATTAACACTTTTTCTTTAAAAACAACAGAAAAAAACCTTCAACATTGCACTCTTGTCTCAGGACTCGTCCGATCACCGTCTAACTTCGCTTACTAATGCGTGTGTTCATTTTTGCAGCTTATGTTTACTGTTATTGCGTTGTGTTTTCATTTAAGTTTCATTATTATTGTAACTGCTTCTCGGTTGTAACCTCGCGAACGAACAATCGCGCTCACTCTCCGCATCTTATTTCCGCTTGCATGATTTAAATTTCTCACATTTTTATCACTATTATTCTATCACATCACTCACATCCGAAGGTTAGGTCTAGCTTTTGGTCGCCGCGCCAATAGTCCTCAACTTCAAACCCTTACACCTTTACAAACCCTAATTTTCACAAATGCCTCGCCGCAGGCAAAATTACCATTTTACCCCTAACCTTAGGTCAAAGAGTCGCCGCGCTCATTTTAGGGTTTCCCGCCGTGGAATCCCTAATTTAACCCTATTACAACTTAACAATTCAACGTAGAGATTTGGAGTTTCTACACTCCACGTAAGCGTGTCCTTAAGATGCGTTTATTCCCCTTGAGACCTTGACCATAGTCAAGAAGTCTCTAACCTCCCTTTTGAGGGGAACTACGATTACTCTGATTCCACTCCCGTAAGGATACGTAGGCACAAGATGCGATGTCTTGTCGAGTAAACTTAGAATTAACCCCTTAGGTCTCTTTTTCTCACTTTTAATCCTTTGTACATATACCTTAAGAATAATAAAGCAAATAGTAAAAATTTGAACAAAAGGTTCCTGTAGAGTACTACAGAAGTTTAGGGTGTTAATACCTTCCCTAAATTTAACCAACCCCCGAACCCTAGATCTTTCCCCGCATTGTGTTTACAATGCAAAAATAGGTTTTCCCTCTTTTGACCTTTTCCTTCGGATAAATCAAAGAGCGGTTGTGAATTGAATTGCGATTCAAACTCATTAATAGTTTGATATCCTATTTCCACCGCAACAGAAAATGGCGACTTCACTGGGGACTCTAACTTTAACTTTTGAGGGTTATCCCTAACTTGTTCATATTTATTACTATCTGTGTTATTATTCATTTGCATGTATATATTTGTGCTTTGATTGTGGGACTGTTCCTTGTGCGGTGAGATGAGTCCTACACCCGGATCTAGTGTACCTTAGGTAAATGGCAATAGACCAAGGAAACTGTACGACGTATATCGATACGGTTGATCTGGTGGCCATAGTTAGTGCGACTTCTTGGTTGGTGCTTATATTCCTTAAGTCAAGTTGAGGATAATATTGAGGCTGCCATGTGTTGTCAATGCACTAACTGACTTTTAGAACCCTAGTTAACTCATCTTGGCCTTTAGAAAGTAGTGAGGTAACCGGCTTTGGTGCAGACTGAAGTTGGTTGACACTCGATACTACGCTCATTGAGATCTTAAACTTGGAGGGTTTTGGTTGGCAAGTAAGTTGCCTTCTGAACAACCACCCTTATGAAGGATCAATGATATTGAGATCCCTTAGAACCTGGTTACTTTTGTAGGACAGGATGAACCATCTAACTTCAGGGGAGGGTACTTGCCTTTGGACCTCATGCGAGCCTTTAACCTAGGACTTTGTGTGTTTTCATGCGTTGCATCCATAAAGCATCTCATCGCATTGTATTTCATGGAGTTCAAACACCATTTATGGATATCGCGGGATACCATAAATAAATAAAAAAAATATAAAATGAAAAAACAAGAAAAAGATTTCTTTGGTACCCCACGACATTAGTAAATGTTTTGAATTCCATGAAATCTTCATTTACATTCACATTTTAGCATTACACTTCTGCATTGCATGTGCCTCCCGATTTCTCACACTCGGTTCTCTCACCTTCCAGTTTCGTCACCCTGAGTTCTCGGCACCAATACAACACCAGAGCTCAAACTCGGAAAAGAATGGAGGATCAGGCAAAAGAGATTGATCGCCTTAGCAATGAACTTGAAGACCTTCGAGGGGGTATGGGGCGTATGATGGAATTGCTACATGTCATGAATGCTAAGATGGATACCCAGCCCACTGTTGTTTCTGAGATTACCGGCGTTACTGTGGACCCTTCACCAAGTGTGACCGTAGCAAGGGACCCACCTTATGGTCTTGCTCCCGGTTTTGTGCCTCCTCAAGCCACTGTTCCGATTAATCAGCCTGTTCAGCAGGCCGTGCCCTTGTTTTCTGAAGTTTCTAGGGGGGCTCCTACCTTTGCACCACCTGTTGTACACACCCGTGCGCAACCGTATTTCAATGAGACAGTTTTTGATAATCTTGATGAGAATGTTGAGGGTTATGAGAAACATGATAAGCTTCGTGAGGAAGTAAACACTATCGTCCAGAGATTGAAGAAGGTAGAGGGTGATCAAATTTTTGGGACTGCTGCAAGGGATGTTTGCTTGGTCTCAGGTTTGGTTATTCCCCCGAAGTTCAAAACTCCGAACTTCGATCGCTATGAAGGTGCCACCTGTCCTAAGAGTCATTTGATCATGTATTATCGCAAAATGGCTGCCCATGTTGAGAATGATAAACTGATGATTCATTGCTTCCAAGATAGTTTGAAGGGTGCTTCTTCCAAGTGGTATTTAACTTTAGACCAGTCTCGCGTTAAGAGTTTTCAAGATTTATCTGACGCTTTCATCAAACACTACAAGTACAATATGGATCTGGCTCCTGACAGAAGACAGTTGCTGAGTATGTCACAAAAGAATTCTGAGTCATTCAAAGAGTATGCTCAAAGGTGGAGAGAGACTGCTTCGCAGGTAGAACCTCCTTTGACCGAGAAAGAGTTAGCTGATTGGTTTGTCGACACGGTCCGTCCAGAATTTTACGAGAGAATGGTGGGTAGTGTGACTTCAAATTTCTCCGACATCGTTGCTGTGGGTGTCAAGATTGAATTGGGTATGAAAAGTGGTAAAATGACAAATAATCATGGTACTTCTAAGGATCAGCCGAAGAAACCTCCGTATAGCTCCCAGAAAAAGAAGGAGAGTGAGACTAATGCTATATCCTCTGGTAGACCAAGGGAACGCTTTTATCGGCATCCGCAAGGTTATGCTCAACCTCAAGGGTACCCAGTCCAATATGCTCAACAACCCTATGTGGCAGCTATTACTCCTTCTTTCAATCAACAGGTTCCTATGTACCAACCTATGCAACAACCTCATGTTTATCCGCCTCCTGTCAACTACCTACATGCACCCAATACTCCTGCTCCTCAACAGCCAGAGAGTCCGGCTCCTCGCCGGAATGTTCCGAATAGAAGAACGTATAAGCCTTGTCCGCCAATTCCGATGACTTTTACCGAGTTGTATCCCTCTTTGGTCAAGCAAGGTCTAATCACCACTCGGGCTTTGGGTCCGCCTCCTAATCCTCTACCCGCCAATTACAACGCCGCTGCTCATTGTTTATTTCATGAGGGTGCGCCTGGCCATGATCTGGAGAATTGTTATGCTCTCAAAAATATTGTCAGGGATTTATTGGAAAAGAAGATTTTGTCATTCGAAGATCCTCAACCAAATGTTAAGAAGAACCCTTTTCCTAACCATGAGAGTGTCAATGCCGTTAGTGTCGATTCGGGGGATGGTTATGCCCTTGACGTTGAACAGATTAAGACTCCTCTCAAAATGTTCCATTCGAAACTGTTTGAAGCTGGTTTAGTAGATACTTCCCACGTTGCATGTGTAAGTTGTGAAGCCAGTACTAAGGGTTGTGTGTTGGTTCAGAATGATGTTCAGAGGCTGATTAATGAGGGTGTTTTACAAGTGACAAGCCAAGCCAAGAAGGATGTAGTCGCCGTGGTTGAGCCTGTCTTCCATCAGCCTGAATCAAAGGGTAAGGTACCAGTGTTTAATCTATCAGGGGCAGGCTCCGCCAACCTCGTGTTCGATATACCAAGGTCGCATATCCCTGAAGTGAATCAGCCTAAGCCTATAGTTATTCGAAGACTGAGTCCATTTCCTTTCAGTGATCCTAAGGCTGTGCCTTGGAAATATGACGTGACGATGATTGACAAGGAATCCGGGAAGGTTATTCCAAATGAAGAGGTTAAGGGCACGGTGACCAATATCGCAGAGGTAAGCAGGATGACTCGCAGTGGCCGTGTGTATACTCCCCATTCTAATGAGGATCCACCTAAGGAAACGACTAATATCCCAGTGCCTGCCAAAGACAAAGGTAAGGGAGCCGTTACGAGTGATGAAGATGCTGAATTTTTGAGGATCATCAAGAAAAGTGACTATAAAGTTATTGACCAACTTCATCAGACTCCTTCCAAGATTTCGATTTTATCTCTGTTGATGAATTCACCCGCTCATAGGATGGCCTTGCAGAAGGTTTTGACTCAAGCACATGTGGATCAAGATATTAGCACCAGTCGATTTAATAGTGTGATTGCCAATTTGACCGCCTGTAACACCCTCAGTTTCAGCAATGAAGAGTTACCGAAGGAGGGTCCGAACCATAATCGTGCTTTACATATATCGGTAAAATGTCAAGAGGACAATTTAGCGAGAGTGCTAGTGGACACCGGCTCTTCTCTGAATGTTCTACCCAAGAGGGTTCTTGATAAGTTGGCTTGTAAAGAGACTGTGTTGAAACCTACTCCTTTGGTTGTCAAGGCTTTCGATGGCTCTCGCCGATCGGTAATGGGGGAGGTTGAGCTTCCTATCCTGATTGGTCCGCAAGTTTTTAGTATCACGTTTCAAGTCATGGATATTAATCCCAATTACAGTTGTTTACTTGGAAGGCCGTGGATCCATGCCGCTGGGGCAGTGACCTCAACGTTACATCAAAAGATGAAATTCGTGATCGATGGAAAATTGGTTATTATACACGGTGAGGAGGATCTGATGGTCAGCAACCTGTCCTCTTTCCGTTACATCGAGGCCGATGAGAATGCTTTAGACATTTCCTTTCAAGCACTTGAGATCGCCAATGCTGTTCTGCTGGAGGTCGAAGAGACAGTGGGTCAAGGTAATCCATCTTTTGCATCTCTGAAGAGTACCAAAGCAACAATTGACAGGGGCATTCCTGAAGGCTGGGGAGAGGTAATTGATGTCAAGACCAAGACTGATCGCTCTGGGTTGGGTTACAAACCAACTCAGAATGGAGCTGCCACGACCGTCGAAGGGCGTCCGAAGGTTATCCAAGAAGTATTTGTCAGCGGAGGTTTCCAAGTCAATGCCATCAGTGACTGTGAGAAAAATGAAGAGCTGAGCAACCTGGTGTTTAAGGGTGATGCAGTTTTGAACAACTGGGAGGCCGTAGAGATCCCTGTTATTTTTCCCTTGTCAAAGTAATTGTTTTTTTTAAGTTTCATTTACATTTTCAAATAAAAATCCATAGCTCTGCCCAAGGCTATAGGGTCGCTGTTATTGGGCCACCTTTCATTTCTAAAAGGATATTAATAAAAGCATTTTTGTTCAATTCCACTTTGGTTCATTTGCGTTCTTCGTTTTCACCTTTAAGAATGAAATTGGCAACCTTTCTTCCAAAAAATAATAATAAAAAAAAACAGCATTTCATTCTTACATATCTTCGAGCATTTTAATTAAGTAAGCTTTCCATCATGCAGAGATATCGTAAACCTTGTTGGATCCAATGACTTTACTGACCCTCCTAACTGGGATGCACCCATCAATCAAGCTGAGGATGAGGGTGAAGAAGATTTTGAAGTACCCGCGGAACTGACAAGATTGATTGAGTACGAGTACACAGAGCTTCAACCGCATAAAGAGCAGGTGGACTTAATTAATCTCGGTACAGATAAGAGCAAGAAAGAGGTCAAAATTGGTGCAATGCTTGGGACGGAGATTAGGCCGAGGTTGATTGAGTTGTTAAAAGAGTATGTTGATGTGTTCGCTTGGTCGTATCAAGATATGCCGGGCCTAGACACGGATATTGTTGTTCACAAGTTGCCGCTTAAGCCAGATTGTCCGCCTATCAAACAAAAGCCTCGAAGAACGAGACCCGACATGGCTTTGAAGATTCGAGATGAGGTTAAAAAGCAGTTGGATGCAGGTTTCTTGGCAGTCGCAAAATATCCAGATTGGGTTGCCAACATTGTGCCGGTACCTAAGAAGGACGGTAAGGTTAGGATGTGTGTAGACTACAGGGACCTGAACAAAGCAAGTCCAAAAGACGACTTCCCACTGCCACATATTGACACACTGGTAGACAATACGGCCAGTTTTGCGTTGTTTTCATTTATGGATGGTTTCTCTGGCTATAATCAGATCAAGATGGATCCCGATGATCGAGAGAAGACTACTTTCATTACTCCTTGGGGAACCTTCTGCTACAAAGTCATGCCCTTCGGTTTAAAGAATGCAGGGGCAACTTACCAACGTGCTATGACCACTCTTTTTCATGATATGATGCACAAAGAGATTGAGGTGTATGTGGACGATATGATAGCCAAATCTCAAAGTGAAGAGGAGCATTTAGACCATTTGGTGAAGCTGTTTGAACGACTCAGGAAATACCAGTTGAAATTGAATCCTGCAAAATGTACCTTCGGTGTCAGATCCGGAAAATTGCTTGGTTTCATTGTTAGCCAGCGAGGGATTGAGGTAGATCCTGACAAAGTCCGAGCCATTCAAGATATGCCGGCTCCGCGAACCGAGACGCAAGTTAGGGGTTTTTTGGGACGTCTGAATTACATTTCCAGGTTTATCTTTAATATGACCGCTACTTGTGAGCCGATATTCAAGTTGCTTTGCAGGGGGCAGACAGTTGAGTGGAACCCTGATTGTCAGAAAGCGTTTGAGAAGATTAAAGGTTATTTGCAAGATCCCCCTATTCTGATCCCTCCCGTACCTGGAAGACCGTTGTTTATGTACCTTACTGTTCTCGAGAAGTCTATGGGTTGTGTGCTTGGACAACATGATGAGACTGGGAAAAAGGAACATGCGATTTATTACCTGAGCAAGAAGTTTACCGATTGCGAAAACAGATACTCACCATTAGAGAAAACTTGTTGTGCATTGGCATGGGCCGCTAAGCGCCTTCGGCAATATATGGTCTGTCATACCACGTTATTGATTTCTAAAATGGATCCGATCAAGTATATTTTCGAAAAACCTGCTCAAACCGGGAGGCTAGCCCGTTGGCACATGTTGTTATCTGAATATGACATCCAGTATGTACCCCAGAAGGCGATTAAGGGTAGTATCTTATCTGATTACCTTGCAGACCAGCCAGTGGAAGATTATGAACCTCTTAAGCTCGATTTTCCTGATGAGGATATTTTGTTGATTAAAAGAGATTGTGAAGAGCCAGATCCGAGCGAAGGCCCAGAACCAGGTCTTTGGTGGAAGATGATGTTTGATGGTTCCTCGAATTTCAATGGGCATGGTATAGGCGCCGTTTTGATGAATCCAAAAGGTGGATTTACCCCATTTACCGCAAGGTTGGACTTTGATTGTACTAATAACGTTGCAGAGTATGAAGCGTGCATCCTCGGCCTCGAAGCAGCGATTCACCTCCGAATCAAACTTCTTAAAGTAAGTGGTGACTCAGCCTTGGTTATTTACCAAGTACAGGGCAAATGGGAAACGAAGAATGAGAAGTTAATCCCTTATAAAGACTATATTATTGAGCTGATCAAGTATTTCGACGAGATAGAGTTCGAGCATGTTCCTAGATCCGAGAATCACGTAGCTGATGCATTAGCCATGTTAGCATCCATGTGGAAAGTTAAGTTTGTTAATGAAGCACCTCTTATCCATATTGAGCGCAAGGTTGAGCCCGCTTATTGTCAGATGGTCGAAGAAGTTGAGGTGGATGAAAAGCCTTGGTTTCATGATATCAAGAACTACCTCGCCAAGCAGGAGTATCCCGATGGTGCTACTAGTCTGGACAAAAAGACATTGAGAAGATTGGCATCCAAATTTTTTATCAGTAATGGTGTGCTATACAAGAGGAATCACGACATGGTCCTGCTCAGATGTGTTGATAAACGGGAAGCGGACATGTTACTACAGGAAATTCATGAGGGGACCTTCGGAACCCATGCCAATGGTTACGCTATGTCCAAGAAGATGTTAAGGGCTGGGTATTACTGGTTAACCATGGAAGCCGACTGCATCCGATACGCTAGGAAATGCCATAAGTGCCAAATTTATGCTGATAAAATGCACGTACCTCCGTCACCGTTGAATGTGTTGTCTTCACCATGGCCGTTCTCTATGTGGGGCATAGACATGATTGGGGCAATTGAGCCAAAAGCTTCTAATGGACATCGTTTCATCCTTGTTGCCATTGATTATTTCACCAAATGGGTAGAGGCTGTCTCCTACGCCAACGTGACCAAGCAAGTGGTTACCCGATTCATCAGAAAAGAGATTATTTGCCGTTATGGAGTCCCAAGCCGGATAATAACTGACAATGGCACCAATCTGAATAATAAGACTATGAAAGAGTTGTGTGACAATTTCAAGATCACTCACCATAACTCTTCTCCGTACCGTCCTAAGATGAATGGGGCCGTTGAAGCTGCAAATAAAAATATCAAGAAGATCCTGCAAAAGATGGTTGTGACTTACAAAGATTGGCATGAGATGTTACCGTTTGCTTTGCATGGATACAGAACCTCAGTAAGAACTTCGACAGGGGCAACACCTTTCTCACTAGTATATGGAATGGACGCCGTGCTCCCCATCGAAGTAGAGATACCTTCGCTAAGAGTGTTAATGGAAGCTGAACTTGAGGAAGCTGAGTGGGTTCAGGACAGATTGGATCAGTTGAATCTCATTGACGAGAAGCGCTTGACAGCCATGTGCCATGGGCAATTATATCAGAAACGGATGAAAAGAGCGTTTGATAAAAAGATTCGTATCCGTGAGTTCCGTCAAGGAGAGCTCGTACTCAAAAAGATCTTACCAGTACATAAAGATATGCGTGGAAAGTGGATGCCCAATTATGAAGGCCCGTTCGTTGTAAAGACCGTCTTCTCCGGAGGGTCTCTAATACTTACGACAATGGACGGTGAAGAACTTGCGCACCCTGTGAATTCTGATGCAGTCCGAAAATATTATGCCTAAAGACCCGCTAAGTCGAAAACCTGCAAAAGGCGACTTAGGCAAAAGTAAGGGTTGAAAAAAATAATAATAATAAAAAGCTCGCTAAGTCGAAAACCCGAAAGGGCGGCTTAGGCAAAAAAGAGCGTCCCGGTGGATTGAAAACCCGAAAGGGCGGTCCAGGCAAAAGTTAGGGACAGAGGCATTTCATTGCATCAGAAGACACACTTTTCGCATGAGAGCCATGTTTCAGTTCTTTCATCCTTGCCCAAAGCAGGATTCTGGATTAGTCTTAGTTATTAGTGTCAGTAGGTGTCATTGGATTCGATGTACCTTTTTCCCATGTTGCCAATTTCAAAATGTAATCATCTGTGGAGCTATGCCTTCAGCAAGCAGCCACCCTTTAATAAAAGATACCATCTCGTTACTTACATTCCTTGGTGCATTGCTCTTTATTTTCTATTGTTATGCAAAATGCGTTTATTCTTAAAATTTGAAAATGAAAGGTGCATTGTAGATTTTTCAAAACTATTTTTCAAAAACAAAACAAATTTGAAATGTAATAAATTACTTTGACTAGTGGAAATTCCGACAGGATCTCTTCATTTCCCGGAAATATCATTATTGCAGAAACACTTTCAAACCATTGCCCAGTGACAGTCCCCAGAGGGACTATAAGCTGACAACTTTTTTTTGGGTAACTCAAAAGTGTCCCTCAGGTTTTCTTCTCCCCAGGCGAAGACATAGTACTATGCACTCAAGCAATTTACTCTCTCCCCAGAGAATTCAGAACTTTAAAACCAGATTTGGTCCTACCGTTCTTACCCATGATTGACGTATTGGTTGCAGAGAACGCAGGGTATTTCCGTCGAGATGTTTATTTCATCTCTCGTCCCGTCTCTAGTCTGTTTCGTCAGCATACGCAAGGGCATAAGCATCACATGCCTATTTCATTACATATTCATTACATATTCATTACATATTCATTACATATTCATTACATACTCATTACATACTCATTTCATAACATCTAACATACATAGACATTAACATACATTCATATTAACATATTCATTAACATACGCGTTAGCATGCCCAGGTTCATTGTGTCTCTACCATCGGTCGTTACCACCAAGTAACTGGGTTTGTCCATTCTCTCCAAATAGATTGTCAGCCCTAAGCATAAAATACTTACTTGTTTCCAGTTTCCCTACGGAGCTCGATCCTCGTGGATGACGGTTACTTCAGCTGTCTTTCCTCGCCAGGATAAGATATCTACCCGTCGAGTTCATTCCCTCGATGGAGTCTTGATTACCAGTCTTCTTTCTAGCTCGATCCTAGATTGAATCTCAGTCTTGTCGGTCGTCAATCCCAACCGGACGTGCATTTATTTTGCACCATCTAAAGGTTTTCACCATACCATGACAGATACGCGACTATCTCGCTTGAGAAGTTTATCACTGTACCCGGACGTGCATTTATTTTGCACTATCTTTCAAGAAGATCAACTACAATACTTTACGGATACACGACAGTTCACGCCTGGAAAATCTACCAGTACAACACTTTACAATCCTACATGTTACAACCCTTTACACTTTACATTTTACAGCATCAGCATACGACATTTCTCACCTAAGAAGTCGATCCTATCCTCGTTATGACTCGCAGCAAATGGCCATCTCCATGGAGCAGTTGGGCTTCCATTTACCTGCCGTCTTGGGGTATGAACCCAAATCGTATTCAGGAAAGCACGATCCTGAGTTACGGGGAGGTTTGAGCGGAATCATATTCAGGAGAGCACGATTCTGAAGTTATGAAGAAGCTCATTTATCCTTTAGTAAAAGAAGGAGCGGAATCATATTCAGGAGAGCACGATTCTGAGTTATGAGGAAGTTCAGTTGGCCGTTTTTCAGGAGAGCACGATTCTGAAGAATGAGGAAATTTCAGGAGCCGAATCATATTCAGGAGAGCACGATTCTGAGTTATGAGGAAGTTCGATTATCCAGTTTCATATTCAGGAGAGCACGATTCTGAAGTATGGAAAAATTCATTTACAACCAAATCATATTCAGGAGAGCACGATTCTGAAATATGAGTACATTCAGTCATCCAGTTTCATATTCAGGAGAGCACGATTCTGAAGTATGAGGAAGTTCAGTTTACCCTTTTCATGTTCAGGAGAGCACGATCTTGAAGCATGAAGAAGTTTATTTATCCGTCAGTAAGAGAAGAATCAGAATCGTATTCCAGGCGCCGACCTTAAATGCGAGAAGATTTATTTATCAGATAAGCAGCAGCCTCTTTATTTGAGTGCTTATCCATTTTTGCACATAAGTCCCTTCCAACGATAAGCGACAGTTCTCCCGAGAAACTTATCAGGGCATCTCCCATTAAAGTCCATTTATTTTGGCATACAGTCGGTCGTTACCCTGTATATTTGATACGGATTTCCGAGAAGTTCGTTTGATCGTGTCACGAGGGATAGTTTACAGAAGCTTGGATGTTATTCTTTGCTCAATGCTCCAGCATTCTATAAGCGATCTTGCAATCGTACGCGATTCAGTTTTTATCCTTTAGATTCCCCAGTGGAGGCCGTCTCACAGATGCCATCTCCATTTGAGGATCTCGTTCCTTTTTCTAAAAGTGACAATTGGTCATTCGCACCAGTTGACTATCATTTTTTAGAATTCCCCCAGTGTTGTATTGTGTCTCAGCGCATCACTGCCCCCAGTGTGTTCTTCTCATGGCGTTTGTCTCGGTGTCGTCATGTTCGTCAGCATTTTCGCATTCATTATTCCAGCATACGCATCATATCAGAGTCATGGCATCATCTGCATTAAGTCGTTCCAGTTTTGTCCATAGCATTGCATATCGTCGCATATAAGGGCAAAATTTTCGGTTATCTATATTTAAATCTCTCCACCACGATTCCTCGAGTCTCTGTCACTCAAATCGTCCGGTGTAGCTATTTAAATAGGGGCAACTGTAATACCCCAAATTTTACCCTTACATTTAGTCCGGCATTTCGCATATCGTCTCCTATGAACATTTGCTAACCACTAACAAGTTGTGGAGGTGTTTGTTTTGCAGATTTGGTTGGTCCCAGGGGTATTTTGGTCATTTCACGCAAATCCTGCTAATTTCTTGAAAACGGGCTGTTATTACGTTCTGAGGTATTTATTTACCATTTGGGTCAAGGTGCCAGTATGTTTTGTCAGAAATATGATTGGACTCGGGGCCGTGCTTTGTTTGATTCTGAAACGTTTCCAAACAGTTTTGTTTCCTTTTATAAAGCTGGGTTGAAAAGGGAGTGGATACTGTTAAGGTTATTTTGATAAGAGATGTGATCAACGAGGTTTTAATTTGAATATGTTTGGATATAATCATATGGCGGGATATCATTTATAAAAAGCAAAGGAGAGGTTAAGTTTTAATATTTGTGAGCTTTTATTCATGAATGTTCATAAGCTACAAATCAAAGTTGAATTTAAATAAATAATGGATGATTATTCATGGATATTTAAATTCATAATTGAGAAAATAGAAATGAATATTTACTGGATTTTATTTCACACCATCTAGAATTACAAGTTGAAATGGAAGTAATTTGTGGATTTTATTCATGATGATCTTTCATTTACAAAAGGATTATACATTTACAATGGGTATCTATTCTAGGTCCTAAAGTCCTAAAAATAGATAAAAACTACAAGTTTCTTCATTGGTCCTCTCTTGAGTTCTTCACGCAACCCTTGATCACCTGCACATCAAAGCAGAACAAACCACAGGAAAAGAGGTTAGAAGATTGTTTGACACTCTCAGAACATTATCATCATCGAGTGTCGGGAGGGCACGACTAAAGCCGCATCCTACTCCCGTTACCAATCTGAGCCATCGGCGTCAGATCAGGTAGTTATTGTTCTTATCATAAGGGACTGCCGAGAGAAAGAGAGAGTAAAAGAAGTGGGACTGATTTGATTTGCCATAATTGGATTCGGTTCAAAAACAAATTAAAAACACCATTCCATCAAGTAAATAATTTTTGGGACACTATCAAGTAAACCAAATTTCACAGCTGTATCAACTCTGAACCACACAAGCGAACCCGTGAAAATCAAACACCAAATCTGAACGGAAATAAGCCACGACAGAATTCGCATCAGCATAAGCTCGGTTTCAGCATCAAATCACAATCAGCAGCAGTGTAATAAACCAAATGAGCAAGTCACATTGAAAATTCAAGTATAGAATCCAAGGCTCAGTGTGAACATCATAGCCTAAAAGTCGCAGCCACAAACAGTCGTTCGAAAGACGCACGGGAAAAGAACCAAGTCAAGCAAATCTGTCACCCAAGGTTCAACAAACAAATCATAAGCTGTACAAGGTTGAAAGAAGTAATCTAATTCACAAACATTAGAGCCAAAGCAATTCAATTCAAAAACGAACAAACTCAGAGAAGTTCAAAGAAAAATTATCCAACATCATAGCCTCTTCTCGCACAACAAACAGCACAAGTTTTTCCAAACCTGAATTCCCAAAACTGCATCAGCTCTGAAGCCACAATTACACCGAAACAGACTTAGTTCCACAACACAGTTCAGATCATGAAAAGCGACATAATTGAGTCAGATGAGATCACAAACTGCACCAACATGAGCTCATAAGCATCATAAAAGAAAAATCGGACAATGCAGCAAACGAATGTGCAAGGCCGAAATCAGAGTAACAAGCTGTATCAGAAAAAAGACAAACCACCATTAATCAACAGCCAGAAAGAGTAATTAGCGATGGTAAGTCACCATGACAAACCAACGTGCCATTCTGCTCACAACGCGAGCAACAAACAAGATCATAGCGTCTTCTCTGAAGGGCTCAGTTCAACATCATTGCCCTAAAACAGAAAGTTGGGGACCTGAAGATTAAAAAATTGAAACAGGTTAGGTTGTCACAAGCATATCAGTTCATAAGATAAACAAGTGCAAAACCATAACAAGTCCCTATCAGTCGTCGCAGCAACAGCGTAAAACCAGGATTGTAATATCCTGCTTCGACGGTTCAGACCATCAAGTCGTCATCACCATCAAACCTTTCTCGGCAGCGACAAAGATTGGCAGTTTCCAAACTTGGAGATGAGCCCTGAAAGAAGAAGAGGAAAAATCAGTTTGGTCTAGAGCAATAATCACAGGCATCTCAGCTTTTGCAAGCAATTGCGACAAAAGTGTATCAACAGGTAAGCTCGTACAAACAACCATAACAGGCATCTCAATAACAGAAGAGATAAGCACATCCTCTAGCAATAACTCATCTGCGTCTATGATCATGACTAAAATGAATGAGACACCCACAGAGAATAACTCTTCTACTTGTGAGGGCTTAACAATTCAAAATATGCAAAATCAAATAGATCACAAATAAGTTTGGTTCCAAAACAGATCAAAATAAGCCCGTTTCTGAAAGCAATTCGAAGCATATCCAATTGAAGCAAACCAGAAATATACACTCCAAATAGGAAAGTTCGAACCAAAATAAGTCATACCAGCAATGAGTCCCAAATCAAATCTGAAAAAGGAAATCAGAACATATCAGAGATAAATCGATATCAAATCCAATCTCAATTTCGAATCCTACCAGAAAAGATAACAGAAATCAAATCAAATCAATTTCAATCAGAATCATATCTCAGTAATGTAAAAAACCCAACAAAAGCCCAAAAGGAGAGATTATAAGAGGACACAACATCACCTCGTAGAAAAGGGGGAGGAAGGCGAAGAAGAGGATCGAGAAACCCTGAAAAACCACCGATTAAAAACCCTAACGGGTTAACGGCGAAAACGAAGAAGGGTCGCAAGCAGAGAACAAGGAACTAACGGAAGAAATCATCAAGTGCATCACTAAAGCGCAGACGAGTCAACCGAAGGAGGTCCACCGGCGCCGTTTCGTACAACAACGGGCAAACCCCCTTGAAGCTCAGACCGTATCGTCCAACGCACAATCTCGCCATCGAAGCATTCGAAGAGTGAGATAAAGATCTGTGTTTAATCATGTTTTCATGTATGTTTCAGGATATTTGAGAAGAACTAAGCATGCAAGTGAAGAACGATGAGAATCGGACATGGAGAAGAATGAGAGGCACAACGGCGCCGTGAAGGGGTTCATAAACCCTAACTCGTTGTTTTGACATACCAGCCCAACCCCTTTTAGTTTTCTCATCTTTTTATTTTATTATTTGTTTTTTTATAATTAATATTATATTAAGTATTTAAAACTGTTTTTTTAAAATAAATAAAATAAAAAAAAACCTTTTTTTATATATAATAAAAATAAAAACCTTTTTTTTAATAAATAACTTAAAATATTTTTTAAATATAAAATTTAAAGCCCTTTTTTAGATTAAATTTAAAATATTTTTTTTTAACATTACTCTTTCTTCTATAAATTTAATTAACACTTTTTCTTTAAAAACAACAGAAAAAAACCTTCAACATTGCACTCTTGTCTCAGGACTCGTCCGATCACCGTCTAACTTCGCTTACTAATGCGTGTGTTCATTTTTGCAGCTTATGTTTACTGTTATTGCGTTGTGTTTTCATTTAAGTTTCATTATTATTGTAACTGCTTCTCGGTTGTAACCTCGCGAACGAACAATCGCGCTCACTCTCCGCATCTTATTTCCGCTTGCATGATTTAAATTTCTCACATTTTTATCACTATTATTCTATCACATCACTCACATCCGAAGGTTAGGTCTAGCTTTTGGTCGCCGCGCCAATAGTCCTCAACTTCAAACCCTTACACCTTTACAAACCCTAATTTTCACAAATGCCTCGCCGCAGGCAAAATTACCATTTTACCCCTAACCTTAGGTCAAAGAGTCGCCGCGCTCATTTTAGGGTTTCCCGCCGTGGAATCCCTAATTTAACCCTATTACAACTTAACAATTCAACGTAGAGATTTGGAGTTTCTACACTCCACGTAAGCGTGTCCTTAAGATGCGTTTATTCCCCTTGAGACCTTGACCATAGTCAAGAAGTCTCTAACCTCCCTTTTGAGGGGAACTACGATTACTCTGATTCCACTCCCGTAAGGATACGTAGGCACAAGATGCGATGTCTTGTCGAGTAAACTTAGAATTAACCCCTTAGGTCTCTTTTTCTCACTTTTAATCCTTTGTACATATACCTTAAGAATAATAAAGCAAATAGTAAAAATTTGAACAAAAGGTTCCTGTAGAGTACTACAGAAGTTTAGGGTGTTAATACCTTCCCTAAATTTAACCAACCCCCGAACCCTAGATCTTTCCCCGCATTGTGTTTACGATGCAAAAATAGGTTTTCCCTCTTTTGACCTTTTCCTTCGGATAAATCAAAGAGCGGTTGTGAATTGAATTGCGATTCAAACTCATTAATAGTTTGATATCCTATTTCCACCGCAACACCGGACATCAATCTCGATGCCTGTTTGTTTAACAGATGCCTGACAGGGAGGTCAGATGTTCTTCTCAACTTCAGGTTAAGCCGGCCTCCGGGTTCGATGCCTGTTTCTTTCACAGATCCTTGACGGCGAGGTCAGATGTACTTCTCAACTTCGTGTTTAGCCGCCCTCCGGGTTCGATGGCTGTTTGTTTAACTGGGGCATGACGGCGAGGTCAGATGTTCTTCTCAACTTCGTGTTAGGCCAGCCTTCGGGTCCGATGCCTGTTTGTATAACAGATGCCTAACGACGAGGTCAAATGTTCTTATCAACTTCGGGTTGAGCTGCCCTTCGGGTTCGATGCCTGCTTGTTTAACAGATGCCTCACAGAGAGGTCAGATGTTCCTCTCTACTTTGTGTTGAGTCGCCCTTCGGGTTCGATGCCTGTTTGTTTAACTAATGCCTGACGGCGAGGTCAGATGTTCCTCTCAACTTCAAGTTGAGCCGGCATTTAGGTTCGTTGCTTGTTTTCTTAACAGATACCTGACAGCAAGTCAGATGTTCTTCTCTACTTCGGGTTGAGCCGCCTTGGGTTTCGATGCCTGTTTGTTTAACAAATGCTTGACGGCGAGGTCAAATGTTCCTCTAAACTTTGGGTTGAGCTGGCCTTCGGGTTCGATGCCTGTTTTTTTAATAGATGCCTGACGGCGAGGTCAAATGTTCCTCTCAACTTGGTGTTGAGCTGGACTTCGGGTTCAAGGCCAGTTTGTTTAACAGATACCTAACGTCGAGGTCAGATGTTCTTCTCAATTTCAGGTTTAGACGGCCTTCGGGTTCGATGCCTGTTTGTTTAATGGATGCCTGACGAAGAGGTCAGATGTACTTTTCAACTTCGTTTTAAGCCGGCCTTCGGGTCTGATGCCTGCTTGTTTAATAGATGCCTGACGGCGAGGTCAAATGTTCTTATCAACTTCGGGTTGAGCTGCCCTTCAGGTTCGATGCCTGCTTGTTTAACAGAAGCCTCATGATGAGGTCAGATGTTCCTCTCAACTTTGTATTGAGTCGGCCTTCGGATTCGTTGCCTGTTTGTTTAACTAATGCCTGACGGAAAGGTCAGATGTTCCTCTCAACTTCAAGTTGAGCCGACATTTAGGTTCATTCCCTGTTTATTTAACAGAAACCTGACAGCAAGTCAGATGTTCTTCTCAACTTCGGGTTGAGCCGCCTTTGGTTTCGATGCCTGTTTGTTTAACAAATGCCTGACGGCAAGGTCAAATGTTCCTCTGAACTTCGTGTTGAGCTGACCTTCGGGTTTGATGCCTGTTTGTTTAATAGATGTCGTACAGTGAGGTCAGATGTTCCTCTCAACTTGGTGTTGAGCTGGCCTTCGGGTTCAATGCCTGTTTGTTTAACTGATACCTGACGGCGAGGTCATATTTTCTTCTCAACTTCGGGTTGAGCCGGCCTTCGGGTTCGATGCCTATTTGTTTAACATATGCCTGACGGCAAGGTCAGATGTTCTTCTCAACTTCGGGTTGAGCCGGCCTCTAGGTTCGATGCCTGTTTGTTTAACAGATGCCTGACGACGAGGCCAGATGTACTTTTCAACTTCGTGTTGAGCCGGCCTTCGGGTCCGATGCCTGTTTGTTTAATAGATGCCTGACGACGAGGTCCAATGTTCTTATCAACTTCGGGTTGAGCTGCCCTTCAGGTTCGATGCCTGCTTGTTTAACAGAAGCCTCACGACGAGGTCAGATGTTCCTCTCAACTTTGTGTTAAGTCGGCCTTCGGATTCGTTGCCTGTTTGTTTAACTAATGCCTGACGGCGATGTCAGATGTTCCTCTCAACTTCAAGTTGAGCCGACATTTAGGTTCGTTCCCTGTTTGTTTAACAGAAACCTGACAGCATGTTGAGCCGCCTTCGGTTTCGATGCCTGTTTGTTTAACAAATGTCTGACGGCAAGGTCAAATGTTACTCTGAACTTCGTGTTGAGCTGACATTCGGGTTTGATGCCTGTTTGTTTAATAGATGCCTGACAGTGAGGTTAGATGTTCCTCTCAACTTGGTGTTGAGTTGGCCTTCGGGTTCAATGCCTATTTGTTTAACTGATACTTGACAGCGAGGTCATATGTCTTCTCAACTTCGGGTTGATCCGGCCTTCGGGTTCGATGCCTATTTGTTTAACAGATGCCTGAGGGCGAGGCAAATGTTCTTCTCAACTAAGTGTTTGGACGACCTTCGGGTTCGATGCCTGTTTGTTTAACTGGTGCCTGACGACGAGGTTAGATGTTATTCTCAACTTTGGGTTGAGCCGGCATTCGGGTTCGATGCTTGTTTGTTTAAAAGATGCCTGGCAGGGAGGTCAGATGTTCTTCTCAACTTCGGGTTGTGCTGACCTTCAGGTTCGATTCCTAGTTGTTTAACTGATTCTTGACAGCGATGTCAGATGTTCTTCTCATCTTTGGGTTGAGCCGGCAATTAAATTAGATGCCTGTTTGTTTAACAGATGTCTGACAGCGAGTTCAGATGTTCTTCTCAACTTCGGGGTGAGCCAGCCTTCGGGTTCGATGCCAGTTTGTTTAACAGATCCCTGACGGCAAGGTCAGATATTTCGATGAACTTCATGTTGAGCCGGCCTTTGGGTTCGATACCTGACGGCGAGGTCAGATGTGCCTCTCAACTTCGTGTGGTTCCGGCCTTCGGGTCCGATGCCTACTTTTTTAACTAATGCCTGACGGCGAGGTCAGATTTTCCTCTCAACTTCAAGTTGAGACGACATTCAGGTTCGATTCCTGTTTGTTTAACAGACGCCTGATAGTGAGGTCAGATGTTCTTCTCAATGTCGGGTTGAGCCGCCTTCGGTTTCGATTCCTGTTTGTTTAACAGATGCCTGACGGCGAGGTCAAATGTTCCTCTGAACTTCGTGTTGAGCTGACCTTCATGTTCGACGCCTGTTTGTTTAATAGATGCCTGACGGCAACGTCTAATGTTCTTATCAACTTCTGGTTGAGCCGCCCTTTGGGTTCGATGCCTGTTTGTTTAGTAGATGCCTCACGGCGAGGTCAGATGTTCCTCTTAACTTGGTGTTGAACCTGCTTTCGGGTTCAATGCCTGTTTGTTTAACAGATACCTGACGGCGAGGTCCGATGTTCTTCTCAACTTCAGGTTGAGCCGACCTTCGGGTTCGATGCCTATTTGTTTAACAGATGCCTGACGGCGAGGTCAGATGTTCTTCTCATCTTCGTGTTGAGCCGGCCTCCGGGTTCGATGCTTGTTTATTTAACAGTTGCCTGACAATGAGGTCAGATGTACTTCTCAACTTCGTGTTCATCTTGCCTTCGGGTTCGATGCCTGTTTGTTTAACAGATGCTTGGTGGCGAGGTCATAATTCTTCTCAACTTTGGGTTGAGCCGACCTTCGGGTTTGATGCCTATTTGTTTAACAGATGCCTGACGGCGAGGTTATATGTTCTTCTCACCTTCGGTTTAAGCCTGCCTTCAACTTGGATTCCTATTTGTTCAACAGATTCTTGACAACAAGGTCAAATATTCTTCTCAACTTCGGGATGAGCCGGCCATCAATCTCGATGCCTGTTTTTTTAACAGATGCCTGACACAGAGGTCAGATGTTCTTCTCAACTTCAGGTTAAGCCGGCTTCCGGGTTCGATGCCTGTTTGTTTAACAGATCCCGGACAGCGAGGTCAGATGTACTTCTCAACTTCGTGTTTAGCCGCCCTTCGGGTTCAATGCCTGTTTGTTTAACTGGTGCCTGACGGCGAGGTCAGATGTTCTTCTCAACTTCGTGTTAGGCCGGCCTTCGGGTTTGATGCCTGTTTGTTTAACAAATGCCTGATGGCGAGGTCAAATGTTCTTATCAACTTCGGGTTGAGCTACCCTTCGGGTTCGATGCCTGCTTGTTTAACAGATACCTCAGGGGGAGTTCAGATGTTCCTCTCAACTTTGTGCTGAGTCGGTCTTCGGGTTCGATGCCTGTTTGTTTAACAGATACCTTACAGCGATGTCAGATGTTCTTCTCAACTTCCGGTTGAGCCGGCCTTTAGGTTCGATGCCTGTTTTTTTAACAGATGCCTGACGGCGAGGTCAGATGTTCTTCTGAACTTCGATTCGAGCCGACAGTCGAGTTCGATGCCTGTTTGTTTAACAGATGCTTGACAACGACGTCAGATGTTCTTCTCAACTTCGGGATGAGCCGACCATCAATCTCGATGTTTGTTTGTTTAATAGATCCCTAACAGGGAGGTCAGATCTTCTTCTTAACTTCGGGTTGAGCCGGCCTCCGGGTTCGATGCTTGTTTGTTTAACAGATATTTGACGGCGAGGTCATATGTACTTCTCAACTTCATGTTGAGCCGCCCTTCGGGTTCGATTCCTGTTTGTTTAACAGATGCTTGACGGCGAGGTTAGATGTTCTTCTCAAATAAGGGTTGAGACAGCCTTCTGATTCGATGCCTGTTTGTTTAACTGGTGCCTAACGGCGAGGTCAAATGTTCTTCTCGACTTCGGGTTTATCTGGCCTTCGGGTTCAATTAATGTTTGTTTAACTGGTGCCTGACGATGAGGTCAGATGTTCTTCTCAACTTCGTGTTAGGCCGACCTTCGGGTTCAATGCCTGTTTGTTTAACAGATGCCTGACAGCGAGGTCAAATGTTCTCATCAACTTCGGGTTGAGCCGCCCTTCGGGTTCGATGCCTGCTTGTTTAATAGATGCCTCACGGAAGGTTAGATGTTCCTCTCAACTTTGTGTTGAGTCGGCCTTCGGGTTCGATGCCTGTTTGTTTAACAGATGCCTGACGGCGAGGTCAAATGTTCCTCTCAACTTTGTGTTGAGCCGGCCTTGGGGTTCGATGCCTGTTTGTTTAACAGATGCCTGACGGCGAGGTCAGACGTTCTTCTCAACTTCGTGTTGAGCCGACCTTCGGGTTCGATCCTTGTTCGTTTAATAGATGCCTGACGGTAAGGTCTAATGTTCTTTACATGAGATATGTGATGATAACGTTTGTCTCACCATGTGTTCCCTCATCATAGTTGCTTGATTAAGTTTCTCTTCTTCCCCAGCGGAGTTTTCCTCAGATTTGCTGTTACGTCAGCGTTAGAAGATTTCAGAGATTAGACCTTTGAAGTCGTTACTAGTTGTCAACGTAAGTACCTGGCAGTTGACGTCAGAATTTCCCCAGTAGAGTTTTCCTCGGATTGCTGTTACGTCAGCGTTAAAGAATCTCGTGGATTAAACTTTTGTAGGTTTTACCCGTGTTGACGGAGATTATTTACCCATGTTGACGGAGATTGTTTACCCGTGTTGACGGAGACCCTTACCTGGGTTGATGGAGATCCTTACCCGTGTTGACGAAGATTGTTTTCCGTGTTGACGGAGATTGTTTACCCGTGTTGACGGAGACCCTTACCCGTGTTGACGGAGAGTTTACCTATTTTGACCCGTGTTGACGGAGATTTTTAATGTTTACCCGTGTTGACGGAGAGTGTTACCCGTGTTGACGGGGTTGTTACCCGTATTGACGGAGTTGTTACCTGTGTTGATGGAGTTGTTACCCAAGTTTGCGCTTTACGTAGCGCAAATACCGGTAGTGTCAGAATTCATCCCCGCAGAGTTGTTCGTTCAGGTCTTCGGATTCCAGATTAGCACTTTTATTTAGTGTTTCGCCCGTTTCCGCGAAAATGGAAGATCTAGGATAGTATGTGGATGAAGCACTTTAGGTAGTGCCCACTTATTGTAGCGTATATTGGAAGATTGATTTTTGATTCAATGCCTGCGGTGTTACACAAGTGATTGATGTTGAAATCAGGTTCTGTATCAGATGATTGATCAGTTGTTGCCGTGACGACCAAATTCAGTTTTCTGGATTTTGTTCCCCAAGCAGTTGGCGCAATTTATTTTTCTATGGTTGGTAAATTTCCGGGTTCTCTGGTATTCAACCGTCTTTTACCTCGATTGTTCGAAAGCTGTTCGCTTTTCACCCAGTCGGGTCCAAGCCGCTTGAATACGGGCAGTTGTTGCACCCCAAAATTTGCCTAACCTTTTTCTCACTTGGTTTATGTTTCATTGCATTAGCATTGCATTGTTCTAGCATTCGCATAGCATAGAATTATTCATTTAGCAGGGGATCAAGTGTGGTATATATCAAGAGTAGCCTATCTAGAGGTCTTGTTAAAGCTTGAGAAGTCACCAAAGTCATCAGGAAGAGGGTTGGGTTCTTGAGAGGTTCAGTTGTTTGTTTGTGGTTAATCTCCTAACCTGAGGACCAGTTGAAGACCATCAGTGGGCTGTGAAGCCTAGATCATGGATAGGGTATATGGATAGAGCTCATGGAGTGCCTTGAGGGTCATGAGAGAGCTCAGTCAAGTCATTATGCCAAGGGTGAAGAGCCATAGTTGAGGGTGTTGCAATTAGGGTTTTCATATGAGTAATCCTAAGTCAACTGTGCAATTGAAGAGGATCAAAGCTCAATTCTAAG
The DNA here is from genome assembly GCA_963859935.3 of Lathyrus sativus. NCBI lineage: Eukaryota > Viridiplantae > Streptophyta > Magnoliopsida > Fabales > Fabaceae > Lathyrus > Lathyrus sativus. The sequence goes on from OZ012735.1 coordinate 361,430,051, forward strand.
TCTTTGTAATCATGGAGAGTTGTGTTGAGGCACATGAAGTGATATCCCAAGATCAATCCAAGAAAAGTTCAAAGTGTGAGGAGTTGCTAAACTAGGATTCTCAGGGTAAAATCCCCTATTAGTGCCTAACTTCAACACCACTTATCTCAAGAAGCAAGTTTCATATCCATTTTTGGTCAACATGAAACTTGTATAGCATGCTCTTAGCTTTAATTTGAGTACTAGAAGTCCTCTATTGGATTTATAGAACTCATGTTATGATCCAGACAAGTTACAGGTCATCAGATGAATGTGAAATTTGTCTGTGAAAGTTCACCAACTTCCATGGAACTTTTGACCTAGAAAGGTGTTTCTCCTCAACTTTTGTCCAACATTAAAGTTGTAGACCTTGATCTTAGCTTTCGAAATTGTACTAGAACTCTTCCATCTGATTTGTAGAACTCAAGTTATGAGGTTTACAAATTACGGGTATTTTGGGAAAGTAAGATTATAGGTCATTTGGCATTATAGGTCATTTTCACTATCTTGCAAGCTTCAAATAAAATTTTGTTCAACATGAAACTTGTTCAAAATGATGCTTTTAGGTCAACCATGTACTCATGATGAATTTATTTGGCTTAGGGTGAGACTTGGTTTGGAAGAAATTGACAAAAGGGGAATTTAAAGGCATTTAAGTGAAAAATTCAAAATTAATTCATGAGTGTTCAAACAAGGCCAACTGAGTACTCATTTTTATCAGAAAAATAATTCTAAGCACTTTGGCATTATTAGAATTTTCATTTGGGGCTTATTTCATGGTGGTTTGATTTGTTACGTCATGAATAAGCAACACATCAGAGATTACTCATAAGGTGCAAACAAGCTTTCCTTTTGATTCCTACACTCTCACCAGACCATAGGCAAGCTAATTGAAGTTTCTAGAAGGTTGAAACAGCAATAATTCGTGCATTCCATTGTTGAGTTTTTGGAGAAAAATTGAAATGTGGATATTCTGATTTAGGCCTCCAATGGACCTCCAAAGCCCACAAACATCTTCTATATAAGTTCCATGATGGATTCAGATCAATTTTTTGGTGTTCATTTCGTGCCATAGCCAGAGATTGCAGGTTGAGTTTCAAGAGCAAAAGTGAAAATTATGATTTCTGATTCAGAGCAATTCAAGGCAATTCAAAGCTTCAAGCATCTTCAGCATACTACATTGAGCGTATCTGCACAAGATTGGAGCAAAAGGAGCACCATAACTTCCTCAATTTGAAGCTATAAACCAGGTTAATCTTTTAGGATTTTAGAAGTAGTTTTGGTATTTTAATTTGATTTAGTACTTAGGCTAGTTTTAATGTGCTTCTAGCATGACACTTGCTTTAGAATGACCTCAATGGCGGCCTTTAGTTCATAATAGGTTTGCTAATATTTTTTGATACTGCTTTAGACATGTATAGGCTTCTGTTTGTTTGATTGTGGTGTTTGGTTTTGGTGTTTAGACCTTCTTTTAGTAGCTTTCTTTGAGCTTGTTCAATTAGGGTTAGGAAGAGCTTAATTGCTTTCTCTTTCTTCACATAAACATGGATTGCTTTGTTTGCATTCCATCCATATCCTATGATTCAAGGTCCCTATGTGGAAGCCTCATCTTGCCTTTGGAAGGATGTGTGGCATTCCTCAAGAGGTAGAACCTTTGAGGATGCCCATCTCAGATGTATGGTTGAGTGCCAGGTTGGATTCCTTTGGTTTCCATCCTGCTTCCCATCATCAACCAATAATCTTGATGTAACCTCTCTTCTCTCTTGGTGGAGCTTGAAGATGAAGACTTCTCTTGAAGATGGCTTAGACTTGGAGTTGTTTCCAGACTGTTTGTTTGTTTTGTTGTTTATCTGCTTTGCTGTTGAGCTGTTTGTCTGCTATTTTTGTCTGCTGTATTTCCTGATTGCTTGATTGTTGCTTGTGTGACTTTTTGGTATGTTGCATTAGACTAGGCTCATATAGATGTTTCTAGGCCTAAGAGCATCCTAAAGGGTGAGTTTATCTCCCTTTGCTTGTCTGCATTAGAGGTTGAGTTTGTCTCCCTCTGCTTGAATGTTATTGATTGGCTTTGCTTGCTGGCTTAAGGTTGAGTATGTCTCCCTTTCCTGTGCTTTGTGCGTTGCCTTTGGGCTTGCTTGCTCTAGAAGTTGAGCTTGGATCCTTCTTCTTGTTTGTGCATTGCATGCATTTTATTTACAATTGTTTCTTTACAGTTATTTCTTTTGCTGTTGTTTTCCTTTGCCATGTTCCCCTAGGAACTCTGACTTCTCTTGTTCAAGAGAAGTTATGACAGACATTAGGGTTCTAACCATGCATGATAACATCAGGTAGTTCCCTCCTAACCTTAGCCATAGGATCAACTTTGCATGACAACTTTAGGATTGGATCAGTTCCACTTTAGTGCATCCTTTCTCTTCTCATCTTCAAACAAATCAAGATACCGTAATAAAGGTTAATTGATGTCGTACTCTACGAGCCTTAAGCTAATTGAGAAAGGGTTGTTGGAGAGTTTCTTTCCAACAGTCTGGATGTTTAGTATGGCACCCTTTGGGTGACATGCGACACATTCACTCTCAGGTCATAGTCTCTAGTGCGATATCAGTTGCAAATATCCATAAAAGATACTTCTTCTAAAAAACAGAAAACAAAGATCAAACTCTTTTTGTCCTGTTGGACCTTTAATCCCTTGGAACCCCTTTTCAGAAGGAGAGTTTTGTTAACTCCTGGTTCTACCGCAAACGGTAAACGCCTAAGTCTCCGTCAAGCGAGCTGCATACACCAACTGCTGGAACCATCTGTTAACTCTACTCGGATAAAAAAGACAAACATGTGTCTCGTTGTCCCGAATTACGTTTGCTTTGATCTTTCATGCTGTGTGAAAGTACGTAGGCACGAGATGCGACATCTCGGCGAGCAACCTTTCCCCGTAACCCGTAGTTAGGCGAACTATGTTGACTCTGATTTCTCGTTCCAGATGGGAATACGTAGGCATAGAGCGTGACGCTTTGCCGATTCATTTTCTTTTCTTTTCAGACCAGACTTTCAGCGTAGATAGGTATAACCAACCCGTCAGATAAACACAACAAGCTTGGATCCCATCGAGTATGATGGACGTGAGGGGTGCTAATATCTTCTCCTTGCGTAATCGACTCTCGAATCCAGACAATGGTTGCGATGACCTTGTCTTATACCTTTTCGTCAGGTTTTTCCGATCGTTTCCTTTCTGTTTCTGTGGGATAAATAACGAAAGGTGGTGACTCTTCTGTTTTGCCGGTACCTTATTTTCGCAGTAGCGACAACTGGCGACTCTGCTGGGGACTCTGGTTCCCTATGCGAGTCAATCCTAGCGCTTGTGTGTTTACCTGTTGGGTTTTATTTATCGCACTTTACTTTCCACATTTTATTTTCAGTATGATATTATTATTGTGCTGTTGTGGGAAGGGGCTCTGATGAGTGAGAAGCCAGACCCAGGCTTGAGTGTACTTAGCATTAGTTATGGATTTTAGTGGGCGCGTGCTTGCTTTGCAGGTACTAGTGTCTCATGAAATCCACGCTCAAACGAGGTTCTCCCGGTTGACTTCTTTTCCGGCCCTTTGGGCCTGAGGGGTTGTTGGTTTGGAGGATTGTTGACTCTGGGGATCGATCATTTGTGACTCAGCTGAGTGAGGCCACTTCAAGAGATGATGATGCCACACCTTCTGGGTATCGTATCGTTGTTTCTTGAAAGTCTGTGATGCTGGGAAACACATAGGATGCCATACCTTGTCTGTGATTAGGTCCATACCTGTGAGCGGGGTCGGGTTATTGCAGGAAACCTTAACCTTCAGAATACCTGGTTTTCTTGGCAGTGAATCAGTGTTGTTGGGTTCAGAGGGTTCTTATCAGAGATGTGGTTGTTCTTGACAGTGCATATTTATTGGTCCTTTTCAGGGTTATATTATCAGAGCAGTGTTGTGATTGTGTTGGAACAGGGCCTCGTTCTCCTCAGCAGCACAATCTTGATCCCCTGTTGCATGATTGCATTTTGCATTTTTGCATACTCATTTGCATATCATTAACGTGTGTCTGTGTTGCAGGTGCATATTATCCCCCGGTTCTGGTATTTCTTGCCTTCTGTTGTGCTATCATGGGATCTTTGAAGAAGAATGTGGCCTACAAGCTCCCTACCCCAGATGTTGCTTTGTTATCCAGTTTGATTGCCTTGGCAGATGATATAGTGAGAGGGGAATTCAGAAAATCTTATGGGCACCTGCTCAGTCTGGTTCGTAAACCTTCTGTGTATGAGTTGAATGGGTTGTACGCCTTACTACAGTTCTATGATCCACCATTGAGATGCTTCACTTTCCCGGACTTCATTCTTGCACCTACATTAGAGGAGTATGCTGAGTTGTTGGGTGTACCTATTAAGAGTCAGATGTCGTTTGTTCATAGGGATGCTAAGCCTAATCTGACTAATCTAGCTCTTGCTCTTCATCTGGATGCCTCTGAGTTGCTTCTATCTAGTTGGAATGGGGTTCCTGGATTTTCTCTGCAGTTCCTAGTTGGGAAAGCTCAACATTGAGCCAAAGACGGTTGTTGGATCGTGTTCAACGCCATTCTCTCCCTCTGCATATATGGCATCATTTTGTTTCCCAACATGCCTGATTTTGTAGACTTGGATGCCTTCCATATCTTTGCATCAGGGAATCCAGTTCCTACCTTGATTGGCGATGTGTATCATTCTGTCCATTACAAGAACGAAAATAGAAGGGGTAAGAATGTATCATGTTGTGTGCCCTTACTCTACAAATGGTTTGATAGTCACCTGCCCAAGAAGGGTCTCTTTGCTTCATCTGCAGCCACAACTGAGTGGTCTGAGCGCTTGATGGGTTTATCAGCAAAAAGCATTGTTTGGTTTGATAGAGATATGTTGGGTACTGAAGTCATATTCAGCTGCAGTGGGTTTCCAAATGTTCCTTTGATTGGAAGAAAGGGTTGTATCAACTATAATCCATCTCTACTTGTCAGACAGTTTGCATATACTTTGAGAGTTCTTCCAAAAGAGGAAGAGGTGCAGGAATCTCTATACCTCACCGGTCTTCTAGAGGGGGATACGTTAGGTAAACTTCAGCAGGCCTGGAATGATATTAGTAGACGAGGGAAATCATTAATGGGTAAAAGCAATAGCCAAGCTTACTCTCCTTATGTTACCTGGATCAAGACCAGAGCAGAGACGATAGGGATGCCATTTCCACCTGCCAAGCCTGAGGGCCCTACAGTGGTTGAAGAGCCTACTACCGTGTCTATTCAGCAGTATAATCAGGTGTTAGCTGAGAAGGAAGAACTGAAAAAGGCCAACGAAGAGTTGGAGAAAGAGATGGCACAGCTCAGAAGCGAGAGAAACGAAGTCGTCCACTCCTTCAAGAAGAAGACAGAGTTGGTGAATAGGTTGGGCACGGATTTGACTAAGCAGATGGCTAATCGCGAACGTTTGGGTCTGGACTTCAAATCTGTCAACGATATATTAGCCACCAAGAAGCAGAATCTGGATGAAGCATACCCGAGAATCTCCAAGTTCAATCAGCAGTGGAATGCCACTATAGCCAGCAGCAAGGAGAGGGAGGACAAACTGAAACAACAGATCTCCAAATTGAAGGCTCAGGTGAAGGCCAGCGAGAAGATGTTTGACGAGGAAACTGCTCGCAGATATGCCATTGAAGACATGCTAAACAAAGCTATCGCTAACCTGAAAGATCGCAAGCAGATGTTCGAGTCTAAGAAGCGAAGGTTAGAGGACTGTTTTGGCCAGGGAGCATGGGAAGATTCGGTTGAAGGTCTCCAATGCACTATTATGCAGAGAGAGTTACTTGTTGAAGGGTTACTCACTCGGCCTGACCACCCTAAGACAAAAGAGTTGCTAGAGGAGTTTCGTGCCTGTTGTCGCACTTGACTATCTTTATAACCCTTTTGTATTTTTCTAATCTTTGTTGTATGCTGACCATCACCAGGCTTGTTGGTCGAGGTCATGCTATTGTTTCCCCGTGTATTCATTGACATTGTACTGCTGCCGTTGGGCCTTATATATATACGAAATGTTATTTTAGTGACTGGATCCGGACTTCTTGTTATCAGCACTGGCACTCTAGTACTCGAATCGGGGGAGAAATCTCCCTAATGCACATACACACGTTTGCATTTGCATAAATCATTTGCATAATAGATACCTTTAGCTGTTTCCTGACCCTCTGTCGATGCAGGTTTCAGGATTGCCGATCAGCGAATTCATCGCTACTCTACCAGAAGCAACTGCAAGAAAGCTATAGATCAGATGCAAACTGAGATGCAGGAGATGCGCGATAGGATGGCGCAGTTCATGCAAGTGATGGAAACTGTGGCCAAGGGCCAAGAGCAGCTTCACACTCTGGTGCAGCCTCTGATTGCCCGGGTTGACAGTCAGGGTGTGCTACATGGTGGAGTTCCTACTGATCCTCCTCATGGTGAGACTCTCCAAGCTGGTGATGTTGTACCAGTGGTTGTCCTCAATACGACTGAGAACGGCAACATAGATGGGAACTAGAATGTGACTGGTAATGGTAATGGACATGTGGAAACCAACGGTAATATTGGTGCTGGAAATGCTGATTTCAATGCTGGAACTGGGAATGCTGGTTTGGGTGCCGGAAACACTGGTATGGGTATTGGTGTTGGCAATGCTGGTTTTGGTGGTGCCAATCAGGGTTATGGAAATCAGGGTTATGGCAATCAGGGCTTTGGTAACGCAGGTTTTGGAAACACAAGCAACAACAGTTACAACGGTTTCGGACTAGGTGCTGGCAATCAGGGTTTTGGTAATATGGGGTATGGTCCCAGGTTCAATCAGACTGGCTTCGGTCTTAATGCTGCTTATGCTGGGTATGATAACGGGGATTCTCACTTGGGCGAGGATTGTCAAGAAGATGCTTTCCCTCCGCCAGGCAGGGATCTTGAGATGCCTAATGACAATGAACGAAGGTTCAAGATGCTGGAGAAACAAATGAAAAATCTTGCTAATCAGAATTTCGCTGGGTTGGAAATGGATAATATGGGGTTGGTTCCTGGTTTGAGGGTGCCCCTCAAGTTCAAAGCGCCTGTTTTCGACAAGTATAAGGGGGATACTTGCCCAAGAGTTCACGTGCGGTCTTACTATCGGAGAATGTCTGCCTATTCTGATGACGAAAAAATGCTGATGCATTTTTTCCAAGATAGCTTGTCGGGACCGTCATTGGAATGGTATATGGGGTTAGATCCTACTCAGATTGGTAGCTGGAAAGAGTTGGCGGAAGCTTTTGTCAAGAATTACCAATATAACAGCGACCTTGCGCCAAACAGGGTCCAACTCCGAAATCTTTCTCAAAAGAATGGCGAGAGTTTCAAAGAGTACGCCCAGAGGTGGCGTGAGCTTGCAGCTAGGGTGGACCCACCCATGGTAGAGCGGGAGTTGGTGGATATGTTTGTGGGCACTTTCTCTAGGCTGTATTATAACAGGCTTATCAATTGTACGACGGCTAACTTTTCTGAGTTGATACTCTTGGGGGAACGTATAGAGAACAACGTCAAGATCGGTAAGATTCAAGCAGGAGAATCAACCTCAGTTGGAGGTGGTAAAAAGGTTTTTGGGAACAAGAGACACGGGGATACTAATTCAGTATACAGCTCCCGAGGAAGAGGTAGAGGTCGAAACCAATACCGTCAGCAGCAGATTGCTAGTGTGACAATTCCTGTACTTCAGCAGCAACAACAACAGCAGCGGCAGGGCCAGCAGCATCCTGCTCAATGAAGAATTCAGGATAGAGAAAGGGCCATAAGAAGAGTATTTGATGCGCCTCAGTTTCCATATGCTTAGCTTCTTCCAACTTTGCTACAACTGCAGCTTGTTGAGAAAAGGGCGCTAGCTCCACCAAAGGGCACGCCTCCTTTTGGTTATGACGCTAATGCACATTGTGAATTCCACTCCGGGGCACCCGGTCACAGCATAGAGAATTGTCATGCATTCAAGGATAAGGTGCAGGATTTGATAGATAGCAAGGCTATAAACTTCGGCAATGAGGCGCCCAACATTGAGAAAAATCTGATGCCGTCTTACAGATCTGCACACGTGGGTGCGGTCTTGGAAGATACTTGTCTAAATTTGGTTATGAATGTGGATGAACTGAAGACGCCTCTGGGTTATGTCAAGAATAGGTTGCTGAAAGGGGGAGTGTTCCCTGGTTGTGATACAGGTTGTGTTGACTGTTTGGCCCGGCCTGAGGGTTGTGATAGTTTGAGAAGAGGTATCCAAGGGCTGATTGATGAAGGAACACTGCAATTCGACCGTACTGCTGAAGAAAAGCCTGTTGAGGCAATGGCTGAAAAGCAGGGCAAAGTTGCAACAATTACGATCCCGTTTAAGACTGTCACGATATCGGCGCATCCCAAGAGGCCAACTATCACAATAACCAAAGCTGGACCCATTCCGTATGAAAGCACTAAAGCCATCCCTTAGAACTATGGGGCAGAAGTTTACTGCAACGGGGAGAAGATTAACCTGGCAAACCCGTCGGTAGGGTCAGTCGATAACCTAGTGGGGGCAGGGGGCATAACCCGCAGTGGTAGAATTTTCGCATCACCGGAAGTAGAAGCTGAGAGAATTTCCAAAGGGAAAAGTAAAGTCAATGAAGAAGGGCCTTCTCAAGAGAAGGAAAAAGAGGCTTTGACTAAAGATGTGGAACAATTCATGAGATTAATTCGGAAGAGTGATTATAAAATTGTCGATCATCTGCAACAGACGCCTTCCAAAATCTCGATTTTGTCATTGTTGCTTTGTTCCGAGGCCCATCAGAACGCTTTGCTGAAAGCTCTTGACGCTGCTTTTGTATCCTAGGAGATATCTGTTAATCAGCTCGAAGGAGTGATTGCGCACGTGAACGCTGGGCATGGGCTTGGCTTTACAGATTTTGATTTAACGCCCAGGGGCCGCAACCACAACAGTGTGTTGCATATATCAGTTGAGTGTAGGGGCACTGTTATGTCTCATGTCCTTGTTGACACCGGTTCGTCCCTGAATGTTTTGCCCAAGAAGGCGTTGTTGAAGCTAGATACCTGAGGTATAATCTGCACGCCAAGCGACTTGGTAGTGAGAGCTTTTGACGGGACTAGAAGGTCCGTGTTTGGAGAATTGACTTTACCCATCCAGGTCGGTCCAGAGGTGTTCGACACTGTGTTTTACATCATGGACATACAGCCAGCTTATAGTTGTTTGCTTGGACGACCATGGATTCACTCTGCAGGGGCTGTAACGTCTACGTTGCACCAAAAGCTTAAGTATATGGTCGGTGGTAGCATTGTCACCATATGTGGGGAGGAAGACATCCTGGTAAGTCACCTGTCATCATTCAAATATGTCGAAGTGGATGGGGAGATCCATGAGACATTGTGCCAAGCTTTTGAAGGGGTGCAGATCAGAGATAAATCTCCTGTCATAAGCAGTGGGCCAGAGGTGGCTATGTCGTCGTACAGAGAAGCCCAAGCGGTAGTTCAGGCCGGGGAAACCAAAGGTTGGGGTCAAGTTCTAGAGATTCCTGTTAAGTAGGACAAGTTTTGATTGGGGTATCACCCGTCATCGTCATCTTCGTCACAGAGCACGCCAAAGTTCAAAGGGACGATTGTGTTTACTCCAGGAGGAGTCAGTTTTGAAACGATTAATGATGTGTCTGACAGTGAAGATGGAGATAGCGACTGTGACATGGATTCATGGATCAAGCCCAGCGAGCCAGGACAAAGCCTATGCAATTGGTCCATCCAGGACTTTATCCAAGTGACGACGAAACAATAATGCCTTGTTTTTCGATTATTGTACAATCCTATGTCCTACCTGGGGCATAGTGATTTTATTTCAGGGCCTACTTGTTTATGTGTATGCTTTGCTTTAATCATCAAATAAAGGCGTTTTCCTCATGCAAATTTTGTGATCCCTGTTTTTCTGTTTTGTTTTTACAATAAAATGGCAATGTGGTTGTATGCTTCGTTTGCATATCATTTGAAGCATTTAACCCTTTCTCTTGCAGGATCCATATTTCAGATGACACCGATCAAGAACTCCCTATGACTCGCTTCGACTTTGAGCACCCGATATTTCAAGCCGAGGAAGAGATTGTTGAGGACGACGACTTACCAGAAGAGCTGACTCGTCTTTTGAGACAAGAAGAGAGAATCATTCTGCCTCATTAGGAGGATATTGAGACTGTCAATTTGGGTTCGGAAGAAGTTGTCAGGAATGTCCGGATAGGGGCTGCACTGCAAAGTGATATCAAGCAGAGACTTGTCGAGATGCTTCGAGAGTATAGTGACATCTTTGCTTGGTCTTATGAAGATATGCCTGGGTTAGACACTGATATTATGGTCCACCATTTGCCATTGCGTGAAGACTGTCCGCCGGTCAAGCAAAAGCTCAGAAGAATGAAACCAGATATGGCCGTAAAGATTAAAGAGGAAGTACAGAAACAGTGGGACGCTGGTTTTCTAGCTGTTACAACTTACCCTCCTTGGGTCGCCAATATAGTACCTGTACCAAAGGAATATGGTAAGGTACGGATGTGCGTTGACTATCGGGATCTGAACAAGGCGAGCCCTAAGGATGACTTCCTGCTTCCTCATATTGACGTGTTGGTCGACAACACTGCTCAATTCTCTGTGTTTTCCTTCATGGACGGCTTTTTGGGCTACAATCAAATGAAGATGGCGCCGAAGGATATGGAGAAAACAACTTTTATTACCCCGTGGGGAACGTTCTGCTACAAAGTGATGCCCTTTGGTTTGAAGAACGCTGGGGCAACATATCAGTGTGCTATGACAACACTCTTTCATGACATGATGCATAAACAGATTGAGGTCTATGTTGACGATATGATTGCCAAATCCCAAATGGAGGAAGCGCATCTGGTGAATCTTCTGAAATTGTTTGAAAGGCTTAGGAAGTTCAGGCTGAGGATGAATCCTAATAAGTGCACCTTCGAGGTGAGATCCCGAAAGCTACTGGGGTTCATTATTAGTGAAAAAGGAATCGAGGTTGATCCTGCAAAAATAAAAGCGATACAAGAAATGCCAGCCCCTAAAACAGAGAAAGAGGTTCATGGTTTTTTGGGGAGGTTGAAGTATATTGTCCGGTTCATATCTCACCTTACAGCCACATGTGAGCCGATGTTTAAACTGTTGAAAAAAGATCAGGCGATTTCCTGGAACGAAAATTGTCAAAAGGCGTTTGAAAGAATAAAAGAATACTTGCAGGAACCTCCGATTTTGATTCCCCCAGTAGCCGGGTGTCGCTTGCGCGAAAATAAGGTGTCGGCATAAAAGAAGAGTCGCCACCTTTCGTTATTTATCCCTCAGAGCGGGAAAGGAAACGATCGGAAAAACCTAACAAAAAAGGGTAAGACAAGGTCGTTGCAACCATTGTCTGGATTCGGGAGTCGGTTACGCAAGGGGAAGGTACTAGCACCCCTCACGTCCGTCGTACTCGACGGGATCCTCGCTTGTTGTGTTTACTTGGACGGGTTGGTTTTATTCTATCTACCTATCAAGGCTGGCAGAAAAAGAAAAGAAAATGACTCGGCAAAGCGTCGCACTTTATGCCTATGTATTCTCATCACAGAACGAGAAATCAGAGTCAACGTAGTTCGGCCTACGACGGGTTATGGGGGGAAGGTAGCTCGCCAAGACATCGCCATCTTGTGCCTACGTACTCTCAACAGGTATGAGAGATCAGAGCTCACGTAGTTCGGGAAACTACGGTTTATTTCCTGTCTTTTACGAAAGAAGTGTTTTTTATTGTGTTTGCGATTTCAATCACACTAGAGACTATGACCTGGGAGTGAATGCGTCGCATGTCACCTAAAGGGTACCATACTAGACATCCAGACCGTGGAAAAGAAACTCTCCCACAATCCTTTCTCAGATAGCTTAAGGCTCGTAACGTACGAAAGAAATCATTCATGATTACTATATCTTAAACTATTTTGAGATGAGAAGAGAACAGGCCCAACTAGGAGGGAGACTATCAAGTCCTACTGTTGTCATGCCATGGATTCATCCTATGGTTGAGGTTTGAACAGGGAACTCCTAGAAGTTATCATGCATAGGTTTCAACCTAAAGTTCTATCATCAATTCCTTATCAAAGGAAATGAGAGTCCTAAGGGATCATGTCAATGATACACCAAAACAGACAAAGCATCAGCTTAAACAGTAAAATGCATGCACTGCAAGTGAGGGAGGAAATGTGTGTGGGGCTTCAGCCTCCACAAGCTCATCTCAACCTCAAGCCAGAATGGATAACAGTAATCATACTGAAATATAAACAACATGCTATCAAGCAAGAACAGTAAACTGCAATCATACAGATAAAATGAAATAAAATGCCATCAGGCAAACAAACCACATGGGCAAGGGAGCTGGGCTCTACCGAATACCCGCAAGCAAAGCCACACAGTAACAATACAAGCAGAGGGAGCAGCTCAACCTCTAGTGCAATCATGCTCCTAGATTCTACCTATTCTAGATATGGACTTATTCTAATGCATCAAGCAAGTCAAACAAAACACATCAATACAGCAAAAAAAAAAGAAGAGAAACAGATAAACTCCTCTCTCAACTCCAAGCTTCAGCTCTTCCAACAGCAATTCAGTCTCCAGACTTCAATCACTCTTGACAAATATCAATTTGCTCTTCCAGGTTTCAACCCTCCAACATAAGTTTCAACTTATCTTCTCCCTTAAGCTTCAGCTTCTTGATCAGCTCCACCTTCAGGCTTCACTATCAATCATAAGTACCAACTTGGCTCCTTCATGATCTCCAGGTATCAAAGTAAGTGTCAACTTCCTTTGTTCTTCAAGCTTCAGCTCTTCAGAATCAATCTCAATCACTTAGAAGTGTCAACTTCATCCTTCAGTCTTTACTTCATCTGCAAGGGTCTTCAAGTATCAACTTGCTCTTGCTGCTCTTCAAGCTTCACCTGGAATGGCAATACTCAAGGATTCATCCTCTTCTACACTCTTCATTGAAGTCTTCATCTTCAAGCTCAAGCTCAACATCCCTCAAGATAATCAAACCAGAGGAAATCACTTACTGGATAAGCTGGGGGATATTGAACTGCTTATTGACCACCAAAGGTGACCTATAAGGGTTCAACATCAAAGGAATGGTTCCCTCAAAAGTTCTACTTCCTAGGTACATCACTTATCCCTCCAAAGGAGAGAGGTGTATACCATGGAAGGACTTGGAATCATAGGGAGGAATGGAGGTGAAACATACCATCCATGTTTGAGAAAGAAGCTATCTAAGTCTAAACTCTTCCTAATCCCTAACCCTAAAACAATCAACAAAACAAAAAAGATCAAGCTCTCAAGCTCCTCAATCCATCTCAATCAATCTTCAAGTCTTCTAGCAAGCTCCTCAGTGCTCCACAAAGAGATACCTAAACCCACCCAGCCAAGGGAAAACTCCAAAGCAAAGCAACTAAAGCAAAAATGCCCTAAAGGCAACACAAACAATCAACCAATACAAATATCAACTAAAAATAGTATACCACTATATTAAATCCTAATATAACTTCTAAGGGATCCTACATACCTACCCTTAATGCCCTATATGTCCCATAGTCTATTTTGTCCTAAAAACCCAAAATTCTAGTGTTATTATAGACCTATGTTGAAGTTTAACCTAATTCTACACAACCTAAAATCATCTAATCAAAACTATCCTAAAATTCATCACAAAATTATGGAATAAATCCAGGGGGAAGCTAAAACTTATATCTAACTATTCTAAAAAGAATGGTCTAAAAATGCTAAGGGAGCTACCTAAAAAAATTCTACAAGTTCATGGATCAGCATAAAAGAATTAAAATGCAATAAAAGAAGAAAATATACAAAAAATATTAAAAATGCATGAAAGTAAAATATTTTTATTTGACAATTTTCTAGGCATTAATATGAAATGGGAGCAAAAATTCCCATTAAAAAATGATTAATTTTCAATTTAATATGATTTTTCTAAGTTTGAAATAAAATGGAAGAAAAATAAAATGAAAATGAAGGGATGGGGTGCAGGAAGCAAACAGATATAGTTCATTATGCGCTTGGGCCCAGACTGGGGGGGTACAAAAAGCAAGTAGCGCTAAGCCCAATTAACTCAGAAAAATCAATTAATAAACATAAAGAAAAAGAAAAAACCACGGTGAGAATAGCAATGGGATTCAGTTCAAAATTGGTTGGACCTCATGTGTGGGGTGTGGATATCACAAGATCACTTAAGCCCATGACCAAACATAAATGGAACGCTGCGTTTTGCCTCTCAGATTTCCCTCTCAAATGAAATTAAATCGTGGCCCTCAGATCAAAAAATAGTCAATGGGTCAGCTCTTCATCCAACGGCCCAGACTTCGTCCCTAACCTCCAGCTAGGGTTTTGCTGAAACTCCATGAAAATGCAGAGCTCCAAGCTCTTCTTCTTCAAACACGAACTCCCTCAATTCCTCATGGAAAATGGAAGTTCAAGACCCTATCCTGCCTAGAATTTCATGCTGAATCCATTTCTACTCTCAAAATCAACTGAAACTTCCTCTAACATGAAACACGATCCAAGATTAAAAATGTGCTCAATCATCCATCTCAACCATTCTTGCAATTAACTATCTCAGATTACTCACTAACTCACCCTGATTAAATCTTGATGTCTAACTCATTCTATATCTCAATATAACATGAGTTCTTGGTCATCAAAGAAATGGGGTCCATAGTTCAATCTTCACCAATTGATCCCCAACTCTCCAAAATCCATCTCTTATTGGTCTCTAACAATTCTACACTAACAAATTAACCTAATTATGCCTAGAACACGGTGTAGGAAAGAATTTGCAAACCTGGTTAATCTTGATGAACAGATGATGAAATCCACTACTTCAAGCCTTTAAACTCTTTAGAAAGTTTCCTTGAATGCCAATCTTGCTACTGTTTGCAACAATTTTGATGGAGGAGGCTTCAATCTCAGAATTCGATTCTAACTTGCCACCTTGAAATTTCAATCACCAACTCTTCAATTCTCCATGGATTTGATCTCAATTCAATCTGCACAGCTTCACTATGATGTATGGAATGTGTTTGAGTGAAAAGAATGAATGGAAATGAAGAAGAATGTGAAATGGAAACTTGACTTGCAATGGAAGATTCTTGATCTCACTCTCTCTTCTCTGCACCAATTCTCACCAACCTTGCATCTGAGCAAGTTACATATGTTATATAGAGTGGTTTAGAATCATCTAGAACCATCTAGGATCATCCAATGAGAAATTGAACTTTTCATGTCATGACATTTTGATTTCCATTCTCCTTACATGCTATCTCATGCCAAGCCTCTCATAACCTTTGATTCTGACTTGAAATTCTCCCCATATGAGATTTATGATGAGTTACAATGCATAACCAACTTGCTTGATGAGTTTTGTTGAGTTTTGCTTTGGTACCTTAATATGCAAGTAAGCCATTTCCAAGGAAGCCCTATGATCCAAGCCCCAAATCAAAATTATGGCTGAACCATTGTTCTTAGAATGTCATTTGGAGTCAAAATGACCTATTACATGACATGGTTTGGATTTATAGCTTGTGATTTCCAATTTTCAATTTCAACTTATTTAACTCATGCCTCCATTTTAGGCCATTTTTATCACTTTTTGATACAAGCCTTTTCAATATCTCATGACCTCCCTACTAGCCTTAAAACATCATTCTAAGCAAGTTTGATGTTGAAGATTTTTCCATTTGAAGCTTGGAAATAGGAGATATGTCCTTATGCTTGAAATGACCTATAACCTCCAAATGACCAAAATGCCCTTGACTTGTCAAAGCCATAAGTTGAGTTCTACAAATCCTATCAAGGACTTCTAGCACTCTCTAGAAATCTAAGAAGATTCTCTTCAACATTCATGTTGACCAAGAGTTCATAGGAATCATCATACTAGGGCAAAAGTTGGATGCAAGTTGGGTGACTTTCAAGGACCCAGATTCACATACCTCAGATGACCTGTAACTTGTCAAAGTCATAACTTGAGCTCTACAAATCCTATCAAGGACTTCTAGTACTCAAATTAAATCTAAGAACAAGCTCTACAACATTAATGTTGTGGGGAAGATGATATGACAATCACATCTTGAGCTAAACTGCCTTGAAGATAGGGATCAAACTAGGGGATTTTACACTGTCAATCCTTAGAAACCCTAGCTTAAAACTTCTCAAACTCCTCAATAATGATCAGTTGGTCTAGGAATCATCCTTATAGCATCTCAATGCATCATTCCATGATCACATGGCTCTTGGATTAGGTCTCAACCCTCTCCAAATCATCAGTTGACCTAGGGTTGACCCAGTCAAACCCTAATTCCACCACTCATGGCTGAATCTTCTGAATTCTTGTACAATGACCTCTCTAGGCTTCATGATGGCTTTCAAGACATCTCATAAGCTTTCTCAAAGCATCAAGTCTACTCTCATAGTCTCAGAATCATCTGAGAAGCTCCCACAACTCTCAAGTTATGAGACACACAACCTTGGTTTCAATCAATCTCTCTGAGGATCTCTTGAGTTCTCTGACAAGGATATCAACCCTTAATCACTTGAACAATTTTCTTGGCTAGCTTCAAAGTCTCATATAACTCTTTATGGTTAAATAAATGTTGGTCAAATTTTGGGGTGCAACAGCTGCCCCTATTCAAACGGCTTGAACCTGATTGGGTGAGGAGCGAACGGCCCTCGGCCAATCAAGGTGCGAGACGGTTGAATACCGATAAACCCGGAAATTTTCCAACTGCATAAGCACACGGTACTCTGGTGGGAACGAATCTTCGAACACTGAAATAATAGCTGCACGGCAACTAGTTGGAGACATACTGATCTGAACCTTGTCGTCAGTTATCCACATTAAATTCCTCTGATATTGTCATCAGACATCGAACGTCGCCGTCAAGCAACCAGAACACCCAACATCGCCGCTGGAAAACTAAAGAATCTGACATCGCCGTCGGACAACCAAAACACCCAACATCGCCGCTGGAAAAGTAAGGAATCTAACATCGCCGTCGGATAACCAAAACGCCCGACATCGCCGCTGGAGAACAAAGAATCACCTGACATCGCTGCCGGAAACAAACATCCAACATCGCCGCTGGGACAACAAAATCACCTGACATCGCTGCCGGAAACAAACACCCAACATCACCGCTGGAGAACTAAAGAATCTGACATCTCCGTCGGACAGACATAACTTTGAGAAACACCTGACATCGCTGTCAAGTACTCAACATAATCTGACTTCGCCGTCGAAAACAACTATCCAACATCGCCGCTGGAGAACTCAAAGTAATCTGACCTCGCCGTCAAAAACATCCTCTGACCTCGCCGTCAGGGTGAAAAAAATCCGTTGGGGAATTGGTCACACAGTAACCGGTAATACATAGTCGATCATGCCATCAGGCACTCAAAGAACACTGTCGGGCATCAGCCGGACTTCAACCATCAGGTTGATCATGCCATCAGGCATTCAAAGAAATTGTCGGGCATCAGCCGGACTTCAACCATCAGGTTGATCATGCCATCAGGCATTCCGCATTACTGTCGGGCATCAGCCGGACATCATCAGCAAGTCGGGAATAGAATTCTTGGTCAATCATGAGCCAACTGGGAACATCTAAATCTCTGCCATCAGGCACTCCGCATCAGGTGAGAGAACTACTTCATTAACACGGTCAGACTTCAATCATGGAGTCTGCAAGGGAGGTTTCAACTTCGCCGTTAGAAAACCTGTTGGGGATGACGCTTCGCCGCTGGGGAATCTGGAGAACTATCAAGTGGTCCAGAAATCATTCTGAATAAATCAACTCTGCTGAGAACTTCAAGAATCATCTTGGACAAATAACCTCCGCTGGGGACTTCAAGAATCATCTTGCACCGGTAACCATTCTGGAGATTTCAGGAATCATCCTGAGCGAACACTTTGTTGGGGATTTCAGGAATCATCCTGAGCAACCTTCACTGGGGACTCTGAGTATCAACTCGAGCAACCAACTCTGGAGACTGCACTGGGGTCTTAAGAATCGTCTTAAGCAAACGGCCCTGCTGGGGAATTCAAGAATCATCTTGAACCGAAGACTTCGCTGGGGATCTCAAGAATCATCTTGAGCAAGCGACTTCATTGGGGAGAATGTCAGGAATCGTCCTAAGCAATCAATTCTGCGGCGGAACACCTGCAAAACAAGAACGGTAGC
Organism: Lathyrus sativus; assembly: GCA_963859935.3. Lineage (NCBI taxonomy): Eukaryota > Viridiplantae > Streptophyta > Magnoliopsida > Fabales > Fabaceae > Lathyrus > Lathyrus sativus. Next base: position 361,448,371 of record OZ012735.1, read on the forward strand.
AACCTAAATCATGTTTATTATGCATATGCTTCGGCAGTGGCACAATGCTCCACACGGTGGGAATGCTATGCATTTATGATAAATGCTATGCAATCATGCACAATGATGCGATCCCATCAGCAAAATAAATTTCGAGGGGGAGTTCCCCTGTCAAGGAGAAAGAACTGCTCAGATAGAGGAATCATCCTGCTGAGGAGAACATGGTCCCGCCAATATCAATTGGACTCCGCAGGGGACACAACTTCAGTTGAGTGCTGCGGGGGAAACAACTTCAGTTGATTGCTGCAGGAGAATGAAGCTCTACGAGAACTTGGACCTGCTGAGGGAAAGCGATGTCAATCGCGGGAATAAACTGTGTGGCCTTCATGGCTACTTCTCTGGAGATGACGACTCTATGGGGAAACAACTTCAGTTGATCAACACTCCACTGGGGAAGACCAACCATGGCCTTGAGCAGCTTCCAAGGATTCGGCTCTCTCGGGGTATCTGCAAACTCGGCTGAGGAAGGAGAAATCATTCTACTTCACTGGAGAGAGTACGACACTACGGGGGAATCTCAATTCCGCTGGGGAAGAAGGCATCATCCGACTTCGGGGGAGAGTACAACTCTGGTGGGGAATTTCAATTCCGCTGGAGACTTCAGTCTTGCACCATCAGTTGCTGCATACTTCGGCGTACGAATAGTTTCTTACGAAACCTGCACTTGTGACCCGGTGCTGGGGGAAAACACGCGCTTCAGCTCCTGACTCAGCTGAGGAGGTGACGTTCCTTCAGGATACATCTGATTGGGGAAGAGAATCATCTCTGCCTGGGGAGATATATCAATGCTCATTATCTCGCGTTCAGACTCTGCGGGGAGCTGCTACTGAACTCTGCTGGAGAAAGAGGAATCATCCTGCTTCGGGATGCGCACGGCGCACTGTCTGGAATATGCTACACCTGTAACAACACAAACAAACAGACAAGATACCCTTCTCAAAGGGACCTATCGAGGTTATTATCTCGTGACAATATTCAAGTACTTAATTGTTTCAACAATCAGTGGCCTAGGCCAGTAAGTTTATGTATGCGCATTTTCTCAAAAACATCGGCGTTCTTTTTCGCAAACAAAATAGATAAATGCTAAACAGGCAAAAAGAATTGCTGAATAGTGTGCATTTTATTGATAACGAACCCCTGAATGGGTAAAAATGTTTTACAACAGATGCAAGCTCCTGGAATGAGGAAGCCGCGCAAAAATAAAACATAAATATACATCAGTATATACAAATGTCGGCAACGAGGCGTAGACGAACACCATGAGTTGATCCCTCTATGACCCACTCGACTTCGATACTTCTCCGACGCTTCAGCTTTGGAAGAGATTGATTCAGATGAACGGCCCTCAGGTCCTCCAAACCACTAAACAATGAAAGTCCATACGCGGAACGCAGTCATTTGCTTTTTCAAATCCCTAACTTTTGCGTGAACCGCCCTTTACGGGTTTTCAGTTCACCGGGATACCCTTTTTTGCCGAAGCCGCCCAGTGTAGTTTTTCGACTTCGCGGGTGTACATTTTTCAATTTATATCCCTAATTTTTGCCCGAACCTTTTTATTCTGTTTTTGATTCGCTGGGATGCCCCTTTTTTGCTTGGACTCTCTTTTTTTTTGTCTAGCGGGTCGCTTTCAAGCAAAGTATTTTTTAACTGCGTCCGCGTTCACCGGGGATGCAAAATCTTCACCATCCATCGTGGATAACAACAAAGCTCCTCCCGAGAAGACCTTGCTGACGACGTACGGACCTTCGTAATTCGGAGTCCACTTGCCCCAGTGATCGGAGTGTGGAGGAAGAATCTTCTTCAAGACGAGATCACCCGTCTGAAAGCTTCTAGGACGCACCTTTTTATCATAAGCTTTCTTCATTCGGCTTTGGTACAGACGACCAAATGCAATCGATGCTAACCTCTTCTCGTCCATCAGGCTGAGTTGGTTCAGTCGATTCGTAATCCATTCTGCCTCGTCGAGTTTCACATCAACCAAAACTCGCAAAGAAGGGATCTCTACTTCTAACGGTAGGACAGCTTCCATACCGTACACTAAGGAGAAAGGAGTTGCCCCGGTTGACGTACGTACCGTCGTACGATAACCGTGCAGCGCAAACGACAGCATTTCGTGCCAATCTTTGTGGGTCACAACCATCTTCTGAACAATCTTCTTTATGTTCTTATTGGCCGCTTCAACGGCGCCATTCATCTTTGGCTGGTAAGGAGATGAGTTGTGGTGTTCAATCTTGAAACTCTGGCACAGCTCCTTCATCATCTTGTTATTCAGATTCGAGCCATTATCAGTAATGATCCGCTCGGGAATTCCGTAACGACAGATGATGTCCCTCTTTATGAATTTAGCCACCACCTGCTTGGTCACATTAGCATACGAGGCTGCCTCCACCCACTTGGTGAAGTAGTCGATAGCTACCAGAATGAAGCGATGACCGTTAGATGCAGTGGGCTCGATCTTGCCTATCATGTTGATGCCCCACATGGAGAACGGCCACGGGGAGGACATGACATTCAACGGGCACGGTGGCACATGAACTTTATCAGCATAAATCTGGCATTTATGACATCTCTTCGCGAATTTGAAGCAATCCGACTCCATCGTCAGCCAGTAGTATCCTGCTCTCAGGATCTTTCTCGTCATAGCATGCCCGCCGGCGTGCGTACCAAACGCGCCTTCATGGACTTCTTCCATGAGCATACTCACCTCTTTCTCATCTACACATCTGAGTAGCACGAGATCGTGGTTTCTCTTATACAGAACTCCATCAGGATTGAGATAAAAATTTCCAGACAGCCTCCTCAGAGTCTTCTTATCCTGGGTTGACGCACCCGTAGGATACTCCTTAGTCATAAGGAAAGTCTGGATGTCATGGAACCATGGCTTGCCGTTGGGGGCTTCCTCGATTGCAAAGACAAATGCCGGTCTATCAAGATGCGAAAGGACAATTCTTGGAGCCTCATTCCAAAAATTAACTTTATACATTGAAGCCAACGTGGCTAAGGCATCAGCCATCTGATTTTCAGCTCTGGGCACATGATGGAGTTCCACTCGATCGAAGAACGGAAGTAGCCTTCTGGCATAATTCATATACGGCACCAAATTTGATTGACGAGCCTCCTACTCCCCTTTAATTTGGTTGATCACAAGCGCTGAGTCACCATATACGTCTAGATTCTTGATTCTCAAATCAATTGCCTCTTCTAGACCCATAATGCATGCTTCGTACTCCGCCTCATTATTGGTGACTGGAAACGTCAGTCTCGCAGTAAACGGGATATGGGATCCATGGGGAGTCGTGATGATAGCCCCGATGCCACTTCCATAGGAATTAACCGCCCCATCGAATATCAATTTCCACTAGGATTTCCTATCTGGCCCCTCGTTGGGCAACGACTCATCGCAATCCTTCGCTTTGAGAAACATAATATCCTCATCAGGGAATTCAAATTTCATCGGCTGGTAGTCCTTGATCGGCTGAATATCATATTCCGTTAACACCATTTGCCATCTGACAATCCTGCCCGAAAGAGCCTGCTTCTCGAAGACGTACTTGATCGGATCCATCTTCGAAATTAGCATGGTGGTGTGATTGAGCATGTACTGTCGCAGACGTTTGGCAGCCCAAGCTAGTGCGCAACACGTCTTCTCCAGCATTGAGTATCGAGATTCACAGTCAGTGAATTTTTTACTCAAGTAGTAAATGGCATGCTCCTTTCTGCCCGTCTCGTCGTGCTGACCGAGAACACACCCCATACTATTCTCAAGAACTGTCAAGTACATGATTAATGGCCGTCCAGCCACTGGGGGTATCAAGATTGGAGGTTCTTGGAGATACTGCTTTATCTTGTCGAATGCCTTCTGGCAATCCTCATTCCAAGTAATCGCCTGATATTTCTTTTAAAGCTTGAACATCGGTTCATAAGTGGCCGTGAGCTGAGAGATAAACCTTGCAATGTAGTTTATTCTGCCCAAGAAACCACGAACTTCTTTTTCTGTTTTCGGCGCTGGCATTTCTTGAATGGCTTTTATTTTCGCAGGATCAACCTCGATGCCTCGTTCACTCACGATAAACCCCAGTAACTTTCCGGACCGTACTCCGAAAGTACATTTGTTAGGATTCAGCCTCAACCTGAATTTCCTAAGCCTCTCAAAAAGCTTCAATAAGTTGACCAGATGCTCTTCCTCCATTTGGGACTTCGCAATCATGTCATCAACATAGACCTCGATCTCATGATGAATCATATCATGAAACAAAGTTACCATTGCTCATTGGTAAGTGGCCCCTGCGTTCTTCAGACCGAAGGGCATTACCTTATAGCAAAATGTTCCCCAGGGGGTGATAAACGTCGTTTTCTCCATGTCCTCCGACGTCATCTTGATCTGATTGTAACCGGAGAAGCCATCCATGAACGAAAACACGGAGAACTGGGCTGTGTTGTCGACCAACACATCGATATGAGGCAACGGGAAATCATCTTTAGGGCTCGCCCTATTCAAATCCCGATAATCGATGCATATGCGTACCTTACCGTCCTTCTTCGGTACAGGCACTATGTTGGCGACCCAAGGAGGGTAAGTGGTGACCGCTAAGAAGCCAGCATCAAGCTGTTTCTGCACTTCTTCTTTCATTTTAACGGCCATGTCTGGTCTCGTCCTCCTAAGCTTCTACTTAACGGGAGGGCAATCTTCTCGCAGCGGCAAGTGGTGGACCACGATGTCCGTGTCAAGTCCGGGCATATCTTCGTATGACCAAGCAAAGACGTCACTATACTCTCTTAGCATCTCGACCAGTCTCTGCTTGACATCATTCTGCAATGCGGCCCCTATCCTGACATTTCTGACGAGCTCTTCAGAACCCAGATTCACGATTTCGATCTCCTCCTCATGAGGCAGAATAACCTTTTCCTCTTGTTTCAACAAGCGGGCCAACTCTTCAGGAAGGTCTTCATCTTCATCAATCTCTTCTTCGGCTTGATAGATCGGGCAATCGAAGTCGAAGTGAGCCGTAGAAGGTCCAGAGTCGATGTCATCTGTTATGTGGATCCTGCAATAACAAGGGTTAAGTTTAAAACAAGAATATGCAGGTTAGCACAAGCCCCATTGCCATTTTGCTGTTTTTCAAAACAAATATAAAACAGGAATAACAGAGATCACAAAATTTGAATACGAAGGAAACGCCTTTGATTTATTAACAAAATGCATGTACATAATCCAACAAGGCCCTGACAATAAAACTGTTATGCCCCGGGTAGGACATAAGGTTGTACAATGATTGAAAAAAGTAAATCATTACTCTTCACTTGTCAGTTGGATGATATCCTTGATGGTCAAATTGTTGAGGCCCTCGCCTGGCTTGCTTGGCTGAATCCAAGAGTCGAGATCACAATCGCTATCCCCGCTGTCTTCAGACGCCGCGTTGATGCTTTCGAAGATCACTCCACCACTGGTAAATAGGATCGGCCCCTTACCCCGTGACGCGCTACTAGACGAAGAAAAAGAAGCTTCAGCTTCAGGAGAATACCCCAACCCAAACTTATCCTGCTTGTTCGGTATCTCCAAAATATGCCCCCATCCTGGGGTAGATCCAGCTTGGACGACGGCCCGAGCTTCTTTGAATGAGGAGAGATTCATCTATGGCTTTTCTGTGACTACAGGAGCTACCTCTTTCACTTTGACAGCCTCGAACGCTTGGCAAAGAGTTTCATGGATTTCGCCATCCATTTCAACATACTTAAAGGATGACAAATGGCTCACCATTATGTCCTCCTCACCGCACACGGTTACTATGCTTCCCCCGACAGCATATTTGAGCTTTTGGTGCAACGTGGAGGTCACGGCACCAGCAGCATGGATCCATGGCCGGCCCAAGAGGCAACTGTAGGCAGGCATGATGTCCATGATATAAAAGACCGTGTCAAATGTTTCCGGACCGACTTGGATCGGCAGGGTCACCTCCCCGAAAACGTGGCGTTTAGTTCCGTCGAATGCTTTCACCACCAAATCACTGGGTGTGCAAAGCAATCCGTGAGTGTCCAACTTCATTAATTCCTTCTTCGGAAGCACATTAAGCGACGAACCCGTGTCCACCAGGACGTGCGACATGATTGTGCCCCTACACTCTATCGAGATGTGCAGGGTGCTATTGTGATTTCTCCCTTTTGGCGTCAGCTCTAAGTCTATGAAACCTAGCCCATTGCCAGCATTAACGTGGGCTACCACCTCTTCTAGCTGATTCACCGATATCTCTTGCGGTACGTAGGCAGCGTTCAATACTTTCAGTAGCACGTTGCGGTGTGCTTCAGAACACAGCAACAAGTTGAGAATAGAAATCTTCGAAGGCGTCTGATGGAGATGATCTACAATCTTGTAGTCGCTCTTTTTGATCAACCGCATAAACTCCTCGGCATCTTTGACCAGCAAATCTGTTTTTGCCCCACACGGGACCTCTTCGACGACTTTGCTTTTACCTTTATCAGTCGCGTCAGCTCTGACCGCTTTCTTTGCCACGACCTCTGGCGGTGCAAACACTCTTCCGCTGCGAGTAATACCACTAATTCCTGCGAGGTTCTCTACAGTCGACCCGTACGGCTCTAGCTCCAACCTCTGTCCGTTGCAATAGACTTCAGCCCCATAATGCCACGGAACGGCGTTAGTGCTCTCGAATGGTATCGGCCCGGCTTTGGTAATAGTAATTGTGGGCGGTCTGGGCGCAGAAATAGTTATTGGTTGGCGAGGGATGGTGATGGTGGCGACTTCATCGGCCTGCTTCAACACTACCTCTCTTGATACACTTTCAGCCCTCCGGCTGAACTGCAGAATCCCCTCAGCCATCAGACTTTGGATTCCTTCTACCAACTGCTCACATCCATCAGAATGTGTAGCATAGTCCATGCATAGTTCTCCGCACCCTGGGAAGAACCCTCTCTTCAACAACTTAGCTTTGACGAAGCTAAGCGGCGTCTTTAGGTCTTTGACATCAGCCAACAAATCTGCGCTCTCTTCTTCGATAATGGCGTTCACTCCGTCTCCCTATGATTTGGCATAGGTTTCTTCGTGACATTGGGCACATTATCGGAGAAGTTAATGATCTTGGCATCTACCAGGTCCTGCACCTTGTGCTTAAAGGCTTTGCAGTTCTCGATTGTGTGGCCTGGTGCCCCTGAGTGGAAGTCGCAAGTGGCATTCGCGTCGTACCCTGGTGGAGGTGCCCCTGTCAAGGGAGTCATCGTCCTCTTCTGGACCAACTGAAGCTGAAGTAAAGTCTGCAAGAGTTGCGCGTACGACATGGGCGGTGCTTCGAAGTGACGGTTTTCCAAAGGTGCCCGATTCTGGTATTTTCTATATCCCTGTTGATTCGGTTGCTGCTGCTGCTGCTGTGGAGCCGCTGGGATATTTATACTGGCTATCTGCTGCTGAGGGCCCTTGCCCTTCCTTCGAGCGTTGGTCACAACGCTCGCTTCTCCTTCTCGTCGTTTGCCAGCATAAGGTTTCTTTCCACCTCCTCCAGCTGAGGATGACTCACCTTGAATTTTCCCGATCTTGATTCCATTCTCGACGTGCTCGCCATGATAATGAGAGCTGAGAACGTCCCAGACATACTGCTGACTAACTTTTCATAGTAAACCCCTAGGAGGGTAGCTACAAACATCTGCACGAGCTCGCGTTCAACCATCAGCGGCTGAACCCGAGATGCCAACTCACGCCACCGTTGGGCGTACTCCTTAAACCCTTCATTATTCCTCTGCGACAGGTTCTATAGCTGGACTCGCTTCGGGGCCAAGTCGCTATTGTACTGGTAATGGTGCACAAACGCTTCAGCGAGATCCTTCCATGTACGCACACTAGTGGGCTCTAGACCCATGTACCACTCGAGGGATGGCCCGGAAAGACTGTCTTGGAATAAGTGTATCAGCAACTTCTCGTCTTCGGAATAAGCAGACATTTTCCTGTAGTACGATCGCAGGTGGACACGAGGGCAAGTGGTGCCCTTATATTTCTCAAAGTCAGGCACCCTGAACTTAGGAGGTACCTTGAAATCAGCAATTAATCCCAGCTTGGACATATCAACGCCCAAAGTATTCTGATTCTCAATATCTCTCATTTTGTCCTCAAGTGCTTTGAATCTGAGCCGCGCTTCAGCATTCAGCTCCCCTTCAGCACCTCTTTGAGAAAACACATCATCCTGATGATCCTCTAGCCATGGTTGAGGCACCAACAGATTCCCGACGCCTGCATTGCCGTTGCCCGGCCCGATGTTGACATTAGCTCCCAGACTCCCATTGCCGACGCCCGTCGTATTGAGTTCGATGTTGGCCATCACATTGCCATTAGCACTGTCGTTGCCCCCGGCCACGGGGACACCATTCTGTGGAGTATCAACTGGTGGAGGAGTAGGCACGGCCCCGCCATGGAGTATGCCGTTGCTATCAACCCTGGAGATCAAAGGCTGAGCCAAAGTCCTGAGCTGGTCCTGGCCATTGGCGACCACTTGCATAAGTTCCATAAAGCGATCCATTCTCTCGCGAAGCTCCTGAACATCTGTTTGCACTTGGTCCATGATCCTGGTCTGATTAGCTCTAGTTGGATAACGGTGAATTAGTCTCTGATCAATCCTGGAGTCACCGGGAACAGCCTGGGACCTGTAAACCTGAAAAACCTGTAAACACTAAAGGGTTAGGAAAAACAACAAAATGCTCGCCATGCAAATGCATGCATGTGTCTGTGTGTTTGGGAGATTTCCCCCGATCCTAGTGCCTGAGTGCCAGTGCTGATAATAATAAGAAGAAAAAGCCGGAGTCCAATCATGGAAACATCAATCTCATATATAAAGGAAGCCTATCAAGGCAGTACATAGCATCAGCAAGTACAAGATGAATCAACAGCGTGACCTCAGCCAACAAGCCTGGTGATGGTCAGCATACAACAATGATCAAAACAAAAGGAATACAAATAGTCAAGTATGGCCACGGGCGCGATACTCTGCTAACAACTCCTTCGTCTCTGGGTGATCTGGCAGAGTGAGCAACCCCTCGACGAGCAATTCCCTTTGCACAATGGTATACTGAAGTCCCTCAACTGAACTTTCCCATGCTCCTTCGCCGAAGCAATCTTCTAATTTCCGCTTCTTGGACTCAAACGTCAGCTTGCGTTCCTTCAGGTTAGCAAGAGCTTTGTTGAGTTGGCCTTCGGCGGCGTATCTGCGGGCGGTTTCTTCATCAAACCTCTTTTCACTGTCCTTCACCTGGGCTTCCAGCTTGGAGATCTGTAGCATCAACTTATCCTCCCGCTCTTTCCTGGTGGCCAGGGAAGCCTTCCAATGCTGGTTGAACTTGGATATCCTCTGATATGCCTCGTCCAAGTGCTGCATCTTCGTAGCCAGCACGTTGTTGACAGCCTTGAAGTCTCGACCCATGCGTTCACGCTCGGCTATCTTCTTAGTCAGGTCTGTACCCAGCTGGTTCACCAACTTTGTCTGCCTTTTGAAACAATGAACAGCTTCGTTCCTCTCACTTCGGAGCTGAGCCAATTCCTTCTCCAGCTCTTCGTTCGCCCGCTTCAATTCATCCCGCTCGGCTAACACCAGATTATGCTGCTGAATGGGCACAATAGTAGGCTCTTCAATTGTTGGAGGACTTTCTGGCTTGGCATGAGGAAACGGCATCCCTATAGCATTGGCCTTGGCTCTGATCCAAGTCAAATACGGAGGGTAGGCTTGATTATTGCTCTTTCCCAGCAAAGGCTTTCCTCGTTTGCTGATACCATTCCATGCACGCTGAAGCTTGGACAACAGATCCCCCTCTAGAATACCCGTGAGGTACAGAGATTCCTGTACCTCTTCCTCCCTCGGCGGAGTTCTCAAAGCATACGTGAACTGTCGAACCAGCAACGACGGATTGTAGTTTATACAACCCTTCCTACCTATAAGAGGCACATTAGGAAACCCGCTGCATCTCAATGCATCATTCCATGATCACATGGCTCTTGGATTAGGTCTCAACCCTCTCCAAATCATCAGTTGACCTAGGGTTGACCCAGTCAAACCCTAATTCCACCACTCATGGCTGAATCTTCTGAATTCTTGTACAATGACCTCTCTAGGCTTCATGATGGCTTTCAAGACATCTCATAAGCTTTCTCAAAGCTTCAAGTCTACTCTCATAGTCTCAGAATCATCTAAGGAGCTCCCACAACTCTCAAGTTATGAGACACACAACCTTGGTTTCAATCAATCTCTCTGAGGATCTCTTGAGTTCTCTGACAAGGATATCAACCCTTAATCACTTGAACAGCTTTCTTGGCTAGCTTCAAAGTCTCATATAACTCTTTATGGGTAAATAAATGTTGGTCAAATTTTGGGGTGCAACACCGGGAGACCACTGATCATGTACTTGAAGGTTCTTGAGAACAGTATGGGTTGTGTTCTCGGTCAACATGACGTGACTGGACGAAAAGAGCATGCGATCTATTACTTGAGTAAAAAGTTCACGGATTGTGAATCCCGTTACTCCGTGCTCGAAAAGATGTGTTGTGCACTTGCTTGGGCAGCCAAACGTCTGAGACAATACATGCTAAATCATACAACCATGATGATTTCAAAGATGGATCCGATCAAATACGTCTTTGAAAAAAAGGCACTTTCCGGAAGGATTGCCCGATGGCAGATGGTACTGACAGAGTACATATATAGTATGTTTCACAAAAGGCTATCAAAGGTAGCGTACTGTCAGAGTACCTGGCTGAGCATCCAATCGATGATTACCAACCGATGAGGTTTGATTTTCCTGACGAGGATATCATGTACTTGAAGATGAAAGATTGCGAGGAATCGTTGCATGGTAAAGGTCCTGAGCGGAGTTCCCAATGGCAATTGATTTTTGACGGTGTTGTTAATTCATATGGAAGTGGAATTGGGGCAATCATTACGACTCCCCATGGGACGCACATCCCGTTCACTGCCAGATTGACATTTCCAGTTACCAACAATGAGGCTGAATATGAGGCGTGTATCATGGATCTCGAGGAGGCTATTGATTTGAGGATTAAAAATCTTGATGTGTATGGAGACTCCGCGCTAGTCGTGAACCTGATCAAGGGAGAATGAGAGACTCGTCAGCCTAATCTGATACCATATGAATTATGCAAGGAGGTTGTTGCCCTTCGTTGACAGAGTAGAGTTTCACCATTTGCCGCGGGCAAAAAATCAGATGGCTGACGCTCTTGCGACATTGTCTTTGTTGTACAAAGTTAATTTCTGGAATGATGCTCCCAGAATAGTTATCCCTCGCACTGATAGGCCCGCCTTCATATTCGCCATTGAGGAAGCTTTCGATGGCAAGCCGTGGTATTTTGATATCCATAATTTCCTAAAGAACCAAGAGTATCCGACTGAGGCATCCGATCGCGATAAGAAGACTCTTAGGAGATTGGCTGGCAACTTCTACTTGAATCCAAATGGTGTTCTGTATAGGAGAAACCATGATTTGGTACTGTTGCGGTGTGTGGATGAGAAAGAGGCTAGTCTGCTCATGGAGGAGGTCCACGAGGAAACCTTTGGCACGCACGCCGGCGGACACGCTATGTCTCGAAAGTTATTTCGGGCATGGTATTATTGGCTGACGATGGAAAGAGACTATTTCAAGTTTGCAAAGAAATGCCATAAATTCCAGATTTATGCAGACAAGATTTAGGTGCCGCCAAGCCCTTTGAACATTATGGCATCCCCGTGGCCTTTTTCCATGTAGGGCATAGATATGATTGACAAAATTGAGCCCACCGCATCCAACGGACACCAGTTCATCTTGGTAGCTATCGATTACTTCACAAAATGGGTTGAAGCAGCGTCTTACACTAATGTTACCAAGCAAGTGGTAGCCCGGTTTATCAAAAAGGACATCATCTGTCGTTACGGCATTCCTGAAAGAATCATTACTGACAATGGTTCGAACTTGAATAACAAGATGATGAAGGAATTGTGCCACAATTTTAAGATTGAGCATCACAACTCATCTCCCTATCGGCCCAAGATGAACGATGCTGTCGAAGCGGCTAACAAGAACATCAAGAAGATAGTTCAAAAGATGGTTGTGACATACAAAGACTGGCACGAGATGTTTCCCTTCGCATTGCACGGTTATCGTACGACGGTACGCACATCAACCGAGGCAATGCCTTTCTCACTGGTGTATGGCATGAAGGTTGTCCTACCATTAGAAGTTGAGATTCCTTCCTTGAGGGTTTTTGTTTGATGTCTAAATAAATGAGGCAGAGTGGATAAGGAATAGACTGAATCAGCTCAGTTTAATGGATGAAAAGAGACTTGCATCTATCGCATATGGTCGGTTATACAAGAGCCGGATGAAGAAAGCTTACGACAAGAGGGTGCGCCCTCGAAGCTTTCAGACGGGCGATCTTAAAAAGATTCTCCCACCATAGTCAGACCGCATGGGCAAATGGACTCCCAACTATGAAGGTCCATATATCGTTCGAAAGGTCTTCTCTGGAGGAGCCTTACTGTTGTCCACCATGGATGGCGAGGATTTTGCATCCCCTGTGAACTCGGACGCAGTTAAAAAATACTTTGCTTAAAGAGACCCGCTGGACAGAAAAAAGAAAGTCCAGGCAAAAATGGGGCATCCCGGCGAACCAAAAAGCAAAAGAAAAGGGTTCGAGCAAAAATTAGGGATAAAACTGAAAAGATGTACACCCGCGAAGTCGAAAACCTGAAAAGGCGACTTCAGCAAAAAAGGGTATCCCGGTGAATTGAAAACCCGCAAAGGGCGATTCAGGCAAAAGTTAGGGATTGAAAAAGCAAATGACTGCGGTCTGAGTTTGATACTGCATTGCTTTGTGGTTTGGGAGTACCTGAGGGTCGATTATCTAAGTCAATATCTTCCGAGGACAGAGTATCGGGAAAACATCGGAGTCAGGCGAGTCATAGGAGGATAAGCTCATGGTGTTCGTCTGTACCACATTGCCGACATGTATACAAATTTCTTTGTATCTCTGTGCATATTTGTATTTATTTTTGTAGCTTCCTCTTTTCAGGAGTTACATCCATTGTAAAAACTTTGCCTATTTACAGACCCGTTATCAATAAACGCATACTATTCAGTACTTGATGTTTGTTTCTTGTTTTAACTTTTACTGCTTTGTTTGTGGAAAACGCCGATGTTTTTGATAAACTTGCACGTGCATAAACTTGCAAGCCTCGACCAATAATTGTTAAAACCTTGAATTGACTGAAAAATTGTCACGAATACTGACCTGGATTTCCTTTTGTATAGGATATCTTGTTGTTGCTCATCTTTTGCAGGGTTGTTGCCTTTGCAGCAAACAGCCAAGGGATCGTGTTTCCCCAGCCGAAGTCCCTTAACGTAGGAGCAGGATCTAAGTGAACTTATTACTCCCCAGCAGATGAAAGTTGCATTTTTATCCCCAGAAGAGTGGGATGCGAGTCAGCAAGCGGTCAGGCAGTGATGTGCACTCCCAGCGGTGGTCACGTGCACGTCTAATCCCAGTGAAATCCTCACAGGACACAACTAGGTTATCCATGGTTTGAAAAGGTCATCCCCGCGCAGGATTGTTCTTTCTGTTTCTCCAGCTGGTTGTCTTTCCTCCAATGGGTTGATCATCCTCTGTAGAGTTCATAACTACGGATTTGTTAAGCTATCCCCTAACAGGATTGTTTCTTCCCCCAGCGGAGTCGGTTCACTTTTCCAGTATTTATTTTGCTGGAATAATTCTGTGATACTCGGTTATCCCCAGCGGAGTTGGCTTTGTCTTCAGCATTTATTTTGCTGAAGCGGTTATGTATCCAGCTTTTCTTCCGCAGCCCAAGCCTGCATTTGCATCTTGCATATATCATCATATCTGCATCATATTTGCATTTCATCGTCAAACGCGTAGCATTTCCATCCCGTATGGAGCATTACACCGTTTTTTTCAAACATGTACATTTTGAAACATAAGCCAGGTCGGTTACCTCTTTGTGTTCAGGTGTTTTTCCCTACAGGAGATTGGATTTCTTATTCAGGATGGTTTTCGGATATTCAAATTCTTGACATGAGATATGTGATGATAACATTCGTCTCACCATGTGTTCCCTCATCAGAGTTGCTTGATTAAGTTTCTCTTCTTCCCCAGCGGAGTTTTCCTCAGATTTGCAGTTACGTCAGCGTTAGAAGATTTCAGAGATTAGACCTTTGAAGTCGTTACTTGTTGTCAAAGTAAGTACCTGGCAGTTGACGTCAGAATTTCCCCAGTAGAGTTTTCCTCGGATTGCTGTTACGTCAGCGTTAAAGAATCTCGTGGATTAAAATTTTGGAGGGTTTACCTGTGTTGACGGAGATTGTTTACCCCTGTTGACGGAGATTGTTTACCCGTGTTGACGGAGATTGTTTACCCGTGTTGACGGAGACCCTTACCCGTATTGACGGAGATCCTTACCTGTGTTGACGGAGATTGTTCACCCGTGTTGACGGAGACCCTTACCCGTGTTGACAAAGAGTTTACCTATTTTGACCCGTGTTGACGGAGATTTTACATGTTTACCCGTGTTGACGGAGAGTGTTACCCGTGTTGAGAAGGTTGTTACCCGTGTTGATGGAGTTGTTACCCGTGTTGACAGAGTTGTTACCCAAGTTTGCGCTTTACGTAGCGCAAATATCGGTAGTGTCAGAATTCATCCCCGCAGAGTTGTTCGTTCAGGTCTTCGGGTGCCAGATTAGCACTTTTATTTAGTTCTTCGCCCGTTTCCACAGAATCGAAAGATCCAGGATAGTATGTGGATGACGCGCTTTACGTAGTTCCCGCTTATTGTAGCGTATATTGGAAGATTGATTGTTGATTCAATGCTTGTGGCGTTACACAGGTGATTGATGTTGAAATCAGGTTCTGTATCCGATGATTGATCAGTTGTTGCCGTGACGACCAGATTCAGTTTTCTGGATTTTGTTCCCCAAGCAGTTGGCGTAGTTTATTTTTCTGTGGTTGGGAAATTTCCGGGTTCTCTGGTATTCAACCGTCTTTTACCTCGATTGTTCGAAAGTTGTTCGCTTTTCACCCAGTTGGGTCCAAGCCGCTTGAATAGGGGCAGTTGTTGCACCCCAAAATTTTCCTAACCTTTTTCTCACTTGGTTTATGTTTCATTGCATTAGCATTGCATTGTTCTAGCATTTGCATAACATAGCATTATTCATTTAGCAGGGGATCAAGTGTGGTTTATATCAAGAGGAGCCTATCTAGAGGTCTTGTTCAAGCTTGAGAAGTCACCAAAGTCATCAGGAAGAGGGTTGGGTTCTTGAGAGGTTCAGTTGTTTGTATGTGGTTAATCTCCTAACGTGGGGACCAGTTGAAGACCATCAGTGGGTTGTGAAGCCTAGATCATAGATAGAGTATGTGGATAGAGCTCATGGAGTTCCTTGAGGGTCATGAGAGAGCCCAGTCAAGTCATTATGCCAAGGGTGAAGAGCCACAGTTGAGGGTGTTGCAATTAGGGTTTTCATCTTAGTAATCCTAAGTCAACTATGCAATTGAAGAGGATCAAAGTTCAATTCTAAGTCTTTGTAATCATGGAGAGTTGTGTTGAGGCACATGAAGTGATATCCCAAGATCAATCCAAGAAAAGTTCAAAGTGTGAGGAGTTGCTAAACTAGGATTCTCAAGGTAAAATCCCATATTTATTGCCTAACTTCAAGACCACTTATCTCAAGAAGAAAGTTTCATATCCACTTTTGGTCAACATGAAACTTGTAGAGCATGCTCTTAGCTTTAATTTGAGTACTAGAAGTCCTCCATTGGATTTATAGAACTCAAGTTATGATCCAGACAAGTATCAGGTCATCAGATGAATGTGAAATTTGTCTGTGAAAGTTCACCAACTTCCATGGAACTTTTGACCTAGAAAAGTGTTTCTCCTTAACTTTTGGCCAACATTAAAGTTGTAGGCCTTGCTCTTATCTTTCGAAATTGTACTAGAAGTCTTCCATCTGATTTGTAGAACTCAAGTTATGAGGTTTACAAGTTAGGGGTATTTTGGGAAAGTAAGATTATAGGTCATTTGGCATTATAGGTCATTTTTACTATCTTGCAAGCTTCAAATAAAATTTTGTTCAACATGAAACATGTTCAAAATGATGTTTTTAGGTCAACCATGTACTCATTATGAATTAATTTGGCTTAGGGTGAGACTTGGTTTGGAAGAAATTGACAAAAGGGGAATTTGAAGGCATTTAAGTGAAAAATTCAAAATTAATTCATGAGTGTTCAAACAAGGCCAACTGAGTACTCATTTTAATCAGAAAAATCATTCTAAGCACTTTGGCATTATTAGAATTTTCATTTCGGGCTTATTTCATGGTTGTTTGATTTGTTACGTCATGAATAAGCAACACATCAGAGATTGCTCATAAGGTGCAAACGAGCTTTCCTTTTGATTCCTACACTCTCACCAGACCATAGGCAAGCTAATTGAAGTTTCTAGAAGGTTGAAACAACCAGAATTCATGCATTCCATTGTTGAGTTTTTGGAGAAAAAATTGAGATGTGGATATTCTGATTTGGGCCTCCAATGGACCTCCAAAGCCCACAAACATCTTCTATATAAGTCCCATGATGAATTCAGATCAATTTTTTGGTGTTCATTTCGTGCCATAGCCAGAGATTGCAGGTTGAGTTTCAAGAGCAAAAGTGAAAATTGTGATTTCTGATTCAGAGCAATTCAAGGCAATTCAAAGCTTCAAGCATCTTCAGCATACTACATTGAGCGTATCTGCACAAGATTGGAGCAAGAGGAGCACCATAACTTCCTCAATTTGAAGCTACAAACCAGGTTTGAACAATTCACGATTACACTAATTTTAGCATGATCTAAGTAGAATTGACATGTGGTTAGGCTTTAGGGAGATGTTTAGATGGATTCTGGACCAAAAATTGAAGGATTAGAGATAAATTAAGATGCAATGTGATTTCTGTTTGGATGCGAATTGGCTTGCTCTTGAGGTTTTAACATGATCTAAATAGTGTAAAATGATCTGTGAAGCATGAGGAATAGATCTGTGGTTTCAATTGAAGTTTTGGTGATGATCAGAACTATGGAGCATTTTGTGTTCGAATTTTAAAATCCATGAGGAATTATGATAATTGAAGGTGAGATTTGAGATCTACATGAAAAATGGAGTGGAACTGTGTAAATTTGGTTGAGGTTTGATGACCTGTACATGATGTCTCGCCGGAGAAGACGACCGACGTCGTTCTCCGGCCACCGCTGCAAGTTCTCCCTCCAACTGGAAATTCAAATGGAGAAGATGACTCCCCACCCTTGGATCAGCCTGAAACCTTGACTCAGTCCCCTCATCCAACGATCATGACTTAAGATCATATTTGAACTTTGACTGAACCAAACGCATCGTTTCATTTAATGTGTTGGCAGCGTGGAAGCCCATAGATTAGGAGACCAAGTCCACAGATCCTGCGCTCCTCATTTAATCCTGGCATTTTTATTTTCTTAATTGTTTTTTTATTCATTTTCTTTTATTTTAATTGCTTTGTTCTTTCAAAATTCATAATAAATCCATTTCTGGTCAGAAAAATAAAATAAAAATATGTCCATGATCTAGATTTTATTTGTGATTTTTCTGTGCTTTTACATTTGATTGTTGCCTGATTTTCAATTTATTTGGCATTTTCTCATTTTTGCTATTTTCTTTAATTTTGCATTTTTGATCCATCTTCTTTTTTATTTTTGTTTTTTCAATTGGTATGGATTCTTGTTGAGATTTTTGGCTAGCTGGTAGATTAGAGATGCATGATCCCTTAGGAATTATCTCATAATTTTAAGATAACATTAGGTTCTATTTTGGATTAGGATCATTAGACCTTCCATTTTAGGGTTTTCATTTGATACCTTGTGATCTAAGATTTTTTAGGTGACCTTCCCATTTGATTTGATCTCGGACCTTTCTACTATAGGTCCTTAACCTTCTTAGGTTCCCCTAGAAAATCTTATAGGATTTTAGAAGTAGTTTTGGTATTTTAATTTGATTTAGTACTTAGGCTAGTTTTAATGTGCTTCTAACATGACACTTGCTTTAGAATGACCTCAATGGTGGCCTTTAGTTCATAATAGGTTTGCTAATCTTCTTTGATGGTGCTTTAGACATGTATAGGCTTCTGTTTGTTTGATTGTGGTGTTTGGTTTTTGTGTTTAGACCTTCTTTTAGTAGCTTTCTTTGAGCTTGTTGAATTAGGGTTAGGAAGAGCTTAGTTGCTTTCTCTTTCTTAACATAAACATGGATTCCTTTGTTTGCATTCCATCCTCATCCTATGATTCAAGGTCCCTATGTGGAAGCCTCATCTTTCCTTTGGAAGGATGTGTGCCATTCCTCAAGAGGTAGAACCTTTGAGGATGCCCATCTCAGATGTATGGTTGAGTGCCAGGTTGCATTTCTTTGGTTTCCATCCTGCTTCCCATCATCAACCAATAATCTTGATGTAACCTCTCTTCTCTCTTGGTGGAGCTTGAAGATGAAGACTTCTCTTGAAGATGGCTTAGACTTGGAGTTGTTTGCTGACTGTTTGTTTGTTTTGCTGTTTATCTGCTTTGCTGTTGAGCTGTTTATCTGCTATTTTTGTCTGTTGTATTTCCTGATTGCTTGACAGTTGCTTGTGTGACTGTTTGGTATGTTGCATTAGACTAGGCTCATATAGATGTTTCTAGGCCTAAGAGCATCCTAAAGGGTGAGTTTAGCTCCCTTTGCTTGTCTGCATTAGAGGTTGAGTCTGTCTCCCTCTGCTTGACTGTTATTGATTGGCTTTGCTTGCTGGCTTAAGGTTGAGCATGTCTCTCTTGCCTATGCTTTGTGTGTTTCCTTTGGGATTGCTTGCTTTAGAAGTTGAGCTTGGCTCCTTCTGCTTGTTTGTGCATTGCATGCATTTTATTTACAGTTGTTTCTTTACAGTTATTTCTTTTGATGTTGTTTTCCTTTGCCATGTTCCCCTAGGAACTCTGACTTCTCTTGTTCAAGAGAAGTTATGACAGACATTAGGGTTATAACCATGCATGATAACATTAGGTAGTTCCCTCCTGACCTCAACCATAGGATCAACTTTGCATGACAACTTTAGGATTGGATCAGTTCCCCTTTAGTGTGTCCTTTCTCTTCTCATCTTCAAACAAATCAAGACACCATAATAAAGGTTAATTGATGTCGTACGCTACGAGCCTTAAGCTACTTGAGAAAGGGTAGTTGGAGAGTTTCTTTCCAACAGTCTGGATGTTTAGTATGGCACCCTTTGGGTGACATGCGACGCATTCACTCTCAGGTCATAGTCTCTAGTGTGATATCAGTTGCAAACATCCATAAAAGATACTTCTTCTAAAAAACAAAAAACAAAGATCAAACTCTTTTTGTCCTCTTGGACCTTTAATCCCTTGGAACCCCTTTTCAGAAGGAGAGTTTTGTTAACTCCCGGTTCTACCGCAAACAGTAAACGCCTAAGTCTCCGTCGAGCGAGCTGCATACACCAACTGCTGGAACCGTCTGTTAACCCTACTAGGATAAAAAAGACAAACCTGTGTCTCGTTGTCCCGAACTATGTTTGCTCTGATCTTTCACGCTGTGTGAAAGTATGTAGGCACGAGATGCGACATCTCGGCGAGCAACCTTTCCCCGTAACCCGTAGTTAGGCGAACTACGTTGACTCTGATTTCTTGTTCCAAATGGGAATATGTAGGCATAGAGCGCGACGCTTTGCCGAGTCATTTTCTTTTCTTTCCATACCAGACTTTCAATGTAGATAGGTATAACCAACCCGTCAGATAAAATTGTTTAACAAAACAAGGAAAGAGCACTATCAAGGGCCTTCTTCCTTAGTCCACCATATGCAGGGATGAGGTTGCTTCTTCGTCAAGCAGAAGGTTGATTTGCACTCGAGGTTCGCATATCTTGAAAGATATGACTCCTGCTTCAATCATCTCTTTCACGTTATTCTTGAGGATGTAGCACTCCTTAATATCATGACCGGGCGCTCCATGGTAGAAGGCACAGAAAGCGTCAGCGATGAAATAACTTTGGTGGCCCGGAGGAAGAACGGGTGGCATTTCCTTTTGAACTAAACCATTTTGCAGGAGTATGGGGAACAACCGTGCATAAGGTATAGGAATACCCAGAGACCCACCATATGGCTGATTGGTGGACGAAGCCGATCCTTCTTATCGTTGGGACAAGATCAAATCTCTGACAAAGTTTGTCAAACTCCTCTTGGCACGCTTTACCCTTTCTAGCTCGTCTCTGAGCTTCTATTTTTCCTATTCTTGAGTATCCATTATATCCCTAACGGCAGTAGCGAAAGCTTCGGTGTTACTCTTCAAACAAGAAACCTCTTCTCGGAGGGCTTGAATTTCCTGCTCAAGATGATCCATTCTTCTGAGTGTTTGCCTTTGTATTATATTCTCTCCCTCATTCTCTCTCTCTTTCTCTGATATCAACAGAACACAGAATGAACCAAAGGACCGACACAATGAAGCATGATATACAAAATGCTGATGCAAGTGCAAAGACGCAACTGGTTTTACAAAACTCAGAAGTTTAATTAGGTTAAAACCCCATTTCGTTCATCATTGGAAAAGTTAAAATCCTTTTTGAAAATACCAGAGATCGGATGAGCTTTACAAAACTAGTTGCGATATGATATGTTTGTGGTGATATGATGTGATGATGCACGCATAACATAAAGGCAAGTATTCACAAATACAATGCATATACAAAGACCTCCTAAGCTTAAGATCAAATCAAGGAGTCAAAGGTCCACCCATCCCTTAAGGATTTGTACTATGGGTTAATTTGTACCTGCCGAATGGGTTCTTAACAAAGTTCCCAGAGTCATCAACCCATCTTTCGGATATTATCAACTTCCCAAATCACTTGGTAATCGATAACATTCTCAAGAGAATCTCGTCTGAGTGTAGTATCATGTGTCAACTATTTAGGGAATACTTCCTTATAGTCATCGCACTACGTCCTAATAAGGCCAAAGTGGGGTAGAATGTATTCTAAAAGTCCACAGTGTCATGGGCTCCTTCGTCGAAAGTAGCATTGTTTTCACGAATACTCGATCAACAATATTAAACTTTCAAGAGGGCCTACACTGAGCGGTGGTTTCTCAAGTTAGCTTGGTCGGGAATCAACTCCCTATAAGCCTTCTTGAATATACCACCATCCTATCATAAGTGCACTCAAGTCTGGGTAAAGGACCATCTCACAACTCAAAGCACCCAATACCCAACATACAAACAAATATATTGACAAATATACATGTTAAGCAAATATTTACAAATATAGCATGCAATTAAACAAAATAGGCTAAACCCTCAAGTTCTAACATCCCCAATGAAGTCGCCATTTCTGTTGCGGTGAGAATCGTGATACCAAGCTATTGATTAACTTGAATCTTAAATTCTTAAATTCACAACCGGACTTTAATTTATCCAAAGGAAAGGTCTAAAGAAAGAAAAACCTTTTTTGCGATGTAACAACAACGCTAAGAGATTCGGGGATCCGGGGTTGGTTATGCATATGGTAGGTATTTCACATCCTAAACATCTGTAGTACTCTACAGGAACCTTTTGTTTGTTTGCATGCTAAGTTTACTAAATATTTGCTAAGATTTGGGATTGGGTAAAAGGTGTAGGTTAAGACCTAAAGATAGTTTCTAAGTTTGCTCGCAAAGACGTCGCGTCCTCTGCCTACGTATCCTAACTAGGATAGAATCAGAGCAATCGTAGTTCACCTCACTAGGGTTAAAGAACACTTGATTATGGTCAAGGTTCAAAGGGGAACAAACATAACAATGTTTGTATAGAGTTTCACAAAACTCTCTAGATATATGTTAAACACTCAAGAAAGGGGAGTAAGTAATCATTTCCATGATTCATACATAGAGTTAACCAAACTCTACCTAATTCTACGTGTGATACCAATTGGTTCTATCCAGACCAAAAGGTGGGAGAAGGGGGAAGGTTGCTCGTCAAGATATCGCATCTTGTGCCTATGTATTCTCATTGTCCAATGAGAAATCAGAGCGGTCGCAGTTCGGGCACGAACTACAGAATAAGGATCTATTGGTTCTTTCCAGACCAAAAGAGGGGGAAGGTTCTATCCAGACCTATGAGTTTAAATCCTATTGGTTCTATCCAGACCAAAAGGGGGAAAAGGTTCTATCCAGACCTATGAGGTTGTATCCTAATGGTTCTATCCAGATCAAAAAGGGGGGAAAGGTTCTATCCAGACCTATGAGTGTGTTGAGCTATCTATGACCCAAGGGTCAATAGAGAGACTTTCCTTTGGAAGGAGAGAGAAGGCAACTGGGATGAGAACTAAAGAGTTCCATAACTTAGGGAAGAAATACTTAACAAAATAATAAACAATTAAGCATGAAAAATAAGGTTACAACCAAGTAAGCATGCATATCACAATAGGCAAGGATCAAATAATACAAATGGTTACAACCGAGAATCATATATCTTAACAAAGATAAAAGTAACAACCCAAGAGACATATTAACAAATATGAAAACAACAATCATACAAATAAGTCACAACTTAAAAATGATCATGTTATAAATTCAAATGTAACAACATTTAGGCATTGATGACAATCAAATACGCAAGGAATATAAGACATGTTCAAACATAAAGTTTTAGGGGGGAACAGCAAAATTATGGCAAACACCAACAAGAAATGAAGTCTCAACATGTTAACAAACATAAAGAAATCCAATATCAATAAATCTCACAAGATAGGTCAAGTATAGTATGAAAGAAATTCAATCAAGACGTGAGGTAACGACCTAAGAATGAACCAACTAACAAGCGGGAAAAAGGGCTTTGTAAATACAAACAAATTGAGATTTTAATCGATTAAGTGAAAATAGACATTACAATGAATCATTTGCAAAAATAACATGTTAAAAACAATGAAGAATGAACAAGTTATGAATTATTGAAGTTTCAAAGATTTTATGACTGAGTTTAAGCAATGATACCAATCAAAACATTGTTGAATCAAAGAAGGGCACATCAAATTGCAATGATAGGCATGATATTGTTGTTGTCCAGAATTTAACACCAGGGTAAGGCATGGATGAAACTTTCATTTGATCATATCAGAACCAATGCAAGCATGATATAAAAACATATAGAATGCAATGAGAGAACAAGAAGATCACAATCATAATGCCAAGGTCATACACAAAACACAACTGTCATGCCAAGTAAAAATGGAATTGAAAGATGCAAATTGAAAGCTAGATCATGGAATAAGCATAAACAGATTGAATAGGCTTCACACACAAACTTAAATCATGATATCAAGTGTGTTCACACTTCAAAAATAGCCACAAACAACATAGAAATGAAAGTCCCCTGCCAACTGCTCACTTAAGCCTAAAAAAGCATAATTTGAAACATAACATGATTGGAACAGATTGAGACTTAAAGGATACCACACATAAGTCTCAAATATGATTATGAATGAGTCTAGCACTTAAGATGATCATGAAATGTACATAACAAAAACATGGCTATCAAATTGCAATTGTATCAAACATGGTAGTAAGCTGTCATGACAGATAAGCAAAGCATACACAAAGCTGTTTGATTCATACACACACAAATCTTAAAACACTATCTAGAGGCACCAATACTCATGGAATGATTCAAATCAACCCAAATAGCAAGATAAAGTGTGCAGCTGTGGTTTTCAAAACAGTTTGGCAGCATAAGGGGTATAAACTGGTCTAGCTATAGATAAGTGGTCTTATGTTAAAAAGATAGCACATACACATCAAAAATATGAAGATAAATGAGTTTTAGCTCAGAAAATAAGTATTGTGCATTAGGAACCAAATCTGGTATGGTCATGGTATATTGGCTATGAAAGTGCATTTTGAAAATGAGATGATTAACCAAGTAGGGATAGATCAAACAAACAACATACACACATCAAAATCATGAGGATGGATGAGTTCATGCTTAGAAATCAGGCTTATGCACATGGGAACAAAATTTGACATGCTAATGGCTATGAAAAAGCTGTTTTGAAACAGAATTTGGTACAGCAGGGCATTTTCAAGGCAATGAGATTTATGATGAAGCAAATGTCATACACATACCATAAATATGCTAATAGATGAGATTATGCTCAAGAAACAGATCAAATCATCACCAAACAGAATATGGCATTTTGAAACTCAAAAATGCAAAAACAACAACACATTAAGGCAGCAGGCAAGTTTATGGCAGTTGGGATGATTTGGCACCACATACAAGTTCCAAACATGTAGAACATTGATTCTATGCACATAGATCAAGTAAAAGCAGGTTGGAACAGAAAATGACATGTGATTGGCATCAATGAGGTTTTGAAAATGCAACATGAGAATGACAAAATAATTTTGAGCAAGTAGGGCCACTTTGAACGTACAAGTACAACATACAATCTCAAAACATATTAACAAATGATTCTACAACTTAAAATCAAGCAAAAACTATTCCAAACCAAAACTGGTGTGCTGATCCAAACTTGTGACAGCAAAACAACAAAATCTCACAACTGGCCCTAACAACCAAACTTCATGCTTTCAAAACTTTCAATGATATAATCATAACCAAAACATAACAAGTCAACATTTTTAAACAGTTAAGACACAATAAGGCAAGCACAAGCATCTTAACACCAAACTCATGGTAATGATAAAGCAATATGGCACAAAATAACATAAGTGGGAAAACAAGAGCCACATTAGATTCAAACATGATCTAGGGCAGGGGGATCTCATGAAATAACCTACAAGTTATACAAATATCACCAATGACTTAAGATTGACAAATCTAGGGCAAGCATACCAACATTGCAATGTTTGGATCCTTAAAACTACCATGTAGACAAAATCTTCAAAACAAGGTATACATAATATCAAACCTCAATATGGTAACATAACAACAACACATCATTTATGAATGAAATACCTTAACAAAAGTAAATATCATAGCCATAAAACATGAGTTCTTGACAAAGAACCAAAATGGGGCTGCAAGACTACATTTTCACAACAAGCAACTTCAAAAAATGGTAAGACATGGCAATGTGTGAACAATAAAGAGTTTGAACATTACATACCTCTTGTAGACAAATCTTGAGCAAGCTAAAAAGCTAAAAAAAACCAGAGACCTTCTTCTTTGGCAAGGATTTAGAGCTTTCTTCCTCTTGAAGCAACAAGCTATCTTTCAAGAGAGTTTGAGTTGTGTACCTCCCAGCTGGTTTTTGTGAGTTTGGACAGTTGAGGTATGATATATATTAGGTGTTGGGAGTGTTGGAATGGTGGGAAATGCCTCAAGTAAAGATTTGGCTTCCAAAGTGCATGAAAGTCAACATACTAAGGTATGAAGGTTGACTTTTAGGAAAATGATGTTTTTGGGTGGTTTGAGTGTATGGACGCCTTTTACACAATGTTTATGGATTGTGTAAATGGTTTTGAGTGGCTTGGAAGTGGTGGAACTGAGTTTGAGCAGAGTTTTACTCGAGACAGTTTTTTAGTGGAAAACTTGAAGTATTTGAAAAATGAAGCTTTTGAGAAAATGGTGCAGAGTTGAGAGCTGTGATTTCCCTTGGTTTTTGAGAGTGCTCTGGTGTGTCAACATCATAGAGAGTGCCTCTATTTATAGTGAAAGCAAGGTGAGGGCAGATTTGGATTTTGCCACTTTTGGAGGGAGATTATGAAGTTTTGAAGTGAATCTTGAGATGGGAAGGATGAGATGGCTAGGAAGGTAGGGGACTGCAGCTGCCCAATTTGCTTTGAAAAGTTTCTCTTTCATGGCTTTTAAATGAATATTATAATGTCCACTTGCTCCAAGTTGAACAAACTCTCCAATTATTCATTTTTTCTAGTGTTTGCATCATTCAAGCTTCAAAATATCATAAAGGAACAAGATCCAATGGCTGAGGGTAGCCCAAGTTGATGAATTCTAAATTTTGAAAAGTGTTGGATTGGTAATCTCAAGTGTGGCAGCCCTAACTTTCATGACCCATAACTTTCTGCTCCCACATGCTATTGAGGAGTTCTACCACAATTTAGAAAGCCCTCAAGTAGCTCTATAACTTTCATGTTTTTGAGATTTCCAAATTCTAGGTGGAGTTAGGTTGAAAAACCCTTCCAAGTTGTTGAAAAAATCACTTAAAAGGCTAAATAACTTAGAATTTTTCTAAGTTATTTCCCTTCTTGAAATGAATTTTGTCATAACTCCAAATCTATGCATTTTTTGATCATGGACCACTTTGAGGCTTTTGTAGGACTTGTCAAGTGCTTTCCAATGAGCTTTGAACCACTTCATTTGGATGTGTGGTTGAGGAGTTATGGTCTTGTCCCTTTTGAAACCCTAATTCCCGATTTTTGCAATTACTTCTTAACCCTTGATCCAATGGTCATGAAATTTTATGGGAAGGTGTAATATGACATAAGGAACATTTTTTATTCACATCTTAAAGTCAAATTCCTTGTTGTTGAAGAGTTGACTTTTCAGTCAACCGTTTGATCAATCGGTGACTACCGATGATCCGGATATTCTGAGGACTTGAAACTATTTGGATAGATTTTACTAAGCCATAGGAGCTTAATGGAACATGATCCCACCATTGAAACACTTTTTAAATCAAAAGTCAAACTAAAGTTGACTTTTCCTGATGGAAAACCCAAATCGGGTATCTTGAACTGAACTGTTCTCAATTCCAGGGTGACCACCTCAAATTGAATTCATACTTGACCAAATGTAGTATTCTTGATCTTGTTTATAGTTGAATCAATCCAAAACATTGATTGATCAAACCATCAAAGCCTCGATTTTGACGATATGGGCCCCTAATTCATCTGCATCTTGACAAAGATAAACTTGCAATGGGTTAAGGTTAGTTAATCAAATGAATATGATCCTACAATGATTATAAGTATCTAAGGGGTCAAAATATGGGGTGCAACACCGCCCTTCGGGTTCGATGCCTGTTTGTTTAACAGATGCCTGACGGCGAGGTCAAATGTTCCTCTCAACTTCTCGTTGAGCCGGCATTCGGGTTGGATGCCTGTTTATTTACAGATGCCTGAGGGCGAGGTCTAATTTTCATATCAAGTTCGGGTTGAGCTGGCCATCAAATTCGATGCCTGTTTGTTTAACAGATGCCTGACAGCGAGGTCAGATGTTCTTCTCAACTTCGGGTTGAGTCGGCCTTCGTGTTCGATGCCTGTTTGTTTAACAGATCCCTGACTATAAGGTCAGATATTCATATGAACTTCATGTTGAGTCAGCGTTCGGGTTCGATCCCTGTTTATTTAATAGATGCCTGACGGCCAGGTTAGATGTTCTTCTCAACTTCGGGTTGAGTCGGCCTTAGGGTTCGATGCTTGTTTGATTAACAGATGCCTGACGACGAGGTCAGATGTACTTCTCAACTTCGTGTTCAGCTGGCCTTCGGGTTCGATCCCTGTTTGTTTAACAGATGCCTAAGGGCGAGGTCAGATGTTCTTCTCAACTTCGGGTTGAGCCAGCCTTCGGGTTCGATGCCTGTTTGTTTAACAGATGCCTAACAGCGAGGTCAGCTGTTCCTCTCACCTTCGTGTTGAGCCGGCCTTCGGGTCCGATCCCTGTTTGTTTAATAGATGCCTGAAGACAAGGTCTAATGTTCTTATCAACTTCTCGTTGAGCCGCCCTTCGGGTTCGATCCCTGTTTTTTTAACAGATACCTGATGACGAGGTCAGATGTTCTTCTCAACATCAGGTTGATCCGGCCTTCATGTTCGATGCCTAGTTGTTTAACAGATGCCTGACGGCGAGGTCAGATGTTCTTCTTAACTTCGTGTTGAGCCAGCCTTGAGGTTCGATGCCTGTTTGTTTAACAGGATCCTGACAGCGAGGACAAATGTTCCTCTCACCTTCGTGTTGAGCCTGCCTCCGGGTTCGATGCTTGTTTGTTTAATAGATGCCTGACGACAAGGTCTAATGTTCTTATCAACTTCTGGTTGAGCCGCCCATCGGGTTCGATGCCTGTTTGTTTAGTAGATGCCTCACGGCGAGGTCAGATGTTCCTCTCAACTTCGTGTTGAGCCGACCTTTGGGTTCGATGCCTGTTTGTTTAACAGATACCTGACGACGAGGTTAGATGTTCTTTTCAACTTCAGGTTTAACCGGTATTCGGGTTCGATGCCTGTTTGCTTAACAAATGCCTGACGACGAGGCCATATGTACTTCTCAACTTCGTGTTCATCCGGCCTTCGAGTTCGATGCTTGTTTGTTTAACAGATGCCTAACGGAGAGGTCAGATGTTCTTCTCAACTTCGGGTTGAGGCGGCCTTCGGGTTCGATGCCTGTTTGTTTAACAGATGCCTGACGGCGAGATCAGATGTTCTTCTCAACTTCAGGTTGAGCCGGCCTTTGGGTTCGATTCCTGTTTGTTTAACTGATTCCTGACAACGAGGTCAGATGTTCTTCTTAACTTCAGGATGAGCCGACCATCAACCGTGTACTGGCGCAGTTGGAAAATTTCTGGGTTTATTGGTATTCAACCGTCTTTTACATTGATTGTTTGAGAGCCGTTCGCTTCTCACCCAGTCAGGTCCAAGCCGTTTGAATAGGGGCAGCTGTTGCACCCCAAAATTTGCCCAACTTTTCTTTACCTAGCTTATGTTTCATTTCATTCACATTAGCATTATCATTTGCATTTCATTGACATTTATGCAGGAGATCAAGAGGTATGATTACCAATCAAGAGCTAAACAAGACTATGAAGCTAGACAAGAAGGTTATTCAAGTGTTCAAGGGTAAATATCTTTGTTAGAGAAGTTAGAAGATCCTCAGAGAGAGTGGTTGAAACCAAGAGGGTGTGTCTCCTAACTTGAGAATTGTGGGAGCTCCTCAGATGATTCTGAAGCCAGGAATATGGACTTGAAGCCTTGAGAGAGCTTATGAGATATCTTGAAAGCCATCATGAAGCCTAGACAGGTCATTGTGCAAGATTAAGAAGACTCAGCCTTGAGTGGTGTAGTTAGGGTTTGACTGGGTCAACCCTAAGTCAACTAATGATTTGGGCAAGGTTGAGACCTAATCCAAGAACCATGTGATCATGGATTGATACATTGAGATGTCATAAGGATGATTCCAAGGTCAACTCATCATGATTGAAGAGTTTGAGAAGTTTCAGGCTAGGGTTTCTAAGGCTTGACAGTGTAAACTCCTCTAGTTTCAGGTCATCTGAGGTATGTGAATCTGGGGGCTTGAAAGTTACCCAACTTGCATCAAACTTTTGCCCAAGAAGGATGATTCCTATGGACTTTTGATCAACATTAATTTTGTTCCTTATCCTCTTAGCTTTCTAGAGAGTACTAGAAGTCCTTGATAGGATTTGTAGAGCTCACGTTATGGCTTTGACAAGTCAAGGGCATTTTGGTCATTTGGAGATTACAGGTCATTTCAAGCATAAGGCCATAACTCCTATTTCCAAGCTTCAAATGGAAAAATGTTCAACATCAAACTTGTTCAAAATGATGTTTTAACGCTAGTAAGGAGGTCTTGAGATGATGGAAATTCTTGTAGCTCAAAGTTGCAAAAATGACCTAAAATAAAGGTATAAGTTAAATGAATCAAAGTTGGAAATTGATATTTTCAACCTACACATCCAAACCATGGCATGTAATATATCATTTTGACTCTAGAAAACATTTTAAGAACATTGGTTTAGCCACATTTTTGAATTGAAATTCAATTGGTGGACTTGCTTTGAAAAGTGATTACTTACATCATAAGTAACATGTGTAAAACATAGAATCAAGGTATGAGCAAGGCCCTTTGCAAGCTAAACACCTTCAAAATGTCACTAGGGGAGAAATTGGAAGTGAATGAGGTTGGTTTCAAGCTGAAAACAGAGCTATGCATATCATGATATGTGATTGAAAATCTCATGACATGAGAGATTGAAACTCTCATTAGAAGGGTCTAGAGGGTTCTAGATCACTCATACATCATCTATATATTGAGCAGAGGTGATCCAGTGCAAGGGTTGGTGATGATTGAAGAAGAGAGCATAGATTGAGATTGAGATTTCTTGGCTTGCAATTGAATTCGGTTTCACCAATTTCTTCACTTTCCATCAATTTTCTTGATTGCAACTTCTTCCATGGATGCTAGGGATTGAATCCAGATCATAATCCAAGAGAATTCGTGGCTGAATCGTGTATGAGCAAGTGAATTTTTCCACCTGCAACTCACCATCGGATTTCAAGATTCAGGAGCTTGCAACCGGTTCTTTTGCATACAGAAGCAAGGAAAGGATCCATTGATCGTGCCTGGAAGATTGGGGAGCTTGAATTGAAGGTTTAGTGCATATGTTCATCCAAGATTTTTAGGTTAGTAACTTTCTTCCTCTAGCATGAATTAGGTAGAATCAAGATGAATTAAGGTGTTAGATGCATTGTAGAACGGTGTAGGAAGGTTTTCAGATAGTTAATTTGAGAATTAGTGACCAATCTAGGATGTTAGCATTTTCGGTTGAGAATTGGATATGGTGAATCTTGAGGTTTCAGAGAGAATTAAGGGCATGAATGAGTTCGTGAGGGAATTTGGGACATGTTTCATTAAGGGATCGTGGCCTATGGTGGACTCTATGATGAACTAGAGTTGTGGAGTGGTGACCGGAGTACCACCGGTGGTGGCCGGAGCTGCGCGCGAAGTTCAGAGGTTCAAAAGGTAGAAGATGACTCTAGGACCATTGGATCATGGTTTGACTTGGACTAGGACCCTCATCCAACGGCCACGTTTTGATTTCAATTTGTGAATGAATTCTGATTATGAAACGCAACGTTTCATTAATCAGCTGGTTTTGGGCTTAGTTGAAACTTTGTTATCCACACCCCCTGAAGGCCCAACCCATTATTTGAACTGATTCTGGTTACTATCTGCACCACGCATTTGTCTCTTTTAATTGGATTTTCATTATTTTTTTCATTTTGTTCATGGTTCTTGGAAAAATCATATAAAATTGAAAATTAATCCAATTAATCCCATTCTTTTTGCATTTTACTCATGATTGAGTCTAGTTTTTTTTAGAGAAAAAATATTTTCATTTCATGCATTTTCTGATTTTATGGGAATTTTATATTTTAATTGATATTAAAATGATTATGTTTGATACCTAATTTTGTGGAATTTTGTGTGATCATGTGGTGATGATTTTGATCCTAATTCTTTGTGTGTGATTAGGTTAGACATGTATGCTCCCATAGCATTTTTCTCACATTTTTGTGATGAAAATAGGTGTGCTTTCTAGATATATATTTAGGTGCTTCCTTTTAGGGTTTAGGTTTAGTACCTAATAATGTAGAATTTATTTCTAGGTCTAATTTGATGATTTGATCTCTGAAATTAATGTGGTAGAGTCATGATTGACCTAGGTTCCCATAGTCATTTTTGTAGGATTTTACAATTGGTTTTAGTATTGCAGTTAGGACTAGCTTTAGTACTAGGTTTTAGGTGATCCTAACTTACTAATTCAACTAGACTAACTTCTTTAGTTCCTTTAGATTAGGGTTTTGCTTTGTTTGCCTTTGGTTGAGATTGAAGACAAGTTGAAGACAAGGTGAGGATGCTTGAAGTTGCTTGGAGCTAGGAGTTGCTTCTGCCTGAAGGTGTCTGATGAAGATTTAGGAGATAGGAGACATAGGGAGAGCCTTAGAACTAGAATGACTTCTTTCACAAATATGGAAAGCATCTTGTGCTTCCATTCCTCCCAATGACTAAAAGTCCTTCCAAGATATTCACATCCCTCCTTTGGAGGGATGAGTGGCTTTATTTGGGAAGTAGAACTTTGAGGGAACCAGTCTCTCATAATGATGAACCCTTACAGGCTTCCTTTGGTTGTCAGTAAGCTGTTTATCATTTCCACTCATTTTGTTCAATCAATTGTCTTCTGGTTTGAGTACCTTGAAAGATGTTGGACTTGAGTTTGAATATGAGGACTTCATTGAAGAGTGTGGAAGGGGATGATTCCTTGAGCATTGCCATTGTAGCTGAAGCTTAAAGGGCAAGAAGAACAAGTTGATACTTGAAGATTCAATGAAGATTGAGTGAAGAGCTAAGGCTTGAAGATTGCAGGATGAAGCTGACACTTCCATGTGATTGAAGATTACTCTGAGAAGCTGAAGCTTGTAGATGGAGAGAACCAAGTTGATACTGGTGAAGCAAAGAGAGCTGAAGCTTGAAGACTAAGTTGATACTTATGAGGAGGATTCAATTGAGATTGAGTGAAGAGCTGAGGCTTGAGGAATAAAGGATAAGTTGACACTTGCACTGATGCATTGAGAGCCTGAAGGAATCAAGTAGATACTTGTAGTTAAGAGTGAAGCCTGAGGGTGGAATTGACTGAGGAGCTGAAGCTTGGAGGAGAGAGAATAAGTTGAAACTTATGTTTGATGGATTGAAACCTTGGAGAAGCAGGTTGATACTTGTCATAGAGGATGATAGCCTTGAAGGGTGATTGAAGTCTGAAGACTGGATTGTTGTTAGAAGAGCTGAAGCTTGGAATGGAAAAAGAGAGGGGTTGATCTGCTTTCTTGTCTGTTTTCTTTTCTGTGTTGATGTGTCTTGTTTGACTTGCTTGATGCATTAGAATAAGTTCATATCTAGACTGACTTTAAACTAGGAGCATAATTGCACTAGAGGTTGAGTTGCTCCCTCTGCTTGTATTGTTACTGTATGGCTTTGCTTGCGGGTATTCGGTAGAGCCCTGCTCCCTTGCCCATGTGGTTTAGTTTGCTTGATAGCATTTTATGTCCTCTGTATGATTACAGTTGTTATTATATTCTGCTTGATAGCATGTTATTTCCTCTGTATGATTACTATTATTCATATCTGGCTTGAGGTTGAGATGAGCTTGTGGAGGTTGCTGCCCCACACACATTTCCTCCCTCACTTGCATTGCATGCAGTTTGCTGTATATCTGTTTACTGTTTAAGCTGATGCTTTATCTATTTCTGTTTATCATTGACATGATCCCTTAGGAATCTCATTTCCTTTGATAAGGAAGTGATGATAGAACTTTAGGTTGAAACCTATGCATGACAACTTCTAGGAGTTCCCTGTTTCAAACCTCAACCATAGGATGAATCCTTGGCATGACAACAGTAGGACTTGATAGTCTCCCTTTAGTTGAGCCTGTTCTCTTCTCATCTTAAAACAAATTAAGATACAGTAATCATGAATGATTTCTTTCGTACGTTAAGAGCCTTAAGCTATCTGAGAAAGGATTGTTGGAGAGTTTCTTTCCCACAGTCTGGATGTTTAGTATGGCACCCTTTGGGTGACATGCGGCGCATTCACTCTCAGGTCATAGTCTTTAGTGCTATTGAAATTGCAAACACAATAAAAAACAGTTCTTCCGTAAAAGACAGAAAACAAACTTCAAACCTTTTTGCCTCGTGGGCCCATAATTCAAAGGAAAGCTTTTCTGAAGAAAAGAGTGTCGTTAAACTTCAGCGCCACCGCCAACAGGCTTTGTCCCTAACTGCTGGAACTGCTGTTTAACCCCACTCGATA
Source organism: Lathyrus sativus (assembly GCA_963859935.3). Lineage (NCBI taxonomy): Eukaryota > Viridiplantae > Streptophyta > Magnoliopsida > Fabales > Fabaceae > Lathyrus > Lathyrus sativus. Next base: position 361,482,036 of record OZ012735.1, read on the forward strand.
AAACAGATGAATCTGAATCCCCGTAATTCGTATTATCCCGAACTACGTAAGCTCTGATCTCTCATACCTGTTGAGAGTACGTAGGCACAATACTGACGTATTGGCGAGCCACCTTTCCTGTAACCCGTAGTAGGTCGAACTACGTTGACTCTGATTTCTCATTCTCTGATGAGAATACGTAGGCATAAAGTGCGACGCTTTGCCGAGCCATTTTCTTTTCTTTTTAGACCAGCCTTGATAGGTAGATAGATAAAACCAACCCGTCCAGTAAACACAACAAGCGTGGATCCCGTCGAGTACGACGGACGTGAGGGTTGCTAATACCTTCCCCTTGCATAACCGACTCCCGAACCCAGACAATGGTTGCGATGACCTTGTCTTATACCTTTTCGTCAGGTTTTTTCCGATCGTTTCCTTTCCCGTTCTGAGGGATAAATAAAGAAAGGTGGAGACTCTTCTGTTTTTCCGGCACCTTATTTTTGCGGAAGCGACAGCTGGCGACTCTGTTGGGGACTTGATAGTTTCCTGGGATCCAACGTCCCGTATGCGAGTCAGTTTGGGGATCCGACGTCCCCTGCGAGAGTTAATCCTAGCGCTTGTATGGTTACTTGTTGGGTTGTGTTTATTTATCACATTTTTATTTCCCGCATTTTATTGTCAGTATGATATGATTATCTGTGCTGTGGCGGGAGGGGCATTCTGATGAGTGAGAAGCCAGACCCAGGCTTGAGTGAACATAGCATTAGTTGTGGAAATTAGTGGGCGCGTGCTTTCTTGGCAGGCACTAGTGTCTCACGAAATCCACGCTCAAACGAGGTTCTCCCGGTTGACTTCTTTTTCAACCCTTTGGGTTAAGAGGGTTGTTGGTTTGGAGGGTTGTCGACTCTGGGGACCGATCATTTGGGATTCAGCCGAGTGAGGCCGCTTCATGAGCTGGTGATGCCACACCTTCTGGGTATCGTATCACCCCTCTTGAATGTCTGTGACGCTGATGACCACATAGGATGCCGAACTTGTGTCAGTTTAGGTCCATACCTGTGAGCAGGGTTGGGTTTATTGCAGGAAACCTTGACCGTCAGACTGCCTGGTTTTCTTGATAGTGGATCAGTTTTGATTGGGATCAGGGGATCTCATCAGCAGATGTGTATTTGTTCTTGACAGAGCAGGTTTTTGATTGGGATCAGAGGATCTCATCAGCAGATGTGTATTTGTTCTTGAAAGAGCAGGTTTATGATTGGGATCAGAGGATCTCATCAGCAGATGTGTATTTGTTCTTGACAGAGCAGGTTTTTGTTGGGATCGGAGGTTCTCATCAGCAGATATATGTTTGTTCTTGATAGAGCAGTGTTAGGGTCCTGTATCAGAGGTCCTTATTATTATATGTTTGTTCTTGACATAGCAGATTTATGGTCCTGTATCAGAGGTCCTCATTATCAGATGTTTGTTCTTGACAGAGCAGATTTATGGTCCTGTATCAGAAGTCCTTATTATCAGATATGTGTGTTCTTGACAGAGCAGATTTGTGGTCCGATACCAGGGTTTTCTTCTTATCAGAGATAGTGGTTGTTCTTGATAGAGCAGGATTATGGTTTTGTTGGTACAGAATCTCCACAGCACAGTTGCCTTGATCTCCTGCTGCATGATTGCATGTTACATTGCTTTGCATACTCATTTGCATTTCATTAACGTGTGTCTGTGTTTCAGGTACCGTTTCCCCCGATTCAGGATTTCTTGCCTTCTATTGTATTGTTAAGGGTTCTCTGAGGAAGATCGTGCCTTCAAGCTCCCTGCCCCTGATGTGGTTCAGCTGACTGGTTTGATTGCTTTAGCAGATGATTCTGTGAAAGATGAGTTCAGAAAATCTTACGGCAAATTACTCAGCTTGATTCGTAAACCTTTTGCGTTCGAGTTGAATGGGTTGCATGCTTTGCTGCAGTTCTACGATCCTCCGTTGAGATGCTTCACTTTCCAGGATTTTTTTCTCGCACCCACACTAGAGGAGTACGCTGATTTGTTAGGTGTGCCTATCAAGAGGCAGATGCCTTTTGTTCATATGGATGTTGAGCCTAATCTGGCTAGTCTAGCTCTGTCACTGCATCTGGATGCCTCCGAATTGGTCTTGTCTAGTTGGAACAGGGTTCCCGGTTTCTCCATGCAGTTCTTAGTGGGAAAGGCTTAGCAGTGCGCCAAAGATGGATGTTGGGTCGTATTCAACGCCATTCTCGCTCTGTGCATATATGGCATCATTTTGTTCCCCAATATGCCCGACTTCGTGGACTTCGACGCCTTCCGCATCTTTGCATCAGGGAATCCAGTCCCTACCTTGATAGGAGATGTCTACCATTCCATCCACTACAAAAACGAGAACAGGAGGGGTAAGAATGTCTCGTGCTGTGTGCCCCTGCTTTATAAGTGGCTTGATAGTCATCTGCCCAAGAGGGGTCCCTTTGTTTCGTCTGCAGCCACAGCTGAGTGGTCCGAGCGTTTGATGAGTCTATCGGCGGAGGATATTGACTGGTTTGACAGAGATAGGTTGGGTACCGAGATTATCTTTAGCTGCAGCGGGTTTCCGAACGTTCCTCTGATAGGCAGGAAGGGCTGCATAAACTATAATCCGTCTTTACTGGTCCGACAGTTTACTTATGCTTTGAGAGCTCCGCCGAAGGATGAAGAGGTGCAGGAATCTCTGTACCTCACTGGTCTTCTAGAGGGGGATCTGCTATCTAAGCTTCAATGCGCTTGGAATGGCATCAGTAAGAGGGGAAAACCATTGCTGGGGAGAAGCAATAGCCAAGCCTACCCTCCGTATATGACGTGGATCAGAGCCAGAGCAGATGCTATAGGGATGCCGTTTCTTCCTGCCAAGCCAGAAATCCCTCCAGTGATTGAAGAGCCTACTATCGTGCCCATTCAGCAACATAATCAGGTGTTAGCTGAGAGAGATGAATTGAAGAGGGCAAATGAAGAACTGGAGAAAGAATTGGCGCAGCTCAGAAGCGAGAGAAACGAAGTCATTCATTCCTTCAAGAGGCAGACATAACTGGTGAACCAATTGGGGACAAATTTGACTAAGCAGATAGCCGAGCGTGAATGCATGGGTCGAGACTTCAAAGTTGTCAACGATGTACTGGCCACGAAGAAGCAGCACTTGGACGAAGCGTATCGGAGGATATCCAAGTTTAACCAGCACTGGAAGGCCTCCCTAGCCAACAGGAAAGAGCGGGAGGATAAGATGATGCAACAGATCTCCAAGCTGAAAGCCCAGGTGAAGGCCAGTAAGAAGAGGTTTGATGAAGAAACCGCTCACAGATATGCCGCAGAAGGCCAGCTCAACAAAGCTCTTGCTAACCTGAAGGAGCGCAAACTGACGTTTGAATCCAATAAACGGAAGCTAGAAGATTGTTTCGGCGAAGGAGCATGGGAAGATTCGGTCGAAGGTCTTCAATATACCATTATGCAGAGGGAGTTACTCGTCGAAGGGTTACTCACTCGGCCTGATCATCCAGAAACGAAGGGGTTGTTAGAAGAGTTTCGCACCCGTGGCCGTGCTTGACTATTTGTATTCCTTTTGTTTGATCATCGTTGTATGTTGGCCATCACCAGGCTTGTTGGTTGAGGTAATGCTATTGATTCTGCTTGTACTCACTGATGTTGTGTACCGCCTTGATGGGCTTTCTATATATGAGATGTTATTTCCATGACTGGACTCAGACTTCTTATTATCAGCACTGGCACTCAGGCACTAGGATTGGAGGACATCTCCCTAGTGCACAGACACACGTTTGCATTTGCATGAAGCATTCGCATAACGAGCACTTTGTCATTTTTTCCTAACCCTTTTGTGTTTTCAGGTTGTTCCAGGATTCAACAGAGACCTATCCACCGCTATCCGACCAGAGCAAATCAAACCAGAATCATGGAGCAAGTGCAAACTGATGTTCAGGAACTCCGCGAAAGAATGGATCGCTTCATGGAGCTCATGCAAGTGGTCGCCAATGGCCAGGATCAGCTCAGAACCTTTGTTCAGCCTCTGATTTCAAGGGTTGATAGCAATGGCGTACTCCATGGTGGGGCTGTGCCTACCCCTCCACCAGTTGAAACTCCTCAGAATGCGTCCCCGTGACCGGGGGGAATGGCAGTGCCAACGGCAATGTGATAGCTAACATGGGACTCAACGGCAATACGACGGGCGTCGGTAATGGGAATTTCGAAGCTAATGTCAATGTTGGGCTGGGCAACGGCACTGCGGGTGTTGGAAATCTGTTCGGGCCTCAGCCATGGTTAGAAGACCGTCAAGACGATGTGTTCTCTCAGAGAGGTGCTGAAGGGGAACTGACTGCTGAAGCACGTCTAAGGTTCAAGGCACTCGAGGATAAGATGAGAAATATCGAGAACCAGAACACCCAGGGTGTTGATATATCCAAGTTGGGACTGATTGCTGAGATCAAGGTGCCTCCCAAGTTCAAGGTACCTGACTTTGAAAAGTACAAGGGCACCACTTGCCCTCGCGTCCATTTGAGATCATATTACCGGAAAATGTCCGCTCATTCTGAGGACGAGAAGTTGCTGATGCACTTCTTTCAGGACAGTCTGTCCGGGCCATCCCTTGAATGGTACATGAGTCTGGAACCTACCAGTGTGCGCACGTGGAAGGACCTTGCTGAAGCATTCGTGCACCACTACCAATACAACAGCGACTTGGCCCCGAACCGAGTCCAACTGCAGAATCTGTCGCAAAGGAACAATGAAGGGTTCAAGGAATACGCCCAGCGGTGGCGTGAATTGGCAGCCAGGGTTCAGCCGCCGATGGTTGAACGTGAGCTTGTGCAAATGTTCGTAGCCACCCTCCCAGGGGTTTATTATGAGAAATTGGTCAGCGGTATGTCTGGAACCTTATCAGATTTCATTATCACGGGTGAGCACATCGAAAATGGGATCAAACTCGGGAAAATTCAAGGTGATTCATCCTCATCCGAAGGAGGAGGAAAGAAACCTTATAGTGGCAAAAGACGGGAAGGAGAAACGAGCGCCGTGACCAACGCTCGAAGGAAGGGTAAAGGCCCTCACCAGCAAGTGGCCAGTATAACTATCCCGACAGTTCAATAGCCATAGCAGCAGCAGCAACCGAATCAACAAGGGTACAGAAAGTACAAGAATAGGGCACCTCTGTCGAGCCGTCACCTCGAGACACCGCCCATGTCGTACGCGCAACTATTGCAGACTTTGCTTCAGCTACAGTTGATCCAGAAGAGAACCCTGGCTCCCTTGACAGGGGCACCTCCGCCAGGTTATGATGCGAATGCAACTTGTGAGTTTCACTCAGGGGCACCAGGCCACACAATATAGAATTGCAAAGCCTTCAAGCACAAGGTGCAGGACATGGTGGACGCTAAGATCATCAACTTCTCAGATAATGTGCCGAACGTCACGAAGAACCCTATACCGAATCATAGGGGAGGTGGAGTAAACGCCATTATTGAAGACGAGAATTTGGATTCGTTGACTGACGTCAGAGATCTGAAGACACCGCTTAGCTTCGTTAAGGCTAAGCTGATGAAAAGGGGTTTCTTTCCAGGTTGCAGAGAGCTGTGTATGGGCTGTGCGACAAGTCAAGATGGATGTGAACAGCTGAGAGAGGGGATTCAAAGTCTGATGACTGAAGGAATCTTACAGTTTAGCCGAAGGGCCGAAAGTGGATCGGGAGAGGTAGTGCTGAAGCAAGATGATGAGGTCTCCACCATCACCATCCCTCGCCAGACGATAACTATTTCTGCACCCAGGCCGCCTATGATTACCATCACCAAAGCTGGGCCGATACCCTTCGAAAGCACCAATGTTGTCCCATGGCATTATGGGGCGGAAGTCTACTGCAACGGACAGAAGTTGGAGCTAGAACCGTTTGGGTCGTCTGTAGATAACCTTGCAGGAGTAAGTGGAATCACTCGCAGCGGGAGAGTGTTTGCACCACCAGAGGTCGTGGCGGACAAAGCGGACAGAGCTGGTGCAACTGCTAAAGGTAAAAGTAAAGTCGTTGAAGAGATCCCGCGTGGGGCAGAAAAATACTTACTTGTTAAAGACGCCAAGGAATTTATGAGGTTAATTAAAAAGAGTGACTACAAGATCGTGGATCATCTCCATCAGACACCCTCGAAGATTTCCATCCTGAACCTGTTGCTGTGTTCAGAAGTACATCGCAACGCACTGCTGAGGGTGTTGAACGCCGCATATGTACCGCAGGAAATATCGGTAAACCAGCTAGAAGAGGTTGTAGCCCACGTAAATGCTAGAAATGGGTTAGGGTTCATTGACCTAGAGCTGACACCGAAGAGGAGGAACCACAATAGCGCCCTGCACATCTCGATAGAGTGTAGGGGAACGATTATGTCTCACGTGTTGGTAGACACGGGGTCGTCGCTCAATGTTCTTCCAAAGAAGGCATCGATGAAGTTAGATACTCGCGGAGTGATTTGCACACCCAGTGATCTGGTTGTGAAAGCGTTCGATGGAACCAAATGCCATGTTTTCGGGGAGGTGACATTGCCAATCCAAGTCGGGCCGGAAACATTCGACGCGATCTTTTACATTATGGATATCATGCCTGCCTACAACTGCCTCTTGGGCCGGCCATGGATCCATTCTGCGGGTGTCGTGACCTCCACGTTGCACCAGAAACTCAAGTATGCTGTCGGAGGTAACATCGTGACCGTTTGCGGCGAGGAAGATATAATGGTGAGCCATTTGTCGTCCTTCAAGTATGTGAGATGGATGGGGAAATCCACGAAACCCTATGCCAAGCGTTCGAAGCTGTGAAAGTCAAGGACGTAGCTCCTGTAATCACTGAAAATCCAGAGATGACTCTCTCTTCCTTCAAGGAAGCCCGGGCCGTTGTTCAAGCCGGATCTGCCCCAGGCTGGGGGCGAATTTTGGAGATACCAAACAAGCAAGACAAGTTTGGGTTAGGATATTCTCCTGGAGCTTAAGCCTCCTCTTCCAGCAGTGCGTCGCGAGGTAAAGGGCCGATCCAGTTTACCAATGGCGGGGTGATATTTGAAAGCATCAACGCGGTGTCTGAAGACAGCGGAGATAGCGACTGTGACCTAGATTCTTGGATCTAGCCAAGCAAGCCAGGCGAGAGCCTCAACAGTTGGTCCGTCAAGGATATCATCCAGATGACAAGCGAAGAGTAATGATTTACTTTTTCCAATCATTGTACAACCCTATGTCCTACCCAGGGCATAGTGGTTTTATTGTCAGGGCCTCGTTTGATTATGTACATGCATTTTATCAATAAATTAAAAGGCGTTTTTCTTCGTATTCAAATGTTGTGATCTCTGTTATTCCTGTTTTATATTTGTTTTGAAAAACAATAAAATGGCAATGAGGTTTGTGCTAACCTGCATATCCTTGTTTTAAGCTTAACCCACATAACAGATGACATCGACTCTGGACCTTCTACGACTCACTTCGACTTCGATTTCCCGATCTATCAAGCCGAAGAAGAGATTGATGAAGACGAAGACCTTCCCGAAGAGTTGGCCCGCTTGTTGAAACAAGAGGAGAAAGTTATTCTGCCTCATGAAGAGGAGATCGAGATTGTGAATCTGGGTTCTGAAGAACTTGTCAGGAACGTCAGGATAGGGGCTGCATTGCAGAGTGATGTCAAGCAGAGACTGGTCGAGATGCTTCGAGAGTATAGTGACATCTTTGCTTGGTCATACAAAGATATGCCCGGACTTGATACTGACATCGTGGTCCACCACTTGCCGCTGCGAGAAGATTGTCCTCCCGTTAAGCAGAAGCTTAGAAGGACGCGACCAGATATGGCCGTTAAGATCAAAGAAGAAGTGCAAAAGCAGCTTGATGATGGCTTCTTAGCGGTCACTACTTACCCTCCGTGGGTCGCCAGCATAGTGCCTGTACCGAAGAAGGACGGTAAGGTACGAATGTGCGTCGATTATCGGGATTTGAATAGGGCGAGCCCTAAAGATGATTTCCCGCTGCCTCATATTGATGTGTTGGTCGACAATACAGCTCAGTTCTCCGTGTTTTCGTTCATGGATGGCTTCTCCGGCTACAATCAGATCAAGATGGCACCGGAGGACATGGAGAAAACTACGTTTATCACGCATTGGGGAATGTTTTGCTACAAGGTAATGCCTTTCGGTCTGAAGAACGCAGGGGCCACTTACCAACGAGCAATGGTAACTTTGTTTCATGATATGATTCATCATGAGATTGAAGTCTATGTTGATGACATGATTGCGAAGTCCCAAACGGAGGAGGGGCATCTGGTCAATTTGCTGAAGCTTTTTGAGAGGCTCAGGAAGTTCAGGTTGAGGCTGAATCCTAACAAGTGTACTTTCGGAGTATGGTCCGGAAAGTTACTAGGGTTTATCGTGAGTGAAAGAGGCATCGAGATTCATCCTGCGAAGATTAAAGCAATACAAGAAATGCCAGTGCCAAAAACAGAAAAAGAAGTTCGTGGTTTCCTGGGCCGAATAAACTACATTGAAAGGTTTATTTCTCAGCTCACGACCACGTGTGAACCGATGTTCAAACTACTAAAGAAAGATCAGGCGATTATCTGGAATGAGGATTGCCAAAAGGCATTTGATAAGATAAAGCAGTATCTGCAGTAACCTCCAATCTTGATACCCCCGGTGGCCGGACGACCCTTAATCATGTACTTGACAGTTCTTGAGAATAGTATGGGGTGTGTTCTCGGTCAGCACGACGAGACGGGCAGAAAGGAGCATGCTATTTACTACTTGAGTAAAAAGTTCACAGACTGTGAATCTCGTTACTCAATGCTGGAGAAAACATGTTGTGCACTAGCCTGGGCTGCCAAACGTTTACGACAGTACATGATCAACCACACCACCATGCTAATTTCGAAGATGGATCTGATCAAGTACGTCTTCGAGAAACAAGCGCTTTCGGGCAGGATTGCCAGATGGCAAATGGTGTTGACAGAATATGACATTCAGTACGTGTCCCAGAAGGCCATCAAGGGAAGCGTATTGTCTGATTACCTTGCCGAACAGCCGATCGAGGATTACCAGCCGATGAAATTTGAATTCCCTGATGAGGATATCATGTTTCTTAAAGCGAAAGATTGCGATGAGTCGTTGCCCGACGAGGGTCCAGATAGGAAATCCCAGTGGAAATTGATATTTGACGGGGCGGTTAATTCTTATGGAAGTGGCATTGGGGTGATCATCACGACTCCCCACGGATCCCATATCCCGTTCACTGCGAGACTGACGTTTCCGGTCACCAATAACGAAGCGGAGTACGAAGCATGCATCATGGGTCTAGAAGAAGCAATTGATTTGAGAATCAAGAACCTAGATGTATATGGTGACTCGGCGCTTGTGATCAACCAGATTAAAGGGGAGTGGGAGACTCGTCAATCGAATTTGGTGCCGTACATGAACTATGCCAGAAGGCTGCTTCCGTTCTTCGATCGAGTGGAACTCCATCATGTGCCCAGAGCCGAGAATCAGATGGCTGATGCCTTAGCCACGTTGGCTTCGATGTATAAAGTCAATTTTTGGAATGAAGCTCCAAGAATTGTCCTTTCTCGTCTTGATAGACCTGCATTCGTCTTTGCGATCGAGGAAGCCTCCGACGGCAAACCATGGTTCCATGATATCCAGACCTTCCTTATGACTAAGGAATATCCTGCGGGAGCGTCAACCCAGGATAAGAAGACTCTGAGGAGGCTGTCTGGAAATTTGTATCTCAATCCTGATGGAGTTTTGTATAAAAGAAACCACGATCTCGTGCTACTCAGATGTGTAGATGAGAAAGAGGCGAGTATGCTCATGGAAGAAGTCCATGAAGGCAGATTTGGTACGCACGCCGGCGGGCATGCTATGACAAGAAAGATCCTGAGAGCAGGATACTACTGGCTGACGATGGAATCGGATTGCTTTAAATTCACAAAGAGATGTCATAAATGCCAGATTTATGCTGATAAAGTTCATGTGCCGCCGTGCCCATTAAATGTCATGTCCTCCCCGTGGCCGTTCTCCATGTGGGGCATCGACATGATAGGCAAGATCGAGCCCACTGCATCTAACGGTCATCGCTTCATTCTAGTAGCTATCGACTACATCACCAAGTGGGTGGAGGCAGCCTCATACGCTAATGTGACCAAGCAGGTGGTGGCTAAATTCACAAAGAGGGATATCATTTGTCATTACGGAGTTCCCGAGTGAATCATTACTGATAATGGTTCGAATCTGAATAACAAGATGATGAAGGAGCTGTGCCAGAGTTTCAAGATTGAACACCACAACTCATCTCCTTACCGGTCAAAGATGAATGGCGCCGTTGAAGCGGCCAATAAGAACATCAAGAAGATTTTTCAGAAGATGGTTATGACCTACAAGGATTGGCATGAGATGTTGCCATTCGCATTGCACGGTTATCGTACAACGGTACGTACGTCAACCGGGGCAACTCCTTTCTCCTTGGTGTATGGTATGGAAGTTGTCCTACCGTTAGAAGTGGAGATCCCTTCTTTGTGAGTTTTGGTTAACGTGAACCTCGACGAGGCAGAATGGATTAAGAACCGACTAAACCAACTCAGCCTGATGGACGAGAAGAGGTTGGCATCGATTGCATATGGTCGTGTGTACCAAAGCCGAATGAAGAAAGCTCATGATAAGAAGGTGCGTCCTAGAAGCTTTCAGACGGGTGATCTCATCCTGAAGAAGATTCTTCCTCCACACTTCGATCACCGGGGCAAGTGGACTCCCAATTACGAAGGTCCGTACGTCGTTAGCAAGGTCTTCCCGGGAGGAGCTTTGTTGTTATCCACGATGGACGGTGAAGATTTTGCATCCCCGGTGAACACGGACGCAGTTAAAAAAATACTTTGCTTAAAAATGACCCGCTGGAAAGAAAAAGAATATCCAGGAAAAAATGGGGCATCCCGGCGAATCATAAAAAAGGAAAAAGGTTCGGGCAAAAATTAGGGATATAAAGAAAAGAATGTACACCCGCAAAGTCAAAAACCTGGAAGGGCGACTTTGGCAGAAAAGGGTATCCCGGTGAATCGAAAACCCTGAAGGGCGATTCAGGCAAAAGTAGGGATTTGAAAAAGCAAATGACTGCGTTCCGCGTGTGGGCTTTCATTGTTTAGTGGTTTGGAAGACCTGAGGGACGTTCATCTGAATCAATCTCTTCTGAAGCTGAAGCCTCGGAGAAGTATCAAAGTCGAGTGGGTCATAGAGGGATCAACTTATGGTGTTCGTCTACGCCTCGTTGTCGACATTTGTATATACTGATGTATATTTATGTTTTATTTTTACGCGGCTTCCTCATTCCAGGAGCTTGCATCTGTTGTAAAACATTTTTACCCATTCAGGGGTTCGTTATCAATAAAATGTATACTATTCAGCAATTCTGTTTGTCTGTTTAGCATTTATCTGTTTTGTTTGCGAAAAAGAACGCCGATGTTTTTGATAAAATGCGCATACATAAACTTACTGGCCTAGGCCCCTGATTGTTGAGACAATGAATTACTTGAACATTGTCGCAAGATGATAACCTTGATAGGTCCCTTTGAGAAGGGTATCTTGTCTGTTTGTTTGTGTTGTTACAGGTGTAGCATACTCCAGGCAGCACGTCGTATGCATCCCCAAGCAGGATGATTCCTCCTTCTCCAGCAAAGTTCAGCAGCCTCTCCCCGCAGAGTCTGAGCGGGAGATCGTAAGCATTGATATATCTCCCCAGGCAGAGAAGATCCTCTCCCCAGTCAAATACATCCTGAAGGAATGTCGTCTCCCCAGCTGAGTCATACGCCGAAGTGTGCAACAATTGATAGTTCCAAACTGAAGTCTCCGACGGAATTGAGATTCCCCACAGAGTCGTACTCTCCCCCGAAGCAGGGTGATTTCTTCTTCCCCAGCCGAGCTGGCAAATCCCCAAGAGAGCCGAGTCCTTGGAAGCCGAGGAACCATGATCGGTCTTCCCCAGTAGAGTATTGAATAGCTGATGTTGTGTTTCCCCGCCGGAGTCGTTGCCTCCAGGAAGGGTTAGCCGCGAATGCCACGCACTTTATTTCTGCGATTGACATCGCTTTCCTCAGCAGGTCCAGGTTCTCGTAGTGCTTTATTCCCCTGCAGCAGTCAACTGAAGTTTGCTTCCCCATGCGGAGTCCGATTGAGATTGGCGTGACCTTTTCTCCGTGGCAGGATGATTCCTTCCCCCCACCAGAGTGGTTCTTTCTCCTTGACAGGAAGTTTCTCCCTTCAGCATTTATTTCGCTGACGGGGTCGCAGCATTTTGCATGATTGCATAGCATTTATCATAAACGCGTAGCATTTCCACCGTGTGGAGCATTGCGCCGTTGTCAAAGCATACGCATACTAAACATGAGCTAGGTCGTTACCGTTCTTGTTTTGCAGGTGTTCCTCCGCAGAACGGTTTGACCAAGATGATTCTTGAATTCTCCCCAGCGAAGTCGTTTGCTTAAGATGATTCTTAAAATCCCCAGTAAAATTGCCAGAGTAGGTTGCTCAAGTTGATGTCTAGAGCCCCGGCGGAGCGTTTGCTCAGGATGATTCCTGAAATCTCCAGCAGAGTTATAGGTTCAGGATGATTCTTGAAGTCCCCCCGGAGTTATTTGTTCAAGATGATTCTTAATGTCCTCAGCAGAGATGATTCCCCCAGAATGATTTCTGGATCCCCAAAGCAGAGTTACTTGATAGTTCTCCAGAATCCCCAGCGGAGATGCGTCATCCCCAGCAGGCTTCTGAACAACGAAGTTGAAACTTCCCCCTGAAGACTTGATGATTGAAGTCCAACTGTATTGACGAAGCAGTTCTCCCAGCGGATGCGGAGCGCCTGATGGCAGAAGTTCGGATATCCCCAATTGGTTCATGATTGACTGAGAATTCTATTCTCAACTTACTGATGAAGTCCGGAGGACGCCCGAGAAATTTCTTTGAATGCCCGACGGCATGTTTAACTTGATTGTTGACCTGATGAGTCCCGAGGAATCTTGATTCCTGACGGCATGATCAACCATGTATCACCGGTTACCGTGTGACCAATTCCCCAGCTAGTTGTCGTGCAGCTAGTATTTCAGTTTTCGAAGATTTGTTCCCATCAGTACCGTGTACTGGCGCAGTTGGAAAATTTCAGGGTTTATTGGTATTCAACCATCTTTTACCTTGATTGTTTGAGAGTCGTTCGCTTCTCACCCAGTCAGGTCCAAGCCGTTTGAATAGGGGCAGCTGTTGCACCCCAAAATTTGCCCAACTTTTCTTTACCTAGCTTATGTTTCATTTCATTCACATTAGCATTATCATTTGCATTTCATTGACATGTATGCAGGAGATCAAGAGGTATGATTACCAATCAAGAGCTAAACAAGACTATGAAGCTAGCCAAGAAGGTTATTCAAGTGTTCAAGGGTAGATATCTTTGTTAGAGAAGTTAGAAGATCCTAAGAGAGAGTGGTTGAAACCAAGAGGGTGTGTCTCCTAACTTGAGAATTGTGGGAGCTCCTCAGATGATTCTGAAGCCAAGAATGTGGACTTGAAGCCTTGAGAGAGCTTATGAGATGTCTTGAAAGCCATCATGAAGCCTAGACAGGTCATTGTGCAAGATTAAGAAGACTCAGCCATGAGTGGTGCAGTTAGGGTTTGACTGGGTCAACCCTAAGTCAACTGATGATTTGGGTAAGGTTGAGACCTAATCCAAGAGCCATGTGATCATGGATTGATACATTGAGATGCCATAAGGATGATTCCAAGGTCAACTCATCATGATTGAAGAGTTTGAGAAGTTTCAGGCTAGGGTTTCTAAGGCTTGACAGTGTAAAATCCCCTAGTTTGACCCTTATCTCCAAGGCAGTTTAGCCCAAGATGTGATTGTCATATCATCTTGCCCCCAACATGAATGTTATAGATATTGTTCTTAGCTTTAATTTTAGTACTAGAAGTCCTTGATAGGATTTGTAGAACTCAAGTTATGACTTTGACAAGTTACAGGTCATCTGAGGTATGTGAATCTGGGGGCTTGAAAGTTACCCAACTTGCATCAAACTTTTGCCCAAGAAGGATGATTCCTATGGACTTTTGGTCAACATGAATTTTGTTCCTTATCCTCTTAGATTTCTATAGAGTACTAGAAGTCCTTGATAGGATTTGTAGAGCTCAAGTTATGGCTTTGACAAGTCAAGGGCATTTTGGTCATTTGGAGATTACAGGTCATTTCAAGCATAAGGCCATAACTCCTATTTCCAAGCTTCAAATGGAAAAATGTTCAACATCAAACTTGTTCAAAATGATGTTTTAACGCTAGTAAGGAGGACATGAGATGATGGAAATTCTTGTAGCTCAAAGTTGCAAAAATGACCTAAAATAAGGGTATAAGTTAAATGAATCAAAGTTGGAAATTGATATTTTCAACCTACACATCCAAACCATGGCATGTAATATATCATTTTGACTCTAGAAAACATTTTAAGAACATTGGTTTAGCCACATTTTTGAATTGAAATTCAATTGGTGGACTTGCTTTGAAAAGTGATTACTTACATCATAAGTAACATGTGCAAAACATAGAATCAAGGCATGAGCAAGGCCCTTTGCAAGCTAAACACCTTCAAAATGTCACTAGGGGAGAAATTGGAAGTGAATGAGGTTGGTTTCAAGCTGAAAACAGAGTTATGCATATCATGATATGTGATTGAAAATCTCATGACATGAGAGATTGAAACTCTCATTAGAAGGGTCTAGAGGGTTCTAGATCACTCATACATCATCTATATATTGAGCAGAGGTGATCCAGTGCAAGGGTTGGTGATGATTGAAGAAGAGAGCATAGATTGAGATTGAGATTTCTTGGCTTGCAATTGAATTCGGTTTCACCAATTTCTTCACTTTCCATCCATTTTCTTGATTGCAACTTCTTCCATGGATGCTAGGGATTGAATCCAGATCATAATCCAAGAGAATTCGTGGCTGAATCGTGAATGAGCAAGTGAATTTTTCCACCTGCAACTCACCATCGGATTTCAAGATTCAGAAGCTTGCAACCGGTTCTTTTGCATACAGAAGCAAGGAAAGGATCCATTGATCGTGCCTGGAAGATTGGGGAGCTTGAATTAAAGGTTTAGTGCATCTGTTCATCCAAGATTTTTAGGTTAGTAACTTTCTTCCTCTAGCATGAATTAGGTATAATCAAGATGAATTAAGGTGTTAGATGCATTGTAGAACGGTGTAGGAAGGTTTTCAGATAGTTAATTTGAGAATTAGTGACCAATCTAGGATTTACCATTTTCGGTTGAGAATTAGATATGGTGAATCTTGAGGTTTCAGAGAGAATTAAGGGCATGAATGAGTTCGTGAGGGAATTTGGGACATGTTTCATTAAGGGATCGTGGCCTATGGTGGACTCTATGATGAACTAGGGTTGTGGAGTGGTGACCGGAGTACCACCGGTGGTGGCCGGAGCTGCGCGCGAAGTTCAAAGGTTCAAAAGGTAGAAGATGACTCTAGGACCATTGGATCATGGTTTGACTTGGACTAGGACCCTCATCCAACGGCCACGTTTTGATTTCAATTTGTGAAGGAATTCTGATTATGAAACGCAACGTTTCATTAATCAGTTGGTTTTGGGCTTAGTTGAAACTTTGTTATCCACACCCCCTGAAGGCCCAACCCATTATTTGAACTGATTCTGGTTACTATCTGCACCACGCATCTGTCTTTTTTAATTGGATTTTCATTATTTTTTTCATTTTGTTCATGGTTCTTGGAAAAATCATATAAAATTGAAAATTAATCAAATTAATCCCATTCTTTTTGAATTTTACTCATGATTTTTTTTAGAGAAAAAATATTTTCATTTCATACATTTTCTGATTTTATGGGAATTTTATATTTTAATTGATATTAAAATGATTATGTTTGATACCTAATTTTGTGGAATTTTGTGTGATCATGTGGTGATGATTTTGATCCTAATTTTTTGTGTGTGATTAAGTTAGACATGTATGCTCCCATAGCATTTTTCTCACATTTTTGTGATGAAAATAGGTGTGCTTTCTAGATTGATATTTAGGTGCTTCCTTTTAGGGTTTAGGTTTAGTACCTAATAATGTAGAATTTATTTCTAGGTCTAATTTGATGATTTGATCTCTAAAATTAATGTGGTAGAGTCATGATTGACCTAGGTTCCCATAGTCATTTTTGTAGGATTTTACAATTGGTTTTAGTATTGCAGTTAGGACTAGCTTTAGTACTAGGTTTTAGGTGATCCTAACTTACTAATTCAACTAGACTAACTTCTTTAGTTCCCTTAGATAAGGGTTTTGCTTTGTTTGCCTTTGGTTGAGATTGAACACAAGGTGAGGATGCTTGAAGTTGCTTGGAGCTAGGAGTTGCTTGTGCCTGAAGGTGTCTGATGAAGATTTAGGAGATAGGAGACATAGGGAGAGCCTTAGAACTAGAATGACTTCTTTCACAAATATGGAAAGTATCTTGTGCTTCCATTCCTCCCAATGACTAAAAGTCCTTCCAAGATATTCACATCCCTCCTTTGGAGGGATGAGTGGCTTTATCTGGGAAGTAGAACTTTGAGGGAACCAGTCTCTCATAATGATGAACCCTTACAGGCTTCCTTTGGTTGCCAATAAGCTGTTTATCATTTCCACTCATTCTGTTCAATCAATTGTCTTCTGGTTTGAGTACCTTGAAAGATGTTGGACTTGAGTTTGAAGATGAGGACTTCATTGAAGAGTGTGGAAGGGGATGATTCCTTGAGCATTGCCATTGTAGCTGAAGCTTGAAGGGCAAGAAGAAAAAGTTGATACTTGAAGATTCAATGAAGATTAAGTGAAGAGCTGAGGCTTGAAGATTGCAGGATGAAGCTGACACTTCCATGTGATTGAAGATTACTCTGAGAAGCTGAAGCTTGTAGATGGAGAGAACCAAGTTGATACTGGTGAAGCAAAGAGAGCTGAAGCTTGAAGACTAAGTTGATACTTATGAGGAGGATTCAATTGAGATTGAGTGAAGAGCTGAGGCTTGAGGAATAAAGGATAAGTTGACACTTGCACTGATGCATTAAGAGCCTGAAGGAATCAAGTTGATACTTGTAGTTAAGAGTGAAGCCTGAGGGTGGAATTGACTCAGGAGCTGAAGCTTGGAGGAGAGAGAATAAGTTGAAACTTATGTTTGATGGATTGAAACCTTGGAGAAGCAGGTTGATACTTGTCATAGAGGATGATAGCCTTGAAGGGTGATTGAAGTCTGAAGACTGGATTGCTATTAGAAGAGCTGAAGCTTGGAATGGAAAAAGAGAGGGGTTGATCTGCTTTCTTGTCTGTTTTCTTTTCTGTGTTGGTGTGTCTTGTTTGAATTGCTTGATGCATTAGAATAAGTTCATATCTAGACTGACTTTAAACTAGGAGTATGATTGCACTAGAGGTTGAGTTGCTCCATCTGCTTGTATTGTTACTGTATGGCTTTGCTTGCGGGTATTCGGTAGAGCCCTGCTCCCTTGCCCATGTGGTTTAGTTTGCTTGATAGCATTTTATGTCCTCTGTATGATTACAGTTGTTATTATATTCTGCTTGATAGCATGTTATCTCCTCTGTATGATTACTATTATTCATATCTGGCTTGAGATTGAGATGAGCTTGTGGAGGCTGCTGCCCCACACACATTTCCTCCCTCACTTGCATTGCATGCAGTTTGCTGTATATCTGTTTACTGTTTAAGCTGATGCTTTATCTGTTTCTGTTTATCATTGACATGATCCCTTAGGAATCTCAGTTCCTTTGATAAGGAAGTGATGATAGAACTTTAGGTTGAAACCTATGCATGACAACTTCTAGGAGTTCCCTGTTTCAAACCTCAACCATAGGATGAATCCTTGGCATGACAACAGTAGGACTTGATAGTCTCCCTTTAGTTGAGCTTGTTCTCTTCTCATCTCAAAACAAATTAAGATACAGTAATCATGAATGATTTCTTTCGTACGTTACGAGCCTTAAGCTATCTGAGAAAGGATTGTTGGAGAGTTTCTTTCCCACAGTTTGGATGTTTAGTATGGCACCCTTTGGGTGACATGCGGCGCATTCACTCTCAGGTCATAGTCTTTAGTGCTATTGAAATTGCAAACACAATAAAAAATAGTTCTTCCGTAAAAGACAGAAAAAAAACTTCAAACCTTTTTGCCCCGTGGGCCCATAATTCAAAGGAAAGCTTTTCTGAAGAAAAGAGTGTCGTTAAACTTCAGCGCCACCGCCAACAGGCTTTGTCCCTAACTGCTGGAACTGATGTTTAACCCCACTCGATAAAACAGATGAATCTGAATCCCCGTAATCCGTATTATCCCGAACTACGTAAGCTCTGATCTCTCATACTTGTTGAGAGTACGTAGGCATAATACTGACGTATTGGTGAGCCACCTTTCCCGTAACCCGTAGTAGGTCGAACTACGTTGACTCTGATTTCTCATTCTCTGTAGAGAATACATAGGCATAAAGTGCGACGCTTTGCCGAGTCATTTTCTTTTCTTTTTAGACCAGCCTTGATAGGTAGATAGATAAAACCAACCCGTCCAGTAAACACAACAAGCATGGATCCCGTCGAGTACGAAGGACGTGAGGGGTGCTAATACCTTCCCCTTGCGTAACCGACTCCCGAACCCAGACAATGGTTGCGATGACCTTGTCTTATGCCTTTTCGTCAGGTTTTTCCGATCGTTTCCTTTCCCGTTCTGTGGGATAAATAACGAAAGGTGGCGATTCTTCTGTTTTGCCGACACCTTATTTTCGCGGAAGCGACACCTGTGTGTTTAACAGATGCCTTACGGTGAGGTTAGATGTTCTTTTCAACTTCGGGTTGAGGCAGCCTTCGAGTTTGATGCATGTTTGTTTAATAGATGCTTGACAGTGAGGTCAAATGTTCTTCTCAACTTTGGGTTGAGCCGCCCTTCTGGTTCAATGCCTGTTTGTTTAACAGACGCTTGACGGGGACGTCAAATGTTCCTCTCAACTTCGTGTTGAGTCGGCCTTCGGGTTCAATGCCTGTTTGTTTAACAGATATTTGACGGCGAGGTCAGATGTTCTTTTTAACTTCGGGTTGACCCGGCCTACGGGTTCGATGCCTGTTTGTTTAACAAATGTCTGACAGCAAGGTCAGATGTTGCTCTCAACTCCGTGTTGAGCCGACCTTGGGGTTCGTTGCTTGTTTGTTTAACAAATGCCTGACGGCAAAGTCAAATCTTCCTCTCACCTTCGTGTTGAGGCAGCCTTCGGGTTTGATCCCTGTTTGTTTAATAGATGCCTGACGGAAAAGTCTAATGTTCTTATCAACTTCTGGTTGAGTCGCCCTTCTGGTTCGATGCCTGTTTGTTTAACAGATACCTGACGACGAGGTCTGATGTTCTTCTCAACTTCATGTTGAGTCGGCCTTCGGGTTCGATGCCTGTTTGTTTAACAGATGCCTGACGGCGAGGTCAGATGTTCCTCTCACCTTCGTGTTGAGTCGGCCTTCGCGTTCGATCCCTATTTGTTTAATAGATGCCTGACGTCTAGGTCAGATGTTCTTCCCAACATCGTGTTGAGCCGGCCTTCGGGTTCGATGCATTTTTGTTTAACAGATGCCTGACGACAAGGTTAGATGTACTTATCAACTTCGTGTTCAGCCGCCTTTCGTTGTCGATGCCTGTTTATTTAATAGATACCTAACAGGGAGGTCAAATGATCTTCTCAACTTCAGGTTGAGCCGGCCTTGGGGTTCGATGTCTGTTTGTTTAACAGATGCCTGACGGCGAGGTCAAATGTTCCTCTCACCTTCGCATTGAGCCTGCCTTCGGGATCGATGCTCGTTTGTTTGATAGATGCTTGATGACAAGGTCTGACGTTCTTATCAACTTCTGGTTGATCCGCCCTTCGGGTTCAATGCCTGTTTGTTTAGTAGATGCATCACGGCGAGGTCAGATGTTCCTCTCAACTTCGAGTTGATCCGGACTTCGGGTTCGATTCCTGTTTTTTTAACAGATACCTGACGGCGAGGTTAGATGTTCTTCTCAACTTCAGGTTGAGCCGGCCTTCGGGTTCGATGCCTGTTTTTTTAACAGATGCCTGACGGCGAGGTCAGATGTTCCTCTCACCTTCGTGTTGAGTCGGCCTTCGCGTTCGATCCCTATTTGTTTAATAGATGCCTGACAGTAAGGTCTAATGTTCTTTTCAACTTCTGGTTGAGCCGCCCTTCGGGTTCGATGCCTGTTTGTTTAACAGATACCTGACGACGAGGTCATATGTTCTTCTCAACTTCAGGTTGAGCCGGCCTTCAAGTTCGATGCCTGTTTGTTTAACAGATGCCTGATGGCAAGGTCAGATGTTCTTCTTAACTTGTTGTTGAGCCGACCTTACGGTTCAATGCCTGTTTGTTTAACAGATGCCTGACGGTAAGGAAAAATGTTCCTCTCACCTTCGTGTTGAGCCTGCCTTCGGGTTCGATGCTTGTTTGTTTAATAGATGCCTGAGGAAAAGATCTAATGTTCTTATAAACTTCTGGTTGAGCCGCCCATTGGGTTCGATGCCTGTTTGTTTAGTAGCTGCCTCACGGCGAGGTCAGATGTTCCTCTCAACTTCGTGTTGAGCCGACCTTCGGCTTCGATGCCTGTTTGTTTAACAGATACCTGGCGACGAGGTTAGATGTTCTTCTCAACTTCAGGTGGAGCCGACATTCAGGTTCGATGCCTGTTTGTTTAACAGATGCCTGACGACGAGGTCAAATGTACTTCTCAACTTCGTGTTCAGCCGGCCTTCGGGTTCGATGCCTGTTTGTTTTACAGATGCCAGACGGCAAGTTCAAATGTTCCTCTCACCTTCGTGTTGAGCCAGCCTTCGGGTTCGATCACTGTTTGTTTAATAGATGCCTGACGGTGAGGTCAGATATTTCTATGCCTGTTTATTTAACAGATGCCTAACGGCGAGGTCTAATTTTTTAATCAAGTTCCGGTTGAGCTGGCCATCAAATTCGATGCCTGTTTGTTTAACATAAGCCTGACAACGAGGTCAGATGTTCTTCTCAACCTCGGGTTGAGCCGGCCTTCGTGTTTGATGCCTGTTTGCTTAACAGATCCCTGACTGCGAGGTCAGATATTCCTATGAACTTCATGTTGAGCCGGCCATCGGTTTCGATGCCTATTTGTTTAATAAATGCCTGATGGCAAGGTCAGATGTTCCTCTCAACTTCGTGTTGTGCCAGCCTTCGGGTTCGATGGTTGTTTGTTTAATAAATGCCTGACAACTAGGTCGAATGTTTTTCTCAACTACGGGTTGAGAAGGCCTTCGGGTTCGATGCCTGTTTGTTTAACAGATGCCTCACGGTGAGGTTATATGTTCTTTCAAACTTTGGGTTGAGCCACCCTTCGTGTTTGATGCATGTTTGTTTAACAGATGCCTGACAATGAGGTCAAATGTTCTTCTTAACTTTGGGTTGAGCCACCGTTCTGGTTCGATGCCTGTTTGTTTAATAGATGCCTGACGGCGAGTTCAAATATTAATCTCAACTTCTTGTTGAGCCGACCTTGGGGTTCGATGCCTGTTTGTTTAACAAATGCCTGACGGCAAGGTCAAATGTTCCTCTCAACTTCGTGTTGAGCCAGCCTTCGGGTTCGATCCCTATTTGTTTAATAGATGCCTGACGGAAAAGTCTAATGTTCTTATCAACTTCTGGTTGAGCCGACCTTCTGGTTCGATGCCTGTTTGTTTAACAGCTACCTGACGGCGAGGTCAGATGTTCATCTCAAATTCAGGTTGAGCCAGCCTTCGGGTTTGATGCCTGTTTGTTTAACAGACGCCTGACGTCTAGGTCAGATGTTCTTCCCAACATCGTGTTGAGCCGGCCTTCGGGTTCGATGCCTTTTTGTTTAACAGATGCCTGACGACGAGGTTAGATGTACTTCTCAACTTCGTGTTCAGCCGGCCTTCGGGTTCCATGCCTGTTTGTTTAATAGATGCCTAACAGGGAGGTCAAATGATCTTCTCAACTTCAGGTTGAGCCAGCCTTCGGGTTCGATGCCTGTTTGTTTAACGGATGCCTGACGGCGAGGTCAGATGTTCTTCTCAACTTCTGTTGACCGGCCTTGGGGTTCGATGCCTGTTTGTTTAATAGATGCCTGACGGCGAGGTCAAATGTTCCCCTCACCTTCGCGTTGAGCCTGCCTTCTGGTTCGATGCTCGTTTATTTAATAGATGCCTGACGACAAGGTCTAACGTTCTTATCAACTTCTGGTTGAGCCGCCCTTCGGGTTCAATGCCTGTTTGTTTAATAGATGCCTCACGGCGAGGTCAGATGTTCCTCTCAACTTCGTGTTGATCCGGCCTTCGGGTTCGATTCCTGTTTTTTTAACAGATACCTGAAGGCGAGTATAGATGTTCTTCTCAACTTCAGGTTGAGCCGGCCTTCGGGTTCGATGCCTGTTTGTTTAACAGATGCCTGACGATGAGGTCAAATGTACTTCTTAACTTCGTGTTCAACCAGCCTTCGGGTTCGATGCCTGTTTGTTTAACAGATGCCTAACGGCGAGGTCAGATGTTCAGCTCAACTTCGGGTTGAGCCAGCCTTCGGGTTCGATGCCTGTTTGTTTAACAGATGCCTGACGGCGAGGTCAGATGTTCCTCTCACCTTCGTGTTGAGCCGGCCTTCGGGTTCGATCCCTGTTTGTTTAATAGATGCTTGAGAGTAAGGTCTAATGTTCTTATCAACTTCTGGTTGAGCCGCCCTTCGGGTTTGATGCCTGTTTGTTTAACAGATACCTGACGACGAGGTCAGATGTTCTTCTCAACTTCAGGTTGAGCCGGCCTTCAAGTTCGATGCCTGTTTGTTTAACAGATTCCTGACCGCGAGGTCAGATGTTCTTCATAACTTCGTGTTGAGCCGACATTAGGGTTCGATGCCTGTTTGTTTAACAGATGCCTGACGGTAAGGACAAATGTTCCGCTCACCTTCATGTTGAGCCTGCCTTCGGGTTCGATGCTTGTTTGTTTAATAGATGCCTGAGGAAAAGGTCTAATGTTCTTATCAACTTCTGGTTGAGCCGCCCATTGGGTTCGATGCCTGTTTGTTTAGTAGATGCCTCACGGCGATGTCAGATGTTCCTCTTAACTTCGTGTTGAGCCGACCTTCAGGTTCGATGCCTGTTTGTTTAACAGATACCTGGCGACGAGGTTAGATGTTCTTCTCAACTTCAGGTTGAGCCGGCATTCAGGTTCGATGCCTGTTTGTTTAACAGATGCCTGACGACGAGGTCAAATGTACTTCTCAACTTCTTGTTCAGCCGGCCTTCGGGTTCGATGCCTGTTTGTTTTACAGATGCCAGACGACAAGTTCAAATGTTCCTCTCACCTTCGTGTTGAGCCAGCCTTCGGGTTCGATCCCTGTTTGTTTAATAGATGCCTGACGGTGAGGTCAGATATTTCTATGCCTGTTTTTTTAGCAGATGCCTGACGGCGAGGTCTAATTTTTTAATGAAGTTCGGGTTGAGCTGGCCATCAAATTCGATGCCTGTTTGTTTAACATAAGCCTGACAGCAAGGTCAGATGTTCTTCTCAACCTCGGGTTGAGCCGACCTTCGTGTTCGATGCCTGTTTGCTTAACAGATCCCTGACTGCGAGGTCAGATATTCCTATGAACTTCATGTTGAGCCGGCCATCGGTTTCGATGCCTGTTTGTTTAATAAATGCCTGATGGCGAGGTCAGATGTTCCTCTCAACTTCGTGTTGTGCCAGCCTTCGGGTTCGATGCCTGTTTGTTTAATAAATGTCTGACGACTAGGTCGAATGTTTTTCTCAACTATGGGTTGAGAAGGCCTTCGGGTTCGATGCCTGTTTGTTTAACAGATGCCTCACGGTGAGGTTAGATGTTCTTTCAAACTTCGGGTTGATCCAGCCTTCGACTTTGATGCATGTTTGTTTAACAGATGCCTGACAATGAGGTCAAATGTTCTTCTTAACTTCGGGTTGAGCCGCCCTTCTGGTTCGATGCCTGTTTGTTTAACAGATGCCTGACGGCGAGGTCAAATGTTCCTCTCAACTTCTTGTTGAGCCGACCTTGGGGTTCGATGCCTGTTTGTTTAACAAATGCCTGACGGCAAGGTCAAATGTTCCTCTCACCTTCGTGTTGAGCCAGCCTTTGGGTCGATCCCTGTTTGTTAATAGATGCCTGACGGCAAGGTCTAATGTTCTTATCAATTTCAGGTTGAGCCGGCCTTCGGGTTCGATGCATGTTTGTTTAACAGATTCCTGACGACGAGGTAAGATGTACTTCTCAACTTCGTGTTCAGCCGGCCTTCGGGTTCGATGCCTGTTTGTTTAACAGATAGCTAACGGCGAGGTCAGATGTTCTTCTCAACTTCGGGTTGAGCAGGCCTTCGGGTTCGATGCCTGTTTATTTAACAGATGCCTGACGGTAAGGTCAGATGTTCCTCTCACCTTCGTGTTGAGCCGGCCTTCGGGTCCGATCCCTGTTTGTTTAATAGATGCCTAACGACAAAGTCTAATGTTCTTATCAACTTCTGTTTGAGCCGCCCTTCGGGTTCGATGCCTGTTTGTTTAACAGATACCTGACGACGAGGTCAGATGTTCTTCTCAACTTCAGGTTGAGCTGGCCTTCAAGTTTGATGCCTGTTTGTTTAACAGATGCTTGACGGCGAGGTCAGATGTTCTTCTTATCTTCGTGTTGAGCCGACCTTGGGGTTCGTTGCCTGTTTGTTTAACAGATGCCTGAAGGCGAGGACAAATATTCCTCTCACCTTCGTGTTGAGCCAACCTTCGGGTTCGATGTCAGTTTGTTTAATAGATACCTGACGACAAGGTCTATTGTTCTTATCAACTTCTGGTTAAGCCGCTCATCGGGTTCAATGCCTGTTTGTTTAATAGATGCCTGACGGCGAGGTCAGATGTTCCTCTCACCTTCGTGTTGAGCCGGCCTTCGGGTTCGATCCCTGTTTGTTTAATAGATGCTTGAGAGTAAGGTCTAATGTTCTTATCAACTTCTGGTTGAGCCGCCCTTCGGGTTCGATGCCTGTTTGTTTAACAGATACCTGACGACGAGGTCAGATGTTCTTCTCAACTTCAGGTTGAGCCGGCCTTCAAGTTCGATGCCTGTTTGTTTAACAGATGCCTGACCGCGAGGTCAGATGTTCTTCTTAACTTCGTGTTGAGCCGGCATTAGGGTTCGATGCCTGTTTGTTTAACAGATGCCTGACGGTAAGGACAAATGTTCCTCTCACCTTCATGTTGAGCCTGCCTTCGGGTTCGATGCTTGTTTGTTTAATAGATGCCTGAGGAAAAGGTCTAATGTTCTTATCAACTTCTGGTTGAGCCGCCCATTGGGTTCGATGCATGTTTGTTTAGTAGATGCCTCACGGTGATGTCAGATGTTCCTCTTAACTTCGTGTTGAGCCGACCTTCAGGTTCGATGCCTGTTTGTTTAACAGATACCTGGCGACGAGGTTAGATGTTCTTCTCAACTTCAGGTTGAGCCGGCATTCAGGTTCGATGCCTGTTTGTTTAACAGATGCCTGACGACGAGGTCAAATGTACTTCTCAACTTCGTGTTCAGCCGGCCTTCGGGTTCGATGCCTGTTTCTTTTACAGATGCCAGACGACAAGTTCAAATGTTCCTCTCACCTTCGTGTTGAGCCAGCCTTTGGGTTCGATCCCTGTTTGTTTAATAGATGCCTGACGGTGAGGTCAGATATTTCTATGCCTGTTTATTCAACAGATGCCTGACGGCGAGGTCTAATTTTTTAATCAAGTTCGGGTTAAGCTGGCCATCAAATTTGATGCCTGTTTGTTTAACATAAGCCTGACAGCGAGGTCAGATGTTATTCTCAACCTCGGGTTGAGCCGGCCTTCGTGTTCGATGCCTGTTTGCTTAACAGATCCCTGACTGCGAGGTCAGATATTCCTATGAACTTCATGTTGAGCCGGCCATCGGTTTCGATGCCTGTTTGTTTAATAAATGCCTGATGGCGAGGTCCGATGTTCCACTCAACTTCGTGTTGTGCCAGCCTTCGGGTTCGATGCCTGTTTGTTTAATAAATGACTGACGACTAGGTCGAATGTTTTTCTCAACTACGGGTTGAGAAGGCCTTCGGGTTCGATGCCTGTTTGTTTAACAGATGCCTCACGGTGAGGTTAGATGTTCTTTCAAACTTCGGGTTGAGCCAGCCTTCGAGTTTGATGCATGTTTGTTTAACAGATGCCTGACAATGAGGTCAAATGTTCTTCTTAACTTCGGGGTTGAGCCGCCCTTCTGGTTCGATGCCTGTTTGTTTAACAGATGCCTGACGGCGAGGTCAAATGTTCCTCTCAACTTCTTGTTGAGCCTACCTTGGGGTTCGATGCCTGTTTGTTTAACAAATATCTGACGGCAAGGTCAAATGTTCCTCTCACCTTCGTGTTGAGCCAGCCATTGGGTCGATCCCTATTTGTTAATAGATGCATGACAGAAAGGTCTAATGTTCTTATCAATTTCAGGTTGAGCCGGCCTTCGGGTTTGATGCATGTTTGTTTAACAGATTCCTGACGACGAGGTAAGATGTACTTCTCAACTTCGTGTTCATCCGGCCTTCGGGTTCGATGCCTGTTTGTTTAACAGATAGCTAACGGCGAGGTCAGATGTTCTTCTCAACTTCGTGTTGTGCAGGCCTTCGGGTTCGATGCCTGTTTATTTAACAGATGCCTGACGGCAAGGTCAGATGTTCCTCTCACCTTCGTGTTGAGCCGGCCTTCAGGTCTGATCCCTGTTTGTTTAATAGATGCCTGACGGCAAAGTCTAATGTTCTTATCAACTTCTGGTTGAGCCGCCCTTCGGGTTCGATGCCTGTTTGTTTAACAGATACCTGAGGACGAGGTCAGATGTTCTTCTCAACTTCAGGTTGAGCCGGCCTTCAAGTTCGATGCCTGTTTGTTTAACAGATGCTTGATGGCGAGGTCAGATGTTCTTCTTAACTTCGTGTTGAGCCGGCCTTGGGGTTCGATGCCTGTTTGTTTAACAGATGCCTGACGGCGAGGACAAATATTCCTTTCACCTTCGTGTTGAGCCGACCTTCGGGTTCGATGTCTGTTTGTTTAATAGATACCTGACGACAAGGTCTAATGTTCTTATCAACTTCTGGTTAAGCCGCTCATCGGGTTCGATGCCTGTTTGTTTTGTAGATGTCTCACGGCGAGGCAGATGTTCCTCTCAACTTCGTGTTGAGCCGACCTTCGGGTTCGATGCCTGTTTGTTTAATAGATACCTGATGGCAAAGTTAGATGTTCTTCTCAACTTCAGGTTGAGCCTGCATTCGGCTTCGATGCGTGTTTGTTTAACAGATGCCTGACGACGAGGTAAAATGTACTTCTCAACTTCGTGTTCAACCGGCCTTCGGGTTCGATGTCGGTTTGTTTAACAGATGCCTGACGGTGATGTCAGATATTTCTATGAACTTCTGGTTCGATGCCTGTTTGTTTAACAGATGCCTGACGGCGAGGTCAAATGTTCCTCTCAACTTCGTGTTGAGCCAACCTTGGGGTTCGATGCCTGTTTGTTTAACAAATGTCTGACGGTAAGGTTAAATGTTATTCTCACCTTCGTGTTGAGCCAGCCTTCGGGGAAGACCATCAGATGATTTTGAAGCCATGAAGTTGGACTTGAGGTCTTGAGAGATCCATGTTATCACTTTGAGGCCTAGACAGGTCATTGTGCAAGATTAAGAAGCCTCGGCCACGAGTGGTGCAACTAGGGTTTGACTGGGTCAACCCTAGGTCAACTGATGATTTGTACAAGGTTGAGACCTAATTCCAAGAGCCATGTGATCATGGATTGATGCATTGAGATGCTATAAGGATGATTCCAAGGTCAACTCATCATGATTGGAGAGTTTGAGAAGTTTCAAGCTAGGGTTTCTAAGGCTTGAAAGTGTAAAATCCCCTAGTTTGACCCCTATCTTCAAGGCATTTTAGCTCAAGATGCGATTGTCATCTAATCTTACCCCCAACATGAATGTTGTAGAGCTTGATCTCAGCTTTAATTTGAGTACTATAAGTCCTTGATAGGATTTGTAGAACTCAAGTTATGACTTTGACAAGTTACAGGTCATCTGAGGTCTGTGGATTTGGGAGCTTGAAAGTTACCCAACTTGCATGAAACGTTTTCCCTAGAAGGATGATTCCTATGAACTCTTGGTCAACATGAATGTTGTTCCTTATCCTCTTAGCTTTCTAGATAGTACTAGAAGTCCTTGATAGGATTTGTAGAACTCAAGTTATGGCTTTGACAAGTCAAGGGCATTTTGGTCATTTGGAGATTATAGGTCATTTCAAGCATAAGGCCATAACTCCTATTTCCAAGCTTCAAATGGGAAAATGTCCAACATCAAACTTGTTCAAAATGATGTTTTAAGGATAGTAAAGAGGTCATGTGATGTTGGAAATGCATGTAGCTCAAAGTTGCAAAAATGACCTAAAATAAGGGTATAAGTTAAATAAACCAAAGTTGGAAATTGATACTTTTGATCTACACATACAAACCAAGGCATGTAATAGGTCATTTTGACTCTAAAAAGCATTTTAAGAACTTTGGTTTAGCCACAATTTTGATTTGAATTTTAATTTGTGGACTTGCTTTGAAAAGTAGTTACTTACATCTTAAGTAACATTTGCAAAACCTAGAATCAAGGCATAACCAAAGCCCCTTGCAAGCAAAACACTTCCAAAATGTCACTAGAGGAGAAATTGGAAGAGAATGGGATGGATTTCAAGCTGCAAACAGAACTATGCATACCATGGCATATGGTTGAAATTCTCATGACATGAGAGATTGAAACTCTCATTAGAAGGATCTAGAGGGTTCTAGATCATCCATAGATGTTCTATATATTGAGTAGAAGAGGTTCAGATGAAAGGTTGGTGATGATTGAAGGAGAGAGCAGAGATTGAGATTGAGATTTCATTGCTTGCAACTGAATTCGGTTTCACCAATTTCTTCACTTTCCATCCATTTTCTTGGTTGCAACCTCTTCCATGGATGCTAGGGATTGATTCCAGATCATAATCAAGAGGAATTTGTGGCTGATTGGTGTTCTTGAGCTCAGATTTTTCCACCTGCAACTCAACATCGGGTTTCAAGTTTCAGGAGTTTTCAACCAGTTCTATTGCATACAGAAGCAAGGAAATGATCCATTGATCGTGTCTGGAAGGTTGGAGAGCTTGATTTGAAGGTTTAGTGCATCTGTTCATCAAGAATTGACTGGTATGTAAACTTCTTCTTCCAGCATAAATTAGGTAGAATCAATGCGAATTAGGATGTTAGATGCATTATAGAACGGTGTAGGAATGATTTCAGACCATTAATTTGAGAATTAGTGACCAATTAGGGATGCTACCATTTTCGGTTGAGAGTTGGTTCTTGTGAATCTTGAGGTTTCAGAGAGAATTAAGGGCATGAATGAATTCGTGAGGGAATTTGGGACATGTTTCATTAAGGGATCGTGGCCTATGGTGGACTCTATGTTGAACTAGGGTTGTGGAATGGTGACCGGAGAAAGTCACCGGCGGTGGTTTTGGGCGCGCAGGTGACCTGAGTTTCAGAGGTTTGAATTGGAGAAGATGACTTGATAGCCATCAGATCAAGGTTTGACTTGCACTAGGACCCTCATCCAACGGCCACGCGAGCTTCTCAATTTGTGAAGGGTCTGAACTAAATGGAACGCAGCGTTTCATTTATTTGTGGTTTTGGGCTTAATGCAAAGATTGATATCAGCACCCCTCTCATGGCCCAATCTCCCAAATGAACTGATTGTCATTGCTATCTGCACCACGCGCTTGGTTATTTTTCTTTTGATTTTCTTTATTTTTTCATTTTATTCATGGTTCATGATTAAATCATATAAAATTGAAAAATGATCCAATTAACCCCATTCTTTTTGAATTATATTCATGATTGAATCTAGTAATTTTTAGATAAAACATATTATTATTTCATGCATTTTCTGATTTTATGGGAATTTTCACATTTTAATTGATATTAAAATAGTTATGTTTGATACTTGATTTTGTGGAATTTTGTGTGATCATGTGGTGATGATTTTGATCCTGATTTTTTGTGAGTAGTTATCATAGATATGCATTCTCCCCATAGAATTTTCTCACATTTTTTTGATGAACATAGGTGGTAGTTTAGGTTGAAACCTTTAGAAGCTCCATTTTTAGGGTTTATGGTTGATACCTTTGGATTTAGGACTTAATTTTAGGACTTAATAGATGATTTAGTCCCTGGTTTTTGTATGAGGCATTCTTAATTGAATTAGGATCCCTTATGAATTTTTGTAGAAATTTATAAGATAGTTTGCTATTTTTGATTGATTTTAGTTTAGGTGCTAGTTTTAGAGGATTCTAAGGCACTAACTCAACTAGATTAACATCTTTAGTTCCCTTAGATTAGGGTTTTGTTCCTCTTGCTCTTGGATAATTATGAAGACAAGTTGAAGATGCATTGGATTGCTTTAAGAGGCTTGGATTTGAAGATCTTCCCTTCTTGTGGTGTAGTTTTGATTAGGTTAAGATTAGGGTTTTGTAGGCAGAGCTTCTAGATAGTTCTCTTCCTTCATAAACATGGAATATGTTGATCAATTCCATTCTTCCCTATGATGTAAGGTCCATTGTAAAGGCCTCATCCCTCCTTGGGTAGGATGTGTGGTTATTTGCAAATTGGTAGAACCTTTGAGGGTCCCTTTCTTTGATGACAGGATGCTCAGTGGTGACCTTTGGTCTTCACTCTGCTACCAAGCATCCCAAATTTGCTCTTGATAGATGCATCTTTCTACCTTGATTAGAGGATGAAGTTCCTTGCTTGAAGAAGATTGGAGGATGGAGTTGACACTTCCATGTGATTGAAGATTACTCTCAGAGGCTGAAGCTTATAGATGAAGAGGACCCAGTTGATACTGGTGAAGTAAAGGGAGCTGAAGCAAGAAGAACAAGTTGATACTTATGAAGAGGATTCAATTGAGATTGAGTGAAGAGCTGAGGCTTGAGGAATAAAGGATAAGTTAACACTTACATTGATGCATTGAGAGCCTGAAGGAATCAAGTTGATACTTGTAGTTAGGAGTGAAGCCTGAAGGTGGGATTGACTGAAAAGCTGAGGCATGGAGAAGAGAGAACAAGTTAATACGTGTGTTTGATGTGTCAGAACCCTGGAGAAGCAAGTTGATACTTGTCATGAAGGATGGTAGCCCTGAAGAGCTGCTGAAGATTGATGACTGGACTGCTGTTAAGTTGGTTTAGTTGTAGGAGCTGTTGATCTGCTTTCTCTCTTGTCTGTTTTCTCTTCTGTATTGGTGTGGCTTGTTTTCTTTGCTTGATGCATTAGAATAAGTTCATATTTAGACTGATGTAATCTAGGAGCATGATTGCACTAGAGGTTGGGTTACTCCCTCTGCTTGTATTTTTACTGTATGGCTTTGCTTGTAGGTATTCGGTAGAGCCCAGCTCCCTTGCCCATGTGGTTTGTGTGTGCTTGATAGCATGTTACTTCCTCTGTATGATTGCAGTTACTTCTATTTTGCTTGATAGCTTGCTATTTCTTCTGTATGATTGCAGTTATTCATATCTGGCTTGAGGTTGAGATGAGCTTGTGGGGCTGATGCCCCACACACATTTCCTCCCTCACTTGCATTGCATGCATTTTACTGTATATCTGTTTACTGTTTAAGCTGATGCTTTGTCTGTTTCTGTTTATCATTGACATGATCCCTTAGGAATCTCGCTTCCTTTGATGAGGAAGTGATGATTAGAACTTTAGGTTGAAACCTATGCATGATAACTTCTAGGAGTTCCCTGCTTCAAACCTCAACCATAGGATGAATCCTTGGCATGACAACATTAGGACTTGATAGTCTCCCATTAGTTGTCCCTCTCTTTTCTCATCTCAAAACAGCTTAAGATACAATAATCATGAATGATTTCTTTCGTACATTACGAGCCTTAAGCTATCTGAGAAAGGATTGTTGGAGAGTTTCTTTTCAACAGTCTAGATGTTTAGTATGGTACCCTTTGGGTGACATGCGACGCATTCACTCTCAGGTCATAGTCTCTAGTGCGATTAAAATTGCAAACATCAATAAAAAACAGTTCTTCCGTAAAAGAAAGAAAACAAACTTCAAACCTTTTTGCCCCGTGGGCCTATAATTCAAAGGAAGCTTTTCTGAAGAAAAGAGTGTCGTTAACTCATAGTTCTACCGCAAACAGGCTTTGTCCCTAACTGCTGGAACTATTTGTTAACCCTACTCGATAAAACAGATGAATCTAAATCCCCGTAATCCGTATTATCCCGAACTACGTAAGCTCTGATCTCTCATACATGTTGAGAGTACGTAGGCACAATACTGATGTATTGGCGAGCCACCTTCCCCGTAACCCGTAGTTAGGCGAACTACGTAGACTCTGATTTCTCATTCTCTGATGAGAATACATAGGCATAAAGTGCGACGCTTTGCCGAGTCATTTTTCTTTTCTTTTAAGCCAGCCTTGATAGGTAGATAGATAAACCAACTCGTCCAGTAAACACAACAAGCGTGGATCCCGTTGAGTACAACGGACGTGAGGGGTGCTAATACCTTCCCCTTGCGTAACCGACTCCCGAACCCAGACAACGGTTGCGATGACTTTGTCTTATACCTTTTTCGTCAGGTTTTTTCGATCGTTTCCTTTCTCGTTCCGAGGGATAAATAACGAAAGGTGGCGACTCTTCTGTTTTGACGACACCTTATTTTCACGGAAGCGACAGCTGGCGACTCTGCTGGGGACTTGATAGTTTCCTGGGATCCAACGTCCTGAATGCGAGTCAGTTTGGGGATCCGACGTCCCCTGCGAGAGTCAATCCTAGCGCTTGTATGATTATTTGTTGGGTTGTGTTTATTTATCGCATTTTTATTTCCCGCACGTTATTTTCAGTATGATATGATTATCTGTGCTGTTGTGGGAGGGGCATTCTGATGAGTGAGAAGCCAGACCCAAGCTTGAGTGAACCTAGCATTAGTTGTGGAAATTAGTGGGCGCGTTCTTGCTTGGCTGGCACTAGTGTCTCATGAAATCCACGCTCAGACGAGGTTCTCCCAGTTGACTTCTTTTTCAACCCTTTGGGTTGAGGGGGTTGTTGGTTTGGAGGATTGTCGACTCTGGGGACCGATCATTTGGGATTCAGCCGAGTGAGGCCGCTTCATGAGCTGGTGATGCCACACCTTCTGGGTATCGTATCACCCCTCTTGAATGTCTGTGACGCTGATGACCGCATAGGATGCCGAACTTGAGTCAGTTGAGGTCCATACCTGTGAGCAGGGTTGGGTTTGTTGCAGGAAACTTTAACCTTCAGACTACCTGGTTTTCTTGATAGTGAATCAGTTTTTTGGGATCTGAGGATCTCATCAGCAGATGTATGTTTGTTCTTGACAGAGCAGAGTTGTGGTCCTGTATCAGAGGTCTCATTTCCAAAGATATGTTTGTTCTTGACAGAGCGGAATCTCGGTCCTGTATCAGAGGTCCTTATTATCAGATGTGCGTTTGTTCTTGACAGAGCAGAATTTTGGTCCTGTATCAGAGGTCCTTATTATCAGATGTGCATTTGTTCTTGACAGAGTAGAATTTTTGTCCTGTATCAGAGGTCCTTATTATCAGATGTGTGTTTGTTCTTGACAGAGCAGAGTTTTGGTCTTCTATCAGAGGTCCTGTATCAGATGTTTGTTCTTGACAGAGCAGATTTATGGTCCTATGTGTGTGTGTTCTTGACAGAGCAGATTTGTGGTCCGATATCGGGGTTTTATTATTATCAGATATAGTGGTTGTTCTTGACAGAGCAGCATCATGGTTTTGTTGATACAGAATCTCCGCAGCACAGTTGCCTTGATCTCCTGCTGCATGATTGCATTTTACATTACTTTGCATACCCATTTGCATTTCATTAACGTGTGTCTGTGTTGCAGGTACCGTTTCCCCCGATTCAGGATTTCCGGCCTTCTGTTGTATTGTTATGGGTTCTCTGAGGAAGACCGTAGCTTACAAGCTCCCTGCCCCTGATGTTGTTCAGCTGACTGGTTTGATGGCTTTACCAGATGATTTTGTGAGAGATGAGTTCAGAAAATCTTACGGCAAATTACTCAGTTTGCTTCGTAAACCCTCTGTGTTTGAGTTGAATGGGTTGCACGCCTTGCTGCAGTTCTACGATCCTCCGTTGAGATGCTTCACTTTCCAGGATTTTGTTCTCGCACCTACGCTAGAGGAGTATGTTGATTTATTAGGTGTGCCTATAAAGAGTCAGATGCCCTTTGTTCACATGGATGTTGCGCCTAATCTGGCTAGTCTAGCCCATTCACTTCATCTGGATGCCTCCGAGTTGGTATTGTCTAGTTGGAACAAGGTTCCCGGTTTCTCCTTGCAGTTCTTAGTGGGAAAGGCTCAGCAGTGCGCCAAAGACGGATGTTGGGTCGTGTTCAACGCCATTCTCGCTCTGTGCATATATGGCATCATTCTGTTCCCCAATATGCCCGACTTTGTGGACTTCGACGCATTTCACATCTTTGCTTCAGGGAATCTAGTCCCTACCTTGATAGGAGATGTCTACCATTCCATCCACTACAAAAACGAGAACAGAAGGGGCAAGAATGTCTCGTGCTGTGTGTCCCTACTCTATAGATGGCTTGATAGTCACCTAACCAAGAGGGGTCCCTTTGTTTCGTTTGCAGCCACAACTGAGTGGTCCGAGCGTTTGATGAGTCTATCTGCAGAGGATATTGCCTGGTTTGACAGAGATAGGTTGGGCACTGAGATCATCTTCAGCTGCAGCGGGTTTCCGAACGTGCCTTTGATAGGCAGGAAGGGCTGTATAAACTATAATCCGTCCTTACTGGTCCGACAGTTTGCTTATGCTTTGAGAGCTCTGCCGAAGGATGAAGAGGTGCAGGAATCTCTGTACCTCACTAGTCTTCTAGAAGGGCATGTGTTATCTAAGCTTCAGCGCGCTTGGAATGGTGTCTGTAAGCGGGGAAAACCATTGTTGGGGAAAAGCAATAGCCAAGCCTACACTCCGTATGTGACTTGGGTCAGAGCCAGAGCAGATGCTATAGGGATGCCGTTTCCTCCTACCAATCCAGAAAGCCCTCCAGTGATTGAAGAGCCTACCACTGTGCCTATTCAGCAGCATAATCAGGTGTTAGCTGAGAGAGATGAGCTGAAGCAGGCAAATGAAGAATTGGAGAGAGAATTGGTTCAACTCAGAAGCGAGAGAAACGAAGCCGTTCATTCCTTCAAGAGGCAGACAGAGCTGGTGAACCAGCTGGGGACAAATTTGACTAAGCAGATAGCTGAGCGCGAACGCATGGGTCGAGACTTTAAAGCTGTCAACGATGTACTGGCCACGAAGAAGCAACACTTGGATGAAGCGTATCAGAGGATATCCAAGTTTAACCAGCACTGGAAGGCCTCCCTAGCCAACAGGAAAGAGCGAGAGGATAAGCTGATGCAACAGATCTCCAAGGTGAAAGCCCAGGTGAAGGCTAGTGAGAAGAGGTTTGATGAAGAAACCGCTCGCCGATATGCCGCTGAAGGCTAGCTCAACAAAGCTCTCACTAACCTGAAGGAGCGCAAACTGATGTTTGAATCCAAGAAGCGGAAGCTAGAAGATTGTTTCGGCGAAGGAGCATGGGAAGATTCGGTCGAAGGTCTTCAATACACCATTATGCAGAGAGATTTACTCGTCAAAGGGTTACTCACTCGGCCTGATCATCCAGAAACGAGGAATTTGTTAGAAGAGTTTCACGCTCGTGGCCGTACTTGACTATATTTGTAATCCTTTTGTGTTGATCATTGTTGGATGTTGACCATCACCAGGCTTGTTGGTTGGGGTCATGCTATTGATTCATCTTGTACTCACTGATGTTGTGCACTGCCTTGATGGGCTTTCTTTATATATATGAGATGTTATTTCCATGACTGGACTCGGACTTCTTATTATCAGCACTGGCACTCAGGTACTAGGATCGGGGGAAATCTCCCTAACGCACAGACACGCGTTTGCATTTGCATAACGAGCACTTTGTCGTTTTTTCCTAACCCTTTTGTGTTTTCAGGTTGTTTCAGGTTGTTCCAAGATTGACCAGAGACCTATCCACCGCTATCCGACCAGAGCAAATCAAACCAGCATCATGGAGCAAGTGCAAACTGATGTTCAAGACCTCCGCGAAAGAATGGACCGCTTCATGGAGCTTATGCAAGCAGTTTCTAATGGCCAGGATCAACTCAGAACCTTGGTTCAGCCTCTGATTTCAAGGGTTGATAGCAATGGCGTACTCCATGGTGGGACCGTGCCTACCCCTCCACCTGTTGAAACTCCTCAGAATGTCGTCCCCGTGACCGGGGGGAATGGAAGTGCCAACGACAATGTGGTAGCTAACATGGGACTGAACGGCAATACGACGGGCGTCGGTAATGGGAATTTTCAAGCTAACGTCAATGTTGGGCTGGGCAACAGCAATGCAGGTGTTGGGAATCTGTTCGGGCCTCAGCCGTGGTTAGAAGACCGTCAAGACGATGTGTTCTCACAGAGAGGCGCTGAAGGGGAGCTGACTGCTGAAGCACGTCTAAGGTTCAAGGCACTCGAGGATAAGATGAGAAATACCGAGAACCAGAACACCTTGGGCGTTGATATGTCCAAGTTGGGACTGATTGCTGATTTCAAGGTGCCTCCCAAGTTCAAGGTACCTGACTTTGAAAAGTACAAGGGCACCACTTGCCCTCGCGTCCACCTGAGATCATATTACCGAAAAATGTCTGCTCATTCTGAAGACGAGAAGTTGCTGATGCACTTCTTTCAGGACAGTCTGTCCGGACCCTCCCTCGAATGGTACATGAGTCTGGAACCTACCAGTGTGCGCACGTGGAAGGACCTTGCTGAAGCATTCGTACACCACTACCAATATAACAGTGACTTGGCCCCGAACCGAGTCCAACTGCAGAATCTGTCGCAAAGGAACAACGAAGGGTTCAAGGAATACGCCCAGCGATGGCGTGAGTTGGCAGCCCGAGTTCAGCCGCCGATGGTTGAACGTGAGCTTGTGCAAATGTTCGTAGCCACCCTCCCAGGGGTTTATTATGAGAAATTGGTCAGCGGTATGTCCGGAACCTTCTCAGATCTCATTATCACGGGTGAGCACATCGAAAATGGGATCAAACTGGGGAAAATTCAAGGTGATTCATCCTCAGCTGGAGGAGGCAAGAAACCTTATGGTGGCAAAAGACGGGAAGGAGAAACGAGCGCTGTGACCAACGCTCGAAGGAAGGGTAAAGGCCCTCACCAACAGGTGGCCAGCATAACTATCCCGGCCGTTCAACAGCCACAGCAGCAGCAGCCGCAGCAGCAGCAGCAGCCGAATCAACAAGGGTACAGAAAGTACCAGAACAGGGCACCTCTGTCGAGCCGTCACCTCGAGACACCGCCCATGTCTTATGCGCAGCTGTTACAGACTTTGCTTCAGCTACAGTTGATCCAGAAGAGAACCTTGGCTCCCTTGACTGGGGCACCTCCGCCAGGTTATAACGCGAACGCAACTTGTGAGTTTCACTCAGGGGCACCAGGCCACACAATAGAGAATTGAAAAGCCTTCAAGCATAAGGTGCAGGACATGGTGGACGCTAAGATCATCAACTTCTCAAATAATGTGCCAAACGTCACGAAGAACCCTATGCCGAATCATAGGGGAGGTGGAGTAAACGCCATTATTGAAGACGAGAGTTTGGATTTGTTTACTAACGTCAGAGATCTAACGACACCGCTTAGCTTCGTTAAAGCTAAGCTTATGAAAAGAGGTTTCTTTCCAGGTTGCGGAGAGCTGTGTATGGGCTGTGCGACAAGTCCTGATGGATGTGAACAGTTGATAGAGGGGATTCAAAGTCTGATGACCGAAGGAATCCTGCAGTTTAGCCGGAGGGCCGAAAGCGGATCGGGAGAGGTAATGCTGAAGCAAGGTGATGAGGTTGTCACCATCACCATCCCTCGTCGGACGATAACTATTTCCGCACCCAGGCCGCCCACGATTACCATCACCAAAGTTGGGCCGATACCGTTCGAAAGCACTAATGCTGTCCCATGGCATTATGGGGCGGAGGTCTACTGCAACGGACAGAAGTTGGAACTAGAACCGTTTGGGTCGTCTGTGGAGAACCTAGCGGGCGTTAGCGGAATTACTCGCAGCGGGAGAGTATTTGCACCACCTGAGATCGTGGCGGACAAGGCGGACAGAGCTGATGCAACTGATAAAGGTAAAAGTAAAGTCGTTGAAGAGATCCCTCGTGGGGTAGAAAAAGACTTACTTATTAAAGACGCCGAGGAATTTATGAGGTTGGTTAAAAAGAGTGACTACAAGATCGTGGATCATCTCCATCAGACACCCTCGAAGATTTCCATCCTGAATTTGTTGCTGTGTTCTGAAGCACACCGCAACGCGCTGCTGAAGGTGTTGAACGCCGCATATGTACCACAGGAAATATCGGTAAACCAGTTGGAAGAGGTCGTAGCCCACGTGAATGCTGGTTCATTGACCTAGAGCTGACGCCGAAGGGAAGGAACCACAATAGCGCCCTGCACATCTCGATAGAGTGTAGGGGAACAATTATGTCTCACATGTTGGTAGACACATGGTTATCGCTCAATGTTCTTCCAAAGAAGGCATTGATGAAGTTGGATACTCGTGGAGTGATTTACACACCCAGTGATCTGGTCGTGAAAGCGTTCGATGGAACCAAACGCCATGTTTTCGGGGAGGTGACGTTGCCGATCCAAGTTGGGCCGGAAACGTTCGACGCGATCTTTTACATTATGGACATCATGCCTGCCTACACTTGTCTCTTGGGCCGGCCATGGATCCATTCGGCGGGTGCCGTGACCTCCACGTTGCACCAGAATTTCAAGTACGCTGTCGGAGGTAGCATCGTGACCGTATGTGGCGAGGAAGACATAATGGTGAGCCATTTGTCGTCCTTCAAGTATGTTGAGATGGATGGGTAAATCCACGAAACCCTATGCCAAGCGTTCGAAGTTGTTAAAGTCAAGAACGTAGCTCCTGCGATCACTGAGAAGCCAGAGATGACTCTCTCTTCCCTCAAGGAAGCCCGAGCCGTTGTTCAAGCCGGATCTACCCCAGGCTGGGGGCGAAGTTTGGAGATACCTAACAAGCAATACAAGTTTGGGTTGGGATATTCTCCTGCGGCTGAAGCCTCCTCTTCTAGCAATGCGTCGCGAGGTAAAGGGCCGATCCAGTTTACCAGTGGCGGGGTGATATTTGAAAGCGTCAATGCAGTGTCTAGCGGAGATAGCGACTGTGACTTAGACTCTTGGATCCAGCCAAGCAAGTCAGGCGAGAGCCTCAACAACTGGTCCGTTAAGGATATCATCCAGATGACAAGCAAAGAGTAATGATTTACTTTTTTCCAATCATTGTACAACCCTATGTCCTACCCGGGGCATAGTGGTTTTATTGTCAGGGCCTTGTTTGATTATGTACATGCATTTTATCAATAAATCAAAAGGCGTTTTTCTTCGTATTCAAATATTGTGATCTCTGTTATTCCTATTTTATATTTGTTTTGAAAAACAATAAAATGGCAATCAGGTTTGTGCTAACCTGCATATCCTTGTTTTAAGCTTAACCCTTGTTATTGCAGGATCCACATAACAGATGACATTGACTCTGAACCTTCTACGACTTACTTCGACTTCGATTGCCCGATCTATCAAGTCGAAGAAGAGATTGATGAAGACGAAGACCTTCCCGAAGAGTTGGCCCGCTTGTTGAAACAAGAAGAGAAAGTTATTCTGCCTCACGAGGAAGAGATTGAGATCGTGAATCTGGGTTCTGAAGAACTTGTCAGGAATGTCAGGATATGGGCTGCATTGCAGAGTGATGTCAAGCGAAGATTGGTCGAGATGCTGAGAGAGTATAGTAACGTCTTTGCTTGGTCATACGAAGATATGCCCGGACTTGATACTGACATCGTGGTCCACCACTTGCCGCTGCGAGAAGATTGTCCTCCCGTTAAGTAGAAGCTTAGGAGGACACGACCAGATATGGCCGTTAAGATCAAAGAAGAAGTGCAGAAGCAGCTTGATGCTGGCTTCTTAGCGGTCACTACTTACCCTCCGTGGGTCACCAACATAGTGCATGTACCGAAGAAGGACGGTAACGTACGAATGTGCGTCGATTATCGGGATTTGAATAGGGCGAGCCCTAAAGATGATTTCCCGCTGCCTCATATTGATGTGTTGGTCGACAATACAACTCAGTTCTCCGTATTTTCGTTCATGGATGGCTTCTCCGGTTACAATCAGAT
This sequence comes from Lathyrus sativus, assembly GCA_963859935.3. Classification (NCBI taxonomy): domain Eukaryota; kingdom Viridiplantae; phylum Streptophyta; class Magnoliopsida; order Fabales; family Fabaceae; genus Lathyrus; species Lathyrus sativus. Next base: position 361,522,450 of record OZ012735.1, read on the forward strand.
CAAGATGGCGCCGGAAGACATGGAGAAAACTACGTTTATTACACCTTGGGGAACGTTTTTCTACAAGGTAATGCCTTTCGGTCTGAAGAACGCAGGGGCCACTTACCAACGAGCAATGGTCACTTTGTTTCATGACATGATTCATCATGAGATTGAAGTCTATGTTGATGACATGATTGCGAAGTCCCAAACGGAGGAGGGACATCTGGTCAATTTGCTGACGCTTTTTGAGAGGCTTAGGAAGTTCAGGTTGAGGCTGAATCCTAACAAGTGTACTTTCGGAGTACGGTCCGGAAAGCTACTGGGGTTTATCGTAAGTGAAAGAGGCATTGAGGTTGATCCTGCGAAGATAAAAGCAATACAAGAGATGCCAGTGCCAAAAACAGAAAAAGAAGTTCGTGGTTTCCTGGGCAGAATAAACTACATTGCAAGGTTTATTTCTCAGCTCACGGCCACGTGTGAACCGATGTTCAAACTGCTATAGAAAGATCTGGCAATTATCTGGAATGAGGATTGCCAGAAGGCATTTGATAAGATAAAACAGTATCTACAGGAACCTCCAATCTTGATACCCCCAGTGGCCGGAAGACCCCTAATCATGTACTTGACAGTTCTTGAGAATAGTATGGGGTGTGTTCTCGGTCAGCACGACGAGACGGGCAGAAAGGAGCATGCCATTTACTATTTGAGTAAGAAGTTCACAGACTGTGAATCTCGTTACTCGATGCTGGAGAAAACGTGTTGTGCACTAGCCTGGGCTGCCAAACGTTTACGACAGTACATGCTCAACCACACCACCATGCTAATTTCGAAGATGGATCCGATCAAGTATGTCTTCGAGAAGCAAGCACTTTTGGGCAGGATTGCCATATGGCAAATGGTGTTGACGGAATATGACATTCAGTACGTTTCCCAGAAGGCCATCAAGGGCAGCGTATTGTCTGAATAGTCGCCGAACAGCCAATCGAAGATTATCAGCCGATGAAATTTGAATTCCCTGATGAGGATATCATGTTTCTCAAATACGTGATGGCGAGGTAAGATGTTCTTCTTAACTTCGGATTGAGCCGACCTTCGGGTTCGATGCCTATTTGTTTAAAAGATTCTTGACGGCGAGGTTGTTGCACCCCAAAATTTGACCAACATTTATTTACCTAGCTTGTGTTCATCAAGAGGTATGAGTACCAATCAAGAGCACCACAAGACTTTGAAGCTAGCCAAGAAGGTTGTTCAAATGTTCAAAGGTTGATATCTTTGTCAGAGAAGTTAAGAGATCCTCAGAAAGATTGGTTGAAACCAAGGTTGTGTGCCTCCTAACTTGAGAGTTGTGGGAGCTCCTCAGATGATTCTGAAGCTATGAGGATGGACTTGAAGCTTTGAGATAGCTTATGGGATGTCTTGAAAGCAATCATAAAGCCTAGAGAGGCCATTGTACAAGAATAAGAAGACTCAGCCATGAGTGGTGTAATTAGGGTTTGACTGGGTCAACCCTAGGTCAACTGATGATTTAGAGAGGGTTGAGACCTAATCCAAGAGCCATGTGATCATGGATTGATGCATTGAGATGCTATAAGGATGATTCCAAGGTCAACTCATCATGATTGAGGAGTTTGAGAAGTTTCAAGCTAGGGTTTCTAAGGCTTGATAGTGTAAAATCCCCTAGTTTGATCCCTATCTTCAAGGCAGTTTATCTCAAGATGTGATTGTCATCTCATCTTACCCCCAACATGAATGTTGTAGAGCTTGCTCTTAGCTTTAATTTGAGTACTATAAGTCCTTCATAGGATTTGTAGAGCTCAAGTTATGACTTTGACAAGTTACAGGTCATCTGAGGTATGTGAATCTGGGTCCTTGAAAGTTACCCCACTTGCATCAAACTTATGCCCAAGAAGGATGATTCCTATGAACTTTTGGTCAAAATGAATGTTGTTCCTCATCTTCTTATCTTTCTAGAGAGTACTAGAAGTCCTCTATAGGGTTTGTAGAACTCAAGTTATGGCTTTGACAAGTCAAGGGCATTTTGGTCATTTGGAGATTATAGGTCATTTCAAGCATAATGCCATAACTCCTATTTCCAAGCTTCAAATGGAAAAATCTTCAACATCAAACTTGCTTAGAATGATGTTTTAAGGCTATTAAGGAGGTTATGATATGTTGAAAAGGCTTGTAGCAAAAAGTGATAAAAATGACCTAAAATGGAGGCATAAGTTAAATAAGTTCAAGTTGGAAATTGGAAATTCCAAGTTACACATCCAAACCATGGCATATAATAGGTCATTTTGACTCCAAAAAGCATTTTAGAAACAATGGTTCAGCCACTTTTTTGAATTGAGGCCTAGATCATGGGGTTGCTTTGGAAAATGCTTGCTTGCATAATAAGGTACAAATGCAAAACTCAAGGAAAGGCAATGTACAAGCTAGTAAAGTGTCTTAACACACCATATATCTCATCTAAGGAGATTTTCAAGTCAGAATTGGTTGCTGCAAGAGCTATGGCATGAGATGGCATGTGAGATGAGATGAATCCATAAACTCATGACATGAGAATCCCAATTTCTCATTGGATGATTCCAGAAGGATCTAGAGAGGTCCAATGCATTCTATATAATGTTTAGAACTTGCTCAGATGCAAGGTTGGTGAGAGATTAGAGAGAAGAGTGAGATAGCCATTTCAATTGCTTCCATTGCAAGTTGAAATCAAATTCCACATTCTGATCCATTTCCATTCCTTCTTTCAATCCAAACACATTCCATTGATCACACTGAAGCTGTGCATACCAAATTAAGAGCAAAACCATGGAGAATTGAAGAGATAGCACTTGGATTTTGAAGGTTGCAAGTCACAATCGGGTTTGGAGATTCAAGCTTTCTTGGCCCAATCTTTTGCAAACAGAAGCTTTATCATCATTCAAGGATTGATTCTGAAGAATTTGAGAGCTTGAAGTGGAGGATTACCCTATCTGGTGTTCAAGATCTGACAGGTTAGTAAACTTTCTTCTACACCATGATTTAGGCACAATCAGGCAGAACTGTTAGGATAGAACGGTTAGTGACAATTAGGTGATGGATTATGGGAAGTTTGAAATCAATTGGTGAAGTTTCAGTTGATGACACCATTTTTGTTTTGACCAAGAACATGAGATATAGTGAGCTATCGCATGAGTTTGATATCAAGAATTGACCAGTGTGAGGTGGTGATCATTCTGAGCCAATTAATTTCAAGAATCATCAATGTTGAAGTTTGAGCATATCTTTGATCTTGGATCGGGTTTGGAGATTTAGGATGATTCAATTGATTTTAAGGCCATGGTTGTAATCAGCATGGAATTTAGAACGAATTAGGGTTTTGAATTTTAGTTTTTCATGGAGAATTGAGGTGATACGAGTTAGGGTAAGCTTGAGCTATGAAGCTGTTTCCATGGATTCTTCAGTTCAAACCTTGGCTAGACGAAGAAGACAATGCCATGGCTGTTGGATGAGGCAAGACTCATTGACTGGGACTTGGATCGTGTGGCTCAGATTCAATTTCGCTTGAAGAGGGAAATTCTGAAGACACCCAAAATGCGTCGTTTCATTAAAAGGGAGATTGGGCTCAATTGATAACCACACCCCTAAGTCATGGCCCATTGGATAATGAACTATATTTTGTTACTTTTTGCACCGCGTGTTTTCCATTTTCTTTATGTTTTCTGAAGTGATTTTCTGATGAAAACTGGGCCTAGAGCGCCTTACTAATTGTACCCCCATTTTGAGCCCATCTGGAAAATGAACTGTCTGGCATTGCTATTCACACCAATCATTTCTCATTTTAATTTCTTTTTTCTCCATTTTATTTTAATCTTTGAAAAATCATAATAAATAGAAAAATGACGATTTTTGCATGGGGATTTTTTCTCCCATTTCATGATAATGTCTAGAAAATTATAAAATCAAAATATTTGCATTTCATGCATTTTTAATATTTTTTGTATAATTTCTCTTTTAATAGCATTTTAATTCCTTTTATGTTGATACATGGATTTGTAGAATTTTGTTTAGCTAGTTCCCTTTGAATTTTTAGGCCATTCTTTTTAGGATAGTTAGATTAGGACTTTAGCTCCCCTCTGGATTTATTCCATAATTTTTTGATTAATTTTTTATTAGTTTTGGTTAGATGACTTTAGGTTGTGTAGATTTAGGTTAATCCTTAACATAGGTCCACAAAAACACTAGAATTTTGGGTTTCTAGGTCAAGTTAGATATTGGGACATATAGGGTATTAAGGGTAGGTACATAGGATCCCCTAGAAATTATATTAGATTTTAATATGATAGTATACTATTTTTAGTTGATTTTTGTAATTGATGGTTGTTTGTGTTGCCCTTGTGGGCTTGTATTTTGTTTGCCTTGCTTTGTGGGCTTGGTGGGCTTGATCTTGCTTTGAGGAGCATGGAGGAGCATAGTAGAAGACTTGGAGATTGAAGAAAGAGCTTGAGAGCTTGAAGGCTTGTTTGTTTTGTTGTTGTGTTAGGGTTAGGAATTAGGAAGAGTTTATACCTAGTTAAGTTCTTTCCTAAACATGGATGGTATCTTTCACCTCCATTCCTCCCCATGATTCAAGGTCCTTCCATGGTATTCACCTCCCTCCTTTGGAGGGATAAGTGATGGTACCTGGGAAGTAGAACCTTTGAGGGAACCATTCTTTTGATGTTGAACCCTTATAGGTCACCTTTGGTGGTCAATAAGCAATTTAACACCCCAGCTTATCCAGTTAAGTGATTTCTTCAGGTTTGAGTATCTTGAGAGATGTTGGGCTTGAGTGTGAGGATGAAGACTTCATTGAAGAGTATGGAATAGGATGAGTCCTTGAGCATTGCCATTTCAGTTGAAGCTTGAAGAGCCAGAAGATCAAGTTGATACTTGAAGATCCAATAAAGATTGAATGAAGAGCTGAGGCTTAAAGACTGAAGGATGAAGTTGACACTTCTAAATAATTGAGATTAATTGAAGAGCTGAAGCTTGAAGATCAAAAGATTAATTTGATACTTACTTTGAAGCTTGGAGATCCTGAAGGACAAAGATCAAGTTGATACTTGTGGTTAAGAGTGAAGCCTGAAGGTGGAACTGATTAAGGAGCTGAAGCTTGAAGAAGAAGATAAGTTGAAACTTATGTTGAAAGGGTTGAAACCTGGAGAAGCAAATTGATATTTGTCAAGAGTGTTGGAGGTCTGAAGACTGAGTTGCTGTTAGAAGAGCTGAGGCTTGGAGTTGGGAGAGTAGTTGATCTGCTTTCTTCTTTGTTTTTTTTTCTGTATTGATGTGCCTTGTTTGACTTGCTTGATGCATTAGAATAAGTCCATATCTAGAATAGCTTTAATCTAGGAGCATGATTGCACTAGAGGTTGAGTTGCTCCCTCTGTTTGTACTGTTACTGTATGGCTTTGCTTGCGGGTATTTGGTAGAGCCCTGCTCCCTTGCCCATGTGGTTTGTTTTGCTTGATAGCATTCTATTTCCTCTGTATGATTGCAGTTTACTGTTTTTGCTTGATAGCATGTTTTACTTTTCAGTATGATTACTGTTATTCATTCTGGCTTGAGGTTGAGATGAGCTTGTGGAGGATGATGCCCCACACACATTTCCTCCCTCACTTGCATTGCATGCATTTTACAGTCATTTATTGTTTATTGTTTAAGCTGATGCTTTATCTGTTTCTGTGTATCATTCACATGATCCCTTAGGACTCTCACTTCTTTTGATAAGGAAGTGATGATAGAACTTTAGGTTGAAACCTATGCATGATAACTTCTAGGAGTTCCCTGTTTCAAACCTCAACCATAGGATGAATCCTTGGCATGATAACAGTAGGACTTGATAGTCTCCCTCCTAGTTGAGCCTGTTCTCTTCTCATCTCAAAACAGTTTAAGATACAGTAATCATGAATGATTTCTTTCGTACGTTACGAGCCTTAAGCTATCTGAGAAAGGATTGTGGGAGAGTTTCTTTTCCACAGTCTGGATGTTTAGTATGGTACCCTTTGGATGACATGCGACGCATTCACTCTCAGGTCATAGTCTCTAGTGCGATTGAAATTGCAAACACAATAAAAAACACTTCTTCCGTAAAAGACAGGAAATAATCCGTAGTGTCCCGAACTACGTAAGCTCTGATCTCTCATACCTGTTGAGAGTACGTAGGCACAATAATGATGTATTGGCGAGCCACCTTCCCCGTAACCCGTCGTAGGTCGAACTACGTTGACTCTGATTTCTCATTCTCTGATGAGAATACATAGGCATAAAGCGCAACGCTTTGCCGAGTCATTTCTTTTTCTTTTTAAGCCAGCCTTAATAGGTAGATAGATAAACAACCCGTCCAGTAAACACAACAAGCGTGGATCCCGTCGAGTACGACGGACGTGAGGGGTGCTAATACCTTCCCCTTGCGTAACCGACTCTCGAACCCAGACAATGGTTGCGACGACCTTGTCTTACCCTTTTTTCGTTAGGTTTTTCCGATCGTTTCCTTTCCCGTTCCGAGGGATAAATAACGAAAGGTGGCGACTCTTCTGTTGTGCCAGCACCTTTTTTTCCCGGAAGCGACAGCTGGCGACTCTGCTGGGGACCGAACCCAGAATCTCTGGTTCTCTAGTTCCCTATGAGAGTCAATCCTAGCTCTTGTATGATTACTTGTTGGGTTGTGTTTATTTATCGCACTTTATTTCCCGCATCTTTATTTTTCAGTATGATATGATTATCTGTGCTGTCGTGGGAGGGGCATTCTGATGAGTGAGAAGCCAGACCCAGGCTTGAGTGCACCATAGAATTAGTTGTGGAAATTAGTGGGCGCGTGCTTGCTTTGCAGGCACTAGTGTCTCATGAAATCCACGCTCAGACGAGGTTCTCCCGGTTGGCTTCTCTTTCAACCTTTTGGGTTGAGACGGTTGCTGGTTTGGTGGATTGTCGACTTTGGGGACCGATCATTTATGATTCAGCCGAGTGAGGCCGCTTCATGAGCTGGTGATGCCACACCTTCTGGGTATCGTATCACCCCTCTTGAATGTTTGTGACGCTGATGAACGCATAGGATGCCGAACTTGAGTCAGTTTAGGTTCATACCTGTGAGCAGGGTTGGGTTTATTGCAGGAAACTTTGACCTTCAGACCACCTGGTTTTCTTGACAGTGGATCAGTTTGTTGGGATCTGAGGATCTCATCTGCAGATATGATTGTTCTTAATAGAGCAGGGTTTGATCAGAGGATCTCATCTGCAGATATGATTGTTCTTGATAGAGCAGGTTTTGATCAGAGGATCTTATCATCAGATGTGTATTTGTTCTTGATAGAGAAGGTTTTGATCAGAGGATCTTATCATCAGATGTGTATTTGTTCTTGATAGAGCAAGTTTTGATCAGAGGATCTTATCATCAGATGTGTATTTGTTCTTGATAGAGCAGGTTTTGATCAGAGGATCTTATCATCAGATGTGTATTTGTTCTTGACAGAGCAGGTTTATGACTAGGGTCTGAAGATCCCATTATCAGATGTTTGTTCTTGATAGAGCAGAGTTTTATTACCAGATGTTTGTTCTTGATAGAGCAGAGTTTGGTCATCAGTTGTTTGTTCTTGACAGAGCAGATTTATGATTGAGGTCGTAAGATCTCATCAGCAGATGTATGTTTGTTCTTGATAGAGCAGTTTCTTGGTCCTGTATCAGAGGTCCTTATTATCAGACATTTGTTCTTGATAGAGCAGAGTTTTTGGTCCTGTATCAGAGGTCCTTATTATCAGACATTTGTTCTTGACAGAGCAGAATTATGATCCTATGTATATGGCCCTATCAAATGGTTGTTCTTGACAGAGCAGATTTGTGGTCCTACACCAGGGTTTTCTTCTTGTCAGTGATTGTTCTTGATAGAGCAGCGTTATGGTTTTGTTGATACAGAATCTCCACAGCGCAGTTGCCTTGATCTCCTGTTGCATGATTGCATTTTGCATTAGTTTGCATACTCATTTGCATTTTATTAACGTGTGTCTGTGTTGCAGGTACCGTTTTCCCCGATCCAAGATTTCTTGCCTCCTATTGTATTGTTATGGGTTCTCTGAGGAAGACCGTGGCTTACAAGTTCCCTGCCCTTGATGTGGTTAAGTTGACTGGTTTGATAGCTTTAACAGATGATTCTGTAAGGGATGAGCTCATAAAATCTTACGGCAAGTTGCTCAGTTTGGTTCGTAAACCTTCTGTGCTCGAGTTGAATGGGCTGCACGCTCTGCTGCAGTTCTACGACCCTCCGTTGAGATGTTTCACTTTTCAGGATTTTGTTCTCGCACCCATGCTGGAGGAATATGCTGATTTTCTAGGTGTGCCTATCAAGAGGCATACGCCTTTTGTTCATATGGACGCTGAGCCTGATCTGGCTGGTTTAGCCCCTTCACTTCACTTGGACGCCTCCGAGTTGGTATTGACTAGTTGGAACAAGGTTCCTGGTTTCTCCTTGTAGTTTTTAGTGGGAAAGGCTCAGCAGTGCGCCAAGGACGGATGTTGGGTCGCGTTCAATGCCATCCTCGCCTTGTGCATATATGGCATTATTTTGTTCCCCAATATGCCCGATTTTGTAGACTTCGATGCGTTTCATATCTTTGCTTCAGGGAATCCAGTCCCTACCTTGATAGGAGATGTCTACCATTCTATCCACTACAAAAACGAGAACAGGAGGGGCAAGAATGCCTCATGCTGTGTACCCTTGCTTTATAAATGGCTTGATAGCCATCTGCCCAAAAGGGGTCCTTTTGTCTCGTCTGCAGCCACAGCTGAGTGGTCCGAGCGTCTGATGAGTTTATTTGCAGAGGATATTGACTGGTTTGACAGAGATAGGCTGGGTACTGAGGTGATCTTCAGCTGCAACGGGTTTCCGAATGTGCCTTTGATAGGCAGGAAAGGCTGTATAAACTACAATCCGTCGTTGCTGGTCCGACAGTTCGCGTATGCTTTGAGAGCTCCACCGAAGGATGAAGAGGTGCAGGAATCTCTGTACCTCACTGGTCTTCTAGAGGGGGATCTGTTATCCAAGCTTCAGCGCGCCTGGAATGGCATCAGTAAGCGAGGAAAACCATTGCTGGGGAGAAGAAATAATCAAGCATACCCTCCGTATGTGACTTGGGTCAGAGCCAGAGCAGATGCTATAGGGATGCCGTTTCCTCATGCCAAGCCAGAAAGCCCTCCAATGATTGAAAAGCCTACTACTGTGCCCATTCAGCAGCATAATCAGGTGTTAGCTGAGCAAGATGAATTGAAGCGGGAAAATGAGGAACTGGAGAAAGAATTGGCGCAGCTCCGAAGCGAGAGGAACGAGGTCGTTCATGCTTTCAAAAGGCAGACAGAGTTGGTGAACCAGCTGGGTACAGACCTGACTAAGCAGATAGCTGAGCATGAGCGCATGGGCCAAGACTTCAAAGCTGTCAACGACGTACTGGCTACAAAGAAGTAGCACTTGGACGAAGCATATCGGAGGATATCCAAGTTCAACTAGCACTGGAAGGCTTCCCTGGCCACCAGGAAAGAGCGGGAGGATAAGCTGATGCTACAGATCTCCAAGCTGGAAGCCCAGGTGAAGGATGTTGAGAAGAGGTTCGATGAAGAACCCGCTCGTAGATACGCCTCCGAAGGCCAGCTTAACAGAGCTCTCGCTAACCTGAAGGAGCACAAACTGACGTTTGAGTCCAAGAAGCGGAAGTTAGAATATTGCTTCGACGAAGGAGCATGGGAAGGTTCGGTTGAAGGACTTCAGTACACCATTGTGCAAAGGGAATTACTCGTCGAGGGGTTACTCACTCTGCCGGATCATCCAGAAACGAAGGAGTTGTTAGAAGAGTATCGCGCCCGTGGCCGTACTTGACTATTTGTATTCCTTTTGTTTTGATCATTGTTGTATGCTGACCATCACCAGGCTTGTTGGCTGAGGTCACACTGTTGATTCATCTTGTACTCGCTGATGTTGTGTACTGCCTTGATGGGCTTTCTTTATATATGCGATTGTTATTTCCATGATTGGACTTGGACTTCTTATTATTGTCAGCACTGACACTCAGGCACTAGGATCGGGGGAGATCTCCCTAACGCACAGACACACGTTTGCATTTGCATGAAGCATTTGCATAACGAGCATTTTGTTGTTTTTCCTAACCCTTTTGTGCTTTACAGGTTATTTCAGGTTGTTTCAGGGGTTGTCGCAGATGGTTCCAGGATTGATCAGAGACCGATTCACCGCTATCCGACTAGAGCTAATCAGATCAGGATCATGGAACAAGTGCAAACTGAGGTTCAGGAACTCCGCGAAAGAATGGATCGTTTCATGGAGCTCATGCAAGCGGTCGCTAATGGCCAGGAGCAGCTCAGAACTTTGGTTCAGCCTTTGATTTCCAGGGTTGATAGCAACGGCGTACTCCACGGGGGGACTGTGCCTACTCCTCCACCAGTTGAAACTCCGCAGAATGGTGTTCCTGTGACCGGGGGAAACGGCAGTGCTAACGGCAATGTGATGGCCAACATCGGACTCAATACGACGGGCGTCGGTAACGGGAGTCTGGGAGCTAATGTCAATGTCGGACCAGGCAACGGCAATGCAGGCGTCGGGAATCTGTTTGTGCCCCAGCCATGGCTAGAGGATCTTCAGGACGATGTGTTCTCTCAGAGAGGTGCTGAAGGGGAGCTGAATGCTGAAGCGCAGCTTAGATTCAAGGCACTTGAAGATAAGATGAGAGATATCGAGAATCAGAATACTTTTGGCGTTGATATGTCCAAGTTGGGACTAATTGCTGATTTCAAGGTGCCTCCTAAGTTCAAGGTACCTGACTTCGAAAAATATAAGGGCACCACTTGCCCTCATGTCCACCTGAGATCGTATTACAAGAAGATGTCTGCTCATTCCGAAGACGAGAAGTTGCTGATGCACTTCTTCCAAGACAGTCTTTCCGGGCCATCCCTCGAGTGGTACATGGGTCTGGAGCCCACTAGTGTGTGCACATGGAAGGATCTTGCTGAAGCATTTGTGCACCACTACCAGTATAATAGCGACTTCGACCCGAACCGAGTTCAGCTGCAGAATCTATCGCAGAGGAACAATGATGGGTTTAAGGAATACGCCCAGCAGTGGCGTGAGTTAACAGCTAGGGTTCATCCGCCGATGGTTGAACGCGAGCTCATGCAGATGTTTGTAGCCACCCTCCCAGGGGTTTACTATGAGAAGTTAGTCAGCGGTATGTCTGAGACGTTCTCAGATCTCATTATCACGGGTGAGCACGTCGAAAATGGGATCAAGATCGGGAAAATTCAAGGTGATTCATCCTCAGCTAGAGGAGGAAAGAAACCTTATGCTGGCAAAAGACAGGAAGGAGAAGCGAGCGCTGTGGCCAACGCTCGAAGAAAGGGTAAAGGTCCTCACCAGCAGGTGGCCAGTATAAATATCCCGGCAGCTCCGTAGCAGCAGCAGCAACCGAACCAACAGGGATACAGGAAGTATCAGAATCGGGCACCTTTGGCGAACCGTCACTTCGAGACACCGTCCATGTCGTACGCGCAACTCTTGCAGACTTTGCTTCAGCTGCAGTTGATCCAGAAGAGGATGCTGGCTCCCTTGACAGGGGCACCTCCGCCAGGGTACGACGCGAATGCCACTTGTGATTTTCACTCAGGGGCACCAGGCCACACAATAGAGAACTGCAAAGCCTTCAAGCATAAGGTGCAGGACATGGTGGATGCCAAGATCATCAACTTCTCCGATAATGTGCCAAATGTCACGAAGAATCCTATGCCGAATCATAGGGGAGGCGGAGTGAACGCCATTATCGAAGACGAGAGTGCAGATTTGTTGACTGATGTCAGAGATCTGAAGACGCCGCTTAGCTTCGTTAAAGCTAAGTTGCTGAAAAGAGGGTTTTTTCCAGGTTGCGGAGAGCTATGTATGGACTGTGCCACACGTTCTGACGGATCTGAGCAGTTGGTAGAAGGAATTCAAAGTCTGATGACTGAGGAGATTCTGCAGTTTAGCCGGAGGGCTGAAAGTGGGTCAGGGGAGGTAGTGCTGGAGCAGGCCGATGAAGTCGCCACCATCACCATCCCTCGCCGGCCGATAACTATTTATGCGCCCAGACCGCCCACAATTACTATCACCAAAGCTGGGCCGATACCCTTCGAGAGCACTAACGCTGTCCCATGGCATTATGGGGCTGAAGTCTACTGCAATGGCCAGAAGTTGGAGCTAGATCCTTTTGGGCCGACTGTGGAGAACCTTGCGGGAATCAGTGGTGTTACTCGCAGCGGAAAAGTGTTTGCACCACCAGAGGTCGTGGCGGATAGAGCAGTCAGAGCTGATGTGGCTGACAAAGGTAAAACTAAATTCGTTGAAGAGGTCCCGCGTGGGGCAGACAAAGACTTGCTTGTCAAAGAGGCCGAGGAGTTTATGCGGTTGATTAAAAAGAGCGACTACAAGATTGTAGACCATCTCCATCAGACGCCCTTGAAGATTTCCATACTAAACCTGTTGTTGTGTTCTGAAGCACACCGCAACGCCGTGCTGAAGGTGTTGAATGCCGCACATGTACCGCAAGAAATATCGGTAAATCAGCTAGAAGAAGTCATAGCCCACGTAAATGCTGGAAACGGGCTAGGTTTCACGGACCTGGAGCTGACGCCGAAGGGGAGAAACCATAATAGCGCCCTGCACATCTCGATAGAGTGTAGGGGCACGATTATGCCGCACGTGCTGGTGGACACGGGTTCGTCGCTTAATGTTCTTCCGAAGAAGGCATTAATGAAGTTGGATACTTGTGGAGTAATTTGCACACCCAGTGATCTGGTTGTGAAGGCGTTCGACGGAACTAAACGACATGTTTTTGGGGAGGTGACCCTGCCAATCCAAGTCGGGCCGGAAACGTTCGACGCGGTCTTTTATATTATAGACATCATGCCTGCCTACAGTTGTCTCTTGGGCCGGCCGTGGATCCATGCTGCTGGTGCCGTGACCTCCACGTTGCACCAGAAACTCAAATATGCTGTTGGGGGAAGCATCGTAACCGTGTGTGGCGAGGAAGACATAATGGTGAGCCATTTGTCGTCCTTCAAGTATGTGGAGATGGATGGCGAAATCCATGAGACTCTATGCCAAGCGTTCGAAGCTGTCAAAGTGAAGGACGTAGCTCCTGTAGTCACCGAAAAGCCAGAGATGACTCTCTCCTCCTTCAAGGAAGCTCGGGCCATGGTCCATGCTGGATCTACCTTAGGCTGGGGGCAAATTTTGGAGATACCCAACAAGCAAGACAAGTTTGGGTTGGGATATTCTCCTGGAGCTGAAGCTTCTTCTTCTTCTAGCAGTGCGTCTCGAGGTAAAGGGCCGATCCAGTTTACCAGTGGCGGAATGATTTTCGAAAGCATCAACGTGGTGTCTGAAGACAGCGAAGATAGCGACTGTGATCTTGACTCTTGGATCCAGCCAAGCAAGCCAGGCGAGGGCCTCAACAATTGGTCCATCAAGGATATCATCCAGATGACAAGCGAAGAGTAATGATTTACTTTTTCCAATCATTGTACAACCCTATGTCCTATCCGGGGCATAGTGGTTTTATTGTCAGGGCCTTGTTGGATTATGTACATGCATTTTGTTAATAAATCAAAGGCGTTTTCTTCGTATTCAAATATTGTGATCTCTGTTATTCCTGTTTTATATTTGTTTTGAAAAACAATAAAATGGCAATGGGGTTTGTGCTAACCTGCACATCCTTGTTTTAAACTTAACCCTTGTTATTGCAGGATCCACATAACAGATGACATCGACTCTGGACCTTCTACGGCTCACTTCGACTTCGATTGCCCGATCTATCAAGCCGAAGAAGAGATTGATGAAGACGAAGACCTTCCTGAAGAGTTGGCCCGCTTGTTGAAATAAGAGGAGAAAGTTATTCTGCCTCATGAAGAGGAGATTGAGATCGTGAATCTGGGTTCTGAAGAACTCGTCAGAAACGTCAAGATAGGGGCTGCATTGCAGAATGATGTCAAGCAGAGATTGGTCGAGATGCTGAGAGAGTATAGTGACGTCTTTGCTTGGTCATACGAAGATATGCCCGGACTTGACACGGACATCGTGGTCCACCACTTTCCGCTGCGAGAAGATTGTCCTCCCGTCAAGCAGAAGCTTAGGAGGACGAGACCAGATATGGCCGTTAAGATCAAAGAAGAAGTGCAAAAGCAGCTTGATGCTGGCTTCTTAGCGGTCACTACTTACCCTCCGTGGGTCGCCAACATAGTGCCTGTACCGAAGAAGGATGGTAAGGTACGCATGTGCGTCGATTATCGGGATTTGAATAGGGCGAGCCCTAAAGATGATTTCCCGCTGCCTCATATTGATGTGTTGGTCGACAACACAGCCCAGCTCTCCGTGTTTTCGTTCATGGATGGCTTCTCCGGTTACAACCAGATCAAGATGGGGCCGGAGGACATGGAGAAAACAACGTTTATCACTCCCTGGGGAACATTTTGCTATAAGGTAATGCCTTTCGGTCTGAAGAACGCAGGGGCCACTTACCAACGAGATATGGTAACTTTGTTTCATGACATGATTCATCACGAGATTGAAGTCTATGTTGATGACATGATTGCGAAGTCCCAAACGGAGGAGGGACATCTGGTCAATTTGTTGAAGCTTTTTGAGAGGCTTAGGAAATTCAGGTTGAGGCTGAATCCTAACAAGTGTACCTTCGGAGTACGGTCCGGAAAGTTACTGGGGTTTATCGTGAGCGAAAGAGGCATCGAGGTTGATCCTGCGAAAATAAAAGCCATACAAGGAATGCCAGTGCCAAAAATAGAAAAAGAAGTTCGTGGTTTCCTGGGCCGAATAAACTACATTGCGAGGTTTATCTCTTAGCTCACGGCCACGTGTGAACCGATGTTCAAGCTTTTAAAGAAAGATCAGGCAATTATCTGGAATGAGGATTGCCAGAAGGCATTCGACAAGATAAAGCAGTATCTTCAAGAACCTCCAATCTTGATACCCCCAGTGGCTGGACGGCCGCTAATCATGTACTTGACAGTTCTTGAGAATAGTATGGGGTGTGTTCTCGGCCAACACGACGAGACGGGCAGAAAGGAGCATGCCATTTACTACTTGAGTAAAAAGTTCACTGACTGTGAATCTCGCTACTCGATGCTGGAGAAGACGTGTTGTGCACTAGCCTGGGCTGCCAAACGTTTACAACAGTACATGCTCAATCACACCACCATGCTAATTTCAAAGATGGATCCGATCAAGTACGTCTTCGAGAAGCAGGCTCTTTCGGGTAGGATTGCCAGATGGCAAATGGTCTTGACGGAATATGATATTCAGTACGTTTCCCAGAAGGCCATCAAGGGAAGTGTATTGTCTGATTACCTTGCCGAACAGCCGATCGAAGATTACCAGCCGATGAAATTTGAATTCCCTGATGAGGATATTATGTTTCTCAAAGCGAAGGATTGCGATAAGCCGTTGCCCGACGAGGGGCCGGATAGGAAGTCCCAGTGGAAATTGATATTTGACGAGGCGGTTAATTCCTACGGAAGTGGCATAGGGGTGGTCATCACGACTCCCCACGGATCCCACATCCCGTTCACTGCGAGACTGACGTTTCCAGTCACCAATAATGAAGCGGAGTACGAAGCATGCATCATGGGTCTGGAAGAGGCAATTGATTTGAGAATCAAGAATCTAGACGTATATGGTGATTCGGCGCTTGTGATCAACCAGATTAAAGGGGAGTGGGAGACTCGTTAATCAAATTTGGTGTCGTACATGAATTATGCCAGAAGGCTACTTCCGTTCTTTGATCGAGTGGAACTCCATCATGTGCCCAGAGCAGAGAATCAGATGGATGATGCCTTAGCCACATTGGCTTCAATGTATAAAGTCAATTTTTGGAATGAGGCTCCAAGAATTGTCCTTTATCGTCTTGATAGACCCGCATTTGTCTTTGCGATCGAGGAAGCTGCCGACGGCAAGCCATGGTTCCATGACATCCAGACTTTCCTTATGACTAAGGAGTATCCTACGGGAGCGTCGACCCAGGATAAGAAGACTCTGAGGAGGCTGTCTGGAAATTTTTATCTCAATCCTGATGGAGTGTTGTATAAGTGAAACCACCATCTCGTGCTACTCAGATGTGTAGATGAGAAAGAGGCGAGTATGCTCATGGAAGAAGTCCATGAGGGCACATTTGGTACGCACGCCGGCGGACACGCTATGACAAGAAAGATCCTGAGAGCAGGATACTATTGGCTGACGATGGAATCAGATTGCTTTAAATTCGCAAAGAAATGTCATAAATGCCAGATTTATGCTGATAAAGCTCATGTGCCGCCGTGCCCGTTGAATTTCGTGTCCTCCCCGTGGCCGTTCTCCATGTGGGGCATCGACATGATAGGCAAGATCGAGCCCACTGCATCTAACGGTCATCGCTTCATTCTGGTAGCTATTGACTACTTCACCAAGTGGGTGGAGGCAGCCTCATACGCTAATGTGACCAAGCAGGTGGTGGCTAAATTCATAAAGAGGGATATCATTTGTCGTTACGGAATTCCCGAGCGGATCATTACTGATAATGGTTCGAATCTGAATAACAAGATGATGAAGGAGCTGTGCCAGAGTTTCAAGATTGAACACCACAACTCATCTCCTTACCGGCCGAAGATGAATGGCGCCGTTGAAGCGGCCAATAAGAACATAAAGAAGATTGTTCAGAAGATGGTTGTGACCTACAAAGATTGGCACGAGATGCTGCCATTTGCATTGCACGGTTATCGTACGAAGGTACGTACGTCAACCGGGGAAACTCCTTTCTCCTTGGTGTACGGTATGGAGGTTGTCCTACCGTTAAAAGTGGAGATCCCTTCTTTACGAGTTTTGGTTGATGTGAAACTCGACGAGGCAGAATGGATTATGAACCGACTGAACCAACTCAACCTGATGGACGAGAAGAGGTTAGCATCGATTTCTCATGGTCGTTTATACACGAGCCGAATGAAGAAAGCTTATGACAAGAAGGTGCGTCCTAGAAGCTTTCAGACGGGTGATCTCGTCCTGAAGAAGATTCTTCCCCCACACTCCGATCACGGGGGCAAGTGGACTTCCAATTACGAAGGTTCGTACGTCGTCAGCAAGGTCTTCTCAGGAGGAGCTTTGTTGTTATCCATGATGGATGGTGAAGATTTTGCATCCCCGGTGAACGCGGACGCAGTTAAAAAATACTTTGCTTGAAAGCGACCCGCTGGACAGAAAAAAGAGAGTCCAGGCAAAAAAGGGGCATCCCGGCGAACCATAAAAAAGGAAAAAGTTCGGGCAAAAATTAGGGATATAAATTGAAAAAATCTACACCCGCAAAGTCGAAAACCCGGATGGGCGACTTTGGCAAAAAAGGGTATCCCAGTGAATTGAAAACCCGCAAAGGGCGGTTCACGCAAAAGTTAGGGATTTGAAAAAAGCAAATGACTGCGTTCCGCATATGGACTTTCTTTGTTTAGTGGTTTGGAAGACCTGAGGGCCGTTTATCTGAATCAATCTCTTCTGAAGCTGAAGCGTCGGAGAAGTATCAAAGTCGAGTGGGTCATAGAGGGATCAACTCATGGTGTTCGTCTACGCCTCGTTGCCGACATTTGTATATACTAATGTATATTTATATTTTATTTTTGCGCGGCTTCCTCATTCCAGGAGCTTGCATCTGTTGTAAAACATTTTTACCCATTCAGGGGTTCGTTATCAATAAAATGTATACTATTCAGCAATTCTGTTTGCCTGTTTAACATTTACCTGTTTTGTTTGCGAAAAGAACGCCGATGTTTTTGATAAAATGCGCATACATAAACTTACTGGCCTAGGCCACTGATTGTTGAAATAATGAATTGCTTAAACATTGCCACAAGATGATAACCTTGATAGGTCCCTTTGAGAAGGGTGTCTTGTCTGTTTGTTTGTGTCGTTACAGGTGTAGCATATTCCAGGCAGTGCGTCATGCGTATCCCCAAGCAGGATGATTCCTCCTTCTCCAGCAAAGTTCAGTAGCCTCTCCCCGCAGAGTCTGAGCCCGAGATCGTGAGCATTAATATGTCTCCCTAGGCAGAGAAGATTCTCTCCCCAATCAGATGCATCCTGAAGGAATGTCATCTCCTCAGCTGAGTCATACTGAAGTGTGCAGCAACTGATGGTACAAGACTGAAGTCTCCAGCGGAATTGAGATTCCCCACAGAGTCGTACTCTCCCCAGCAAGTAGAATGATTTCTTCTTCCTCAGCCGAGGTTTGCAGATCCCCCAAGAGAGCCGAATCCTTGGAAGCCGCTCGGGCCATGAATGGTCTTCCCCAGTGGAGTGTTGAATAGCTGATGCCACATTTCCCCACCGGAGTCGTTATCTCCAGGAGAGTAGCCGCGAAGGCCGTGCAGTCTATTCCCGCGATTGATATCGCTTTCCCTCAGCAGGTCCAGGTTCTCGTAGAGCTTCGTTCCCCCGCAGCAGTCAACTGAAGTTTACTTCCCCTGCGGAGTCCAATTGAGATTGGTGTGACCTTGTTCTCCTTGGCAGGATGATTCCTCCCCCTATCTGAGTGGTTCTTTCTCCTTGACAGGAGGAT
Source organism: Lathyrus sativus (assembly GCA_963859935.3). Classification (NCBI taxonomy): domain Eukaryota; kingdom Viridiplantae; phylum Streptophyta; class Magnoliopsida; order Fabales; family Fabaceae; genus Lathyrus; species Lathyrus sativus. Next base: position 361,541,070 of record OZ012735.1, read on the forward strand.
TCTCCCTTCAGCATTTATTTTGCTGACGGGATCGCATCATTGTGCATGACTGCATAGCATTTATCGTGAACGCATAGCATTTCCGCCGTGTGGAGCATTGTGCCATTGCCGAAGCATATGCATAATAAACATGGTCTATGCTGTTACCGTTCTTGTTTTGCAGGTGTTCCGCCACAGAATTGATTGCTCAGGATGATTCTTGAAATTCTCCCCAGCGAGGTCGCTTGCTTAAGATGATTCTTGAATTCCCCAGCGATGTCGTTTGCTTAAGATGATTCTTAAGATCCCCAGTGCAGTCTCTAGAATTGGTTGCTCAGGCTGATGCTTAGAGTCCCCGGCAGAGTGTTTGCTCAGGATGATTCCTGAAACCTCCACTATAGTTATCGGTTCAAGATGATTCTTGAAGTCCCCGGCAGAGTTATTTGTCCAAGATGATTCTTGAAGTCCTCAGCAGAGTTGATTCATCCAGAATGATTTCTGGATCCCCGAAGCAGAGTTACTTGATAACTCTCCAGAATCCCCAGCGAAGATGTGTCATCCCCAGCAGGTTTCTGAACAGCGAAGTTGAAACTTCCCTTGAAGACTTGATGATTGAAGTCCAACTGTTAATGAAGTAGTTCTCTCAGCTGATGCGGAGTTCCTGATGGCATAGGTTTGGATATTCCCAATTGGTTCATGATTGACCAAGAATTCTATCCCCGACTTGCTGATGAAGTCCGGCTGATGCCCGAGAGTTTTATTTGAATGCCTGATGGCATGATTTAACGTGATCAACCTGATGGTTGACCTGATGAGTCCCGAGGAATCTTGACACCTGATGGCATGATCGACCATGTATTACCGGTTACCGTGTGACCGATTTTCCAGCCAGTTATCGTGCAGCTAATATTTCAGTTTTCGAAGATTTGTTCCCATCAGAGTACCGTGTACTTGCGCAGTTGGCAAATTTTCGGGTTTGTTGGTATTCAACCGTCTTTTACCTTGATTGGTTGAGAGCCGTTCGCTCCTCACCCAGTCAGGTTCAAGCCGTTTGAATAGGGGCAGCTGTTGCACCCCAAAATTTGACCAACATTTATTTACCTAGCTTGTGTTCATCAAGAGGTATGAGTACCAATAAAGAGCACCACAAGACTTTGAAGCTAGCCAAGAAGGTTGTTCAAATGTTCAAAGGTTGATATCTTTGTCAGAGAAGTTAAGAGATCCTCAGAAAGATTGGTTGAAACCAAGGTTGTGTGACTCCTAACTTGAGAATTGTGAGAGCTCCTCAGATGATTCTGAAGCTATGAGGATGGACTTGAAGCTTTGAGAGAGCTTATGGGATGTCTTGAAAGCCATCATAAATCCTAGAGAGGCCATTGTACAAGAATAAGAAGACTCAGCCATGAGTGGTGTAATTAGGGTTTGACTGGGTCAACCCTAGGTCAACTGATGATTTGGAGAGGGTTGAGACCTAATCCAAGAGCCATGTGATCATAGATTGATGCATTGAGATGCTATAAGGATGATTCCAAGGTCAAGTCATCATGATTTAGGAGTTTGAGAAGTTTCAAGCTAGGGTTTCTAAGGCTTGATAGTGTAAAATCCCCTAGTTTGATCCCTATCTTCAAGGCAGTTTAGCTCAAGATGTGATTGTCATCTCATCTTACCCCCAACATGAATGTTGTAGAGCTTGCTCTTAGCTTTAATTTGAGTACTATAAGTCCTTCATAGGATTTGTAGAGCTCAAGTTATGACTTTGACAAGTTACAGGTCATCTGAGGTATGTGAATCTGGGTCCTTGAAAGTTACCCCACTTGCATCAAACTTCTGCCCTAGAAGGATGATCCCTATGAACTTTTGGTCAACATGAATGTTGTTCCTCATCTTCTTAGCTTTCTATAGAGTACTAGAAGTCCTTGATAGGGTTTGTAGAACTCAAGTTATGGCTTTGACAAGTCAAGGGCATTTTGGTTATTTGGAGATTATAGGTCATTTCAAGCATAATGCCATAACTCCTATTTCCAAGCTTCAAATGGAAAAATCTTCAACATCAAACTTGCTTATAATGATGTTTTAAGGCTATTAAGGAGGTCATGAGATGTTGAAAAGGCTTGTAGAAAAAAGTGATAAAAATGACCTAAAATGGAGGCATAAGTTAAATAAGTTCAAGTTGGAAATTGGAAATTCCAAGTTACACATCCAAACCATGGCATATAATAGGTCATTTTGACTCCAAAAAGCATTTTAGAAACAATGGTTCAGCCACTTTTTTGAATTGAGGCCTAGATCATGGGGTTGCTTTGGAAAATGCTTGCTTGCATAATAAGGTACAAATGCAAAACTCAAGGAAAGGCAATGTACAAGCTAGTAAAGTGTCTTAACACACCATATATCTCATCTAAGGAGATTTTCAAGTCAAAATTGGTTGCTGCAAGAGCTATGGCATGAGATGGCATGTGAGATGAGATGAATCCATAAACTCATGACATGAGAATCCCAATTTCTCATTGGATGATTCCAGAAGGATCTAGAGAGGTCCAATGCATTCTATATAATATTTAGAACTTGCTCAGATGCAAGGTTGGTGAGAGATTAGAGAGAAGAGTGAGATAGTCATTTCAATTGCTTCCATTGCAAGTTGAAATCAAAGTCCACATTCTGATCCATTTCCATTCCTTCTTTCAATCCAAACACATTCCATTAATCACACTGAAGCTGTGCATACCAAATTGAGAGCAAAACCTTGGAGAATTGAAGAGATAGCACTTGGATTTTGAAGGTTGCAAGTCACAATCGGGTTTGGAGATTCAAGCTTTCTTGGCCCAATCTTTTGCAAACAAAAGCTTTATCATCATTCAAGGATTGATTCTGAAGAATTTGAGAGCTTGAAGTAGAGGATTACCCTATCTGGTGTTCAAGATCTGACAGGTTAGTAAACTTTCTTCTACACCATGATTTAGGCACAATTAGGCAAAATTGTTAGCATAGAACGGTTAGAGACAATTAGGTGATGGATTATGGGAAGTTTGAGATCAATTGGTGAAGTTTCAGTTGATGACACCATTTTTGGTTTGACCAAGAACATGAGATATAGTGAGCTATAGCATGAGTTTGATATCAAGAATTGACCAGTGTGAGGTGTTGATCATTCTGAGCCAATTAATTTCAAGAATCATCAAAGTTGAAGTTTGAGCATATCTTTGATCTTGGATCGGGTTTGGAGATTTAGGATGATTCAATTGATTTTAAGGCCATGGTTGTGATCAGCATGGAATTTAGAACGGATTAGGGTTTTGAATTTTAGTTTTTCATGGAGAATTGAGGTGATACGAGTTAGGGTAAGCTTGAGCTATGAAGCTGTTTCCATGGATTCTTCAGTTCAAACCTTGGCTAGAGGAAGAAGACAATGCCATGGCTGTTGGATGAGGCAAGACTCATTGACTAGGACTTGGATCGTGTGGCTGAGATTTAATTTCGCTTGAAGAGGGAAATTCTGAAGACACCCAAAACGCGTCGTTTCATTAAAAGGGAGATTGGGCTCAATTAATAACCACACCCCCAAGTCATGGCCCATTGGATAATAAACTATATTTTGTTACTTTTTGAATCGTGCGTTTTCCATTTTCTTTATGTTTTCTGAAGTGATTTTCTGATGAAAACTGGGCCTAGCGCGCCTTACTAATTGTACCCCCATTTTGAGCCCATCTGGAAAATGAACTGTCTGGCATTGCTATTCACACCAATCATTTCTCATTTTAATTTCTTTTTTCTCCATTTTATTTTAATCTTTGAAAAATCATAATAAATAGAAAAATGATGATTTTTGCATGGGTATTTTTTCTCCCATTTCATGATAATGTCTAGAAAATTATAAAATCAAAATATTTGCATTTCATGCATTTTTAATATTTTTTGTATATTTTCTCTTTTAATAGCCTTTTAATTCCTTTTATGTTGATACATGGATTTGTAGAATTTTGTTTAGCTAGTTCCCTTTGAATTTTTAGGCCATTATTTTTAGGATAGTTAGATTAGGACTTTATCTCCCCTCTGGATTTATTCCATAATTTTGTGATTAATTTTTGATTAGTTTTGGTTAGATGACTTTAGGTTGTGTAGATTTAGGTTAATCCTTAACATAGGTCCACAAAAACACTAGAATTTTGGGTTTCTAGGTCAAGTTAGATATTGGGACATATAGGGTATTAAGGGTAGGTACATAGGATCCCCTAGAAATTATATTAGATTTTAATATGATAGTATACTATTTTTAGTTGATTTTTGTAATTGATGGTTATTTGTGTTGCCCTTGTGGGCTTGTATTTTGTTTGCTTTGCTTTGTGGGCTTGGTGGGCTTGATCTTGCTTTGAGGAGCATGGAGGAGCATAGTAGAAGACTTGGAGATTGAAGAAAGAGATTGAGAGCTTGAAGGCTTGTTTGTTTTGTTGTTGTTTTAGGGTTAGGAATTAGGAAGAGTTTAGACCTAGTTAAGTTCTTTCCTAAACATGGATGGTATCTTTCATCTCCATTCCTCCCCATGATTCAAGGTCCTTCCATGGTATTCACCTCCATCCTTTGGAGGGATAAGTGATGGTACCTGGGAAGTAGAACCTTTGAGGGAACCATTCTTTTGATGTTGAACCCTTATAGGTCACCTTTGGTGGTCAATAAGCAATTTAACACACCAGTTTATCCAGTTAACTGATTTCTTCAGATTTAAGTATTTTGAGAGATGTTGGGATTGAGTGTGAGGATGAAGACTTCATTGAAGAGTATGGAAGAGGATGAGTCCTTGAGCATTGCCATTTCGTTTGAAGCTTGAAGAGCCAGAAGATCAAGTTGATACTTGAAGATCCAGTAAAGATTGAATGAAGAGCTGAGGCTTAAAGACTGAAGGATGAAGTTGACACTTCTAAACAATTGAGATTAACTGAAGAGCTGAAGCTTGAAGATCAAAAGATTAAGTTGATACTTACTTTGAAGCTTGGAGATCCTGAAGGACAAAGATCAAGTTGATACTTGTGGTTAAGAGTGAAGCCTGAAGGTGGAACTGATTAAGGAGCTGAAGCTTGAAGAAGAAGATAAGTTGAAACTTATGTTGAAAGGGTTGAAACCTGGAGAAGCAAATTGATATTTGTCAAGAGTGTTGGAGGTCTGAAGACTGAGTTGTTGTTAGAAGAGTTGAGGCTTGGAGTTGGGAGAGTAGTTGATCTGCTTTCTTCTTTGTTTTTTTTTCTGTATTGATGTGCCTTGTTTGACTTGCTTGATGCATTAAAATAAGTCCATATCTAGAATAGCTTTAATCTAGGAGCGTGATTGCACTAGAGGTTGAGTTGCTCCCTCTGCTTGTATTGTTACTGTATGGCTTTGCTTGCGGGTATTTGGTAGAGCCCTGCTCCCTTGCCCATGTGGTTTGTTTTGCTTGATAGCATTCTATTTCCTCTGTATGATTGCAGTTTACTGATTTTGCTTGATATCATGTTTTACTTTTCAGTATGATTACTGTTATTCATTCTGGCTTGAGGTTGAGATGAGCTTGTGGAGGCTGATGCCCCACACACATTTCCTCCCTCACTTGCATTGCATGCATTTTACAGTCATTTACTGTTTACTATTTAAGCTGATGCTTTATCTGTTTCTGTGTATCATTGACATGATCCCTTAGGACTCTCACTTCCTTTGATAAGGAAGTGATGATAGAACTTTAGGTTGAAACCTATGCATGATAACTTCTAGGAGTTCCCTGTTTCAAACCTCAACCATAGGATGAATCCTTGGCATGATAACAGTAGGACTTGATAGTCTCCCTCCTAGTTGAGCCTGTTCTCTTCTCATCTCAAAACAGTTTAAGATACAGTAATCATGAATGATTTCTTTCGTACGTTACGAGCCTTAAGCTATCTGAGAAAGGATTGTGGGAGAGTTTCTTTTCCACAGTCTGGATGTTTAGTATGGTACCCTTTGGGTGACATGCGACGCATTCACTCTCAGGTCATAGTCTCTAATGCGATTGAAATTGCAAACACAATAAAAAACACTTCTTCCATAAAAGACAGGAAATAATCCGTAGTGTCCCGAACTACGTAAGCTCTGATCTCTCATACCTGTTGAGAGTACGTAGGCACAATACTGATGTATTGGCGAGCCACCTTCCCCGTAACCCGTCATAGGTCGAACTACATTGACTCTGATTTCTCATTCTTTGATGAGAATACGTAGGCATAAAGCGCGACGCTTTGCCGAGTCATTTCTTTTTCTTTTTAAGCCAGCCTTGATAGGTAGATAGATAAACAACCCGTCCAGTAAACACAACAAGCATGGATCCCGTCGAGTACGACGGACGTGAGGGGTGCTAATACCTTCCCCTTGTGTAACCGACTCCCGAACCCAGACAATGGTTGCGACGACCTTGTCTTACCCTTTTTTCGTTAGGTTTTTCCGATCGTTTCCTTTCCCGTTCCGAGGGATAAATAACGAAAGGTGGCGACTCTTCTGTTGTGTCGGCACCTTATTTTCGCGGAAGCGACAGCTGGCGACTCTGCTGGGGACCGAACCCAGAATGTCTGGTTCTCTGGTTCCCTATGAGAGTCAATCCTAGCGCTTGTATGATTACTTGTTGGGTTGTGTTTATTTATCGCACTTTATTTCCCGCATCTTTATTTTTCAGTATGATATGATTATCTGTGCTGTCGTGGGAGGGGCATTCTGATGAGTGAGAAGCCAGACCCTGGCTTGAGTGCACCATAGAATTAGTTGTGGAAATTAGTGGGCGCGTGCTTGCTTTGCAGGCACTAGTGTCTCATGAAATCCACGTTCAGACGAGGTTCTCCCGGTTGGCTTCTCTTTCAACCCTTTGGGTTGAGACGGTTGCTGGTTTGGTGGATTGTCGACTTTGGGGACCGATCATTTGTGATTCAGCCGAGTGAGGCCGCTTCATGAGCTGGTGATGCCACACCTTCTGGGTATCGTATCACCCCTCTTGAATGTCTGTGACACTGATGAACGCATAGGATGCCGAACTTGAGTCAGTTTAGGTTCATACCTGTGAGCAGGGTTGGGTTTATTGCAGGAAACTTTGACCTTCAGACCACCTGGTTTTCTTGACAGTGGATCAGTTTGTTGGGATCTGAGGATCTCATCTGTAGATATGATTGTTCTTGATAGAGCAGGTTTTGATCAGAGGATCTTATCATCAGATGTGTATTTGTTCTTGATAGAGCAGGTTTTGATTAGAGGATCTTATCATCAGATGTGTATTTGTTCTTGATAGAGCATGTTTTGATTAGAGGATCTTATCATCAGATGTGTATTTGTTCTTGATAGAGCAGGTTTTGATCAGAGGATCTTATCATCAGATGTGTATTTGTTCTTGACAGAGCAGGTTTATGACTAGGGTCTGAAGATCCCATTATCAGATGTTTGTTCTTGATAGAGCAGAGTTTTATTACCAGATGTTTGTTCTTGATAGAGCAGAGTTTGGTCATTAGTTGTTTGTTCTTGACAGAGCAGATTTATGATTGGGGTCTGAAGATCTCATCAACAAATGTATGTTTGTTCTTGATAGAGCAGTTTCTTGGTCCTGTATCAGAGGTCCTTATTATCAGACATTTGTTCTTGATAGAGCAGAGTTTTTGGTCCTGTATCAGAGGTCCTTATTATTAGACATTTGTTCTTGACAGAGCAGAATTATGATCCTATGTATATGGCCCTATCAAATGGTTGTTCTTGACAGAGCAGATTTGTGGTCCTACACCAGGGTTTTCTTCTTGTCAGTGGTTGTTCTTGATAGAGCAGTGTTATGTTTTTGTTGATACAGAATCTCCACAGCACAGTTTCCTTGATCTCCTGTTGCATGATTGCATTTTGCATTAGTTTGCATTCTCATTTTCATTTCATTAACGTGTGTCTGTGTTGCAGGTACCGTTTTCCCCGATCCAGGATTTCTTGCCTCCTATTGTATTGTTATGGGTTCTCTAAGGAAGACGGTGGCTTACAAGTTCCCTGCCCCTGATGTGGTTAAGTTGACTTGTTTGATAGCTTTAACTGATGATTCTGTGAGGGATGAGTTCAGAAAATCTTACGGCAAGTTGCTCAGTTTGGTTCGTAAACCTTCTGTGCTCGAGTTGAATGGGTTGCACGCTCTACTGCAGTTCTACGACCCTCCGTTGAGATGTTTCACTTTTCAGGATTTTGTTCTCGCACCCATGCTGGAGGAATATGCTGATTTGCTAGGTGTGCCTATCAAGAGGCATACGCCTTTTGTTCATATGGAGGTTGAGCCTGATCTGGATGGTTTAGCCCCTTCACTTCACCTGGACGCCTCCGAGTTGGTATTGACTAGTTGGAACAAGGTTCCTGGTTTCTCCTTGCAGTTTTTAGTGGGAAAGGCTCAGCAGTGCGCCAAGGACAAATGTTGGGTCGCGTTCAATGCCATCCTCACCTTGTGCATATATGGCATTATTCTGTTCCCCAATATGCCCGATTTTGTAGACTTCGATGCGTTTCATATCTTTGCTTCAGGGAATCCAGTCCCTACCTTGATAGGAGATGTCTACCATTCTATCCACTACAAAAACGAGAACAGGAGGGGCAAGAATGTCTCATGCTTTGTACCCTTGCGGTGTTGAGCGGGACTTCGTGTTAGATGCCTATTTGTTTAACAGAGGCCTTACGGTGATGTAAGATATTCCTATGAACTTCGGGTTAAACCGACCTTCGGGTTCGATGCCTGACGGCGAGGTCAGATGTTCTTCTCAACTTCGGGTTGAGCCGCCCTTCTGGTTCGATGCCTGTTTGTTTAACAGATGCTTGATGGGGACGTCAAATGTTCCTCTTAACTTCGTCTTTAGCCAGCCTTCGGGTTCGATGCCTGTTTGTTTAACAAATACGTGACGGCGAGGTCAGATGTTTTTCTCAACTTCGGGTTGAGCCAACCTTCGGATTCGATGTCTGATTATTTAACAGATGCTTGACGACGAGGTCAAATGTTCTTCTCAACTTTTGGTTGAGCCGGGCTTTGGGTTCGATACCTGTTTATTTAACATATACTTGACGATGAGGTCAGATGTTCCTTTCAACTTCGTGTTGAGCCGCCTTTCGGGTTCGACGCCTGTTTGTTTAACAAATGCCTGGCAGCAAGGTCAGATGTTCCTCTCAACTTCCTATTGAGCGGGACTTCGTGTTCGATTCTTATTTATTTAACAGATGCCTAACGGTGAGGTCAAATATTCCTATGAACTTCGTGTTGAACCGGCCATCGGGTTCGATGTCTGTTTGTTTAATAGAGGCCTGGCGAAGAGGTCAGATGTTTTTCTCAACTACGGGTTGAGACGGCCTTCGGGTTCGATGCCTGTTTGTTTAACAGATGCCTAACGGCGAGGTCAGATGTACTTCTCAACTTCGTGTTCAGCCGGCCTTCGGGTTCGATGCCTAACGGGGAGGTCAGATGTTCTTCTCAACTTCGGGTTGAGTCGACCTTCGGGTTCGATTCGTGTTTGTTTAACTGATGCCTGACAACGAGGTCAGATGTTCTTCTCAACTTTGGGATGAGCCGACCATCAATCTCGATGCCTTTTTGTTTAACCGATGCCTGATAGCGAGGTGAAATGTTCTTCTCAACTTCTGGTTGATCCGGCCTCCGGGTTCGATGCCTGTTTGTTTAACAGATTCCTAACGGCGAGGATAAATTTACTTCTCAACTTCGTGTTGAGCCGCCCTTCGAGTTCGCTGCCTGTTTGTTTAACAGATGCCTGACCGCGATGTCAAATGTTCCTCTCAACTTCTTTTTGAGCCGGCATTCGGGTTCAATGCCTTTTTATTTAAAAGATGCCTGACAGCGAGGTCTAATTTTCATATCAAGTTCGGGTTGAGTTGGCCATCAAATTCGATGCCTATTTGTTTAACAGATGCCTGACAGCGAGGACAAATGTTCTTCTCAATTTCGGGTTAAGCCGACCTTCGGGTTCGATACCTGTTTGTTTAACAGATGCCTGACGGCGAGGTCAGATGTTCTTCTCAACTTCGGGTTGAGCCGGGCTTCGGTTTCGATTCGTGTTTGTTTAATTGATACCTGACAACAAGGTCAGATGTTCTTCTCAACTTTGGGATGAGCCGACCATCAATCTCGATGCCTTTTTGTTTAACCTATGCCTGATAGCGAGGTTAGATGTTCTTCTCAACTTCGGGTTGATCCGGCATCCGGGTTCGATGCCTGTTTTTTTAACAGATCCCTGACGGCGAGGACATATGTACTTCTCAACTTTGTGTTGAGACGCCCTTCGGGTTCGATGCCTGTTTGTTTAACAGATACCTGACGGTGAGGTCAAATGGTCTTCTCAACTTCTTGTTGAGCCGACATTCGGGTTTAATGCCTGTTTATTTAATATATTCCTAACGGCGAGGTCTAATTTTCTTATCAAGTTCGGGTTGAGCTGGCCATCAAATTCGATGCCTCTTTGTTTAACAGATGCCTAACAGCGAGGTCAGATGTTCTTCTCAACTTCGAGTTGAGCCAACCTTCGTGTTCGATGCCTGTTTGTTTAACAGATCCCTGACTGCAAGGTCAGATATTCCTATGAACTTCGTGTTGAACCGGCCTTCGGGTTCGATGCCTGTGTGTTTAATAAATGCCTGAAGGCGAGGTCAAATGTTTCTCTCAACTTCGTGTTGTGCCAGCTTTTGGGTTCGATGCCTGTGTGTTTAACAGATGCCTGACGGCCAGGTCGAATGTTTTTCTCAACTACGGGTTGAGACGGCCTTCGGGTTCGATGCCTGTTTGTTTAAAGATGCCTCACGGTGAGGTTAGATGTTCTTTTCAACTTCGGGTTGAGCCAACCTTCGGGTTTGATGCATGTTTGTTTAACAGATGCGTGACGGCAAGGTCAGATGTTCTTCTCAACTTCGGGTTGAGCCGCCCTTCTGGTTCGATGCTTGTTTGTTTAACATATGCTTAACGGGGACGTCAAAGTTCCTCTCAATTTTGTGTTGAGGCGGCCTTCGGGTTTGATGCCTGTTTGTTTAACAGATACGTGACGGCGAGGTCAGATGTTCTTCTCAACTTCAGATTGAGCCGACCTTCGGGTTCGATGCCTGTTTGTTTAACATATGCTTCACGACGCGGTCAAATGTTCTTCTCAACTTTTGGTTGAGCCGGACTTTGGGTTCGATTCCTGTTTATTTAACATATTCTTGACGGAGAGCTTAGATGTTCCTGTCAACTTCGTGTTGAGCCGGCCTTCGGGTTCGATGCCTGTTTGTTAAACAAATGCCATGCGGCGAGGTCAGATGTTGCTCTCAACTTCGTGTTCAACGGGACTTCGTGTTCGATGCCTATTTGTTTAACAGAGGCCTTACGGTAATGTCAGATATTCCTATGAACTTCGTGTTAAACCGACCTTCGTGTTCGATGCCTGTTTGTTTAACAGATGCCTGACGGCGAAGTCAAATGTTCTTCTCAACTTCGGGTTGAGCCGCCCTTTTGGTACGATGCCTATTTGTTTAACAGATGCTTGACGGCGAGGTCAAATGTTCTTCTCAACTTTGGGTTGAGCCGGCCTTCGGGTTTGATGCCTATTTGTTTAACAGATGCCTGAAGGCGAGGTAAAATGTTGGTCTCAACTTCGTGTTGAGCCGGCCTTGGGATTCAGTGCTTGTTTGTTTAACAGATGCCTAACGGCGAGGTCATATGTTCCTCTTAACTTCGTGTTTAGCCGGCCTTCGGGTTCAATGCCTGTTTGTTTAATAGATGCCTGACGGCAAGCTCTAATGTTCTTATCAACTTCTGGTTGAGCCGCCCTTCGGCTTCGATGCCTGTTTGTTTAGTAGAATGCTCACGGCGAGGTCAGATGATCCTCTCAACTTCGTGTTGAGCCGGACTTCGGGTTTGATGCTTGTTTGTTTAACAGACACCTGATGGCAAGGTCAGATATTCTTATCAACTTTAGGTTGAGCCGACCTTCGTGTTCAATGCCTGTTTTTTTAACAGATGCCTGACAGCGACGTCAGATGTTCTTCTCAACTTCGTGTTGAGCGAGCCACCGGGTTCGATTCCTGTTTGTTTAACAGATGCCTGACGACGAGGTCAGATGTACTTCTCAACTTTATGTTCAGCCGACCTTGGGGTTCGATGCCTGCTTGTTTAACAGATGCCTAACGGCGAGGTCAGATGTTCTTCTTAACTTCGGGTTGAGCCGACCTTCGGGTTCGATGCCTGTTTGTTTAACAGATGCCTGACGTCAAGGTCAGATGTTCTTCTCAACTTCGGGTTGAGCCGACCTTAGGGTTCGATGCCTGTTTGTTTAACAGATGCCTGGCGGCGAGGTCAGATGTTCTTCTCACCTTTGGTTTGAGCCGGCCTTTGGGTTCGATTCCTGTTTGTTTAACTGATGCCTGACAACAAGGTCAGATGTTCTTCTCAACATAGGGATGCGCCAACCATCAATCTCGATGCCTGTTTGTTTAACAGATGCCTGACAGCGAGGTCAGATGTTCTTCTCGACTTCTTGTTGAGCCGGACTTCGGGTTCGATGCTTGTTTGTATAACAGATGCCTGACGGTGAGGTCTAATGTTCTAATCAAGCTCGGGTTGAGCTGGCCATCAAATTCGATGACTGTTTGATTAACATATTCCTGACATCGAGGTCATATGTTCTTCTCAACTTCGGGTTGAGTCGGCCTTCGTGTTCGATGCCTTTTTGTTTAAGAGATCCCTGACTGCAAGGTCAGATATTCCTATGAACTTCGTGTTGAGCCGGCCTTCGTGTTAAAAGCCTGTTTGTTTAATAGATGCCTAAAGGCGAGGTCTGATATTCCACTCAACTTTGTGTTGTGCCAGCCTTCGAGTTTGATGCCTGTTTGTTTAACAGATGCCTGACGGCTAGGTCGAATGTTTTTCTCAACTACGGGTTGAGCCAGCCTTCGGGTTTGATGCATGTTTGTTTAACAGATGCTTGACGGCGAGGTCAGATGTTCCTATCAACTTCGTGTTGAGCAGGACTTCGTGTTGAGCGGGACTTCGTGTTCGATGCCTATTTGTTTAACAGATGCTTTATGGCGAGGTATGATATTCCTATGAACTTCGTGTTGAACCGGCCTTTGGGTTTGATGCCTGTTTGTTTAACAGATACGTGACAGCGAGGTCAGATGTTTTTCTCAACTTCGGATTGAGCCGACCTTCGGGTTCGATGCTTGTTTGTTTAACAGATGCTTGACTGCGAGGTCAAATGTTCTTCTCAACTTTTAGTTGAGCCGACCTTTGGGTTCGATGCCTGTTCATTTAACATATGCTTGACGGCGAGGTCATATGTTCCTCTCAACTTCATGTTGAGCCGGCCTTCGGGTTCGATGCCCGTTTGTTTAACAAATGCCTGATTTCGAGGTCAGATGTTGCTCTCAACTTCGTGTTGAGCGGGACTTCGTGTTAGATGCCTATTTGTTTAACAGAGGACTTATGGCGATGTCAGATATTCCTAAGAAGTTCGTGTTAAACCGGGCTTCGGGTTCGATGCTTCTTTGTTTAACAGATGCCTAACGGCGAGATAAGATGTTCTTCTCAACTTCGGGTTGAGCCGCCGTTCTAGTTCGATCCCTGTGTGTTTAACAGATGCTTGATGGGGACGTCAAATGTTCCTCGCAACTTCGTGTTGAGCCCGCCTTCGGGTTCAATGCCTGTTTGTTTAGCAGATACGTGACGGCGAGTTCATATGTTTTTCTCAATATCGGGTTAAGCCAACCTTCGGGTTCGATGCCTGATTATTTAACAAATGCCTGACGACGAGGTCTAATGATCTTCTCATCTTTTGGTTGAGCCGACCTTTGGGTTCGATGCTTGTTTATTTAACATATGCTTGACGACGAGGTCAGATGTTCCTCTCAACTTCGTGTTGAGCCAGCCTTCGGGTTCGATGCCCGTTTGTTTAACAAATTCCCAGCGGCGAGGTCAGATGTTGCTCTCAAATTCCTATTGAGCGGCACTTCGTGTTTGATTCCTATTTTTTTAACAGATGCCTGACGGCGAGGTCAAATATTCCTATGAACTTCGTGTTGAGCCGGCCATCGGATTCAATGTCTGTTTCTTTAATAGATGCCTGACGAAGAGGTCAGATATTTTTCTCAACTACGGTTTGAGACGGCCTTCGGGTTCGATGCCTGTTTATTTAACAGATGCATGACGGCGAGGTCAGATGTTTTTCTCAACTTCAGGTTGAGCCGAGGTTCGGGTTCGATTCCTGTTTGTTTAACAGATGCCTGTCGGCGAGGTAAAATGTTCGTCTCAACTTCGTGTTGAGCCGGCCTTGGGGTTCGGTGCCTGTTTGTTTAACAAATTCTTGACGGCGAGGTCAAATGTTCCTCTCAACTTCTTGTTGAGTCGGCTTTCGGGTTCGATGCCTGTTTGTTTAACATATGCCAGACGACGAGGTCTAATGTTCTTATCAACTTCGGGTTGAGTTGGCCATCAAATTTGATGCCTGTTTGTTTAACAGTACCTGACAGCGAGGTCAGATGTTCTTCTCAACTTAGGGTTGAGCCGGCCTTCGTGCTCGATGCCTGTTTGTTTAACAGATCCCTGACGGCGAGGTCAGATATTCCTATGAACTTCGTGTTGAGCCGGCCTTCAGGTTCGATGCCTGTTTGTTTAATAGATTCCTAACGGCGAGGTCAGATGTTCCTCTCAACTTCGTTTTGTGCCAGCCTTCGGGTTCGATGCCTGTTTGTTTAACAGATGCCAGACGGCTAGGTCAAATGTTTTTCTCAACTACGGGTTGAGACGGCGTTCGAGTTCGATTCCTGTTTGTTTAAAAGATGCCTCACAGTGAGGTAAGATGTTCTTCTCAACTTTGGGTTGAGCCAGCCTTCGGGTTTGATGCATGTTTGTTTAACAGATGCCTGACGGGGACGTCAAATGTTCCTCTCAACTTCGTGTTGTGCCGGCCTTCAGGTTCGATACCTGTTTGTTTAATAGATGCCTGACGGGGACTTCAAATGTTCCTCTCAACTTCGTGTTGAGCCGGCCTTCAGGTTCGATGTCTGTTTGTTTAACAGGTGCCTAACGATGATATCAAATGTTCTTCTTAACTTTTGGTTGAGCCGACCTTCGGGTTCGATGCCTTTTTGTTTAACAGATGCTTGATGGGGACGTCAAATTTTCCTCTCAACTTCGTGTTGAACCGGCCTTCGGGTTCAATTGTTGTTTGTTTAACAGATACGTGACGGCGAGGTCAGATGTTTTTCTCAATTTTGGGTTGAGCCGACCTTCGGGTTCGATGCATGATTATTTAAAAAATGCCTGACGACGAGGTCAAATGTTCTTGTCAACTTTTAGTTGAGCCGGCCTTTGGGTTCGATGCTTGTTTATTTAACATATGCTTGACGACGAGGTCATATGTTCCTCTCAACTTCGTGTTGAGCCAGCCTTCGGGTTCGATGCCCGTTTGTTTAAGAAATGCCTAGCGGCGAGGTCAGATGTTGCTCTCAACTTCCTATTGAGCGGGACTTCGTGTTCGATTCCTATTTTTTTAACAGATGCCTGACGGCGAGGTCAAATATTCCTATGAACTTCGTGTTGAGCCGGCCATCGGATTCGATGTCTGTTTCTTTAATAGTTGCCTGACAAAGTGGTCAGATGTTTTTCTAAACTACGGTTTGAGACGGCCTTCGCGTTCGATGCCTGTTTATTTAACAGATGCCTAACGGCGAGGTCAGATGTTTTTCTCAACTTCGGGTTGAGCCAACATTCGGGTTCGATTCCTGTTTGTTTAACAGATGCCTGACGTCGAAGTAAAATGTTCGTCTCAACTTCGTGTTGAGCCGGACTTGGGGTTCGGTGCCTGTTTGTTTAACAAATGCTTGACGGCGAGGTCAAATGTTCCTCTTAACTTCGTGTTTAGCCGGCCTTCGGGTTCGATGCCTGTTTATTTAATAGATGCCTGACGGCAAGGCCTAATGTTCTTATCAACTGCTGGTTGAGCCGCCCTTCGGCTTCGATGCATGTTTGTTTAGTAGATGCCTCACTTCGAGGTCAGATGTTCCTCTCAACTTCGTGTTGAGCCGGACTTCGGGTTCGATGCCTGTTTGTTTAACAGATTTTTGACAAAAAGGTCTGATATTCTTCTCAACTTCAGGTTGAGCCGGCCTTCGTGTTCAATACCTGTTTCTTTAACAGATACCTGACGACTAGGTCAGATGTTTTTCTCAACTTCGTGTTGAGCGGGCCTCCGAGTTCGATGCCTATTTGTTTAACAGATGCCTGAAGACGAGGTCAGATGTACTTCTCAACTTTGTGTTATGCCGACCTTCGGGTACATTGCCTGTTTGTTTAACAGATGCCTGGCGGCGAGGTCAGATGTTCTTCTCACCTTTGGTTTGAGCTGGCCTTTGGGTTCGATTCCTATTTATTTAATTGATGCCTGACAACGAGGTCAGTTGTTCTTCTCAACTTCGGGATAAGCCGACCATCAATCTCGATGCCTGTTTGTTTAACAGATGCCTGACAACGAGGTCAGTTGTTCTTCTCAACTTTTGGTTGAGCCGGCCACCGGGTTCGATGCCTGTTTGTTTTACAGATACCTGACAGCGAGGTCAGATGTACTTCTCAACTTCGTGTTAAGCCGCTCTTCTGGTTCGATGCCTGTTTGTTTAACAGATGCCTGACGGCGATGTCAAATGTTCCTCTCGACTTCTTGTTGAGCTGGCCTTCGGGTTCGATGCCTGTTTGTTTAACAGATGCCTGACGGTGAGGTCTAATGTTCTTATCAAGCTCGGGATGAGCTGGCCATCAAATTCGATGCCTGTTTGTTTAACAGATGCCTGACAGCGAGGTCATATGTTCTTCTCAACTTCGGGTTGAGCCGGCCTTTGTGTTCGATGCCTGTTTGTTTAAGAGATCCCTGATTGCAAGGTCTGATATTCCTATGAACTTCGTGTTGAGCCGGCCTTCGGGTTCGAAGCCTGTTTGTTTAATAGATGCCTAAAGGCGAGGTCTGATATTCCAGTCAACTTCGTGTTGTGCCAGCCTTCGGGTTTGATGCCTGTTTGTTTAACAAATGCCTGGCGGCTAGGTCGAATGTTTTTCTCAACTATGGGTTGAGCCAGCCTTCGAGTTTGAGGCATGTTTGTTTAACAGATGCTTGACGGAAAGGTCTAATGTTCTTATCAACATCTGGTTGAGCCTCCCTTTGGGTTTGATGTCTGTTTGTTTAGTAGATACCTCACGGCGAGGTCAGATGTTCCTCTCGACTTTGTGTTGAGCCGGCCTTCGGGTTCGATGCCTGTTTGTTTAACAGATACCAGATGACGAGTTCAGATGTTCTTCTCAACTTCAGGTTGAGTCGGCCTTCGGGTTTGATGTCTGTTTGTTTAACAAATGCCTGACGGCGAGGTCATATGTTCTTCTCAACATCAAGTTGAGCCGGGCTCCGGGTTCGATGCCTGTTTGTTTAACAGATGCGTGACGACGAGGTCAAATGAACTTCTCAACTTCGTGTTCAGCCGGCCTTCGGATTCGATGCCTGTTTTTTGAACAGATACCTCACGGCGAGATCAAATGTTCCTCTCAACTTCTTGTTGAGTCGGCATTCGGGTTTGATGCATGTATGTTTAACAGATGCCTGACGGCGAGGTCTAATTTTCTTATCAAGTTTGGGTTGAGCTGGCCATCAAATTCGATGCCTGTTTGTTTAACAGATGCCTGGCAGCAAGGTCAGATGTTCTTCTCAACTTCGGGTTGAGCCGACATTCGTGTTCGATGCCTGTTTTTTAATAGATCCCTGACTGCGAGGTTAGATATTCTTATGAACTTCGTGTTGAGCCGGCCTTCGGGTTCGATGCCTGTTTGTTTAATAAATGTATGACGGCGAGGTCAGATGTTTCTCACAACTTCGTGTTGTGCCAGCCTTCCGGTTCGATGCCTCTTTGTTAAACAGATGCCTGATGGCTAGGTCGACTGTTTTTCTCAACTACGGGTTGAGACGGCCTAAGGGTTCGATGCCTGTTTGTTTAACAGATGCCTCACGGTGAGTTTAGATGTTCTTTTCAACTTTGGGTTGAGCCAGCCTTCGGGTTTTATGCATGTTTGTTTAACAAATGCTTGACAGTGAGGTCAGATGTTCCTCTCAACTTCGTGTTGACCCGGCCTTCGGGTTCGATGCCCCTTTGTTTAACAAATGCCTGACAGTGAGGTCAGATGCTGCCCTCAACTTCGTGTTGAGCGGGACTTCGAGTTCGATACCTATTTGTTTAACAGATGCCTTACGTCGATGTCTGATACTCCTATGAACTTCGTGTTGAACCCGCCTTTGGGTTCGATGCCTGTTTGTTTAACAGATGCCTGACGGCGAGGTCAGATGTTCTTCTCAACTTCGGGTTGAGCCGACCTTGGGGTTCGATACCTGTTTATTTACCAGATACCTGACGGTGAGGTCAGATGTTCTTCTCAATTTCAGGTTGAGCCGGCCTTCGGGTTCGATGCCTGTTTGTTTAACAGATGCCTGACGGCGAGGTCAGATGTTCTTATTAAAATCGTGTTGAGCCGGGCTCCGGGTTCGATGCCTAGTTGTTTAACAGATGCCTGACGAAGAGATCAGATGTACTTCTCAACTTCGTGTTTAGCCGGTCTTCGAGTTTGATGCCGGTTTTTTAAACAGATGCCTAACGGAGAGGTCAAATGTTCCTCTCAACTTCTTGCTGAGCTGGCATTCGGGTTCGATGCCTGTTTATTTAACAGATGCCTTACGTCGAGGTCTAATTTTCTTATCAAGTTCGGGTTGAGCTGGCCATCAGATTCGATGCCTGTTTGTTTAACAGATGCCTGCCAGTGAGGTCAGATGTTCTTCTCAACTTCGGGTTGAGCCGGCCTTCGTGTTCGATGCCTGTTTAGTTAACAGATCCCTGACTGCGAGGTCAGATATTCCTATGAACTTTGTGTTGAGCCGGCCTTCGGCTTCAATGCCTGTTTGTTTAATCAATGCCTGACGGAGAGTTTAGATGTTCTTCTCAGCTTCGTGTTGTGCCAGCCTTCGGGTTCGATGCCTGTTTGTTTAACAGATGACTGACGGCTAGGTCGAATGTTTTTCTCAACTATGGGTTGAGACGGCCTTCGGGTTCGATGCCTGTTTGTTTAACAGATGCATGACGGGGACGTCAAATGTTCCTCTCAACTTCATGTTTAGTCGGCCTTCGGGTTCGATGCCTGTTTGTCTAACAGATACGTGATGGTGAGGTCAGATGTTCTTCTCAACTTCAGGTTGACCGACCTTCTGGTTCGATGCCTGTTTGTTTAACAGATGCTTGACGGTGAGGTCAAATGTTCTTCTCAACGTTTGGTTGAGCTGGCCTTTGGGTTCAATGCCTGTTTAGTTAACATATGCTTGACGGCAAGGTCAGATGTTCCTCTCAACTTCGTGTTGAGCCGGACTTCAGGTTCGATGCTCGTTGGTTTAACAAATGCCTGGCGGCGAGGTCAGATGTTGCTCTCAACTTCGTGTTGAGCGGGACTTCGTGTTTGATGCCTATTTTTTAATAGATGCCTTACAGCGAGGTCATATATTCCTATGTACTTCGTGTTAAACCGATTTCGGGTTCGATGCCTGTTTGTTTAACACATGCTTGACGACTAGGTCAAATGTTCCTCTCAACTTCGTGTTTAGCTGGCCTTCGGGTTCGATGCCTATTTGTTTAACAGTAACGTGACAGCGAGGTCAGATGTTCTTCTAAACTTAGGGTTGAGCTGACCTTCGGGTTCGATGCCTGTTTATTTAACATATGCTTGACGATGAGGTCAGATGTTCCTCTCAAATTCGTGTTGAGCCGGCCTTCGGGTTCAATGCCCGTTTGTTTAACAAATGCCGGGCAGCGAGGTCAGATGTTGCTCTTAACTTCGTGTTGAGCGGGACTTCGTTTTCGATGCCTATTTGTTTAACAGATGCCTTATGGCGAGGTCAGATATTCCTATGAACTTCATGTTGAACCGGCCTACGGGTTCGATGCCTGTTTGTTTAACAGATGCCTGACAGCGAGGTCAAATGTTCTTCACAACTTCGGGTTGAGCCGACCTTCGGGTTCGATGCCTATTTGGTTAACAGATGTCTGACAGCGAGGTAAAATGTTCCTCTCAACTTCGTGTTGAACCGGCCTTGGGGTTCGATGGCTGTTTGTTTAACAGATGCTTGACGACTAGGTCAAATGTTCCTCTCAAGTTCGTGTTAGGCCGGCCTTCGGGTTCGATGCCTGTTTGTTTAACGGTAACGTGACGGCGAGGTCAGATGTTCTTCTAAACTTCGGGTTGAGATGACCTTCGGGTTCGATGCCTGTTTATTTAACATATGCTTGACGATGAGGTTAGATGTTCCTCTCAACTTCGTGTTGAGCCGGCCTTCGGGTTCGATGCCCGTTTGTTTAACAAATGCCGGGCAGCGAGGTCAAATGTTGCTCTTAACTTCGTGTTGAGCGGGACTTTGTCTTCGATGCCTATTTGTTTAACAGATGCCTTACGGCGAGGCCAGATATTCCTATGAACTTCCTGTTGAACCGGCCTATGGGTTCGATGCCTATTTGTTTAACAGATACCTGACGGCGAGGTCTGATGTTCTTCTCAACTTAGGGTTGAGCCGACCTTCGGGTTCGATGCCTATTTAGTTAACAGATGCCTGACGGCGAGGTAAAATGTTCCTCTCAACTTCGTGTTGAACCGGCCTTCGGGTTCGATGCCTGTTTGTTTAACAGATGCTTAACGGCTAGGTCAAATGTTCCTCTCAAATTTGTGTTTAGCCGGCCTTCGGGTTCGATGCCTGTTTGTTTAATAGATGCCTGACGGCAAGGTCTAATGTTCTTATCAACTTATGGTTGAGCCGGCCTCCGGGTTCGATGCCTGTTTTTTAACAGATCCCTGACGGTGAGGTCAAATGTACTTGTCAATTTCGTGTTGAGCCGCCCTTCAGGTTCGATGTCTGACGGCGAGGTCAAATGTTCCTCTCAACTTCTTGTTGAGCCGGCCTTCAGGTTCGATGTCTGTTTGTTTATTAGATGCCTGACGGCGAGGTCTAATGTTCTTATCATCTTCGGGTTGAACTGGCCATCAAATTCGATGCATGTTTGTTTATCAGATGCCTGATATCGAGGTCAGATGTTCTTCTCAACTTCGGGTTGAGCCAACCTTCGTGTTCGATGCTTGTTTGTTTAACAGATCCCTGATGGCGAAGTCAAATATTCTTATGAACTTCATGTTGAGCCGGCCTTCGGGTTCGATGCCTGTTTGTTTAATAGATGCCTGACGGCGAGGTCAGATGTTCCTCTCAACTTCGTGTTGTGCCGGCCTTCGGGTTCGATGCCTGTTTGTTTAACAGATCCCTGACAGCTAGGGCAAATGTTTTTCTCAACTACGGGTTGAGACGACCTTCGGGTTCGATGCCTGTTTGTTTAACAGATGCCTCACGGTGAGGTTAGATGTTCTTCTCAAATTCGAGTTGAGGCAGCCTTCGGGTTTGATGCATGTTTGTTTAACAGATACCTGACAGCGAGGTCAGAAGTTCTACTCAACTTCGGGTTGTGCCGCCCTTCTTGTTCGATGCCTGTTTGTTTAACAGATGTCTGAC
This sequence comes from Lathyrus sativus, assembly GCA_963859935.3. NCBI lineage: Eukaryota > Viridiplantae > Streptophyta > Magnoliopsida > Fabales > Fabaceae > Lathyrus > Lathyrus sativus. Next base: position 361,562,633 of record OZ012735.1, read on the forward strand.
GGGGACGTCAAATGTTCCTCTCAACTTCGTGTTGAGCCGACCTTCGGGTTCGATGCCTGTTTGTTTAACAGATACCTGACGGTGAGGTCAGATGTTCTTCTCAACTTCGGGTTAAGCCGAACTTCGGGTTCGATGCCTGTTTGTTTAACAGATGCCTGACGGCGAGGTCAAATGTTTTTCTTAACTTTTGGTTGAGCCGGCCTTCGGGTTCGATGCCTGTTTATTTAACATATGCTTGACGGCGAGGTCAGATGTTCCACTCAACTTCGTGTTGAGTCGGCCTTCGGGTTCGATGCCTGTTTGTTTAACAGATGCCTGACTGCGAGGTCATATGTTTCTCTCAACTTTGTGTTGAGCGGGACTTCTTGTTCGATGCCTATTTGTTTAACGGATGCCTTACGGAGAGGTCAGATATTCCTATGAACTTCATGTTGAACCGGCCTACGGGTTCGATGCCTGTTTGTTTAACAGATGTCTGACAACGAGGTCAAATGTTCTTCACAACTTCGGGTTGAGCCGGCCTTCGGGTTCGATGCCTGTTTGTTTAACAGATGTCTGACAGCTAGGTAAAATGTTCCTCTCAACTTCATGTTGAACCGGCCTTGGGGTTCGATGGCTGTTTGTTTAACAGATGCTTGACGACTAGGTCAAATGTTCCTCTCAAGTTCGTGTTTAGCCGGCCTTCGGGTTCGATGCCTGTTTGTTTAACGGTAACGTGACGGCGAGGTCAGATGTTCTTCTAAACTTCGGGTTGAGCTGACCTTCGGGTTTGATGCCTGTTTATTTAACATATGCTTGACGATGAGGTTAGATGTTCCTCTCAACTTCGTGTTGAGCCGGCCTTCGGGTTCGATGCCCGTTTCTTTAACAAATGTCGGGCAGCGAGGTCAGATGTTGCTCTTAACTTCGTGTTGAGCGGGACTTCGTCTTCGATGCCTATTTGTTTAACAGATGCCTTACGGCGGGGCCAGATATTCCTATGAACTTCCTGTTGAACCGGCCTACGGGTTCGATGCCTATTTGTTTAACAGATACCTAACGGCGAGGTCTAATGTTCTTCTCAACTTAGGGTTGAGCCGACCTTCGGGTTCGATGCCTATTTAGTTAACAGATGCCTGACGGCGAGGTAAAATGTTCCTCTCAACTTCGTGTTGAACCGGCCTTCGGGTTCGATGCCTGTTTTTTTAACAGATGCTTAACGGCTAGGTCAAATGTTCCTCTCAAATTTGTGTTTAGCCGGCCTTCGGGTTCGATGCCTGTTTGTTTAATAGATGCCTGACGGCAAGGTCTAATGTTCTTATCAACTTATGGTTGAGCCGGCCTCCGGGTTCGATGCCTGTTTTTTAACAGATCCCTGACGGTGAGGTCAAATGTACTTGTCAATTTCGTGTTGAGCCGCCCTTCAGGTTCGATGTCTGACGGCGAGGTCAAATGTTCCTCTCAACTTCTTGTTGAGCCGGCCTTCAGGTTCAATGTCTGTTTGTTTATTAGATGCCTGACGGCGAGGTCTAATGTTCTTATCATCTTCGGGTTGAACTGGCCATCAAATTCGATGCATGTTTATTTATCAGATGCCTGATATCGAGGTCAGATGTTCTTCTCAACTTCGGGTTGAGCCAACCTTCGTGTTCGATGCTTGTTTGTTTAACAGATCCCTGATGGCGAAGTCAAATATTCCTATGAACTTCATGTTGAGCCGGCCTTCGGGTTCGATGCCTGTTTGTTTAATAGATGCCTGACGGCAAGGTCAGATGTTCCTCTCAACTTCGTGTTGTGCCGGCCTTCGGGTTCGATGCCTGTTTGTTTAACAGATCCCTGACAGCTAGGGCAAATGTTTTTCTCAACTACGGGTTGAGACGACCTTCGGGTTCGATGCCTGTTTGTTTAACAGATGCCTCACGGTGAGGTTAGATGTTCTTCTCAAATTCGAGTTGAGCCAGCCTTCGGGTTTGATGCATGTTTGTTTAACAGATACCTGACAGCGAGGTCAGAAGTTCTACTCAACTTCGGGTTGTGCCGCCCTTCTTGTTCGATGCCTGTTTGTTTAACAGATGTCTGACGGGGACGTCAAATGTTCCTCTCAACTTCGTGTTGAGCCGACCTTCGGGTTCGATGCCTGTTTGTTTAACAGATACCTGACGGTGAGGTCAGATGTTCTTCTCAACTTCGGGTTAAGCCGAACTTCGGGTTCGATGCCTGTTTGTTTAACAGATGCCTGACGGCGAGGTCAAATGTTTTTCTTAACTTTTGGTTGAGCCGGCCTTCGGGTTCGATGCCTGTTTATTTAACATATGCTTGACGGCGAGGTCAGATGTTCCACTCAACTTCGTGTTGAGTCGGCCTTCGGGTTCGATGCCTGTTTGTTTAACAGATGCCTGACTGCGAGGTCATATGTTTCTCTCAACTTTGTGTTGAGCGGGACTTCGTGTTCGATGCCTATTTGTTTAACGGATGCCTTACGGAGAGGTCAGATATTCCTATGAACTTCATGTTGAACCGGCCTACGGGTTCGATGCCTGTTTGTTTAACAGATGTCTGACAACGAGGTCAAATGTTCTTCACAACTTCGGGTTGAGCCGGCCTTCGGGTTCGATGCCTGTTTGTTTAACAGATGTCTGACAGCTAGGTAAAATGTTCCTCTCAACTTCATGTTGAACCGGCCTTGGGGTTCGATGGCTGTTTGTTTAACAGATGCTTGACGACTAGGTCAAATGTTCCTCTCAAGTTCGTGTTTAGCCGGCCTTCGGGTTCGATGCCTGTTTGTTTAACGGTAACGTGACGGCGAGGTCAGATGTTCTTCTAAACTTCGGGTTGAGCTGACCTTCGGGTTTGATGCCTGTTTATTTAACATATGCTTGACGATGAGGTTAGATGTTCCTCTCAACTTCGTGTTGAGCCGGCCTTCGGGTTCGATGCCCGTTTCTTTAACAAATGTCGGGCAGCGAGGTCAGATGTTGCTCTTAACTTCGTGTTGAGCGGGACTTCGTCTTCGATGCCTATTTGTTTAACAGATGCCTTACGGCGGGGCCAGATATTCCTATGAACTTCCTGTTGAACCGGCCTACGGGTTCGATGCCTATTTGTTTAACAGATACCTGACGGCGAGGTCTAATGTTCTTCTCAACTTAGGGTTGAGCCGACCTTCGGGTTCGATGCCTATTTAGTTAACAGATGCCTGACGGCGAGGTAAAATGTTCCTCTCAACTTCGTGTTGAACCGGCCTTCGGGTTCGATGCCTGTTTTTTTAACAGATGCTTAACGGCTAGGTCAAATGTTCCTCTCAAATTTGTGTTTAGCCGGCCTTCGGGTTCGATGCCTGTTTGTTTAATAGATGCCTGACGGCAAGGTCTAATGTTCTTATCAACTTATGGTTGAGCCGGCCTCCGGGTTCGATGCCTGTTTTTTAACAGATCCCTGACGGTGAGGTAAAATGTACTTGTCAATTTCGTGTTGAGCCGCCCTTCAGGTTCGATGTCTGACGGCGAGGTCAAATGTTCCTCTCAACTTCTTGTTGAGCCGGCCTTCAGGTTCGATGTCTGTTTGTTTATTAGATGCCTGACGGCGAGGTCTAATGTTCTTATCATCTTCGGGTTGAACTGGCCATCAAATTCGATGCATGTTTGTTTATCAGATGCCTGATATCGAGGTCAGATGTTCTTCTCAACTTCGGGTTGAGCCAACCTTCGTGTTCGATGCTTGTTTGTTTAACAGATCCCTGATGGCGAAGTCAAATATTCCTATGAACTTCATGTTGAGCCGGCCTTCGGGTTCGATGCCTGTTTGTTTAATAGATGCCTGACGGCAAGGTCAGATGTTCCTCTCAACTTCGTGTTGTGCCGGCCTTCGGGTTCGATGCCTGTTTGTTTAACAGATCCCTGACAGCTAGGGCAAATGTTTTTCTCAACTACGGGTTGAGACGACCTTCGGGTTCGATGCCTGTTTGTTTAACAGATGCCTCACGGTGAGGTTAGATGTTCTTCTCAAATTCGAGTTGAGCCAGCCTTCGGGTTTGATGCATGTTTGTTTAACAGATACCTGACAGCGAGGTCAGAAGTTCTACTCAACTTCGGGTTGTGCCGCCCTTCTTGTTCGATGCCTGTTTGTTTAACAGATGTCTGACGGGGACGTCAAATGTTCCTCTCAACTTCGTGTTGAGCCGACCTTCGGGTTCGATGCCTGTTTGTTTAACAGATACCTGACGGTGAGGTCAGATGTTCTTCTCAACTTCGGGTTAAGCCGAACTTCGGGTTCGATGCCTGTTTGTTTAACAGATGCCTGACGGCGAGGTCAAATGTTTTTCTTAACTTTTGGTTGAGCCGGCCTTCGGGTTCGATGCCTGTTTATTTAACATATGCTTGACGGCGAGGTCAGATGTTCCACTCAACTTCGTGTTGAGTCGGCCTTCGGGTTCGATGCCTGTTTGTTTAACAGATGCCTGACTGCGAGGTCATATGTTTCTCTCAACTTTGTGTTGAGCGGGACTTCGTGTTCGATGCCTATTTGTTTAACGGATGCCTTACGGAGAGGTCAGATATTCCTATGAACTTCATGTTGAACCGGCCTACGGGTTCGATGCCTGTTTGTTTAACAGATGTCTGACAGCGAGGTCAAATGTTCTTCACAACTTCGGGTTGAGCCGACCTTCGGGTTCGATGCCTGTTTGTTTAACAGATGTCTGACAGCTAGGTAAAATGTTCCTCTCAACTTCATGTTGAACCGGCCTTGGGGTTCGATGGCTGTTTGTTTAACAGATGCTTGACGACTAGGTCAAATGTTCCTCTCAAGTTCGTGTTTAGCCGGCCTTCGGGTTCGATGCCTGTTTGTTTAACGGTAACGTGACGGCGAGGTCAGATGTTCTTCTAAACTTCGGGTTGAGCTGACCTTCGGGTTCGATGCCTGTTTATTTAGCATATGCTTGACGATGAGGTTAGATGTTCCTCTCAACTTCGTGTTGAGCCGGCCTTCGGGTTCGATGCCCGTTTCTTTAACAAATGTCGGGCAGCGAGGTCAGATGTTGCTCTTAACTTCGTGTTGAGCGGGACTTCGTCTTCGATGCCTATTTGTTTAACAGATGCCTTACGGCGGGGCCAGATATTCCTATGAACTTCCTGTTGAACCGGCCTACGGGTTCGATGCCTATTTGTTTAACAGATACCTGACGGCGAGGTCTAATGTTCTTCTCAACTTAGGGTTGAGCCGACCTTCGGGTTCGATGCATATTTAGTTAACAGATGCCTGATGGCGAGGTAAAATGTTCCTCTCAACTTCGTGTTGAACCGGCCTTCGGGTTCGATGCCTGTTTGTTTAACAGATGCTTAACGGCTAGGTCAAATGTTCCTCTCAAATTTGTGTTTAGCCGGCCTTCGGGTTCGATGCCTGTTTGTTTAATAGATGCCTGACGGCAAGGTCTAATGTTCTTATCAACTTATGGTTGAGCCGGCCTCCGGGTTCGATGCCTGTTTTTTAACAGATCCCTGACGGTGAGGTAAAATGTACTTGTCAATTTCGTGTTGAGCCGCCCTTCAGGTTCGATGTCTGACGGCGAGGTCAAATGTTCCTCTCAACTTCTTGTTGAGCCGACCTTCAGGTTCGATGTCTGTATGTTTATTAGATGCCTGACGGCGAGGTCTAATGTTCTTATCATCTTCGGGTTGAACTGGCCATCAAATTCGATGCATGTTTGTTTATCAGATGCCTGATATCGAGGTCAGATGTTCTTCTCAACTTCGGGTTGAGCCAACCTTCGTGTTCGATGCTTGTTTGTTTAACAGATCCCTGATGGCGAAGTCAAATATTCCTATGAACTTCATGTTGAGCCGGCCTTCGGGTTCGATGCCTGTTTGTTTAATAGATGCCTGACGGCGAGGTCAGATGTTCCTCTCAACTTCGTGTTGTGCCGGCCTTCGGGTTCGATGCCTGTTTGTTTAACAGATCCCTGACAGCTAGGGCAAATGTTTTTCTCAACTACGGGTTGAGACGACCTTCGGGTTCGATGCCTGTTTGTTTAACAGATACCTCACGGTGAGGTTAGATGTTCTTCTCAAATTCGAGTTGAGCCAGCCTTCGGGTTTGATGCATGTTTGTTTAACAGATACCTGACAGCGAGGTCAGAAGTTCTACTCAACTTCGGGTTGTGCCGCCCTTCTTGTTCGATGCCTGTTTGTTTAACAGATGTCTGATGGGGACGTCAAATGTTCCTCTCAACTTCGTGTTGAGCCGACCTTCGGGTTCGATGCCTGTTTGTTTAACAGATACCTGACGGTGAGGTCAGATGTTCTTCTCAACTTCGGGTTAAGCCGAACTTCGGGTTCGATGCCTGTTTGTTTAACAGATGCCTGACGGCGAGGTCAAATGTTTTTCTTAACTTTTGGTTGAGCCGGCCTTCGGGTTCGATGCCTGTTTATTTAACATATGCTTGACGGCGAGGTCAGATGTTCCACTCAACTTCGTGTTGAGTCGGCCTTCGGGTTCGATGCCTGTTTGTTTAACAGATGCCTGACTGCGAGGTCATATGTTTCTCTCAACTTTGTGTTGAGCGGGACTTCGTGTTCGATGCCTATTTGTTTAACGGATGCCTTACGGAGAGGTCAGATATTCCTATGAACTTCATGTTGAACCGGCCTACGGGTTCGATGCCTGTTTGTTTAAGCGATGTCTGACAGCGAGGTCAAATGTTCTTCACAACTTCGGGTTGAGCCGGCCTTCGGGTTCGATGCCTGTTTGTTTAACAGATGTCTGACATCTAGGTAAAATGTTCCTCTCAACTTCATGTTCAACCGGCCTTGGGGTTCGATGGCTGTTTGTTTAACAGATGCTTGACGACTAGGTCAAATGTTCCTCTCAAGTTCGTGTTTAGCCGGCCTTCGGGTTCGATGCCTGTTTGTTTAACGGTAACATGACGGCGAGGTCAGATGTTCTTCTAAACTTCGGGTTGAGCTGACCTTCGGGTTCGATGCCTGTTTATTTAGCATATGCTTGAAGATGAGGTTAGATGTTCCTCTCAACTTCGTGTTGAGCCGGCCTTCGGGTTCGAAGCCCGTTTCTTTAACAAATGTCGGGCAGCGAGGTCAGATGTTGCTCTTAACTTCGTGTTGAGCGGGACTTCGTCTTCGATGCCTATTTGTTTAACAGATGCCTTACGGCGGGGCCAGATATTCCTATGAACTTCCTGTTGAACCGGCCTACGGGTTCGATGCCTATTTGTTTAACAGATACCTGACGGCGAGGTCTAATGTTCTTCTCAACTTAGGGTTGAGCCGACCTTCGGGTTCGATGCCTATTTAGTTAACAGATGCCTGACGGCGAGGTAAAATGTTCCTCTCAACTTCGTGTTGAACCGGCCTTCGGGTTCGATGCCTGTTTGTTTAACAGATGCTTAACGGCTAGGTCAAATGTTCCTCTCAAATTTGTGTTTAGCCGGCCTTCGGGTTCGATGCCTGTTTGTTTAATAGATGCCTGACGGCAAGGTCTAATGTTCTTATCAACTTATGGTTGAGCCGGCCTCCGGGTTCGATGCCTGTTTTTTAACAGATCCCTGACGGTGAGGTAAAATGTACTTGTCAATTTCGTGTTGAGCCGCCCTTCCGGTTCGATGTCTGACGGCGAGGTCAAATGTTCCTCTCAACTTCTTGTTGAGCCGACCTTCAGGTTCGATGTCTGTATGTTTATTAGATGCCTGACGGCGAGGTCTAATGTTCTTATCATCTTCGGGTTGAACTGGCCATCAAATTCGATGCATGTTTGTTTATCAGATGCCTGATATCGAGGTCAGATGTTCTTCTCAACTTCGGGTTGAGCCAACCTTCGTGTTCGATGCTTGTTTGTTTAACAGAACCCTGATGGCGAAGTCAAATATTCCTATGAACTTCATGTTGAGCCGGCCTTCGGGTTCGATGCCTGTTTGTTTAATAGATGCCTGACGGCGAGGTCAGATGTTCCTCTCAACTTCGTGTTGTGCCGGCCTTCGGGTTCGATGCCTGTTTGTTTAACAGATCCCTGACAGCTAGGGCAAATGTTTTTCTCAACTACGGGTTGAGACGACCTTCGGGTTCGATGCCTGTTTGTTTAACAGATACCTCACGGTGAGGTTAGATGTTCTTCTCAAATTCGATTTGAGCCAGCCTTCGGGTTTGATGCATGTTTGTTTAACAGATACCTGACAGCGAGGTCAGAAGTTCTACTCAACTTCGGGTTGTGCCGTCCTTCTTGTTCGATGCCTGTTTGTTTAACAGATGTCTGATGGGGACGTCAAATGTTCCTCTCAACTTCGTGTTGAGCCGACCTTCGGGTTCGATGCCTGTTTGTTTAACAGATACCTGACGGTGAGGTCAGATGTTCTTCTCAACTTCGGGTTAAGCCGAACTTCGGGTTCGATGCCTGTTTGTTTAACAGATGCCTGACGGCGAGGTCAAATGTTTTTCTTAACTTTTGGTTGAGCCGGCCTTCGGGTTCGATGCCTGTTTATTTAACATATGCTTGACGGCGAGGTCAGATGTTCCACTCAACTTCGTGTTGAGTCGGCCTTCGGGTTCGATGCCTGTTTGTTTAACAGATGCCTGACTGCGAGGTTATATGTTTCTCTCAACTTTGTGTTGAGCGGGACTTCGTGTTCGATGCCTATTTGTTTAACGGATGCCTTACGGAGAGGTCAGATATTCCTATGAACTTCATGTTGAACCGGCCTACGGGTTCGATGCCTGTTTGTTTAACAGATGTCTGACAGCGAGGTCAAATGTTCTTCACAACTTCGGGTTGAGCCGGCCTTCGGGTTCGATGCCTGTTTGTTTAACAGATGTCTGACAGCTAGGTAAAATGTTCCTCTCAACTTCATGTTGAACCGGCCTTGGGGTTCGATGGCTGTTTGTTTAACAGATGCTTGACGACTAGGTCAAATGTTCCTCTCAAGTTCGTGTTTAGCCGGCCTTCGGGTTCGATGCCTGTTTGTTTAACGGTAACGTGACGGCGAGGTCAGATGTTCTTCTAAACTTCGGGTTGATCTGACCTTCGGGTTCGATGCCTGTTTATTTAACATATGCTTGACGATGAGGTTAGATGTTCCTCTCAACTTCGTGTTGAGCCGACCTTCGGGTTCGATGCCCGTTTCTTTAACAAATGTCGGGCAGCGAGGTCAGATGTTGCTCTTAACTTCGTGTTGAGTGGGACTTCGTCTTCGATGCCTATTTGTTTAACAGATGCCTTACGGCGGGGCCAGATATTCCTATGAACTTCCTGTTGAACCGGCCTACGGGTTCGATGCCTATTTGTTTAACAGATACCTGACGGCGAGGTCTAATGTTCTTCTCAACTTAGGGTTGAGCCGACCTTCGGGTTCGATGCCTATTTAGTTAACAGATGCCTGACGGCGAGGTAAAATGTTCCTCTCAACTTCGTGTTGAACCGGCCTTCGGGTTCGATGCCTGTTTGTTTAACAGATGCTTAACGGCTAGGTCAAATGTTCCTCTCAAATTTGTGTTTAGCCGGCCTTCGGGTTCGATGCCTGTTTGTTTAATAGATGCCTGACGGCAAGGTCTAATGTTCTTATCAACTTATGGTTGAGCCGGCCTCCGGGTTCGATGCCTATTTTTTAACAGATCCCTGACGGTGAGGACAAATGTACTTGTCAATTTCGTGTTGAGTCGCCCTTCAGGTTCGATGTCTGACGGCGAGGTCAAATGTTCCTCTCAACTTCTTGTTGAGCCGGCCTTCAGGTTCGATGTCTGTTTGTTTATTAGATGCCTGACGGCGAGGTCTAATGTTCTTATCATCTTCGGGTTGAACTGGCCATCAAATTCGATGCATGTTTGTTTATCAGATGCCTGATATCGAGGTCAGATGTTCTTCTCAACTTCGGGTTGAGCCAACCTTCGTGTTCGATGCTTGTTTGTTTAACAGATCCCTGATGGCGAAGTCAAATATTCCTATGAACTTCATGTTGAGCCGACCTTCGGGTTCGATGCCTGTTTGTTTAATAGATGCCTGACGGCGAGGTCAGATGTTCCTCTCAACTTCGTGTTGTGCCGGCCTTCGGGTTCGATGCCTGTTTGTTTAACAGATCCCTGACAGCTAGGGCAATTGTTTTTCTCAACTACGGGTTGAGACGACCTTCGGGTTCGATGCCTGTTTGTTTAACAGATGCCTCACGGTGAGTTTAGATGTTCTTCTCAAATTCGAGTTGAGCCAGCCTTCGGGTTTGATGCATGTTTGTTTAACAGATACCTGACAGCGAGGTCAGAAGTTCTACTCAACTTCGGGTTGTGCCGCCCTTCTTGTTCGATGCCTGTTTGTTTAACAGATGTCTGACGGGGACGTCAAATGTTCCTCTCAACTTCGTGTTGAGCCGACCTTCGGGTTCGATGCCTGTTTGTTTAACAGATACCTGACGGTGAGGTCAGATGTTCTTCTCAACTTCGGGTTAAGCCGAACTTCGGGTTCGATGCCTGTTTGTTTAACAGATGCCTGACGGCGAGGTCAAATGTTTTTCTTAACTTTTGGTTGAGCCGGCCTTCGGGTTCGATGCCTGTTTATTTAACATATGCTTGACGGCGAGGTCAGATGTTCCACTCAACTTCGTGTTGAGTCGGCCTTCGGGTTCGATGCCTGTTTGTTTAACAGATGCCTGACTGCGAGGTCATATGTTTCTCTCAACTTTGTGTTGAGCGGGACTTCGTGTTCGATGCCTATTTGTTTAACGGATGCCTTACGGAGAGGTCAGATATTCCTATGAACTTCATGTTGAACCGGCCTACGGGTTCGATGCCTGTTTGTTTAACAGATGTCTGACAGCGAGGTCAAATGTTCTTCACAACTTCGGGTTGAGCCGGCCTTCGGGTTCGATGCCTGTTTGTTTCACAGATGTCTGGCAGCTAGGTAAAATGTTCCTCTCAACTTCATGTTAAACCGGCCTTGGGGTTCGATGGCTGTTTGTTTAACAGATGCTTGACGACTAGGTCAAATGTTCCTCTCAAGTTCGTGTTTAGCCGGCCTTCGGGTTCGATGCCTGTTTGTTTAACGGTAACGTGACGGCGAGGTCAGATGTTCTTCTAAACTTCGGGTTGAGCTGACCTTCGGGTTCGATGCCTGTTTATTTAACATATGCTTGACGATGAGGTTAGATGTTCCTCTCAACTTCGTGTTGAGCCGGCCTTCGGGTTTGATGCCCGTTTCTTTAACAAATGTCGGGCAGCGAGGTCAGATGTTGCTCTTAACTTCGTGTTGAGTGGGACTTCGTCTTCGATGCCTATTTGTTTAACAGATGCCTTACGGCGGGGCCAGATATTCCTATGAACTTCCTGTTGAACCGGCCTACGGGTTCGATGCCTATTTGTTTAACAGATACCTGACGGCGAGGTCTAATGTTCTTCTCAACTTAGGGTTGAGCCGACCTTCGGGTTCGATGCCTATTTAGTTAACAGATGCCTGACGGCGAGGTAAAATGTTCCTCTCAACTTCGTGTTGAACCGGCCTTCGGGTTCGATGCCTGTTTGTTTAACAGATGCTTAACGGCTAGGTCAAATGTTCCTTTCAAATTTGTGTTTAGCCGGCCTTCGGGTTCGATGCCTGTTTGTTTAATAGATGCCTGACGGCAAGGTTTAATGTTCTTATCAACTTATGGTTGAGCCGGCCTCCGGGTTCGATGCCTGTTTTTTAACAGATCCCTGACGGTGAGGTAAAATGTACTTGTCAATTTCGTGTTGAGCCGCCCTTCAGGTTCGATGTCTGACGGCGAGGTCAAATGTTCCTCTCAACTTCTTGTTGAGTCGGCCTTCAGGTTCGATGTCTGTATGTTTATTAGATGCCTGACGGCGAGGTCTAATGTTCTTATCATCTTCGGGTTGAACTGACATCAAATTCGATGCATGTTTGTTTATCAGATGCCTGATATCGAGGTCAGATGTTCTTCTCAACTTCGGGTTGAGCCAACCTTCGTGTTCGATGCTTGTTTGTTTAACAGATCCCTGATGGCGAAGTCAAATATTCCTATGAACTTCATGTTGAGCCGGCCTTCGGGTTCGATGTCTGTTTGTTTAATAGATGCCTGACGGCGAGGTCAGATGTTCCTCTCAACTTCGTGTTGTGCCGGCCTTCGGGTTCGATGCCTGTTTGTTTAACAGATCCCTGACAGCTAGGGCAAATGTTTTTCTCAACTACGGGTTGAGACGACCTTCGGGTTCGATGCCTGTTTGTTTAACAGATACCTCACGGTGAGGTTCGATGTTCTTCTCAAATTCGAGTTGAGCCAGCCTTCGGGTTTGATGCATGTTTGTTTAACAGATACCTGACAGCGAGGTCAGAAGTTCTACTCAACTTCGGGTTGTGCCGCCCTTCTTGTTCGATGCCTGTTTGTTTAAAAGATGTCTGATGGGGACGTCAAATGTTCCTCTCAACTTCGTGTTGAGCCGACCTTCGGGTTCGATGCCTGTTTGTTTAACAGATACCTGACGGTGAGGTCAGATGTTCTTCTCAACTTCGGGTTAAGCCGAACTTCGGGTTCGATGCCTGTTTGTTTAACAGATGCCTGACGGCGAGGTCAAATGTTTTTCTTAACTTTTGGTGGAGCCGGCTTTCGGGTTCGATGCCTGTTTATTTAACATATGCTTGACGGCGAGGTCAGATGTTCCACTCAACTTCGTGTTGAGTCGGCCTTCGGGTTCGATGCCTGTTTGTTTAACAGATGCCTGACTGCGAGGTCATATGTTTCTCTCAACTTTGTGTTGAGCGGGACTTCGTGTTCGATGCCTATTTGTTTAACGGATGCCTTACGGAGAGGTCAGATATTCCTATGAACTTCATGTTGAACCGGCCTACGGGTTCGATGCCTGTTTGTTTAACAGATGCCTGACAGCGAGGTCAAATGTTCTTCACAACTTCGGGTTGAGCCGGCCTTCAGGTTCGATGCCTGTTTGTTTAACAGATGTCTGACAGCTAGGTAAAATGTTCCTCTCAACTTCGTGTTGAACCGGCCTTGGGGTTCGATGGCTGTTTGTTTAACAGATGCTTGACGACTAGGTCAAATGTTCCTCTCAAGTTCGTGTTTAGCCGGCCTTTGGGTTCGATGCCTGTTTGTTTAACGGTAACGTGACGGCGAGGTCAGATGTTCTTCTAAACTTCGGGTTGAGCTGACCTTCAGGTTCGATGCCTGTTTATTTAACATATGCTTGACGATGAGGTTAGATGTTCCTCTCAACTTCGTGTTGAGCCGGCCTTCGGGTTCGATGCCCGTTTCTTTAACAAATGCCGGGCAGCGAGGTCAGATGTTGCTCTTAACTTCGTGTTGAGCGGGACTTCGTCTTCGATGCCTATTTGTTTATTAGATGCCTTACGGCGAGGCCAGATATTCCTATGAACTTCCTGTTGAACCGGCCTACGGGTTCGATGCCTATTTGTTTAACAGATACCTGACGGCGAGGTCTGATGTTCTTCTCAACTTAGGGTTGAGCCGACCTTCGGGTTCGATGCCTATTTAGTTAATAGATGCCTGACGGCGAGGTAAAATGTTCATCTCAACTTCGTGTTGAACCGGCCTTCGGGTTCGATGCCTGTTTGTTTAACAGATGCTTAACGGCTAGGTCAAATGTTCCTCTCAAATTTGTGTTTAGCCGGCCTTCGGGTTCGATGCCTGTTTGTTTAATAGATGCCTGACGGAAAGGTCTAATGTTCTTATCAACTTATGGTTGAGCCGGCCTCCGGGTTCGATGCCTGTTTTTTAACAGATCCCTGACGGTGAGGTCAAATGTACTTGTCAATTTCGTGTTGAGCTGCCCTTCAGGTTCGATGTCTGACGGCGAAGTCAAATGTTCCTCTCAACTTCTTGTTGAGCCGACCTTCAGGTTCGATGTTTGTTTGTTTATTAGATGCCTGACGGTGAGGTCTAATGTTCTTATCATCTTCGGGTTGAACTGGCCATCAAATTCGATGCATGTTTGTTTATCATATGCCTGATATCGAGGTCAGATGTTCTTCTCAACTTCGGGTTGAGCCAACCATCGTGTTCGATGCTTGTTTGTTTAACAGATCCCTGATGGCGAAGTCAAATATTCCTATGAACTTCATGTTGAGCCGGACTTCGGGTTCGATGCCTGTTTGTTTAATAGATGCCTGACGGCGAGGTCAGATGTTCCTCTCAACTTCGTGTTGTGCCGGCCTTCGGGTTCGATGCCTGTTTGTTTAACAGATCCCTGACAGCTAGGGCAAATGTTTTTCTCAACTACGGGTTGAGACGACCTTCGGGTTCGATGCCTGTTTGTTTAACAGATGCCTCACGGTGAGGTTAGATGTTCTTCTCAAATTCGAGTTGAGCCAGCCTTCGGGTTTGATGCATGTTTGTTTAACAGATACCTGACAGCGAGGTCAGAAGTTCTACTCAACTTTGGGTTGTGCCGCCCTTCTTGTTCGATGCCTGTTTGTTTAACAGATGTCTGACGGGGACGTCAAATGTTCCTCTCAACTTCGTGTTGAGCCGACCTTCGGGTTCGATGCCTGTTTGTTTAACAGATACCTGACGGTGAGGTCAGATGTTCTTCTCAACTTCGGGTTAAGCCGAACTTCGGGTTCGATGCCTGTTTGTTTAACAGATGCCTGACGGCGAGGTCAAATGTTTTTCTTAACTTTTGGTTGAGCCGGCCTTAGGGTTCGATGCCTGTTTATTTAACATATGCTTGACGGAGAGGTCAGATGTTCCACTCAACTTCGTGTTGAGTCGGCCTTCGGGTTCGATGCCTGTTTGTTTAACAGATGCCTGACTGCGAGGTCATATGTTTCTCTCAACTTTGTGTTGAGCGGGACTTCGTGTTCGATGCCTATTTGTTTAACGGATGCCTTACGGAGCTTCATGTTGAGTCGGCCTTCTAGTTCGATGTCTGCTTGTTTAACAGATGCCTGACAGCGAGGTCAGATTTTCTTCTCAACTTCGGGTTGAGCCGCTCTTCGGGTTTGATGCCTGTTTGCTTAACAGATGCCTGACGGTGAGGCCAAATGTTCCTCTCAATTTCAATGCCTGTTTGTTTAACAAATGCCTGACGGCTAGGTCAAATGTTTTTCTGAACTACGGGTTGAGACAGCCTTCGAGTTCGATGCCTATTTGTTTAACAGATGCCTGACGGCGAGGTCAGATATTCCTATGAACTTCGTGTTGAGTCGGCCTTCGGGTTCGATGCCTGTTTGTTTAACAGATGCCTGACAGCAAGATCATATTTTCTTCTCAACTTTTGGTTGAGCCACCCTTCGGGTTCGATGTCTGTTTGTTTAACAGATGCTTGACGGTGAAGTCAAATGTTCCTCTCAACTTTGTGTTTAGCCGGCCTTCGGGTTCAATCGTTGTTTCTTTAACAGATTCTTGACGGCGAGGTCTAATGTTCTTATCAACTTCTGGTTGAGCCGCCCTTCAGGTTCGATGCCTGTTTGTTTAGTAGATGCCTCACGGCGAGGTCAAATGTTCCTCCCAACTACATGTTGAGCCGACCTTCGGGTTCGATGCCTGTTTGTTTAACAGATACCTGACGGCGAGGTCAAATGTTCTTCTCAACTTCAGGTTGAGCCGGAATTCGGGTTCGATGCCTGTTTGTTTAACAGATGCCTGACGGTGAGGTCAGATGCTCTTCTCAACTTCGGGTTGAGCCGGCCATCAAATCTGATGCCTGTTTGTTTAACAGATGCCTAACAGCGAGGTCAAATGTTCTTATGAACATCGTGTTGAACCGGCCTTTGGGTTCGATGCCTGTTTGTTTAAGAGATGTCTAACTGCAAAGCCAGATGTTCCTCTTAACTTCGTGTTATGCCGGCCTTCGGGTTCGATGCCTGGTTGCTTAACAGATGCCTGACAGCGAGGTCAGATGTTTTCTCAACTACGTGTATAGACGACCTTCGGGTTCGATGCCTGTTTCTATAACAGATGCCTCACGACGAGGTTAGATGTTCTTCTCAACTTTGGGTTGAGTTGGCCTTCAGGTTTGATGCATGTTTGTTTAACAGATGCCTGACGACGAGGTCAGATGTTCTTCTCAATTTCGGGTTGAGCCGCCCTTCTGGTTCGATGCCTGTTTGATTAACAGATGCCAGACGACGACGTCAAATGTTCCTCTCAACTTCGTATTGAGCCGGCCTTCGGGTTCGATGCCTGTTTGTTTAACAGATGCCTGACGGCGAGGTCAAATGTTCTTCTCAACTTTTGGTTGAGCCGGCCTTCAGGTTCGATGCTTGTTTGTTTAACATATGCGTGACGGCGACGTCAGATGTTCCTCTCAACTTCGTGTTGAGCCGGCCACCGGGTTCGATGCGTGTTTGTTTAACAGATGCCTTCACGGCGAGGTCAAATGTTCCTCTCAACTTCGTGTTAAGCCGACCTTCGGGTTCAATGCCTGTTTGTTTAACAGATTCCTAACGGCAAGGTCTAATGTTCTTGGTAACTTCTGCTTGAGCCGTCCTTCGGGTTCGATGCCTGTTTTTTTAGTAGATGCGTCACGACGAGGTCAAATGTTCCTCTCAACTTCGTGTTGAGCCGGCCATCAAATCCGATGCCTGTTTGTTTAACAGATGCCTAACAGCGAGGTCAGAAGTTCTTATTAACATCGTGTTGAGCCGGCTGTCGCTTCCGCGAAAATAAGGTGCTGGCAAAACAGAAGAGTCGCCACCTTTCGTTATTTATCCCTCAGAACGGGAAAGGAAACGATCGGAAAAACCTGACGAAAAGGTATAAGACAAGGTCATCGCAACCGTTGTCTGGGTTCGGGAGTCGGTTACGCAAGGGGATGGTTTTAGCACCCCTCACGTCCGTCGTACTCGACGGGATCCACGCTTGCTGTGTTTACTGGACGAGTTGGTTTTATCTATCTACCTATCAAGGCTGGCTTAAAAAAGAAAAGTGACTCGGCAAAGCGTCGCACTTTATGCCTACGTATTCTCATCAGAGAATGAGAAATCAGAGTCAACGTAGTTTGACCTACTACGGGTTATGGGGAAGGTGGCTCGCCAATACATCAGTATTGTGCCTACGTACTCTCAACAGGTATGAGAGATCAGAGCTTACGTAGTTCGGGATAATACGGATTACGGGAATTCAGATTCATCTGTTTTATCGAGTAGGGTTAACAAACAGTTCCAGCAGTTGGATGTACGCAGCTCGACCCTTGGAGACTTAAGCGTTACCGTTTACGATAGAACTGGGAGTTAACGACACCCTTTTCTTCAGAAAAGCTTCCTTTGGATTACGGGCCCACGGGGCAAAAAAGGGTTTGAAGTTTGTTTTCTATCTTTTACGAAAGAACTGTTTTTTATTGTGTTTTCAATTTCAATCGCACTAAAGACTATAACCTGAGAGTGAATGCGTCGCATGTCACCCAAAGGGTGCCATACTAAACATCCAGACTGTTGAAAAGAAGCTCTCCAACAATCCTTTCTCAGATAGCTTAAGGCTCATAGCGTACGAAAGAAATCATTCATGATTACTGTATTTTAAGCTGTTTTGAGATGAGAAGAGAGAGGGACAACTAAGGGGAAGACTATCAAGTTCTACTGTTGTCATGCCAAGGATTCATCCTATAGTTGAAGTTTGAAACAAGGAACTCCTAGAAGTTATCATGCATAGGTTTCAACCTAAAGTTCTATCATCACTTCCTTATCAAAGGAAATGAGATTCCTAGGGGATCATGTCAATGGTAAACAGAAACAGATAAAGCATCAGCTTAAACAGTAAACAGTAAACGACTGTAAAATGCATGCAGTGCGAGTGAGGGAGGAAATGTGTGTGGGGCATCAGCCTCCACAAGCTCATCTCAACCTCAAGCCAGATATGAGTAACTGCAATCCTACAGCAAAAATAAAATGAAAATGCTATCAAGCAAGATATGAGTGACTGTAGTCATACAAAATAAATAACATGCCATCAAGTAAAATAAACCACATGGGCAAGGGAGCTGGGCTCTACCGAATACCCGCAAGCAAAGCCATACAGTAAAAATACAAGCAGAGGGAGCAACTCAACCTCTAGTGCAATCATGCTCCTAGTCCAAGTTAATCTAAACATGAACTTATTCTAATTCATCAAGCAAATCAAGCAAGCCACACCAATACAGAAGAGAAAACAGACAAGAGAGAAAGCAGATCAACAACTCCTACAACTAAGCCAACTTAACAGCAGTCCAGTCATCAATCTTCAGCAGCTCTTCAAGGCTACCATCTTCAATAGCAAGCATCAACTTGCTCCTCCAAGGTTTTAACACATCAAACATAAGTATCAACTTGTTCTCTCTTCTCCAAGCTTCAACTTTCCAGTCAATTCCACCTTCAGGCTTCACTCTACAAGTATCAACTTGATTCCTTCAGGCTCTCAGTGCATCAATGTAAGTGTCAACTTATCCTTTATTCCTCAGGCCTCAACTCTTCACTCAATCTCAATTGAATCCTCTTCATAAGTATCAACTTGTTCTTCTTGCTTCAGCCCCCTTTGCTTCACCAGTATCAACTGGGTCCTCTTCATCTATAAGCTTCAGCCTCTCAGAGTAATATTCAATCACATGGAAGTGTCAACTTCATCCTTCAACCTTCTTCAAGTAAGGAACTCCATCCTCTAATCAAGGGAGAAAGATGCATCTATCAAGAGCAAAGTTGGGATGATTGGTAGCAGAGTGAAGACCAAAGGTCACCACTAAGCCTCCTATCATCAGAGAAAGGGACCCTCAAAGGTTCTACCATCTTGCCAAGAGCCACACATCCTACCAAAGGAGGGATGAGGCCTTTACAAGGGGACCTTACATCATAGGGAAGAATGGAATTGGTCAATATATTCCATGTTTATGAAGAAAGAGAACTATCTAGAAGCTCTGCCTACAAAACCCTAATCTTAACCTAATCAAAACTACACCACCAGAAGGGAAGATCCTCACATCCAAGCCTCTTCAAGCAATCCAATGCATCTTCAACTTGCCTTCATCATCATCCAAGAACAAGCAAAGCAACACCCTAATCTAAGGGAACTAAAGATGTTAGTCTAGTTGAATTAGTGCCTTTGAATCATCTAAAACTAGCACCTAAACTAAAATCAATCAAAAATAGCAAACTATCTTATAAATTTCTACAAAAATACCTAAGGGATCCTAATTCAATTAAGAATGCCTCATACAAAAACCAGGGACTAAATCATCTATTAAGTCCTAAAATTAAGTCCTAAATCCAAAGGTATCAATCATAAACCCTAAAAATGGAGCTTCTAAAGGTTTCAACCTAAATTACCACCTATGTTCATCACAAAAATGTGATAAAAATCTATGGGGAGCATGCACATCTATGCTAACTACTCACAAAAAATCAGGATCAAAATCATCACCACATGATCACACAAAATTCCACAAAATCAAGTATCAAACATAACTATTTTAATATCAATTAAAATGTGAAAATTCCCCTAAAATCAGAAAATGCATGAAATAAAAATATTTTTTATCTAAAAAAATACTATATTCAATCATGAATATAATGCAAAAATAATGGGATTAATTGGATCATTTTTCAATTTTATATGATTTAATCAAGAACCATGAATAAAATGATAAATTAAAAGAAAATAATGGAAATTAATAGGCGTGTGTGGCAAATAGCAAGAAAACCCAGTTCATTTCAATGCTGGGCCCAAAAGGGGGGTGTTGGTATCAACCAGTCCAAGGCCCACGCTCCAATTCTCAATTCAGTTCACAAATTGATCAAAGGAAAAAGAAGCCAAGCGAAGTCTCGAACCCACGTTTCCTTGGATGCACACCTCTCATAAGTGAAACGCAGCGTTGAGGGGAAGGGGGTACGTGGCGCCACACACACGCTTGGATTGATGCCTGAGTCAAAGTCCTCACCACAAACAAACGGAGGAGATTTCATCTTCTTTGTTTTGAATTCTCTGCAAGCTGGGAAACTCGCACGCGGCCATGCCATCTCCGGCGACTTCTCCGTCCAACCCTGCTCAACCCTAACTCACTCTACGCTCCACCATTTCACACGATGTCTTGATGAAAATTGACCAGAATTTCCTCATGAACTCAATCATGCCATTAGTTTACGCTAAAAACGCAAGATTCGCCAAAACAAGATCTCAACCGAAAATGGAAGGAACCCTAACTTGTCTCTAACCATCAAATTAACCACCCAGAATTCATCTACATGCTAAGGGGAACCTAACCACATGCTTCTAATGGATTAAAAGTGCATAATCAAAGATATATTTCAAGAACTTAGAACCGACCTTGAAGATTGGATTGCAGTAGTTATGCGCCTCAATTCTCTTCCAAACTATGCAGAATCCTTCAAGGAGCAATGGTGGACAATTCTTGATGCTCAGTTCTTGCTGCAATCTCTTGATTCTCCAAAACGCATATCCAATTTTCAAGCTTTTTCTTCACTTCGCATCAATGGATTCTCAACAGAATTCTGCTCCAGAACCTTCCAAATTCGTTCTAATTCTTATTTATAGTGTGTTCAGATGGATATCAAGCCCAAACTAGGCCCAATTATGGATTTTGGATGTTCACCTTTCCTTCCAAATTTCAACATAGAAGTGTGCCTTCAATCCTTACTCATACTATAAACTTAATCCAAACCATTCACTTAATCATTAAGGAGTGTGATGTAATGGTTTTCTTCCTTTGGTTTTAACATATGGAGTGTATATGATATGTTTCTTAATTGTGAAGTAACCATCCAAATGACCATGCTATAGACCTCAAATC
Source organism: Lathyrus sativus (assembly GCA_963859935.3). Taxonomy (NCBI): domain Eukaryota; kingdom Viridiplantae; phylum Streptophyta; class Magnoliopsida; order Fabales; family Fabaceae; genus Lathyrus; species Lathyrus sativus. Next base: position 361,583,335 of record OZ012735.1, read on the forward strand.
CAAAATGTGGCAATGCCAATCTTTCTAAAACATTAATTCCATTAAAAATGACCACAAATTTGACTTGGAAACATGTTAATCTCATTTATTTTGAATTTTCTCATTTTAATTCATTAAAATGGCTTTCATGTGAAGTTTCTTCAACCAATGCTTGATATAACCCATATCAATGGACACTTGATGTTTAGGAAAGCTAAAAACATCATTTTGAACAACTATCATGTTGAACAAAAATCCATTTGGAGCTTGGAAATAGGAGTTATGGCCTTATGCTTGAAATGACTTGTAATCTCCAAATAACCAAAATGCCCTTGACTTGTCAAAGCCATAAGTTGAGTTCTAAACATCCAATCATAGATTTCTAGTACTCTCTAGAAAGCTAAGAGAATAAGGAACAACATTCATGTTGACCAAAAGTTCATAGGAATCATCCTTCCAGGGCAAAAGTTTCATGCAAGTTGGATAACTTTCAAGCTCCCAAATTCACATACCTCAGATGACCTGCAACTTGTCAAAGTCATAACTTGAGTTCTACAAATCCTATCAAGGACTTCTAGTACTCAAATTAAAGCTAAGATCAAGCTCTACAACATTCATGTTGGGGGCAAGATTAGATGAAAATCACATATTGAGATAAATTTCCTTGAAGATAGGGGTCAAACTAGGGGATTTTACATTGTCAAGCCTTAGAAACCCTAGCTTGAAACCTCTCAAACCCTTCAATCGTGATGAGTTGACCTTGGAATCATCCTTATAACATATCAATGTATCAATCCATGATCACATGGCCTTTGAATTAGGTCTCAACCTTGTTCAAATCATCAGTTGACCTAGGGTGGACCCAGTCAAACCCTAATTACACCACTCATGGATGAGTCTTCTTAATCTTGCACAATGACCTGTCTAGGCCTCAAAGTGATCTTCAACACTTCTCATGAGCTCTCTCAAGACCTCAAGTCTAACTTCATGGCTTCAGAATCATCTGATGGTCTTCCCCATAACTCTCAAGTTAGGAGACACACACTCCTGGTTTCAACCACTCTCTCTGAGAATCTCTTAACTTCTCTGACAAGGATATCAACCCTTGAACACTTGAATAAGATTCTTAGCTAGCTTCAAGGTCTTGTGTAGCTCTTGATTGGTAATCATACCTCTTGATCTCCTGCATACATGTCAATGAAATGCAAATGATAATGCTAATGTGAATGAAATGAAACATAAGCTAGGTAAAGAAGAGTTGGGCAAATTTTGGGGTGCAACAGCTGCCCCTATTCAAACGGCTTGAACTTGACTGGGTGAGAAGCGAACGACTCTCAACCAATCAAGGTACAAGACGGTTGAATATCAACAAACCCAGAAATTTTCCAACTACACAAGTACACGGTACTCTGATGGGAACAAATATTCGAAAACTGAAACATTAGCTGCACGACAACTGGCTGGGGAATTGGTCACACGGTAACCGGTGATACATGGTCGATCATGCCGTCAGGCATCAGGATTCCTCGGGACTTATCAGATCAACAATCAAGTTAACCACGCCATCGGGCATTCAAAGAAATCTTTGGGCGTTAGCCGAACTTCGTCAGTAAGTCGGGAATGGAATTCTCAGTCCGTCATGAACCAATCGGGGATACCCAACTTCTACCATCAGGCACTCCGCATCAACTGAGAGAACTGCTTCGTCAATACGGTTGGACTTCAATCATCAAGTCTTCAAGGGAAGTTTCAACTTCGTTGTTCAGGAACCTGCTGAGGATGACACATCTGCGCTGGGGATTCTGGAGAACTATCAAGTCACTCTGCTTCGGGGATCCAGAAATTATTCTGGGTGAGTCAACTCTGCTGAGGACATCAAGAATCATCTTGAACAAATAACTCCGCGGGGACTTCAAGAATCATCCTGAACCAATAACTCTGCTGGAGATTTCAGGAATCATCCTGAGCAAACACTCTGCCGGGGACTCTAAGCATCAACTTGAGCAACCAACTCTGGCGACTTCGCTGGGGATTTTAAGGATCACCTCAAGCAATCAGCTTCGCTGAGGAGTTCAAGAATCATCTTGGGCAAACGACTTTCACTGGGGGGATTCAAGAATCATCTTGAGCAAGCGACTTTGCGGAGGAACACCTGCAAAACAAGAACGGTAACGACCTAGCTCATGCTTCATATGCGTATGCGTTGGCAATGGCGCAATGCTCCACATGGTGGAAATACTACGCGTTTTAGGGTAAATGCTATGCAATCATGCAAAATGCTACGATCCCATCAGCAAAATAAATGTTGAAGGGAGAATCCTCCTGTCAAGGAGAAAGAACCACTCGGGTGGGGGAAGGAATCATCCTGCCAAGGAGAAAAAGTCACGCCAATCTCAATCGGACTCCGCCTGGGGAAATGAACCTCAGTCGACTGCTGCGGGGGAACGAAGCTCCACGAGAACCTGGACCTGCTGAGGAAAGCGATGTCAATCGCAGAAACAAACTGCACGACATTCGCAGCCAACCTTTCCTGGAGGTAACGACTCCGGCGGGGAAATACAGCATCAGCTATTCAACACTCTACTGGGGAAAACCAATCATGGCCCAACGACTTCCAAGGACTCGACTCTCTTAGGGATCTGCAAACTCGACTGGGGAAGAAGGAATCGTCCTGCTTACAAGGGAGAGTACAACTCTGCGGGGAATTTCAATTCTGCTGAAGACTTCAGTCTGGAACTATCAATTGCTGCACACTTCGGTATGTGACTCAGCTTGGGAGATGACGACCCTTCGGGATGTATCTGATTGGGGAGAGAATCCTCTCTGCCTGGGGAAAACCTATCAATGCTTACGATCTCACATTCAGACTCTGCGGGGAGAGGCTGCTGAACTTCGCTAGAGAAGAAGGAATCATCCTGCTTGGGGACGCATACGGCGTACTACTTGGTATATGCTACACCTGCAACAACACAAACAAATAGACAAGATACCCTTCTCAAAGGGACCTATCAAGGTTATCATCTTGTGACAATGTTCGAGTAATTCATTGTTTCAACAATCAGTGGCCTAGGCCAGTAAGTTTATGTATGCGCATTTTATCAAAAACATTGGCGTTCTTTTTCGCAAACAAAACAGATAAATGCTAAACAGACAAACAGAATTGCTGAATAGTATACATTTTATTGATAACGAACCCCTGAATGGGTAAAAATGGTTTACAACCGATGCAAGCTCCTGGAATGAGGAAGCCGCGCAAATATAAAAACATAAATATACATCAGTATATACACGTATCGGCAACGAGGCATAGACGAACACCATGAGTTGATCCTTCTATGACCCACTCGACTTCGATACATCTCTGACGCTTCAGCTTCAGAAGAGATCGATTCAGATAAATGGCCCTCAGGTCTTCCAAACCACTAAACAATGAAAGTCCACACGCGGAGCGCAGTCATTTGCTTTTTCAAATCCCTAACTTTTGCCTGAATCGCCCTTCCGGGTTTTCGATTCACCGGGATACCCTTTTTTTGCCAAAGTCGCCCTTCCAGGTTTTCGACTGCGCGGGTGTACATTTTTTCAATTTATATCCCTAACTTTTGCCCGAACCTTTTTCCTTTTTTATGGTTCGCCAAGATGCCCCATTTTTGCCTGGATATTCTTTTTCTTTCCAGCGGGTCATTTTTAAGCAAAGTATTTTTTAACTGTGTCCGCGTTCACCGGGGATGCAAAATCTTCACCATCCATCGTGGATAACAACAAAGCTCCTCCCGAAAAGACCTTGCTGACATCGTGTACAATCTTCTTAATGTTCTTATTAGCCGCTTCAACGGTGCCATTCATCTTCGGTCGGTAAGGAGATGAGTTGTGGTGTTCAATCTTGAAACTCTGGCACAGCTCCTTCATCATCTTGTTATTCAGATTCGAACCATTATCAGTAATGATCCGCTCGGGAATTCCGTAACGACAGATGATGTCCCTCTTTATGAATTTAGCCACCACCTGCTTGGTCACATTAGCATACGAGGCTGCCTCCACCCACTTGGTGAAGTAGTTGATAGCTGCTAGAATGAAGCGATGACCGTTAGAAGCAGTGGGCTCGATCTTGCCTATCATGTCGATGTCCCACATGGAGAACGGCCACGGGGAGGACATAACATTCAACGGGCATGGCGGTACATGAATCTTATCAGCATAAATCTGGCATTTATGACATTTCTTCGCGAATTTGAAGCAATCTGACTCCATCGTCAGCCAGTAGTATCCTGCTCTCAGGATCTTTCTCATCATAGCATGCCCGTCGGCGTGCGTACCAAATGTGCCTTCATGGACTTCTTCCATGAGCATATTCGCTTCTTTCTCATCTACACATCTGAGTAGTACGAGATCGTGGTTTCCTTTATACAAGACTCCATCAGGATTGAGATAAAAATTTCCAGACATCCTCCTCAGAGTCTTCTTATCCTGGGTTGACGCTCCCGCGGGATACTCCTTAGTCATAAGGAAGGTCTGGATGTCATGGAACCATGGCTTGCCGTCGGAGGCTTCCTCAATCGCAAAGACGAATGCAGGTATATCAAGACGAGAAAGGACAATTCTTGGAGCTTCATTCCAAAAATTGACTTTATACATCGAAGCCAACATGGCTAAGGCATCAGCCATCTGGTTTTCAGCCCTGGGCACATGATGGAGTTCCACTCGATCAAAGAACGGAAGCAGCCTTCTGGCGTAGTTCATGTACGACACCAAATTCGATTGGCGAGTCTCCCACTCCCCTTTAATCTGGTTGATCACAAGCGCCGAGTCACCATATACGTCTAGGTTCTTGATTCTCAAATCAATTGCCTCCTCTAGCCCATGATGCATGCTTCGTACTCCGCTTCATTATTGGTGACTGGAAACGTCAGCCTCGCAGTGAACGGGATATGGGATCTGTGGGGAGTCGTGATGATCGCCCCAATGCCACTTCCATAAGAATTAACTGCCCCGTCAAATATCAATTTCCATTGGGATTTCCTATCTGGACCCTCGTCGGGCAACAGTTCATCACAATCCTTCGCTTTGAGAAACATGATATCCTCATCAGGGAATTCAAATTTCATCGGTTGATAATCTTCGATCGGCTGTTCGGCAAGGTATTCAGACAATACGCTCCCCTTGATGGCCTTCTGGGAAACGTACTGAATGTCATATTCCGTCAACACCATTTGCCATCTGGCAATCCTACCCGAAAGCGCTTGCTTCTCGAAGACGTACTTGATTGGATCCATCTTCGAAATTAGCATGGTCGTGTGGTTGAGCATGTACTGTCGTAAACGTTTGGCAGCCCAGGCTAGTGCACAACACGTTTTCTGCAGCATCGAGTAACGAAATTCACAGTCTGTGAACTTTTTACTCAAGTAGTAAATGGCATGCTCCTTTCTGCCCGTCTCGTCGTGCTGACCAAGAACACACCCCATACTATTCTCAAGAACTGTCAAGTACATGATTAAGGGTCGTCCGACCACTGGGGGTATCAAGATCGGAGGTTCCTGTAGATACTGTTTTATCTTATCAAATGCCTTCTGGAAATCCTCTTTCCAGATAATCGCCTGATCTTTCTTTAGTAGTTTGAACATCGGTTCACACGTGGCCGTGAGCTGAGAAATAAACCTTGCAATGTAGTTTATTCTGCCCAGGAAACCACAAACTTCTTTTTCTGTTTTTGGCGCTGGCATTTCTTGTATTGCTCTTATCTTCGCAGGATCAACCTCAATGCCTCTTTCGCTCACGATAAACCCCAGTAGTTTTCCGGACCGTACTCCGAAAGTACACTTGTTAGGATTCAGCCTCAACCTGAACTTCCTAAGCCTCTCAAAAAGCTTCAGCAAATTGACCAGATGTCCCTCCTCCGTTTGGGACTTCGCAATCATGTCATCAACGTAGACTTCAATCTCATGATGAATCATGTCATGAAACAAAGTAGCCCCTGCGTTCTTCAGACCGAAAGGCATTACCTTGTAGCAAAACGTTCCCCAAGGTGTAATAAACGTAGTTTTCTCCATGTCCTCTGGTGCCATATTAATCTGATTATAGCCGGAGAAGCCATCCATGAACGAAAATACGGAGAACTGAGCTGTATTGTCGACCAACACATCAATATGAGGCAGCGGGAAATCATCTTTAGAGCTCGCCCTATTCAAATCCCGGTAATCGATGCACATTCGTACCTTACCGTCCTTCTTCGGTACAGGCACTATGTTGGCGACCCACGGAGGGTAAGTAGTGACCGCTAAGAAGCCAGCATCAAGCTGCTTCTGCACTTCTTCTTTGATCTTAACGGCTATATCTGATCGCGTCCTTCTAAGCTTCTGCTTAACGGGAGGACAATCTTCTCGCAGCGGCAAGTGGTGGACCAAGATGTCAGTATCAAGCCCGGGCATATCTTCGTATGACTAAGCAAAGATGTCACTATACTCTCTTAGCATCTCGACCAATCTCTGCTTGACATCACTCTGCAATGCAGCCCCCATCCTGACGTTCCTGACAAGTTCTTCAGAACCCAGATTCACGATCTCAATTTCTTCTTCGTGAGGCAGAATCACTTTCTCTTCTTGTTTCAACAAGCGGGCCAACTCTTCGGGAAGGTCTTCATCTTCATCAATCTCTTCTTCGGCTTGATAGATCGGGAAATCGAAGTCGAAGTGAGTCGTAGAAGGTCCAGAGTCGATGTCATCTGTTATGTGGATCCTGCAATAACAAGGGTTAAGCTTAAAACAAGGATATGCAGGTTAGCACAAACCTCATTGCCATTTTATTGTTTTTCAAAACAAATATAAAACAGAAATAACAGAGATCACAATATTTGAATACGAAGAAAAACGCCTTTTGATTTATTGATAAAATGCATGTACATAATCAAACGAGGCCCTGACAATAAAACCACCATGCCCCGGGTAGGACATAGGGTTGTACAATAATTGGAAAAAAGTAAATCATTACTCTTCGCTTGTCATCTGGATGATATCCTTGACGGACCAAGAGTCTAGGTCATAGTCGCTATCTCCGCTGTCTTCAGACACTGCGTTGACGCTTTCAAATATCACCCCGCCACTGGTAAACTGGATCGGCCCTTTACCTCGCGACGCATTGCTAGAAGAGGAGGCTTCAGCTGCAGGAGAATATCCCAACCCAAACTTGTCTTGCTTGTTAGGTATCTCCAAAATTCGCCCCCAGCCTGGGGTAGATCCGGCTTGGACAACGGCCCGGGCTTCCTTGAAGGAAGAGAGAGTCATCTCTGGCTTCCCAGTGATCGCAGGAGCTACATTCTTGACTTTAACAGCTTCGAACGCTTGGCATAGGGTTTCGTGGATTTCCCCATCCATCTCAACATACTTGAAGGACGACAAATGGCTCACCATTATGTCTTCCTCACCACATACGGTCATGATGCTACCTCCGACAGCGTACTTGAGTTTCTGGTGCAACGTGGAGGTCACGACACCCGCCAAATGGATCCATGGCCGGCCCAAGAGACAGCTGTAGGCAGGCATGATGTCCATAATGTAAAAGATCGCGTCGAACGTTTCCGGCCCAACTTGGATTGGCAACGTCACCTCCCAAAAAATATGGCGTTTGGTTCCATCGAACGCTTTCACGACCAGATCACTGGGTGTGCAAATCACTCCATGAGTATCCAACTTCATCAATGCCTTCTTCGGAAGAACATTGAGCGATGACCCTGTGTCGACCAACACGTGAGACATAATCGTTCCCCTACACTCTATCGAGATGTGCAGGGCGCTATTGTGGTTCCTCCCCTTCGGCGTCAGCTCTACGTCAGTGAACCCTAACCCATTTCCAGCATTCACGTGGGCTACGACCTCTTCTAACTGGTTTATCGATATTTCCTGCGGTACATATGCGGTGTTCAACACCTTCAGCAGCGCGTTGCGGTGTGCCTCAGAACACAGCAACAAATTCAGGATGGAAATCTTCGAGGGTGTTTGATGGAGATGATCCACGATCTTGTAGTCACTCTTTTTAATCAACCTCATAAATTCCTCGGCGTCTTTAACGAGTAAGTCTTTTTCTACCCCGCAAGGGATCTCTTCAACGACTTTACTTTTACCTTTATCAGTTGCATCAGCTCTGTCCACTTTGTCCGCCACGACCTCAGGTGGTGCAAACACTCTCCCGCTGCGAGTAATTCCTCTAACGCCCGCTAGGTTCTCCACAGGAGACCCAAACGGTTCTAGTTCCAACTTCTGTCCATTGCAGTAGACCTCTGCCCCATAATGCCATGGGACAGCGTTAGTGCTTTCGAACGGTATCGGCCCAGCTTTGGTGATAGTAATTGTGGGCGGCCTTGGTGCAGAAATAGTGATCGTCCGGCGAGGGATAGTGATGGTGGCAACCTCATCACCTTGCTTCAGCATTACCTCACCTGATCCGCTTTTGGCCCTTTGGCTAAATTGCAGGATTCCTTCGGTCATCATACTTTGAATCCCCTCGATCAACTGTTCACATCCATCAGGACTTGTCGCACAGCCCATACACAGCTCTCCACAACCTGGAAAGAAACCTCTTTTCATCAGCTTAGCTTTAGCGAAGCTAAGTGGTGTCTTCAGATCTCTGACGTCAGTCAACAAATCCAAACTCTCGTCCTCAATAATGGCATTTACTCCACCTCCCCTATGATTCGGCATAGGGTTCTTCGTGACGTTTGGCACATTATCTGAGAAGTTGATGATCTTAGCGTCCACCATGTCCTGCACCTTATACTTGAAGGCTTTGCAACTCTCTATTGTGTGGCCTGGTGCCCCTGAGTGAAACTCACAAGTTGCATTCGCGTCATAACCTGGCGGAGGTGCCCCTGTCAAGGGAGCCAAGGTTCTCTTCTGGATCAACTGTAGCTGGAGCAGAGTCTGCAATAGTTGAGCGTACGACATGGGCGGTGTCTCGAGGTGACGGCTCGACAGAGGTGCCCTGTTCTGATACTTTCTGTACCCTTGTTGATTCGGCTACTGCTGCTGCTGTGGCTGTTGAACGGCCGGGATAGTTATGCTGGCCACCTGTTGGTGAGGGCCTTTACCCTTCCTTCGAGCGTTGGTCACGACGCTCGTTTCTCCTTCCCGTCTTTTGCCACCATAAGGTTTCTTGCCTCCTCCAGCTGAGGATGAATCACCTTGAATTTTCCCCAGTTTGATCCCATTTTCAATGTGCTCACCCGTGATAATGAGATCTGAGAAGGTTCCGGACATACCGCTGACCAATTTCTCATAATAAACCCCTGGGAGGGTGGCCACGAACATTTGCAAAAGCTCACATTCAACCATCGGCGGCTGAACCCTGACTGCCAACTCACGCCATCGCTGGGCGTATTCCTTGAACCCTTCGTTGTTCCTTTGCGACAGATTCTGCAGTTGGACTCGGTTCGGGGCCAAGTCACTGTTATATTGGTAGTGGTGCACGAATGCTTCAGCAAGGTCCTTCCACGTGCGCACACTGGTAGGTTCCAGACTCATGTACCATTCCAAGGAGGGCCCGGACAGACTGTCTTAAAAGAAGTGCATCAGCAACTTCTCATCCTCAGAATGAGCGGACATTTTCCAGTAGTATGATCTCAGATGGACGCGAGGGCAAGTGGTGCCCTTGTACTTTTCAAAATCAGGTACCTTGAACTTGGTAGGCACCTTGAAATCAGCAATCAGTCCCAACTTGGACATATCAACACCCAGGGTGTTCTGGTTCTCGATATTTCTCATCTTATCCTCGAGTGCCTTGAACGATAGACGTGCTTCAGCAGTCAACTCACCTTCGGCACCTCTCTGAGAGAACACATCGTCTTGACGATCTTCTAACCACAGATGAGGCCCAAGCAGATTTCCAACACCCGCATTGCCGTTGCCCAGCCCAACATTGACGTTAGCTTCGAAATTCCCATTACCGACGCCCGTCGTATTACCGTTGAGTCCCATGTTAGCTATCACATTGTCGTTGGCACTGCCATTCCCCCCGGTCACGGGGACGCCATTCTGAGGAGTTTCAACTGGTAGAGGGGTAGGCACGGTCCCACCATGGAGTACGCCATTGCTATCAACCCTTGAAATCAGAGGCTGAACCAAGGTTCTGAGCTGATCCTGGCCATTGGCGACCGCTTACATGAGCTCCATGAAGCGGTCCATTCTTTCGCGGAGTTCCTGAACAATAGTTTGCACTTGCTCCATGATTCTGGTTTGATTTGCTCTGGTCGGATAGCGGTGGATAGGTCTCTGATCAATCCTGGAACAACCTGAAACAACCTTGAAAACACAAAAGGGTTAGGAAAAACGACAAAGTGCTCATCATGCAAATGCTTCATGCAAATGCAAACGTGTGTTTGTGCGTTAGGGAGATTTCCCCCGATCCTAGTGCCTGAGTGCCAGTGCTGATAATAAGAAGTCCGAGTCCAGTCATGGAAATAACATCTCATATATAAAGAAAGCCCATCAAGGCAGTACACAACGTCAGTGAGTACAAGATGAATCAATAGCATGACCTCAACCAACAAGCCTGGTGATGGTCAGCATCCAACAATGATCAACACAAAAGGATTACAAATATAGTCAAGTACGGCCACGGGCGCGAAACTCTTCTAACAAATTCCTCGTTTCTGGATGATCAGGCCGAGTGAGTAACCCTTCGACGAGTAACTCTCTCTGCATAATGGTGTATTGAAGACCTTCGACCAAATCTTCCCATGCCCCTTCGCCGAAACAATCTTCTAGCTTCCGCTTCTTGGATTCAAACATCAGTTTGCGCTCCTTCAGGTTAGCAAGAGCTTTGTTGAGCTGGCCTTCGGCGGCATATCGGCGAGCGGTTTCTTAATCAAACCTCTTCTCACTATCCTTCACCTGGGCTTTCAGCTTGGAGATCTGTTGCATCAGCTTATCCTCCCGCTCTTTCCTGTTGGCTAGGGAGGCCTTCCAGTGCTGGTTAAACTTGGATATCCTCTGATACGCTTCATCCAAGTGTTGCTTCTTCGTGGCCAGTACATCGTTGACAACTTTGAAGTCTCGACCCATGCGCTCGCGCTCAGCTATCTGCTTAGTCAGATCTGTCCCTAGCTGGTTCACCAGCTCTGTTTGCCTCTTGAAGGAATGAACGGCTTCGTTTCTCTCGCTTCTGAGTTGAATAAATTCTTTCTCCAATTCCTCATTTTCCTGCTTTAGCTCATCTCTCTCAGCTAACACCTGATTATGCTGCTGAATAGGCACAGTGGTAGGCTCTTAAATCACTGGAGGGCTTTCTGGCTTGGTAGGAGGAAACGGCATCCCTATAACATCTGCTCTAGCTCTGACCCAAGTCACATACGGAGTGTAGGCTTGGCTATTGCTTTTCCCCAGCAATGGTTTTACCCTCTTACTGATACCATTCCAAGCGCGCTGAAGCTTAGATAATGTATCCTCCTCTAGAAGACCAGTGAGGTACAGAGATTCCTGTACCTCTTCATCCTTCGGCGAAGCTCTGATCGCGACTTTCTATGTCAAATACAACTTAACTGCAAGTGCACAGTCTATCGCGTAGTAATAAAAGATATCGATCCCACAGGGACTCGTAATCAAACTAGTGTTCTCGGGAGTTACTATGTTTAGCTAGGTAGATAATGCTTAAGGGAATAAGATTGTCACTAAAGGGAACTAAAAATGTTATTTAAATTATAATTGCGTGAATCGATATGCAGTAATTATGTTCTTCGGGGATTTGACAAGTTACCGGTATATGAAATATTTTTCAGAGTTTATTTAAGCAGAAAATAGTGATCTGAAGACTCTCGTCTCACGATGGTTATTGACGCTAATCATAATTCTAAGGGCCAAACGTACACTTTCGCGTCCCATTCGGGGTTAAAACTATTTTTTGGAAATCTCTAAGTTCTAATTCATTTTAAAGTGCTTTCGCTGTTATTAAAATAAATGACTAGTGTTTACTATCTGGTCTTGCCGCAACTTTCGCTTGTTGGTTCGTACCTTAATTAATTTCCCACTTTCGTGGCAAAACTACTTTTAAATAAGTTCTCGCTTTCGCGACGAAGTTTATTCAGTAAATAAATTTAAACACTCAGACCATAAACAACTTTTGAAAAGAAAGTTTTCAACCGGTTATTATCAAATCCCTTCCGAATTATTATTACATATTGATTACTTAGATTTAGCTAGACATGGATTTGGGAAAGGCAAAACATGAATGAAAACAATGAATAATAACATGCATCATAATGAAAATGGAAATTACGATTAAAATTAGAAACCTATAAATATTCCAATTGACCTTTGGGCAGATCCTCCACAAATGTTGGCAGGATTCTGGTCTTTATGCCAATTGATCGTACAAGGGAAATAAGAATTACAGAATATCAAAGGGAATGCAGAAAAAGAAAAGAGAAACAAATAAGAATAGAAAAACTGGAAAGGTTGCTCTGAAAATAAATTGGCAGCACTTCGTTGTCTGAATGCGGCTCCTTTTCTCAGCTCCCCTTCTTCCCTTTTTATAGAAATAGAATTCTAACGATTATAACTTGAAGAAGGTGGACTTTGAGGCAAAATTATCAGGGAGTAGTGGTCCACTATTTGGGACTTGGAACTGCTTCTTGCACGTGCATTTGAAGTGGGGCGTTTTTGCCTGCATGACGGTCATCACGGTGTGTGACGGTCGTCACCCGTGTGACGGTCGTCATGGAGCTGTGACGGTCGTCACAACAGCAAAATATGCATTCTGCGTTTTTCTTGTTGTTTTCATCCGGTTTTCGTCCATATTTCATCTGTGATTGCTTCTTTTCTTCATATTGCCTTGTTTAGACATGATCATCAAATACCTGCAAAGTATCAGACAAATAACACAGAAATAACCCGAAATCGGATCGAAAACAGTTAAACATCAGTTGAATTATGCATCAATATATATATATATATATATATATATATATATATATATATATATATATATATATATATATATACGATTTCATGTTATCAAACTCCCCTAAGCTTGAATCTTTGCTTGTCCTCAAGTAAAACAGGAAAAAGTCGGCAAGCACGAGGCAGCTTCTTCGTTCGCAAAGTTGGGAAAAACCGGGATTCTTAGTAAGAACAAAACGAGTACGGTGACGACACTGGACTATAAGTCTTCGGAGGTCTCCTTCTTATGCAAATCGGTCCCAGTCATGCTACTGTAGCTTGGTGTCAAGGTTCTCGCGGCAAGTTCACCCTGTTTGTTCTAGCGCAATCACATTAAGCCCGTTGTCCATACACTTCATGGGAAGTCGACCTGTTAGTGAATATGATCTCATTTCTGTTTTGATTTTTTTCATTGATCATAAGCTTATATCATTGATTTTTCAATGAGTTTTCGTGCCGTTGGGCTAAATGCTCGGGTGAGGAGCACCTAACTTAGAGGGAAACGCGTCTTTATATTTTGGCTAAATGGATTTCTTTTCATGATTTTTCATCTTTTTGGAGATCATACACTTATTTGCATTGGTCGCTCGCTTAGAAGTGTTTTAGGATGGTGCTGACTGCTAGTATAAACTACTTGGGGCTGAGTTTGCGTAGACACTTGAAACTTTGGTACACGTAGGTAGTGAAACCGACTCGCATAAACCGGAGATCTAAGGTGTCAAGACGGTACTGGTTTTGTTAGAATTTTCGTCTCCTCGGAGTTTCAAAACTTGGTTTGAACTTGGGTGCATTCTCGTGATGCTTTTGCTTTTGAGGAACGAACGAAAAATTTTTGTTTACGTCGAATAACGTGGGGATGTTTGCGTAACGGAAAAAGAATATATATACGAGCTTTTATTTGCTAAAACGTGAAAATGTTTGAATAGAAATTACGAAAATAAAAGTACACAGGAATGGGAAATAAACGCTCCGCTCCCACACTATCTCAATCAGTGTCCCTACTGATTTGAAAGAATGCGAGAGGGAGATACAACGAAAATGAAAGTACAAAGAAACTGAAAATATAGTAAACAAATAAGGAAAATGATAACTAATCACGGCCTCTGCCTCGGTCACGTCCGCGCTCGCGTCCTCTGGCTATGACTTGGTCAACTCGGTCCTCAAAGCTCATTGCTCCGGTATGATAGACATAGTCGCGGAGTCCTTCGAACTGCAAGGTCAGATTCGCCAAGTTCTCAGTAATGGTTTCTTGGCCAGTTTGTAGTTGTTGCATTTGGGTCCGATGCCAAGCTTCGAACTGCTTTGCTCGCTGATTCTGCTGCTGCATCATAGCGAGTATCTGGGCCTGCTGGTCGAGAGAGCGGCGGAGGTCCTCTTCTGAGTAGTCGGGCTCTGGACGATGGCGGCGGCAGCGGTAGGATGTACCTTCGGACGGAAGTGGTTGCGATGCCTCCGGTTGCTCTGGTATGTCCAACTCAGCTTAAATTTCGTCATCAGAACCTTGGGTGTGGTCCTGAGTTGGAGTAGCGGCAGCAGGAGGGGTAGTGAGGTCAAATAGCCAGTTGGTACGATCCTCTGGGTGCATTCGGGTGCGTGATAGAAGGATGATGCTTCGGACGGTTTTGCCACGCATTACCGGGTGGTACTTGCCATCGGCTCTGGAACGGATGAGGTGAGAGGCTCTGCAGTGGTCGGTGTCAAGGAACACCGAGGGAATGCCATGGAGGTGCTGGAGGCGGTCACCGAGGTTCAGCCCAAGTGCAATGGCAGTGACAATCCCGCCAAAGTAAAATGGCTTGGAGCCACGGTTACAGTTGGCCTGAATGTGGGCCAGGAGGAACGGAGCGGCGTTGATAGGCTCGTTGTTGAAGACACAGCGGAGAAAGAAGAGCTCTTTCGAGTTCACCTTATGGTTGCTATCCCGGGCGAAGATGGTGTTGCTCAATGCTTGGTGGAAATACCGGATGGTCGGGTTGTGGATATGCGTTGCGTGCAGAGAATCCCAACCATCGGCATTGATGCCGGTTAACTGGTACCAGAGCGCGAAGGCTTCATGCTGAAACTGATCGGTGAGGCGGCAGTGAGCATTGTCGCCGCGAGGGAATTGTAAGATGGCGGCAATCTGGTTCTGGTTCACTTGATAGTTCGTGCCGAACATCCGGAAGCATGCGGCACCGGAGTGTTGGCTAAGGTCGCCGCTGGAAGTGACGTAGGTGAACAAACTAAGGAACTCGAGGGTGAGTTGTTCGTACGTCGGTAGAGGATTGGTGCAGAGGTTCCAGATGCCGGCTCTTTGAAGCATCCAAGTGACGCCGTCAAGGAGTCCGAGCTCCGTGAGCGATGGGATATGTGGATAATGGGTTGACTGTAGCGACTGTTGATGGAATGCGATGTAGTTGGCCCGTTGTCTCTCTCCAGAGTCACCATCGCTGAACACAATGTTGTTGAGGTCTGGGGTTTCGTTGTTTCTCGCCATTGTTGGAGGATTGAGTTGGTTCTGTGGAGTGGAAAAATGTAACAGAAGTGTGATAGGAAGTTGAGATGGGAGTTGGAATATATGGTGTAAGGTGGGCAAAACGAAAATTGGGAGTGGGGTGTGAGTTTCTGATGATTGGAAGTTGAAAGGTGATGAGTGGGAGAGAAAACGCAACCCCTGTTATATCAGATAACAGTTTTGGGCTCGTGACGGTCGTCAGGCTCCTGTGACGGTCGTCACACCAGTAAAGACGGAATGAATAAATAAAGACTATAATTGAAATAACAATTAATTAGAATGATTGTAATGTAATACATAAAGAAATTAACAATGCAAAAATCAAAATAATTGAAAACGGACGGAAAGTAGAAAAACTAAACTAAACTAAACTAAAGCTAATATCTATTCTTTTCGTGCCTTCATCTCATCAAACTTCCATGCGTAGTAGTCGAGCTGGTCACAGACTAAGTCCATGAAGACTACGAGTTCGCTGTGTATGCCTGCGATATCGTCTTTTACAGTAGTCAGAGCTGCGTCAATGCTGTCTAATCGGAGCAGAACAGTATCCATTTTGTCAGTGGTCTCCTCAGGAATGGGCTCAGGATAAGTGTTGTAATGTGGAGGAGTCGTAGGTTCTACTTCAGCTTCTGATACAGCATCCTCATAGTACATATAATCGTGTGCTTCAGAGATGTAATCACTATCGTACATGTAGTTCTGTGGTGTTGATTGAGGTGAAGGAGGTCCCATAGGATCATCCAATTCATAAAGCCAGTTGTCCTTGTTGTGGATACTTGTCATCTGATGATTAGGCAATGTGAATAGCTGGACAGGTTTTTCATTGATGAGGTACTCGTAAGGTCCAGGTCCCATAGTTCTTAAAATGCGCCTATTAAAGCAGAACTGGATATTCATGGGTCGGATGGTGCCAAAACTAGTGCTTGCATTTAAGTGGAATCTAAGGCCAAGCTCGTGGGCAATCATTGTCACGAGGCCTCCTATTAGGATAGGTGATTGTGGGTCCTGAGCGAGGCGTCGGAAAGATCTCATCATGAAAGGTACTGCATTCACTGTACGGCCCTGAGAAGCACAGAACATGATAAATAACTCTTCTTTAGATACTGTAGTAATATTTTCTTCTTTCCCGAAAAGGGTGTGAGCTAGTATCTTATGAAAGTATCTGAAAGCTGGGTTATGAATCTCATCATTATACATTCTGTCTGGTTCAGGGTGATAGTCGCCTGTGATTCTACCCCTGAATTGATTGAGTTCAAAATCAAGATCATCATCTTCTGCGCTGATGAACACATGCGGTCCGCTAGGAAATCCTAGGAGGTTAGCTAATGACATCCGGCTATGGGTTTGGTCCATCCCAAAAATCCTAAAGGTGATCAGCTCTGTGTTGGATCCAAAACCATAGTTGGGTAGGTACCTGAAGGAACTAAGGAATTCGTAAGTGAGGTCCTTATAGGTAGCAAAATGGGTTTTCAAAGCAGTGTTCTCCCAACCTAGTTGATTGAACAGGTATTGGATGCTATCAGTGATTCCGAGTTTCTCCATGGTAGACTTATCATAATACAGCGTTAAGGCTATTTCTCTTTCGGTTAATGCTTCAAATCTTGCCTTTTGAGCTAGTCCTCGAAAATGAACCTTTGTGAAGTCGTACGCGGCCATACTCGCAGGTAAGTCGGCGAAAAACAGGAGGAAGGTTTGAAGACTTTTAAAATCCTGAAAAGTTTAAAACAGAAATTTGAAGTCAGGATTTTAAGAAAAGCGAAAGGCGGTAAAAACAAAAGATAAAAGAAGAATATAAAATAAAAATATGAAAATAAAAGAAAGTAAAAATAGTGGCAATTTTTAGTTTAGAATTTTTGTTAAAATTTCAAAGTAGGATTTTAAATAAAAATGAAATACAGTAACGAGGAAAAATGCGGGAAAATTGGGTTGCCTCCCAGTAAGCGCTGTTTTTAACGTCTAAAGCCTGACGATAGCTTGTGACAAGCTATTCGGGTGTTTGAGCTGGAAGCTCAAGCAATGCTATACTGCAGACTTGAGGGCTGTTTTCGTTCTTATTATAATGTTTTAGATGTTGCCCGTTTACGATAAACGGTGCATTCGTCTTATCGGTAATTTTAACAGCTCCACTCTGAAGTACTTTAGTCACTTCATAAGGTCCGGACCATCTAGATTTTAGTTTACCTGGGAAGAGTTTTAATCTTGAATTAAATAGCAGTACGATGTCTCCCACACTGAATTGTTTCTTGACTGAACGTTTATCATGCCACTTTTTAGTTCGTTCTTTGTAGATACGGGCATTTTCGTAAGCGTCTAATCGAAGTTCTTCCAATTCGTGTAAGTTCAAGATTCGCTTTTCTCCTGCCTCAGTGTAGTTGAAATTAAGTGTTTTAATGGCCCAGAAGGCCTTATGCTCTAATTCTACAAGGAGGTGACAGGATTTACCGTAAACTAATTTGTAGGGTGTAGTACCTATTGGTGTCTTAAAAGCGGTCATATAAGCCCATAAAGCTTCATGTAGCTTTGATGACCAATCTTTCCTTGAGGTAGCGACAGTCTTTTTCAATATCTGTTTTATTTCCCTGTTCGAGACCTCTACTTGTCCGCTAGTTTGTGGATGATAGGGTGTAGCCACTCGGTGTCGGACTCCATATTTAGAAAGAAGTTTATCAAATATTCCCGATATGAAGTGAGATCCGCCGTCACTAATGACGAGTCTGGGTACATCGAATCTAGGAAAGATTGTGTTTTTGAAGAGTTTGATTACTACTCGTGCATCATTTGTTGGAGCAGCAATGGCTTCTATCCATTTAGACACATAGTCTACAGCGACGAGTATGTAGTTATTACCAAAAGAAGGTGGGAATGGTCCCATGAAATCTATTCCCCATACGTCAAAGATTTCTACCTCTAAGATTCCTTTCTGAGGCATTTCATCGCGTCGTGAGATGTTGCCAGTTCGTTGGCATCGATCACATTTTAGCACAGCGATGTGGACGTCTTTTCCAGAGGTTAGGCCAGAATAAACCGGCTTGGAGAATCTTAGCGCACGTCTTGGATGTACTAGCATGACCACCATATGGTGCTGAATGGCATTGGGAAATGATATTTTCTATTTCTTCCTCTGGGACACAGCGACGGTATATGTTGTCGGCCCCTCTCTTGAAGAGTAGAGGTTCGTCCCAATAATAGTGTTTCAGATCGTGGAAGAATTTCTTCTTTTGCTGATAAGTGAGATCTGGTGGAAGCACGCCTGCAGCGAGGTAATTAACGATGTCAGCATACCAAGGTAATGTGACTTGGGCATAGACGGCTTCTACAGCTTTTTCGAATTCTGGGTCTTCCGAGATTGAGTTAGGCGTGTCACTTTCTAATTTGGCTATCAGATGTTCGTACGAGAAATCGTCATTTATCGGTACTGGTTCATGTTTGATGCCTTCTATTCGGGATAAGTGATCTGCAACAACGTTCTCGGTTCCTTTCTTATCTTTGATTTCTAAGTCAAACTCTTGTAATAACAGGATACATCTCAATAATCTTGGTTTGGCATCCTTTTTTCTTATTAGGTACCTAATGGCAGCGTGGTCTGTGTATATGATAATTTTTGCTCCTACTAGGTAAGAACGGAATTTGTCAAGCGCAAATATAACTGCTAGAAGTTCCTTTTCTGTTGTAGCGTAGTTCATTTGGGCAGGATCTAAGGTTCTACTGGCATAGTAGATGGCATAGAGTTTCTTGTCCTTCCTTTGTCCTAGAACTGCGCCTACGGCATAATCACTCGCATCGCACATGATTTTGAACGGTAGTCTCCAATCGGGTGGTTGCATAATCGGTGCGGTGATAAGGGCTGATTTTAATGTTTCGAATACTTTTAGACAGTCTTCGTCGAAGACGAACTCATCATCTTTCATCAACAGGCCGGTCAAAGGTTTTGTGATTTTTGAAAAATCTTTTATAAATCTTCGGTAGAAACCGGCATGTCCTAGAAAACTCCGTATTTCTCGTACGGATTTTGGAGGTTGGAGATCTTTTATAATCTCTATTTTAGCTTTGTCGACCTCAATTCCTTTATTTGATATGACATGTCCTAGAACTATTCCTTGTCGAACCATAAAATGGCATTTTTCCCAATTTAGGACGAGGTTCACTTTTACACAATGTTCTAATACTATTTCTAAGTTTTGTAGGCATCCTTCGAAACTTTGTCCACATACCGAGAAATCGTCCATAAATACTTCCATGATATCGTCTATGAAATCTGCGAAGATTGCCATCATGCATCTTTGGAAGGTTGCTGGAGCATTACAGAGTCCGAACGACATTCGGCGGTAAGCAAAAGTACCATAAGAACAGGTGAATGTAGTCTTTTCTTGGTTGTCAGGATGAATGGGAATTTGGAAAAATCCTGAATAGCCATCTAGATAGCAGAAGTATGAATGTTTGGCTAATCTTTCCAACATTTGGTCTATGAAGGGTAACGGGAAGTGATCTTTTCGTGTGGCCTTGTTAAGCTTTCTATAATCAATGCATATCCTGCTTCCAGTCACGACTCTTTTTGTTATTGATTCGCCTTTTTCGTTTTTAACTACTGTGACTCCTCCTTTCTTTGGTAAGACATGAACTGGGTTAACCCACTCACTATCGGAGATTGGATAGATGGTTCCTGCATCTAGCAATTTCTTTACTTCATCTCTGACTACAGTGCTTAGGATGGGGTTCAGTCTTCTCTGATGCTCTCTAGAGGTTTTAGAGTCTTCCTCTATTGTAATTCGATGCATACAGATCGAAGGGCTTATACCTTTTAGATCGCTTATGTTATAGCCTAATGCGGTGGGGTACTTCTTTAGGACTTCTAATAGCTTTTCGGTTTCTGGTTGTCCTAAGTCGGCGTTGACTATCACTGGTCTTTTTAGTTCATCGTCTAGGAATTCATATCTAAGGTTTTTGGGTAGTGTTTTAAGTTCTAAAGATGGGTTCTTCGGACCTGGCATATGGTTTGGGGTCAGTGCTAAGCTTTCGCTTAGGCTGTCGTCTTTATACGGTCTACGCCAATCATCGTCTTCAGAAATATCGGGTATTTGAATCTTTATTATTTCTGAATACGTGGTCTCTTCATTTTCAAGTTCTCTTATACATTTGTCAATTTCATCTACTAAATAGCAGGTATCGTCTATGGCTGGTGCTTGTAAGAACTTGGTGAGAATGAACTCTATCTTTTCTTCTCCTACTTCGAATGTTAGCCTTCCTTTCTTCACGTCTATAATAGCTCCGACTGTAGCTAGGAACGGTCTTCCTAGGATAATTGGGGTAAAAGTGTCCTATTTGAAGTCCATGATTATGAAGTCGGTTGGGATGTAGAATTGTCATATGCGTACTGGAACGTTTTCCAGTATTCCGACAGGGTATTTTATTGATCGGTCAGCTAATTGTACGGACATTTTGGTTGGTCTGAGGTCTCCCATATTCAGCTTTTTGCATATAGATAAAGGCATAACACTGATACTGGCTCCTAAATCGCATAGAGCTTTGTCTATCACGAACTTTCCTATGACGTAGGGTATGGAGAAACTACCTGGGTCTTTTAATTTAAGAGGCATGCGGTTTTGAATAATAGCGCTACACTCTGCAGTAAGTGTAACTGTCTCGTTATCCTCGATATTTCTCTTATTTGACAGGATTTCTTTGAGAAATTTAGCGTATGACGGCATTTGAGTTATCGCTTTTGTAAAAGGAATAGTGATATTCAACTGTTTAAGGAGCTCTACAAATTTCTTAAACTGTCCTGAAGTTTTGGAGTTTATTAATCTTTGAGGATAAGGGATAGGTGGTTTATATGGCGCTGGAGGTGCTTGAGTTTTTTCACTTGCGGTATCCTCCTTCTCGTTGTCTTCCTTCTTCTCTAACTCGGATTCCTTTTCTGCTTGTTCAGTTGGTTTTTGTTGCATGGCTGAGGTTTCGGTCCTCGGATCGATCGGTTCGTCCAATTCTTTTCCACTTCTTAATATGACAGCATTTGCTTGACCTTTTGGATTTTGTTCGCGTTGTCCAGGAAATGTGTCAGCGGGTGCGGCAACAGAGGCTTGTTGTTGAGCCACTTGTGATATCTGTGTTTCTAACATTTTGTTGTGGGTGGCTAAAGCGTCTACTTTTCCGGTCAACTGTTTAATTTGCTCGCTAGTGTGTATGTTTTGATTCAGGAATTCTTTGTTTGTTTGAGCTTGAGTAGCTATGAATTTTTCCATCATCAACTCGAGGTTTGATTTCCTAGGTGCAGTCTGAGCAGCAGCTGGTTTCTGATATCCTGGTGGAGCAGTAGGCATTTGCAATGCATTATCGCTTTTGTAAGAAAAGTTTGGATGATTTTGCCAACCTGGGTTGTAAGTATTTGCGTAAGGATTTCCTTGAGCATAATTTACTTGGTCTGGTGGGATTCCGGCTAGCAATGGGCATTCGGGCGCATTATGAGTGGTGCTTCCGCATAACTCGCAGTTTGGAGTTACGGCAGCGACGGTTGCAGTGGGGTTAACGGTCAGACTGTCAATCTTCTGTGCTAGAGCATCTACTTTAGCGTTGAACTTTTCAAGGCTGCTGATCTCGTACATCCCACCTTTCGCTGTGGTTTTCTCTGTTGGAGTGCGTTCACCTCCCCATTGGCAGCGGTTCTGAGACATGTTTTCGATTAGTTGGTAGGCTTCGTTGTATGGCTTATCCATAAGTGCACCGCCTGCGGCAGCGTCTATTGTCAATCTGGTATTGTATAAAAGCCCATTATAGAAAGTATGGATTGTCACCCAGTCTTCTAGACCGTGGTGAGGACATGTTCTCATCATATCTTTGAATCGTTCCCATGCTTCGTAAAGAGATTCAGTATCTTTTTGTCGAAATCCGTTGATTTGAGCTCTAAGCATATCAGTTTTGCTTGGCGGAAAATATCTCACTAAGAAGACGTTCTTCAATTGTTCCCACGTTGTAACGGAGTTGGATGGTAAAGATTGTAACCATGTCCATGCTCTGTCTCTAAGAGGGAATGGGAAAAGACGAAGTCTTATCGCGTCTGGAGTTACTCCATTTGCTTTCACTGTGTCTGCGTATTGTACAAACTTCGTTAAGTGTTCGTTTGGATCCTCAGTTGTGTTTTCTGAGAATTGGTTTTGTTGTACCGCTGACAGCAATGATGGTTTCAGCTCAAAATCGTTTCGAGTAATAGCTGGGGCAGCAATGCTACTTCTAGGCTCCATCTGAGAGGGTGTAGCGTATGCCTTCAGCGGTTTGTTTGAAAGTCCTTCAGCCATGTTTGATTCTTCTTCGAATTTGGGAATGGGAGTGAGAGGATCGGGAATGTTATGTTTGAGTTGGTACTCAATGATTCGGCCTCTTAGATGTAAGAAGCGTTCTAGTTCTGCGACTGAAGGTTTTAAGATATCGCCTTGTGGGCGATCACTTGGCATACAATCGACAGCACTAGTAAAGGAAAAATGAAATTGTAAACCTAGTCTATACGGCGTAACAGAAGGTTACACTATTGACTAAACGGGTCCCTGGCAACGGCGCCAAAAACTTGATCGCGACTTTCTATGTCTAATACAACTTAACTGTAAGTGCACAGTCTATCGCGTAGTAATAAAAGATATCGATCCCACAGGGACTTGTAATCAAACTAGTGTTCTCGGGAGTTACTATGTTTAGCTAGGTAGATAATGCTTAAGGGAATAAGATTGTCACTAAAGGGAACTAAAAATGTTATTTAAATTATAATTGCGTGAATCGATATGCAGTAATTATGTTCTTCGGGGATTTGACAAGTTACCGGTATATGAAATATTTTTCAGAGTTTATTTAAGACGAAAATAGTGATCTGAAGACTCTCGTCTCACGATGGTTATTGACGCTAATCATAATTCTAAGGGCCAAACGTACACTTTCGCGTCCCATTCGGGGTTAAAACTATTTTTTGGAAATCTCTAAGTTCTAATTCATTTTAAAGTGCTTTCGCTGTTATTAAAATAAATGACTAGTGTTTACTATCTGGTCTTGCCGCAACTTTCGCTTGTTGGTTCGTACCTTAATTAATTTCCCACTTTCGTGGCAAAACTACTTTTAAATAAGTTCTCGCTTTCGCGACGAAGTTTATTCAGTAAATAAATTTAAACACTCAGACCATAAACAACTTTTGAAAAGGAAAGTTTTCAACCGGTTATTATCAAATCCCTTCCGAATTATTATTACATACCGATTACTTAGATTTAGCTAGACATGGATTTGGGAAAGGCAAAACATGAATCAAAACAATGAATAATAACATGCATCATAATGAAAATGGAAATTACGATTAAAATTAGAAACCTGTAAATATTCCAATTGACCTTTGGGCAGATCCTCCATAAATGTTGGCAGGATTCTGGTCTTTATGCCAATTGATCGTACAAGGGAAATAGGAATTACAGAATATCAAAGGAATGCAGAAAAAGAAAATAGAAACAAATAAGAATAGAAAAACTGGAAAGGTTGCTCTGAAAATAAATTGGCAGCACTTCGTTGTCTGAATGCGGCTCCTTTTCTCAGCACCCCTTCTTCCCTTTTTATAGAAATAGAATTCTAACGGTTATAACTTGAAGAAGGTGGACTTTGAGGCAGAATTATCAGGGAGTAGTGGTCCACTATTTGGGACTTGGAACTGCTTCTTGCACGTGCATTTGAAGTGGGGCGTTTTTGCCTGCATGACGGTCGTCACGGTGTGTGACGGTCGTCACTAGTGTGACGGTCGTCATGGAGCTGTGACGGTCGTCACATCAGCAAAATATGCATTCTGCGCTTTTCATGTTGTTTTCATCCGGTTTTCGTCCATATTTCATCTGTGATTGCTTCTTTTCTTCATATTGCCTTGTTTAGACATGATCATCAAATACCTGCAAAGTATCAGACAAATAACACGGAAATAACCCGAAATCGGATCAAAAACAGTTAAACATCAGTTGAATTATGCATCAATATATATACGATTTCGTGTTATCAAGCTCTCAAAGCATAAGCAAACTGTCGGACCAGCAAAGACGGATTATAGTTTATACAACCCTTCCTGCCTATCAAAGGCACGTTCGGAAACCCGCTGCAGCTGAAGATGATCTTAGTGCCCAACCTATCTCAGTCAAACCAGGCAATATCCTCATCAGATAGACTCATCAAACGCTCAGACCACTCAGCTGTGGCTGCAAACGAAACAAAGGGACCCCTCTTGGGTAGATGACTATCAAGCCATTTATAAAGCAAGGGCACACAGCACGAGACATTCTTACCCCTCCTGTTCTCGTTTTTGTAGTGGATGGAATGGTAGACGTCTTCTATCAAGGTAGGGACTGGATTCCCTGAAGCAAAGATGCGGAAGGTATCGAAGTCCACAAAGTCAGGCATATTGGGGAACAGAATGATGCCGTATATGCACAGAGCGAGAATGGCGTTGAACACGACCCAACATCCGTCTTTGGCGCACTGCTGATCCTTTCCCACTAAGAACTGCAAGGAGAAATCGGGAACCTTGTTCCAACTAGACAATACCAACTCGGAGGCATCCAGATGAAGTGAAGGAGCTAGACTAGCCAGATTAGGCTCAGCATCCATATGAACAAAGGGCATCTGACTCTTGATAGGCACACCTAACAAATCAACATACTCCTCTAGTGTGGGTGCGAGAACGAAGTCCTGGAAAGTAAAGCATCTCAACGGAGGATCGTAGAACTGCAGCAAGGCGTGTAACCCATTCAACTCAAACACAGAAGGTTTACGAACCAAACTGAGTAATTTGCCGTAGGATTTTCTGAAATCATCTCTCACAGAATCATCTGCTAAAGCAATCAAACCATTCAACTGAACAACATCAGGGGCAGGGAGCTTGTAAGCCACGGTCTTCCTCAGAGAACCCATAATAATACAACAGAAGGCCGGAAATCCTGAATCGGGGGGAAACGGTACCTGCAACACAGACACATGTTAATGAAATGCAAATGGGTATGCAAAGCAATGTAAAATGCAATCATGCAGCAGGAGATCAAGGCAACTATGCTGTGTAGATTCTGTATCAACAAAACCATGATGCTGCTCTATCAAGAACAACAACCATATCTGATAATAAGAAAACCCTGGCATCGGACCATAAGTCTGCTCTATCAAGAACACACACACATAGGACCATAAATCTGCTATGTCAAGAACAAACATCTGATACAGGACCTCTGATACAGGACCAAAACTCAGCTCTGTCAAGAACAAACGCACATCTGATAATAAGGCCCTCTGATACAGGACCAAAACTCTGCACTGTCAAGAACAAACATACATCTGCAGATGAGATCCTCCGATCCCAACAAAACTGATTCACTATCAAGAAAACCAGGTAGTCTGAAGGTTAGGGTTTCCTGCAACAAACCCAACCCTGCTCACAGGTATGGACCTAAACTGACTCAAGTTCGGCATCCTATGTGGTCATCAACATCACAGACATTCACGAGGGGTGATACGATACCCAGAAGATGTGGCATCACCAGCTCATGAAGCGGCCTTACTCGGCTGAATCCTAAATGATCGGTCCCCAGAGTCGACAATCCTCCAAACCAACAACCCCCTCAACCCAAAGGGTTGAAAAAGAAGTCAACCGGGAGAACCTCGTCTGAGCATGGATTTCATGAGACACTAGTGCCTGCCAAGCAAGCACGCGCCCACTAATTTCCACAACTAATGCTAGGTTCACTCAAGCTTGGGTCTGGCTTCTCACTCATCAGAATGCCCCTCCCACAATAGCACAAATAATCATATCATACTGAAAATAACGTGCGGGAAATAAAAATACGATAAATAAACACAACCCAACAAGTAAACATACAAGCGCTAGAATTGACTCTCGCAGGGGACGTCGGATCCCCAAACTGACTCGCATTCGGGACGTTGGATCCCAGGAAACTATCAAGTCCCCAGCAGAGTCGCCAGTTGTCGCTTCCGCGAAAATAAGGTGCCGAAAAGACAGAAGAGTCGGAACCTTTCGTTATTTATCCCTTAGAACGGGAAAGGAAACGATCGGAAAAACATGACGAAAAGGTATAGACAAGGTCATCGCAACCGTTGTCTGGGTTTGGGAGTCGGTTACGCAAGGGGAAGGTATTAGCACCCCTCACGTCCGTCGTACTCGATGGGATCCACGCTTGCTGTGTTTACTAGACGAGTTGGTTTTATCTATCTACCTATCAAGGCTGGCTTAAAAAAGAAAAGTGACTCGGCAAAGCGTCGCACTTTATGCCTACGTATTCTCATCAGAGAATGAGAAATCAGAGTCAACGTAGTTCGACCTACTACGGGTTATGAGGAAGGTGGCTCGCCAACACATCAGTATTGTGCCTACGTACTCTCAACAGGTATGAGATATCAGAGCTTACGTAGTTCGGGATAATACGGATTACGGGAATTCAGATTCATCTGTTTTATAGAGTAGGGTTAACAAACAGTTCCAGTAGTTGGATATATGCAGCTCGACCCTTGGAGACTAAAGCGTTACCGTTTGCGGTAGAACTGGGAGTTAACGACACCCTTTTCTTCAGAAAAGCTTCCTTTGGATTACGGGCCCACGGGGCAAAAAAGGGTTTGAAGTTTGTTTTCTATCTTTTACGAAAGAACTGTTTTTTATTGTGTTTTCAATTTCAATCGCACTAAAGACTATGACCTGAGAGTGAATGCGTCGCATGTCACCCAAAGGGTGCCATACTAAACATCCAGACTGTTGAAAAGAAGCTCTCCAACAATCCTTTGTCAGATAGCTTAAGGCTCGTAGCGTACGAAAGAAATCATTCATGATTACTGTATTTTAAGCTATTTTGAGATGAGAAGAGAGAGGGACAACTAAGGGGAAGACTATCAAGTCCTACTGTTGTCATGCCAAGGATTCATCCTATAGTTGAAGTTTGAAACAGGGAACTCCTAGAAGTTATCATGCATAGGATTCAACCTAAAGTTCTATCATCACTTCCTTATCAAAGGAAATGAGATTCCTAGGGGATCATGTCAATGGTAAACAGAAACAGATAAAGCATCAGCTTAAACAGTAAACAGTAAATGACTGTAAAATGCATGCAGTGCAAGTGAGGGAGGAAATGTGTGTGGGGCATCAGCCTCCACAAGCTCATCTCAACCTCAAGCCAGATATGAGTAACTGCAATCATATAGCAAAAATAAAATGAAAATGCTATCAAGCAAGATATGAGTGACTGTAGTCATACAGAAGAAATAACATGCCATCAAGCAAAATAAACCACATGGGCAAGGGAGCTGGGCTCTACCGAATACCCGCAAGCAAAGCCATACAGTAAAAATACAAGCAGAGGGAGCAACTCAACCTCTAGTGCAATCGTGCTCCTAGTCCAAGTTAATCTAAACATGAACTTATTCTAATGCATCAAGCAAATCAAACAAGCCACACCAATACAGAAGAGAAAACAGACAAGAGAGAAAGCAGATCAACAGCTCCTACAACTAAACCAACTTAACAGCAGTCCAGTCATCAATCTTCAGCAGCTCTTCAGGGCTACCATCTTCAATAGCAAGCATCAACTTGCTCCTCCAAGGTTTTAACACATCAAACATAAGTATCAACTTGTTCTCTCTTCTCCAAGCTTCAGCTTTCTAGTCAATTCCACCTTCAGGCTTCACTCTACAAGTATCAACTTGATTCCTTCAGGCTCTCAGTGCATCAATGTAAGTGTCAACTTATCCTTTATTCCTCAGGCCTCAGCTCTTCACTCAATCTCAATTGAATCCTCTTCATAAGTATCAACTTGTTCTTCTTGCTTCAGCCCCCTTTGCTTCACCAGTATCAACTGGGTCCTCTTCATCTATAAGCTTCAGCCTCTCAGAGTAATCTTCAATCACATGGAAGTGTCAACTTCATCCTTCAATCTTCTTCAAGTAAGGAACTCCATCCTCTAATCAAGGGAGAAAGATGCATCTATCAAGAGCAAAGTTGGGATGATTGGTAGCAGAGTGAAGATCAAAGGTCACCACTAAGCCTCCTATCATCAGAGAAAGGGACCCTCAAAGGTTCTACCATCTTGCCAAGAGCCACACATCCTACCAAAGGAGGGATGAGGCCTTTACAAGGGGACCTTACATCATAGGGAAGAATGGAATTGGTCAACATATTCCATGTTTATGAAGAAAGAGAACTATCTAGAAGCTCTGCCTACAAAACCCTAATCTTAACCTAATCAAAACTACACCACCAGAAGGGAAGATCCTCACATCCAAGCCTCTTCAAGCAATCCAATTCATCTTCAACTTTCCTTCATCATCATCCAAGAACAAGCAAAGCAACACCCTAATCTAAGAGAACTAAAGATGTTAGTCTAGTTGAATTAGTGCCTTAGAATCATCTAAAACTAGCACCTAAACTAAAATCAATCAAAAATAGCAAACTATCTTATAAATTTCTACAAAAATTCCTAAGGGATCTTAATTCAATTAAGAATGCCTCATACAAAAACTAGGGACTAAATCATCTATTAAATCCTAAAATTAAGTCCTAAATCCAAAGGTATCAATCATAAACCCTAAAAATGGAGCTTCTAAAGGTTTCAACCTAAACTACTACCTATGTTCATCACAAAAATGTGATAAAAATCTATGGGGAGCATGCACATCTATGCTAACTACTCACAAAAAATCAGGATCAAAATCATCACCACATGATCACACAAAATTCCACAAAATCAAGTATCAAACATAACTATTTTAATATCAATTAAAATGTGAAAATTCCCCTAAAATCAGAAAATGCATGAAATAAAAATATTTTTTATCTAAACAAATACTAGATTCAATCATGAATATAATGCAAAAATAATGGGATTAATTGGATCATTTTTCAATTTTATATGATTTAATCAAGAACCATGAATAAAATGATAAATTAAAAGAAAATAATGGAAATTAATAGGCGTGTGTGGCAAATAGCAAGAAAACCCAGTTCATTTCAATGCTGGGCCCAAAAAGGGGGGTGTTGGTATCAACCAGTCCAAGGCCCACGCTCCAATTCTCAATTCAGTTCACAAATTGATCAAAGGAAAAAGAAGCCAAGCGAAGTCTCGAACCCACATTTCCTTGGATGCACGCCTCTCATAAGTGAAACGTAGCATTGAGAGGAAGGGGGTACGTGGCGCCACACACAAACGGAGGAGATTTCATCTTCTTCGTTTTGAATTCTCTGAAAGTAGGGAAACTCGCGCGCGGCCATGCCATCTCCGGCGACTTCTCCGTCCAACCCTGCTCAACCCTAACTCACTCTACGCTCCACCATTTCACACGATGTCTTGATGAAAATTGACCAGAATTTCCTCATGAACTCAATCATGCCATTAGTTTACGCTAAAAACGCAAGATTCGCCAAAACAAGATCTCAACCGAAAATGGAAGGAACCCTAACTTGTCTGTAACCATCAAATTAACCACCCAAAATTCATCTACATGCTAAGGGGAACCTAACCACATGCTTCTAATGGATTAAAAGTGCATAATCAAAGAGATATTTCAAGAACTTAGAACCGACCTTGAAGATTGGATTGCAGTAGTTATGCGCCTCAATTCTCTTCCAAACTATGCAGAATCCTTCAAGGAGCAATGGTGGACAATTCTTGATGCTCAGTTCTTGCTGCAACCTCTTGATTCTCCAAAACGCATTTCCAATTTTCAAGCTTTTTCTTCACTTCACATCAATGGATTCTCAACAGAATTCTGCTCCAGAACCTTCCAAATTCGTTCTAATTCTTATTTATAGTGTGTTTAGATGGATATCAAGCCCAAACTAGGCCCAATTATGGATTTTGGATGTTCACCTTTCCTTCCAAATGTCAACATGGAAGTGTGCCTTCAAGCCTTACTCATGCTATAAACTCAATCCAAACCATTCACTTAATCATTAAGGAGTGTGATGTAATGGTTTTCTTCCTTTGGTTTTAACATATGGAGTGTATATGATATGTTTCTTAATTGTGAAGTAACCATCCAAATGACCATGCTATGGACCTCAAATCCAAAATGTGGCAATGCCAATCTTTCGAAAACATTAATTCCATTAAAAATGACCACAAATTTGACTTGGAAACATGTTAATCTCATTTATTTTGAATTTTCTCATTTTAATTCATTAAAATGGCTTTCATGTGAAGTTTCTTCAACCAATGCTTGATATAACCCATATCAATGGACACTTGATGTTTAGGAAAGCTAAAAACATTATTTTGAACAACTTTCATGTTGAACAAAAATCCATTTGGAGCTTGGAAATAGGAGTTATGGCCTTATGCTTGAAATGACCTGTAATCTCCAAATGACCAAAATGCCCTTGACTTGTCAAAGCCATAAGTTGAGTTCTACACATCCAATCATGGACTTCTAGTACTCTCTAGAAAGATAAGAGAATAAGGAACAACATTCATTTTGACCAAAAGTTCATAGGAATCATCCTTCTAGAGAAAAAGTTTCATGCAAGTTGGATAACTTTCAAGCTCCCAAATTCACATACCTCAGATGACCTGCAACTTGTCAAAGTCATAACTTGAGCTCTACAAATCCTATCAAGGACTTCTAGTACTCAAATTAAAGCTAAGATCAAGCTCTACAAAATTCATGTTGGGGGCAAGATGAGATGACAATCACATCTTGAGCTAAATTGCCTTGAAGATAGGGGTCAAACTAGGGGATTTTACACTGTCAAGCCTTAGAAACCCTAGCTTGAAACCTCTCAAACCCTTCAATCATGATGAGTTGACCTTGGAATCATCCTTATATCATCTCAATGTATCAATCCATGATCACATGGCCTTTTAATTAGGTCTAAACCTTGTTCAAATCATCAGTTGACCTAGGGTGGACCCAGTCAAACCCTAATTACACCACTCATGGCTGAGTCTTCTTAATCTTGCACAATGACCTGTCTAGGCCTCAAAGTGATCTTCAACACTTATCATGAGCTCTCTCAAGACATCAAGTCTAACTTCATGGCTTCAGAATCATCTGATGGTCTTCCCCATAACTCTCAAGTTAGGAGACACACACTCCTGGTTTCAACCACTCTCTCTGAAAATCTCTTAACTTCTCTGACAAGGATATCAACCCTTGAACACTTGAATAAGCTTCTTATCTAGATTCAAGGTCTTGTGTAGCTCTTGATTGGTAATAATACCTCTTGATCTCCTGCATACATGTCAATGAAATGCAAATGATAATGCTAATGTGAATGAAATGAAACATAAGCTAGGTAAAGAAGAGTTGGGCAAATTTTGGGGTGCAACACCGGCCTTTGGGTTCGATGCCTGTTTGTTTAATAGATGCCTAACCGTGAGGTCAGATGTTCCTCATAACTTCGTGTTATGTCGGCCTTCGGGTTCGATGCCTGGTTGTTTAACAGATACCTGACGGTGAGGTCAGATGTTTTTCTCAACTACGTGTTGAGACGGCCTTCGGGTTCGATGCCTATTTGTTTAACAGATGCCAGATGACGAGGTCAGATGCTCTTCTCAACTTTGGGTTGAGCCGCCCTTCGATGCCTATTTATTAAACAGATGCCTTACGGCGAGGTCAGATATTCCTATGAACTTCGTGTAAAACCAGTCTTTGGGTTCTATGCCTGTTTGTTTAACTGATGCCTAACGGCAAGGTCATATGTACTTCTCAACTTCGTGTTGAGCCGGCCTTCTGGTTCGATGCCTGTTTGTTTAGCAGATACCTGACGGCGAGATCAGATGTTCTTCTCAACTTCGGGGTGACTTGGCCTTCGGGTTCGATTCCTGTTTTTTTAACTGATATCTAACAACAAGTTCAGATGTTCTTCTCAACTATGGGTTGAGCCAGCCATCAAATCCGATGCCTGTTTGTTTAACAGATGCTTGATAGCGAGGTCAGATGTTCTTCTCAACTTCGGGTTGAGTCGGCTTACCGAGGTCGATGCATTTTTGTTTAACAGATCTCTGATGGCGAGGTCAGATGTACTTCTCAACTTCGGGTTGAGCCGGCCTTCGGGTTCAATGCCTGTTTGTTTAACAGATTCCAGACGGCGAGGTCAAATGTTCTTCTCAACTTCGGGTTGACCCGACGTTCGGGTTCGATGCATGTTTATTTAACAGATGCCAGACAACGAGGTCAGATGTTCTTATCAATTTTGGGTTGAGCCGACCATCAAATTCAATGCCTATTTGTTTAACAGATGCGTGACAGCGAGGTCAGATGTTCTTCTCAACTTCGGGTTGAGCCGGCCTTCGTGTTTGATGCATGTTTGTTTAACAGATCCCTGACTGCAAGGTCAGATATTCCTATGAACATCGTGTTGAGCCAGCGTTCTGGTTCGATGCCTGTTTGTTTAACAGATTCTTGACGGCGAGGTCGGATGTTCTTCTAATCTTCTGGTTGAGCCGACCGTCAGGGTTCGATGCTTGTTTATTTAACATATGCCTGACGGCAAGGTCAAATGTTCTTCTCAACTTTTGGGTGAGCCGGCCTTCGGGTTTTATGCCTGTTTATTTAACATATGCTTGATGGCGAGGTCAGATGTTCCTATCAACTTCGTGTTGAACCGGCCTTCGGGTTCGTTGCCTGTTTGTTTAACAAATGCCTGGCGGCGAGATCAGATGTTGCTCTCAAATTCATGTCGAGCGGGACTTAATGTTCGATGCCTATTTGTTTAATAGATGCCTTAAGGCGAGGTCAGATATTCCTATGAACTTCAGGTTGAGCCGGCATTTGGGTCCGATGCCTGTTTGTTTAACAGATGCCTGAAGGTGAGGTCATATGTTCTTCTCAACTTCGGGATGAGCCGGCCATCAAATCCGATGCCTGTTTGTTTAACAGATGCCTAACAGCGAGGTCAGATGTTCTTATGAACATCGTGTTAAGCCGGCCTTCGGGTTCGATGTCTGTTTGTTTTGTAGATGCCTCATGGCGAGGTAAAATGTTCCTCTCAACTTCGTGTCAAACCGGCCTTGGGGTTCGATGCCTGTTTGTTTAACAGATGCTTGACGACTAGGTCAAATGTTCCTCTCAACTTCGTGTTTAGCCGGCCTTGGGGTTCGATGCCTGTTTGTTTAACATTAACGTGACGGCGAGGTCAGATGTTCTTCTAAACTTCGGGTTGAGCTGACCTTCGGGTTCGATGCTTGTTTATTTAACATATGCTTGACAATAAGGTCAGATGTTCCTCTCAAATTCGTGTTGAGCCGGCCTTCGGGTTCGATGTCCGTTTCTTTAACAAATGTCGGGCAACGAGGTCAGATGTTTCTCTTAACTTCGTGTTGAGTGGGAGTTCGTGTTCGATGGCTATTTGTGTAACAGATGCCTTACGGCGAAGTCAGATATTCTTATGAACTTCGTGTTGAACCGCCCTACGGGTTCGATGCCTATTTGTTTAACAGATGCCTGACGGCGAGGTCAGATGTTCTTCTCAACTTTGGGTTGAGTCGGCCTTCGGGCTCGATGCCTATTTAGTTAACAGATGCCTGACGGCGAGGTAAAATGTTCCTCTGAACTTCGTGTTGAACCAGCCTTCGGGTTCGATGCCTGTTTGTTTAACAGATGCTTGACGGCTATGTCAAATATTCCTCTGAACTTCGTGTTTAGCCGGCCTTCGGGTTCGATGCCTGTTTGTTTAATAGATGCCTGACGACGAGGTCAGATGTTCCTCTAAACTTCGTGTTGAGCCGGCCTTCGGATTCGATGCCCGTTTGTTTAACAAATGCCGGGCAGCGAGGTCAAATGTTGCTCTTAACTTCGTATTGAGCGGGACTTCATCTTTGATGCCTATTTGTTTAACAGATGCCCTACGGCGAGGCCAGATATTCCTATGAACTTCGTGTTGAACCGGCCTATGGGTTCGATGCCTGTTTGTTTAACAGATACTTGACGGCGAGGTCAGATGTTCTTCTCAACTTCGGGTTGAGCCGGCCTTCGGGCTCGATGCCTATTTAGTTAACAGATGCCTGACGGCGAGGTAAAATGTTCCTCTGAACTTCGTGTTGAACCGGCCTTCGGGTTCGATGCCTGTTTGTTTAACAGATGCTTGACAGCTAGGTCAAATGTTCCTCTCAAATTTGTGTTTAGCCGGCCTTCGGGTTCGATGCCTGTTTGTTTAATAGATGCCTAAAGGCAAGGTCTAATGTTCTTATCAACTTATGGTTGAGCCGGCCTCCGGGTTCGATGCCTGTTTTTTTAACAGATCCCGGACGGTGAGGTCAAATGTACTTGTCAATTTCGTGTTGAGCCGCCCTTCACGTTCGATGCCTGTTTGTTTAATAGATGTCTGACGGCAAGGTCAAATGTTCCTCTCAACTTCTTGTTGAGCCGGCCTTCGGGTTCGATGCCTGTTTGTTTATTAGATGCCTAACAGCGAGGTCTAATGTTCTTATCATCTTCGGGTTAAACCGGCCATCAAATTCGATGCATGTTTGTTTAACAGATGCCTGATAGTAAGGTCAGATGTTCTTCTCAACTTCGGCTTGAGCCGGCCTTCGTGTTCGATGCTTGTTTGTTTAACAAATCCTTGATGGCGAAGTCAAATATTCCTATGAACATCATGTTGAGCCGGCCTTCGGGTTCGATGCTTGTTTGTTTAATAGATGCCTGACGGCGAGGTCAGATGTTCCTTTCAACTTCGTGTTGTGCCGACCTTCGGGTTCGATGCCTGTTTGTTTAACAGATCCCTAACAGTTAGGGCAAGTGTTTTTCTAAACTACGGGTTGAGACGGCCTTCGGGTTCGATGCCTGTTTGTTTAACATATGCCTCACGGCGAGGTTAGATGTTCTTCTCAACTTCGGGTTGAGCCAGCCTTCGGGTTTGATGCATGTTTGTTTAACAGATACCTGACGGCGAGGTCAGAAGTTCTTCTCAACTTCGGGTTGAGCCGCCCTTCTTGTTCGATGCCTATTTGTTTAACAGATGTCTGACGGGGACGTCAAATTTTCCTCTCAACTTCGTGTTGAGCCGGCCTTCGGGTTCGACGCCTGTTTGTTTAACAGATACCTGACGGTGAGGTCAGATGTTCTTCTCAACTTCGGGTTGAGCCGACCTTCTGGTTCGATGCCTGTTTGTTTAACAGATGCTTGACGGTGAGGTCAAATGTTCTTCTCAACATTTGGTTGAGCTGGCTTTTGGGTTCAATGCCTGTTTAGTTAACATATGCTTGACAGCGAGGTCAGATGTTCCTCTCAACCTCGTGTTGAGCCAGCCTTCGGGTTCGATGCTCGTTGGTTTAACAAATTCCTGGCGGCGAGGTCAGATGTTGCTCTCAACTTCGTGTTGAGTGGGATTTCGTGTTTGATGCCTATTTTTTAATAGATGCCTTACAGCGAGGTCATATATTCCTATGTACTTCGTGTTAAACCGATCTTCGGGTTCGATGCCTGTTTGTTTAACAGATGCCTGACAGCGAGGTCAGATGTTCTTCTCAACTTCGGATTGAGCCGACCTTTTGGTCCGATGCCTGTTTGTTAAACAAATGCTTGACGGGGACGTCAAATGTTCATCTCAACTTCGTATTGAGTCGGCCTTCGAGTTCGATGCCTGTTTGTTTAACAGTAACGTGACGGTGAGGTCAGATGTTGCTCTTAACTTCATGTTGAGCGGGACTTCGTGTTCGATGCCTATTTGTTTAACAGATGCCGGGCAGGCGAGGTCAGATATTCCTATGAACTTCGTGTTGAACCGGCCTACGGGTTCGATGCCTGTTTGTTTAACAGATGCCTGACAACGAGTTCAAATGTTCTTCATAACTTCGGGTTGAGCCGGCCTTCGGGTTCGATGCCTGTTTGTTTAACAGATGCCTGACGGCGAGGTAAAATGTTCCTCTCAACTTCGTGTCGAACCGACCTTAGGGTTCGATGCCTGTTTGTTTAATAGATGTTTGACGACTAGGTCAAATGTTCCTCTCAACTTCGTGTTTAGCCGGCCTTCGGGTTCGATGCCTATTTGTTTAACAGTAACGTGACTGCGAGGTCAGATGTTCTTCTAAACTTCGGGTTGAGCTGACCTTCGGGTTCGATGCTTGTTTATTTAACATATGCTTGACGATGAGGTCAGATGTTCCTCTCAACTTCGTGTTGAGCCGACCTTCGGGTTCGATGCCCGTTTGTTTAACAAATGTCGGGCAGCGAGGTCAGATGTTGCTCTTAACTTCGTGTTGAGCGGGACTTCGTCTTTGATGCCTAATTGTTTAACAGATGCCTTACGGCGAGGTCATATATACCTATGAACTTCGTGTTGAACCGGCCTACAGGTTCGATGCTTGTTTGTTTAACAAATGCTTGACAGCGAGGTCAAATGTTCTTCATAACTTCAGGTTGAGCCGGCCTTCGGGTTCGATGCCTGTTTGTTTAACAGATGCCTGACGGCGAGGTAAAATGTTCCTCTCAACTTCGTGTTGAACCGGCCTTGGGGTTCGATGCCTGTTTGTTTAACAGATGCTTGACGACTAGGTCAAATGTTCCTCTCAACTTCGTGTTTAGCCGGCCTTCGGGGTCGATGCCTGTTTGTTTAACAGTAACGTGACGGCGAGGTCAGATGTTCTTCTAAACTTCGGGTTGAGCTGACCTTCGGGTTCGATGCCTGTTTATTTAACATATGCTTCACGATGAGGTCAGATGTTCCTCTCAACTTCGTGTTTAGCCGGCCTTCGGGTTCGATGCCCGTTTGTTTAACAAATGTCGGGCAGCAAGGTCAGATGTTGCTCTTAACTTCGTGTTGAGCGGGACTTCGTCTTCGATGCCTATTTGTTTTACATATGCCTTACGGCGAGGCCAGATATACCTATGAACTTCGCGTTGAACTGGCCTACGGGTTCGATGCCTATTTGTTTAACAGATACCTGACGGCGAGGTCAGATGTTCTTCTCAACTTCGGGTTGAGCCGGCCTTCGGGTTCGATGCCTGTTTAGTTAACAGATGCCTGACGGCGAGGTAAAATGTTCCTCTCAACTTCGTGTTGAACCGACTTTCAAGTTCAATGCCTGTTTGTTTAACAGATGCTTGACGGCTAGGTCAAATGTTCCTCTCAAATTTGTGTTTAGCCGGCCTTCGGGTTCGATGCCTGGTTGTTTAATAGATGCCTGACGGCGAGGTCAGATGTTCTTATCATCTTCGGGTAGAACCAACCATCAAATTTGATGCACGTTTGTTTATCAGATGCCTGATATCGAGGTCAGATGTTCTTCTCAACTTCGGGTTGAGCCGGCCTTCGTGTTCGATGCTTGTTTGTTTAACAGATCCCTGATGGCGATGTCAAATATTCCTATGAACTTCATGTTGAGCCGGCCTTCGGGTTTGATGCCTGTTTGTTTAATAGATGCCTGACAGCGAGGTCAGATGTTCCTCTCAACTTCGTGTTGTGCCGGCCTTCGGGTTCGATGCCTGTTTGTTTAACAGATCCCTGACAGCTAGGGCAAATGTTTTTCTCAACTACGGGTTGAGACGACCTTCGCGTTCGATGCCTGTTTGTTTAACAGATGCCTCACGGTGAGGTTAGATGTTCTTCTCAAATTCGAGTTGAGCCAGCCTTTGGGTTTGATGCATGTTTGTTTAACAGATACCTGACGGCGAGGTCAGAAGTTCTACTCAACTTAGGGTTGAGCCGCCCTTCTTGTTCGATGCCTGTTTGTTTAATAGATGTCTCACGAGGACGTCAAATGTTCCTCTCAACTTCGTGTTGAGCCGACCTTCGGGTTCGATGCCTGTTTGTTTAACAGATACCTGACGGTGAGGTCAGATGTTCTTCTCGACTTCGGGTTAAGCCGAACTTCGAGCTCGATGCCTGTTTGTTTAACAGATGCCTGACGACGAGGTCAAATGTTTTTCTCAACTTTTGGTTGAGCCGGCCTTCGGGTTCGATGCCTGTTTATTTAACATATGCTTGACGGCGAGGTCAAATGTTCCACTCAACTTCGTGTTGAGTCGGCCTTCGGGTTTGATGCCTGTTTGCTTAACAGATGCCTGACTGCGAGGTCATATGTTTCTCTCAAATTCGTGTTGAGTGGAACTTTGTGTTCGATACCTATTTGTTTAAAGGATACCTTACAGAGAGGTCAGATATTCCTACGAACTTCGTGTTGAGTCGGCCTTCGGGTTCGATGTCTGCTTGTTTAACGGATGCCTGACAGCGAGGTCAGATTTTCTTCTCAACTTCGGGTTGAGCCGCCATTCGGGTTCGATGCCTGTTTGTTTAACAGATGCCTGACGGTGACGTCAAATGCTCCTCTCAATTTCGTGTTGTGCCAGCCTTCGGGTTCAATGCCTGTTTGTTTAACAGATGCCTGACGACTAGGTCAAATGTTTTTCTCAACTACGGGTTGAGATGGCCTTCGGGTTTGATGCCTATTTGTTTAACAGATGTCTGACGGCGAGGTTAGATATTCCTATGAACTTCGTGTTGAGCCGGCCTTCGGGTTCGATGCCTCTTTGTTTAAGATATGCCTGACAGCAAGGTCAGATTTTCTTCTCAACTTCGTGTTTAGCCGGCCTTAGGGTTCAATGCCTGTTTGTTTAACAAATTCCTGACGGCGAGGTCTAATGTTCTTATCAACTTCTGGTTGAGCCGCCCTTCGGGTTCGATGCCTGTTTGTTTAGTAGATGCCTCACGACGAGATCAAATGTTCCTCTCAACTACATGTTGAGCCGACCTTCGGGTTTGATGCCAGTTTGTTTAACAAATACCCGATGGCGACGTCAGATGTTCTTCTCAACTTCGGGTTGAGCCGACCATCAAATCTGATGCCTGTTTGTTTAACAGCTGCCTAACAGCGAGGTCAGATGTTCTTATGAACATTGTGTTGAACCAGCCTTTGGGTTCGATGCCTGTTTGTTTAAGAGATGCCTAACCGCGAGGTCAGATGTTCCTATTAACTTCGTGTTATGCCGGCTTTCGGGTTCAATGCCTGGTTGTTTAACAGATGCCTGACCGTGAGGTCAGATGTTTTTCTCAACTACGTGTTGAGACGACCTTCGGGTTCGATTCCTGTTTGTTTAACAGATGCCTCACGGCGAGGTTAGATGTTCTTCTCAACTTTGGGTTGAGCCGGCCTTCGGGTTTGATGCATGTTTGTTTAACAGATGCTTGACGACGAGGTCAGATGTTCTTCTCAATTTCGGGTTGAACCGCCCTTCTGGTTCGATGCCTTTTTGTTTAACAGATGCCTGACGGTGATGTCAAATGTTCCACTAAACTTCGTCTTGAGCCGGCCTTCAGGTTTGATGCCTGTTTGTTTAACAGATACCTAACGACGAGGTCAGATGTTCCTCTCAACTTCAGGTTGAGCCGACCCTCGGGTTCGATGCCTGTTTGTTTAACAGATGCCTGACGGCGAGGTCAAATGTTCTACTCAACTTTTGGTTGAGCCGTCCTTCGGGTTCGACGCCTGTTTATTTAACATATGCGTGAATGCGACGTCAGATGTTCCTCTCCACTTCGTGTTGAGCCGGCCACCGGGTTCGATGCGTATTTGTTTAACAGATGCCTTGATGGCGAGGTCAAATGTTCCTCTCAACTTCGTGTTAAGCCGACCTTCGGGTTCAATGCCTGTTTGTTTAACAGATTCCTGACGGCGAGGTCAGATATTCCTATGAACTTCGTGTTAAACCGGTCTTCGGGTTCTATGCCTGTTTGTTTAACTGATGCCTGACGGAAAAGTCATATGTACTTCTCAACTTCGTGTTGAGCCGGCCTTCGGGTTCGATGCATGTTTGTTTAACATATACCTGACGGCGAGATCAGATGTTCTTCTCAACTTCGGGTTGACCTGGCCTACGGGTTCGATTCCTGTTTTTTTAACTGATATCTAACTACAAGTTCAGATGTTCTTCTCAACTTTGGGTTGAGCCGGCCATCAAATTCGATGCCTGTTTGTTTAACAGATGCCTGATAGCGAGGTCAGATGTTCTTCCCAACTTCGGTTTGAGCCGGCCTACCGAGATCGATGCCTTTTTGTTTAACAGATCTCTAATGGCGAGGTCAGATGTACTTCTCAACTTCGGGTTGAGCCGACCTTCGGGTTCAATGCCTGTTTGTTTAACAGATTCCAGACGGTGAGGTCAGATGTTCTTCTAAACTTCGGGTTAACCCGGCCTTCGGGTTCGATGCGTGTTTATTTAACAGATGCCAGACAGCAGGGTCAAATGTTCTTCTCAGTTTTGGGTTGAGCCGACCATCAAATTCAATGCCTGTTTGTTTAACAGATGCGGGACAGCGAGGTCAGATGTTCTTTTAAACTTCGGGTTGAGCTGGCCTTCGTGTTTGATGCATGTTTGTTTAACAGATCCCTGACGGCGAGGTCAGATATTCCTATGAACATCGTGTTTAGCCAGCCTTCGTGTTGGATGCCTGTTTCTTTAATAGATGCCTGACGGCAAGGTCAGATGTTCTTCTCATCTTCGGGTTGAGCCGACCATCGGGTTCGATGCCTGTTTGTTTAACATATGCCTGACAGCAAGGTCAAATGTTCTTCTCAACTTTTTGGTGAGCCGGCCTTCGGGTTCTATGCCTGTTTATATAACATATGCTTGATGGCGAGGTCAGATGTTCCTATCAACTTCGTGTTGAACCGACCTTCGGGTTCGATGCCTGTTTGTTTAACAAATGCCTGGCGGCGAGGTCAGATGTTGCTCTCAACTTCGTGTTGAGCGGGACTTAGTGTTCGATGCCTATTTGTTTAATAGATGCCTTAAGGCGAGGTCAGATATTCCTATGAACTTCAGGTTGAGCCGACATTCGGGTTCGATGCCTGTTTGTTTAACAGATGCCTGACGGTGAGGTCAGATGTTCTTCTCAACTTCGGGTTGAGCCGGCCATCAAATCTGATGCCTGTTTGTTTAACAAATGCCTAACAGCGAGGTCAGATGTTCTTATGAACATCGTGTTGAGCCGACCTTTGGGTTCGATGCCTGTTTGTTTAAGAGATGCCTAACCGCGAGGTCAGACGTTCCTCTTAACTTCGTGTTATGCCGGACTTCGGGTTCGATGCCTGGTTGTTTAACAGATGCCTGACGGCGAGGTCAGATGTTTTTCTCAACTACGTGTTGAGACAACCTTCGGGTTCGATGCCTGTTTGTTTAACATATGCCTCACGACGAGGTTAGATGTTCTTCTCAACTTTGGGTTGAGTCGGCCTTCGGGTTTGATGCATGTTTATTTAACAGATGCCTAACGACGAGGTCAGATGTTCTTCTCAATTTCGGGTTGAGCCGCCCTTCTGGTTCGATGCCTGTTTGTTTAACAGATGCCTGACGGCGATGTCAAATGTTCCACTCAACTTCATCTTGAGCCGGCCTTCGGGTTTGATGCCTGTTTTTTAACAAATACCTAACGATGAGGTCAGATGTTCTTCTCAACTTAAGGTTGAGCCGACCTTCAGGTTCGATGCCTGTTTGTTTAACAGATGCCTGACGGCGAGGTCAATTGTTCTACTCAACTTTTGGTTGAGCCGGCCTTCGGGTTCGACGCCTGTTTATTTAACATATGTGTGACGATGACGTCAAATGTTCATCTCAACTTCGTGTTGAGCCGGCCACCGGGTTCAATGCGTGTTTGTTTAACAGATGTCTTGACGGCGAGGTCAAATGTTCCTCTCAACTTCGTGTTAAGCCGACCTTCGGGTTCAATGCCTGTTTGTTTAACAGATTCCTGACGGCGAGGTCAGATGTTCTTCTCAACTTCGGGTTGAGCTGACCTTCTGGTTCGATGCCTAGTTGTTTAACAGATGCTTGACGGTGAGGTCAAATGTTCTTCTCAACATTTGGTTGAGCCGGCCTTTGGGTTCGATGCCTGTTTATTTAACATATGCTTGACGGTGGGGTCAGATGTTCCTCTCAACTTCGTGTTAAGCCGGCCTTCGGGTTCGATGCTCGTTTGTTTAACAAATGCCTGGCGGCGAGGTCAGATGTTGCTCTCAACTTCATGTTGAGCGGGACTTCGTGTTCGATGCCTATTTGTTTAACAGATGCCTTACGGCGAGGTCAGATATTCCTATGATCTTCGTGTTAAACCGGTCTTCAGGTTCTTTGCTTGTTTGTTTAACTGATGCGTGACGGCAAAGTCATATGTACTTCTCAGCTTCGTGTTGAGCCGGCCTTCGGGTTCGATGCATGTTTGTTTAACAAATACCTGACGGCGAGATTAGATGTTCTTCTAAACTTCGGGTTGACCTGGCATATGGGTTCGATTCCTGTTTTTTTAACTGATATCTAACCACAAGTTCAGATGTTCTTCTCAACTTTGGGTTGAGCTGGCCATCAAATTCGATGCCTGTTTGTTTAACAGATGCCTGATAGCGAGGTCAGATGTTCTTCCCAACTTCGGTTTGAGCCGGCCTACCGAGATCGATGCCTTTTTGTTTAACAGATCTCTAATGGCGAGGTCATATGTACTTCTCAACTTCGGGTTGAGCCGGCCTTCGGGTTCAATGCCTGTTTGTTTAACAGATTCCAGACGGTGAGGTCAGATGTTCTTCTCAACTTCGGGTTGACCCGGCCTTCGGGTTCGATGCGTGTTTATTTAACAGATGCAAAACAGATAGGTCAGATATTCTTCTCAGTTTTGGGTTGAGCCGACCATCAAATTCAATGCCTGTTTGTTTAACAGATGCGTGACAACAAGGTCATATGTTCTTCTCAACTTCGGGTTGAGCCGGCCTTCGTGTTTGATGCATGTTTGTTTAACAGATCCCTGACGGCGAGGTCAGATATTCCTATGAACATCGTGTTTAGCCAGCCTTCGGGTTCGATGCCTGTTTCTTTAACAGATGCCTGACGGCAAGGTCAGATGTTCTTTTCATCTTCGGGTTGAGCCGACCGTCTGGTTCGATGCCTGTTTGTTTAACATATGCCTGACGGCGAGGTCAAATGTTCTTCTCAACTTTTTGGTGAGCCGGCCTTCGGGTTCTATGCCTGTTTACATAACATATCCTTGATGGCGAGGTCAGATGTTCCTATCAACTTCGTGTTGAACCAGCCTTCGGGTTCGATGCCTGTTTGTTTAACAAATGCCTGGCGGCGAGGTCAGATGTTCTTCTCAACTTCGTGTTGAACCGGCCATCGGGTTCTATGCCTGTTTATATAACATATCCTTGATGGCGAGGTCAGATGTTCCTATCAACTTCGTGTTGAACCGGCCTTCCGGTTCGATGCCTGTTTGTTTAAC
The DNA here is from genome assembly GCA_963859935.3 of Lathyrus sativus. NCBI lineage: Eukaryota > Viridiplantae > Streptophyta > Magnoliopsida > Fabales > Fabaceae > Lathyrus > Lathyrus sativus. Next base: position 361,626,917 of record OZ012735.1, read on the forward strand.
AAATGCCTGGCGGCGAGGTCAGATGTTCTTCTCAACTTCGGGTTGAGCCGGCCTTCGTGTTTGATGCATGTTTGTTTAACAGATCCCTGACAGCGAGGTCAGATATTCCAATGAACATCGTGTTTAGCCAGCCTTCGGGTTCGATGCCTGTTTCTTTAACAGATGCCTAACAGCAAGGTCAGATGTTCTTTTCATCTTCGGGTTGAGCCGACCGTCTGGTTCGATGCCTGTTTGTTTAACATATGCCTGACGGCGAGGTAAAATGTTCTTCTCAACTTTTTGGTAAGCCGGCCTTCGGGTTCTATGCCTGTTTATATAACATATCCTTGATGGCGAGGTCAGATGTTCCTATCAACTTCGTGTTGAACCGGCCTTCGGGTTCGATGAATGTTTATTTAACAGATGCCTAACGACGAGGTCAGATGTTCTTCTCAATTTTGGGTTGAGCCGCCCTTCTGGTTCGATGCCTGTTTGTTTAACAGATGCCTGACGGTGATGTCAGATGTTCTTCTCAGTTTTGGGTTGAGCCGACCATCAAAATCGATGCCTGTTTGTTTAACAGATGCCTGATAGCGAGGTCAGATGTTCTTCCCAACTTCGGTTTGAGCCGGCCTACCGAGGTCGATGCCTTTTTGTTTAACAGATCTCTAATGGCGAGGTCAGATGTACTTCTCAACTTCGGGTTGAGCCGGCCTTCGGGTTCAATGCTTGTTTGTTTAATAGATTCCAGACAGCGAGGTCAGATGTTCTTCTCAACTTCAGGTTGACCCGGCCTTCGGGTTCGATGCGTGTTTATTTAACAGATGCCAGACATAGAGGTCAGATGTTCTTCTCAATTTTGGGTTGAGCCGACCATCAAATTCAATGTCTGTTTGTTTAACAGATGCGTGACAGCGAGGTCAGATGTTCTTCTCAACTTCGGGTTGAGCCGGCCTTCGTGTTTGATGCATGTTTGTTTAACAGATCCCTGACGGCGAGGTCAGATATTCCTATGAACATCGTGTTTAGCCAGCCTTCGGGTTCGATGCCTGTTTCTTTAACAGATGCCTAACGGCAAGGTCAGATGTTCTTTTCATCTTCGGGTTGAGCCGACCGTCTGGTTCGATGCCTGTTTGTTTAACATATGCCTGACGGCGAGGTCAAATGTTCTTCTCAACTTTTTAGTGAGCCGGCCTTCGGGTTCTATGCCTGTTTATATAACATATCCTTGATGGCGAGGTCAGATGTTCCTATAAACTTCGTGTTGAACCGGCCTTCGGGTTCGATGCCTGTTTGTTTAACAAATGCCTGGCGGCGAGGTCAGATGTTGCTCTCAACTTCGTGTTGAGCGGGACTTAGTGTTCGATGCATATTTGTTTAATAGATGCCTTAAGGCGAGGTCAGAAATTCCTATGAACTTCAGGTTGAGCCGGCATTCGGGTTCGATGCCTGTTTGTTTAACAGATGCCTGACGGTGAGGTCAGATGTTCTTCTCAACTTTGGGTTGAGACGGCCATCAAATCCGATGCCTGTTTGTTTAACAGATGCCTAACAGCAAGGTCAGATGTTCTTATGAACATCGTGTTGAGCCGACCTTTGGGTTCGATGCTTTTTTGTTTAAGAGATGCCTAACCGCGAGGTCAGATGTTCCTCTTAACTTCGTGTTATGCCGGACTTTGGGTTCGATGCCTGGTTGTTTAACAGATGCCTGACAGCGAGGTCAGATGTTTTTCTCAACTACGTGTTGAGACGACCTTCGGGTTCGATGCCTGTTTGTTTAACAGATGCCTCACGGCGAGGTTAGATGTTCTTCTCAACTTTGGGTTGAGTCGGCCTTCGGGTTTGATGCATGTTTATTTAACAGATGCCTAACGACGAGGTCAGATGTTCTTCTCAATTTTGGGTTGAGCCGCCCTTCTGGTTCGATGCCTGTTTGTTTAACAGATGCCTGACGGCGACGTCAAATGTTCCTCTCAACTTCGTCTTGAGCCGACCTTCGTGTTTGATGCCTGTTTGTTTAACAGATACCTAACGAAGAGGTCATATGTTCTTCTTAACTTCAGGTTGAGCCGACCTCCGGGTTCGATGCCTGTTTGTTTAACAAATGCCTGACAGCGAGGTCAAATGTTCTTCATAACTTTTGGTTGAGCCGGCTGTCGCTTCCGCGAAAATAAGGTGCCGGCAAAACAGAAGAGTCGCCACCTTTCGTTATTTATCCCTCGGAGCGGGAAAGGAAACGATCGGAAAATCCTGACGAAAAGGGGTAAGACAAGGTCGTCGCAACCGTCGTCTGGGTTCGGGAGTCGGTTAGGCAAGGGGAAGGTATTAGCACCCCTCACGTCCGTCGTACTCGACGGGATCCATGCTTGTTGTGTTTACTGGACGAGTTGGTTTATCTATCTACCTATCAAGGCTGGCTTAAAAGGAAAAGAAAATGACTCGGCAAAGCGTCGCGCTTTATGCCTACGTATTCTCATCAGAGAATGAGAAATCAGAGTCAACGTAGTTCGACCTACGACGGGTTATGGGGAAGGTGGCTCGCCAATACGTCAGTATTGTGCCTACGTACTCTCAACGGATGTGAGAGATCAGAGCTTACGTAGTTCGGGCTAATACGGATTATGGGAATTCAGATTCATCTGTTTTATCGAGTAGGGTTAAACAGCAGTTCCAGCAGTTAGGGACAAAGCCTGTTTGCGTTGGCGCTGAAGTTTAACGACACTCTTTTCTTCAGAAAATCTTTCCTTTGAATTATGGGCCCAAGGAGCAAAAAGGTTTGAAGTTTGTTTTCTGTCGTTTACGAAAGAAATATTTTTTATTGTGTTTGCAATTTCAATCGCACTAAAGACTATGACCTGAGAATGAATGCGTTGCCTGTCACCCAAAGGGTGCCATACTAAACATCCAGACTGTTGGAAAGAAGCCATTCATCCCTCCAAAGGAGAGATGTGATTGTCTTAGAAGGACTTTTAGTCATTGGGAAGAATGGAAGCACAGGATGCTTTCCATGTTTGTGAAAGAAATCATTCTAGTTCTAAGGCTCTCCCTATGTCCTATCTCCTAAACTTTCATCAGATACCCTCAGGCACAAGCAAATCCAAAGCTCCAAGCAACTTCAAGCAACTTCAAGCATCCTCCCGTTGTCTTCAACTTGTCTTCAATCTCAACCAAAGGCAAACCAAGCACAAACCCTAATCTAAGGGGACTAAGGAAGTTAAACTAGTTGAATTAGTAAATTAGGATCACCTAAAACCTAGTACTAAAGTTAGTCCTAACTAAAATACTAAAACCAATTGTAAAATCCTACAAAAATATCTATGGGAACCTAGGTCAATCATGACTCTACCACATTAGTTTCAAAGATCAAATCATCAAATTAGACCTAGAACTAAAACCTACATTACAAGGTATCAAACCTAAACCCTAAAAAGGAGGCACCTAAATATCAATCTAGAAAGCACACCTATTTTCATCACAAAAATGTGAGAAAAATACTATGGGAGCATACATGTCTAACCTAATCACACAAAAAATTAGGCTCAAAATCATCACCAAGTGATCACACTAAATTCCACAAAATTGGGTATCAAACATAATCATTTTAATATCAATTAAAATATAAAATTCCAATTAAATCAGAAAATTCATGAAATGAAAATATTTATTCTCTAAAAAATACTAGACTCAATCATGAGTAGGATGCAAAAAGAATGGGGTTAATTGGATTAATTTTCAATTTATTATGAATTTTTCAAGAACCATGAACAAAATGAAAAAATAATGAAAATCAAATTAAAATAAACAAGCGCACGGTGCAAATAGTAATCAGAATCAGTACAAATCATGGGTTGGGCCATCAGGGGGTGTGGATAGCACTTAGTTCACTAAGCCCAAAACCAGCTAGTAAGTGAAACGCATCGTTTCACTTACTCAGATCCTTCACACCTGAACTTTAAAACGTGGCCATTGGATCATGCTCCCAGTCCAAGTCAAACCCTCATCCAACGGTGCTAACATCATCTTCAACCTTTTGAACATCTGAGCTTCGCGCCCAGCTCCGGCCACCACCGGTGGAGCTCCAGTCACCATCCCCAACCCTAGTTCTCTCTAGGAGCCTCTATTGCAAATGGTCAAAACATGAAACTCATCCCAAATCTTGCCACGAATTCAACCATACACTTAGTTTCCTCTGAAACATCAAGATTCACCATATCCAAATCTCAACTGAAAATGGTGATTCCCCTATTTAACATATGCTTGACGGTGAGGTCAGATGTTCCTCTCAACTTCGTGTTGAGCCGACCTTCGGGTTCGATGCCCGTTTGTTTAACAAATGCCCGGCGGCGAGGTCAGATGTTGCTCTCAACTTCGTGTTGAACGGGACTTCGTGTTCGATGCCTATTTGTTTAACAGATGCCTTACGACGAGGTCAGATATTCCTATGAACTTCGTGTTAAACCGGTCTTCGGGTTCTATGCCTGTTTGTTTAACTGATGCCTGACGGCAAGGTCATATGTACTTCTCAACTTCGTGCTGAGCCGGCCTTCAGGTTCGATGCCTGTTTGTTTAGCAGATACCTGACGGCGACATCAGATGTTCTTCTCAACTTCGGGTTGACCTGGCCTTCGGGTTCAATTCCTGTTTTTTTAACAGATACCTGACAGTGAGGTCAGATGTTCTTCTCAACTTCGGGTTGAGCCGACCTCCGGGTTGGATCCCTGTTTGTTTAACAGATCACTGACGGCAACGTCAGATGTACTTCTCAACTTTGTGTTGAGCCGCCCTTCGGGTTCGATGCCTGTTTGTTTAACAAATGCCTGACGGCAAGGTCAAATGTTCCTCTCAACTTCTTGTTGAGCCGGCCTTCGGGTTCGATGCCTGTTTGTTTAACATATGCCAGACGGCGAGGTCTAATGTTCTTATCAACTTCGGGTTGAGCTGGCCATCAAATTTGATGCCTGTTTGTTTAACAATGCCTGACAGCGAGGTCATATGTTCTTCTCAACTTCGGGTTAAGTCAGCCTTCATGCTCGATGCCTGTTTGTTTAACAGATCCCTGACAGCGAGGTCAGATATTCCTATGAACTTCGTGTTGAGCCGACCTTCAGGTTCGATGCCTGTTTGTTTAATAGATGCCTAACAGCGAGGTCAGATTTTCCTCTCAACTTCGTTTTGTGCCAGCCTTCGGGTTCGATGCCTGTTTGTTTAACAGATGCCAGACGGCAATGTCAAATAGTTTTCTCAACTACGGGTTGAGACGACGTTCGGGTTCGATGCCTGTTTGTTTAACAGATGCCTGACGGCGAGGTCAAGTATTCCTCTCAACTTCGGGTTGAGTCGGCCTTTGGGTTTGATGCCTGTTTGTTTAACAGATGCCTGACGGCGAGGTCTAATATTCTTATCAACTTCGGGTTGAGTTGGCCATCAAATTCGATGTCTGTTTGTTTAACAGATGCGTGACATCGAGGTCAGATGTTCTTCTCAACTTTGGGTTGAGCCGACCTTCGTGTTTGATGCCTGTTTATTTAATAGATCCATGATGGCAAGGTCAGATATTCCTATGAACTTTGTGTTGAGCCAGCCTTCGGGTTTGATGCCTGTTTGTTTAACAGATGCTTGACGGTGAGGTCAGATGTTCTTCTCAACTTTGGTTTGAGCTGGCCGTCGGGTTCGATGCCTGTTTGTTTAACATATGCCTGACGGCGAGGTCAAATGTTCTTCTCAACTTTTGGTTGATCCGACCTTCGGGTTTGATGCCTGTTTATTTAACATATGCTTGACGGCGAGGTCATATGTTTCTTTCAACTTCGTGTTCGATGCCTATTTGCTTAACAGATGCCTTACGCAGAGGTAAGATATTCCTATGAACTTCGTGTTGAGTCGGCCTTCGGGTTTGATCCCTATTTGTTTAACAGATGCCTAACAGCGAGGTTAGATGTTCTTCTCAACTTCGGGTTAAGCCGACTTCTAGGTTGGATCCCTGTTTGTTTAACAGATCCCTGACGGCAAGGTCAGATGTACTTCATAACTTTGTGTTGAGCCGCCCTTCGGGTTTGATCCCTGTTTGTTTAACAGATGCCTGGCGGCGAGGTCAAATGTTCCTCTTAACTTCTTGTTGAGCCGGCGTTCGGGTTCGATGCCTGTTTGTTTAACATATGCCAGACGGCGAGGTCTAATGTTCTTATCAACTTTGGGTCGAGTTGGCCATCAAATTCGATGCCTGTTTGTTTAACAGTGTCTGACAGCGAGGTCAGATGTTCATCTCAACTTCGGGTTGAGCCGGCCTTCGCGCTCGATGCCTGTTTGTTTAACAGATCCCTGACAGCGAGGTCAGATATTCCTATGAACTTCGTGTTGAGCCGGCCTTCGGGTTCGATTCCTGTTTGTTTAATAGATGCCTGACGGTGAGGTCATATGTTCCTCTCATCTTCGTGTTGTGCCAGCCTTCGGGTTCGATGCATGTTTGTTTAACGGATGCCAGACGGCTAGGTCAAATGTTTTTCTCAACTACGGGTTGATACGGCGTTCAGGTTCGATTCCGGTTTGTTTAAAAGATGCCTCACAGTAAGGTAAGATGTTCTTCTCAACTTTGGGTTGAGCCAGCCTTCGGGTTTGATGCATGTTTGTTTAACAGATGCCTAACGGGGACGTCAAATGTTCCTCTCAACTTCGTGTTGTGTCGGCCTTCAGGTTTGATGCCTGTTTGTTTAACAGATGCCTGACGGGGACGTCAAATGTTCCTCTCAACTTCGTGTTGAGCCGGCCTTCGGGTTCGATGCCTGTTTGTTTAACAGATTCCTGACGGCGAGATCAAATGTTCTTCTCAACTTTTGGTTGATCCGGCCTTCGGGTTCGATGCCTGTTTATTTAACATATGCTTGACGGAGAGGTCAAATGTTCCTCTCAACTTCGTGTTGAGCGAGCCTTCGGGTTCGATGCCCGTTTGTTTAACAAATTCCTGGCGGCAAGGTCAGATGTTGCTCTCAACTTCGTGTTGAGCGGGACTTCGTGTTCGATGCCTATTTGTTTAACAGATGCCTTACGGCGAGGTAAGATATTCCTATGAACTTCGTGTTGAGTCGGCCTTCGAGTTCAATGCCTGTTTGTTTAATAGATGCATGGCAGCGAGGTCAGATGTTCTTCTCAACTTCAGGTTCAGCCGCCCTTCAGGTTAGATACGTGTTTGTTTAACAGATGCCTAATGGCGAGGTCAAATGTTCCTCTCAACTTTGTGTTGAGCCAGCATTGGGGTTCGATGCTTATTTGTTTAACCGATGCCTGGCGGCGAGGTTAGATGATCTTTTCACCTTCAGTTTGAGCCGGCCTTCAGGTTTGATTCCTGTTTGTTTAACTGATGCTTGACCACGAGGTCAGATGTTCTTCTCAACTTCGGGATGAGCCGACCATCAATCTCGATGCCTATTTGTTTAACAGATGCCTGACAGCGAGGTCAGATGTTGTTCTCAACTTCGCGTTGAGCCGGCTTCCGGGTTGGATGCCTGTTTGTTTAACAGATCCCTGACGGCAAGGTCAGATGTACTTCTCAACTTTGTGTTGAGCCGCCTTTCGGGTTCGATGCCTGTTTATTTAACAGATGCCTGACGGCGAGGTCAAATGTTCCTCTCAACTTCTTGTTTAGCCGGCCTTCGGGTTCGATGCCTGTTTGTTTAACATATGCCAGACGACGAGGTCTAATGTTCTTATCAACTTCGGGTCGAGCTGGACATAAACATTGATGCCTGGTTGTTTAACAGTGTCTTACAGCGAGGTCAGATGTTGTTCTCAACTTCGGGTTGAGCTGGCCTTCGTGCTCGATGCCTGTTTGATTAACAGATCCCTGACGGCGAGGTCAGATATTCCTATGAACTTCGTGTTGAGCCGGCCTTCGGATTCGATGGTTGTTTGTTTAATAGATGCCTGACGGCGAGGTCAGATGTTCCTCTCAACTTCGTGTTGTGCCAGCCTTCGGGTTCGATGCATGTTTGTTTAACGGATGTCAGACGGCTAGGTCAAATGTTTTTCTCAACTACGGGTTGAGACGGCGTTCGGGTTCGATTCCTGTTTGTTTAAAAGATGCCTCACGGTGAGGTAAGATGTTCTTCTCAACTTTGGGTTGAGCCAGCCTTCGATTTGATGTATGTTTGTTTAACAGATGCCTGACGGGGACGTCAAATGTTCCTCTCAACTTCGTGTTCTGCCGGCTTTCAGGTTCGATGCCTGTTTGTTTAACAGATGCCTGACGGGGACGTCAAATGTTCCTCTCAACTTCGTGTTGATCCGGCCTTCGGGTTCGATGCCTGTTTGTTTAACAGATGCCTGACGGCGAGATCAAATGTTCTCCTCAACTTTTGGTTGATCCGGCCTTCGGGTTCGATGCCTGTTTATGTAACATATGCTTGACGGAGAGGTCAAATGATCCTCTCAACTTCGTGTTGAGCCGGCCTTTGGGTTCGATTCCCGTTTGTTTAAAAAATGGATGGTGGCGAGGTCAGATGTTGCTCTCAACTTCCTGTTGAGCGGGACTTCGTGTTCGATGCCTATTTGTTTAACAGATGCCTTACGGCGAGGTCAGATATTCCTATGAACTTCGTGTTGAGTCGGCCTTTGAGTTCGATGCCTGTTTTTTTAATGGAAGCCTGACAGCGAGGTCAGATGTACTTCTCAACTTCTGGTTGAGCCGCCCTTCGGGTTCGATGCGTGTTTGTTTAACAGATGCCTAATGGCAAGGTCAAATGTTCCTCTCAACTTTGTGTTGAGCCGGCATTGGGGTTCGATGCTTATTTGTTTAACAGATGCTTGGCAGCGAGGTCAGATGTTCTTCTCACCTTTAGTTTGAGCCGGCCTTCGGGTTTGATTCCTGTTTGTTTAACTGATGCTTGACCACGAGGTCAGATGTTCTTCTCAACATCGGGTTGAGCCAGCCTCCGGGTTGGATGCCTGTTTGTTTAACAGATCCCTGACGCGAAGGTCAGATGTACTTCTCAACTTTGTGTTGAGCCGCCCTTCGGGTTCGATGCCTGTTTGTTTAACAGATGCTTGACGGCGAGGTCAAATGTTCCTCTCAACTTCTTGTTGAGCCGGCCTTCGTGTTCGATGCCTGCTTGTTTAACATATGCCAGACGGCGAGGTTTAATGTTCTTATCAACTTCGGATTGAGCTGGCCATCAAGTTCGATGCCTGTTTGTTTAACAGTGCTTGACAGCGAGGTCAGATGTTCTTCTCAACTTCGGGTTGAGCCGGCCTTCGTGCTCGATGCCTGTTTGTTTAACAGATCCCTGACGGCGAGGTCAGATATTCCTATGAACTTCGTGTTGAGCCGGCCTTCGGGTTCGATGCCTGTTTGTTTAATAGATGCCTGACGGCGAGGTCAGATGTTCCTCTCAACTTTGTGTTGTGCCAGCCTTCGAGTTCGATTCCTGTTTGTTTAACAGATGCCTGACGGCTAGGTCAAATGTTTTTCTTAACTACGAGTTAAGACGATGTTCGGGTTCGATGCCTGTTTGTTTAACAAATGCCTGACGGCGAGGTCAAATATTCCTCTCAACTTTGGGTTGAGTCGGCCTTCGGGTTTGATGCCTGTTTGTTTAACAGATGCCTGACGGTGAGGTCTAATATTCTTATCAACTTCGGGTTGAGTTGGCCATCAAATTCGATGTCTGTTTGTTTAACAGATGCGTGACATCGAGGTCAGATGTTCTTCTCAACTTTGGGTTGAGCCGACCTTCGTGTTTGACGCTTGTTTGTTTAACAGATCCTTGACGGCGAGGTCAGATATTCCTATGAACTTTGTGTTGAGCCAGCCTTCGGGTTCGATGCCTGTTTGTTTAACAAATGCTTGACGGTGAGGCCAGATGTTCTTCTCAACTTGGGGGTGAGCCGGCCGTCGGGTTCGATGCCTGTTTGTTTAACATATGCCTGACGGCGAGGTCAAATGTTCTTCTCAACTTTTAGTTGAGCCGACCTTCGGGTTCGATGCATGTTTATTTAACATATGCTTGACGACGAGGTCATATGTTTTTTTCAACTTCGTGTTCGATGCGTATTTGCTTAACAGATGCCTTACAGAGAGCTCAGATATTTCTATGAACTTCGTGTTGAGTCGGCCTTCCGGTTTGATCCCTGTTTGTTTAATAGATGCCTGACAGCGAGGTCAGATGTTCTTCTCAACTTCAGGTTAAGCCAGCCTCCGGGTTGGATCCCTGTTTGTTTAACAGATCCCTGACGGCAAGGTCAGATGTACTTCTCAACTTTGTATTAAGCCACCCTTCGGGTTGGATGCCTGTTTGTTTAACAGATGCCTGACGGCGAGGTCAAATGTTCCTCTCAACTTCTTGTTGAGCCGACCTTCGGGTTCGATGCCTGTTTGTTTAACATATGCCAGACGGCGAGGTCTAATGTTCTTATCAACTTTGGGTTGAGCTGGCCATCAAATTCGATGCCCGTTTGTTTAACAAATTCCTGGCGGCAAGGTCAGATGTTGCTCTCAACTTCGTGTTGAGCGGGACTTCGTGTTCGATGCCTATTTGTTTAACAGATGCCTTACGGCGAGGTAAGATATTCCTATGAACTTCGTGTTGAGTCGGCCTTCGAGTTCAATGCCTGTTTGTTTAATAGATGCATGGCAGCGAGGTCAGATGTTCTTCTCAACTTCAGGTTCAGCCGCCCCTCGGGTTAGATACGTGTTTGTTTAACAGATGCCTAATGGCGAGGTCAAATGTTCCTCTCAACTTTGTGTTGAGCCAGCATTGGGGTTCGATGCTTATTTGTTTAACCGATGCCTGGCGGCGAGGTTAGATGATCTTTTCACCTTCAGTTTGAGCCGGCCTTCAGGTTTGATTCCTGTTTGTTTAACTGATGCTTGACCACGAGGTCAGATGTTCTTCTCAACTTCGGGATGAGCCGACCATCAATCTCGATGCCTATTTATTTAACAGATGCCTGACAGCGAGGTCAGATGTTGTTCTCAACTTCGCGTTGAGCCGGCTTCCGGGTTGGATGCCTGTTTGTTTAACAGATCCCTGACGGCAAGGTCAGATGTACTTCTCAACTTTGTGTTGAGCCGCCTTTCGGGTTCGATGCCTGTTTATTTAACAGATGCCTGACGGCGAGGTCAAATGTTCCTCTCAACTTCTTGTTTAGCCGGCCTTCGGGTTCGATGCCTGTGTGTTTAACATATGCCAGACGACGAGGTCTAATGTTCTTATCAACTTCGGGTCGAGCTGGACATAAACATTGATGCCTGGTTGTTTAACAGTGTCTTACAGCGAGGTCAGATGTTGTTCTCAACTTCGGGTTGAGCTGGCCTTCGTGCTCGATGCCTGTTTGATTAACAGATCCCTGAAGGCGAGGTCAGATATTCCTATGAACTTCGTGTTGAGCCGGCCTTCGGATTCGATGGTTGTTTGTTTAATAGATGCCTGACGGCGAGGTCAGATGTTCCTCTCAACTTCGTGTTGTGCCAGCCTTCGGGTTCGATGCATGTTTGTTTAACGGATGTCAGACGGCTAGGTCAAATGTTTTTCTCAACTACGGGTTGAGACGGCGTTCGGGTTCGATTCCTGTTTGTTTAAAAGATGCCTCACGGTGAGGTAAGATGTTCTTCTCAACTTTGGGTTGAGCCAGCCTTCGGTTTGATGTATGTTTGTTTAACAGATGCCTGACGGGGACGTCAAATGTTCCTCTCAACTTCGTGTTCTGCCGGCTTTCAGGTTCGATGCCTGTTTGTTTAACAGATGCCTGACGGGGACGTCAAATGTTCCTCTCAACTTCGTGTTGATCCGGCCTTCGGGTTCGATGCCTGTTTGTTTAACAGATGCCTGACGGCGAGATCAAATGTTCTCCTCAACTTTTGGTTGATCCGGCCTTCGGGTTCGATGCCTGTTTATGTAACATATGCTTGACGGAGAGGTCAAATGATCCTCTCAACTTCGTGTTGAGCCGGCCTTTGGGTTCGATGCCCGTTTGTTTAAAAAATGGATGGTGGCGAGGTCAGATGTTGCTCTCAACTTCCTGTTGAGCGGGACTTCGTGTTCGATGCCTATTTGTTTAACAGATGCCTTACGGCGAGGTCAGATATTCCTATGAACTTCGTGTTGAGTCGGCCTTTGAGTTCGATGCCTGTTTTTTTAATGGAAGCCTGACAGCGAGGTCAGATGTACTTCTCAACTTCTGGTTGAGCCGCCCTTCGGGTTCGATGCGTGTTTGTTTAACAGATGCCTAATGGCAAGGTCAAATGTTCCTCTCAACTTTGTGTTGAGCCGGCATTGGGGTTCGATGCTTATTTGTTTAACAGATGCTTGGCAGCGAGGTCAGATGTTCTTCTCACCTTTAGTTTGAGCCGGCCTTCGGGTTTGATTCCTGTTTGTTTAACTGATGCTTGACCACGAGGTCAGATGTTCTTCTCAACTTCGGGTTGAGCCAGCCTCCGGGTTGGATGCCTGTTTGTTTAACAGATCCCTGACGCGAAGGTCAGATGTACTTCTCAACTTTGTGTTGAGCCGCCCTTCGGGTTCGATGCCTGTTTGTTTAACAGATGCTTGACGGCGAGGTCAAATGTTCCTCTCAACTTCTTGTTGAGCCGGCCTTCGTGTTCGATGCCTGCTTGTTTAACATATGCCAGACGACGAGGTTTAATGTTCTTATCAACTTCGGGTTGAGCTGGCCATCAAGTTCGATGCCTGTTTGTTTAACAGTGCCTGACAGCGAGGTCAGATGTTCTTCTCAACTTCGGGTTGAGCCGGCCTTCGTGCTCGATGCCTGTTTGTTTAACAGATCCCTGACGGCGAGGTCAGATATTCCTATGAACTTCGTGTTGAGCCGGCCTTCGGGTTCGATGCCTGTTTGTTTAATAGATGCCTGACGGCGAGGTCAGATGTTCCTCTCAACTTTGTGTTGTGCCAGCCTTCGAGTTCGATTCCTGTTTGTTTAACAGATGCCTGACGGCTAGGTCAAATGTTTTTCTTAACTACGAGTTAAGACGATGTTCGGGTTCGATGCCTGTTTGTTTAACAAATGCCTGACGGCGAGGTCAAATATTCCTCTCAACTTTGGGTTGAGTCGGCCTTCGGGTTTGATGCCTGTTTGTTTAACAGATGCCTGACGGTGAGGTCTAATATTCTTATCAACTTCGGGTTGAGTTGGCCATCAAATTCGATGTCTGTTTGTTTAACAGATGCGTGACATCGAGGTCAGATGTTCTTCTCAACTTTGGGTTGAGCCGACCTTCGTGTTTGACGCTTGTTTGTTTAACAGATCCTTGACGGCGAGGTCAGATATTCCTATGAACTTTGTGTTGAGCCAACCTTCGGGTTCGATGCCTGTTTGTTTAACAAATGCTTGACGGTGAGGCCAGATGTTCTTCTCAACTTGGGGGTGAGCCGGCCGTCGGGTTCGATGCCTGTTTGTTTAACATATGCCTGACGGCGAGGTCAAATGTTCTTCTCAACTTTTAGTTGAGCCGACCTTCGGGTTCGATGCATGTTTATTTAACATATGCTTGACGACGAGGTCATATGTTTTTTTCAACTTCGTGTTCGATGCGTATTTGCTTAACAGATGCCTTACAGAGAGCTCAGATATTTCTATGAACTTCGTGTTGAGTCGGCCTTCCGGTTTGATCCCTGTTTGTTTAATAGATGCCTGACAGCGAGGTCAGATGTTCTTCTCAACTTCAGGTTAAGCCAGCCTCCGGGTTGGATCCCTGTTTGTGTAACAGATCCCTAACGGCAAGGTCAGATGTACTTCTCAACTTTGTATTAAGCCGCCCTTCGGGTTGGATGCCTGTTTGTTTAACAGATGCCTGACGGCGAGGTCAAATGTTCCTCTCAACTTCTTGTTGAGCCGACCTTCGGGTTCGATGCCTGTTTGTTTAACATATGCCAGACGGCGAGGTCTAATGTTCTTATCAACTTTGGGTTGAGCTGGCCATCAAATTCGATGCTTGTTTGTTTAACAGTGTCTGGCAGCATGGTCAGATGTTCTTCTCAACTTCGGGTAGAGCCGACCTTCGTGCTCGATGCCTCTTTGTTTAACAGATCCCTGACGGCGAGGTTAGATATTCCTATGAACTTCGTGTTGAGCCGGCCTTCGGGTTTGATGCATGTTTGTTTAACGGATGCCAGACGGCTAGGTCAAATGTTCCACTCAACTTTGTGCTGTGCCAGCCTTCGGGTTCGATGCCTGTTTGTTTAACAGATGCCAGACGACTAGGTCAAATGTTTTTCTCAACTACGGGTTGAGACGGCGTTCGGGTTCGATTCCTGTTTGTTTAAAAGATGCCTCACGGTGAGGTAAGATGTTCTTTTCAACTTTGGGTTGAGCCAGCCTTCGGGTTTGATGCATGTTTGTTTAACAGATGCCTGGCAGGGACGTCAAATGTTCCTCTCAACTTCGTGTTGAGCCGGCCTTCGGGTTAGATGTCTGTTTGTTTAACAGATGCCTGATGGCGAGATCAAATGTTCTTCTTAACTTTTGGTTAAGCCGGCCTTCGGGTTCGATGCCTGTTAATTTAACATATGCTTGACGGCGAGGTCAAATGTTCCTCTCAACTTCGTGTTGAGCCGGCCTTCGGGTTCGATGCCCGTTTGTTTAAGAAATGCCTGGCGGCGAGCTCAGATGTTGCTCTCAACTTTGTGTTGAGCGGGACTTCGTGTTCGTTGCCAAAATTTTTAACAGATGCCTTACAGCGAGGTCAGATATTCCTATGAACTTCGTGTTGAGTCGGGCTTCGAGTTCGATGCCTGTTTGTTTAATAGATGCCTGACAGCGAGGTCAGATGTTCTTCTCAACTTAAGGTTGAGCCGCCCTTCGGGTTCGATGCATGTTTGTTTAACTGATGCCTAATGGCGAGGTCAAATGTTCCTCTCAACTTTGTGTTGAGCCGGCATTGGGGTTCGATGCTTATTTGTTTAACAGATGCCTGGCGGCGAGGTCAGATGTTCTTCTCACCTTCGGTTTGAGCCGGCCTTCGGGTTTGATTCCTGTTTGTTTAACTGATGCTTGACCACGAGGTCAGATGTTCTTCTCAACTTCGGGATGAGCCGACCATCAATCTCGATGCCTATTTGTTTAACAGATGCCTGACAGTGAGGTCAGATGTTCTTCTCAACTTCGGGTTGAGCCGGCCTCCGGGTTGGATGCCTGTTTGTTTAACAGATCCCTGACGGCAAGGTCAGATGTACTTCTCAACTTTGTGTAGAGCCGCCCTTCGGGTTCGATGCCTGTTTCTTTAACAGATGCCTGACGGCAAGGTCAAATGTTCCTCTCAACTTCTTGTTGAGTCGGCCTTCGGGTTCGATGCCTGCTTGTTTAACATATGACAGACGGCGAGGTCTAATGTTCTTATCAACTTTGGGTTGAGCTGGCCATCAAGTTCGATGCCTGTTTGTTTAACAGTGCCTGACAGCGAGGTCAGATGTTCTTCTCAACTTCGGGTTGAGCCGACCTGCGTGCTCGATGACTGTTTGTTTAACAGATCCCTGACGGCGAGGTCAGATATTCCTATGAACTTCGTGTTGAGCCGGCCTTTGGGTTCGATGCCTGTTTGTTTAATAGATGCCTGACGGTGAGGTCAGATGTTCCTCTCAACTTTGTGTTGTGTCAGCCTTCGGGTTCGATGCCTGTTTGTTTAACAGATGCCTGACGGCTAAGTCAAATGTTTTTCTCAACTACGGGTTGAGACGATGTTCGGGTTCGATGCATGTTTGTTTAACAGATACCTGACGGCGAGGTCAAATATTCCTCTCAACTTCGGGTTGAGTCGGCCTTCGGGTTCGATGCCTGTTTGTTTAACAGATGCCTGACGGCGAGGTCTAATATTCTTGTTACCTTCGGGTTGAGCTGGCCATCAAATTCGATGTCTGTTTATTTAACAGATGTGTGACAGCAAGGTCAGATGTTCTTCTCAACTTCGGGTTGAGCCGGCCTTCGTGCTCGATGTCGGTTTGTTTGACAGATCCCTGACGGCGAGGTCAGATATTCCTATGAACTTCGTGTTGAGCCGGCCATCGGGTTTGATGCCTATTTGTTTAATAGATGCCTGACGGCGAGGTCAGATGTTCCTCTCAACTTTGTGTTGTACCACCCTTCAGGTTCGATGCTTGTTTGTTTAACAGATGCCAGACGGCTAGGTCAAATGTTTTTCTCAACTACGGGTTAAGACAGCGTTCGGGTTCGATTCCTGTTTGTTTAGATGCATCACAGGGAGGTAAGATGTTCTTTTCAACTTTGGGTTGAGCCAGCCTTCAGGTTTGATGCATGTTTGTTTAACAGATGCCTGATGGGAACGTCAAATGTTCCTCTCAACTTCTTGTTGAGCCGGCCTTCAGGTTCGATGCCTGTTTGTCTAACAGATGCCTGACGGGGATGTCAAATGTTCCTCTCAACTTCGTGTTAAGCCGGCCTTCGGGTTAGATATCTGTTTGTTTAACAGATGCCTGACGGTGAGATCAAATGTTCTTCTCAACTTTTGGTTGAGCCGGCCTTCGGGTTCGATGCCTGTTTATTTAACATATGCTTGACGGCGAGGTCAAATGTTCCTCTCAACTTCGTGTTGAGCCGGACTTCGGGTTCGATGCCCGTTTGTGTAACAAATGTCTGGCGGCGAGCTCAAATTTTGCTCTCAACTTCGTGTTTAGCGGGACTTCGTGTTCGATGCCTATATGTTTAATAGATGCCTTACGGTGAGGTCAGATATTCCTATGAACTTCGTGTTTAGCCGGCCTTCGGGTTCAATGCCTGTTTGTTTAACAGATGCCTGACAGCGACGTTAGATGTTCTTCTCAACTTTGGGGTTAGCCGCCCTTCGGGTTCGATGCCTGTTTATTTAACATATGCCTGAAGACGAGGTCAAATATTCCTCTCAACTTCGTGTTGAGCCGGTCTTGGGCTTCGATGCCTATTTGTTTAACAGATGCCGAGCAGCGAGGTCAGATGTTCTTCTCACCTTCGGTTTGAGCAGGCGTTCGGGTTCGATTCCTGTTTATTTAACTTATCCCTAACCACGAGGTCAGATGTTCTTCTCAACTTCGGGATGAGCCGACCATCAATCTCGATGCCTGACAGCGAGGTCAGATGTTCTTCTCAACTTCGGGTTGGGCCGGCCTCCGGGTTCTATGCCTGTTTGTTTAACAGATCGCTGACGGCAAGGTCAGATGTACTTCTAAACTTTGTGTTGAGCCGCCCTTCAGGTTCAATGCCTGTTTGTTTAACAAATGCCTGACGGCGAGGTCAAATGTTCCTCTTAACTTCTTGTTGAGCCGGCCTTCGGGTTTGATGTCTATTTGTTTAACATATGCGAGACGGCGAGGTCTAATGTTCTTATTAACTTCGGCTTAAGCTGGCCATCAAATTCGATGCCTGTTAATTTAATAGTTCCTGACAGCGATGTCAAATGTTCTTCTCAACTTCGGGTTGAGCCGGCCTTCGTGCTCGATGCCTGTTTGTTTAACAGATCCCTGACGCCGAGGTCAGATATTCCTATGAAATTCGTGTTGAGCCGGCCTTCGGGTTCGATGCCTGTTTGTTTAACAGATGCCTGAAAGCGAGGTCAGATGTTCTTCTCAACTTCGGGTTGAGCCGGCCTTCGGATTCGATGCCTGTTTGTTTAACAGATGCCTAACTGTTGCACCCCAAAATTTGCCCAACCTCTTTTCTTACTTGGTTTATGTTTCATTGCATTAACATTTGCATAGTTATATCATTTGCATATCATGATATCATTCATATAGAAGGGGATCAAGTGTGATTTTTATCAAGAGAAGCCTAGCAAGAGGTCTTAATCAAGATTGAGAAGTTATCAAAGTCATCAGGAGGTGGTTTGAGTGCCTAAGGGTTTAGATGCTTGCATGTGGATTTTCTCCTAACTTGAGGATCAATTGAAGACCATCAGAGGGATGTGAGGTTTTTAATATGAGAAAAGGATGTGTATGGAGCTTATAGAATGCCTAGAGGGCCATGGGAGAGTTCAATCAAGTCATTGTGTCAAATGCAAGAGCCACAGTTGAGGTGCAAGCAATTAGGGTTTCATCTGGGTCAATCATAGGTCAACTGTGCAATTGAAGAGTATCAAAGCCTACTTTTAGGTCATGGAGTTCATGAAATGATATGATGAGACATTAGTGGTGTTTTGCCAAGATCAAGTCAAGAAGAGACAAGAGTGTGGGAAGTTGCTAAATTAGGGTTTTAGTGTAAAATTCCCTGTAAGATGCAAGTTTCAAATGGATATTTGGCCAACATGAAACTTATAGAGCATCTCAATACCTTTAATTTGATTACTAGAAGTCCTCAAAGGGATTTATAGAACTCATGTTATGGTCCAGACAAGTTACAAGTCCTCAGATGCCTCTGAAATTTGTCTGTGAAAATCATCTGACTTCAAAGCTATTTTTGACCTAGACGGAGGGTTCACCTGAACTTTTGGCCAACCTAAAAGTTGTTCCTCATGATCTTAGCTTTCTAAATTGTACTAGACGTCTTCCATCTGATTTGTAGAACTCAAGTTATGAGGTTTACAAGTCAGGGGTATTTTGGGAAAGTGAGATTATAGGTCATTTTCAATCATAGGTTAAAATCTCCAACTTGCACTTGTGAAATGGATTTTTGTTCAATATGAAACTTGTTCAAAATGTGGTTTTTAGGCTAACCAAGAAGTCATGATGGATTGATTGGGCTCATATCAAGATTTGGTTTGAAATGGCTTAAAAAGGGAGATTTTCAAAGGATTCAAAATTGAAAAATCCAAATTAATGGTTAAGTGACCAAACAAGTCAAATAAGTGCTCATTTTGATTGGAAATTTCATTTCAAGCACAATGACATTGGTGGATTTTTGAGTTTAGGCCAATTTTCACAAGTTATAATGCTGTTGCTTCATGTGCAAGTTACATATCCAAAACATTCACCCAGGCATTTCAAGTGTTCCTTTTGATCTGAATGCATTCACAAGGCAATTTGCAAGTGATTAGAAGCTTCTAGGGCAACATGAAACACCCTCATTTTCGTGACTGTCACATGTGTCACACCCTCATTTTCTCCTTTAGCATTTATACCCTACATTCGCCATACCATACATCATTTTATTGCATATCGAGCATGTGGGTACGGATTGGGTCGATTTGTCATTTTCCATTTCAAATGAGATAACTTGTCTATCTTGGACTACATGGAAGAAAAGGTTCATTATCTAAGGTTTGATCTAAATTGGAAAGTCTACTCATGTGGATTTCTTCAAGAAGAAGTTACTTGACAAAATATTAGGATATTTAAGATATATTCCTAATGACCATGAAATGCAAGGCATAATTCAAGATTGCTTCATCCAATTTTGATTTAAATTCTTGATCAAGTGGAGTTCAAATTTGCATAGCATGAGTCAAGATCACAAGTCCATAACTCAAGACTTCGTCCATTTCAAACTTAATGGTCCTAAGGAAATCCATCATGAATTCAAGATTAAAAGCAAGAATATTACAAAGAGAAGTTTTATTACATTACAAGAATGTCATTTGTTGCAAGATTTCCAACTCTAAGTAATGTTTAGAAATTAATTTATTTCTAATACTTCATTCAAGTCTCTAGTCAAATTCATGTTATGGTAATACCACACCAAGTCTACATTATGTTTACAAACATCCAAGAAACATGCAAGGATTAAATCAAGATTGGAATATTTTAAGACCAAGAATATGCATGTTTAATCAAGGCAAAATAGTCCCATGCAAGAGGTGACAAATTTCTTCATGTCACAAGATCACGTGTCACAAGACCAAGGGAATAACATGTGGCAATGCATCTAAATATCATATTTCAAAATGCTGTCAAGAGGTAGTAGCTTTGACCAAGAGGAGCTGTCCAAACACAAACCAATAAAATGGGTGCAAGGCACAAGGTGCTGCAGAAAAACAGCATAGGCAAAGTGCAACAGCAAAAATGCAGCATAGCTCTTGCATGGAAATGGAAAGAAATAGAGTGGCATGAGGAAAGGTGGTAAGAGATACCACTCCATGAAAAATCTGATATGTGGGGAGAAGTGAAAACCCTAGAGGAGCTGAGATAAGAGGAGGGGGCTGTAAACAAAAAAGGGATCACTCTTCATTCATTCAACATCCATTCTACACACCTTTGCAAAACCAGAAAATAGAGAGAGCAAAGAAAGCCCTAAAAAACCAGAAAAATAGAAAGCTTTACAAACTAGAAAAAGAGAGTGATATAGAACCAAGAGGATCATTGAGAAACAAAACCTTCACAACATAGAGTGAAGAGGAGTGAAGTACTTTCAACTAGGACCAAGGAGGACTTGCAAGAAGGATAGAAAGCTCTTGGGTATCCATTTCCTCCAACCTCTCTCCCTTTATTTTTGCTCTTACATTCATTTTGTTTACTCATTTATGTATTGTTGTATTGTATGTTTCATGTAAGGTTCCAAAGGGACCAAGAAACCATTCTTAAGAAACCACAAAAACGAAAGAAAAACATAGAAAAAGTTAGGTTTTTCACTCTGGTAGCCTGACACGGGCCGTGTCACATAACACGGCCACCCGTGTTGCACTTTTGTTTGAGGTTTCAACATCCAAAAACCCCAGGCTTCACAACACGGGCCGTGTCACACAACACGGCCACCCGTGTTGCACCTCTGTTTGCCCTAAAAATCATTTTTCACCTAGACTTTACAACACGGGCCGCGTCACACAACACGGCCACCCTTGTTGCACCTCTGTCATGCCATAAAACTCACATTGCAGGTACCCTATGATACGGGCCGTGTCATACAACACGGCCACCCGTGTTACTCCACCGTTTTTATTGCATGTCTCGTTTTTTTTTTTAGCCGACCAATCCCATATGTTGTATGATTTTAGTGTGAATATTGCTATTGTCCTTGGTGACTTTTGATTCCAAAAACCATTTTCAAAAAAAAAAACTCTCAATTTTATCGAGCCATTTTCAACCCTTGTAAGTCGGCCTCAAATACTTTTACAAACAATAAACCTTGATCCAACGTCAAGTGGTTCTCTTTTCTCATAAAAAATCCAAAACACAATAACATAAACGATTAGAATTATGCACCGCAAACTTTAAAGTGGTGGAAAAGGAATGAGAATAGAGTCCTCCTACACTCGTTCCGAATGTTTTGGATACAAGGCGCTCGACTTGCTTATTCGAAACATTCATTTCTATCCAAAGTCTTTTGTGTATAATCCTAATCAAGAACAATTTCTCTTAAGAAACTTAAAAATAACATCAACTCATCAAACCTATTTTCGCCTTAGGGCATCAATCAAAAAACCCTTGTTCAAGGTATAAAATCAACCAACAAACAACAATTTCACAAGCCTCCGAACTACGGAGCTTTGATTCTTCACTTCTTTTAAGTGAGGATACGTAGGCACAAGGGCCACAATCCTTGGCGAGCATTAAAATAAATAAACCAACCCCTCTTTTCCGTAAGCAAGTAAAATTTTATAGTAGAACACCCATTCACGCGAAATAACCTAGGAGGTTCCCATCGAGTATGATGGATGCGAGGGGGTGCTAACACCTTCCCCTCGCATAACCGGCTCCCGAACCCTAAGACTTGGTTGCGATGACCATACTCTTCTCCCAAAGGTTTTATCGCTATTTCCCTTTCCACCCGTGGGATAAATAAAATCCGGTGGCGACTCTGTGTCAATTTTCGCGTAGCGACAACATGGAGATTTTGAGGAGAAAAATAGAAAATTGAAATGGATGGATTGGGCTCCAATTGGATTCAAAAAGCCCATAGACATGTTCTATTTATGTCCTTTGATGATTTCAGAATCATTTTGGTGCAATTTTCGTGGCTGAAGCAGAGATAACAAGTTCATTTTCAAGCAAGCAAGTGCAGATCGGGTTTTGAGTTCCAAGCCAATTCAGATCAAATTGAAGGTTTCAACATCTTTCTCTGGCATCCTTGAGTGATTCTGGAGAGTTTTGAAGCTTGATTCATGCTCTAGATACCTCTGTTCATAGATCTACACCAGGTATGTAAACTTCAAGTTTCTCATAATTATTAGAAGATGTAGATCAATTTGCATATGTGGTTAGGATCTAGTTAAGGAGTAGATTGTTTCTGGACAGAATTTTGGACAATTAGAGACAAACTTAGGTGATATATGATTTGTATTTGAGCACGGTTTGACCTGATCTTAAGGCTAGAACACGAATTGGATAGATCAGGTTAATGTATGAAGTGTGAGGATCATTTCTATGCAATTAGATTTTGATTTGGTGATGATCAATTTGAGTGTGATTTCTGAAACTTGAATCGTGTTTTAAGACATAGCCTGATCTAGAGAATTTGGAGAGGATATCTGAGATCCTTTTGAGTTTCTGATGAGTTTGATGTAAGGATTGATGAATTTTGGTTGCTTGTGAGTATTTGCTCACCGGAGAAGACGACCGGAAGTCTTCTCCGGCCACCACACCTGAGTTCCCTCTGTTTTGGCATTTGAGTGGAGAAGATGACTAGGAGCCATCAGATCAAGCCTTGACGAACGACCAGTCCACGCATCCAACTGCCACGTTTTATTTGTTTTTGTTGACTTCTGAAGACTGAAACGCTGTCGTTTCATTAAATGAGGTGGCACTCCCTCAAGCATCAGATCAGCTGACCAGTCCATGCATCCAATGGCTCTCTTATTTTCCTGCGCTTTGATTTATTTTTATTCATTTTGTTTTATTTTTAATGCAAATTAATTCCAAAAATCACAATAAATCCATTTTTGATCCAAAAAATATTTTAAAAATATCTCCATGCTCCTATTTAAACTTGTGATTTTCTGGGATCAATAAATTGCATTTCCATGCATTTTTCAATTTTATTTGATTTTTCTCATTTTGTTTATTTCTTTAATTTTTTCATAATTGTTCATCTGTTTTGTTGATTTTAGTGTGACCTTGTGGTATTGAATCTGGCTGTGATTTTTGAGTATGTTATAGGTTAGATGTGCATGCTACCTTAGGATTTTTATTAGATTTTTTCAACAATTATAGGTTCTGTTTTAGGTGAGATATTTAGAGCCTTCCCAAACTTGTGGTTTACCTTGACATGTTTCAACTTAGGAATTGTTTAGTGGACCTAGAAGTTGATTTAGGCTTTGATATTTGAAACATGCATGTTCCCCTAGGAAATTAAAAACATGCATGTTCCCCTAGGAAATTTATTATAATTTTACAACTTAGTTTTCTATTTTAGGTAGAATTTGCAAGTATGTGTTGCTCGTGGTGTTCCATCTTTGGTACCTTGCTCTGTTTGGTCTTGTTGGTGGCTTTGGAGCTTGAAGTGCTTGGATTCCTTTTTGGAGGAGCTTTTGGACATCATGTAACTGTTGTGGCTTGGCTTGTGGAGCTTGGAGTTGAAGGTTTCTTCCTCTTTTAGGAGCTTTTTAGGAGCTTATAAGATTAGGGTTTAGGAAGAGCCATTAGAACTAGTCTTTCTTCTTTCATCAAACATAGAATGCCTTGTTTGCTTCTATTCTATCCTATGATGCAAAGTCCTCTTAAGGAAGCTACATCTCTCCTTTGGAGGGATGAGTGGAATGCCTTAATGAGTAGAACTTTTGAGGATGCACTTTCTTTTCATGTTGGTTCCTGATGAATTCCTTTGGTTTTCATCAGGTTTCCTAACATTGTAACTTGATCTCAATGATGATTTCTCTTCTTGTGGAGCTTGCTAGAGTTTGAAGATGAAGAATTGAAGAAGCTTGAAGATAGGAGATAGCTTGAAGATGAAGATTCTTTGCTGTCAAATCAACTTTGCTAACAAGAGCTGCTGTTGAAGGCTGAAGTTGCTATCTGTAGAAGATTGTTGTTGCTGCTTGGGCTGCTTCCTCTGTTTTTCTTTTGATATATTGTCTGTTTGCTTGTGTTGCCTACCTTTAGGTTTGAGGTGGAGCTTGTCTCCCCTTGCCTGTTGTTTTCTTAGGTTTGAGGTTGAGCCGGACTCCCTTGCCTCGCTTGTACTGTTGCATAGCATGCATTTTACTGTTTACTGTTTACTGCTTGCTTTATTTTGCTGTTTCCCCCTAGGATCTCTGATTTCCTTTGTGCAAGAGGGAATTATGACAGACATTAGGTTTTTAAACCATGCATGATAACTGTAGGTAGACTCCCTTTCAACCATAGTCTTAGGGCGTCTTTCTCTTCTCATCTCAAAACAATTCAAAAACACAGTAATAAGGTTAATTGAAGTCATATGGTACGAGCCTTAAGCTATCTGGGAAAAGGTTGGTGGAGGGTCTTTCTCCAGTAATCTGGATGTTTAGTGTGGTACCCCTTGGGTGAAATACAAAGCGTTCACTCCTGGGTCATAGTCTCTAGTGTGACTGAGATTGCAAACATCCTAAAAAAACAGTTCTTTCGTAAAAGACTCAAACAAACATTCAAACTCTATTTTGTCCTCTTGGACCTTTAATCAGGAAAACCCTTTCATAAGGAGATAAATAACTGTCAGACAAACTTGTGTCTTCCGTAGCCCGAACTACGTTTGCTCTGATCTTTCATGCTGTATGAAAGTACGTAGGCACGAGATGCGACGTCTCGGTGAGCAACCTTCCCCCCCTTAACCCGTAGTTAGGCGAACTACGTTGAATCTGATTTCTCGTTCCAGACGGGAATACGTAGGCATAAAGTGTGATACTTTGTCGGGTCACTTTCTTTTCCTTTTAGACCAGACCTTTAGAGTAGATAGATAAACATACCCTTAGACAGAAAACAAGTGTGGATCCCGTCGAGTACGATGGACGTGAGGGGTGCTAATACCTTCCCCTTGCGTAACCGACTCCCAAATCCAGGATTTGGTTGCGATGAGCATTCCTTTCCCTCTTTGCGTTAGGTTTTCTCTGAGTGTTTCCTTTCCCTCTTCTGGGATAGATAACACACGGTGGCGACTCTTCTGTCATAGCCGGCGCTGATTTTCGCAGTAGCGACAGCTGGCGACTCTGCTGGGGACTCCAACGGTTCCCTATGCTTGTCAATCCTAGCACTTGTGTTTCCCGTCTGGGGTTTTGTATGTATTTATCTTTCTGTCTTTACTTTCAGTACTGTATATTATTGTTATTGTGTTGTGGGTAGAGGGTTAGTTTGAGAGATAAGTCAGACCTGGGCTTGAGTGCACATAGACTTAAAAGTAGAAAGTAGTAGTTAGCCTGCTTGCTTTGCTCGCACCAGCTAGCTACGAAATCTGCACTCAGACGAGATTCTCTTTGATGGCATCTTGCCTGGCCCTTTGGGCTCGACAGGTTGTTGGATTTGAGGGTTGTCGACTCTAGGGACCTATCATTTGGGATTCGGCTAAGTGAGGCCTCTTCAAGGGATGATGATGCCACACCTTCTGGGTATCGTATCATCGATCTTGAAAGTCTGTGATGCTGATGACCGCATAGGATGCACTACCTCGTCTGCGAGTTAAGTACATACCTGTGAGGGGTAGGTGGGTCTTTTTGTAGGAAAACTCTGGCCTCAGAACACCTGGTTTGTCTCTGTCAGTGAGAATTGGTTATGAGGGTTCTTTTGTGGTTGGTTTGGTTTGAGGAGAAGATCTGATGGTTCTCAAGTTGCAGTACAGCACAACATAGTTCTTCATTATTGCACTTGATCCTCTGTCTGCATATGCATTTGCATTTTCATGTTTGCATTTCATTAACGTGTATTTATGTTGCAGGTGTGCTTTTTCCCCTCAGATTCTAGTGTTCTTCTTGCCAGACATAGAGTCCATGAAGAGGACAGTTGCTTACAGGTTGCCTTTTCCAGATATCAGTTCCTTGTTGCGGTTGGTTGCTCTAGCAGATCAGAGAGTGAGGGCTGAGTTTAGAGAGTCTTATGGGAAACTGCTCGGTTTATTGTGCAGACCTTCTGTGTTTGAGATGACTGGATTGTATACCTTGATGCAGTTTTACGAGCCTCAGTTGAGATGCTTCTTGTTCCCTAATTTTATTTTGGCCCCTACTTTGGAGGAGTATTCTGATATGCTAGGAGTTCCTGTGTTAGATCAAATGCCTTTTATTCACGAGGATATTGATCCTGAGTTAGCTAAGCTTGCTGAGATTGTCAGTTTAGATGCTTCTGAGTTCCCCGGAGGTTTGGTCAAGCTGAATGGATTTTATGGTTTTCATCTTTCTTGCTTGGTTGAGAAGGCTACGCAGTGTGCGAAGGATGGATGTTGGATTGTCTTCAGTGCTATTCTGGCTGTTTGCATTTATGGGATTGTATTGTTCCCCAACTTGCCTGATTTTGTTGACTCAGATGCTTTCTTTATTCTTGCCTCAAAGAATCTGGTGCCTACTCTCTTGGGTGACGTTTATCATTCTATTCACTATAAGAATGAGAAGCGTCGGGGAAAGAATGTTTCTTGCTGTGTACCTCTTCTATACAGGTGGTTTCAGGGACATCTTCCTAAGACGGGACCTTTTGTTGATACTGCTGGTACTTTAGATTGGTCTTCCAGATTGATGGGATTGTGTGCTAAGAACATTGTTTGGTTTGATCGGAACCTGCTCGGAGTGAATATTATATATAGTTGCAGTGGCTTTCCGAACGTTCCTTTGATTGGACAGAAAGGTTGTATTAACTATAACCCTTCTCTGCTTGTGAGACAGTTTGGCTATGCTTTGAGGAATTCTCCGGTTGAAGACGAGATACAGGAATCTCTGTATCTCACAGGTTTATTAGATGGAGATGTTTTGGCCAGATTGAGGCATGCTTGGGGTAATATTCACAGAAGAGGAAAGACATTGCTTGGTAAGAGTGACATTCGAGCTTATAATCCTTATCGACTCTGGATCCATGAGAGAGTTAGGACTCCTTTGATGCCATATCCTGCTGTAGAGCCTTTGTATCTTCCGGTGATTGAGGAACCTACTTCAGTAGAGATTGAGAAGTATAACAAGTTGCTGGTTGAAAAGGAAGAATTGCAAAGAGCAAATGAAGAGTTAGAGAAAGAGATTTTCCAGCTTCGACATGCGAAGAGTGAGGCAACCTTCACTTTGAAGAAGCAGACTGAGATGATTAATAGGTTGGGTTCAGATTTGATTGAAGAAACCAGCAGGAGAGAGAAGGTGGGAGTAGCCTTGAATGGTGTTAGTAGTGTGCTTGCTACTAAGAATGAGCTTCTGAATAAGGCTTATTCTCGACTTTCCAAATGGGAAGTTTTGTGGAATGCCACGCTTACTAGCCGGAAGGAGCGTGAAGATGAGATGAAGCTGCAGATTTCCCGGTGAGAGGAGCAGTTCAGCGCTAAGGATGCGAAGATTGCTGAAGAGGCATCTCTTAGACGTGACGCTGAGTTTAGAGTGAGCAACATAGTCAAAGAAATAAGGGGTTGTGAACTAAAGGCTGGCTTCAAGAGATGCAGGCTTGATGAGTGTTTTGGCAAGGGAGCCTGTGTAGAGGACGCCAAAAAGCTGAGATCCACTGTTATGCGACACGCATTACTGATACAGGAACTGCTCTCCAGATCAGGTCATCCGGAGACGTTGAGGCTATTGGGAGATGTCCAGGCGCGCCATCCGTCCTGATTTATCTTTGTTTTTCTCTTGTAGTTTGTTATTTCGTGCTTGTATTTTGACCATCGCCAGGCTTGTTGGCCGAGGTCTTTTCAGTTGTATTCAGTTGTATCTTTGTACTCTGCCTCTTGGCATTTGTTTATGTATGAGGTTTCTGATTCTGCGCTTGCTTACTTGGGACTCCATTGTCGTTATGGCTTCTTCTCCGGAATTAGAATCGGGGAGGAAATTAACCTGTTGCATATTTACATGTGTGCATTTGCATCTTCATATTGCATGACAGGTACTTTTTTGAGCTCAAATCTTATCTCCTGCGTCTTTCAGGTTGTTTCAAGATTGACGAACAGAGAACTCACCGGTACGCTACAAGAAGCAACAGTAAGAAGATTATGGATCAGGTACAGTCTGAGATGCAGGAGATCCGGGATAGGTTGGCCCAATTCATGCAGACTATGGAGGTTGTGGCCAAAGGCCAGGAAAATCTTCAAACTCTAGTGCAACCGCTGCTGGCGCGAGCGGCTGGTAATACTGAATATAACTCTGCTCGTGTTGAGACCCCTCGCAGAGAGGAAGTGATACCAAATGAGACTGGTACTGGCAATGGCAAAGGCAACGCTGGTAACAGAAATGCTAATAATCGTAATGGGAACGTGGAAACCAACAGGAATGTTGGTATCAATACTGGTTTCGGTGACAACAATCAGGGTTTTGGCTTTGGCAATCGCGATGGCAATGATGGCTTTAATAATCAGGGCTTCGGCAACGGAGGGTTTGGTGATAACAATCAAGGTTATGGTAATAATGGCTACGGCAATGCTGGGTTTGGCAATGTGAATACCAATGGTGCTGGGATGGGTCCTTTCAATACTGGCTTTGGGACAACGGCTGCTAATCAAGAGCTTGGCAATCTGAGGTATGACCCCAGGTTTTTCCAAAGTGGGCATGGTCATGGTCGTAATGCTGCTTATGACGGGTATGGTAATGAGGGTCCGTACTGGGACAAAGATCGTCAGGAAGATGCCTTTTCTGGGAAAGGCATGGGTTTTGAGGGTCCCACTGATAATGATCGGAGGATTAAAATGCTGGAAGAGCAGATAAGAGGTATAGCCAATCAAAATTCTGCAGGTTTGGACATGGCCACCATGGGGCTAGTTCCTGGGCTAAGGGTGCCATTGAAGTTCAAAGCTCCCACTTTCGATAAATATAAAGGGGATACATGCCCACGGGTTCATGTGCGTTCATATTACCGGAGGATGTCTGCTTACTCTGATGATGAGAAGATGCTTATGCATTTTTTCCAAGATAGTTTGTCAGGACCATCGCTGGAATGGTACATGGGACTAGAGCCTGCACAGATCGAAAGTTGGAAAGAATTGGCTGATGCATTCGTCAGACATTACCAATACAACAGTGACCTTGCGCCAAATAGGGTTCAGCTTCAAAGTCTTTCACAGAAGAATGGGGAGAGTTTCAAGGAGTATGCCCAGTGTTGGCGTGATCTGGCGGCAAGGGTACACCCACCTATGGTTGAAAGGGAATTGATTGATATTTTTGTTGGAACATTCTCTGGAACGTATTATGATAAATTGATCAATTTCTCGATGGGTAGTTTCTCTGGCATGATACTCATGGGAGAACGGATTGAAAATGACATTAAAATTGGTAAGATTCAAGCCGGTGAATCGACCTCAAAAGGAGGTGCAAAAAAGGTCTTTGGTGGTAAAAGACAAGGAGACGTCAGCGCAGTGTATGGTGGTCGAGGATGAGGTAGAGGTAGGAACCAGTATATTCAACAACAGGTTGCTAGTGTGACGATCCCTATACCACAACAACGACAACAACCACAACAACAGCAGCAGCAACAACAAAGGCATAATCCTGCTCAGAGAAGGATTCAGAATGGGAAGCCAAAGAGGGTATTTGATACACCTCCGTCAACGTATGCAGAATTGCATCAAACGCTGTTAAGTTTGAATCTGGTTGAGAAGAGAACGTTGGACTCGCCCACAGGAGCGCTTCCTTACGGGTATGATATTAGTAAGCATTGTGAATTTCATTCTGGGGCACCCAAACATGATACCGAGAGTTGTCATGCTTTTAAACACAAAGTCCAAGATTTGATTGATAGTAAAGTCATTAACTTCAGTCATGATGGTCCCAATATTGTACAACAACCAATGCCAAATCATGGAGTGAATGCTATTCTGACAGAAGAAGATTTGGATTTGGTTATGGACGTAAATGATCTGAAGACACCTTTAAGCTATGTTAAAAGCAGATTGTTGAAATGAGGGGTCTTCCCCGGGTGTGATGAGTACTGTTTGGATTGTTGGACCCGACCAAAGGGCTGTATTGAT
The DNA here is from genome assembly GCA_963859935.3 of Lathyrus sativus. NCBI lineage: Eukaryota > Viridiplantae > Streptophyta > Magnoliopsida > Fabales > Fabaceae > Lathyrus > Lathyrus sativus. The sequence goes on from OZ012735.1 coordinate 361,656,770, forward strand.
TTGAAGAGAGGTATTCAGGCCATGATTGATGAGGGAACTTTACAATTCGACTGCACTGCTGTTGAGAAACCTGGTGAGGTAAGATTTGAAAAGCAAGGTGAGGTCGCAACAGTTACAATTCCACGAAAGACTATTACGATATCAGTGCCCGCCAGGCGGCCAACTATCACGATAACGAAAGCAGGGCCCATTCCTTATGAAAGTACGAAAGCCATTCCATGGAATTATGGGTTGGAAGCTTTTTGCAACGGGGAAAAGATTAATGTGGATAGCCAGCCAGCAGGGGCAGTGGGCAGTCTTGTTGGAGCGGGAGGCATGACCCGCAGTGGTAGAATTTTCACTTCACCTGAAATCGAGGCTGAGAGGATTGCTAAAGGCAAAGCCAAAGTGAATGAAGGAGGACCTTCCCAGGTGAAAGAGAAAGAAACATCGATCAAGGATGTAGAAGAGTTTATGAGGTTGATTCATAAAAGCGACTATAAGATTGTGGAGCACTTGCAGCAGACGCCCTCCAAAATTTCAATCCTATCTTTGTTGCTTTGTTCTGAGGCTCATCAGAATGCCTTGTTGAAAATCTTGGACACATCTTTTGTACCTCAGGAAGTAACTGTTAATCAGCTTGAGGGGGTACTGGCGCATGTGAATGTCGGACACAGCCTCGGATTTACTGACATTGATTTGACGCCTAGAGGTCGGGATCATAATATGGCTTTGCACATTTCAGTGGAATGCCAGGGCACTGTTATGTCGAATGTTCTTGTAGACACCGAATCATCTTTGAATGTCTTGCCTAAGAAGGCTATGATGAAGCTAGATGTCCGAGGAATCATATGCACGCCAAGTGACTTGGTCGTGAGGGCTTTTGATGGGACCAGAAGGTCAGTGTTTGGGTCTATAACATTGCCACTCCAGGTTGGGCCAGAACTATTTGACACTGTGTTCTACATCATGGACATACATCCAGCTGACAGTTGTTTACTTGGGCGACCATGGATACATTCTGCAGGGGATGTGACGTCCATGCTGCATCAGAAGCTTAAATACATGGTCGGTGACAGTGTTGTTACTATTTGCAGAGAGGAGGACATTCTGGTTAGTCATCTTTCGTCATTCAAGTACGTCGAAGTGGATGGGGAGATCCATGAGACGCCATGCCAAGCATTTGAAGGGTTGCAGATCAAGGACAAGTCTCATGTTCCCAGCAAAGGGCCAGAGGTGGCCATGTCTTCGTACAAAGACGCTCAGCCAGTGGTTCAGGCTGGAGCAACCAAAGGATGGGGCCAAGTCTTGGAAATTCCTGTCAAGATGGACAAGTTTGGGTTGGGGTATCGCCCGGCATCGTCATCTTCCGCATCAGGCGTGCCAAAGTTCAAAGGGTTAGTGGTGATCACTCCAGGTGGAGTCTGTTATGAAATGATTAATGCTATTTCCGATGCCGAAGACGAAGATAGTGACTGCGATATGGACTCGTGGATCAAGCCCAGCGTGCCAGGACAGAGCCTATGCAACTGGTCTATCCAGGAACTTGTCCAAGTGACTACAAAACAATAATGATTTGTTTTCTCGATTATTGTATAATCCTATGTCCTACCCGGGGCATAGTGATTCTGTTTTTAGGGCTACTTGCTTATGTGTGTACTTTGTTTAATCATTAATAAAGGCGTTTTTCTCATGCAAATTTTGTGATCCTTGTTTTTCCTGTTTTTTGCCTTTAACAATAAAATGGCAACGTGGTTATGTGCTTTGTTTGCATTATTTGAAACATTTAACCATTCTCATTGCAGGATTCATATTTCAGACGACACCGATCACGAACTTCCTATGACTCGCGTCGACTTCGAGTACCCGATATTTCAAGCAGAAGAAGAGATTGTTGAGGATAATGACTTATCAGAAGAGCTGACTCGACTTTTGAAACAAGAAGAGAGAATCATTCTGCCTCATCAGGAGGAAATTGAAATTATCAACATGGGGTCCGAAGACATTGTCAGGAATATCCGGATAGGGGCTGCACTGCAAAGTGATATCAAGCAAAGTTTGATCGAGATGCTTCGAGAGTACAGTGATATCTTTGCTTGGTCTTACGAAGACATGCCTGGTTTGGATACTGATATGGTGGTTCACCGTTTTCCATTGCGTGAGGAATGTCCGTTGGGTAAGCAAAAACTCAGAAGAACTAGACCAGATATGGCCGTGAAAATTAAAGAGCAAGTTCAGAAACAGTGGGACGCTGGTTTTCTGGATGTTACAAGTTATCCCTCATGGGTCGCCAATATAGTACCTGTACCAAAGAAAGATGTTAAGGTGCGGATGTGCGTGGACTATCGAGATTTGAATAGGGCGAGCCCAAAGGACGACTTTCCGCTTCCTCATATTGATGTGCTGGTCGACAACACTACTCAATTCTCCGTGTTTTCCTTCATGGACGGCTTTTCGGGCTATAATCAGATAAAGATGGCGCCAGAGAATATGGAGAAAACAAATTTTATTACCCCGTGGGGAACGTTCTGCTACAAAGTCATGCCCTTTGGTTTGAATAGGGAACGATCTGCTACAAAGTGATGCCCTTAAGGTGCGGATGTGTGTGGACTATCGAGATTTGAATAGGGCGAGCCCAAAGGACGACTTTCCACTTCCTCATAATGATGTGCTGGTCGACAACACTGCTCAATTCTCCGTGTTTTCCTTCATGGATGGCTTTTCGGGAAATAATCAGATAAAGATGGCGCCGGAGGATATGGAGAAAACAACTTTTATTACCCCGTGGGGAACGTTCTGCTACAAAGTGATGCCCTTTGGTTTAAAGAACGCCGGGGCAACATATCAGCGAGCTATGACAACACTCTTTCATGACATGATGCATAAAGAGATCGAAGTCTATGTTGACGATATGATTTCCAAATCCCAGACGGAGGAAGAGCATCTGGTCAATCTTCTGAAATTGTTCAAGAGGCTTAGGAAATTCAGGTTGAGGCTGAATCCTAACAAGTGCACCCTCGGGGTGAGATCCGGTAAGCTATTGGGGTTTATGGTTAGCGAAAAAGGAATTGAGGTTGATCCTGCTAAGATAAAAGCAATACAAGAAATGCCAACGCCGAAAACAGAAAAAGAGGTTCGTGGCTTTTTAGGGAGATTGAATTACATTGCTCGGTTCATATCTCATCTAACGACCACGTGCGAGCCATTATTCAAGTTATTGAAAAAAGATCAGGATGTGACCTGGAATGAAGATTGTCAAAAGGCGTTTGAAAAAATAAAAGAATATTTGCAGGAACCTCCAATATTGATACCCCCAGTAGCTGGGAGACCATTAATTATGTATTTGACGGTTCTTGAGAAAAGTATGGGTTGCGTTCTCGGTCAATATGACGAGACTGGACGTAAAGAGCATGCGATTTACTACTTGAGTAAAAAGTTCACAGATTGTGAGTCCCGTTACTCAATGCTCGAAAAGACGAGTTGTGCGCTAGCCTGGGCTGCTAAACGTTTGAGGCAATACATGCTAAATCATACAGCCATGCTAATTTAAAAGATGGATCCAATGAAATACGTGTTTGAAAAGCAAGCACTTTCCAGAAGGATTGCCCGATGGCAGATGGTATTGACAGAATACGATATTCAGTACGTTTCTCAAAAGGCTATTAAAGGTAGTGTTCTTTCAGAATACCTAGCTGAACAGCCAATTGATGATTACCAGCCGATGAGGTTTGATTTTCCTAACGAGGATATCATGTACTTAAAAATGAAGGACTGTGAGGAGCCGTTGCCTGATGAAGGTCCAGAGCTGGGTTCCAAATGGCAATTGATATTTGACGGTGCCGTTAACTCATATGGAAGTGGAATAGGGGCAATCATTACTACTCCCCATGGGTCGCACATCCCATTCACTGCCAGATTGACCTTTCCAGTTACCAACAATGAGGCCGAATATGAAGCGTGCATTATGGGACTCGAAGAAGCTATTGATCTGAGAATTAAAAATCTTGACGTGTACGGAGACTCTGCTCTACTTGTGAACCAGATCAAGGGAGAGTGGGAGACTCGTCAGCCCAATCTGATACCTTATATGAATTATGCAAGGAGGTTGTTACCTTTCTTTGACAAGGTGGAATTGCACCATGTACCACGAGCAGAAAATCAGATGGCAGACGCTCTCACGACGTTGTCTTCAATGTATAAAGTTAACTTCTGGAATGAGGCTCCCAGGATAGTTATCTCTCGCCTTGGTAGGCCCATTTTCATATTTGCCATTGAGGAAGCTTCCGATGGTAAACCGTGGTACTATGATATCCAGAATTTCCTGAAGAACCAAGAGTATCCGGCTGGGGCATCCAGTTGCTCATGGAAGAGATCCACGAGGGCACATTTTGCACGCATGCCGGTGGACATGCAATGACGAGAAAGTTATTACGAGCAGGGTATTACTGGCTGACAATGGAAACATATTGTTTCAAATTTGCAAAGAAGTGTCATAAATGCCAGATTTATGCAGATAAGATTCATGTGCCTCCGAGCCCTCTTAATGTTATGTCATCACCTTGGCCTTTTTCCATGTGGGGAATTGGTGTGATTGGGAAGATTGAGCCCACGACATCCAACGGACATCGTTTTATCTTGGTAGCTATTGATTACTTCACCAAATGGGTCTAAGCGGCATCGTATGCTAATGTTACCAAGCAGGTGGTAGCCAGATTTATCAAGAAGGATATTATCTACAGATATGGAATCCCGGAGCGGATTATCACGGACAACGGTTTGAATTTGAATAACAACATGATGAAGAATTGTGCCAGAATTTTAAGATTGAACATCACAACTCTTTTCCTTATCGGCCCAAGATGAATGGTGTTGTTGAAGTGGCCAATAAAAACATAAAGAAGATCGTTCAGAAGATGGTTGTGACCTACAATGACTGGCATGAGATGTTGCCTTTTGCTCTACACGGTTATCGTACGACGGTATGGACATCAACCAGGGCAACTCCTTTTTCATTGGTATATGGTATGGAGGTTGTCCTACCATTGGAGGTTGAGATTCCTTCTTTGAGGGTTTTGCGTGATGTCCAACTTGATGAGGCGGAATGGGTAAAAGATAGACTGAATCAACTCAGTTTAATGGATGAGAAGAGACTGGCTTCTCTACCATATGGTCGGCTGTATCAGAGCCGGATGAAGAAAGCTTATGATAAGAAGGTGTGCCCTTGAAGCTTTCAGACGGGCGATCTTGTGCTGAAAAAGATTCTCCCACCACAGACAGATTACAAGGGCAAATGGACTCCCAACTATGAAGGTCCATACGTTGTTAGAAAGGTTTTCTCTGGAGGATCCTTATTGTTATCCACCATGGATGGTGAGGATTTTACATCCCCTGTGAACTCGGACGCAGTTAAAAAAATACTTTTCTTAAAGAGACGCGCTGGACGGAAAAAGAATATCTAGGCAAAAATGGGGCATCCCGGCGAACCATAAAAAAGAAAATAAAGGTTCGGGCAAAAGTTAGGGCTAAAATTGAAAAAATGTACACCCGCAAAGTTGAAAACCTGAAAAGGGAGACTTCGGCAAAAAAAGGTATCCCGGTGAATTGAAAACCCGCAAAGGGCGGTTCACCCAAAAGTTAGGGATTTGAAAAAGCAAATGACTGCGGTCCGATTTTGATACTGCGTTGCTTAGTGGTTTGGGAGTACCTGAGGGTCATATATCCAAAACAATCTCTTCCGAAGATCGAGTATCGGGAAAGCGTCAGAGTCAGGCGAGTCATAGAAGGATCAGCTCATGGTGTTCGTCTGCACCACGTTGCCGACACGTATACAAATTTTTCTTTGTGCTTCTGTAATATTTGTATTTTGCTTGTGCGTAACTTCCTCTTTTCAGGAGTTGCATCCAGTGTACAAAATTTTGCCTATTTACAGGCCCATTATCAATAAAGCATATTATTCAGTATTTGATGCTTGTTCTTTACTGTTTTGTTTGTGAAAAACGCCGATGTTTTTGATGAACTTGCATGTACATAACCTTGCTGGCCCTTGCTGGCCCTTGCCAATAATTGCTAAAACTTTGAATTGACTGAACGAATGTCACGGATACTATTCGGGATAGATCTTGTTGTATAGATTTGTTCTGTCTCGTTTGTGTTTTGCAGGGTTCTCACCTTTGAAGCAAACAGTCAAGGAATTTGTGTTTCCCCAGCTAGAGTCCCGTGACATAGTGATTGTATCACTCCTCAGCAGATGGAGGTCACGTCTTGTCCCAGAGAGATTTGAGATGGCACTTATCCCTACTGGATGGGGGGTTGTCCTCCCCAGAAGAGTATTCCCTAGGAAAGCTGCCAAGAGAGTATCCTCAGTGGATCTTGATGTCCCCAACAGAAGGTGCATTCCCAGCAATGAGTATGTACACACTCAATACCCAGCATGGGTAACTCCCGCAGAATATAACCAAGTCGTCTTTGGTTCAGAAGGATTATCCCCAGCGCGGGACTGTTTTTCCTTCTCCCCAGCAGGTTGTTTTTCCTCCGACAGGATGAATATCATTAGCAGAGTTCGTAATTTCAAGCTTGTGAGTCGTTCCCCAAAAGGATGGTTATCCCCAGCGGAGTTGGTTTCACCTGTCCAGCATTTATTTTGCTGGAATATGTCTGTGGTACCTGGCTATCCCCAGCGGATATGGTTTTGTCTTCAGCATTTATTTTGCTGAAGCGCCTCTTGGCATCTTTGCATTTTGCATATATCATCATATTTCCATATACCCAAACGCGTAACATTTCCATGCCGTATGGAGCATTACGTCATTGTCAAACATACGCATTTTGAAACATAAGCCAGGTTGGTTACCTCTTTGTTTTCAGGTGTTATTCCCCCTAGAGGAGTGAGATTCTTGCTCAAAAGGATTTCTAGATATTCAAGTTCTCAGCGTGAGATAGGTGATGATAACGTTCGTCCCCTAACAGAGTTGCTTGGTTAAGTTTCTCTTCGTCCCCAGCGGAATTCTTCTCAGATTGATGTTACGTCAGCGTTAAAAGGTTTCATGGCTTAAATTTTCAGAGTTGTCACTAGTGATTTCCCCAGTGAAATTTTTCCCCACATAGTGGTTTGTTTAAGTTTCTCGTATTCCCCGGCAAAGTATTCTTCAAACGGATCTGTGTTGACAGAAATTGTTACCTGTGATTGACAGAGCTTGTTATCCGTGTTGACAGAATGGTTACCTGTATTGACAGAGATTATTATCCGTGTTGACGAAATTGTCACCTGTGATTGACAGAGCTTGTTATCCGTGTTGACAGAATGGTTACCTGTATTGACAAAGATTATTATCCGTGTTGACAGAATTGTCACCTGTGATTGACAGAGATTGTTATCCGTGTTGACGGAATTGTTACCTATGATTGACAGAGATTGTTATCCGTGTTGACGGAATGGTTACCTGTATTGACAGAGATTATTATCCGTGTTGACGGAATTGTCACCTGTGATTGACAGAGATTGTTATCCGTGTTGACGGAATTGTTACCTGTGATTGACAGAGATTGTTATCTGCGTTGACGGAATGGTTACCTGTATTGACAGAGATTGTTATCCGTATTGACGGAATTGTTACCTGTGATTGACAGTGATTGTTACCCGTGTTGACGGAATGGTTACCTGTGTTGACAGAGATTGTTATCCGTGTTGACGGAATTGTTACCCTTGTTGACGGTGATTGTTATCTGTGTTGACGGAATTGTACCTGTGTTGACAGTGATTGTTACCCGTGTTGACGGAATCGTTACCCGTGATTGACGGAGTTGTCCCCAGTGAAGTTGCCAGTGATTATTATCCGTGATGACGGAGTCGTTACCTGTGATTGACAGAGATTGTTATTCGTGTTGACGAATTTAGTCCAGTTATGGGCGGAGTTGTACCCATGGTGATGGAGTCTCTCCTCGTGTTGACGAAGTTTAGTCCAGTTGTGGACGGAGTTGTTCCTTGCAAAGTTAATTCGATGCCTGTGGCGTCACACAGGGGGTTGATGTTGAAATCCAAAGTTTTATCAGATGATTGATCAGTTGTTGCCGTAACAACTGGGCTCAGAGTAACGGATGTTGTTCCCCAGGCAGTTTTCGCAGATTATTTCTGTGGTTGGAAAATTTCCGGGTTTCTTGGTATTCAACCGTCTTCTACCTCGATTGGTTGAAAGTCGTTCTCTCTTCACCCATTCGGGTCCAAGACGTTTAAATAGGGGCAGCTGTTGCACCCCAAATTTTGCCCAACTTCTTTTCTTACTTGGTTTATGTTTCATTGCATTAACATTTGCATATCATGATATCACTCATATAGAATGGGATCAAGTGTGATTTTTATCAAGAGAAGCCTAGCAAGAGGTCTTATTCAAGATTGAGAAGTTATCAAAGTCATCAGGAGGTGGTTTGAGTGCCTAAGGGTTTAGATGCTTGCATGTGGATTTTCTCCTAACTTGAGGATCAATTGAAGAACATCAGAGGGATGTGAGGTTTTGAATATGAGAAGAGGATGTGTATGGAGCTCATAGAATTCCTATAGGGCCATGGGAGAGTTCAATTAAGTCATTGTGTCAAATGCAAGAGCCACAGTTGAGGTGCAAGCAATTAGGGTTTCATCTGGGTCAATCCTAGGTCAACTGTGTAATTGAAGAGTATCAAAGCATACTTTTAGGTCATGGAGTTCATGAAATGATATGATGAGACATTTGTGGTGTTGTGCCAAGATCAAGTCAAGAAGAGACAAGAGTGTGGGAAGTTGCTAAATTAGGGTTTCAATGTAAAATTCCCTGTTTAGTGCCTAACTTCAAGACCACATAAGTCAAGATGAAAGTTTCAAAGGGATATTTGGCCAACATGAAACTTGTAGATCATCTCAATAACTTTAATTTGAGTACTAGAAGTCCTCAAAGGGATTTATAGAACTCAAGTTATGGTCCAGACAAGTTACAAGTCCTCAGATGCCTCTGAAATTTGTCTATGAAAATCATCTGACTTCAAAGCTATTTTTGACCTAGAAGGAGGGTTCACTTGAAATTTTGGCCAACATAAAAGTTGTTCCTCATGATCTTAACTTTCTAAATTGTACTAGAAGTCTTCCATCTGATTGGTAGAACTCAAGTTATGAGGTTTACAAATCAGGGGTATTTTGGGAAAGTGAGATTATAGGCCATTTTCAATCATAGGTCAAAATCTCCAACTTGCACTTGTCAAATGGATTTTTTTTCAACATGAAACTTGTTCAAAATGTGGTTTTGAGGCTAACAAAGAAGTCACGATGGATTGATTGGGCTCATATCAAGATTTGGTTTGAAATGGCTTAAAAAGGGAGATTTTCGTAGGATTCAAAATTGAAAAATCCAAATTAATGGTTAAGTGACCAAAACATGTCAAATAATTGCTCATTTTGATTGGAAATTTCATTTCAAGCACAATGACATTGGTGGATTTTTGAGTTTAGGCAAATTTTCACAAGTTATAATGGTGTTGCTTCATGTGCAAGTTACATATCCAAAACATTCACCAAGGCATTTCAAGTGTTCCTTTTGATCTGAATGCATTCACAAGGCAATTTGCAAGTGATTAGAAGCTTCTAGAGCAAGCTCCATGGCAAAATTCGTGACTGTCACATGGAGATTTTGAGGAGAAAAACAGAAAATTGAAATGGCTGGATTGGGCTCCAATTGGATTCAAAAAGCCCATAGACATGTTCTATTTATGTCCTTTGATGATTTCAGAATCATTTTGGTGCAATTTTCGTGGCTGAAGCAGAGATAGCAAGTTCATTTTCAAGCAAGCAAGTGCAGATCGGGTTTTGAGTTCCAAGCCAATTCAGATCAAATTGAAGGTTTCAACATCTTTCTCTTGCATCCTTGAGTGATTCTGGAGAGTTTTGAAGCTTGATTCGTGCTCTAGATACCTATGTTCATAGATCTACACCAGGTATGTAAACTTCAAGTTTCTCATAATTATAGGAAGATGTAGATCAATTTGCATATGTGGTTAGGATCTAGTTAAGGAGTAGATCGTTTCTGGACAGAATTTTGGACAATTAGAGACAAACTTAGGTGATATATGATTTGTATTTGAGCACGGTTTGACCTGATCTTAAGGCTAGAACACGAATTGGATAGATCAGGTTAATGTATGAAGTGTGAGGATAATTTCTATGCAATTAGATTTTGATTTGGTGATGATCAATTTGAGTGTGATTTCTGAAACTTGAATCGTGTTTTAAGACATAGCCTGATCTAGAGAATTTGGAGAGGATATCTGAGATCCTTGTGAGTTTCTGATGAGTTTGATGTAAGGATTGATGAATTTTGGTTGCCTCTGAGTATTTGCTCACCGGAGAAGACGACCGAAAGTCTTCTCCGGCCACCACACCTGAGTTCCCTCTGTTTTGGCATTTAAATGGAGAAGATGACTAGGAGCCATCAGATCAAGCCTTGACGAACGACCAATCCACGCATCCAACTGCCACGTTTTATTTGTTTTTGTTGACTTCTGAAGACTGAAACGCTGCCGTTTCATTAAATGAGGTGTCACTCCCTCAAGCATCAGATCAGCTGACCAGTCCATGCATCCAATGACTCTCTTATTTTCCTGCTCTTTGATTTATTTTTATTCATTTTGTTTTATTTTTAATGCAAATTGATTCCAAAAATCACAATAAATCCATTTTTGATACAAAAAATATTTTAAAAATATCTCCATGCTCCTGATTAAATTTGTGATTTTCTGGGATCAATAAATTGCCTTTCCATGTTTTTTTCAATTTTATTTGATTTTTCTCATTTTGTTTATTTCTTTAATTTTTGCATAATTGTTCATCTGTTTTGTTGATTTTGGTGTGACCTTTTGGTATTGAATCTGGTTGTGATTTTTGAGTATGTTATAGGTTATATGTGCATGCTACCTTAGGATTTTTATTAGATTTTTTCAACAATTATAGGTTCTGTTTTAGGTGAGATGTTTAGAGCCTTCCCAAACTTGTGGTTTACCTTGACATGTTTCAACTTAGGAATTGTTTAGTGGACCTAGATGTTTATTTAGGCTTTGATATTTGAACCCTAGAATGTTAAAACATGCATGTTCCCCTAGGAAATTTATTAGAATTTTACAACTTATTTTCTATTTTATGTAGAATTTGCCAGTATGTGTTGCTTGTGATGTTCCATCTTTGGTACCTTGCTTTGTTTGGTCTTATTGGTGGCTTTGGAGCTTGAAGTGCTTGGATTCCTTTTTGGAGGAGCTTCTGGATATCTTGTAACTGTTGTGGCTTGGCTTGTGGAGCTTGGAATTGAAGGTTTCTTCCTCTTTTAGGAGCTTTTTAGGAGCTTATAAGATTACGGTTTAGGAAGAGCCATTAGAACTAGTCTTTCTTCTTTCATCAAACATAGAATGCCTTGTTTGCTTCTATTTTATCTATGATGCAAAGTCCTCTTAAGGAAGCTACATCTTTCCTTTGTAGGGATGAGTGGCATGCCTTAATGAGTAGAACTTTTGAGGATGCACTTTTCATTATGGTTCCTGATGAATTCCTTTGGTTTTCATCAGGTTTCCTAACATTGTAACTTGATCTCAATGATGATTTATCTTCTTGTGGAGCTTGCTAGAGTTTGAATATGAAGAATTGAAGAAGCTTGAAAATAGGAGCTAGCTTGAAGATGAAGATTCTTTGCTGTCAATTCAACTTTGCTGACAAGAGCTGCTGTTGAAGGTTGAAGTTGCTGTCTGTAGAAGATTGTTGCTGCTACTTGGGCTACTTCCTCTGTTTTTATTTTGCTGTTCTGTCTGTTTGCTTGTGTTGCCTACCTTTAGGTTTGAGGTGGAGCTTGTCTCCCCTTGCCTGTTGTTTTCTTAGGTTTGAGTTTGAGCCGGACTCCCTTGCCTCACTTGTATTGTTGCATAGCATGCATTTTACTGTTTACTGTTTACTGCTTGCTTTATTTTGTTGTTTTCCCCTAGGATCTCTGATTTCCTCTGTGCAAGAGGGAATTATGACAGACATTAGGTTTTTAAACCATGCATGATAATTGTAGGTAGATTCCCTTTCAACCATAGTTTTAGGGCGTCTTTCTCTTCTCATTTCAAAACAATTCAAAAACACAGTAATAAGGTTAATTGAAGTCGTACGGTACGAGCCTTAAGCTATCTGGGAAAAGGTTGGTGGAGGGTCTCTCTCCAGTAATCTGGATGTTTAGTGTGGTACCCCTTGGGTGACATACAAAGCGTTCACTCCTGGGTCATAGTCTCTAGTGCGACTGAGATTGCAAACATCCTAAAAAACAGTTCATTCATAAAAGACTCAAACAAACATTCAAACTCTGTTTTGTCCTCTTGGACCTTTAATCAGGAAAACCCTTTCATAAGGAGATAAAAAACTGTCAGACAAACTTGTGTCTTCCGTAGCCCGAACTACGTTTGCTCTGATCTTTCATGCTGTATGAAAGTACGTAGGCACGAGATGCGACATCTCGGCGAGCAACCTTCCCCCCCTTAACCAGTAGTTAGGCGAACTACGTTGACTCTGATTTCTCGTTCCAGACGGGAATACGTAGGCATAAAGTGTGATACTTTGCCGAGTCACTTTCTTTTCCTTTTAGACCAGACCTTTAGAGTAGATAGATAAACATACCCTTAGACAGAAAAAAAGCGTGGATCCCGTCGAGTACGACGGACGTGAGGGGTGCTAATACCTTCCCCTTGTGTAACCGACTCCCGAATCCAGGATTTGGTTGCGATGACCATTCCTTTCCCTCTTTGCCTTAGGTTTTCTCTGAGCGTTTCCTTTCCCTCTTATGGGATAAATAACGCACGGTGGCGACTCTTCTGTCATAGCCGGCGCCGATTTTCGCAGTAGCGACACTAACAGCGAGGTCAAATGTTCCTCTCAACTTCGTGTTTAGCCGGCCTTGGGGTTCGATGCCTATTTGTTTAACAGATTCCTGGCGGCGAGGTCAGATGTTCTTCTCACTTTCGGTTTGAGCCGGCCTTCGGGTTCGATTCCTGTTTGTTTAACTGATGCTTGACCACGGGGTCAGATGTTCTTCTCAACTTTTGGTTGAGCCGCCCTTCAGGTTCGATGCCTGTTTGTTTAACAGATGCCTGACGGCGAGGTCAAATGTTCCTCTCAACTTCTTGTTGAGCCGGCCTTCGGGTTTGATGTCTGTTTGTTTAACATATGCCAGACGGCGAGGTCTAATGCTCTTATCAACTTCGGCTTGAGCTGGCCATCAAATTCGATGCCTGTTTGTTTAATAATGCCTGATAGCGAGGTCTAATGTTCTTCTCAACTTCGGGTTGAGCCGACCTTCATGCTCGATGCCTATTTGTTTAACAGATCCCTGACGGCGAGGTCAGATATTCCTATGAACTTCGTGTTGAGCCGGCCTTCGGGTTCGATGCCTGTTTGTTTAACAGATGCCTGACAGCGAGGTCAGATGTTCTTCTCAACTTCGGGTTGAGCCGCCCTTCGGGTTCGATGCCTGTTTGTTTAACAGATGCCTAATGGCGAGGTCAAATTTTCCTCTCAACTTCGTGTTTAGCCGGCAATGGGGTTCGATGCCTATTTGTTTAACAGATGCCTGGCGGCGAGGTCAGATATTCTTCTCACCTTCGGTTTGAGCCGGCCTTCGAGTTCGATTCTTGTTTGTTTAACTGATGCCTGACGGCGAGATCAAATGTTCTTCTTAACTTTTGGTTGAGCCGGCCTTCGGGTTCGATGCCTGTTTACTTAACATATGCTTGACGACGAGGTCAGATGTTCCTCTCAACTTCATGTTGAGCCGGCCTTCGGGTTCGATGCTCGTTTGTTTAACAAATTCCTGGCGGCGAGGTCAGATGTTGCTCTCAACTTCGTGTTGAGCGGGACTTCGTTTTCGATGCCTATTTGTTTAACAGATACCTTACGGCGAGGTCAGATATTCCTATGAACTTCGTGTTGAGCCGGCGTTCGAGTTCGATGCCTGTTTGTTTAACAGATGCCTGATAGCGACGTCAGATGTTCTTCTCAACTTCGGGTTGAGCCGCCCTTCGGATTCGATGCCTGTTTGTTTAACACATGCTTGCCGACGAGGTCAAATGTTCCTCTCAACTTCGTGTTGAGCCGGCCTTGGGGTTCGACGCCTATTTGTTTAACAGATGCCTGGCGGCGAGGTCAGATGTTCTTCTTACCTTCGGTTTGAGCCGGCCTTCGGGTTCTTTTCCTGTTTATTTAACTTATGCCTGACCACAAGGTCAGATGTTCTTCTCAACTTCGAGATGAGCCGATCATCAATCTCGATGCCTATTTGTTTAAAAGATGTCTGACAGTGAGGTCAGATGTTCTTTTCAACTTCGGGTTGAGCCGGCCTCCAGGTTTGATGCCTGTTTGTTAAACAGATCATTGACGGCAAGGTCAGATGTACTTCTTAACTTTGTGTTGAGCCGCCCTCTAGGTTCGATGCCTGTTTGTTTAACAGATGCCTGACGGCGAGGTCAAATGTTCCTCTCAACTTCTTGTTGAGCCGGCCTTCGGGTTCGATGCGTGTTTGTTTAACATATGTCAGACAACAAGGTCTAATGTTCTTATCAACTTCGGCTTGAGTTGGCCATCAAATTTGATGTCTGTTTTTTTAACAGTGCCTGACAGCGAGGTCATATGTTCTTCTCAACTTCGGGTTGAGTCGGCCTTCGTACTCGATGCCTGTTTGTTTAAGAGACCCCTGACGGTGAGGTCAGATATTCGTATGAACTTTGTGTTGAGCCAGCCTTTGGGTTCGATGCCTGCTTGTTTAATAGATGCCTGACGGCGAGGTCAGATGTTCCTCTCAACTTCGTGTTGTGCCAGCCTTCGGGTTTGATGCCTGTTTGTTTAACAGATGCCTGACGGTTAGGTCAAATGTTTTTCTCAACTAAGGGTTGAGACGGCCTTCGGGTTCGATGCCTGTTTGTTTAGCAGATGTGTCACGGTGAGGTTAGATGTTCTTCTCAACTTTGGGTTGAGCCAGCCTTCGGGTTTGATGCATGTTTGTTTAACAGATGACTGACGGAGAGGTCAGACGCTTTTCTCAACTTCGGGTTGAGCCGCCCTTCTGGTTTGATGCCTGTTTGTTTAACAGATGCCTGACGGGGACGTCAAATGTTCCTCTCAACTTTCTGTTGAACCGACCTTCGGGTTCGATGCCTGTTTGTTTAACAGATACCAGACGGGGAGGTCAGATGTTCTTCCCAACTTCGGGTTGAGCCGACCTTCGGGTTCGATGCATGTTTGTTTAACATATGCCTGACGGCGAGGTCAGATGTTCCTCTAAACTTCATGTTGAGCCGGCCTTCAGGTTCGATGCCCGTTTGTTTAACAAATTCCTGGCGGCGAGGTCAGATGTTGCTCTCAACTTCATGTTGAGCGGGACTTCGTGTTCGATTCCTATTTGTTTAACAGATGCCTTACAGCGAGGTCAGATATTCCTATGAACTTCGTGCTGAGCTGTCCTTCGGGTTCTATGCCTGTTTGTTTAACAGATGTCTGACAGCGACGTCAGATGGTCTTCTCAACTTTGGGTTGAGCCGCCCTTCGGGTTTGATGCCTGTTTGTTTAACAAATGCCTATTGGCGAGGTCAAATGTTCCCCTCAACTTCCTGTTGAGCCGGCCTTGGGGTTCGATGCCTGTTTGTTTAACAGATGCCTGCCCGCGAGGTCAGATGTTTCTCTCAACTTCGTGTTGAGCGAGACTTCGTGTTCGATGTCTATTTGTTTAACAGATGCCTGGCGGCAAGGTCAGATATTCTTCCCACCTTCGGTTTGAGCCGGCCTTCAGGTTTGATTCTTGTTTGTTTAACTGATGTCTGACAGCAAGGTTAGATGTTCTTCTCAACTTCGGGTTGAGCCGGCTTTCGGGTTCGATGTCTGTTTGTTTCACAGATCCCTGACGGCGAGGTCAGATGTACTTCTCAACTTCGTGTTGAGCCGCCCTTCGGGTTCGATGCCTGTTTGTTTAACAGATGCCTGATGACAAGGTCAAATGTTCCTCTAAACTTCTTGTTGAGTCGGCCTTCGGGTTCGAAGCCTGTTTGTTTAACATATGCCTAACGGTAAGGTCTACTGTTCTTATCAACTTCGGTTTGGGCTGGCCATCAAATTTGACGCCTGTTTATTTAACATATGCCTAACAGCGAGGTCAGATGTTCTTCTCAACTTCGGGTTGAGCAGACCTTCGAGTTCGATGCCTGTTTGTTTAATAGATGTCTGACGGCTAGTTCAAATGTTCCTCTCAACTTTGTCTTGTGCCAGCCTTCGGGTTCGATGCCTGTTTGTTTAATAGATGCTTGACAGCAAGGTCAAATGTTCGTTTAAACTTCATGTTGTGCCAGCCTTCGAGTTCGATGCCTGTTTGTTTAACAGATGCCTAACGGCTAGTTCAAATGTTTTTCTCAACTACGGGTTGAGACGGCCTTCGGGCTCGATGCCTGTTTGTTTAACAGATGCCTCACGGTGAGGTTATATGTTCTTCTAAACTTCGTGTTGTGCCAGCCTTCGGGTTCGATGCCTGTTTGTTTAACAAATGCCTGACGGCTAGTTCAAATGTTTTTTCTCAACTACGGGTCGAGACGGCCTTCGGGCTCGATGCCTGTTTGTTTAACAGATGCCTCACGGTGAGGTTATATGTTCTTCTAAACTTTAATTGAGCCAGCCTTCGAGTTTGATGCATGTTTGTTTAACATATGCTTGATGGCGAGGTCAGATGTTCTTCATAACTTCGGGTTGAGCTGCCCTTCTGGTTCGATGTCTGTTTGTTTAACAGATGCCTGGAGGGAACGTCAAATGTTCCTCTCAACTTCGTGTTGAGCCGGCCTTCGGGTTCGATGCCAGTTTGTTTAACAGATACCTGACGGTGAGGTCAGATGTTCTTCTCAACTTCGGGTTGAGCCGATCTTCGGGTTCGATGCCTGTTTGTTTAACAGATGCCTCACGGTGAGGTTATATGTTTTTCTCAAATTTTGGTTGAGTCAGCCTTCGGGTTTGATGAATGTTTGTTTAACAGATGCCTGACGGCGAGGTTAGATGTTCCTCTCAACTTCATGTTGAGTCGGCCTTCGCGTTCGATGCCTGTTTGTTTAACAAATACCTGACGGTGAGGTCAAATGTTCTTTTCAACTTCGGGTTGAGCCGACCTTCGGGTTCGATGCCTGTTTGTTTAACAGATGCTTGACGGCAAGATCAAATGTTCTTCTCAACTTTTGGTTGAGCCGGCCTTCGGGTTCGATGCCTGTATATTTAACATTTGCTTGACAGCGAGGACATATGTTCCTCTCAACTTCGTGTTTAGCCGGCCTACGGGTTCGATGCCTATTTGTTTAACAAATGCCTGGCGGCGAGGTCAGATGTTGCTCTCAATTTCGTGTTAAGCGGGACTTCGTGTTCGATGCCTGTTTGTTTTACAGATGCCTTACGGCGAGGTCAGATATTCCTATGAACTTCGTGTTGAGCCGTCCTTCGGGTTCGATGCCTGTTTGTTTAACAGATGCCTGACAGCGACGTCATATGGTCTTCTCAACTTCGGGTTAAGCTGCCCTACGGGTTCGATGCCTGTTTGTTTAACAAATGCCTGACGGCGAGGTCAAATGTTCCTCTTAGCTTTCTGTTGAGCCGACCTTGAGGTTCGATGCCTATTTGTTTAACAGATGCCTGGCGGCAAGGTCAGATGTTCTTCTCACCTTCGGTCTGAGCCGGACTTCGGGTTCGATTCCTGTTTGTTTAACTAATGCTTGACCACGAGGTCAGATCTTCTTCTCAACTTCGTGTTGAGCCGCTCTTCTGGTTTGATGCCTGTTTGTTTAACAGACGCCTGACGGGGACGTCAAATGTTCCTCTAAACTTCCTATTGGGCCGACCTTCGGGTTCGATGCCTGTTTGTTTAACAGATACCTAGCGGTGAGGTCAGATGTTCTTCTCAACTTCGGGTTGAGCCGACCTTCGGGTTCGATGCCTGTTTGTTTAACAGATGCCTAAAGGCGAGATCAAATGTTCTTCTCAACTTTTGGTTGAGCCAGCCTTTGGGTTCGATGCCTGTTTATTTAACATATGCTTGACGGTGAGGTCAGATGTTCCTCTCAACTTCGTGTTGAGCCGACCTTCAGGTTCGATGCCCGTTTGTTTAACAAATGCCTGGCGGCGAGGTCAGATGTTGCTCTCAACTTCGTGTTAAGCGGGACTTCGTGTTCGATGCCTATTTGTTTAACAGATGCCTTACGGCGAGGTCAAATATTCATATGAACTTCGTGTTGAGCTGTCCTTCGGGTTCTATGCTTGTTTGTTTATCAGATGCCAGACAGCGACGTCAGATGGTCTTCTCAACTTCGGGTTGAGCCACCCTTCGGGTTTGATTTCTGTTTGTTTAACAAATGCCTAACGGCGAGGTCAAATGTTCCTTTCAACTTCCTGTTGAGCCGGCCTTGGGGTTCGATGCCTGTTTGTTTAACAAATGCCTGACCGCGAGGTCAGATGTTGCTCTCAACTTCGTGTTGAGCGAGACCTCGTGTTCGATGCCTATTTGTTTAACAGATGCCTGGTGGCTAGGTCAGATATTCTTCTCACCTTCGGTTTGAGCCGGCCTTTAGGTTCAATTCCTGTTTATTTAACATATGCATGACGGCGAGGTCAGATGTTCCTCTCAACTTCGTGTTTAGCCGGCCTTTGGGTTCTATGCCCGTCTGTTTAACAAATGCCTGGCGGTGAGGTCAGATGTTGCTCTCAACTTCTTGTGTAGCGGGACTTCGTGTTCGATGCCTATTTCTTTAACAGATGCATTACGGTGAGGTCAGATATTCCTATGAACTTCGTGTTGAGCCGGCCTTCGGGTTCGACGCTTGTTTGTTTAACAGATGCCTGACAGCGACGTCATATGGTCTTTTCAACTTCGGGTTAAGCCGCCCTACGGGTTCGATGACTGTTTGTTTAACAAATGCCTGACGGCGAGGTCAAATGTTCCTCTCAACTTTCTGTTGAGCCGACCTTGGGGTTCAATGCCTATTTATTTAACAGCTGCCTGACAGCGAGGTCAGATGTTCTTCTCACCTTTGGTTTGAGCCGGACTTCGGGTTCGATTCCTGTTTGTTTAACTTATGCTTGACCACGAGGTCAGATGTTCTTCTCAACTTCGGGTTAAGCCGCCCTTCTAGTTTGATGCTTGTTTGTTTAACAGATGCCTGACGGGGATGTCAAATGTTCCTCTCAACTTCGTATTGAGCCGGCCTTCGGGTTCGATGCCTATTTGTTTAACAGATACTTGACGGGGAGGTCAGATGTTCTTCTCAACTTCGGGTTGAGCCAACCTTCGGGTTCGATGCTTGTTTAATTAACAGATGCCTGACGGCGAGATCAAATATTCTTCTCAGCTTTTGGTTGAGCCAGCCTTTGGGTTCGATGCCTGTTTATTTAACATATGCTTGACGTCGAAGTCAGATGTTCCTCTCAACTTTGTGTTGAGCCGACCTTCAGGTTCGATGCTTGCCTGTTTAACAAATGCCTGGCGGCGAGGTCAGATGTTGCTCTCAACTTCGTGTTAAGCGGGACTTCGTGTTCGATGCCTGTTTGTTTTACAGATGCCTTACGGCGAGGTCAAATATTCATAAGAACTTCGTGTTTAGCCGTCCTTCGGGTTCGATGCCTGTTTGTTTAACAGATGCCTGACAGCGACGTCATATGGTCTTCTCAACTTCGGGTTAAGCTGCCCTATGAGTTCGATGCCTATTTGTTTAACAAATGCCTGACGGCGAGGTCAAATGTTCCTCTCAACTTTTGTTGAGCCGGCCTTGGGGTTCGATGCCTATTTGTTTAACAGATGCCTGGCGGCAAAGTCAGATGTTCTTCTCACCTTCGGTTTGAGCCAGACTTCGGGTTCGATTCCGTCAGATGATCTTTTCAACTTCGGGTTGAGCCGCCTTTCAGGTTTGATGTCAGTTTGTTTAACAAATGACTGACGGCGAGGTCAAATGTTCCTTTCAACTTCATATTGAGCCGGCTTTGGGGTTCGACGCCTGTTTGTTTTACAGATGCCTGACCGCGAGGTCGAATGTTGCTCTCAACTTCGTGTTGAGCGAGACTTCGTGTTCGATGCCTATTTGTTTAACAAATGCCTGGTGGCAAGGTCAGATATTCTTCTCAACTTCGGTTTGAGCCAGCCTTCGGGTTCGATTCCTGTTTGTTTAAGTGATGTCTGACAACGAGGTCAGATGTTCTTCTCAACATCGGGATGAGCCGACCATCAATTTCGATGCATGTTTGTTTAACAGATGCCTGACAGCAAGGTTAGATGTTCTTCTAAACTTCGCGTAGAGCCGGCCTCCGGGTGCGATGCCTGTTTCTTTAACAGATCCCTGACGGGAGGTCAGATTTTCTTCTCAACTTTGTGTTGAGCCGGCCTTCGGGTTCGATGCCTATTTGTTTAACAGATACCTGACGGCGAGGTCAAATGTTCCTCTCAACTTCTTGTTGAGCCGGCCTTCGGGTTCGATGCCTGTTTATTTAACATATGCCCTTGCGGCGAGACATAATGTTCTTATCAACTTCGGGTTGAGCCGTCCTTCTTGTTCGATGCCTGTTTGTTGAATAGATGCCTGACAGAGACGTCAAATTTTCCTCTCAACTTTGTGTTGAGCAGACCTTAGGGTTCGATGCCTGGTTGTTTAACAAATACCTGACGGTGAGGTCAAATGTTCTTTTCAACTTCGGGTTGAGCCGACCTTCGGGTTCGATGCCTTCTTGTTTAACAGATGCCTGACGGCGAGATTAAATTTTCTTCTCAACTTTTGGTTGAGCTAGCCTTTGGGTTCGATGCCTGTTTATTTAACATATGCTTGACGGCGAGGTCAGATGTTCCTCTCAACTTCGTGTTTAGCCGGCCTTTAGGTTCGATGCCCGTTTGTTTAACAAATGCCTGGCGGCGAGGTCATATGTTGCTCTCAACTTCGTGTTGAGCGGGACTTCGTGTTCGATGCCTATTTGTTTAACAGATGCATTACGGCGAGGTCAGATATTCCTATGAACTTCGTGTTGAGCCGGCCTTCGGGTTCGATGCCTGTTTGTTTAACAGATGCCTGACAGCAACGTCATATGGTCTTCTCAACTTCGGGTTAAGCTGCCCTACGGGTTCGATGCCTGTTTGTTTAACAAATGCCTGACGGCGAGGTCAAATGTTCCTCTCAACTTTCTGTTGAGCCGGCCTTGAGGTTCGATGCCTATTTGTTTAACAGATGCCTGGCGGCAAGGTCAGATGTTCTTCTCACCTTCGGTTTGAGCCGGACTTCGGGTTCGATTCCTGTTTGTTTAACTAATGCTTGACCATGAGGTCAGATGTTCTTCTCAACTTCGGGTTGAGCCGCCCTTCTGGTTTGATGCCTGTTTGTTTAACAAATGCCTGACGGGGACGTCAAATGTTCCTCTATACTTCATATTGAGCCGACCTTCGGGTTCGATGCCTGTTTGTTTAACAGATACTTGACGGTGAGGTCAGATGTTCTTCTCAACTTCGGGTTGAGCCGACCATCGGGTTCGATGCCTGTTTGTTTAACAGATGCCTGAAGGCGAGATCAAATGTTCTTCTCAACTTTTGGTTGAGCCAGCCTTTGGGTTCGATGCCAGTTTATTTAACATATGCTTGACGGCGAGGTCAGATGTTCCTCTCAACTTCGTGTTGAGCCGACCATCAGGTTCGATCCCCGTTTGTTTAACAAATGCCTGGCGGCAAGGTCAGATGTTGCTCTCAACTTCGTGTTAAGCGGGACTTTGTGTTCGATGCCTATTTGTTTTACAGATGCCTTACGGCGAGGTCAGATATTCCTATGAACTTCGTGTTGAGCCGTCCTTCGGGTTCTATGCCTGTTTGTTTATCAGATGCCTGACAGCGACGTCAAATGGTCTTCTCAACTTCGGGTTGAGCCGCCTTTCGGGTTTGATGTCTGTTTGTTTAACAAATGCCTGCGGCGAGGTCAAATATTCCTTTCAACTTCCTGTTGAGCCGACCATGGGGTTCGATGCCTGTTTGTTTAACAGATGCCTAACCGCGAGGTCAGATGTTGCTCTCAACTTCGTGTTGAGCGAGACTTCGTGTTCGATGCCTATTTGTTTAACAGATGCCTGGTGGCAAGGTCAGATATTCTTCTCACCTTCAGTTTGAGCCGGCCTTCGGGTTCGATTCCTGTTTGTTTAACTAATGTCTGACAACAAGGTCAGACGTTCTTCTCAACATCAGGATGAGCCGACCATCAATCTCGATGCATGTTTGTTTAACAGATGCCTGATAGCAAGGTTAGATGTTCTTATCAACTTCGGGTTGAGCCGGCCTCCGGGTGCGATGCCTGTTTGTTTAACAGATCCCTGACGGCAAGGTTAGATGTACTTCTCAACTTCGTGTTGAGCCGCCCTTCGGGTTCGATGCCTATTTGTTTAACAGATGCCTGACGGTGAGGTCAAATGTTCCTCTCAACTTCTTGTTGAGCCGTTCTTCGGGTTCGATGCCTGTTTGTTTAACATATGCCTGGCAGCTAGGTCTAATGTTCTTATCAACTTCGGGTTGAGTCGTCCTTCTGGTTCGACGCCTGTTTGTTTAACAGATGCCTGACAGAGACGTCAAATGTTCCTCTCAACTTTGTGTTGAGCCGGCCTTCGTGTTCGATGCCTGGTTGTTTAACAAATACCTGATGGTGAGGTCTAATGTTCTTTTCAACTTCGGGTTGAGCCGACCTTCGGGTTCGATGCCTTCTTGTTTAACAGATGCCTGACGGCGAGATTAAATGTTCTTCTCAACTTTTGGTTGAGCCGGCCTTCGGGTTTGATGCCTGTTTATTTAACATATGCTTGACGGCGAGGTCAGATGTTCCTCTCAACTTCGTGTTTAGCCGGCCTTTGGGTTCGATGCCCGTTTGTTTAACAAATGCCTGGCGATGAGGTCAGATGTTGCTCTCAACTTTGTGTTGAGCGGGACTTCGTGTTCGATGCCTATTTGTTTAACACATGCATTACGGCGAGGTCAGATATTCCTATGAAATTCGTGTTGAGCCGGCCTTCGGGTTCGATGCCTGTTTGTTTAACAGATGCTTGACAACAACGTCATATGGTCTTCTCAACTTCGGGTTGAGCCGCCTTTCGGGTTTGATGTCTGTTTTTTAACAAATTCCTGACGGCGAGGTCAAATGTTCCTTTAAACTTCCTGTTGAGCTGACCTTGGGGTTCAATGCCTGTTTGTTTAACAGATGCCTGACCGCGAGGTCAGATGTTACTCTCAACTTCGTGTCGAGCGAGACATCGTGTTCGATGCCTATTTGTTTAACAGATGCCAGGTGGCAAGGTCAGATATTCTTCTCACCTTCGGTTTGAGCCGGCCTTCGGGTTCGATTCCTGTTTGTTTAACTGATGTCTGACAACGAGGTCAGATGTTCTTCTCAACATCGGGATGAGCCGACCATCAATCTCGATGCATGTTTGTTTAACAGATGCCTGACAGCAAGGTTAGATGTTCTTCTCAACTTCGGGTTGAGCCGGCCTCCGGGTGCGATGCCTGTTTGTTTAATAGATCCATGACGGCGAGGTCAGATGTACTTCTCAACTTCATGTTGAGCCGCCCTTCGGGTCCGACGCCTATTTGTTTAACTGATGCCTGACGGTGAGGTCAAATGTTCCTCTCAACTTCTTGTTGAGCCGGCCTTCGGGTTCCATGCCTGTTTGTTTAACATATGCTTGGCGGCGAGGTCTAATGTTCTTATCAACTTCGGGTTAAGTCGTCCTTCTGGTTCGATGCCTGTTTGTTTAACAGATGCCTGACAGAGACGTCAAATGTTCCTCTCAACTTTGTGTTGAGCCGGCCTTCGTGTTCGATGCCTGGTTGTTTAACAAATACCTGATGGTGAGGTCAAATGTTCTTTTCAACTTCGGGTTGAGCCGAACTTCAGGTTCGATGCCTTCTTGTTTAACAGATGCCTGACGGCGAGATTAAATGTTCTTCTCAACTTTTGGTTGAGCCGGCCTTCGGGTTTGATGCCTGTTTACTTAACATATGCTTGACGGCAAGGTCAGATGATCCTCTCAACTTCGTGTTTAGCTGGCCTTTGGGTTCGATGCCCGTTTGTTTAACAAATGCCTGGCGATGAGGTCAGATGTTGCTCTCAACTTCGTGTTGAGCGGGACTTCGTGTTCGATGCCTATTTGTTTAACAGATGCATTACGGTGAGGTCATATATTCCTATAAATTTCGTGTTGAGCCGGCCTTCGGGTTCGATGCCTGTTTGTTTAACAGATGCCTGACAGCGACGTCATATGGTCTTCTCAACTTCGGGTTAAGCTGCCCTACGGGTTCGATGCCTGTTTGTTTAACAAATGCCTGACGGCGAGGTCAAATGTTCCTCTCAACTTTCTGTGTAGCCGGCCTTGAGGTTCGATGCCTATTTGTTTAACAGATGCCTGGCGGCGAGGTCAGATGTTCTTCTCACCTTCGGTTTGAGCGGGACTTCGTGTTCGATTCCTGTTTGTTTAACTAATGCTTGACCACGAGGTCAGATGTTCTTCTCAACTTTGGGTTTAGCCGCCCTTCTGGTTTGATGCCTGTTTGTTTAACAAATGCCTGACGGGGACGTCAAGTGTACCTCTCAACTTCATATTGAGTCGACCTTCGGGTTCGATGCCTGTTTGTTTAACAGATAACTGACGGTGAGGTCAGATGTTCTTCTCAACTTCGGGTTGAGCCGACCTTCGGGTTCGATGCCTGTTTGTTTAACAGATGCCTGACGGCAAGATCAAATGTTCTTCTCAACTTTTGGTTGAGCCAGCCTTTGGGTTCGATGCCAGTTTATTTAACATATGCTTGACGGCGAGGTCAGATGTTCCTCTCAACTTCGTGTTGAGCCGAGCTTCAGGTTCGATGCCCGTTTGTTTAACAAATGCCTGGCGGCGAGGTCAGATGTTGCTCTCAACTTCGTGTTAAGCGGGACTTGTGTTCGATTCCTATTTGTTTTACAGATGCCTTATGGCGAGGTCAGATATTCCTATGAACTTCGTGTTGAGCCGTCCTTCGGGTTCTATGCCTGTTTGTTTATCAGATGCCTGACAACAACGTCAGATGGTCTTCTCAACTTCGGGTTGAGCCGCCTTTCGGGTTTGATGTCTGTTTGTTTAACAAATGCCTGACGGCGATGTCAAATGTTCCTTTCAACTTCCTGTTGAGCCGACCTTGGGGTTCGATGCCTGTTTGTTTAACAAATGCCTGACCGCGAGGTCAGATGTTGCTCTCAACTTCGTGTTGAGCGAGACCTCGTGTTCGATGCCTATTTGTTTAACAGATGCCTGGTGGCTAGGTCAGATATTCTTCTCACCTTCGGTTTGAGCCAGCCTTCGGGTTCGATTCCTGTTTCTTTAACTGATGTCTGACAACGAGGTCAGATGTTCTTCTCAACATCGGGATGAGCCGACCATCAATCTCGATGCATGTTTGTTTAACAGATGCCTGACAGCAAGGTTAGATGTTCTTCTCAACTTCAGGTTGAGCCTGCCTCCGGGTGCGATGCCTGTTTGTTTAACAGATCCCTGACGGCGAGGTCAGATGCACTTCTCAACTTCGTGTTGAGCCGCCCTTCGGATTCGATGCCTATTTGTTTAACAGATGCCTGACGGTGAGGTCAAATGTTCCTCTCAACTTCTTGTTGAGCCGGCCTTCGGGTTCGATGCCTGTTTGTTTAACATATGCCTGGCGGCGAGGTCTAATGTTCTTATCAACTTCGGGTTGAGTCGTCCTTCTGGTTTGATGCCTGTTTGTTTAACAGATGCCTGACAGAGACGTCAAATGTTCCTCTCAACTTTGTGTTGAGTCGGCCTTCGGGTTTGATTCCTGGTTGTTTAACAAATACCTGATGGTGAGGTCAAATGTTCTTTTCAACTTCGGGTTGAGCCGAGCTCCGGGTTCGATGCCTTCTTGTTTAACAGATACCTGACGGCGAGATTAAATGTTCTTCTCAACTTTTGGTTGAGTCGGCCTTCGGGTTTGATGCCTGTTTATTTAACATATGCTTAACGGCGAGGTCAGATGTTCCTCTCAACTTCGTGTTTAGCTGGCCTTTGGGTTCGATGCCCGTTTGTTTAACAAATACCTGGCGATGAGGTCAGATGTTGCTCTCAACTTCGTGTTGAGCGGGACTTCGTGTTCGATGCCTATTTGTTTAACAGATGCATTACGGTGAGGTCATATATTCCTATGAATTTCGTGTTGAGCCGGCCTTCGGGTTCGATGCCTGTTTGTTTAACAGATGCCTGACAGCGACGTCATATGGTCTTCTCAACTTCGGGTTAAGCTGCCCTACGGGTTCGATGCCTGTTTGTTTAACAAATGCCTGACGGCGAGGTCAAATGTTCCTCTCAACTTTCTGTTGAGCCGGCCTTGAGGTTCGATGCCTATTTGTTTAACAGATGCCTGGCGGCGAGGTCAGATGTTCTTCTCACCTTTGGTTTGAGCGGGACTTCGTGTTCGATTCCTGTTTGTTTAACTAATGCTTGACCACGAGGTCAGATGTTCTTCTCAACTTCGGGTTGAGCCGCCCTTCTGGTTTGATGCCTGTTTGTTTAACAAATGCCTGACGGGGACGTCAAGTGTTCCTCTCAACTTCATATTGAGTCGACCTTCGGGTTCGATGCCTGTTTGTTTAACAGATACCTGACGGTGAGGTCAGATGTTCTTCTCAACTTCGGGTTGAGCCGACCTTCGGGTTCGATGCCTGTTTGTTTAACAGATGCCTGACGGCGAGATCAAATGTTCTTCTCAACTTTTGGTTGAGCCAGCCTTTGGGTTCGATGCCAGTTTATTTAACATATGCTTGACGGCGAGGTCAGATGTTCCTCTCAACTTCGTGTTGAGCCGAGCTTCAGGTTCGATGCCCGTTTGTTTAACAAATGCCTGGCGGAGAGGTCAGATGTTGCTCTCAACTTCGTGTTAAGCGGGACTTGTGTTCGATTCCTATTTGTTTTACAGATGCCTTATGGCGAGGTCAGTTATTCCTATGAACTTCGTGTTGAGCCGTCCTTCGGGTTCTATGCCTGTTTGTTTATCAGATGCCTGACAGCGACGTCAGATGGTCTTCTCAACTTCGGGTTGAGCCGCCTTTCGGGTTTGATGTCTGTTTGTTTAACAAATGCCTTACGGCGAGGTCAAATGTTCCTTTCAACTTCCTGTTGAGCCGACCTTGGGGTTCGATGCCTGTTTGTTTAACAAATGCCTGACCGCGAGGTCAGATGTTGCTCTCAACTTCGTGTTGAGCGAGACTTCGTGTTCAATGCCTATTTGTTTAACAGATGCCTGGTGGCTAGGTCAGATATTCTTCTCACCTTCGGTTTGAGCCAGCCTTCGGGTTCGATTCCTGTTTCTTTAACTGATGTCTGACAACGAGGTCAGATGTTCTTCTCAACATCGGGATGAGCCGACCATCAATCTCGATGCATGTTTGTTTAACAGATGCCTGACAGCAAGGTTAGATGTTCTTCTCAACTTCGGGTTGAGCCTGCCTCCGGGTGCGATGCCTGTTTGTTTAACAGATCCCTGACGGCGAGGTCAGATGCACTTCTCAACTTCATGTTGAGCCGCCCTTCGGATTCGATGCCTATTTGTTTAACAGATGCCTGACGGTGAGGTCAAATGTTCCTCTTAACTTCTTGTTGAGCCGGCCTTCGGGTTCGATGCCTGTTTGTTTAACATATGCCTGGCGGCGAGGTCTAATGTTCTTATCAACTTCGGGTTGAGTCGTCCTTCTGGTTTGATGCCTGTTTGTTTAACAGATGCCTGACAGAGACGTCAAATGTTCCTCTCAACTTTGTGTTGAGTCGGCCTTCGGGTTTGATTCCTGGTTGTTTAACAAATACCTGATGGTGAGGTCAAATGTTCTTTTCAACTTCGGGTTGAGCCGAGCTCCGGGTTCGATGCCTTCTTGTTTAACAGATACCTGACGGCGAGATTAAATGTTCTTCTCAACTTTTGGTTGAGTCGGCCTTCGGGTTTGATGCCTGTTTATTTAACATATGCTTAACGGCGAGGTCAGATGTTCCTCTCAACTTCGTGTTTAGGTTGCCTTTGGGTTCGATGCCCGTTTGTTTAACAAATGCCTGGCGATGAGGTCAGATGTTGCTCTCAACTTCGTGTTGAGCGGGACTTCGTGTTCGATGCCTATTTGTTTAACAGATGCATTACGGTGAGGTCATATATTCCTATGAATTTCGTGTTGAGCCGGCCTTCGGGTTCGATGCCTGTTTGTTTAACAGATGCCTGACAGCGACGTCATATGGTCTTCTCAACTTCGGGTTAAGTTGCCCTACGGGTTCGATGCCTGTTTGTTTAACAAATGCCTGACGGCGAGGTCAAATGTTCCTCTCAACTTTCTGTTGAGCCGGCCTTGAGGTTCGATGCCTATTTGTTTAACAGATGCCTGGCGGGGAGGTCAGATGTTCTTCTCACCTTCGGTTTGAGCGGGACTTCGTGTTCGATTCCTGTTTGTTTAACTAATGCTTGACCACGAGGTCAGATGTTCTTCTCAACTTCGGGTTGAGCCGCCCTTCTGGTTTGATGCCTGTTTGTTTAACAAATGCCTGACGGGGACGTCAAGTGTTCCTCTCAACTTCATATTGAGTCGACCTTCGGGTTCGATGCCTGTTTGTTTAACAGATACCTGACGGTGAGGTCAGATGTTCTTCTCAACTTCGGGTTGAGCCGACCTTCGGGTTCGATGCCTGTTTGTTTAACAGATGCCTGACGGCGAGATCAAATGTTCTTCTCAACTTTTGGTTGAGCCAGCCTTTGGGTTCGATGCCAGTTTATTTAACATATGCTTGACGGCGAGGTCAGATGTTCCTCTCAACTTCGTGTTGAGCCGAGCTTCAGGTTCGATGCCCGTTTGTTTAACAAATGCCTGGCGGCGAGGTCAGATGTTGCTCTCAACTTCGTGTTAAGCGGGACTTGTGTTCGATTCCTATTTGTTTTACAAATGCCTTATGTCGAGGTCAGTTATTCCTATGAACTTCGTGTTGAGCCGTCCTTCGGGTTCTATGCCTGTTTGTTTATCAGATGCCTGACAGCGACGTCAGATGGTCTTCTCAACTTCGGGTTGAGCCGCCTTTCGGGTTTGATGTCTGTTTGTTTAACAAATGCCTGACGGCGAGGTCAAATGTTCCTTTCAACTTCCTGTTGAGCCGACCTTGGGGTTCGATGCCTGTTTGTTTAACAAATGCCTGACCGCGAGGTCAGATGTTGCTTTCAACTTCGTGTTGAGCGAGACTTCGTGTTCGATGCCTATTTGTTTAACAGATGCCTGGTGGCTAGGTCAGATATTCTTCTCACCTTCGGTTTGAGCCAGCCTTCGGGTTCGATTCCTGTTTCTTTAACTGATGTCTGACAACGAGGTCAGATGTTCTTCTCAACATCGGGATGAGCCGACCATCAATCTCGATGCATGTTTGTTTAACAGATGCCTGACAGCAAGGTTAGATGTTCTTCTCAACTTCGGGTTGAGCCTGCCTCCGGGTGCGATGCCTGTTTGTTTAACAGATCCCTGACGGCGAGGTCAGATGCACTTCTCAACTTCATGTTGAGCCGCCCTTCGGATTCGATGCCTATTTGTTTAACAGATGCCTGACGGTGAGGTCAAATGTTCCTCAAAACTTCTTGTTGATCCGGCCTTCGGGTTCGATGCCTGTTTGTTTAACATATGCCTGGCGGCGAGGTCTAATGTTCTTATCAACTTCGGGTTGAGTCGTCCTTCTGGTTCGATGCCTGTTTGTTTAGCAGATGCCTGACAGAGACGTCAAATGTTCCTCTCAACTTTGTGTTGAGCCGGCCTTCGGGTTTGATTCCTGGTTGTTTAACAAATACCTGATGGTGAGGTCAAATGTTCTTTTCAACTTCGGGTTGAGCCGAGCTCCGGGTTCGATGCCTTCTTGTTTAACAGATACCTGACGGCGAGATTAAATGTTCTTCTCAACTTTTGGTTGAGTCGGCCTTCGGGTTTGATGCCTGTTTATTTAACATATGCTTAACGGCGAGGTCAGATGTTCCTCTCAACTTCGTGTTTAGCTGGCCTTTGGGTTCGATGCCCGTTTGTTTTACAAATGCCTGGCGGTGAGGTCAGATGTTGCTCTCAACTTCGTGTTGAGCGGGACTTCGTGTTCGAAGCCTATTCTTTAACAGATGCATTACGGTGAGGTCATATATTCCTATGAATTTCGTGTTGAGCCGGCCTTCGGGTTCGATGCCTGTTTGTTTAACAGATGCCTGACAGCAACGTCATATGGTCTTCTCAACTTCGGGTTAAGCTGCCCTACGGGTTCGATGCCTGTTTGTTTAACAAATGCCTGACGGCGAGGTCAAATGTTCCTCTCAACTTTCTGTTAAGCCGGCCTTGAGGTTCGATGCCTATTTGTTTAACAGATGCCTGGCGGCGAGGTCAGATATTCTTCTCACCTTCGGTTTAAGCCAGACTTCGGGTTCGATTCCTGTTTGTTTAACTAATGCTTGACCACGAGGTCAGATGTTCTTCTCAACTTCGGGTTGAGCCGCCCTTCTGGTTTGATGCCTGTTTGTTTAACAAATGCCTGACGGGGACATCAAATGTTCCTCTCAACTTCATATTGAGCCGACCTTCGGGTTCGATGCCTGTTTGTTTAACAGATACCTGACGGTGAGGTCAGATGTTCTTCTCAACTTCGGGTTGAGCTGACCTTCGGGTTCGATGCCTGTTTGTTTAACAGATGCCTGACGACGAGATCAAATGTTCTTCTCAACTTTTGGTTGAGCCAGCCTTTGGGTTCGATGCCAGTTTATTTAACATATGCTTGACGGCGAGGTCAGATGTTCCTCTCAACTTCGTGTTGAGCCGAGCTTTAGGTTCGATGCCCGTTTGTTTAACAAATGCCTGGCAGCGAGGTCAGATGTTGCTCTCAACTTCGTGTTAAGCGGGACTTGTGTTCGATTCCTATTTGTTTTACAGATGCCTTATGGCGAGGTCAGATATTCCTATGAACTTCGTGTTGAGCCGTCCTTCGGGTTCTATGCCTGTTTGTTTATCAGATGCCTGACAGCGATGTCAGATGGTCTTCTCAACTTCGGGTTGAGCCGCCTTTCGGGTTTGATGTCTGTTTGTTTAACAAATGCCTGACGGCGGGGTCAAATGTTCCTTTCAACTTCCTGTTGAGCCGACCTTGGGGTTCGATGCCTGTTTGTTTAACAAATGCCTGACCGCGAGGTCAGATGTTGCTCTCAACTTCGTGTTGAGCGAGACTTCGTGTTCGATGCCTATTTGTTTAACAGATGCCTGGTGGCTAGGTCAGATATTCTTCTCACCTTCGGTTTGAGCCAGCCTTCGGGTTCGATTCCTATTTCTTTAACTGATGTCTGACAACGAGGTCAGATGTTCTTCTCAACATCGGGATGAGCCGACCATCAATCTCGATGCATGTTTGTTTAACAGATGCCTGACAGCAAGGTTAGATGTTCTTCTCAACTTCGGGTTGAGCCTGCCTCCGGGTGCGATGCCTGTTTGTTTAACAGATCCCTGACGGCGAGGTCAGATGTACTTTTCAACTTCGTGTTGAGCCGCCCTTCGGATTCGATGCCTATTTGTTTAACAGATGCCTGACGGTGAGGTCAAATGTTCCTCTCAACTTCTTGTTGAGCCGGCCTTCGGGTTCGATGCCTGTTTGTTTAACATATGCCTGGCGGCGATGTCTAATGTTCTTATCAACTTCGGGTTGAGTCGTCCTTCGGGTTCGATTCCTGTTTGTTTAACAGATGCCTGACAGAGACGTCAAATGTTCCTCTCAACTTTGTGTTGAGCCGGCCTTCGGGTTCGATGCCTGGTTGTTTAACAAATACCTGATTGTGAGGTCAAATGTTCTTTTCAATTTCGGGTTGAGCCGACCTTTGGGTTCGATGCCTTCTTGTTTAACAGTTGCCTGACGGCGAGATTAAATGTTTTTCTCAACTTTTGGTTGAGTCGGCCTTCGGGTTTGATGCCTGTTTATTTAACATATGCTTGACGGTGAGGTCAGATGTTCCTCTCAACTTCGTGTTTAGCCGGTCTTTAGGTTCGATGCCCGTTTGATTAACAAATGCCTGGCGGTGAGGTCAGATGTTGCCCTCAACTTCGTGTTGAGCGAAACTTCGTGTTCGATGCCTATTTGTTTAACACATGCATTACGGCGAGGTCAGATATTCCTATGAACTTTGTGTTGAGCCGGACTTCGGGTTCGATGCCTGTTTGTTTAACAGATGCCTGACAGCGACGTCATATGGTCTTCTCAACTTCGGGTTAAGTTGCTCTACGGGTTCGATGCCTGTTTGTTTAACAAATTCCTGACGGCGAGGTCAAATGTTCCTCTCAACTTTCTATTGAGCCGACCTTGAGGTTTGATGCCTATTTGTTTAACAGATGCCTGGTGGCGAGGTCATATGTTCTTCTCACCTTCGGTTTGAGTCGGACTTCGGGTTCGATTCCTGTTTGTTTAACTAATGCTTGACCACGAGGTCAGATGTTCTTGTCAACTTCGGGTTGAGCCGCCCTTATGGTTCGATGCCTGTTTGTTTAACAGATGCCTGACGGGGACGTCAAATGTTCCTCTCGACTTTGTATTGAGCCGACCTTCGGGTTAGATGCCTGTTTGTTTAACAGATACCTGACGGTGAGGTCATATGTTCTTCTCAACTTCGGGTTGAGCCGACCTTAGGGTTCGATGCCTGTTTGTTTAACAGATGCCTGACGGCGAGATCAAATGTTCTTCTCAACTTTTGGTTGAGCCAGCCTTTGGGTTCGATGTCTGTTTAATTAAAATATGCTTAACGGCGAGGTCAGATGTTCCTCTCAACTTCGTGTTGAGCCGACCTTCAGGTTCGATGCCCGTTTGTTTAACAAATGCCTGGCGGCGAGGTCAGATGTTGCTCTCAACTTCGTGTTAAGCAGGACTTCGTGTTCGATGCCTATTTGTTTAACAGATGCCTTACGGCGAGGTTAAATATTCATATGGACTTTGTGTTGAGCCGTCCTTCGGGTTCTATGCCTGTTTGTTTATCAGATGCCTGACAGCGACCTCAGATGGTCTTCTCAACTTCGGGTTGAGCCGCCCTTCGGGTTTGATGTCTGTTTGTTTAACAAATGGCTGATGGCAAGGTCAAATGTTCCTTTCAACTTCCTGTTGAGCCGGCCTTGGGGTTCGATGCCTGTTTGTTTAACAGATGCCTGACCGCGAGGTCAGATGTTGCTCTCAACTTCGTGTTGAGCGAGACTTCGTGTTTGATGCCTATTTGTTTAACAGATGCCTGGCGGTAAGGTCAGATATTCTTCTCACCTTCGATTTGAGCCGAACTTCGGGTTCGATTCCTGTTTATTTAACATATGCTTGACGGCGAGGTCAGATGTTCCTCTCAACTTCGTGTTTGGCCGGCCTTTGGGTTCTATGCCCGTTTGTTTAACAAATGCCTGGCGGTGAGGTCAGATGTTGCTCTCAACTTCGTGTTGAGCGGGACTTCGTGTTCGATGCCTATTTCTTTAACAGATGCATTACGGTGACATCAGATATTCCTATGAACTTCGGGTTGAGCCGGCCTTCGGGTTCAATGCCTGTTTGTTTAACAGATGCTTGACAGCAACGTCATATGGTCTTCTCAACTTCGGGTTAAGCCGCCCTACGGGTTCGATGCCTGTTTGTTTAACAAATGTCTGATAGCGAGGTCAAATGTTCCTCTCAACTTTCTGTTGAGCCGGCCTTGGGGTTCGATGCCTATTTATTTAACAGCTGCCTGACGGCGAGGTCAGATGTTCTTCTCACCTTCGGTTTGAGCCGAACTACGGGTTCGATTCCTGTTTGTTTAACTTATGCTTGACCACGAGGTCATATGTTCTTCTCAACTTCGGGTTGAGCCGCCCTTCTAGTTTTATGCCTGTTTGTTTAACAGATGCCTGACGGGGACGTCAAATGTTCCTCTCAACTTCGTATTGAGCCGACCTTCGGGTTCGATGCCAGTTTGTTTAACAGATACCTGACGGTGAGGTCAGATGTTCTTCTCAACTTCGGGTTGAGCCGACCTTCGGGTTCGATGCCTGTTTGTTTAAAAGATGCCTGACGGCGAGATCAAATGTTCTTCTCAACTTTTGGTTGAACCAGTCTTTGGGTTCGATTCCTGTTTATTTAACATATGCTTGACGGCGAGGTCAGATGTTCCTCTCAACTTCGTGTTGAGCTGACCTTCAGGTTTGATGCCCGTTTGTTTAACAAATGCCTGGCGGCGAGGTCAGATGTTGCTCTCAACTTCGTGTTGAGCAGGACTTCGTGTTCGATGCCTATTTCTTTAACAGATGCATTACGGCGAGGTCAGATATTCCTATGAACTTCGTGTTGAGCCGTCCTTCGGGTTCTTTGCCTGTTTGTTTATCAGATGCCTGACAGCGACGTCAGATGGTCTTCTCAACTTCGGGTTGAGTCGCCCTACAGGTTCGATGCCTGTTTGTTTAACAAATGCCTGATGGCGAGGTCAAATGTTCCTCTCAACTTCCTGTTGAGCCGGCCTTCGGGTTCGATGCCTGTTTTTTTAACAGATACCTGGCGGCAAGGCCAGATATTCTTCTCACCTTCGGTTTGAGCCGGCCTTCGGGTTCGATTCCTGTTTGTTTAACTGATGTCTGACAACGAGGTCAGATGTTCTTCTCAACTTCGGGTTGAGCCGACCATCAATCTCGATACCTGTTTGTTTAATAGATTCCTGACAGCAAGGTTAGATGTTCTTCTCAACTTCGGGTTGAGCCGGCCTACGGGTTCGATGCCTGTTTGTTTAACAGTTTCCTGACGGCGAGGTCAGATGTACTTCTCAACTTCGTGTTGAGCCGCCCTTCGGGTTCGATGCCTATTTGTTTAATAGATGCCTGACGGCGAGGTCAAATGTTCCTCTCAACTTCTTGTTGAGCCGGCCTTCTAGTTCGATGCCTGTTTGTTTAACATATGCCTGACGGCGAGGTCTAATGTTCTTATCAACTTCAGGTTGGGCTGGCCATCAAATCCGATGCCTGTTTATTTAACATATGCCTGACAGCAAGGTCAGAAGTTCTTCTCAACATCGGGTTGAGCTGGCCTTCGTGTTCGATGCCTGTTTATTTAACAGATCCCTGACGGCAAGGTCAAATATTCCTATGAACTTCGTGTTGAGCCGGCCTTCGAGTTCGATGCCTGTTTGATTAATAGATGTCTGAAGGAGAGGTCATATCTTCCTCTCAACTTCGTGTTGTGCCAGCCTTCGGGTTCGATGCCTGTTTGTTTAATAGATGCCTGACAGCGAGGTCAGATGTTCCTTTCAATTTCGTGTTGTGCCATCCTTCGGGTTCGATGCCTATTTGTTTAACAGATGCTTGACAGCTAGTTCAAATGTTTTTCTCAACTACGGGTTGAGACGGCCTTCGGGTTCAATGACTGTTTGTTTAACAGATGCCTCACGGAGAGGTTATATGTTCTTCTAAACTTTGGGTACAGCCAGCCTTCGGGTTTGATGCATATTTGTTTAACAGATGCCTGACAGCGAGGTCAGATGTTCTTCACAACTTCGTGTTGAACCGGCCTTCGGGTTCGATGCCTTTTTGTTTAAAAGATACCTGACGGTGAGGTCAGATGTTCTTCTAAACTTCGGGTTGAGCCGACCTTCGGGTTCGATGCCTGTTTGTTTAACAGATGCCTCACGGTGAGGTTATATGTTCTTCTCAACTTTGGGTTGAGCCAGCCTTCGGGTTTGATGCATGTTTGTTTAACAGATGTCTGACGGCGAGGTCAGATGTTTTTCTCAACTTCGGGTTGAGCCCCCCTTCTGGTTCGATGCCTGTTTGTTTAACAGATGCCTGACGGAGACGTCAAATGTTCCTCTCAACTTCGTGTTGAGCCGGCCTTCGGGTTCGATGCCTGTTTGTTTAACATATACCTGACGGTGAGGTCAAATGTTCTTTTCAACTTCGGGTTGAGGCGACCCTCGGGTTCAATGCCTATTTGTTTAACAGATGCCTGACGGCGAGATCAAATGTTCTTCTCAACTTTTGGGTTAACTGGCCTTCGTGTTTGATGCCTATTTATTTAACATATGTTTGACGACGAGGTCAGATGTTCTTCTCCACTTCGTGTTTATCCGGCCTTCAGGTTCGATGCCCGTTTGTTTAACAAATGCCTGGCAGCGAGGTCAGATGTTGCTCTTAACTTCGTGTTAAGCGGGACTTCGTGTTCGATGCCTATTTGTTTAACAGATGCCTTACGACGAGGTCAGATATTCCTATGAACTTCGTGTTGAGCCGACCTTCAGGTTCGATGCTTGTTTGTTTAACAGATGCCTGACAGCAACGTCATATGGTCTTCTCGACTTCGGATTGAGCCGCCCTACGGGTTCGCTGCCTGTTTGTTTAACAAATGCCTGACGGAAAGGTCAAATGTTCCTCTCAACTTCCTGTTGAGCCGGCGTTGGAGTTCGATGCCTGTTTGTTTAACAGATGCCTGACGGCGAGGTCAGATGTTGCTCTCAAATTCGTGTTGAGCGAGACTTCGTGTTCGATGCCTAGTTGTTTAGCAAATGGCTGGCGGCAAGGTCAAATATTCTTCTCACCTTCAGTTTGAGTCGGCCTTCGGGTTCGATTCCTGTTTGTTTAACTGATGTCTGAAAACGAGGTCATATGTTCTTCTCAACATCGGGATGAGCCGACCATCAATCTCGATGCCTATTTGTTTAACAGATGCCTGACAGCAAGGTTAGATGTTCTTCTCAACTTCGGGTTGAGCCGGCCTCCGGGTTCGATGCCTGTTTGTTTAACAGATTCCTGACGACGAGGTCAGATGTACTTCTCAACTTCGTGTTGAGCCGCCCTTCGGGTTCGATGCCTGTTTGTTTAACAGATGCCTGACGGCGAGGTCAAATGTTCCTCTCAACTTCTTGTTGAGCCAGCCTTCGGGTTCGATGCCTGTTTGTTTAACATATGCCTGACGGCGAGGTCTAATGTTCTTATCAACTTCGGGTTGGGCTGGCCATCAAATTCGATGCCTGTTTATTTAACATATGCCTGACACCAAGGTCAGAAGTTCTTCTCAACTTCGGGTTGAGCCGGCCTTCGTGTTCGATGCCTGTTTGTTTAACAGATCCCTGACGGCGAGGTCAGATATTCCTATGAACTTCGTGTTGAGCCGGCCTTTGAGTTTGATGCCTGTTTGTTTAACAGATGCCTCACAGTGAGGTTTTATGTTCCTCTCAACTTTGGGTTGAGCCATCCTTCGGGTTTGATGCATGTTTGTTTCACAGATGCCTGACGGCTAGTTCAAATGTTTTTGTCAACTACGGGTTGAGCCGACCTTCGGGTTCGATGCCTGTTTGTTTAACAGATGCCTGATGGCGAGGTTATATGCTCTTCACAACTTTGGGTTGAGCCATCCTTCGGGTTTGATGCATGTTTGTTTAACAGATGCCTGACGGCGAGGTCAGATGTTCTTCTCAACTTCGGGTTGAGCCGCCCTTCTAGTTCGATGCCTGTTTGTTTAACAGATGCCTGACAACGAGGTCAGATGTTCTTCTAGACTTCGGGATGAGCCGACCATCAATCTCGATGCCTATTTATTTAACATATGTTTGACGGCGAGGTCAGATGTTCCACTCAACTTCGTGTTTTGCCGGCCTTCGAGTTCGATGCTCGTTTGTTTAAAAAATTCCTGGTGGTGAGGTTAGATGTTGCTCTCATCTTTGTGTTGAGCGGGACTTCGTGTTCGATGCCTATTTGTTTAACAAATGCCTTACGGCGAGGTTATATATTCCTATGAACTTCGTGTTTAGTCGGCGTTCGGGTTTGATGCCTGTTTGTTTAACAGAAGCCTGACAGCGACGTCATATGGTCTTCTTAACTTCGGGTTGAGCCGCCCTACGGGTTCGATGCATATTTGTTTAACAAATTCCTGACGGCGAAGTCAAATGTTCCTCTCAACTTCCTGTTGAGCCGGCCTTGGAGTTCGATGCCTGTTTGTTTAACAGATGCCAGATGGCGAGGTCAGATGTTGTTCTCAACTTTGTGTTGAGCGAGACTTCGTGTTCGATGCCTATTTGTTTAACAGATTCCTGGCAACAAGGTCATATGTTCTTCTCACCTTCGGTTTGAGCCGGCCTTCGGGTTCGATTCCTGTTTGTTTAACTGATGTCTGACAATGAGGTCAGATTTTCTTCTACACTTCGGGATGAGCCGACCATCAATCTCGATGCCTGTTTGTTTAACAGATGCCTGACAACAAGGTTAGATGTTCTTCTCAACTTCGGGATGAGCCAACCTTCGGGTTCGATGCCTGTTTGTTTATCAGATCCCAGACGACGAGGTCATATATACTTCTCAACTTCGTGTTGAGCCGCCCTTCGGGTTCGATGCCTGTTTGTTTAACAGATGCCTAACGGCGAGGTCAAATGTTCCTATCAACTTCTTGTTGAGTCGGCCTTCGGGTTCGATGCTTGTTATCGCTTCCGCGAAATTAAGGTGCCGGAAAAACAGAAGAGTCGCCACCTTTCGTTATTTATCCCTCAGAACGGGAAAGGAAACGATCGGAAAAACCTAACGAAAAGGTATAAGACAAGGTCGTCGCAACCATTGTCTGGGTTCAGGAGTCGGTTACGCAAGGGGAAGGTATTAGCACCCCTCACGTCCATCGTACTCGATGGGATCCATGCTTGTTGTGTTTACTGGACGGGTTGGTTTATCTATCTACCTATCAAGGCTGGCTTTAAAAAGAAAAGAAAATGACTCGGTAAAGCGTCGCGCTTTATGCCTACGTATTCTCATCAGAGAATGAGAAATCAGAGTCAACGTAGTTCGACTAACTACGGGGTACGGGGAAGGTGGCTCGCCAATACGTCAGTATTGTACCTACGTACTCTCAAAAGATATGAGAGATCAGAGCTTACGTAGTTCGAGATAATATGGATTACGGGAATTCAGATTCATCTGCTTTATCGAGTAGGGTTAACAAACAGTTCCAGCAGTTAGGGACAAAGCCTGTTTGTAGTAGAACTAGGAGTTAACGACACTCTTTTCTTCAGAAAAGCTTCCTTTGAATTATGGGCCCACAGGGCAAAAAGGTTTGAAGTTTGTTTTCTGTCTTTTACGAAAGAAGTGTTTTTTATGGTTGTTTGCAACTAGTATCACACTAGAGACTATGACCGGAGAGTGAATGTGTCGCATGTCACCCAAAGGGTGCCGTACTAAACATCTAGACTGTTGAAAAGAAACTCTCCAACAATCCTTTCTCAGATAGCTCAAGGCTCGTAACGTACGACGTCAGTCAACCTTTATTACTGTATTTTCATTTGTTTTGAGATGAGAAGAGAGAGGCTCAACTAAGGGGAGACTATCAAGTCCTACTGTTGTCATGCTAAGGATTCATCCTATAGTTGAGGTTTGAAACAGGGAACTCCTAGAAGTTTTCATGCATAGGTTTCAACCTAAAGTTCTAATCATCGTTTCCTTATCAAAGGAAATGAGATTCCTAGGGGATCATGTCAATGATAAACAGAAACAGATAAAGCATCAGCTTAAACAGTAAACAGTATACAGTAAACGACTGTAAAATGCATGCAATGCAAGTGAGGGAGGAAATGTGTGTGGGGTATCAGACTCCACAAACTCATCTCAACCTCAAGCCAGATATGAGTAACTGCAATCATATAGAAGAAATAAAATAAAACATGCTATCAAGCAAGATATGATAACTGCAATCATACAGAGGAAATGACATGCTATCAAACAAACACAAACCACATAGGCAAGGGAGCTGGGCTCTACCGAATACCCGCAAGCAAAGCCATACAGTAAAAATACAAGCAGAGGGAGCAACTCAACCTCTAGTGCAATCATGCTCCTAGCTTAAAATCAGTCTAGATATGGACTTATTCTAATGCATCAAGCAAGTCAAACAAATCACAGCAATACAGAAAAGAAAACAGACAGGAAAACAGATCAACCACTCCCTCTTTCAATTCCAAGATTCAGCTCTTTTGACATCAGTTCAGCCTTCAGACTTCAATCATCCTTCATGACAAGTATCAACTTGCTTCCCCAAGGTTTCAATCCCTCAAATATAAGTATCAACTTATTCTCTCTTCTCCAAGCTTCAGCTCTTCAGTAAATTCCACCTTCAGGCTTCACTCCTAACTGCAAGTATCAACTTATTTCCTTCAGGCTCTCCATGCATCAATGTAAGTGTCAACTTATACTTTATTCCTCAAGCCTCAGCTCTTCACTCAATCTCAATTGAATCCTCTTCATAAGCATCAACTTGGTCTTCTAGCTTCAGCTCTCTCTTCCTCACCAGTATCAGCTAACTCCTCTTCATCTATAAGCTTCAGCTTCTCAGAGTAGTCTTCAATCACATGGAAGTGTCAACTTCATCCTTCAATCTTCTTCAAGCAAGGAACTCCATCCTCTAACAAGGGAGAAAGATGCATCTATCAAGAGCAAAGTTTGGATGATTGGAAGCAGAGTGAGAACCAAAGGTCACCACTAAGCATCCTGTCATCAGAGAAAGGGACCCTCAAAGGTTCTACCAATTTGCAAAGAGCCACACATCCTACCAAAGGAGGGATGAGGCCTTTACAAAGGGACCTTTAATCATAGGGAAGAATGGAATTGATCAACATATTCCATGTTTATGAAGAAAGAGAACTATCTAGAAGCTCTGCCTACAAAACCCTAATCTTAACCTAATCAAAACTGCACCACAAGAAGGGAAGATCTTCAAACCCAAGCCTCTTCAATCAATCTAATGCATCTTCAACTTGTCTTCATCCTCATCCAAGAGCAAGCAAAGCACAACCCTAATCTAAGGGACCTAAAGATGTTAATCTAGTTGAGTTAGTGCCTTAGAATTATCTAAAACTAGCACCTAAACTAAAATCTATCAAAAATAGCAAACTATCTCATAAATTTCTACAAAAATTCCTAAGGGATCCTAATTCAATTAAGAATGCCTCATACAAAAACCAGGGACTAAACCATCTATTAAGTCCTAAAATTAAGTCCTAAATCCAAAGGTATCAACCATAAACCCTAAAAATGGAGCTTCTAAAGGTCTCAACCTAAACTACCACCTATGTTCATCACAAAAATGTGAGAAAAATCTATGGGGAGCATGCACATCTATGCTAACAACTCACAAAAAATCAGGATCAAAATCATCACCACATGATCACACAAAATTCCAAAAAATCAAGTATCAAACATAACTATTTTAATATCAATTAAAATGTAAAAATTCCCATAAAATCATAAAATTCATGAAATAAAAATATTTTTCATCTAACAAATACTAGATTCAATCATGAATATAATGCAAAAAGAATGGGGTTAATTGGATCATTTTTCAATTTATTATGAATTAATCACTAACCATGTATAAAAATGAAAAATAATAGAAAATCTAAAGAAAATAAACACACGCGTGGTGCAGATAGAAATGAAAATCAGTTCATATAATGGATTGGGCCATCAGGGGGTGCAAGTATCAATTAATTCACTAAGCCCAGCATCAGCACTTAAATGAAATGATGCGTTTCATTAACTCAGATCCTTCACAAACTGAAATTAAAACGTGGCCGTTGGATCACTCCTCTAGTCAAAGTCCAACCAAGATCTGATGGCTATCAAGTCATCTTCTCCAATTTGAATCCCTGAAACTCAGGTCACCTGCGCGCCATAGTCACCGCCGATGACTTTCTCCGGTCACCATTCCACATACCTAGTTCAGCATAGAGTCCACCATAGGCCACGATCCCTTAATGAAACATGTCCCAAATTCCCTCACGAATTCATTCATGCCCTTAATTCTCTCTGAAACCTCAAGATTCACCATAACCAACTCTCAACCGAAAATGGTAACATCCTAATTTGGTCACTAATTCTCAAATTAATGGTCTGAAATCCTTCCTACACCGTTCTACAATGCATCTAACACCCTAATTCATCTTAATTCTACCTAATTTAAGCTAGAGATTGAAGGTTACCAACCTGATAAGTTTGAACGAACAGAAGGGTAGAATCTTCAACTCAGCCTTCAAGAACTTGCAGAATCCTTCACTGGATCACAATCAATCTTCTGTATGCAAAGAAAAGAGTTGAATCTTCTTGAATCATCAAACCCGATTCTGAGTTGCAAGCTTCACTCTCCAATGACTACTTCACAATTCTTCCACCACAGTGCCTTGAATTTGATCTGGAATTGATCACCAACCTCAGTGCAAGCTATTGAGATCAATTTCTTGGATGAAAGTGGCCTCTAACCTTGTAACCGATTTTGATTTGCAATGGGAAATGTCAAAGTGCAATCTCAGTTTTCTCTCTCAATTATCACCAACCTCTCATCTGAACCTCTTCTACTCAATATATAGAACTTGTGTGGATCATCTAGAACCCTCTAGATTCTTCTAATGAGAGTTTCAATCTCTCATGTCATGAGATTTTCAATCACATGTCATGATATGCATAACTCTGCAAACAGCTTGAAACCAACCCCAATCTCTTCCAATTTCTCCCCTAGTGACATTTTGAAAGTGTTTGGCTTGCAAGGGATCTTGCTCATGCCTTGAATTTGAGTTTTGCAAATGTTACTTATGATGTAAGTAACTACTTTTCAAAGCAAGTCCACAAATTAGACCTCAACTCAAAAATGTGGCTAAACCAATGT
The DNA here is from genome assembly GCA_963859935.3 of Lathyrus sativus. Classification (NCBI taxonomy): domain Eukaryota; kingdom Viridiplantae; phylum Streptophyta; class Magnoliopsida; order Fabales; family Fabaceae; genus Lathyrus; species Lathyrus sativus. Next base: position 361,699,476 of record OZ012735.1, read on the forward strand.
TCTTAAAATGTTTTCTAGAGTCAAAATGACCTATTACATGCCTTGGTTTGGATGTGTAGATCAAAAGTATCAATTTCCAACTTTGGTTCATTTAACTTATACCCTTATTTTAGGTCATTTTTGCAACTTTGAGCTACCAGCACTTCTAACATCTCATGACCTCTCTACTAGCCTTAACACACCATTTTGAACAAGTTTGATGTTGAACATTTTCCCATTTGAAGCTTGGAAATAGGAGTTATGGCCTTATGGTTGAAATGACCTGTAATCTCCAAATGACCAAACTGCCCTTGACTTATCAAAGCCATAACTTGAGTTCCACAAATCCTATCAAGGACTTCTAGTACTTTCTAGAAAGCTAAGAAGATAAGGAACAACATTCATGTTGACCAAAAGTTCATAGGAATCATCCTTCTAGGGAAAAAGTTGGATGCAAGTTGGGTAACTTTCAAGCCCCCAAATCCACAGTCCTCAGATGACCTGTAACTTGTCAAAGCCATAACTTGAGTTCTACATATCCTATCAAGGACTTCTAGCACTCAAATTATATCTAAGATTATGCTCTACAACATTCATGTTGGGGGTAAGATGAGATGACAATCACATCTTGAGCTAAAATGCCTTGAAGATAGGGGTCAAACTAGGGGATTTTACACTGTCAAGCCTTAGAAACCCTAGCTTGAAACTTCTCAAACTCTTCAATCATGATGAGTTGACCTTGGAATCATCCTTATAACATCTCAATGTATCAATCCATGATCACATGGCCCTTGGGTTAGGTCTCAACCTTCCTCAAATCATCAGTTGACCTAGGGTTGACCCAGTCAAACCCTAATTGCATCAATCATGCCTGGCTTCAGAATCATCTGAGGAGCTCCCACAACTCTCAAGTTAGGAGACATACACCCTCTTGGTTTCAACCACTCTCTCTAAGGATCTTTTAACTTTTCTGACAAGGATATCAACCCTTGAACACTTGAATGACCTTCTTAGCTAGCTTCATGGTCTTGTATAGCTCCTAATGGGTAATCAAACCTCTTGACCTCCTGCATACATGTCAATGAAATGCAAATGACAATGCTAATGTGAATGCAATGAAACATAAGCTAGGTAAAGAAATGTTGGGCAAATTTTGGGGTGCAACACCTGTTTGTTTAACATATGCGTGAGGGCGAGGTCTAATATTCTTATCAACTTCGGGTTGAGCTGGCCATCAAATTCGATGCCTTTTTATTTAATAGATGCCTGACAGCAAGGTCAGTTGTTCTTCTCAACTTCGGGTTGAGCCGGCCTTCGGGTTCGATGCCTGTTTGCTTAACAGATGCCTCACGGTGAGGTTAGATGTTCTTCTCAACTTTGGGTTGAGCCAGCCTTCGAGTTTGATGCATGTTTGTTTAACAAATGCCTGACGGCAAGGTCAGATGTTCTTCTCAACTTCGGGTTGAGCCGCACTTCTGGTTCGATGCCTGTTTGTGTAACAGATGCCTGACGGAGACGTCAAATTTTCCTCTCAACTTTGTGTTGAGTCGGCCTTCGGGTTCAATGCCTGTTTGTTTAACAGACACCTGATGGTGAGGTCAAATGTTCTTTTCAACTTCGGGTTGAGCCGACCTTCGGGTTCAATGCCTGTTTGTTTAACAGATGCCTTACGGCGAGATCAAATGTTCTTCTCAACTTTTGGTTGAGCCGGCCTTCGGGTTCGATGCCTATTTATTTAACATATGCTTGACGGCGAGGTCAGATGTTCCTCTCAACTTTGTGTTTAGCCGGCCTTCGGGTTCGATGCCAGTTTGTTAAACAAATGCCTGGCGGTCAGGTCAGATGTTGCTCTCAACTTCGTGTTGAGCGGGACTTCATGTTCGATGCTTATTTGTTTAACAGATGCCTTACTTCGAGGTCAGATATTCCTACGAACTTCGTGTTGAGCCGGCCTTCGGGTTCGATGCCTGTTTGTTTAACAGATGCTTTACAACGACGTTATATGGTCTTCTCAACTTCAGGTTGAGCCGTCCTACGTGTTTGATGCCTGTTTGTTTAACAAATGCCTGACGGCAAAGTCAAATGTTCCTCTTAACTTCTTGTTGAGCCGGCCTTGGGGTTCGATGCCTGTTTGTTTAAAAGATGTCTGAAGGCGAGCTCAGATGTTGCTCTCAACTTCGTGTTGAGCGAGACATCGTGTTCGATGCCTATTTATTTAACAAATGCCTAGCAACGAGGTCAGATGTTCTTCTCACCTTTGATTTAAGCCAGCATTTGGGTTCGATTCCTATTTGTTTAACTGATGTCAGACAACGAGATCAGATGTTCTTCTACACTTCAAGATGAGCCGACCATCAATCTCGATGCCTATTTGTTTAACATATGTCTGACAGCAAGCTTAGATGTTCTTCTCAACTTTGGGTTGAGCCAGCCACCGGGATCGATGCCTATTTATTTAACAGATCCCTGACAGCAAGGTCAGATATACTTCTCAACTTTGTGTTGAGCCGCCCTTCGGGTTCGATGCCTGTTTGTTTAACAGATGCCTGACGGCAAGGTCAAATGTTCCTCTCAACTTCTTGTTGAGCCGGCCTTCGGGTTCGATACCTATTTATTTAACAGATGTCTCACGGTGAGGTTATATGTTCTTCTCAACTTTGGGTTGAGCCAGCCTTCGGGTTTGATGCATGTTTGTTTAACAGATGCCTGACGGCGAGGTCAGATGTTCTTCTCAACTTCGGATTGAGCCACCCTTCTGGTTCGATGCCTGTTTGTTTAACAGATGCCTGACGGAGACGTCAAATGTTCCTCTCAACTTCATGTTAAGCCGGCCTTCGGGTTCGATGCCTGTTTGTTTAACAGAAACTTGACGGTGAGGTCAAATGTTCTTTTCAACTTCGGGTTGAGCCGACCTTCAGGTTCGATGCCTGTTTGTTTAACAGATGCCTGACGGCAAGATCAAATGTTCTTCTCAACTTTAGGTTGAGCCGGCCTTCGGGTTCGATGCCTGTTTATTTAACATATGCTTGACGGCGAGGTCAGATGTTCCTCTCAACTTCATGTTTTGCTGGCCTTCAGGTGAGGTCAGATGTTGCTCTCAACTTCGTGTTGAGCGGGACTTCGTGTTCGATGCCTATTTGTTTAACATATGCCTTACAGCGAGGTCAGATATTCCTATGAACTTCGTGTTGAGCCGACCTTCGGGTTTGATGCCTGTTTGTTTAACAGATGCCTGACAGCGACGTCATATGGTCTTCTCAACTTCGGGTTGAGCTGCCCTACGGGTTCGATGCCTATTTGTTTAACAGATGCCTGACAGCAAGGTCAGATGTTTCTCTCAATTTCGTGTTGAGCGAGACTTCGTGTTCGATGCCTATTTGTTTAACAGATTCCTGGCAACGAGGTCAGATGTTCTTCTCACCTTCGGTTTGAGCCGGCCTTTGGGCTCGATTCCTGTTTGTTTAACTGATGTCTGACAACGAGGTCAGATGTTCTTCTAGACTTCGGGATGAGCCGACCATCAATCTCGATGCCTGTTTGTTTAACAGATGCCTGACAGCAAGGTTAGATGTTCTTCTCAACTTCGGGTTGAGCCGGCCTCCAGGTTCGATGCCTGTTTGTTTAACACATCCTTGACGACGACGTCAGATATACTTCTCAACTTCGTATTGAGCCGCCCTTCGGGTTCGATGCCTGTTTGTTTAACAGATGTCTAACAGCGAGGTCAAATGTTCCTCTGAACTTCTTGTTGAGCCGGCCTTCGGGTTTGATGCCTGTTTGTTTAACAAATGCGTGACGGCGAGGTCTAATGTTCTTATAAACTTCGGGTTGAGCTGGCCATCAAATTCGATGCCTTTTTATTTAACAGATGCCTGACACCGAGGTCAGATGTTCTTCTCAACTTCGGGTTGAGCCGGCCTTCGGGTTCGATGCCTGTTTGTTTAACAGATGCCTCACGGTGAGGTTAGATGTTCTTCTCAACTTTGGGTTGAGCCAGCCTTCAGGTTTAATGCATGTTTGTTTAACAGATGCCTGACGGCGAGGTCAGATGTTCTTCTCAACTTCGGGTTGAGCCGCCCTTCTGGTTCGATGCCTGTTTGTTTAACAGATGCCTGACGGAGACGTCAAATGTTCCTCTCAGCTTCGTGTTGTGCCGGCCTTAGGGTTCGATGCCTGTTTGTTTAACAGATACCTGACGGTGAGGTCAAATGTTCTTTTCAACTTCGGGTTGAGCCGACCTTCGGGTTCGATGCCTGTTTGTTTAACAGATGCCTGACGGTGAGGTTATATGCTCTGTACAACTTTGGGTTGAGCCAGCCGTCTGGTTTGATGCACGTTTGTTTAACAGATGCCTGACAGCGAGGTCAGATGTTCTTCTCAACTTCGGGTTGAGCCGCCCTTCTGGTTCGATGCCTGTTTGTTTAACAGATGCCTGACAACGAGGTCAGATGTTCTTCTAGACTTCGGGATGCGCTGACCATCAATCTCGATGCCTGTTTGTTTAACAGATGCCTGACAGCATGGTTAGATGTTCTTCTCAACTTCGGGTTGAGCCGGCCTTCGGGTTCGATGCCTGTTTATTTAACAAATCCCTGACGGCGAGGTCAAATATACTCCTCAACTTCGTGTTGAGCCGCCCTTCAGGTTCGATGCCTTTTAGTTTAACAGATGCCTGACGGTGAGGTCAAATATTCCTCTCAACTTCTTGTTGAGCCGGCCTTCGGGTTCGATGCCTGTTTGTTTAACATATGCGTGACGGCAAGGTCTAATGTTCTTATCAACTTCGGGTTGAGCTGGCCATCAAATTCGATGCCTGACAGCGAGGTCAGATGTTCTTCTCAACTTCGGGTTGAGATGGCCTTCGGGTTGGATGCATGTTTGTTTAACAGATGCCTCACGGTGAGGTTAGATCTTCTTCTCAACTTTGGGTTGAGCCATCCTTCGGGTTTGGTGCTTGTTTCTTTAACAGATGCCTAACGGCGAGGTCAGATGTTCTTCTCAACTTCGGAGTGAGCCGCCCTTCTGGTTCGATGCCTGTTTGTTTAACAGATGCCTGGTAACGAGGTCAGATGTTCTTCTCACCTTCGGTTTGAGCCGACCTTTGGGTTCGATTCCTGTTTGTTTAACTAATGTCTGACAACGAGGTCAGATGTTCTTCTAGACTTCGGGATGAGCCGACCATCAATCTCGATGCCTGTTTGTTTAAAAGATGCCTGACAGCAAGGTTAGATGTTCTTATCAACTTCGGGTTGAGCCGGCCTTCGGGTTCGATGCGTGTTTGTTTAACAGATCCCTGACGGCGAGGTCAGATATACTTCTCAACTTCGTGTTGAGCCGCCCTTCGGGTTCATTGCCTGTTTGTTTAACGGGTTGAGCCGGCCTTCGGGTTCGATGCCTATTTGTTTAACATATGTGTGACGGCTAGGTCTAATGTTCTTATCAACTTCGGGTTAAACTGGCAATCAAATTCGATGCGTGTTTATTTAACAGATGCCTGACAACGAGGTCAGATGTTCTTCTCAATTTTGGGTTGAGTCAGCCTTCGGGTTGGATGCCTGTTTGTTTAACAGATGCCTCACGGTGAGGTTAGATGTTCTTCTCAACTTTGGGTTGAGCCAGCCTTCGGGTTTGATGCATGTTTCTTTAACAGATGCCTAACGGCGAGGTCAAATGTTCCTCTCAACTTCGTGTTTAGCCGGCCTTCGGGTTCGATGCCCGTTTGTTTAACAGATGTCTGACAGTGAGGTCAGACGTTGCTCTCAACTTCGTGTTGAGGGGGACTTCGTGTTCGATGCCTATTTGTTTAACAGATGCCTTACGGCGAGGTCAGGTATTCCTATGAACTTCGTGTTGAGCCGACTATCGGGTTCGATGCCTTTGTTTAACAGATGCCTGACAGTGACGTCATATGGTCTTCTCAACTTCGGGTTGAGCTGCCCTACGGGTTCGATGCCTGTTTGTTTAACAAGGGCCTGACGGCGAGGTCAAATGTTCCTCTCAACTTCCTGTTGAGCCGACCTTGGGGTTCGATGCCTGTTTGTTTAACAGATGCCTGATGGCGAGGTCAGATGTTGCTCTCAACTTCGTGTTGAGCGAGACTTCGGGTTCGATGCCTGTTTGTTTAACAGATGCCTGACAGCGAGGTTATATGTTCTTCTCAACTTTGAGTTGAGCCGGCCTTCTGGTTTGATGCATGTTTGTTTACTAGATGCCTGATGGCGAGGTCATATGTTCTTCTCAACTTCGGGTTGAGCCGCCCATCTGGTTCGATGCCTGTTTGTTTAACAGATGCCTGACGAAGACCTCAAATGTTCCTCTCAACTTCGTGTTGGGCCGACCTTCAGGTTCGATGCCTGTTTGTTTAACAGATACCTGATGGTGAGGTCAAATGTTCTTTTCAACTTCGGGTTGAGCCGACCTTCGGGTTCGATGCATGTTTGTTTAAGAGATGCCTGACAGCAAGATCAAATGTTCTTCTCAACTTTTGGTTGACTCGGCCTTCGGGTTCGATGCCTTTATATTTAACATATGCTTGACGGCGAGGTCAGATGTTCCTCTCAACTTCGTGTTTAACCAGCCTTCGGGTTGAATGCCCGTTTGATTAACAAATGCCTGGCAATAAGGACAGATGATGCTCTCAACTTCGTGTTGAGCGGGACTTCGTGTTCGATGCCTTTTTGTTTAACAGATGCCTTACGGCGAGGTCATATATTCGTATGAACTTCGTGTTGAGTCGGCCTTCGGGTTCGATGCCTGACAGCGACGTCATATGGTATTCTCAACTTCGGGTTGAGCCGCCCTACGGGTTCGATGCATGTTTGTTTAACAAATGCCTGACGGCGAGGTCAAATGTTCCTCTCAACTTCCTGTTGAGCCGGCCTTAGGGTTTGATGCCTGTTTGTTTAATATATGCGAGACGGCGAGGTCTAATGTTCTTATCAACTTCTGGTTGAGCTGGCCATCAAATTCGATGCCTGTTTATTTAACAAATGCTTGACAGTTAGGTCAGATGTTCTTCTCAATTTCGGGTTGAGCCGGCCTTCGGGTTGGATGCCTGTTTGTTTAACAGATGCCTCAGTGTGAGGTTAGATGTTCTTCTCAACTTTGGGTTGAGCCAGCCTTCGGGTTTGATGCATGTTTCTTTAACAGATGCCTAACGGCGAGGTCAGATGTTCTTCTCAACTTCGGGTTGAGCCGCCCTTCTGGTTCGATGCCTGTTTGTTAAATAGATGCCTGACGGAGACGTCAAAGGTTCCTCTCAACTTCGTGTTGAGATGGCCTTCGGGTTCGATGCCTGTTTGTTTAACAGATACTTGACGGTGAGGTCAAATGTTCATTTCAACTTCGGGTTGAGCCGATCTTCGAGTTTGATGCCTGTTAGTTTAACAGATGCCTGACGGCGAGATCAAATGTTCTTCTCAACTTTTGGTTGAGCCGGCCTTCGGGTTCGATGCCTCTTTATTTAACATATGCTTGAAGGCGAGGTCAGATGTTCCTCTCAACTTTGTGTTTTGCCGGCTTTCGGGTTCGATGCCCGTTTGTTTAACAAATGTCTGGCGGTAAGGTAAGACGTTGCTCTCAACTTCGTGTTAAGCGGGACTTCGTGTTTGATTCCTATTTGTTTAACAGATGCCTTACGGCAAGGTCAGATATTCCTATGAACTTCGTGTCGAGCCGGCCTTCGGGTACGTTGCCTTTTTTTAACAGATGCCTGATAACGACGTCATATGGTCTTCTCAACTTCGGGTTGAGCCGCCCTACGGGTTCGATGCCTGTTTGTTTAACAAATGCCTGACGGCAAGGTCAAATGTTCCTCTCAACTTCCTGTTGAGCTGGCCTTGGGGTTCGATGCCTGTTTGTTTAACAGATGCCTGACGGCGAGCTCAGATGTTGCTCTCAACTTCGTGTTGAGCGAGACTTCGGGTTCGATTCCTGTTTGTTTAACAAATTCCTGACGTCGAGGTTATATGTTCTTCTCAACTTTGGTTTGAGCCGGCCTTCTGGTTTGATGCATGTTTGTTTACTAGATGCCTGACGGCAAGGTAAGATGTTCTTCTCAACTTCGGGTTGAGCCGCCCTTCTGGTTCGATGCCTGTTTGTTTAACATATGCCTGACGGAGACGTCAAATGTTCCTCTCAACTTCGTGTTGAGCCGGCCTTCGGGTTCGATGCCTGTTTGTTTAACAGATACCTGATGGTGAGGTCAAATGTTATTTTCAACTTCGGGTTGAGCCGACCTTCGGGTTCGATGCATGTTTGTTTAACAGATGCCTGACGGCGAGATCAAATGTTCTTCTTAACTTTTGGTTGACCCGGCCTTCGGGTTCGATGCCTGTTAATTTAACATATGCTTGATGGCGAGGTCAGATGTTCCTCTCAACTTCGTGTTTAGCCGGCCTTCGGGTTCGATGCCCGTTTGTTTAACAAATGCCTGGCGGTGAGGACAGATGTTGCTCTCAACTTCATGTTGAGCAGGACTTTGTATTCGATGCCTATTTGTTTAACATATGCCTTACGACAAGGTCAGATATTCCTATGAACTTCGTGTCGAGCCGGCCTTCGGGTACGTTGCCTTTTTTTAACAGATGCCTGATAACGACGTCATATGGTCTTCTCAACTTCGGGTTGAGCCGCCCTACGGGTTCGATGCCTGTTTGTTTAACAAATGCCTGACGGCAAGGTCAAATGTTCCTCTCAACTTCCTGGTTAGCTGGCCTTGGGGTTCGATGCCTGTTTGTTTAACAGATGCCTGACGGCGAGCTCAGATGTTGCTCTCAACTTCGTGTTGAGCGAGACTTCGGGTTCGATTCCTGTTTGTTTAACAATTCCTGACGTCGAGGTTATATGTTCTTCTCAACTTTGGTTTGAGCCGGCCTTCTGGTTTGATGCATGTTTGTTTACTAGATGCCTGACGGCAAGGTAAGATGTTCTTCTCAACTTCGGGTTGAGCCGCCCTTCTGGTTCGATGCCTGTTTGTTTAACATATGCCTGACGGAGACGTCAAATGTTCCTCTCAACTTCGTGTTGAGCCGGCCTTCGGGTTCGATGCCTGTTTGTTTAACAGATACCTGATGGTGAGGTCAAATGTTATTTTCAACTTCGGGTTGAGCCGACCTTCGGGTTCGATGCATGTTTGTTTAACAGATGCCTGACGGCGAGATCAAATGTTCTTCTTAACTTTTGGTTGACCCGGCCTTCGGGTTCGATGCCTATTAATTTAACATATGCTTGATGGCGAGGTCAGATGTTCCTCTCAACTTCGTGTTTAGCCGGCCTTCGGGTTCGATGCCCGTTTGTTTAACAAATGCCTGGCGGTGAGGACAGATGTTGCTCTCAACTTCATGTTGAGCAGGACTTTGTATTCGATGCCTATTTGTTTAACATATGCCTTACGACGAGGTCAGATATTCCTATGAACTTCGTGTTGAGCCGGCCTTCGGGTTCGTTGCCTTGGTTTAACGGATGTCTGACAGCGACGTCATATGGTCTTCTCAACTTCGGGTTGAGCCGCCCTACGGGTTCGATGCCTGTTTGTTTAACAAATGCCTGATGGCAAGGTCAAATGTTCCTCTCAACTTCCTGTTGAGCCGGCCTTGGGGTTCGATGCCTGTTTGTTTAACAGGTGCCTGACGGCGAGGTCAGATGTTGCTCTCAATTTCGTGTTGAGCGAGACTTCGGGTTCGATGCCTGTTTGTTTAACAAATGCCTGACGGCGAGGTTATATGTTCTTCTCAACTTTGGGTTGAGCCGACCTTCTGGTTTGATGCATGTTTGTTTACTAGATGCCTGACGGCGAGGTCAGATGTTCTTCTCAACTTCGGGTTCAGCCGCCCTTCTGGTTCGATGCCTGTTTGTTTAACAGATGCCAGACGGAGATGTCAAATGTTCCTCTCAACTTTGTGTTGAGCCGGCCTTCGGGTTCGATGCCTGTTTGTTTAACAGATACCTGATGGTGAGGTCAAATGTTCTTTTCAACTTCAGGTTGAGCCGACCTTCGTGTTCGATGCATGTTTGTTTATCAGATGCCTGACGGCGAGATCAAATGTTCTTCTCAACTTTTGGTTGACTCGGCCTTCGGGTTCGATCCCTGTTTATTTAACATATGCTTGACGGCGAGGTCAGATGTTCCTCTCAACTTCGTGTTTAGCCAGCCTTCGGGTTCGTTGCCCGTTTGATTAACAAATGCCTGGCAATGAGGACAGATGATGCTCTCAACTTCGTGTTGAGCGGGACTTCGTGTTCGATGCCTCTTTGTTTAACAGATGCCTTACGGCGAGGTCAGATATTTGTATGAACTTCGTGTTGAGCCGGCCTTCGGGTTCGATGCCTGTTTGTTTAACAGATGCCTGACAGCGACGTCATATGGTATTCTCAACTTCGTGTTGAGCCGCCCTACGGGTTCGATGCATGTTTGTTTAACAAATGCCTGACGACGAGGTCAAATGTTCCTCTCAACTTCCTGTTGAGACGGCCTTAGGGTTTGATGCCTGTTTGTTTAACATATGCGTGACGGCGAGGTCTAATGTTCTTATCAACTTCTGGTTGAGCTGGCCATCAAATTCAATGCCTGTTTATTAAACAAATGCTTGACAGTTAGGTCAGATGTTCTTCTCAATTTCGGGTTGAGTCGGCCTTCGGGTTGGATGCCTATTTGTTTAACAGATGCCTCAGTGTGAGGTTAGATGTTCTTCTCAACTTTGGGTTGAGCCATTCTTCGGGTTTGATGCATGTTTCTTTAACAGATTCCTAACGGCGAGGTCAGATGTTCTTCTCAGCTTCGGGTTGAGCCGCCCTCCTGGTTCGATGCCTGTTTGTTAAACAGATGCCTGACGGAGACGTCAAAGGTTCCTCTCAACTTCATTTTGAGCCGGCCTTCGGGTTCGATGCCTGTTTGTTTAACAGATACTTGACGGTGAGGTCAAATGTTCATTTCAACTTCGGGTTGAGCCGATCTTTGGGTTTGATGCCTGTTTGTTTAACAGATGCCTGACAGCGAGATCAAATGTTCTTCTCAACTTTTGGTTGAGCCGGCCTTCGGGTTCGATGCCTCTTTATTTAACATATGCTTGAAGGCGAGGTCAGATAATCCTCTCAACTTTGTGTTTAGCCGGCCTTCGGGTTCGTGGCCGTTTGTTTAACAAATGTCTGGCGGTAAGGTAAGACCTTGCCCTCAACTTCGTGTTAAGCGGGATTTCGTGTTCGATGCCTATTTGTTTAACAGTTGCCTTACGGGAAGGTCAGATATTCCTATGAACTTCGTGTCGAGCCGGCCTTCGGGTTCGTTGCCTTTTTTTAACAGATGCCTAATAGCGACGTCATATGGTCTTCTCAACTTCGGGTTGAGCCGCCCTACGGGTTCGATGCCTGTTTGTTTAACAAATGCGTGACGGCAAGGTCAAATGTTCCTCTCAACTTCCTGTTGAGCTGGCCTTGGGGTTCGATGCCTGTTTGTTTAACAGATGCCTGACGGCGAGCTCAGATGTTGCTCTCAACTTCGTGTTGAGCGAGACTTCGTGTTCGATGCATCTTTGTTTATCAGATGCCTGACGGCGAGATCAAATGTTCTTCTCAACTTTTGGTTGACTCGGCCTTCGGGTTCGATCCCTGTTTATTTAACATATGCTTAACGGCAAGGTCAGATGTTCCTCTCAACTTCGTGTTTAGCCAGCCTTCGAGTTCGATGCCCGTTTGATTAACAAATGCCTGGCAATGAGGACAGATGATGCTCTCAACTTCGTGTTGAGCGGGACTTCGTGTTCGATGCCTCTTTGTTTAACAGATGCCTTACGGCGAGGTCAGATATTCGTATGAACTTCGTGTTGAGCCGGCCTTCGGGTTCGATGCCTGTTTGTTTAACAGATGCCTGACAGCGACGTCATATGGTATTCTCAACTTTGGGTTGAGCCGCCCTACGGGTTCGATGCATGTTTGTTTAACAAATGCCTGACGGCAAGGTCAAATGTTCCTCTCAACTTCCTGTTGAGCTGGCCTTGGGGTTCGATGCCTGTTTGTTTAACAGATGCCTGACGGCGAGCTCAGATGTTGCTCTCAACTTCGTGTTGAGCGAGACTTCGGGTTCGATTCCTGTTTGTTTAACAAATTCCTGACGTCGAGGTTATATGTTCTTCTCAACTTTGGTTTGAGCCGGCCTTCTGGTTTGATGCATGTTTGTTTACTAGATGCCTGACGGCAAGGTAAGATGTTCTTCTCAACTTCGGGTTGAGCCGCCCTTCTGGTTCGATGCCTGTTTGTTTAACATATGCCTGACGGAGACGTCAAATGTTCCTCTCAACTTCGTGTTGAGCCGGCCTTCGGGTTCGATGCCTGTTTGTTTAACAGATACCTTATGGTGAGGTCAAATGTTATTTTCAACTTCGGGTTGAGCCGACCTTCGGGTTCGATGCATGTTTGTTTAACAGATGCCTGACGGCGAGATCAAATGTTCTTCTTAACTTTTGGTTGACCCGGCCTTCGGGTTCGATGCCTGTTAATTTAACATATGCTTGATGGCGAGGTCAGATGTTCCTCTCAACTTCGTGTTTAGCCGGCCTTCGGGTTCGATGCCCGTTTGTTTAACAAATGCCTGGCGGTGAGGACAGATGTTGCTCTCAACTTCATGTTGAGCAGGACTTTGTATTCGATGCCTATTTGTTTAACATATGCCTTACGACGAGGTCAGATATTCCTATGAACTTCGTGTCGAGCCGGCCTTCGGGTATGTTGCCTTTTTTTAACAGATGCCTGATAACGACGTCATATGGTCTTCTCAACTTCGGGTTGAGCCGCCCTACGGGTTCGATGCCTGATTGTTTAACAAATGCCTGACGGCAAGGTCAAATGTTCCTCTCAACTTCCTGGTTAGCTGGCCTTGGGGTTCGATGCCTGTTTGTTTAACAGATGCCTGACGGCGAGCTCAGATGTTGCTCTCAACTTCGTGTTGAGCGAGACTTCGCGTTCGATTCCTGTTTGTTTAACAAATTCCTGACGTCGAGGTTATATGTTCTTCTCAACTTTGGTTTGAGCCGGCCTTCTGGTTTGATGCATGTTTGTTTACTAGATGCCTGACGGCAAGGTAAGATGTTCTTCTCAACTTCGGGTTGAGCCGCCCTTCTGGTTCGATGCCTGTTTGTTTAACATATGCCTGACGGAGACGTCAAATGTTCCTCTCAACTTCGTGTTGAGCCGGCCTTCGGGTTCGATGCCTGTTTGTTTAACAGATACCTGATGGTGAGGTCAAATGTTATTTTCAACTTCGGGTTGAGCCGACCTTCGGGTTCGATGCATGTTTGTTTAACAGATGCCTGACGGCGAGATCAAATGTTCTTCTTAACTTTTGGTTGACCCGGCCTTCGGGTTCGATGCCTATTAATTTAACATATGCTTGATGGCGAGGTCAGATGTTCCTCTCAACTTCGTGTTTAGCCGGCCTTCGGGTTCGATGCCCGTTTGTTTAACAAATGCCTGGCGGTGAGGACAGATGTTGCTCTCAACTTCATGTTGAGCAGGACTTTGTATTCGATGCCTATTTGTTTAACATATGCCTTACGACGAGGTCAGATATTCCTATGAACTTCGTGTTGAGCCGGCCTTCGGGTTCGTTGCCTTGGTTTAACGGATGTCTGACAGCGACGTCATATGGTCTTCTCAACTTCGGGTTGAGCCGCCCTACGGGTTCGATGCCTGTTTGTTTAACAAATGCCTGATGGCAAGGTCAAATGTTCCTCTCAACTTCCTGTTGAGCCGGCCTTGGGGTTCGATGCCTGTTTGTTTAACAGGTGCCTGACGGCGAGGTCAGATGTTGCTCTCAATTTCGTGTTGAGCGAGACTTCGGGTTCGATGCCTGTTTGTTTAACAAATGCCTGACGGTGAGGTTATATGTTCTTCTCAACTTTGGGTTGAGCCGACCTTCTGGTTTGATGCATGTTTGTTTACTAGATGCCTGACGGCGAGGTCAGATGTTCTTCTCAACTTCGGGTTCAGCCGCCCTTCTGGTTCGATGCCTGTTTGTTTAACAGATGCCAGACGGAGATGTCAAATGTTCCTCTCAACTTTGTGTTGAGCCGGCCTTCGGGTTCGATGCATGTTTGTTTAACAGATACCTGATGGTGAGGTCAAATGTTCTTTTCAACTTCAGGTTGAGCCGACCTTCGTGTTCGATGCATGTTTGTTTATCAGATGCCTGACGGCGAGATCAAATGTTCTTCTCAACTTTTGGTTGACTCGGCCTTCGGGTTCGATCCCTGTTTATTTAACATATGCTTGACGGCGAGGTCAGATGTTCCTCTCAACTTCGTGTTTAGCCAGCCTTCGGGTTCGTTGCCCGTTTGATTAACAAATGCCTGGCAATGAGGACAGATGATGCTCTCAACTTCGTGTTGAGCGGGACTTCGTGTTCGATGCCTCTTTGTTTAACAGATGCCTTACGGCGAGGTCAGATATTTGTATGAACTTCGTGTTGAGCCGGCCTTCGGGTTCGATGCCTGTTTGTTTAACAGATGCCTGACAGCGACGTCATATGGTATTCTCAACTTCGTGTTGAGCCGCCCTACGGGTTCGATGCATGTTTGTTTAACAAATGCCTGACGACGAGGTCAAATGTTCCTCTCAACTTCCTGTTGAGACGGCCTTAGGGTTTGATGCCTGTTTGTTTAACATATGCGTGACGGCGAGGTCTAATGTTCTTATCAACTTCTGGTTGAGCTGGCCATCAAATTCAATGCCTGTTTATTAAACAAATGCTTGACAGTTAGGTCAGATGTTCTTCTCAATTTCGGGTTGAGTCGGCCTTCGGGTTGGATGCCTATTTGTTTAACAGATGCCTCAGTGTGAGGTTAGATGTTCTTCTCAACTTTGGGTTGAGCCATTCTTCGGGTTTGATGCATGTTTCTTTAACAGATTCCTAACGGCGAGGTCAGATGTTCTTCTCAACTTCGGGTTGAGCCGCCCTCCTGGTTCGATGCCTGTTTGTTAAACAGATGCCTGACGGAGACGTCAAAGGTTCCTCTCAACTTCATTTTGAGCCGGCCTTCGGGTTCGATGCCTGTTTGTTTAACAGATACTTGACGGTGAGGTCAAATGTTCATTTCAACTTCGGGTTGAGCCGATCTTTGGGTTTGATGCCTGTTTGTTTAACAGATGCCTGACAGCGAGATCAAATGTTCTTCTCAACTTTTGGTTGAGCCGGCCTTCGGGTTCGATGCCTCTTTATTTAACATATGCTTGAAGGCGAGGTCAGATAATCCTCTCAACTTTGTGTTTAGCCGGCCTTCGGGTTCGTGGCCGTTTGTTTAACAAATGTCTGGCGGTAAGGTAAGACCTTGCCCTCAACTTCGTGTTAAGCGGGATTTCGTGTTCGATGCCTATTTGTTTAACAGTTGCCTTACGGGAAGGTCAGATATTCCTATGAACTTCGTGTCGATCCGGCCTTCGGGTTCGTTGCCTTTTTTTAACAGATGCCTAATAGCGACGTCATATGGTCTTCTCAACTTCGGGTTGAGCCGCCCTACGGGTTCGATGCCTGTTTGTTTAACAAATGCGTGACGGCAAGGTCAAATGTTCCTCTCAACTTCCTGTTGAGCTGGCCTTGGGGTTCGATGCCTGTTTGTTTAACAGATGCCTGACGGCGAGCTCAGATGTTGCTCTCAACTTCGTGTTGAGCGAGACTTCGTGTTCGATGCATCTTTGTTTATCAGATGCCTGACGGCGAGATCAAATGTTCTTCTCAACTTTTGGTTGACTCGGCCTTCGGGTTCGATCCCTGTTTATTTAACATATGCTTAACGGCAAGGTCAGATGTTCCTCTCAACTTCGTGTTTAGCCAGCCTTCGAGTTCGATGCCCGTTTGATTAACAAATGCCTGGCAATGAGGACAGATGATGCTCTCAACTTCGTGTTGAGCGGGACTTCGTGTTCGATGCCTCTTTGTTTAACAGATGCCTTACGGCGAGGTCAGATATTCGTATGAACTTCGTGTTGAGCCGGCCTTCGGGTTCGATGCCTGTTTGTTTAACAGATGCCTGACAGCGACGTCATATGGTATTCTCAACTTTGGGTTGAGCCGCCCTACGGGTTCGATGCATGTTTGTTTAACAAATGCCTGACGACGAAGTCAAATGTTCCTCTCAACTTCCTGTTGAGACGGCCTTAGGGTTTGATGCCTGTTTGTTTAACATATGCGTGACGGCGAGGTCTAATGTTCTTATCAACTTCTGGTTGAGCTGGCCATCAAATTCAATGCCTGTTTATTAAACAAATGCTTGACAGTTAGGTCAGATGTTCTTCTCAATTTCGGGTTGAGCCGGCCTTCGGGTTGGATGCATGTTTTTTAACAGATGCCTCAGTGTGAGGTTAGATGTTCTTCTCAACTTTGGGTTGAGCCAGCCTTCGGGTTTGATGCATGTTTCTTTAACAGATGCCTAACGGCGAGGTCAGATGTTCTTCTCAACTTCGGGTTGAGCCGCCCTTCTGGTTCGATGCCTGTTTGTTAAATAGATGCCTGACGGAGACGTCAAAGGTTCCTCTCAACTTCGTGTTGAGATGGCCTTCGGGTTCGATGCCTGTTTGTTTAACAGATACTTGACGGTGAGGTCAAATGTTCATTTCAACTTCGGGTTGAGCCGATCTTCGAGTTTGATGCCTGTTTGTTTAACAGATGCCTGACGGCGAGATCAAATGTTCTTCTCAACTTTTGGTTGAGCCGGCCTTCGGGTTCGATGCCTCTTTATTTAACATATGCTTGAAGGCGAGGTCAGATGTTCCTCTCAACTTTGTGTTTTGCCGGCTTTCGGGTTCGATGCCCGTTTGTTTAACAAATGTCTGGCGGTAAGGTAAGACGTTGCTCTCAACTTCGTGTTAAGCGGGACTTCGTGTTTGATTCCTATTTGTTTAACAGATGCCTTACGGCAAGGTCAGATATTCCTATGAACTTCGTGTCGAGCCGGCCTTCGGGTACGTTGCCTTTTTTTAACAGATGCCTGATAACGACGTCATATGGTCTTCTCAACTTCGGGTTGAGCCGCCCTACGGGTTCGATGCCTGTTTGTTTAACAAATGCCTGACGGCAAGGTCAAATGTTCCTCTCAACTTCCTGTTGAGCTGGCCTTGGGGTTCGATGCCTGTTTGTTTAACAGATGCCTGACGGCGAGCTCAGATGTTGCTCTCAACTTCGTGTTGAGCGAGACTTCGGGTTCGATTCCTGTTTGTTTAACAAATTCCTGACGTCGAGGTTATATGTTCTTCTCAACTTTGGTTTGAGCCGGCCTTCTGGTTTGATGCATGTTTGTTTACTAGATGCCTGACGGCAAGGTAAGATGTTCTTCTCAACTTCGGGTTGAGCCGCCCTTCTGGTTCGATGCCTGTTTGTTTAACATATGCCTGACGGAGACGTCAAATGTTCCTCTCAACTTCGTGTTGAGCCGGCCTTCAGGTTCGATGCCTGTTTGTTTAACAGATACCTGATGGTGAGGTCAAATGTTATTTTCAACTTCGGGTTGAGCCGACCTTCGGGTTCGATGCATGTTTGTTTAACAGATGCCTGACGGCGAGATCAAATGTTCTTCTTAACTTTTGGTTGACCCGGCCTTCGGGTTCGATGCCTGTTAATTTAACATATGCTTGATGGCGAGGTCAGATGTTCCTCTCAACTTCGTGTTTAGCCGGCCTTCGGGTTCGATGCCCGTTTGTTTAACAAATGCCTGGCGGTGAGGACAGATGTTGCTCTCAACTTCATGTTGAGCAGGACTTTGTATTCGATGCCTATTTGTTTAACATATGCCTTACGACGAGGTCAGATATTCCTATGAACTTCGTGTTGAGCCGGCCTTCGGGTTCGTTGCCTTGGTTTAACGGACGTCTGACAGCGACGTCATATGGTCTTCTCAACTTCGGGTTGAGCCGCCCTACGGGTTCGATGCCTGTTTGTTTAACAAATGCCTGATGGCAAGGTCAAATGTTCCTCTCAACTTCCTGTTGAGCCGGCCTTGGGGTTCGATGCCTGTTTATTTAACAGGTGCCTGACGGCGAGGTCAGATGTTGCTCTCAATTTCGTGTTGAGCGAGACTTCGGGTTCGATGCCTGTTTGTTTAACAAATGCCTGACGGCGAGGTTATATGTTCTTCTCAACTTTGGGTTGAGCCGACCTTCTGGTTTGATGCATGTTTGTTTACTAGATGCCTGACGGCGAGGTCAGATGTTCTTCTCAACTTCGGGTTCAGCCGCCCTTCTGGTTCGATGCCTGTTTGTTTAACAGATGCCAGACGGAGATGTCAAATGTTCCTCTCAACTTTGTGTTGAGCCGGCCTTCGGGTTCGATGCCTGTTTGTTTAACAGATACCTGATGGTGAGGTCAAATGTTCTTTTCAACTTCAGGTTGAGCCGACCTTCGTGTTCGATGCATGTTTGTTTATCAGATGCCTGACGGCGAGATCAAATGTTCTTCTCAACTTTTGGTTGACTCGGCCTTCGGGTTCGATCCCTGTTTATTTAACATGTGCTTGACGGCGAGGTCAGATGTTCCTCTCAACTTCGTGTTTAGCCAGCCTTCGGGTTCGTTGCCCGTTTGATTAACAAATGCCTGGCAATGAGGACAGATGATGCTCTCAACTTCGTGTTGAGCGGGACTTCGTGTTCGATGCCTCTTTGTTTAACAGATGCCTTACGACGAGGTCAGATATTTGTATGAACTTCGTGTTGAGCCGGCCTTCGGGTTCGATGCCTGTTTGTTTAACAGATGCCTGACAGCGACGTCATATGGTATTCTCAACTTCGGGTTGAGCCGCCCTACGGGTTCGATGCATGTTTGTTTAACAAATGCCTGACGACGAGGTCAAATGTTCCTCTCAACTTCCTGTTGAGACGGCCTTAGGGTTTGATGCCTGTTTGTTTAACATATGCGTGACGGCGAGGTCTAATGTTCTTATCAACTTCTGGTTGAGCTGGCCATCAAATTCAATGCCTGTTTATTAAACAAATGCTTGACAGTTAGGTCAGATGTTCTTCTCAATTTCGGGTTGAGTCGGCCTTCGGGTTGGATGCCTATTTGTTTAACAGATGCCTCAGTGTGAGGTTAGATGTTCTTCTCAACTTTGGGTTGAGCCATTCTTCGGGTTTGATGCATGTTTCTTTAACAGATTCCTAACGGCGAGGTCAGATGTTCTTCTCAACTTCGGGTTGAGCCGCCCTCCTGGTTCGATGCCTGTTTGTTAAACAGATGCCTGACGGAGACGTCAAAGGTTCCTCTCAACTTCATTTTGAGCCGGCCTTCGGGTTCGATGCCTGTTTGTTTAACAGATACTTGACGGTGAGGTCAAATGTTCATTTCAACTTCGGGTTGAGCCGATCTTTGGGTTTGATGCCTGTTTGTTTAACAGATGCCTGACAGCGAGATCAAATGTTCTTCTCAACTTTTGGTTGAGCCGGCCTTCGGGTTCGATGCCTCTTTATTTAACATATGCTTGAAGGCGAGGTCAGATAATCCTCTCAACTTTGTGTTTAGCCGGCCTTCGGGTTCGTGGCCGTTTGTTTAACAAATGTCTGGCGGTAAGGTAAGACCTTGCCCTCAACTTCGTGTTAAGCGGGATTTCGTGTTCGATGCCTATTTGTTTAACAGTTGCCTTACGGGAAGGTCAGATATTCCTATGAACTTCGTGTCGAGCCGGCCTTCGGGTTCGTTGCCTTTTTTTAACAGATGCCTAATAGCGACGTCATATGGTCTTCTCAACTTCGGGTTGAGCCGCCCTACGGGTTCGATGCCTGTTTGTTTAACAAATGCGTGACGGCAAGGTCAAATGTTCCTCTCAACTTCCTGTTGAGCTGGCCTTGGGGTTCGATGCCTGTTTGTTTAACAGATGCCTGACGGCGAGCTCAGATGTTGCTCTCAACTTCGTGTTGAGCGAGACTTCGTGTTCGATGCATCTTTGTTTATCAGATGCCTGACGGCGAGATCAAATGTTCTTCTCAACTTTTGGTTGACTCGGCCTTCGGGTTCGATCCCTGTTTATTTAACATATGCTTAACGCCAAGGTCAGATGTTCCTCTCAACTTCGTGTTTAGCCAGCCTTCGAGTTCGATGCCCGTTTGATTAACAAATGCCTGGCAATGAGGACAGATGATGCTCTCAACTTCGTGTTGAGCGGGACTTCGTGTTCGATGCCTCTTTGTTAAACAGATGCCTTACGGCGAGGTCAGATATTCGTATGAACTTCGTGTTGAGCCGGCCTTCGGGTTCGATGCTTGTTTGTTTAACAGATGCCTGACAGCGACGTCATATGGTATTCTCAACTTTGGGTTGAGCCGCCCTACGGGTTCGATGCATGTTTGTTTAACAAATGCCTGACGACGAGGTCAAATGTTCCTCTCAACTTCCTGTTGAGACGGCCTTAGGGTTTGATGCCTGTTTGTTTAACATATGCGTGACGGCGAGGTCTAATGTTCTTATCAACTTCTGGTTGAGCTGGCCATCAAATTCAATGCCTGTTTATTAAACAAATGCTTGACAGTTAGGTCAGATGTTCTTCTCAATTTCGGGTTGAGCCGGCCTTCGGGTTGCATGCATGTTTTTTAACAGATGCCTCAGTGTGAGGTTAGATGTTCTTCTCAACTTTAGGTTGAGCCAGCCTTCGGGTTTGATGCATGTTTCTTTAACAGATGCCTAACGGCGAGGTCAGATGTTCTTCTCAACTTCGGGTTGAGCCGCCCTTCTGGTTCGATGCCTGTTTGTTAAACAGATGCCTGACGGAGACGTCAAAGGTTCCTCTCAAATTCGTGTTGAGCCGGCCTTCGGGTTCGATGCCTCTTTATTTAACATATGCTTGAAGGCGAGGTCAGATAATCCTCTCAACTTTGTGTTTAGCCGGCCTTCGGGTTCGTGGCCGTTTGTTTAACAAATGTCTGGCGGTAAGGTAAGACCTTGCTCTCAACTTCGTGTTAAGCGGGACTTCGTGTTTGATGCCTATTTGTTTAACAGATGCCTTACGGCAAGGTCAGATATTCCTATGAACTTCGTGTCGAGCCGGCCTTCGGGTTCGTTGCCTTTTTTTAACAGATGCCTAATAGCGACGTCATATGGTCTTCTCAACTTCGGGTTGAGCCGCCCTACGGGTTCGATGCCTGTTTGTTTAACAAATGCGTGACGGCAAGGTCAAATGTTCCTCTCAACTTCCTGTTGAGCTGGCCTTGGGGTTCGATGCCTGTTTGTTTAACAGATGCCTGACGGCGAGCTCAGATGTTGCTCTCAACTTCGTGTTGAGCGAGACTTCGTGTTCGATGCATCTTTGTTTATCAGATGCCTGACGGCGAGATCAAATGTTCTTCTCAACTTTTGGTTGACTCAGCATTCGGGTTCGATCCCTGTTTATTTAACATATGCTTGACGGCAAGGTCAGATGTTCCTCTCAACTTCGTGTTTAGCCAGCCTTCGAGTTCGATGCCCGTTTGATTAACAAATGCCTGGCAATGAGGACAGATGATGCTCTCAACTTCGTGTTGAGCGGGACTTCGTGTTCGATGCCTCTTTGTTTAACAGATGCCTTACGGCGAGGTCAGATATTCGTATGAACTTCGTGTTGAGCCGGCCTTCGGGTTCGATGCCTGTTTGTTTAACAGATGCCTGACAGCGACGTCATATGGTATTCTCAACTTCGGGTTGAGCCGCCCTACGGGTTCGATGCATGTTTGTTTAACAAATGTCTGACGACGAGGTCAAATGTTCCTCTCAACTTCCTGTTGAGACGGCCTTAGGGTTTGATGCCTGTTTGTTTAACATATGCGTGACGGCGAGGTCTAATGTTCTTATCAACTTCTGGTTGAGCTGGCCATCAAATTCAATGCCTGTTTATTAAACAAATGCTTGACAGTTAGATCAGATGTTCTTCTCAATTTCGGGTTGAGCCGGCCTTCGGGTTGGATGCATGTTTTTTAACAGATGCCTGAATGTGAGGTTAGATGTTCTTCGCAACTTTGGGTTGAGCCAGCCTTCGGGTTTGATGCATGTTTCTTTAACAGATGCCTAACGGCGAGGTCAGATGTTCTTCTCAACTTCGGGTTGAGCTGCCCTTCTGGTTCGATGCCTGTTTGTTAAACAGATGCCTGACGGAGACGTCAAAGGTTCCTCTCAACTTCGTGTTGAGCCGGCCTTCGGTTTCGATGCCTGTTTGTTTAACAGATACTTGACGGTGAGGTCAAATGTTCATTTCAACTTCGGGTTGAGCCGATCTTCGGGTTTGATGCCTGTTTGTTTAACAGATGCCTGATGGCGAGATCAAATGTTCTTCTCAACTTTTGGTTGAGCCGGCCTTCGGGTTCGATGCCTCTTTATTTAACATATGCTTGAAGGCGAGGTCAGATGTTCCTCTCAACTTTGTGTTTAGCCGGCCTTCGGGTTCGATGCCCGTTTGTTTAACAAATGTCTAGCGGTAAGGTAAGACGTTGCTCTCAACTTCGTGTTAAGCGAGACTTCATGTTCGATGCCTATTTGTTTAACAGATGCCTTACGACAAGGTCAGATATTCCTATGAACTTCGTGTCGAGCCGGCCTTCGGGTTCGTTGCCTTTTTTTAACAGATGCCTGATAGCGACGTCATATGGTCTTCTCAACTTCGGGTTGAGCCGCCCTACGGGTTCGATGCCTGTTTGTTTAATAAATGACTGACGGCAAGGTCAAATGTTCCTCTCAACTTCCTGTTGAGGTGGCCTTGGGGTTCGATGCCTGTTTGTTTAACAGATGCCTGACGGCGAGCTCAGATGTTTCTATCAACTTCGTGTTGAGCGAGACTTCGGGTTCGATGCCTGTTTGTTTAACAAATTCCTGACGGCGAGGTTATATGTTCTTCTCAACTTTGGTTTGAGCCGGCCTTCTGGTTTGATGCATGTTTGTTTACTATATGCCTGACGGCGAGGTAAGATGTTCTTCTCAACTTCGGGTTGAGCCGCCCTTTTGGTTCGATGCCTATTTGTTTAACATATGCCTGACGGAGACGTCAAATGTTCCTCTAAACTTCGTGTTGAGCCGGCCTTCGGGTTCGATGCCTGTTTGTTTAACAGATACCTGATGGTGAGGTCAAATGTTATTTTCAACTTCGGGTTGAGCCGACCTTCGGGTTCGATGCATGTTTGTTTAACAGATGCCTGACGGCGAGATCAAATGTTCTTCTCAACTTTTGGTTGACCCGGCCTTCGGGTTCGATGCCTGTTAATTTAACATATGCTTGATGGCGAGGTCAGATGTTCCTCTCAACTTCGTGTTTAGCCGGCCTTCGGGTTCGATGCCCGTTTGTTTAACAAATGTCTGGCGGTGAGGACAGATGTTGCTCTCAACTTCATGTTGAGCAGGACTTTGTGTTCGATGCCTATTTGTTTAACATATGCCTTACGACGAGGTCAGATATTCCTATGAACTTCGTGTTGAGCCGGCCTTCGGGTTCGTTGCCTTGGTTTAACGGATGTCTGACAGCGACGTCATATGGTCTTCTCAACTTCGGGTTGAGCTGCCCTACGGGTTGGATGCCTGTTTGTTTAACAAATGCCTGATGGCAAGGTCAAATGTTCCTCTCAACTTCCTGTTGAGCCAACCTTGGGGTTCGATGCCTGTTTGTTTAACAGGTGTCTGACGGCGAGGTCAGATGTTGCTCTCAATTTTGTGTTGAGCGAGACTTCGGGTTCGATACCTGTTTGTTTAACAAATGCCTGACGGCGAGGTTATATGTTCTTCTCAACTTTGGGTTGAGCCGGCCTTCTGGTTTGATGCATGTTTGTTTACTAGATGCCTGACGGTGAGGTCAGATGTTCTTCTCAACTTCGGGTTCAGCCGCCCTTCTGGTTCGATGCCTGTTTGTTTAACAGATGCCTGACGGAGACGTCAAATGTTCCTCTCAACTTCGTGTTGAGCCGGCCTTCGGGTTCGATGCCTGTTTGTTTAACACATACCTGATGGTGAGGTCAAATGTTCTTTTCAACTTCAGGCTGAGCCGACCTTCGTGTTCGATGCATGTTTGTTTATCAGATGCCTGACGGCGAGATCAAATGTTCTTTTCAACTATTGGTTGAGCCGGCCTTCGGGTTCGATGCCTGTTTATTTAACATATGCTTGACTGCAAGGTCAGATGTTCCTCTCAACTTCGTGTTTAGCCGACCTTTGGGTTCGATGCCTGTTTGTTTGACAAATTTCTGGCGGTGACGACAGATGTTGCTCTCAACTTCGTGTTGTGCAGGACTTCGTGTTCGATGTGTGAAGGCAAAGTATCTACCAACACAAGCGTGCCTCTGGTTTTTGATGATGACAACTTGCTAAGAGATATCCTTCTTTCGTTTAAATCATTCACGCTACTTATGATTCAATTTTTACAATGACGTAATGCACAAAAAGCTGTAGAAATTTATGTTTTTGCAGATTTTTGAACCATGAGCCGACCATACCGTCAGCACACAGTTTCATTCAGTTCACACGGCTCAGCGCATGAAGGTCATGCGTCGACCGTTAACTTGGCGCATGCAGGTTTAAGAATCACACGGCTCAGCGCATGAAGATCATGCGTCGACCGCTGACTCGGCGCATGACAGTTTGAGTGTCACACGGCTCAGCGCACGCCGACCCTATGGTCGACCGTTCGCGCGCAGAAACAGAAATTCTGCTATGTTTCATTGATCTGTCAACTGTCTGTTTTGTATATTACTATAAATAGCTGTCTTTTCAATTTTAACAAAGAACATTTTTGAAAGCATTGTGAGAAAGTGTTCAGGTCAAGAAACGTGAAAGAGGTGCATCAGTGTTCTTCATCTTCATCGTTCAATCAACTCACAAATCCTCAAATTACAGATAATCAATTTTTTGCTGCGGTTTGTGGTTTGCTCGACGGTGATAAGGTTCGAACGCGTGATTGAAGATCCGGTTCGAGTGGAAGCTGGTGCAGGTGTTTCTTGGGAGAAAACCTTTGAGGTTTTACCTATCAAGACTACAGGTTTAGAAGGCTTTTGTTACGGAATCGTCGGTTCAACAATCAAGCGAGTGCGAAGGTGATTGATTAGCGGAAGGTTGATCAATCTAGTAGCTAGGGCGTTGAAAGGTTGAAGACGTTCCGGGTTCAATTTGGGTGTGTCTAAGATCAGCCGTGCCGAAGGTTTGATCAACGGAAGAGTTGTCAATAAGGTGGCTGCAATCGGAGGTCATTCACATCAAATTGGAGGACTTGATTCATCTTGAATCAAGGGGCAAGAAGTGGTAGAAATTATCAGCAACATTAAGATTGTTTGTATCAATTGTCTATCGATTCTTGTGTATAACTGTTCTACCAAACAGGTGATATCTATTCAATACATATCTCAATTCTCATTGTAGAATTGAGGGCAGACGTACCCCAACGCGAGGACGACTGGGGGAACTGCCTCATCAAATCTTGTGTTCCTTTATTTTCTGCATTTTCAATTACAGCTTAAAAATTAAGTGATTCTAGAATAAGTGATTTTGTCAAATTGTAGTATTGATTGAGTGAGTTGGTGAAACACTGTTTTTTTAACTACTAAGTACAATAGAAATACTGTACTAAGGCTTTTTCAATCACTCATTCAACACAAATATCATTTAAGGTATTTGTGCACACCAACTGTTCGACAAAAGTGCTGAACTCACTCATTCAACACAAATATCATTTAAGGTATTTGTGCACACCAACTGTTCGACAAAAGTGCTGAACTAAAATTGCCTTAATTTTGCTGCTAGTTTTGGTGTAATTTTTGATCATTGGAATAAGGAAATAGTACGAGTGAATCACATCTGAGTTTTGCATAAAAGTGTGTAGTGATTTACTATCCGTTATCGTCTTAAATTCATCTGCTTGACGCATATCCGGCTCTCCAATAGTTGTTCGTTTTAGACTATATTTTCCAAGGCCGCTTCCGCATTTGAATACAATTTTGAAAACCAATTTTATTGGTAGCGCCACTCAAATTTTTAAAAGGGATCTATTCAACCCCCCCCTTCTAGATCCGTGCCTTAGTCTAACAAGTGGTATCAAGAGCTCCGGTTCTCCGGTGCTTCAAATACAACATTGATAGAATAATGGCTAACGAACCAAAAGGGGCGTACAATAGAGCTCCCGTTTTTAACGGTGAAAATTATAGCTATTGGAAAGACTGTATGCGGGTGCACATTAATTCCATAGATAGAAAGATATGGAACGTTATTCTCAATGGTCCGATTGAAATAACCATGACAAATGAGAATAACGAAGTTGTGCCAAAGCCCGAAGCACAATGGACCGACGACGATGAGCGAAAGTATAATTACGATTGGAAAGCTAAGAACATTCTAATCTCCTCATTAGGTGTAGATGAATACTCCTGTGTATCCCATTGCCCTACGGCTAAGACTATGTGGGATGCACTACAAATTGCCCATGAGGGGACAAACGATGTTAAGTTGGCTCGAATCAACACTCTTATACAAGAGTTTGATCTTTTTTTCATGGAGCAAGGGGAAACCATTGCTGACATGCAAAAGAGATTTACTCATCTCATAAACAGATTACATTCACTAGGAAGACCTATTTCCAATGATCTTGCTACTAATAAAGTTTTGAGATGTCTTAGCAGGGAATGGCAGCCGAAAGTGACCGCCATCAAAGAGGCAAATGATCTTACGGTATTAGACCTGACTACATTGTTTGGCAAACTACAAGAGCATGAACAGGTACTCTTGAGTCTTGACCAACATGAAAGGAAAGAAAAGAAGGACAAAGTAAAGATGAGTGAAAAGAAGTCCATAGCTCTTAAGGCTTCTTCCTCGAAGTCTAAAGCAAAAGAGCAAAGTGATTATTCTTCAAGCGACGACGAAGAAGAAGACATAAATGAGGACATGGGGCTGTTCGTTAAACGGTATAACCGGTACGTGAGAAAGAACGGCATCCAACATTCGGAGAAGAACCTGGTAAATTTCCGAAGGCAATCAAGGTTCTCCAAAGATGACAATCAAAAAGGCAAAAAGACTAGAGGAACGTGCTATAAATGTGGAAAGCCCGGTCACTACAAACCGGACTGTCCAATGAACAACAAGGGAAAAGAAAAGGAACAATCGAAGTCACATAAGAGAGCATCAAAGCCTAGGAGGGCGTACATCGCGTGGGAAAGCGACAGTGATTCTTCCTCCTCTAATGAAAGCTCTAGTGATGAAGAAGAGTCCGTGAATCTATGTCTCTCCGCAAATCAGAAAAAGAAAAAGAAACAGGTACGTCACTCTAGATATAATATGTCATCTAATATGTCTCATTCCGAATTACAAACCGCATTCGATGTTTTACACAAGGAAGCAACTGAAGCCTTTAAGAAACTTGCTTCTAATAGAAGAATTTTTACATATTTAGAGCACAAAGTCTTAGAGTCCGAAAAGAAATTAGAGGACCTTAAGGCTTCCATTGTGAAAGATAATGAATCGGATTGTAAGGACAATAGTAATCCTTTCAACTTTGGTTGTGATACTTGTCATATTTGGCAAGGTGAGGTTAGAAACCTTAAGGCCAAATTAGACAAGGCACTTGAACCTAAAATTACATTTGCAATCGATAAAAAGGATTTTAGAAAAAGTATGATAAACCCATATCAAAAATATGCATATGTAATTAGGGATCAAGCAAGTGAAAGTGATTCTAATGTCGACTTTGTATGCTTTTACTGTTGCAAGAAAGGCCACTCCATTGGTAAATGTCGATTTAGGAGATTTCTTGTTCCTAAAGGCATCTACCAATGGTTGCCCAAACGCAACCGTCTTGTCGCTAACCTATTAGGACCCAATATGCCATTGGGTACCTCCCTTTTCTAAGTTATATTTTGACAGGTGAAATGTGTCGAGTCCACCGAGAGAAGATGGGTTCTTGATAGTGGGTGCTCAAGGCACATGTCTGGAGACATATCCTTATTCATAGACTTCATGGCTAAGAAGAAAGGGTATGTAACATACGGTGATAACAACCGCGGAGCGATACTAGGTAAAGGTAGTATAGGTAATCCCTCCTCTACTACAATTTCCGATGTGTTGCTTGTCGAAAACCTTAAACATAATCTCCTTAGCATTAGCCAATTATGCGACAAAGGTTACAATGTTTCCTTTTCAAAAGATTGCTGCAAAATTGTGCATGAAAGTGATAAGAAGAATGTGTTTATTGGTTTTAGAGTAAACAATGTGTATATGCTTGACTTGAATGTGGTATCCCCAACAAGCGATCAATGTCTCATATCTATGAGTGAAGACTCATGGCTATGGCATAGGCGCTTAGCGCATGTCAACTTTGACTTACTCAATAAGATTGTCTCAAAAGATCTAGTACTAGGACTTCCCAAAATTAAGTTCACCAAGGATCACCTTTGTGATGCTTGTCAAAAAGGAAAACAAACGAGGATCTCCTTTAAATCCAAAAAGATTATTTCAACAACGAGACCTCTTGAACTACTTCATATGGACTTGTTTGGGCCGTCTAGGATCAAAAGTCTAGGAGGAAACTATTACGGATTCGTAATAGTGGACGACTTTTCTAGGTTCTGTTGGACCATCTTCTTAGTGAGTAAAAGTGACACGTTTGCCGCTTTTGAGAGATTTGCCAAGCTCTCCCAAAATAAGTTAAATACAAACATTGTGTCAATAAGAAGTGACCACGGAGGTGAATTTGAAAATCATTTATTTGAAGAATATTGCGGTAACCATGGCATCGATCATAACTTCTCGGCTCCACGAACTCCTCAACAAAATGGGGTTGTGGAGCGTAAAAACAGAATTTTAGAAGAATTGGGAAGAACAATGATTAATGATAGTGGTTTACCAAAATACTTTTGGGCCGACGCCATTAATACGGCATGTTATGTTTTGAATAGGGTACTCATCCGCCCCATTCTAAACAAAACTCCGTATGAACTTTTAAAAGGGCGAAAGCCTAATGTTTCTCACCTTCATGTTTTTGGATGCAAGTGCTTTGTATTAAACAATGGAAAGGAAAACTTGGGCAAGTTTGATTCAAAAGCCGATGAAGGCATTTTTCTAGGGTACTCGCAATCAAGTAAAGCATATAGGATTTATAATAAAAGATTACTAGCTGTTGAAGAGTCTGTGCACGTTACGTTTGATGAGTCCTATCCGAGAAATGTCGGAAAGGATAGTGTTGTTCATGGTGCAGGTACATCCACAGAAGACATACTCAAAGGTGGCGAAACGGGGATTGATCAACCCGATAGAGTCAAAATTGAGGAGGATAAGGATGCACACCATGAGGTAACTGAGGAAGCTCATCCGCCTACAAACGATGATCTCCCTCAAGCTTGGAAGTCGTGTAAAGATCATCCAATTGACAATATTCTTGGAGACATCACAAAGGGAGTCACCACTCGATCTAAGCTAAGTAACTTTTGTTATCACTTCGCTTTCGTTTCACAAATAGAGCCTAAAAACCCCAAAGAGGCCCTACTCGATGAGCACTGGTTTTTATCGATGCAAGAGGAACTAAATCAGTTTAGAAGAAACGAGGTATGGGACCTTGTCCCTCCTCCGCGAGGCCATCGAGTAATCGGCACCCGATGGGTGTTTAGGAACAAGTTGGACGAAAACGGGGTAATAACCCGTAATAAAGCGAGATTGGTCGCTCAAGGGTATAACCAAGAGGAAGGCATCGACTATGAGGAAACTTATGCGCCGGTTGCCCGACTCGAGGCTATACGCCTTTTACTCGCCTTTGCATGTGCAAAGGATTTTAAGTTATTTCAAATGGATGTTAAAAGTGCGTTCCTTAACGGTCACATAAATGAAGAAGTATATGTGTCTCAACCTCCCGGTTTTGAATCTCATGAATACCCTGAACATGTTTACAAGTTAAAAAGAGCTTTATATGGTCTCAAACAAGCTCCTAGAGCTTGGTATGAGCGACTAAGTAAGTTTTTACTTAATCAGGGGTACTCACGAGGAAAGGTTGACACTACACTCTTCATTAAACGTCAAGGAAAGCACTTGATTTTGGTGCAAATCTATGTTGACGATATTATATTTGGATCCACTAACATGAATCTCGTGAGAGAGTTTTCTGACCTCATGCAGGGCGAATTCGAGATGAGTATGATGGGGGAGCTCACATACTTCCTCGGCCTGCAAATTAAACAACTCCAAGAAGGGACATTCGTGAGCCAAACAAAATATTGTTTGGACTTGATCAAGAGATTTGACATGGCAAAATCCAAGGCCATAGACACCCCAATGCCTACATGCGTAAATTTGGATAAAGATGAAAATGGCAAGGACGTAGAGGTAAAACGATATAGAGGTATGATTGGTTCACTTCTCTATCTTACTGCGTCACGTCCTGATATTATGTTTAGTGTGTGCATGTGTGCACGATACCAATCATGTCCCAAAGAATCCCACCTAAAAGCTGTTAAACGAATTCTTCGATACCTGTCAGGTACCCCGAAGTATGGATTGTGGTATTCTAAGGGTAGTGATTGCTCGTTGGTAGGTTACTCCGATTCCGACTTTGCCGGGTGCAAATCGGATAGGAAAAGCACTAGTGGTACATGTCATTTGTTTTCAAACTCCTTGGTTAGTTGGCATAGCAAGAAACAAGTTTCAGTTGCTTTATCAACGGCCGAGGCGGAATACGTTGCCGCTGGTAGTTGTTGTGCTCAAATTCTGTGGATTAAGCAACAACTACTAGATTTCAATCTTAAACTTGAACGTATTCCTATCCTATGTGACAACACTAGCGCTATTAACCTTACCAAAAATCCCGTATTACACTCTCGCACTAAACATATAGAAATTCGACACCATTTTCTTAGGGACCATGTTGAGAAAGGTGATGTTGTATTTGAACACGTTGACACTAAAAACCAACTAGCGGACATTTTCACAAAGCCGCTAGCAACGGAACCTTTCTTTCATATCCGCCGAGAACTTGGCATCCTCGACATTTCGGAACGGGAATAATATTTGCTGATGTTATCTTATTTCATTCAAATAATCATGCTGTTGTACTTCTAACAATTTGATATTCGTGTAAGTATAAGTATGTTGTGTATCAAGCAAATCAGGCATCAAGGTGATATTGTTCTTTCTCTCTCTCTTTGTTTGATAATCCTGTTGATCTCAAATCATATCGCTTATACTACGCTAAATTTGTATGACATCTACTGCATATGTATATAGATATTTTTTTTCTTATATGTCATGACATCATTTTTGCATAGCATGTACCTCTGAATATGGTAAAATACAAAAATCTGCTGTTTGTTGCATATTGAGTCGACCATAACAGGGCAGCGGTCGGCGCACCCTGTTAACTTTTGTATCTGGTGAAAAAAATCTGAAGCATGCGTCGACGCATGCAGAAGCTACCGTCGACGGCTCGCGCAAAAACCCAGTTTTCCTGATTACTTGACGGTTCAGTTTTTTTTTTGGGCAGTTACACTTGCATTTATCTTCATTACTAGAAACCCACACCTACTACCCCTACTAACTCTCTTCATCTCCTCACATTTTCCAATCAAACCCTAATCCTTACATTAAACAAGGGTTATCTCTCTCCTTCTTCTCAAAATTCAAAATCCTTCATCTCAAAACTCTTCATTCTCCATCACATTGGTAAAGAGTTCCTTGTACCCACAAAACTATACCCATGGCTTCTTCCTCTAGACCTACAAGAAAGAGATCAAGAGGGTCAACCTCCGGAACAGTGCCAATCACTGCAGAATCCCTGGTTCATCCGTCTCGTCGGGAAAACTTTAACAAAGACATTGGTAAGAGGAAAGTGGTTCGACAACACGCCTTCTATGAACTGGTTGCTGAACGCATGCATCTGGGTGAGTTCATGAACTTTCTTACTTATCATGGTGTTGAACGATTTATTGAATGCAATGTACAATATAGCGAAGATCTGGTGCGTGTCTTTTACTCTGAATTGAATGATAAATTTCACGGAGAAAACTTTCATTCCCATATTGGAACAACTCAAGTGACTGTAAATACTGAATTCTGGAGTAAGTATTTTGATATGTCTGTAGAGGATGGTGAACCTCCCCTAGCCGAAGTGACCGATTCTAAAACTCTTGAAGGTTATGAGTATAACAAAGCACTGAATAATATGCTCAAGAGGCCTTATCCGGAGCACATTGTAAACAGTGCGGCTTTTCCGAGGTCCGTCACATCCGGAAAACTCAGATCATTTCCAAGGATCCTTCAATGGATTGTGGCGCGCATTCTGCGGCCTAAACAAGGTGGTTTGTCAAGAGTCGAACAAGCTGAAGTGCATCTCATCCATATACTAGGTCACGGCATTAAAATTAACTGGCCGTACTATATTACAAGCCGGATGTATGAACTAAGAGACTCCAAGCGAGGCACCGCGCTCGCCTATGGCTCATTCATTCAGGAAGCTTTAAACTCTGCAGGTATCAATTACCCGTCTTTTCCGTATACTCCAATTTCTTCCGATAAAGAGTTCAGTTCAAAGGTCTTTGCTATGATGGGATATGTGTGGGATCAGTCGCTCAAAAAGTACAGATTTTATCGGCGCTCAACCATGGCTGCAGCTGCCTCCTCGAGTGAAGAAAGTGCTGATGAGTCAGAGGGTGGAGAAGATGAAGAAGCAGAAGGAAGCTCAAGTGAAGATGAAGACAATCAAGGTGACAATGCAGGAGAGGCACAAGAAACCGCTGATGAGACTCAGCTGGACCACGATATTAATGAAGGTCATCAACCATACGTGCCTTCTGAAAACTATCAACAAACATATCAAGATGACAATCAACACAATAACTGGTCTGCCTACTCAAACCAACAGGAAAATGAGGATGAGGAGAATAACCAAGGCTGGGGTGAATGGCAATACACCGGGTGGACCACCCTTGGCAAATTCTATCAGCCGTATCAACCAAGCACTGCAGACCCACCTTCTCCTCAACAACCGTCAAACAATTCGGAGATTTTAGAAATGATGCAGTCGATGCAGTTGGAACAGCGAAATTTTATGACCAATATGCAGGAACAACAGCAAAAATTCATGAGGGATCAAAATGAAAGAATGGCACAAATTCGTTCTGAACTGCATAACCAAAATGAACGGATCAGTGGAATGTCGACTCAGCTGGACGCTCGATTCGAGACTCTAACTCACTGTCATCAAGCTGAAGAGCGCGCCATTGTCGACAGTCTTGACTTTTTGAATAACATCACAGAAGAATTTACTGATCTCGCTCATCCCCAACGCCATCCTCATTACTATGACAGGCGTGGTCGTGGTCGCGGACGTGGACGGGGCTATTAGCATGCGCTCATATGTCATTTGTTGTTTCCTGTTTTGGCTTGCATTCATTTTGTTTGTTGTGTTTTGCTTTTCTGCCCAAACTCACTATGATTGTTGCTTACCTCTATGTTGCTATCATGACATTTTTGTGGTTCTGTAATCTATTAACTGTTATCTCCATCATATGTATAACTGTTGTTTACTTCTCATCTGTTGGTATCTCATTTATGCATGATTCAATGTGTTGTTATTGTGTCACGAGTTTACCTCTTTTTGATGTTGTCAAAGGGGGAGAACCGAGCAGTAGATAGACGATGATTACGACCGCTATAATTGTAAAAGAAAGGGGGAGCATACCCGATGATTACGACCGCTATAATTGTAAAAGAAAGGGGGAGCATACCTATACCTATCACGTGTTGCGTAACAGTAGGTTGCCATCATCAAAAAGGGGGAGAATGTGAAGGCAAAGTATCTACCAACACAAGCGTGCCTCTGGTTTTTGATGATGACAACTTGCTAAGAGATATCCTTCTTTCGTTTAAATCATTCACGCTACTTATGATTCAATTTTTACAATGACGTAATGCACAAAAAGCTGTAGAAATTTATGTTTTTGCAGATTTTTGAACCATGAGCCGACCATACCGTCAGCACACAGTTTCATTCAGTTCACACGGCTCAGCGCATGAAGGTCATGCGTCGACCGTTAACTTGGCGCATGCAGGTTTAAGAATCACACGGCTCAGCGCATGAAGATCATGCGTCGACCGCTGACTCGGCGCATGACAGTTTGAGTGTCACACGGCTCAGCGCACGCCGACCCTATGGTCGACCGTTCGCGCGCAGAAACAGAAATTCTGCTATGTTTCATTGATCTGTCAACTGTCTGTTTT
The DNA here is from genome assembly GCA_963859935.3 of Lathyrus sativus. Classification (NCBI taxonomy): domain Eukaryota; kingdom Viridiplantae; phylum Streptophyta; class Magnoliopsida; order Fabales; family Fabaceae; genus Lathyrus; species Lathyrus sativus. The sequence continues at coordinate 361,733,608 of OZ012735.1, forward strand.
GTATATTACTATAAATAGCTGTCTTTTCAATTTTAACAAAGAACATTTTTGAAAGCATTGTGAGAAAGTGTTCAGGTCAAGAAACGTGAAAGAGGTGCATCAGTGTTCTTCATCTTCATCGTTCAATCAACTCACAAATCCTCAAATTACAGATAATCAATTTTTTGCTGCGGTTTGTGGTTTGCTCGACGGTGATAAGGTTCGAACGCGTGATTGAAGATCCGGTTCGAGTGGAAGCTGGTGCAGGTGTTTCTTGGGAGAAAACCTTTGAGGTTTTACCTATCAAGACTACAGGTTTTGAAGGCTTTTGTTACGGAATCGTCGGTTCAACAATCAAGCGAGTGCGAAGGTGATTGATTAGCGGAAGGTTGATCAATCTAGTAGCTAGGGCGTTGAAAGGTTGAAGACGTTCCGGGTTCAATTTGGGTGTGTCTAAGATCAGCCGTGCCGAAGGTTTGATCAACGGAAGAGTTGTCAATAAGGTGGCTGCAATCGGAGGTCATTCACATCAAATTGGAGGACTTGATTCATCTTGAATCAAGGGGCAAGAAGTGGTAGAAATTATCAGCAACATTAAGATTGTTTGTATCAATTGTCTATCGATTCTTGTGTATAACTGTTCTACCAAACAGGTGATATCTATTCAATACATATCTCAATTCTCATTGTAGAATTGAGGGCAGACGTACCCCAACGCGAGGACGACTGGGGGAACTGCCTCATCAAATCTTGTGTTCCTTTATTTTCTGCATTTTCAATTACAGCTTAAAAATTAAGTGATTCTAGAATAAGTGATTTTGTCAAATTGTAGTATTGATTGAGTGAGTTGGTGAAACACTGTTTTTTTTAACTACTAAGTACAATAGAAATACTGTACTAAGGCTTTTTCAATCACTCATTCAACACAAATATCATTTAAGGTATTTGTGCACACCAACTGTTCGACAAAAGTGCTGAACTCACTCATTCAACACAAATATCATTTAAGGTATTTGTGCACACCAACTGTTCGACAAAAGTGCTGAACTAAAATTGCCTTAATTTTGCTGCTAGTTTTGGTGTAATTTTTGATCATTGGAATAAGGAAATAGTACGAGTGAATCACATCTGAGTTTTGCATAAAAGTGTGTAGTGATTTACTATCCGTTATCGTCTTAAATTCATCTGCTTGACGCATATCCGGCTCTCCAATAGTTGTTCGTTTTAGACTATATTTTCCAAGGCCGCTTCCGCATTTGAATACAATTTTGAAAACCAATTTTATTGGTAGCGCCACTCAAATTTTTAAAAGGGATCTATTCAACCCCCCCCTTCTAGATCCGTGCCTTAGTCTAACACGATGCCTATTTGTTTAACAGATGCCTTACAGTGAGGTCAGATATTCCTATGAACTTCGTGTTGAGCCGACCTTCAGGTTCGATGCCTGTTTGTTTAACAGATGCCTGACTGCGACGTCATATGGTCTTCTCAACTTCGGGTTGAGCCGCCCTACGGGTTCGATGCTTGTTTGTTTAACAAATGCCTGGCGGCGAGGTCAAATGTTCCTCTCAACTTCCTGTTGAGCCGACCTTAGGGTTCAATGCATGTTTGTTTAACAGATGCCTGAATGCAAGGTCAGATGTTTCTATCAACTTCGTGTTGAGCGAGGCTTCGTGTTCGATGCCTATTTGTTTAACAGTTGCCTGGCAACGAGGTCAGATGTTCTTCTCACCTTCGATTTGAGTCGGCCTTCGGGTTCGATTCCTGTTTGTTTAACTGATGTCTGACAAAGAGGTCAGATGTTCTTCTACACTTCGGGATGAGCCGACCATCAATCTCGATTCCTGTTTGTTTAACAGATGCCTGACAGCAAGGTTAGATATTCTTCACATCTTCGGGTTGAACCGGCCTCCGGGTTCAATAACTGTTTGTTTAACAGATCCCTGACGGCGAGGTCAGATATACTTCTCAACTTCGTGTTGAGCTGCCCTTCGTGTTCGATGCCTATTTGTTTAACAGATGCCTGACAGCGAGGTCAAATGTTCCTCTCAACATCTTGTTGAGCCGTCCTTCGGGTTCGATGCCTGTTTGTTTAACATATGCGTGACGACGAGGTCTAATTTTCTTATCAACTGCGAGTTGAGCTGGCCATCAAATTCGATGCCTGTTTATTTACCAGATGCCTGACAGCGAGGTCAGATGTTCTTCTCAACTTCAGGTTGAGCCGGCCTTCGGGTTCGATGCTTGTTTGTTTAACAGATGCCTCACGGTGAGGTTAGATGTTCTTCTCAACTTTGGGTTGAGCCAGGCTTCGGGTTTGATGTATGTTTGTTTAACAGATGCCTGACGGCGAGGTCAGATGTTCTTCTCAACTTCGGGTTTAGCCGCCCTTCTGGTTCGATGCCTGTTTGTTTAACAGATTCCTGACAGCGAGGTCTAATGTTCTTATCAACTTCGGGTTGAGCTGGCCATCAAATTCGATGCATGTTTATTTAACAGATGCCTGACAGCTAGGTCAGATGTTCTTCTCAACTTCGGGTTGAGCGCGCCTTCGGGTTCGATGCCTGTTTGTTTAACAGATGCCTCACGGTGAGGTTAGATGTTCTTCTCAACTTTGGTTTGAGCCAGGGTTCGGGTTTGATGCATGTTTGTTTAACAGATGCCTGACGGCGAGGTCAGATGTTCTTCTCAACATCGGGTTTAGCCGCCCTTCTGGTTCGATGCCTGTTTGTTTAGCATATGCCTAACGGACACGTCAAAGGTTCCTCTCAACTTCGTGTTAAGCCGGACATCGGGTTCGATGCCTGTTTGTTTAACAGATACCTGACGGTGAAGTCCAATGTTCTTTTCAACTTCGGGTTGAGCCGACCTTCGGGTGCGAAGCCTGTTTGTTTAACAGATTCCTGACGGCGAGATCAAATGTTCATCTCAACTTTTGGTTAAGCCGGCGTTCGGGTTCGATGCCTGTTTATTTAACATATGCTTAAAGGCGAGGTCAGATGTTCCTCTCAACTTCGTGTTTAGCCGGCCTTCGGGTTCGATGCCCGTTTGTTTAACAAATTCCTGGCAGTGAGGT